>CM071846.1:33115282-34442894 GCA_036507275.1 Sicyos edulis | reverse complement strand
GTGCACTCTTAGTCGGCCGATCCACTACTACCCGGATCGAGTAAACCCTCTCGGTGTCCTCGGCAAGCGAGAGATATAATCCATCGAGATCTCGTCCCACTTCCACTATGGAACATAATGCGTTTTGCAATAAACACGCAAGCTTCTATCGCCGCCTTCATGGCGACAAGTGAGACAGCAAGCTAACAAACTCGGCTATATCCGCTTCATGCCCATCCACCAAAACGTCGCTTGAGATCACGATACATCTTGGTACCTCACGGGTGCCAAGTGAATGAGGAACTATGTGCCTCGGCGAGCAACTCTGCTCGAATCTACTGCATCATTCGGGAGGCAAGCCCGACCTCTGTACCTCAAGCCTCAAATGCGGTGCCACAACAAAGTCGAAATCGCCATCAGCCTTACCTCTCTCGAGCAATCTCTTTAACTTGGGATCACTTAGGTGGTGACGATGATCCCTGCAGCTAGCGGCAGGTGAGCCCGATGCATTTGGGCTACCACAGCAGGTAACCTCCCAACAAAACCGCGATCTGGGTACTCTCAAGCTCTTTCCGCAATTCAACATGGGAGCTCGGCCAAAGGCTGCTGAATGCGGCGTCTTCCTACTCGCGCATCGACCACAACGTTGGCTTTTAGGGATGATACAAGATCTCACGATCGTGATCCTTTACTAACTTTCGAGCCACCTCCTGCGCCTCATGTTCAACACCTTACGAGTGAAGAAATATTTGAGGCTCACGGTGGTCCGTGAACAAGCTGTATCCTCTCACCATATAAGTAGTGCCTCCAAATCTTTAGGGCAAAAACAAGCTGTGACCAACTCCATATCATGAGTTGGATAGTTCTTCTCATAAGGCTTCAAGCTGCAGGGAAGCATAAGCTATCACCTTCCCATCTTTGCATCAACACACAGCCTAAACCATAATTGGAAGCATCACTATAAATTCTGAAACCTCCTGTCCCTTAGGGGCGCGCTTAAGCACAGTCTTTGTCGTCAAAGCGAGCTTAAATTTGGGGCAAAACTTTCCTCACATCTAGCATCCCAAACAAAGTCAACACCCTTCTTTGTCGGACGGGTTAGGGTGCTTGCCTTAGTGAAAAGTCTTTCACGAATCGCGGTAATAACTGCGGACCGAGAAAGGCGCGTCTCGGCGACCGAAGTCGTCGGTACGGCCCTGAGCTAAGCGCCTCTATCTTTGCGGGGTCCACCGCTATACCATCTGCTTGGACCACGATATGTCGAGGAAGGCTACTCTCTCTAGCCAAAATTAGCACTTAGAGAACTTTGCGAACAAGCGATTCTCACGCTTAATCTTTGTCAAAACTTGCCTCAAATCACGAAGCATGGTCCTCCTTTGTCACGGAATAAATCAAAATGTCGTCTATGAATCACGATGACAAAGTTGTCAAGAATGCCTTGAACACTTTGTCCATCATGTCCATAAGCAGCTGCGAGGGCCGTTCGTTAGTCAAAAGACATGACCACGAACTCATAATGACCATACCTCGTCTGCGACGCGGTCTTTGGGATATCGCATCCCGAATCCTCGGTGATGGTACCACGACCTCAAATCAATCTTAGAAAACAACGAAGCTCCACGAAGGTGATCAAGCAGATCATCTATAGTCTATACACAAGCGCATGGATCCATCCTTCTTAACAAAGCAGGACAAGTGCTCCCCACGGGGACACACTCGGTCGGATGAAACCTCGATCCGGCATCTCTTGCAATTGCACTTTGAGCTCTTTTAACTCGGTGGCGCCATACGATCTGGGGCTTTAGAAATGGGAAGCGTCCACGGCTCCGACTCAATGGTGAAGTCTAACTCCTCTTGGGAGTAAGCCGGCAACTCTTGAGGAAAACATCGCAAACTCTTGCACCACGGGGACCATGTCAGCGAGACAACGTAGTACTACTATCTCGAGGCGGCTTTGCTAAGAAGCCCCAAGCTCCTCGAGCTAACAATCTACGAGCTTTCCCTTCTTGAGATCAATGTCGGGCAAGCTCCGCCACGGACACCGCGAAACTTGAAGCTTCGGCACGAGGCGGCCTAAACACCACTTCTTTCGTGGCGGTCTATCAATGCATGGTTCTCTGCCCAGCAATCCATGCCAAGGATCACATCGAAGCCGCTCATAGACATCACTATGAGGTAGCCTCTAAAATCTCATCGGATATACATATCATGGCCATGCTTAACTCTACGCGCTGCTAGCTAACATACTCACACCCGAAAGAGTGGCAACACACAGCTCAAACCCTAGAGGTTCGAGTTCCACACAAGCTTGTCTAAGCAGATGCATCGAAACAAAGGAATGGGTCGAACAGAATCAAACAATACAAATGCATAGTCTTTGTAAGACAAGCAACATACACCAAGCTGCATCATCGATGCGCTCGCCTCTGGCGCG
The DNA here is from genome assembly GCA_036507275.1 of Sicyos edulis. Taxonomy (NCBI): domain Eukaryota; kingdom Viridiplantae; phylum Streptophyta; class Magnoliopsida; order Cucurbitales; family Cucurbitaceae; genus Sicyos; species Sicyos edulis. The sequence continues at coordinate 34,440,481 of CM071846.1, read as the reverse complement.
AGTGGTGGCAAACAGCCCGACCACTGCTTTGTTGGGTAGGTCCTGCTTCTTTGCTAAATCACGAGTGCGAGAATCGGCCAAATGCCCTTCCTTGCCACATACGCCCAGCAAGCACGGGCGATGCTCCACACAAACCAAAGTGTGCCTTTCCACACTTGTTGCAATGAGTTAGGTGCTGGCCCATGCTTTGGCGATCTGGGCTCTCCCATGTGGTGTCGCCCGATCTCGACCTCTAGGCCCGGCCGGCGGCGAGTCTCTTTGCCAGTGGCGGAAACCACTAGAAGTCCCGGACTTCCTCTTACGCCGCGGAATCTGCTCTTTGGCGGTATTTGGCCCGGTGGTGCTGCGAGAATCACCTGTGGCGGATCGCCGGATTATAAATCGTGGCCAACTCTCTTGCTCGATCATAACTCTGCGGAGGCGAGTGCTCGAACATCTGAGCAACCTCCTTCCTCGGCCCCACAAATGAACTTCTTAGTCATGAGGCTCCTCGGTGGCAATGAGCTCGGGGCGAAATAGCTATACTCGGATAACTTCTTTTCATGGCGACAATACTATCGATCCTGTTTGATTCGAGAGAAGGCCACTTTGCCATCTCTCTTTGAGCCTCGTCATTAACATACTTAGCTCTGAACTTTGTTCTAAAGAACTCCCAGTGGTGGAGAAGACCAGGTGGTCTAGCTCTATCTGTGGACTCCCACCTCCACTCGGTGTGTCGGAGAGAACATGGCGCACATCTCGGCCTCTATACATCTGGGCATCCCATAACTCTAAAGATGTACTCCATTCTCGCCAACCACTTGATTGCCACAAGTGGGTTCTCTAAAACATCAAATTCCCTCGATTTCCACTTGGTGAAATCTTTCAACCACTGCCAAACTCGGCCCAACTCCCTACGCACTATCAAGTGAGTGCACTTTCAGTCACGATGACCACCCCTCGGTTGAGCTCTACTGGAGCTCTTTGGGATTCTTTGGAGCTCTTTGAAGTCTGAGGGAGTTCTTTGAGAGTGCCTCTTTGCATGGTTTGTGTCAAGCAGTGGGCTATCTGTGCCTAGACTCCTCTCTGCTGTTGCTAGGCTGTGCACTGAGTCTCGGCTCTCTGCTGCTCGGCTATTAGGCCCATCATCATATCTCTCATAGCGAGAAATATCTCCTCATGGGGCTGTACCTTGAGGCATAGCGGCCTCCACCCCTTCTCTGGGCAAGTTAGCCTCTAGTGCCACGAGGCGGCCTCTGAGCTTTGATATACCACCTGGCTGCTGGCTCTACAACATCTCTATTTGCGGTTCAGACGGACTGCTCCACTTATGTAACAGAAGCATCTTGGCGATCTACACGGAAACCACAAGCAGGTTAGTCCACGCTCGGACTTTTTCTCGCCAACAAAGATAACACATGTGTCTTTTGCATATAGTATCGTAAACAAAACCCTTAGCTTATTGAACTTAGACAAACTGGCGACCGTGGAGTCTTTGGAGATCATGGGAACACAACCTACAAGCGAGGTTAGTCTCACGAGAATCTATGACTACGTGCTCACGATACCAAGCTGTAAAGGGCAGGCCGAAATACGATTGCTAAACCTAGGTCTTTACTCGGCCAAGCAAGTGAAAAGCATAAAAGGACCGACCGCAGTCGAGTTATAAAACTTTTCAAACATAAAAGCGAAAAACATTAAAAAGACTAAGTAAACATTCATTCAAATTAAAAGCGTTGGTTGATCGATTACTTTCCTTAGAAACATAAAAATAGTTCAAATCATAAGTTTTTCCCTACGGACCAAAGTCAACTACATCTTTGAATTCAAAAGCAGTAAAATAAGACACGGCCAGTGTCGGCGGCATCCATGATCCCCGGCTCCCTCCGCTAGCCACCTCGGTGTTGTCCCAAGTTACTGTGGAAGAAACCACAATAAGGGTGAGTATAAACATACTCGGTAAGAATCCCCGACTAGAGTGCGATCACGATGCAATCAATCATCTAGCAACCTAGTACACATGCAAGCGATTATCAACAAGGATCTCGGCTCAGCGAGCTCACAAGGCAAATCAGAGTCCTCGGAAGTCTCCTACCTCCGACCTAATGATTGGTTCTCATAACCAATCTCGGGACATCTCAGGGTCTTTCTCCTCGGCCAATTGATCAGCTCAAAAGCCGATCCCAAGATGTCAGAGCACCCTCGAGGTCTTTCTCCCTCTACCAATTGATTAGCTCAGAGCCAATCCCAGCGGGTGTCCTCAAGGGCCTCTTACCCTCGCTATAAATCTGGACTATCGGAGAGTACTGAAGTGCGGCTCTAACACAGGAAGGAAGGCTGGTGTACTCACGAACATTGGCAGGGAGCTCTCGAGCCGGCGACTCGCGGCGTGTGCGCGCGCACCGCATATCTTCTTTGCAACCGGCGTAAATGTTGGGGCCTAAGTACAAACTACGCGGGCGGTGCGCATGCCTAAGACTGAAGCGGTGTCGCGAACCACGATGGTCACGAGGCCCTCGGCACTCATCGTGCAACTTTGTACCCCTGAGGCACAGAAGCTTAGAACCGGCCAAGGTAGGCTTGCAGTTGGCGGGGTTCGCTCTAGCGGGCTACAAACTAGGCTTATGCCAATGAGGTAGCTAATCCTCATTGTTGCTGCCGAGGAAGGAAGCAATGTATGTTATGCTTCGCTCTACTCCGGCCAGGTGGGGACAAGATGCGTTATGTCCGCTCTCGGCCTCTAGATGATGGCTGACCCTACTACACTAGCTAGAGTATAGAGTAAGCGATTCTGGCTAAACATACATAATCATCATCAATCATACATAACCTAGCATGATACTACGAACCTAAAGCGGGAATCTCAAGCATCTTTGGAAGAACGATCCTAGCATGGCACTAACATGTACAAACAAACAAACATGCTAGCGGGGAATGCAATCACAAGTTTGTCCTATCCACTAATCATGTTCATAAAAGTAAACATGCATATAAGGCACAATCAAGAAAGCATCGCGAGGTCCACACAACCACGGTATGGAATCCTTACACGGAAATAAGTGGAAAAAGCTATCACGAATCAAAAGACCCTCGAGCTTTAAAGCGAAACCCGAGAAACCTAGGCATAATAAAAGCATCTTAAATAAATATCTGGCTGACAGTGACTTAAAAAACTAGAAGGGATAGGTTCGGGAATTACCAGCAGAAGACACGGGGTCTAAGCGGCAAGAGAAGCGATTTTAGGCTATTCTTTGAGTGCGGTAGAAAGTATTGTGGGTTTGGCGGTGGCCCAGTCTTGCTTCGAGGCGGGCGGCAAAGAGCGGGCCAGGAGAAAGCGGCGTCGCGGCACCAGCGTCTGGGCAAGGGGGGGCATGTATGAGCGATCCCAGCTGCGTAAGCGGCAGCGCGTGGCCAGCGGGCTCGGCTGGGTTAGGCGCGCGGCGCGGCGTCTGGGCTCTTTGGGCGTGTCGCCTCTGACGGCAGTGTGGCGTCGATGGCGCCGTCGAGCGATCTTTGGCGTGGGGCGGTGGGAGCTTCTAGGCTGCGGAGGCGTCACGGTGTTTGGGCGAGCGGTGGCGGCTTTGGCCGGTCACGGTAGGGGAGGTCTGATGCAGTGCAGGCGGCCTGGGTGTCGAGAATTGGTGGTAGTGGTGAAGGGTGGCTCGGTGAGTGGTGCTAGTTTGGGTTAGGGTGGCTCGGCTGGGTGGCTCGGTTTTAGGAGAGAGAGAGAGAGATGGGGTGCGGTTAAACAAGGGGAAAAAAATAGGGGTTTTCTTGATTTTCCTTCTTTTCCTTATTTTAAATAGGTTAGGAGACCTAAATTCCCTTCCCAAGGCTTCCTCTTGCGGGTCCGGCTAAAGCAACCTTTTCTTTTTAATTAAGACTCTTTTCTAAAACTCCAAATTCACCATTTAGGGCAAGGGTTCAAATCCCGATGGAACCATTTAATTTTCAATTAATTACGCCATTAATCAGGAATGCCTCCAAACTTCTAAACAACTAACCCAAACTCCTTGGGTCTTGCTACCAACATCAATCAAGTCTCAACGAAGGCGAAATGACCACGAAGCCACGAAAATCCTCAACCTGCGGCGGGAGGCGAGAAAGACCAAAATACCCTTAAAGGTTATAAAGCTCTAACGGCCCAAGCGATTGCCCCAATCTGAGCAGAGAGTACTGGAAAAGCGGAATGGAAAAGCGGGCGTTACACACCTCGCCCGGTGGAGATGTCATTCTTGTGGAGTAGTGGCATGGCGATTTTCGGTGAGTTGTTGGCACCAGTGTGGCAACAAAGGTTATTCTAAGCGATGAGTTGAAGAACGAGTTGGCACCGGTGGAGTTGTTGCCCTGTCGCACTCCCGGATCGCTCGTGTGGCCGTCCACGACCTTCGCGGCGCGCACGGATCGTCGCCGCATTGCGTCGCTTCGCCGTAGCGTGCCTGTAAAGACCCGACTGAATGAGGTTCTAAAGTAGCCCTTTACCTCAATGCATGCAAATGGAAATACATAAAATGACCCAACGAAGTCGAATTGAAAAAACTATTCAAACATAAGAGTGGAAAACATTAAAACAAACTTAACATTCATTTACAAAGCGATGGTGATCGGTACTTTTCTTAAAACATAAAAATAGTACAAAACATAAGTTTTCCCTACAGGACCAAAATCCATGTACATCTTTGAATTCAAAACAAAACAAAGTAAGACACGGCCAGTGTCGGTAGCATCCATGATCTCCCAACCACCTCCGCTAGCCGCCTCGGTGTTGTTCCAAGTTACTGTGGAAAAACCACAAAATAAGGGTGAGTAACGAATTACTCGGTAAGAATCCCCTAGCGGGAGTGCGATACGATGCAATCAATCATTTAGCAACCTAGTACACATGCAAGCGATTATCAACACGGATCTTAGCTCAGCGAGCTTATAAGGCAAATCTGGAGTCTTGAGTCTCCTACTTAGGCCTAATGATTGGTTCTCATAACAAATCCGGGACATCAGAGTCTCTTTCACTTGGGGCAATGATGCTTGGCCCGATTTTTCTATCCGGTTGTCGGAGCTTCCGCTTGATTCGATGGTTCGGTTGGGCGTTAGAGTATTTGGACCCTTAGGGGTATTTTGGTCTTTTTGCTCGTAGGGCGGGATTTGTAGTTTTTCGGGGCTTGAGGCAGCTCCTGCCTTGGTTGAAGCTTGTTTGTTAGTGGCTGCGAGTCCAGAGATGTTTGGGCTTTTCGTTTGGGAGTTCGGTTGTGATTTGGGTTTTGGGCAAAGATATGGTTGTTTGGGTGTTTCCTTTGGGATTCGAGCGGGCCTTGATGTTGACTTGGGAGGTTGATTTGGTGAGATTTGTTGTTTGGAAAGGTTGCTTGATCGAGTCTCGAAGGAGGAAGGTGGGAAATGAGATTTAAGGATTTTAAGGATTTTTGGAAAAAAATTGAAAAATGGATAAAGTTGGATTTAATTTTGGATAAGGTTGGAAATTTAAATAAAAGAGAAAAAGAAAAGAAAAAAAAACAAAATCTCATTTTCCCCCATTTTTCCCTTTCTCTCTCCTCCAGCCCGATCCCCCTTGGTGCTCACCTCCCGGCCCAGAGCCCCTGGCCGCCCGGCTCCCCGTCTTGCGTGAGCCCACCCTGTCTGTGCCGATCGCCCTGCCCCAACGCCTTGACCTCTGCGCCCACGCCCTGCGCCCTAGCCGATGACCCCTCGCTTGACACTTACTGTTGTGTCTTTGGTTGGCCCGAAAATACCCCTAAAATCCATTAAAATGCATTTAATCCATACTTATCCCATTTTTAAATGCCTTAAAATCCATTAAAATAAATCCTAAAAATCCCATTTGACTTCTTCTTGAGACCCGATTGGCGATCTTTTCCTATAGTAAAACTCACATAATAAATCACAAAGGCAAAGGTTCAAATCCCAAATCTTGGTTGAGGAGCAAAAAGACCAAAATACCCCTAAGGGTTAAAATGCTCCAACGGCCCAACCAGGTGCCCTAATCTTTGAACAGAAGTACTGGAAAGCCGGAATGGAAATCTCGGCCGTTACAATACTCCCCCTTAAAAGACTTTCGTCCTCGAAAGTCCTAAAGCTGAGCGACTCAGGGTAGTGAGTCCTCATCTCATCAACTCCCCCACGTCGCTTCCTCGCCCTCGATGCCTCCAAAGAACCTTTACTAAGCTTATCTCCCGATTGCGCAAAACTTTGCGCTCACAAGCCAAAATCGAGCAGGCTTCTCTTGAAGGATAAATCTTCACTTAACTCTAAGGGCTCATACTCTAGCACATGCGATGGATCGCCACGTCTTGCCTCGACATCGAAACATGGAACACATTATGCTGCATTTGCCAAAGGCGGGGGCAAGGCTAACATATAGGCCACTAGTCCGATCCGCTCAAGGATCTCAAGCGGCCCTACAAACACGGGGCTCAATTTTCCTCGCTTCTCAAACCTTAACACACCACGCATTGGTGCTACCTTGAGAAAAAACATGTTGACCAACCTCAAACTCCAAATCTCGCCTCACATCGCGTAACTTTTACGCCTGCTTTGTCTTTGTCAACATGCGAGCCACTGATCTTACGCAGCTGCGTCGTTCCTCATCTGAAGTAACTCGGGTCCCAGAACACATCTATCACCAACCTCTTCCCAAAAAAGCGGGGATCTACAGCGCTTACCATACAGCGCTGGCGAAATGAGCCATCGAATAGTCGGTGATAGGTGTTATTGTAAGCGAACTCCATCAAATCACGGTACTAGTCCCAAGCTGCACGGAAAGTCAAAAACACATGATCTCAACATATCTTCGAATTTGATTCACCTCTCTCGGTCGACCATCGGTTTGAGGTGGAAAGCGATCTTGAAGCGCACTCGAGTTCCCATACCATACGGGCGCTCTCGAGCGGGATGTGAGCGAGAATCCCGTCGACACTATCTTCGGCGGTACCCGTGGTGCCGAACAATCTGCTCCAAAATAAGCGTGCCTTTGCTCCACGGTATAACTAATCCTGCACGGAATAAAGTTTGCACTCTTAGTCGATCGGTCCACAATCACCACGATGCAGGTAAACCCTCTCGGTGTCCTCGGCAGCGGAGAGATATAATCCATCAAAATCTCGTCCCACTTCCAGCTGTGGAACACTCAGCGGTGCAACAAACACTGTTGGCTTGCATGCAGGAGCCTTCACTTGGCGACAAGTGAGACACAGGCTAACAAACTCGGCTATGCCCCTCTTCATACCCATCCACCAAAGCGTGTGCTTGAGATCTGATACATCTTGGTACCTCACGGGTGCCAAGTGAATGAGAACCGTGAGCCTCGGCAAGCAACTCGGCTCGAATCCTGCGTCATCGGGGCGCTGGCCCGACCTCTGTATCTCAAGCCTCAAATGCGGTGGAACAACAAAGTCAAAATCGCCATCGCCTCGACTCTCTCGAGCAATCTCTTTAACTTGGGATCACTCGGTGGTATCGATGATCCTGCTGCTTAGCGACGGTGAGCCCGATAATTGGGCTACCACGGTGTAACCACTCCCAACAAAGCTGCGTTCTGGCTCGCTCAAACTCTTTCCTCAATTCAACACGAGAGCTCAACAAAGCTGCGGAATGCGGCGTCTTCCTACTCGGTGCACCATCACAGCGTTGGCCTTTCAGGGATGATACAAGATCTCACGCGTCGTAGTCCTTTACCAACTCGAGCCATCTTCTGCCTCATGTTCAACTCCTTACGGTGAAGAAATACTTAAGGATCGGTGGTAAAGTGAGCAGTTGAATCCTTTCACCATACAAGTAGTGCCTCCAAATCTTTAGGGCAAAAACAAGCTGCGACCAACTCCATATCACGAGTTGGGTAATTCTTCTCATAGGGCTTCAAGCGCCGGGAAGCATAAGCTATCACATTCCCATGTTGCATCAACACTGAGCCTAAACCATACTTGGATGCATCACTTTGTAAACTACGAAACCTCCTATTCCCTCGAGGCGCCAACACTTTGTGGCGATGTCAAAGCGTGCTTAAAGTGAGCAAAACTTTCCTCACACCTAGCATCCCAAACAAATTCAACACCCTTCTTGAGTCGAGACGGGTTAGAGTGCTTTGCCTTATGAGAAAATTCTTTCACGAAAGCCGATAATAACTTTGCGGTCCCGGAAAAGCTGCGAATCTCGGCGGCCGTCGTCGGTCTGGCCCATGGTATTTGCCTCTATCTTTATGGGGTCCACCGTTATACCATCTCTTTGAAACGATATGACCAAGGAAAGCTACTTTCTCTAGCGAATTCACACTTAGAGAACTTTGCGAACAAGCGATTTTTCGCAATGCCAACAAGACTTGCTTCAAATCGAAGCATGGTCCTCTTTGTCTTGGAATAAATCAAAATGTCGTCTATGAATACGATGACAAAGTTATCCAAGAATGCCTTGAACACTCTGTCCATCATGTCCATAAACGCTGCTGGGCGTTCGTTAACCCAAAAGACATAACCACGAACTCATAATGACCATACCTCGATCTAAGCGCGGTCTTAGGGATATCTGCATCCCGAATCCTCGGTGATGGTACCACGACCTCAAATCAATCTTAGAAGACACGAGGCTCCTTGAAGTTGATCGAATAGATCAAAGCAAATCTGTGGCGAGGATACTTATTCTTCAAGTGACATTTTTGACTCTCTATAGTCTATACATAAAAGCATGGATCCATCCTTCTTTTTAACAAACAAGGCAGTGCTCCCCACGGGACACACTCGGCGAAACGAAACCTCGATCCGGCATCTCTTGCAAGCGCACTTTGAGTTCTTTCAACTCATTTGGCGCCATACGATCACGGGGCTTTAGAAATGGGAAGAGTCCACGGCTCGGCTCAATGGTGAAGTCTAACTCCTCTTCGGGAGTAAGCAGACAACTCCTCGGGGAAAACATCACGCAAACTCTTGCACCACGGGGACCATGTCAGCGAGACATCGCGATACTATCATCTCTTGTGGCTTTGCCAAGAAACCCCAAGCTCCTCGAGCTAACAATCTCTGAGCTTTCACTGCTGAGATCAATGGCGGGCAAATTCCGCCACAGGAACCATGAAACTTGAAGCTTGGCTTTTGAGGCGGCCTAAACACAACTTCTTTCGTGTGAGTCTATCAAAGCATGGTTCTCCGCCAACCAATCCATACCAAGGATCACATCAAAACCACTCATAGAAGCGAGAACTAAGAGGTAGCATCTAGAGTCTCATCGGATATCTGTACCCGACCACTCTTAACTCTCTGCTAGCTAACAAACTCACTCTCCAGAGGAGTGGCAACACACCTGACTCAAACCCTAGAGGTTCGGAGTTCCACACAAGCTTGTCTAACAAATGCATTAGATACAAAAGAAATGGTCGAACCGAATCAAACAATATCTGAGATGCATAATGCTCTAAGACAAGCGTACACGCAGCTGCATTATCGGCACGCTCGCCTCTGGCGAGTAGTGGCAAACACCGACCTGCTTTGCTCGGCCAGGTCCTCTTTCTTTGCTAAAACACGAGTGAGAATCTAGCCAAATGCCCTTCGTGGCCACATACGAAGCAAGCACCGGGCGATGCTCCACACAAACCAAAATGTGTCTTTCCGCACTTGTTGCAATGATTTGTTGCTGGTCCCATACTGCTTTGCGATCGGGGCTCTACCACTGAAGTCGGCGATCACGACCTCTAAAGCCCAGCGGCTGACAGCGAATCTGTCCCCACGAGCGGGAACCACTAGAAGACCCAAACTTCCTCTTATGACCGAATCTTTGCTTGGGCGGTGAGGCCCGGCCCGGTGGTGCAATGAATCTGCATCGGCGGATACTTCAAATTATAGATCGTGGCTAACTCCAGCTGCTCGGTCATAACTCTCGGGAGGCGAGTGCTCGAACATCTGAGCAACCTCCTTCCTCGACCCACTAATGAATTTCTTAGTCTTGAGCTCCTCGGTTTGCAGCGAGCTCAGGGGCAAAATAACTATATTCGAGAGAACTTCTTTTCATAGGCAATATCGCTGAGAACCTGTTTGATTCGAGAAGGCCTCTGCCATCTCTGCTTTGAGCCTCGTCATTAACATACTTAGCCACGAACCGTTACGAAGAACTCCTAGGTGGGTGGAGAAGACCTATCCGGTCTAGCTTTATCTGTGGACTCCACCACCACTCTCGGTGTGTCGGTGAGAACATGGGTCGCACATCTCGGCCTCTGTACATCCTGGGCATCCCATGTAACGGCCGGAAATTTCATCCCGGTCTTCTCGGGAGGCCCGGGGGCATTTTGGTAATTTTGGGTCGGGCCCGGCGAGTCGGTTTTGAAATTGTAAATTGCGGAAAAATTATGAATCGATTTGAATAGGATCGGGAATTTTGGTGAAGGCATTTGGGCTTGGGAAAAGGTAAAAATAAATAGGGAATTAAATAGCGCGTAGAGTGAGATTCGAGCCAGGGCGTGTCGCGTGCTAGGCGGTATTTGCCGGTCGAGCCACTGGGCGTCTTTGTGCTTCTAAACGCGCCGGCATCCCTATATGCTTGTTTTGAAGGCGGTTGGTATAAAGGCCGGCTCGCCGAGCCTTCTTCCCCATTTCTCCTTCTTCTCTTCGCGATTCTTTCTTCAACCGGAAGCAGCGTTCCCCTCTCGATTTCTCACCTCTCTAGCTTTGATTCGACCAGAGCTCGTCTTCCCGATTCGAAGTCGATCCATTTTAAGTGAAGGTAAGTTTTTCTCTTCTTCTTCTTCTTCTTCTCTCCTTCAATCCGAATCCCTGTTTTCGTCTTCGATTTTTCCGGCCATGTTGAAGCGAGTTCTTTGGGTGGTTTTTGTGTAGCTGCGATGGGGAGTTCGACCAACAACAATCGTGCGTCTAATTTTCTCCAATCGCCCGGTCGCGTTCTTCCTCCCTTCGCTCGAGTTCGCCAAATCGGTGCCACTCGCGGCCCGGCCAGCGAGTCTGCGCCACACACACCGCGCGCGCGCCTTGTGCCCTCTGCATTGCTCGCGCGCGCCGCGCCCTAGCTAGCGTGTGTCGCGCGCGCTGTCATAAGCCGAGCCGCCAAGCCGAGCCGAGTGAGAGTCGAGCCGAGCCGAGCCTATTTATTTTATTTTATTATATTTAATTTAAATTAGAATTTTGTGTGTAATTGTGTTGTGATTGATAGGTTCTCGATAGCTAGTTCGGGTTCGTTCGCGGCCCTAGGTTTTCGTATAATCGTCCCAGACCAAGGTAAGGATTTCTTACAGGAGTTGTGTGGACCTGCGATATTATATGTGATTGCTTGATTATTTGCTTGTTTGTGTTTATTGACATGTGTAGCTAGGTAATCTATTCGAATTCCCGATTAGCATGATTTTCTGATTTAATTCTCATGTTAATCCATGCTAGGTTGTTCCTTTCTAGCATGCTCGTATCATTCCTTGCTTCTTAGTATCATGTTAGGCTCGTTGTATTCTTATTGAGCACGTATTGGATTTTATGGAATTGTTTCTTTGTTTGCTAGGGCGAGTTAGAGTTGCGGTAGATAGCATCATCAGGGCACTGATGCATAATGTACCTTGCATCCATGGCGGGGGACGTCGAGCAAGTCATTTAGTCCCTGGACCCCGTGAGGATTAGCTAACCCGAGTGCGGTAGGCCCCGCAATCTTGGGTGAGGGTGGCGATCGTTAAATGCCCCAACCGTCGGGATGATGACTTGGCATTGCCTCGTCCCGGCGATCGGCACGTCCTCGGCTGTTCGGCCGTAGCCCCGATTGCCACTGTTAAGGTAAGGCGGCTTCTGGTGTAAGCCTACCACGACCCGTTTCCTTAGCCTCGGTGCGGTGGTTGGTGACATAGTTTACGTGTCAGGTCTCACACCCTATGTCGGTGACACCGATCCAAAGATTTAGTTAGGCGTGGTATTTGGACATGGGCGGCTTGCCTCTGGACCCGACACCCCCATGGTCTGCGGTAGCACTTCGGTGCATGTTTACGCTCATTCTGAGAGCCGAGCGGAGAGCTCCTGCGGATCTTGAGCGGTGTACCTTTCATCGACAGATGAAGCAGTGGTGAGGCGGGACTTGTTTCTCGTATAGAGGCGACTTATGTATTGGGTGTGTGATGATATTATTCCGGACTAAGACCTTGAGTTGGCATCAGAGGCCCAAGTGTGGGCTAAGCTATGTGCTCTATTGCTCGTGTTTATATTCATAGCTTGCATACGCTCATCGAGATGACCATGTATATCGTATTGTACCCGGTTGGGGATTCTTCTTGAGTAATTCGTTACTCACCCTTATTACGTGGTTTTCCACGGGTAATCTTGGTGCGTGACAGGATGCACTGAAGGAGGAGCTGTGATCATGGGGCCAGATCTTCCAACTACGATTTTTATATTATGACTCTTGTGTGTTTTTTTCCCCCTGAATGCATGTGGCGGACACAGAGCCTAGGATGTTTTGTGAATATTTGTGGATTCCAGCATTTTGTATCTAAATGAGTTTTGAATGGTTTTTAGTAAATCTCTGATCGGACTAAACTTTGGAAATGTATTTATCTTGGAGCAGTGCTTGGAAAGCAGGGACGGAGTTCCAGAGGAATTGTTTAGTTTTTAAAGGGGTTATTTTGAATGTTTTTGTTTTAATTGGAATCGAAATCATGTCTGTTTAAATGTCCTTTACTTTGAATGCATGCATTGGGGTAAGGGCCCATTTAGTGCCCCATTCGGTCGGTCCCTTACGGTTGGTATCGAGCTCGAGTCATAAATTCTCGTAGTATGACTGTTGTTGTAGGTCGTTTTCCCATGATCACTAGCACTCCGGCGGATCATCAGTGCGCGCGAAGTTTACAATTTGTTGTTGAGAAAAAGGGTTAAGAATTTACAATACTGTCATCTAGTGTATGCCTTGTGTAGTATTGTGGAGTGGAGGCGAGCGAGTTACGACTCGTTATTGGTTTGGGTGTAGATCCCGGCATGTCGATTACCCGCCGGAAGAGAGGACGCCCAAGAGGAAGCCGAGGTGTCGGGATCGGATCGACACCGCATGGACATCGTCCCAAAGCGAGGCCCGATAGCATTCCGCCTGTAGCTCCCCTGTTGAGCCCGAGTAGGCATTGAGGCGAGTGTGTGCCGTGAGAGCGCTCTGGAGGAGCGTAATTTGCTAATTCTATGAGGTCTATGGTGGTCGACTGTTGAGTGGCAGAGGAGGAGAGACCGGAGCTTTGTTGGCAACGCGTGGGAAGAGTCCGGAGCTCGGATCGAGCGGTGACTCGTTTGTTTTCAAAGAGGGCGCAAAGAAGACACTGACTGGCGAGGCAGCTGGCCTTTGAGGCGAAGTGGCGGAAGGTGCCGATGAGCTTGGTAAATGGTTGAAGGATTTCGTAAAATGGAACCACGATAAGTTTGACGCCAGGTGATGCTTTAGCAAAGCGTGACGGATGGATTGCCCATTTGGAGTACACCTTCACGATTATGGTGTGCCCCGATGTTCAGAGGCCGAGGTGTGCGGCCCATGTGTTAGGGGCGTAGCTAGGTGGTGGTGGGAGTCCACCACGAGTGAGAGACAGTGTGGGTCTCCACTGCTACACGGGAGTTCTTCAAGATAGATTTTAAAGCCAAGAACATTAGTGATGAGGCTCAAGAAAAGATGGTAGCGCTTTTCCGAATCTGCGGCGGGGTTACGATTCTATAGAGGAGTACGAGAGGAAGTTTTTGGAGTATGGCTATTTTGCTCTCGCGGTGATAGCGACCCACGAGTTGAAAATTCGGAAGTTCATTTTACAGTGCAGAGGCGGGTGTGTCTCGGGATGTCCGGAACACAGGCTCCTAGCACTTATGCGCGCACACCGCATCTTCTGAACCAGCGGCGTAAATGTGGGGCCTAAGGACAAACTACGCGGGCGGTATGCATGCCTAAGACTCGGAAGCGGTGTCACTGATCACAATAGCGCGAGGCCGACGCTCATCTGTTCAGCCTGAACCACCGACCTGAAGCTAAGAACCGGCCAAGGTAGGGTTACACCGTTGGCAGGGTTCCGCTCTAGCAGGCTACAAACTAGGCTTATGTCGATGTGGGTAGCTAAATCCACATCGGTCGATCGGGGAAGCAATATGCGTTATGCTGCGCGCACTTTACTCCCGACCGGGGACAATGTACGTTATGTCCACTCTCAGCCTCTGGATGATGACAAACCCTACTTTACTAACTAAGAGTACGGAGTGAAAGATTCCTGGCTAACATACATAATAGACATCAATCATACATATCCTTGCATGGTACTATGAACTTAAAGCGGGAATCTCGAGCATCTTTGGAAGAACAAACCTAGCATGGCACTAACATGTACAAGCGACCAAACATGCTAGCAAGAATTCAATTGCAAGTTGTCCTATCCACTAACATGCTCATAAAAAAATATGAGCATACAAGTCACAATCACGAAAGCATCGCAGAGTCCACACAATCTCGATAAGGAATCCTTATATCCGGAAACAAGGAGAGAATAATAACTATCACGACCAACAAACAACCTTTGAGCCTCAATCAAATCCCGAACAACCTAAGCATTTCAATAAAACACCCAATTTAAATACAAATCGACCAATAAACTCGGGACCCAAAGAAGGAAAAGGCTGGGAATTACCAATCGAGAAAACACACGGCTCGACCAAACCAACTCACCGGGCAAGCAGTTGGCAACAAAAAAAAGGCGGTGGTGGCGCTAAGCTAGGCGAGGGGGCGAGCTCGCGCAGTGTGGGCGGCCGCTGGGACGTGGAGCCCGCTGTGTGGCGAAGCTTCTGAGGTGGTGGGGAGCTCGGGCGCGCTCGGCCAGAGAAAGCGAAGCGGCGCTACAAGGGACGCTGAGCGCTGGCGACCTGGCGACACACTGGCAGCTCTGAGGGGGACGCGTGTGAGGACTCTGCGCAAGTGCGCGGAAATTTGTCGACTGTGGCGCGAGCGAAGTGGCGTGGCGTGGGTCGGCGCAGTCTGGCTGAAATTTCAGGCCAGTAGCCAGGCGGATCAGGCGGCGTTAGCACGGGGTGGCTCGGCGTGGTGCGGCTGGCTAGGCGAGCTGGGGCGAGCAGGGGGCTCGGGGCTGACTAGGGGGTCGGGTGAGGGAGAGAGAGAGAGAGAGAGAGAAAATGAAAATAAAAAACACATGGGGAAATTTGCAGATTTTTCTTTATTTATTTAATCCATACTTATCCCATTTTTAAATGCCTTAAAATCCATTAAAATAAATCCCTAAAAATCCCATTTTGACTTCTTCTTCGAAACCCAGCTGAAGCGATCTTTTCCAATAATAAAACATACTTAATAAATCACAAAGGCAAAGGTTCAAATCCCAAATCTTGACTGGAGAGCAAAAAGACCAAAATAACCCTAAGGGTTAAAATGCTCTAACGGCCCAACCGATTGCCCTAATACTGAACCGAGAGTACCTGGAAAACCGGAATGGAAATCTGGGCCGTTACATGCCCGCTCCTTGCCAACACGCCCGCCCAGCAGCCAGCCGTGCGGCCACGCCCAAAGACATGCGACATTGCGCCAAAGAAGACAACCACGCCGCGTCGCGACTGTCCGTCCGCCCGTCAGCCGTGTTGTGTGAGTTGCTCCTGAGCTGAGCCCTGTTTATTTTATTATATTTAGGCCTATGGATTGTGATAATTATTGTGCTTGTTAGGTTCTCATTAGCTAGCTCGTGATCGATCGCAGCTTAGGATTCTTGTGTGTAGTTGCCTTGACCCGGTAAGGATTTCTTCGGAGGTGTGTGGGCCTGCGATATTATATGTGATTGTTTTTGTATGCTTGTTTGTGTTTATCAACATGTTTAGTGATAAGTGCTCATTCGAATTCCGTGGCATGATTTCTTATGTTTTTTTTTCATGTTAGACCATGCTAGGTTGTTACATTACGGCATGCTCGTATATCTGTTCTTGCTTCGTAGTATCATGCTAGGTTCGTTGTATCTATTAAGCACGTATTGGATTGTTTCTTTGTTGATGTTATAGTTTAGAGTTGGATAGGTAGCATCATCGGGCGGGATGCATAAAGTACCTTGCATCCAGCGCGGGACGTCACGAGGCGATACTCAGTCCCTCGACCCGATTAAGGTTTAGCTAACCCATCCGGTAGGCCCCGCAATCTTGGGTGAGGGTGGCGGTATTAAATGCCCCAACGGTCGGGATGATGACATGGCATTGCCTTGTCACTGGCGATCGGCACGTCCTCGGCGTGTTCGGCCGTAGCCCTTGATTGCCACTGTTAGGGCAAGGGCGACTTCACGGTGTAAGCCTACCACGGCCGGTTCCTTAGCCTCAAAGTGCGGTGGTTCGAGGATGACATAGTTCACGTGTCGAGTCTCACACCTCTATGTTAGTGACACCGATCCGGAGATTTAGTTAGGCATGGTGATTGGACACAGGCGACTTACCACTAGACCGGCACCCCCATGGTTTGTAGTAGCATCTTTGTCGCGCGGCGTCCGCTCATTCTGACGCCGCTGATCGGAGAGCTCCTGCGGATTGTGAGCGAGTGCACCTTTCGTATCGGCGATGAGTCGGTGAGGCCGAGACTTGTTTCTCGTATAGGACCGTATCATGAGGTGGATTATTCCGGAGTAAGACCACGAGATGGCATCCAGAAGTTTATGTGTGGATTTAAGCTATGTGCTCTCTTACGTGTTTATATTCATAGCTTGCATACCTTTCTGCTAGATGACCATGTATATCGTATTGTACCCCGGTTGGGGATTCTTACTGAGTAATTCGTTACTCACCTTTATTTTGTGGTTTTCCACAAGTAACCATGGTGCGAGACAGGATGGCTGGAGGAGGAGCTGTGATCATGGAAACCCGTTGTTCGAACTCTGAGTTTATGTCTATGATTCTTTGTGTTTTATTTTTCCTCTGAATGCATGTAGTTGGGCACGGAGCCTAAGTTATTTTTCATTGTTTTCCGGATTCTAGCTTTATTGTTGTAACTATTGGAAAGTTTTGAATGTTTTAAATAAATCTCTTATCGAGTGTGTTTTGGAAATGTATTTGTCTTGGAGCAGTGCTTGGAGGCGAGGGGACGGAGTTTTGGGAATACTATAAGCGTGTTTGTTTTAAATGGTTGTTTGCATGTTTTAGTTTTCACTTAGAATCCGAAAACCATTCTTGCATATTGTCTTTAACTTTTGAACACATGCATTGAGTTAAAGGCCTATTTTAGAACCCCATTCGAATTCGGGTCTTTCTGATTGGTATCGAGCTCGAGTCATAGATTTTGTAGAGTGACCTTTTTGTTGTAGGTCGTTTTTCCATGATCATCAAGACTCAAGCGGTCATTAGGTACGCCTAAGTTTTGATTTTAGAAAAGGGTTAAGAATTTACAATACTTTTCATCTAGTGTATGCCTTGTTTAGTGTTGTGGAGCGGAGGCGAAAGCGAGTTGACTTCGTTGTTGGTTTGGGTCCGAGCACCATCATGCCAACTTCCCGCGGTGTAAGAAGTATGATAGCGGCTAGTCGAGGGTATCCAGATAGATTCAGATACCGGCTGGGACATCGTCCCGAGAGGGAGGCGTAGATTAGACTCCGTGAGGCCACTTGTGGCCCGGTTGTTAGTTTTTCCCTAGAGAGAGGGTGGAGGTGTTTTGCCCGGAGTACCACTTCAGGAGAGGAGTTAGCTATGGCTTTGCTCATGTTGATGCTTGTGAAGCAGGTTCCAGTGTGGACTAGCCTAGGTAGTTCATGTGTTGATCGTGAACCTTAGCAGATTGTGAGAATGGAGATAACGGTCAACAAACACAGAAATGAACTCTGAAAACTGGGCCGTTACATTGTGAGAATGGGTTCTTTTTTAAAACTTACTATTAAAATAGGTCTTTTTTTAAACATGTTGTCAAAATGGGTCTAATTTTTGTCTTTATGCGGTGATGACTTTAGTATAGACACCACCACCTTGAAATTTTCAAAAAATGTAACAGTAGTGTTAAAAGAAAGTTTGTGGTGATGACTATAGAAGAGTCATCTTCTTCTTGGTTTTTGGTGATGATTATAGTAAAGTCATCTTCTTTTTTGTAAAAAAAAATAAAACATAACATTAGTAAAATAAATGAGATTAAAATATCATTTTGTTCCCTCAACTATCATCTCTATTCCATTTTAGTCCTTAGACTTTTAAAAGTCCAATTTTGGTCCCTCGGCTTTATCAAAAGCTTAAAAATAGTTCTTGGGTTAAAAGAAAAGTTAACCATAGTTAAAAATTGGATGAGATGGCAATAAACCCTAATTATTATTTTATTGCCAACTCATCTAATTTTTAACCATAGTTAACTTTTTTTTTAACTCAAGGACTATTTGTAAGCTTTTTGTAACGGCCCAGGTTTTCATCTCGGTCTTCCAAGTATGTCCTAAGGGTATTTTGGTAATTTGGTCGGGGTAGTTAAAGGCCGTTTACATCTTCTCAGCTGTTTATATTCTTGGATGTTCAAAACTAGGGTTTGGTTGTATTATGGTTGAGTTTGGGTGTTGAGAGTTGCAAAAATAAAAATAAGGGTTTTTGGCAGAAAATAGATGCAACAGTTGAGGCTTGAGCCAAGGATGGCTGGGAAGATAGCAGTGGGGTTTTGCGAGTCAAGCTACATGTAGTTTCTAATATTCATTCCGCAGGTTATCTTGGTTTGCCTTGGTTTTTGTGACTTAAGTGAGTTTGATTAAAAAAATAGGTTTTATTCTCTTTTCTCCTTCCCAAATCCCTTTGTCGCAACCCATTCCTCCAGAGCTCACCTTGCCGTGCGATTTCCAGCCTCCGAAGAGCTTCAACCGATTTGTTCCGGGTAAGTTTTTCGTTGTGTTTCTATTTCTCCTCTTGTTGTTGTTGCTGATCTGGTTGGCTAAGGGATTTGTTTGTTTATTCTTGCTGGCCGAGAGGAGGGGATAGATAATTGTGGTTGTGTGTTTGTTGTTGTGGTTGCAGCTGAGAGCAGACCCTGCTGCCGGCCGCCGCGTCGCCTGTGCGTGCTGTGAGCCGCGCATGACCCGACGCACGCAAGCACATCCCCTGTCACCCGAGCAGCCCCTTCGCACGCCCCTCGTCGCCGCATCGCCCGTTCGCTTGCTCCTACACTGTGCCGCACGTCGCAGCCGCCTGCCTGCACGCTGCCCAGCCACGCATCAGTGCAGACGCACACCCCCGCGCCCACTCGCCTGCCAGCTGTGCCGCACGCCCCGCCGAGCCCTGCCGCTCACGCCCGGTACGTCGCCGCCGAGCCATGTACCGAGGCAGCACAGCCGGTCCATGAGCCGACCTCGAGCCGTGTGAGTTGCTTACGACCGAGCCGAGTTCTGTTTGTATTTTTCCTATGGCCTATAGTTTGTGATGTTTGATATTTGTTTGTTAGGTTCCTGATAGCTAGCTCGGGTTCAGTTGCAGCTTAAGATCTTTGTTGTGTGTTCACCCTCCGACCCAGGTAAGGATTTCTTACTTGAGTTGTGTGGGCCCTGCGATATTTCTGTGATTGTTGATTGTATGTCTGTTTATGTTTATCAGCATGTTAGTGGATAGGTGCTCTGTTCTAAATTCTGACTAGCATGATTCTCGTGTTATTTCTCATGTTAGTTCCATGCTAGGTTGTTCTGTTCTGGCATGTTCTTTATCTGTTCTTGCTTCGTAGTATCATGCTAGGTTCATTGATTCTGCTGAGCATGTGTTAGTATGTTTGATGTTAGCTGTTTATAGTTTAGAGTTTTGATAAGTAGCATCATCCGGGCGAGGATGCATAACATAACTTGCATCCGTGGCAGGGACGTGCGAGGCAGTACTCCGTCCCTGATCCATCGTTAGGGTTTAGCTAACCTTAACGGTAGCCCAGTGTAACGGCCCAGGTTTTCATCCCGGTCTTCCAGGTTTGCCCTAGGGGTATTTTGGTAATTTTGGTCGGGGGCCGTCGAGCGTTTATATCTTTTTCAATTTATTAAAATTATTGGATGGACTTAAGTAGGATTTTGATGCTTTGTAGATGTGTTTGGGCATGGTGAGATGCAAAAGAAAAATTGAAGAATAAAGGTGTGTTTGTTGGGATTCGAACCCAGGGTGCTAGGAAGTCAAGTGGGTGGTGTGGCCAGTTGAGCCACCAGGTGATCTTGTTACTCATTCCGCGACATATCTTGGTTAGCCTTGGATCATGGGAGTTTTGGTGCTTTTGATTAAAAGAAAAGAAAATAGGGTTTTTGGGTGTTTGTTCTCCAAATCACCATTGCCGCCCAAGCCGTTTTTCATCTCCTTAGCAGCTCCGTGGTTCGATCGTCATTCCAGGTAAGTTTCATCGTCTCTTCTTCTTCTCTAATTTGGGTTCATGCTGGCCGAGTGAAAATGAGGTTGTGTGTGTGTGTGTTTTGTTGCAGCCAGCCGAGGGAAGCCCAGCAGCCGAGCCAGATCGCCCTGCACGCCCAGATCGCCCCAGTCGCACTCCCAGATCGCCCTTGTCGCACGCCCGTCGCAGTCGTCGCACGCCCAGATCGCTCAGCAGGCCATCGCAGCCGTAGCGCGCACCAGAACGTCGCCGCATCGCATCGCATCGCCGCGCGCTCTTTGCTCCTCGCCAAAGACGCCGCGCCTCGGTAGCTGCGTGCAGCAAGACGCCATGCGTCGCGGCCCTACCTCTCAGCAACTTCCACACACGTGCAACCTGTCCGTCCGCGCGTCAGCCGTGCCGTGTGAGTTGCTCCCGAGCTGAGCCCTGTTTATTTTATTATATATAGGCCTATGGATTGTGATAATTATTGTGCTTGTTAGGTTCTCATTAGCTAGCTCGGGATCGATCGCAGCTTAGGATTCTTGTGTGTAGTTGCCTTCCGACCAGGTAAGGATTTCTTACCGGAGTTGTGTGGGCCCTGCGATATTATATGTGATTGTTGTTTGTATGCTTGTTTGTGTTTATCAACATGTTTAGTGATAGGTGCTCTGTTCTGAATTCCCGATTGGCATGATTTCTTATGTTGTTTCTCATGTTAGTCCATGCTAGGTTTTTCTGTTCTGGCATGCTCGTTATCTGTTCTTGCTTCGTAGTATCATGCTAGGTTCGTTGTATCTATTAAGCACGTATTGGATTGTTTGCTGTTGATGTTATAGTTTAGAGTTCAGATAGGTAGCATCATCCGGGCCAGGAAGCATAAAGTACCTTGCATCCACGGTAGGGACGTACGAGGCAGTACTCCGTCCCTGGACCCCGTTAGGGTTTAGCTAACCCTACCGGTAGTCTCTGCAATCTTGGGTGAGGGTGGCAGACTGTTAAATGCCCCAACGGTCGGGATGATGACATGGCATTGCCTTGTCCCCGGCAGTCGGCACGTCCTCAGCGTGTTCGGGCGTAGCCCTTGATTGCCACCGGTTAGGGCAGGGCGACTTCACGGTGTATGCCTACCACGGCCGGTTCCTTAGCTCAAAGTGCGGTGGTTCAGGTGACATAGTTCACGTGTCTATGTCTCACACCCCTATGTTAGTGACACCGATCCAGAGATTTAGTTAGGCATGGTGACTGGACCTGGGCAGCTTACCACTAGACCCGGTACCCCCCATGGTTTGCAGTAGCATGCGGGGCACGCGTACGCTCATTACAGCGCCGACTGGAGAGCTCCTATGGATTGTGAGCCAGTGCACCTTTCGTTTTCGGCGATGAGTCAGCCGGTGAGTAGAGACTGGTTTCTCGTATAGGACCGTATCATGAGGTGGAATATTCCGGAGTAAGACCCTGAGATGGCATCCGAAGTTTATGTGTGGATTTAAGCTATGTGCTCTCTTCTGTATTTATATTCATAGCTTGCATACCTTTCTGCTAGATGACCATGTATATCGTATTGTACCCCGGTTGGGGATTCTTACTGAGTAATTCGTTACTCACCCTTATTTTGTGGTTTTCCACAGGTAACCATGGTGCGAGACAGGATGGCTGGAGGAGAAGCTGTGATCATGGAAACCCATTGTTCGAACTCTGAGTTTATGTCTATGATTCTTTGTGTTTTATTTTCCTCTGAATGCATGTAGTTGGGCACGGAGCCCTAGGATATTTTCTGACTATTTTCCGGATTCTAGCACTGTTGTAACTATTGGAAAGTTTTGAATGTTTTAAATAAATCTCTTATCAGAGTGTGTTTTGGAAATGTATTTGTCTTGGAGCAGTGCTTAAAGCAGGGATGAGTTTCAAGAATTATATAACTGTGTTTGTTTTAAATGGTTGTTTGCATGTTTTAGTTTTCACTTAGAATCCGAAAACCATTCTTGCATATTGTCTTTAACTTTTGAACACATGCATTGAGGTAAAGGCCTATTTTAGAACCCCATTCGGATTGGATCTTTACAGTTGGTATCAGAGCTCAGAGTCATAGATTCTGTAGACTGACCTTTTGTTGTAGGTCATTTTTCCATGATCATCAGCACTCCGACAGTCATCAGGTACGCCTAAGTTTTCAGTTTTAGAAAAGGGTTAAGAATTTACAATACTTTTCATCTAGTGTATGCCTTGTTTAGTGTTGTGGAGCGGAGGCGAAGCGAGTTGACGACTCGTTGTTGGTTTGGGTCCAGAGCACCATCATGCCAACTTCCCGCAGTGTACGAAGTATGATAGCAGCTAGTCAGGGTATCCAGATAGATTCAGATACCGTTGTGACATCGTCCTAGAGGTAGGCAGAGATTACACTCCCGTAGGCCACTTGTGGCCCAGTTGTTAGTTTTTCCCCTAGAGAGAGGGTGGAGGTGTTTTGCCATGGAGTACCACTTCAGGAGAGGAGTTAGCTATGGCTTTGCTCATGTTGATGCTTGTGAAGCAGGTTCCAGTGTGGACTAGCCTAGGTAGTTCAAGTGTTGATCGTGAACCTTAGCAGATTGTTTGGTTGCCCAGAGTTTGGCTGCAGAGTTAGTAGCCTTCGAGAAGGATGTAGAGACATCTTTGTGCTCTTGTAAATTGTTCTTGTTGCAGCCAGTAAGTCGGAGCCCTGTGGTTAAGGGTGCAGCGAGTAGTGTTCCCATCGAACTTGATTCGTTGGTGGTTTCCTCAGTTGTCTTGTATAGTTGAGCACTCTTCTTATGGTGAGCCCCTAGAGTAGGGCTAGCTGCTGCATGTTGAGAGATCCGACCAGAGTTTAGTAGAGCATCATGTGGAGATGCAAGAGTAGACAGTGAGACTTCAGTTTGATGAGATGCCATAGGCATGGTTGTTTGAGTTTGAGCTCTTGTATGCCTAGCCATAGTTTTTGTCACTTGAGGTTGTTACCTTGCTGGCCCCATTTGTAGTAAGATGTGGATTTGATAGTAGTGGCACTTGAGGTGCATTGGTTGGGGTGCCTCTTTGGCCCTAAGTCTGGTTTAGGCCTGAGTTTGGCATGGGTATAGCAGATGGTTCTATGACGCGTCCGGAGTTCAGCACTCCTTTAGCCTTTGGATCCGTTTATGGCAGTTGCACTTGTTCAGGTCGTGCAAGAGAGCTAGTTCAGTGGTAGTCGTAGGACTACAAGCGAAAGGATGTTCGATAGGAGCCGGAGCCTCTTCCCAGAGTTAACGGGGGTTGAGTAAGTCAACAGGTTGATGGTTGGTAAGTGTTTGTGAGCGTGAGTCTCACGCTAGTGCTAAGGCCAAGAGATCTTTGTGGTTGGTAGTGCGGTCAACTACCTTCGAGTGCAAAAATTTGAGGAGAGTTGAGCATTGTAGATGCGAGTTTGGTCCAGCAGCGGAACCATGAGTTGGATGCATATGAGATGAGTTAGATTCCTCATGAGATGAGTTAGACTTCCGATGATTCCAGATCTTGCCTTGTAAGCTCGTTGAGCTATGATCTGTGTTGGTGGCTGCTTGCATGTATGCTAGGGTGCTAGATGACTGATGTATCGTATTGTACCCCGGTTGGGGATTCTTACTGAGTATGTTTATACTCACCCTTATTTATCTTTTAGGTAACTTGGGACAACACCAGGATGGCTAGCGGAGGGAGCTGATTGATCATGGGAGCTGCCGGCACTCTGTCATTTATTATTGCATTGTTTATTCAGCATGTAGATGGACATGAGTCCTAGGGGAACATTGTTTAAAAAGTTGTTTAAATTGTATTGTATGTTTTTTATAAACACTGGCCAGACTTGTTTTATTTTGTTGGTTTGCTTAAATGAAAATTGTTGGTTATGTTTTAAGGGTTCCCCCTTCTCATATGTTTTGAAGAGTTTTTAAATATGAGCACTAAACCGCTTGTTAACATATTTAACTTGCATGCTGAGTGAGAACCCAGGTTTAGGACCGTATTTCGGGTCGGGTTCTTACATTGCATCCCTGCCGGAAGTTAGTTGTTGCCTTTTTAGGAAGCACCTGTTAGTCTTGGATCTCTAAAGGAAGGTTGGGAGTTGTGCACATAAGTGTGTTTCTGTGTAGTTCGTTCTGGTGGCGAGAGTTTCGGAACCATGTAGGATTTGCATTAGAGAACTGGTGCTTAGTTCTTGGAGAAGTTGGACTCCAGGTGGATGTTGTTAGGCTTTAGTTGAGATTGTAAGAATACCGTGCTCGTAGTCGGGTTGTTGCTTAGCCAAGTTTTGTTAGGTTAGAGTCTAGACCTAAGCTTAGTTGGTGGAACCTCTTGTTGATCATGGATGGAGTTCAGATGGTACTGAACAAATGGTGGTTGTAGCGAAGCCACGTAGTTCCTGACCGTAGTTGCTAAGAGTGTTGCTCGGAATCCTTACCCTGGGTGGAAGCTACGATGTGGCTGATGCTTTGAGTAGGAGGATGACACATTCTGAAGCGTTTCTGGTCTTTTTGGTTTTGAGGTTTGAAGTAGGCCAGCATAGTTGTAATGCTGGAAAAGGGGAGTTGTTTGTTCAGGCAGTTGTCTGTTAGACCGTTAGACGACAGTGTGTGTCGAGGGTTGCCGAAGAACCCTAGTTGTGGAGAGCCTCACCAGAGCTCGTCGGACCTGTAGTGAGTTTGGTTGGCAAGCCGGAGTCGTGTAGGTTGTAGACCTCGGGTGAGTTGCTGGCAGATTTGGTAGACTAGCAAGCTAGAGTTTGTTTGGAGTAGAGTCCGGATTGGTTCCGGTGTGGCGGCAAGTTGGTGCTTGGTGTTGACCAAGGTGTGGTTTTGAGTTGCTAAAAGTTAGTTTTGCTCGTGGGGCGAGTGGTTCGTGCCCTGTTGGTTGTTTTCCTGTTTCCAGGATGTTGAGAGTTGCCCCCTTTGGCATTTGGAGGTGAGTCCTGGCTAGTGTGTGGTTGGCGGTTCAGTTTGTGGTGGAACCCCCATGTTGTTGCCCCGTGAGTTTTAGATGTTGTTGCTTTAGCAGAGCAAGACATCAAGCGTGTGTGGAGCTCTATGTCCTTCGGTTGTCCGCTTGTAGGAACCGTTTCCTCATAGGAGTTGTCAGGTTACTCCCTTGGTCTTGGAGTTGATGGTAATGGTGCTAGCAAGAGGGAAAAGTTTGTTGGCTGCTTGGAAGCAGTTGTTTGTCCAGTTAAGCGAACTCTTGAGTAGTGTTCTGGAAGTTGCAGTAAGGGTTGTTTTGCCTCTTGTGAGTGTTGGGCCTAGTCAGCTAAGGTACTTTGTGTGTTTGGCCTGGGAGTTGTTGCACCTTTGTAGTTGAGGAACCCCCCTTTGTATGAGTTGTGGGATGAGGTTGTGCCATTGTGGCTGGATTAGGGTCTTGATCTATTGAGGGATCCTTGCTGGTTAGTGTAGCTTGTGCTCTGCTAGCCATTGTTGGTATTCTTGTTTTTGGTAGTTGGTGTTAACCGGGTAGTGGCGTCCCGTTTGTGAAGTTTCGGTGGGAAGGTGTAATAAGCCTAAGCTAGAGGGTTAAGCCTGTATGTGTTCTCGTTTGGACTTGTGAGATGTGTTTCATGTTTGAGGCAAGCTTCGTTCCGTTGCTTGCATGGAGGTAAGTTTGGTGGAGGGAGCCCTCTAGGGCCCTGTTGATAGTAGGTTGACTTTTCCAGTCAATGATCTAGGTCGAGTTGGAGTTGAGTAGATTGGCGTGGTTATGCAGTGTGCGATTGGTTAGGCTACCAAGATCGTAGCACTCAAGGTATTGGTTTGTAGGAGACCGTGTGGAAGCCGGTAGCTGGTTGAGGTTGTTTTGTGAGTTCGGATTTTTGGTGGATTAGTTTCAGTAGCTAGGGCTCGCACCTCGCCCAGGTGGAGATGTCATTACTGTGGAGTAGTGGCATGGCAGTTTCAGGCTGGAGTTGTTGGCACCAGGGTGTGGCAACAAAGGTTATTCTAGGCAGAGCATTGATGAACCGTGGTTCTAGAGAGAGTTCTTAAGAGGCGTATGAGCCGAGTTCAACCCCACTAGTGTTTTCACCCTCGGACCGATAGTCTTTTGGGAGGAGTGAGCCAGATCCTTCAGAGCTTGTTGCGAGTTGGTGTTTCCGTGGTTAGGCAGCAGGAGACCAGTTGTAAGAACACGACCCAAAATGCGGTCCTAAACTTAGGTTCTCACTCAGCATGCAAGTTAAATACTTCATCAAGCGGTTTAGTGCTCATATGTAAAAGCTTTCAAAACATTTAAAAGCGGGGACACTTCAAACATAAACAACAACCTTCATTTAAGTAAAGCCAACAAAGTAAAACAAGCCTGGCCAGTGTTTATAAAATCATACAATACAATTTAAACAACTTTTAAAAACGTCCCCTAGGACTCCCGTCCGTCTACATCTTCGAACAAATTATGCAAACAATAAAAGACAGAGTGTCGGCGGCTCCCATGATCAATCGCTCCCTCCGCCTAGCCGTCCCGATCCTTGTCCCAAGTTACTGGGTAGAAAACCACAGAATAAAGGTGAGTATAAACATACTCAGTAAGAAATCCCAACCGGGTACAATACGATACATCAATCATCTAGCACCCTAGTATACATGCAAACAGTTACCAACACGGATCATAGCTCAACGAGCCTACAAGGCGAATCTGGAATCCTCGAAGTCTCCTACTTTAGGCCTAATGATTGGCTCTCATAACCAATCTCGGGACATCTACGAGGGTCTTTCTCCTCGGCCAATTGATCACTCAAAACCGATCCCAAAGATGTCCGAGCACCCTCGAGGGTCTTTCTCCCTCGACCAAATGATCAGCTCAAAAGCCAATCCCAATGGGTGTCCTCAAGGGCCTCTTACCCTCGCTAACAAATCTGGACTATAGGGAGAGTACCCGAAGTCTGGCTCTAAACTGGAAAGAACGGGTGTACTCACGAACATTAGCCCGGGGGAGCTCTCCGAACCGGCGACTAACTCGTGTGCGCACACATCGCATGCTGCTGCAACCGGCGTAAATGTGGGGGCCTAAGTACAAACTACGCGGGCCAGGTACGCATGCCTAAAGACTCGGAACGGTGTCACTGAACACGAGAGTGCGAGGCCCTCGGACTCATCATGCAAACTGTACCACCGACACGAAGCTAAGAACCGGCCAAGGCAGGCTTGCACCTTTGGCACGGTTCCGCTCTAGCAGGCTACAAACTAGGCTTATGCCGATGTGGTAGCTAAATCCACATCGGCTGCCGGGGGGAAGCAATGTACGTTATGCTTCGCTCTACTCCCGACCGATGGGGACAAAGTACGTTATGTCCGCTCTCAGCCTCTGGATGATGACAAACTCTACTATACTAGCTAAAAGTACAAAATAACTGATTCCTGACTAGACATACATATCAACATCAATCACACATAACCTACCATGATACTACGAACTTAAAGCAGGAATCTCAAGCATGCTGGAAGAACAATCCTAGCATGGCACTAACATGTACAAACAGGCAAACAAGCTAGCAAGAGTGCAATCACAAAGTGTCCTATCCACTAATCATGTTACAAGTAAACATGCATATAAGGCACAATCAAGAAAGCATCGTAGGGTCCACACAACCACGGTAAGAAATCCTTACTTGGAAACGAGCAGAAATAACTTTCACAATCAAATAATGACCCTCGAGCTTTAAAGCGAAACCGAGCAACCTAAGCATTTTAGTAAAAACAACCTAATTAAATAAATAGCAGCCAACAGCCTAGTGCCCAAAGGAGAAAAGACTCGGGAATTACCGATCGAGAAGACACAAGGTCACGCCCCAACCCGCACGGCAGGGCAGGCTGTCCGTCAGCAAGGACAAGCAGGGCGCGCTGGCGCTAGCGAGGCAGGGGACGTGCAGATGCGGGTTGTCGCAGGCGAGCAAACACGCTGGGTCGGGCGCGCGCTGGCGAGCGCGTCGGGGCGCAATGAGCGAGCGCAGCGCGCGTCGTGCGTCCGGGCGGCTCGGTGCGGAGCGGCGAGGCGCGTCTGGGCGCGCTGGCCGGGCGATGTAACGCGTCTCGGGCGCACACTGGCCGGGCGATGCAACGCGTCTGGGCGCACCTAGCTCGGGCAATCACGGGGCGTCTCGTGCGGCGTGGTGGCAGGCGGTGGCTGTGCTAGGTGAGCGGTCGATGCGGCCGTGGTGTGGTGCGGCTAGGGCATGGCTGGGCGGCTAGGGTTGGGTTTTCTTGGTGAGGTCGGCCAGGAGAGAGAGAGAGAGAGATTGCAAAACAAGGGGAAAAGGACTTTCTTGATTTTTCTTCCCTTTTCCTAATTTAAATGGGTCTAAAATCCCTTCCCAAAGCTTCCTCTTTCAAAACCCGGCCCAAACAAACTTTTCTTTCTAGAAAAACGCTTTTTCCTAGAAACTCCCAAAACCATTTAGGGCAAGGGTTCAAATCCCAAGGGAAGCACTAAAAAACCCATTAATTTTGCCAATAACTAAAATACCTCCAAACTCCCAAACAACTTGCCCAAACCTCTTGGGTCTTGCAACCAACAACCACCAAACTTCGACGAAGGCAGGAAAGGCCCTGAAATCTTGAAAATCCTCAAAACCCTGACCGGGGGCAAAAAGACCAAAATACCCCTAAGGGTTAAAACAGCTCTAACGGCCCATCCGAACATCCGAATAATGACCCGAAATCAACTGGGTAACAGAAATAGAAAACTGGGCCGTTACAATACTCCCTCCTTTTAAGACTTTCGTCCTCGAAAGTCCTAAGACGAAAACAACTCTAGGATATCTCCACTGATCCTTAACCAACCAAACTCCTGGTCAAGACAACACTAAATCTTCTTCTGGGCATACACCGAACTCCGAAGAAATAGATGTGATAGTGCTAACGGTAATACACATCCTCAAACTCGCACTAGCTCTCAAACGGTCTTAAAATCTTAGGGCTCACTTAACCCTGCTAGCCCAACTCGGAACGCCTCTCTACGGCGCTACTCTCAGCAAGCTCGTGGACAGGTCACAAGCTCTAAAACTCTACGCCACGCTCCGGCGTAACTTCTCTGAATGCTCATAGCTGTTATCAAACAGCCTCAACCCTTCACCATGAGCCAAACAACTGAACCTCCCAGGTTTCAGAAACTAAACGGCCTACTTTTACTTCGCAAGAGATCTGCGAGCCCCAATGGTTGCCTACAATCCTTAACGAAATCCAAATCGAACCACCAACTGGTGACTGATCCCAAGGCAAACTCCTCCAACTAGCATGCGTCCACAACACTTAAGCAACCATCTTACGAGAAATCGAAGCACCAAAGCCAAGGGGCACTTTTCTGGTTCACCAATCGGCTACCATCAACACACCAGCTGAAACTTCAGCTACATCCACCTTTAGAAGACAAGGTTAGGCACAGGCTCCACTCAGCCAAACTAACAAACTGGAGCCCCTCAACGGTTGACAACAAACTTTTCAATGAAATCCGATCAGCCACTAGCCTAAGAGAACATCGCCAGACAGAAAAACAAACAACATTCCTCTTACGGAAATCTCGAGCAGCAAGGAATAAAACATTACGTGGCTACTAGCAACACAATAGCTGGAGGATAACAACTCTAAGGTTTCTAACCAATGCCACGGCATCTCTATGCCAACCCACTCAACTGTGGCTCAGCTATAACGCCAACTGCGAACGCACATCAACTAGGAACAAAGCCCGAGAAGGCTTGCTCTGCAGAAACTCAACCCAAGCTTATAACGAGCAAGGCTCGCCTCCAAGCTGCCACTCAACTCTTAAGCCCATCTGGCTGCTCCAAGGACTTCCTCCTTATAGCTTAGACCTAACTCTTCTTCCAATCCAGAAACTCCACCCACGAAACATCGCGAGGAATAAGGATAGCGACGAACACAAGCTTGCAGATCCTGAACAACACGAGTCGGTAAGACTACCTCAAAAGTTAAAACTCGAGGCCGGCATCCACGGTGCAACTCAACTACCCAAGAACTAAGGGGTTCTACAAACTCCAAAGATCCAACAACCTTCCAGCAACAACTCAAGCCCTTGAACTGGCAGGCCTCCGCCCTTGCGGGAACAAACAAATTTTCGCTTGCTAACAAACAAACGCAGGGACACTCTCGCTGGGCTGACCGCTGCGCTACTCTGATCAACTACACAACTCAGGAGCTAAGCTGACTCCTCCTCAACAGGAACGATTTCCCAGCAAGCGAACTTCCGAAGGACAGCGAACTTCACACACGCTCGCTGCCTTGCTCTAACCCAAGGGCAACAACAACCAACTCTCTCGGAAGCAACATTTGAGGATCCTCAATCGCTTGAACCCCCAACTTGGAACTAGCAGTGCCTACTCAATTGCCGAGGGAGGGGTCAACTCCCAAAACTTCCTGACTAGGAACAAGTCCTCAGAGCAACGCCCGCTTGCTCGAACCGAGCTAGCTCACGAAACAACATGGGAACCAAACCTTGGTCAACACCAAGCACCACCTCGCTAAGAATTCCAAAAATCAACGTGGAGGTTACCAAGAACAACTCTAGCTTGTTAACCGACAACAAGCATCTAGCAACTCAACCGAGGAACACCGCTGGGTCCGATCGAGCTCTGGTGAGGCTCTCCACAACTTAGGGTTCCTCCGACGCCCTCCGACACACACTGCTGTGCCGTCAAACGGTCCTAACAGCATAAAGCGGCTACACGAGCACATCTCCTCCAAAGATCTCAATCTGTCTTTGGCTGCCAAAAGCTCTTCCTTGCCACATCTGTAGCAAGCACGGGCGATGCTCCACACAATTTGAAAAGTGCCTTACCACACTTGATGCAATGAGCCGGCTGCCTGGCCCCGCCTTGCTGACGATCCTGAGCTCTAACCTGCGGTCGGCGCTGATTGCGACCCCTAGACTGGCCCTGTCGGCGAGTCTGCTATCCACCTGAGCGGGAACAACCAGAAGACCCAAACTTCCTCTTGCTCAAAGCATCAGCCACATCGTAGCTTCTACCTGGTAGTAAGGATCCGAAGAACTCTCTTAGCCATGGCGCCGAGAGACTCGCGATTTTACTACCATCGCCTGGATCGATTCCCAACCGAACTCCAACTATCGATCAACAAGAAATGCCTCTACCTGTGTCAAGGGCCAACTAGCATAACTTGCCTACGCAACAACCCGACACTGCAAGCACGGTAACCTCTCAACCCAAGTTAGGGCACTTGCCAAGAACTAAAGTCCTAAGTCCTCAGAACTGAGCACTGGTTTCACAACCCGAAACCCCTCGTGGTTCTTGAAAAATACACAACGGAACGAGCTACACAAAAGTACATTGGCGCGAACAGCTCCAACTTGGTTCCTTAAGATCCAAACCAACAAGTATTCTCACACAAGGCAACTTTTGCCTCCCAGTAGAGCCACATCTAGCAAAGGAGCAACAAGAGTTCAACCCACTCGGGGTCAACTCACCACGGAATGCCACATTTGTCGACTCAATCTTACAAGAGCATAGCCACACCAAGCTAACTTACCTCATACCAATGGTCCACTAAACGTGCTCCGATCAACCATCCAACTCATGGCTCTAACAGTGGATCAACCACGCATCATCGATGCCAACCCTACTCATATTAGGGTAACTCCGGTGGTAGTCGAATCACACTACAATCCAACCGGCTCACAAGCCCACAAACACAGCGCGAGAACTTCGGGCGCGCTAGCTCTTAACAACCAACAACATCCTTTGTACCCAACTCTGGTGACTCGAAGGCTCCTACTTATCCCTCGAACGACCTCAAACTTGTAGTTCTCTGGCTACCACCGAGCTAGATCTCTTATGCAGCCCAAATAGGTGCAATCTCAGGAATGGGTACAAGACTAGTGGGGATGCTAAACTCCGGGCGGGTCCTGGAACCACCTGCACAAAAAGTGCCAACTGGCCTGAAACTAGGCCTCCTTCCAAAGCTTGGTGCCAACAGGCACTACATCCTTTACAACACAAACATCCCCTTACGGGCTTTAAGCCCCTCTGAGGGTAGGGAAGGTCACACTCCAGGTGTGACAGGCAATGGCATCCAACACAAGAGTCTCAACACTCGAGTAGACTACTCTCTGACATCACGTCTAACAGACAAGCCAAGGCTCACTCCTGCATCCCACTCGATGCTCAACGAATACTCAGGCCAACCCTCGGGTGGCAGCACCTAGCTCCACACCAAGAACATGCTAACAGAAGGTGCTTCTCTCCACTAGCCAGCTGAAAACCACGGACGGATTAAGTCCTGACAAGAAAACTCCACACTACCCCACAGCTCACGAGGGTACTAAAAGAACCGGCTGCAGAAAACAGCTGCGCAGGCTTGCAGGAGGACAATATGTCTCTACATCTTCCTCAAGAGCTACTAACTTGGCAGCTTGCCAATCGACCGAGTGGCTGGTGGAGACTCTGTTGGTCTGCCTCTCACAGGGGACTTCCACCACCACACTGCTGCATCAAACAGCACCAGAACGGCACGCCTCGACCTCTGAACATCAGGTCATCGGCCTCTGAACACCAGGTCATCACAACACTTGGATGATAAACTCGATCTTGGCCAACCACCTCGCTGCTAGCAGTAGGTCTCAAAAACATCCAACTCTACAGTCTTCCACTTGCCAAAGTGGGCAGCTCGATCAACGCTAACTAACTTATCAGCATAACCTGCTGATCGAGCCCTCCCGGGAACCTCCGGGGCTACTGGAGCTACAAGGAGGGGTGTCTCCTAAATAAACTCTGCCAGCTGGGCTATCTGTGCCCAAGACTCCTCACTACGCGCTACATAAAGCTGCGCACTGGTCTCTCGCTCTCTGTTAGCTAAAAGACCTGCCATCAACTCCCTCATGGCTGGAGCACACTCTGCTCAAGGAGTCTCACTTTGAGGCAGACTAGCCTCTACCCCCTTCTCTTGGCAACTCATCTGTCAGGGCCAAAGGTGGCCTACGGGTCTAGACAACCCTAGACGTGGTCTCATGATCAACATGAACAGTCCAACTCCTCGGTTGGAAATACCAAACGTCCCTGCTCCTCTAAGTGCAATCAACCTACTAGCGATCCACACAAAGCATAAAAGCTAGCCCACGCTGGGGCTCTCACTGCCAAACAAGGGTAACACATGTATACTAGATGTAGTATTGTAAAATAAAACCCTTAGCTTAATGAACTCAGACAAACCTGACGGCCGTGGAGTGCTGATGATCATGGGGGCAACAACCTACAAAGCAGGTTAGTCTACAAAATTTATGACTTTGTGCTCTGATACCAACTGTAAGAACCCGACCCAAAATGCGGTCCTAAACCTAGGTTCTCACTCAGCATGCAAGTTAAATACTTCATCAAGCGGTTTAGTGCTCATATTTAAAACCTTTCAAAACATTTAAAAGCGGGGACACTTAAAACATAAACAACAACCTTCATTTAAGCAAAGCCAACAAAGTAAAACAAGCACGGCAAAGTGTTTATAAAATCATACAATACAATTTAAACAACTTTTAAAAACGTCCCCCTAGGACTCCTGTCCGTCTACATGCTGAACAAATTATGCAAACAATAAAACACAGAGTGCCGGCGGCTCCCATGATCAATCAACTCCCTCCGCTAGCCGTCCCGGTGCTGTCCCAAGTTACCTGGTGCAAAACCACAGAAATAAGGGTGAGTATAAACATACTCGGTAAGAATCTCAACCGGGGTACAATACGATACATCAATCATCTAGCACCCTAGTATACATGCAAAAAGCGATTACCAACATGGATCATAGCTCAACGAGCTTACAAGGCAGAATCTGGAATCCTCAGAAGTCTCCTACTTCCGGCCTAATGATTGGCTCTCATAACCAATCTCGGGACATCTCCGAGGGTCTTTCTCCCTCGGCCAATTGATCAGCTAAAAAACTGATCCCAAAGATGTCCGACACCCTCGAGGGTCTTTCTCCCTCGACCAAATGATCAGCTCAAAAGCCAATCCCAATGGGTGTCCTCAAGGGCCTCTTACCCTCGCTAACAAATCTGGACTATCGGGAGAGTGCCCGAAGTCTGGCTCTAAACTGGAAAGAACGGGTGTACTCACAAACATTAGCCCGGGGGAGCTCTCCGAACCGGCGACTAACTCGTGTGCGCGCACATCGCATGCTGCTGCAACCGGCGTAAATGTGGGGGCCTAAGTACAAACTACGCGGGCCAGGTACGCATGCTTAAAGACTCGGAGCGGTGTCATCGAACACGATGAGTGCGAGGCCCTCGACACTCATCTGTGCAGCCTGTACCACCGACCTGAAGTTAAGAACCGGACAAGACAGGTTTTCACCGTTGGCAGGGTTCCGCTCTAGCAGGCTACAAACTAGGCTTATGCCGATGTGGTAGCTAAATCCACATCGGCTGCCGGGGGGAAGCAATGTACTATATGCTTCGCTCTACTCCCGACCGGTGGGGACAAAGTACGTTATGTCCGCTCTCAGCCTCCGGATGTTGACAAACTCTACTATACTAGCTAAAAGTACAAAATAACTGATTCCTGACTAGACATACATATCAACATCAATCACACATAACCTACGATGATACTACGAACTTAAAGAAGAAATCTCAAGCATGCTGGAAGAACAATCCTAGCATGGCACTAACATGTACAAACAGGCAAACATGCTAGCAAGAGTGCAATCACAAGCTGTCCTATCCACTAATCATGTTCATACAAGTAAACATGCATATAAGGCAGAATCAAGAAAGCATCGCAGGGTCCACACAACCATGGTAAGAAATCCTTACCTGGAAACGAGCAGAAATAACTTTCATAATCAAATAATGACCCTCGAGCTTTAAAGAGAAACCGAGCAACCTAAGCATTTTAGTAAAAACAACCTAATTAAATAAACAGCAGCCAACAGCCTAGTGCCCAAAGGAGAAAAGACTCAGGAATTACCGACCAAGAAGACACAAGGTCACGCCCCAACCCGCACGGCAGGGCAGGCTGTCCGTCAGCAAGGACAAGCAGGGCGCGCTGGCGCTGGCACTAGGCGCTGGCCGCTGGCGCTAGCGAAGCAGGGGACGTGCAGACGCGGGCTGTAGTAGGCGAGATGTCGGTGCGCGAGGCAGCGCAGCGGCGGCGCGCGGCGAGGCGGCAGCAGGAAGCGAGCGCGCGCGCGCGCGCCGGGCGGCCTGGTACGGAACGGCGTGGCGCGTCAGGGGGCCTGGTGAGGAACGGCGCGGCGCGTCTGGGCGCGCCTGGGCTGGGCGATGCAACGCGTCTGGGCGCACCTGGGCTGGGCGATGCAACGCGTCTGGGCGCACCTGGGCTGGGCGATGCAGGGTGTCTGGTGCGGCGTGGCTGGGCAGGGCTGTGCTGGGCTGAGCGGTCTGATGCGGCCAGGGTATGGTTCGGCTAGGGTTAGGTTTTCTTGGTGAGGTCGGCTAGGAGAGAGAGAGAGAGAGAGAGAGAGAGAGAGAGAGAGAGAGAGAGAGAGAGAGAGAGAGAGAGATTGCAAAACAAGGGGAAAAGGACTTTCTTGATTTTTCTTCCCTTTTCCTAATTTAAATGGGTCTAAAATCCCTTCCCAAAGCTTCCTCTTTCAAAACCCGGCCCAAACAAACTTTTCTTTCTAGAAAAACTCTTTTTCCTACAAACTCCCAAAACCATTTAGGGCAAGGGTTCAAATCCCAAGGGAAGCACTCAAAAAACCCATTAATTTTGCCAATAACTAAAATACCTCCAAACTCCCAAACAACTTGCCCAAACCTCTTGGGTCTTGCAACCAACAACCACCAAACTTCGACAAAGGCAGGAAAGGCCCTGAAATCTTGAAAATCCTCAAAACCCTGACCGGGGGCAAAAAGACCAAAATACCCCTAAGGGTTAAAACAGCTCTAACGGCCCATCCGAACATCCGAATAATGACCCGAAATCACCTGGGTAACCGAAATAGAAAACTGGGCCGTTACACCAGTGTTGGTTTTATGAGGTTGCCTTGGGTTGCAGTTCTCAACAGTCAGTTCTTGTGGTTCCGTTGAGGCGTTGTATAGTAGATGTTGCAGGTTTCTAGTGTTCTGGGAAAAAAATTGGTGGCCGTCAGTTCTTTTGGGGCCTGAGTTGCTGTAGCTGACCAACAGTGCAGTGCAAAAGTTTAGAGCTCGTATGTTGGTAGCCCAGAGCAGGTAGAAGTGTTACGCCGATGTACGACGTCAAGTTTTAGAGTTTGAGGTTAGACAGTGCATGTTTTTAAGGTTGCACCGATGTGAGGTGTGTTGAGGTTTGGTAAGCGAGGGAAGTGGAGCCCGTTTTGTTGGACCATTTGAGATGCTTGAGAGGATTGGCAGAGTTGCATATTGGTTAGCCTTTCCTCCGTTGATGTCAGCTGTGCACAGTGTTTTCATGTATCGATGTTGAGGCAGCATGTGTTGGACCCATCGCTCATTGTGGACTTTGAGTCTTTGCAGCTGAGTGAGGATCTGGGCTTCGAGGGGAAGCCTGTGAGTATTCTGGTCTTTGAGACGAAGACGTTGCGTAATCGTGAGATCCATTTGGTAAAAGTTCAGTGGAGGAGTCAGAGTTCAGAGGAAGCCACTCGTGAGCGGGGAGGTCGAGATGGGATTGCATTATCCTGAGCTGTTTCAGTCTTAAGGACTTTCGAGGACAAAAGTCATAAAAAGGAGAGAATATTGTAATGGCCCAGGTTTTCATCCCGGTCTTCCAGGTTTGCCCTAGGGGTATTTTGGTAATTTTGGTCGGGCCGTCAAGGCCGTTTATGTCTTTTTCAGTTGTTAAAATTATTGGATGGACTTAAGTAGGATTTTGATGCTTTGTGGATGTGTTTGGGCATGGTGAGATGCAAAAGAAAAATTGAAGAATAAAGGTGTGTTTGTTGGGATTCGAAACCAGGGTGCTAGGAAGTTAGGTGGGTGGTGTGGCTAGTTGAGCCACCAGGTGATCTTATTACTCATTCCGCGACATATCTTGGTTAGCCTTGGATCATGGGAGTTTTGGGGCTTTTGATTAAAAGAAAAGAAAATAGGGTTTTTGGGTGTTTCTTCTCCAAATCACCATTGCCGCCCAAGCCAATCTCTCCCAAGCCCCAAGCCGTTTTTCATCTCCTTAGCAGCTCCGTGGTTCGATCGTCATTCCGGGTAAGTTTCATCGTCTCTTCTTCTTCTCTGATTTGGGTTCTTGCTGGCCGAGTGAAAAAGAGGTTGTGTGTGTGTGTGTTTTGTTGCAGCCAGCCGAGGGAAGCCCAGCAGCCGAGCCAGATTGCCCCTGTCGCACGCCCAGATCGCCCTGTCGACTCCAGCATTGCTCAAGAGCCGTCACACAGCGATCGCGCGCACAGATCGTCGCCAAGATCGCGTCGCCGCCGCGCCAAGACGTGCTCTCAGAAAGACCCGACCCGAATGGGGTTCTAAAGTAGGCCTTTACCTCAATGCATGCAAATGGAAATAGATAAAATGACCCAACAAGGGGTCGAATTGAAAAAACTATTCAAACATAAGACTGGAAAACATTAAAACAAACTTTACATTCATTTACAAAACAGTGACTGATCAGTACTTTTCTTAAAACATAAAAATAGTACAAAACATAAGTTTTCCCTACAGACCAAAATCCATGTACATGCTGAATTCAAAACAAAACAAAGTAAGACACGACAGAGTGTCAGCAGCATCCATGATCTCCCAGCCACCTCCGCTAGCCGCCTCAGTGTTGTTCCAAGTTACCTGTGGAAAAACCACAAAATAAGGGTGAGTAACGAATTACTCAGTAAGAATCCCCAACCGGGGTACGATACGATGCAATCAATCATCTAGCAACCTAGTACACATGCAAACAGTTAACACGGATCTTAGCTCAACGAGCTTATAAGGAAAATCCGGAGTCTTCGGAAGTCTCCTACTTCCGGCCTAATGATTGGTTCTCATAATCAATCCCGGGACATCACCGATGTCTCTTTCACTCGGGGCAATGATCAGCTCAAAAACCGATCCCAAGGATGTCCTCAAGGGCCTCTTGCCATTGCTGCAATCTGGACTTATGGGAGAGTACCCGAAGTCTGGCTCTAAACTGGAAGGAATGGTGTACTCACGACATTAGCCCGGGGGAGCTCTCCGAACCGGCAACTAACGCATGCTGCTGCAACCGACGTAAATGTGCGGGCCTAAGGACAAACTACGCGGGCCAGGTATGCATGCCTAAGACTCGGAAGCGGTGTCACTGATCACAGTAGCGCGAGGCCCTCGGCGCTCATCAGTGCAGCTAGAACCACCGACCTGAAGCTAAGAACCGGCCAAGGTAGGCTTACACCGTTGGCAGGGTTCCGCTTTAGCATGCTACAAACTAGGCTTATGCCGATGTGGGTAGCTAAATCCACATCGGCGGTCGGGGGGGAAGCAATGTACGTTATGCTGCGCGCACTTTACTCCCGACCAGGGGGACAATGTACGTTATATCCACTCTCAGCCTCTGGATCATACATATCCTAGCATGGTACTATGAACTTAAAGCAGGAATCTCGAGCATGCTGGAAGAACAAACCTAGCATGGCACTAACATGTACAAACAACCAAACATGCTAGCAAGAATTCAATTACAAGCTGTCCTATCCACTAACATGCTCATAAAAGTATCAGGCATACAAGTCACAATCACGAAAGCATCACAGGGTCCACACAACCCCGATAAGGAATCCGTACCTGGAAACAAGCAGAGAATAATAACTATCACGACCAACAAACAACCTTTGAGCCTCAATCAAATCCCGAACAACCTAAGCATTTCAAGAAAACACCCAATTTAAATACAAATCAGCAGCCAATCAACTCAGGACCCAAAGAAGGAAAAGGCTCGGGCATTACCAATCGAGAAAACACACGGCTCGACCATACCAACTCAGTTGGGCAAGCTGTCGGCAGCAAAGGGGTTTGGCGGGCGCTACTGGCTCGGCAGGGGGCAGCTCTCGCGCGCAGGCCGGGTGTTGGGGCGTGGAGCCGTCTGTGCGTGGCGAGCTACTGGGTGCAGTGGGCGCTTTCGCGCGGCGCGCGCCAGCGGGAAGGCGAGTGGCGCTCTGAGGACGCGAGCGCCGCACGGGCGACTCGACGCACTGAAGCATGGAGGACGCCCGCGAGGACTCGGCAAGCTGCAGGTCTGGTCGACCTGGCGCGGGGCGAACTGGCGGTGGCGTGGGTCGGCACGGTGCGAGCTGGGGCGGACTGGGGCGACGTTGGCATGGGGGTGGCTCGGTGTGGTGCGGCTGGCTCGGCGAGCTGGGGCGAGTAGGGGGCTCGGGGCTGGCTAGGGGGTCGGGTGAGGGAGAGAGAGAGATAGAGAAAATGAAAATTAAAAACACATGGGGAAATTTGGGGATTTTTCTTTATTTATTTAATCCATACTTATCCCATTTTTAAATGCCTTAAAATCCATTAAAATAAATCCCTAAAAATCCCATTTTGACTTCCTCTTCGAGACCCGGCTGAAGCGATCTTTTCCAATAATAAAACTCACTTAATAAATCACAAAGGCAAAGGTTCAAATCCCAAATCTTGACTGGGGAGCAAAAAGACCAAAATACCCCTAAGGGTTAAAATGCTCTAACGGCCCAACCGATTGCCTTAATACTGAACCGAGAGTACCTGGAAAACCAGAATGGAAATCTGGGTCGTTACAATACTCCCCCCTTAAAATACTTTCGCCCTCGAAAGTCCTAAGACTGGAACAGCTCCGGGTAATGAGTCCTCATCTCATCCTCTAACTCCCACGTCGCTTCCTCTACCCTCTGATGCCTCCAAAGAACCTTTACTAAGCTTATCTCCCGATTGCGCAAAACTTTGCGCTAACGAGCCAAAATCTGAACGGGCTTCTCTTCGAAGGATAAATCTTCGCTTAACTCTAAGGGCTCATACTCTAGCACATGCGATGGATCTGCCACGTACTGCCTCAGCATCGTAAAATGGAACACATTATGCACCGCTGCCAAAGACGGGGGCAAGGCTAACCGATAGGCCACTAGTCCGATCCGCTCAAGGATCTCAAACGGCCCTACAAACCTGGGGCTCAATTTGCCTCGCTTCCCAAACCTTAACACACCACGCATTGGTGCTACCTTCAGAAAAACATGTTGACCAACCTCAAACTCCAAATCTCTACGCCTCACATCGGCGTAACTTTTTGCCTACTTTGTCTTTGTCAACATGCGAGCCCCGATCTTCTCGTGACTGCGTCGTTCGTCATCCAAGTAAATCGGGTCCCGTAACTCGTCTATCACCAACCTCTTCCCAAAACACGGGGATCTACAACGCTTACCATACAACGCTCGAAGGAGCCATCCGAATAGTCGATCGATAGCCATTATTGTAAGCGAACTCCATCAAATACACAGTCATTGGTCCCAATTTGCCGGAATGTCAAAAACACATGATCTCAACATATCTTCCAGACCGATTCACCCCTCTGGGTCGACCATCGGTTTGAGGTGGAAGGCGAGTGTTGAAGCGCACTCGGTTCCCATACCCTTCTGGAGCGCTCTCCAGAAGCGGGATGTGAACCAAGAATCCCGATCTGACACTATCTTCGCCGGTACCTCGTGGTACCGAATAATCTGCTCCAAAAATAACTGTGCCCACTGCCTTCCTGCTCGCAATCCTGCAACATCCGGAACACACAACCGGCCTCTATAAGTCAACCCACCGCATCGGTGAATACACGAAGTCAAAATCTCGTCAAGACTAACCTCGTCAAAGAATCTCTTAAGTGCGGGGTCACTCGGTGGCTATCAATAATCCATTTGTCGACGATCGGCCGAATCACAATCGAGCTGAGCTACTCTAGCAGTAACCTC
Organism: Sicyos edulis; assembly: GCA_036507275.1. NCBI lineage: Eukaryota > Viridiplantae > Streptophyta > Magnoliopsida > Cucurbitales > Cucurbitaceae > Sicyos > Sicyos edulis. The sequence continues at coordinate 34,399,418 of CM071846.1, read as the reverse complement.
ACCCAACAACACTGCAACCTCGGCCCGCTCGAACTCTTTCCGCAACCTGGGCTGGGAACTCAAAAATGTCGCGGAGTGCGATGTCTTCCTACTCAAAGCATCACCACAACATTGGCTTTACCTGGATGGTACAAAATCTCGTAGTCATAATCCTTTACCAACTCTAACCACCTCCTTTGCCTCATATTCAACTCCTTTTGAGTAAACAGATACTTGAGGCTCTGGTGATCAGTAAACATCTGAATACGCTCACCATACAAGTAATGCCTCCAAATCTTCAGCGCAAACACTACAGCTGCTAACTCCATATCATGAGTCGGGTAGTTCTGCTCATACGGCTTCAGCTGACGGGAAGCATAAGCAATGACCTTCCCGTGCTGCATCAACACACAACCTAACCCAAACTTAGAAGCATCGTTGTAGACCACGAAAGCACCTGTCTCCTCCGGGACTGCTAACACTGGGGCTAAAGTCAAACTACGCTTGTAAAGACCCGACCCGAATGGGGTCCTAAAATTGGCCTTTACCTCAATGCATGCTTTTAAAACTTAGAAAAATAATATGCAACGTTGTATGCCAGATTCTGATTAAAACAAAAAGCAGTAAACATCCATTCAAAACAACAACAAAAATGTGCTAGAACCTGTCCCTGTTTCCAAGCACCTGTTCCAAGCTAAATACAATTCAAAACGTACTCTAATCAGAGATTTAATTCACATTCAAATCCAAAAATGGTTTACAGGCAACAACCAGAAAACAACCTAAGGGCTCCGTGCCCAACTACATGCATTCAGAGGACATTTAAAACATAAAAACATAAATACAAGAATCAGAGTTCGAAACAACAGGTTTCCATGATCACAGCTCCTCCTCCAGCCATCCAGTCTCGCACCATGGTTACCTGTGGAAAACAACAAAACAAGGGTGAGTAACGAATTACTCAGCAAGAATCCCCAACCGGGGTACAATACGATATACATGGTCATCTAGCAGAAAGGTATGCAAGCTATGAATATAAACACAGAAGAGAGCACATAGCTTAAATCCACCCATAAACTTCGGATGCCATCTCAGGGTCTTACTCCGGAACAATCCACCTCATGACGCGCTGGGCGCGGACTGGGCGCACGAGCTGCTGGCGACCCGAACGCGCTAGGCGATCTGGTGCGTGGGACGGGCTGCGACAGGGCTCTGAGGTGCGATGCAGGCTGCTGCAACGGGGGTCTGGGGCGCGATGCAGGCTGCTAGGCTGGTCGTCTGGCGCGACAAGGCTGATGGCTGGGCGACGCAGGTGCTGGGCAGCTCGGCAGCTGGCCCGACAAGGCTGCTGCTCTCCTCTCAGTTGGCTGCACAAAACATAAAACTCACCTCTTTCCCTCTCAGCCAGCAAGACTACAAACGGAAGAAGATGAAAAGGACGAGGACCCTTACCCGAGATGAAGATCGAACAACGGGCTGCTAGGGAGGAGGAACTCGGCTTGGAGCTTGGGAGAGAAGGGCTTGGGCGGCCAAGGTGATTTGGAGAAGAACACAAAAAAAACCCCTATTTTCTTTTCTTTTAATCAAAAGCACCAAAACTCCAAGGATCCAAGGCTAACCACGATATGCTGCGGAAAGAGTAACAAGATCAGCTCGAGGCTCAACCGGCAACAACACACAACTGACCTCCCAGACCACCTGGGTTCGAGTCCCAACTGCTACACTTAAATTCTCAATTTTTCTTTTGCACCTCACCATGCCCAAACACATCCACAAAGCCTCAAAAACCTACATAAGACCATCCAATAATTTTTAACAACTGCAAAAGACATAAACGGCCCTAACGGCCTGACCAAATTACCAAAATACCCTTAGGGCATACCTGGAAGACCGGGATGAAAACCTGGGCCGTTACAATATTCCCTCTTTTTTATGACTTTCGTCCTCGAAAGTCCTTAAGACTGAAACAGCTCAGGATAATGCAATCTCATCTCGTCTTCCCACTCCCAAGTGGCTTCCTCTGAACTCTAACTCCTCCACTGAACTTTTACCAACCGGATCTCTCGATTAAGCAACGTCTTAGTCTCAAAGACCAGAACACTCACAGGCTACCCCTCGAAGCTCAAATCCTCAATCAGCTGCAAAGGCTCAAAGTCCACAATGAGCGATGGGTCCGACACATACTTCATCAACATCGATACATGAGAACACTGCACACGGTTGACAATGACGGGGAAAAGCTAACCAATATGCAACTCTGCCAATCCTCTCCAGAATCTCAAATGGACCAACAAAACGGGGACTCCACTTCCCTCGCTTACCAAACATCAACACACCTCACATCGGTGCAACCTTAAAAATGCCCACTATCCAACCTCAAACTCTAAAACTCGACGCCGTACATCGGCGTAACACTTCTGCCTGCTTTGGCTACCAGCATACGAGCTCCAATCCTTTGCAGACCGCATGGTCAAGTCAATCAAGCAACTCAGACCCAAAGCGCCGGGCACCAACCTTCCCCCGGAACACAGAAAACCTGCAACACTTACAGTTCAACGCCTCAACGGAACTATAAGAACTGACCGCTGAGAACTGCAACCCAAGTGCAACCTCATAAAACCAACACTGGTCTCCCGCTGCCTAACCATGGAAACACCAACTCGTAACTAGTTCTGAAGGATCTGGCTCACTCCTCCCAAAAGACCATCGGACAGAGGGTGAAAACACTATTGGTACTGAACTCGGCTCATAAGCCTCTTCGAAACGCCCTCCAAAACCACGGTTCATCAATGCACTGCCTAGAACAAACCTTTGTTGTCACACCCTGGTGCCAACAACTCTAGCCTGAAACTGCCATGGCACTACTCCACAGTAATGACATCTTCACCTGGGCGAGGTGCAAGCTCTAGCTACTGAAACCAATCGACCAAAAATCCGAACTCACACAACAACCTCAACCAGCTGCCAGCTTCCACACGGACTCCTACAAACAAACAACTTGAGTGCTACGAACTCAGTAGCCTAAGCAACGGCACACTGCATAACCACACCAATCTACTCAACTCCAACTCGACCTAGATCACTGACTGGAAAAGTCAACCAGCTATCAACAGGGCCCTAGAGGGCTCCCTCCACCAAACTTACCTCCATGCAAGCAACGGAATGAAGCTTGCCTCAAATATGAAACACGTCTCACAAGTCCAAACAATAACACATACAGGCTTAACCCTCTAGCTTAGGCTTATTGCACCTTCCCACGGAAACTTCACAAACAGGACGCCACTACCCAGTTAACACCAACTACCAAGAACCAGAATACCAATAATGGATGGCAGAGCACAAGCTACACTAACCAGCAAAGATCCCTCAAAAGGTCAAGACCCTAATCCAGCCACAATTGTGCAACCTCTTCCCACAACTGATACAAAGGGGTTCCTCAACTACAAAGGTGCAACAGCTCCCAGGCCAAACACACAAAGTACCCTAGCTGACTAGGCCCAACACTCACAAGAGGCAGAACAACCCTACTGCAACTTCCTGAACACCACTCAAGAGTTGGCTTAACTGGACAAACAACTGCCTCCAAGCAGCCAACAAACTTTTCCCTCTTGCTAGCACCACTACCATCAACTCCAAGACCAATGGAGTAACCTGACAACTCCTATGAGGAAACGGTTCTTACAAGCGGACAACCGAAGGACAGAGAGCTCCACACACGCTCGCTGTCTTGCTCTGCTAAAGCAACAACATCTAAATCTCACGGGGGCAACAACAGGGGGTTCCACCACAAACTGAACCGCCAACCACAAACTAGCCAGGACTCACCTCCAAACTGTCAACATCCTGGAAAACAACAAACTGAACCGCCAACCACAAACTGTCAACATCCTGGAAAAGGGAAAACAACAAACAGGGCACGAACCACTCGCCCCACGAGCAAAACTAACTTCTAGCAACTCAAAACCACACCTTGGTCAACACCAAGCACCAACTTGCCACCACACCGAAACCAAACCGGACTCTACTCCAAACAAACTCTAGCTTGCTAGTCTACCAAATCTGCCAGCAACTCACCCGAGGTCTACAACCTACACGACTCCGGCTTGCCAACTGAAACTCACTACCTAGGTCTGACTGAGCTCTGGTAAGGCTCTCCACAACTAGGGTTCTTTGGCAACCCTCCACACACACTGTCGTCTAACGGTCTAACAGCCGACTGCCTAAACAAACAACTCCTTTTTCCAGTATCACAACCATGCTGGCCTGCTCCGAACCTCAAAACCAAAAAGACCAGAAACGCTTCAGAATGTGTCATCCTCCTACTCAAAGCATCAGCCACATCGTAGCTTCCACCCAGGGTAAGGATTCCGAGCAACACTCTTAGCAACTACGGTCAGGACTACGTGGCTTTGCTACAACCACCATTTGTTCAGTACCCTCTGAACTCCAACCATGATCAACAAGAGGTTCCACCAACCAAGCTTAGGTCCAACTAAACCAAACTTGCCTAAGCAACACCCCGGCTGCGAGCACGGTATCCTTACAATCACAACCAAAGCCTTACGACATCCACCTGAAGTCCAACTTCTCCAAGAACTGAGCACCAGTTCTCCAATGCAAACCCTACATGGTTCCGAAACTCTTTCCCCCAGAACAAACTACACAGAAACACACTTATGTGCACAACTCTCAACCTTCCTTCAGAGATCCAAGACTAACAGGTGCTTTTCCAAAAGGCAACACTAACTTCTGGCAGAGATACAATCAACCAAAGGAACACCAAAAGTTCCATCTCCATACGATACTCGAAGCTGAGGCAACCTTGCTCTACTAAAGCATAACAATGCCAAACCGAACTTACTTTATACCAAGTCTCTACCAAGTGTGCTTACACATAAGGCGTCCAACTCCTCTCATAAGGCATCCTACTCATCTCATAAGCATCCAACTCATAGACCCTCTGCTGGACCAAACTCGCATCTACGATGCTCAACTCTTCTCAGATTTAGGCACTCGAAGGTAGTTGACCGCACTACCAACCACAAGATCTCTGGGCCTTAGCACTAGCGTGAGACTCACACGCACTAACACTTATCAACCTTCAACCTGCTGACGCATTCTTACCCCGGTAACACTGGGAAGAGGCTCCAGCTCCTCTCGAACATCCTTTCACTTGTAGTCCTTCGACTACCACTGAACTAGCCCTCTTGCACGACCTAAACAGGTGCAACTGCCACAAACGGATCCAAAGGCTAAAGGAGTGTGCTGAACTCCAGACGGGTCACAGAACCATCTGATATACTCATGCCCAACTCAGGTCTGAACCAGACTTAGTGCCCAAACGACACACCAACCAATGCACCTCAAGTGCCACTACTACCAAATCCACATCTTACTACAAATGGGGCCAGCAAGGTCACAACCTCAAGTCACAAAATGTAAGGACCCTGGTAAACTAACGGTCTCTAACCTAGATCCTTACTTAGCATGCATAAATAAAATCTGAAATCACTTATGGAGAGTACCAATTTAAAAGTTTTCATTCAACACAACAGAAGTTCAATCATAAAATCCATTAAGCAAAACCAACAAGTAAAGTGACTGTTCGGTACTTTTAAGAAAATCAAGGAAACAGTCCGAGAAGTCTTAAGCAAGTTTTTGAATGAATGATATTCTAATGACTCCAGTCCAACTACATGCTAAACCAACAAAAACATAATAAAGTGAAATAGTCTCAGAGTTGGGCCGTCCATGATCATCCAGCAGCCTCCTCCTAGCCATCCTGCCTTTGTCCCAAGTTACCTGGTGGAAGGACACAGAAAAATAAGGGTGAGCAACGTATTACTCAGTAAGAATCCCCCAACCGGGGTACAATACGCAAACATAGCATTTAGCATACCGACATGCAACCATACAATGACTTAGGAAAAACCAGTTGTTTAGGCTAAGAGCTAACACCAGAGCTGGCCTGCCAAGGGCTTACAATTACACCCAAACTCCTTGGTTCTTGCAACCAACATCAATCAAGTCTCAACGAAGGCCGAAATGACCCTGAAGCCCTGAAAATCCTCAACCTCTGACCGGGGAGCAAAAGACCAAAATACCCTTAAAGGTTAAAAAGCTCTAACGGCCCAACCGATTGCCCCAATTCTGAACCGAGAATACCTGGGAAACCGGAATGGAAAACTGGGCCGTTACAATACTCCCTCCTTAAAAGACTTTCGTCCCCGAAAGTCCTAAGACTGGAACAGCTCCGGGTAATGAGTCCTCATCTCATCCTCTAGCTCCCACGCCGCTTCCTCGCCTCTCGATGCCTCCAAAGAACCTTTACTAAACTTATCTCTCGGTTGCGCAATACCTTGCGCTCATAAGCCAAAATCTGCACGGGCTTCTCCTCGAAGGATAAATCTTTACTCAACTCTAAGGGCTCATGCTCTAGCACATGCGTCGGATCTGCCACGTACTTTCTCAACATCGAAACGTGGAACACATTATGCACCGTCGCTAAGGATGGGGGTAAAGCTAACCGATAGGCCACTGCTTCGATCCGCTTAAGGATCTCAAAAGGCCCTACAAACCTGGGGCTCAACTTGCCTCGCTTTCCAAACCTTAACACCCCACGCATAGGTGCTACGTTCAGAAAAAACATGTTGACCCACCTCAAACTCCAAACCCCTACGCCTCACATCGGCGTAACTTTTCTACCTACTTTGTGCTGTCAACATGCGAGCCCTGATCTTCTGCACTGCGTCGTTCGTCATCTGAAGCAACTCGGGTCCCATAACCTATCTATCACCGACCTCCTCCCAGAACACTGGGGATCTGCAACGCTTACCATACAACGCCTCGAATGGGGCCATCTGAATAGTTGCCTGATAGCTGTTGTTGTAAGCGAACTCCATCAAATACAGTCATCGGTCCCAATCGCTGGAAAATCCAAAACACAGGCTCTCAACATATCTTCCAGAATCTGATTCACCCTCTCAGTCTGACCATCGGTTTGAGGGTGGAAGGCAGTGCTGAAGCTGCACTCAGTTCCCAAACCCTTAAGGAGCGCTCTCCAGAAGCGAGATGTGAACCGAGAATCCCGATCTAACACTATCTTCGCGGGTACCCCATGGTACCGCACAATCTGCTATAGGAATAACTGTGCCCACTGTTCCACGGTATAACTAATCCTCCCGGGAATAAAGTGTGCACTCTTAGTCAGCCGGTCCACTACTACCCAGATCTGAGTAAACCCTCTCGGTGTCCTCGGCAACCCAGAGATATAATCCATCGAAATCTCGTCCCACTTCCACTGTGGAACACTTAATGGCTGCAATAAACCTGCAGGCTTTTGCCTGGGAGCCTTCACTTGCTGACAAGTGAGACACCGGCTAACAAACTCCGCTATATCCCGATTTATGCCCATCCACCAAAACGCCTGCTTGAGGTCCTGATACATCTTGGTACCTCCTGGGTGCCAAGTGAAAGGGGAACTATGTGCCTTGATGAGAAACTCGGCTCGAATCCCTGCGTCGTCCGGGACGCACAACCGACCTCTGTATCTCAAGCCTCCGTCTGGTGCCACAACAAAGTCGAAATCGCCATCAGCCTCAACTCTCTCGAGCAATCTCTTTAACTTGGGATCACTCAACTGGCTATCGATGATCCTCTGCTTAAGCGACGGCTGAACTGATAGCTGGGCTACCCTGGCGGTAACTTCTCCCAACAAAACTGCGATACCGGTACGCTCAAGCTCTTTCCGCAACTCAACTTGGGAGCTCAGCAAAGCTGCTGAATGCGACGTCTTCCTACTCTGCGCATCAGCCACAACGTTGGCTTTTTTGGGATGATACAAGATCTCACAGTCGTAGTCCTTTACTAACTCGAGCCACCTCCTCTGCCTCATGTTCAACTCCTTCTGAGTGAAGAAATATTTGAGTCTCTGGTGGTCCGTGAACAATCTGAATCCTCTCACCATATAAGTAGTGCCTCCAAATCTTTTAGGCAAAAACAAGCTGCAGCCAACTCCATATCATGAGTTGGATAGTTCTTCTCATAAGGCTTCAAGCTGCACGGAAGCATAAGCTATCACCTTCCCATGCCTTTGCATCAACACACAACCTAAACCATACTTGGAAGCATCACTATAAACTACGAAACCTCCTGTTCCTTCCGAATCGCCACAACACAGTTTGTCGTCAAACCGAGCTTAAAGCCGGGCAAAACTTTCCTCACATCTAGCATCCCAAACAAAGTCAACACCCTTCTTTTGTCGACGGGTTAGGGAGTGCTTGCCTTAGCGGAAAAGTCTTTCACGAAACGCCGGTAATAACCTGCCAGTCCCAGAAAGCTGCGTATCTCGGCGACCGTCGTCGGTCTCGCCCACGAGCTAACTGCCTCTATCTTTGTGGGGTACACCGCTACACCATCTGCCGACACTATATGCCCAAGTAAGGCTACTCTCTCTAGCCAGAATTCACACTTAGAGAACTTTGCGAACAACTGGTTCTCTCGCAATGCTGTCAAAACTTGCCTCAAATGCTAAGCATGGTCCTCCTTTGTCCTGGAATAAATCAAAATGTCGTCTATGAATACGATGACAAAGTTGTCCAAGAATGCCTTGAACACTCTGTCCATCATGTCCATAAAAGCTGCGGGGGCGTTCGTTAGTCCAAAAGACATGACCACGAACTCATAATGACCATACCTCGATCTGAACGCGGTCTTCGGGATATCTGCATCTCGGATCCTCATTTGATGGTACCCTGACGTCGGTCGGATGAAACCTCGATCCAACATCTCTTGAAACTGCACTTTGAGCTCTTTTAACTCAGCTGGCGCCATACGATACGGGGCTTTAGAAATGGAAAGAGTCCCTGGCTCCAGCTTGATGGTGAAGTCTAACTCCGGCTTCGAGGGTAAACCCGGCAACTCTTCAGGGAAAACATCTGCAAACTCTTGCACCACAAGGACCATGTCAACAGTCAACGCAGATTACTATCTCCCGATGCTTTGCCAAGAAGCCCCAAGCTCCTCGAGCTAACAATCTATGGGCTTTCACCTTTGAGATCAATGGCGGGCAAGTTCCATACCGACACCGCGAAACTTGAAGCTCGGCTTCTGAGGCGGTCTAAACACCACTTCTTTCCGTCGGCAGTCTATCAATGCATGGTTCTCTGCCAACCAATCCATACCGAGGATCACATCGAAATCGCTCATAGACAGAACTATGAGGGTAGCCTCTAAAATCTCATCGATATCTCAGATCCGCCATGCTTAACTCTCATCGCTAGCTAACATACTCACACCCGAGGGAGTGGCAACACACAGCTCAAACCCTAGAGGTTCGAGCTCCACACAAGCTTGTCTAACGAATGCATCAGAAACAAAGGAATGGGTCGAACCCGAATCAAACAATACAAATGCATAATGCTGTAAGACAAGCAGCGTACCTGCAACTCCATCATCAGTACGCTCTGCCTCCTGGCGAGTGGTGGCAAACACCCGGCCCTACTGTTCGGCCGGTCCTGCTGCTGCTAAATCCTGAGTGCAGAATTCTGCCAAATTCCCTTCCTTGCCACATCTATAGCAAGCACGGGGCGATGCTCCACACAAACCAAAGTGTGCCATTCCGCACTTGTTGCACTGAGCTAACTGCCTGACCCCGCCCTGCTGGCGATCCTGGGCTCTACCCTGTGGTCGGCGCTGATCTCGACCTCTAGATCGCCCCGAGGCGAGTATATCGACGACCACCGAGCAAAACCACTAGAAGTCCTGGACTTCCTCTTCGTCCGGAATCATCTGCTGAGCATGCCGAATCGGGCCGAGCCAGAGCAATGCAGAATCTCGTACAAGCGGATACTTCGGATTATAAATCGTGGCCAACTCCACTGCTCGGTCATAACTCTCAGGAGCGAGTGCTCGAACATCCTGAGCAACCTCCTTCCTCAGCCCACAAATAAACTTCTTAGTCTTAAGCTCCTCAGTGGCAATGAGATCGGGGCAAAGTAGCTGTGACTCGAGAGAACTTCTTTTTCGTAGCGGCAATACTATCTCGATCCTCTGTTTGATTCGAGAAGGCCTCTGCCATCTCCTCGCCGAGCCTCGTCATTAACATACTTAGCTCGAACTTCGTTCTAAAGAACTCCTGTGTGGGTGGAGAAGACCCAACCTGGTCTAGCTCTATCTGTGGACTCCCACCACCACTCGGTTGTGTGTCGGAGAGAACATGGGCTTCACATCTCGGCCTCTGTACATCCTGGGCATCCCATAACTCTAAAGATGTACTCCATTCTTGCCAACCACTGATCGCCACAAGTGGGTTCTCTCAAGCATCAAATTCCCTCGGCTTCCACTTGGTGAAATCTTTCAACCACTTGCCAAACTCGGCAGCTCCTCTGCACGCACTATCAAGTGAGTCCTGACTGGTCTCGATGACCCTGCCCGCCCGGTTGAGCTACCGGAAGCTACTAGGGCTACTGGAGCTGCCGCCGGTACAAGAGCTGTTGGGGGTGCTCTGCTTTGCATGAGTTGTGTCAATCGGGCTATCTGTGCCCTAGACTCTCTCTCTCTACGCCGCTAGCCGCGCCGAGTCTCAGCTCTCTGCTTTGCCATTAGGCCCATCATCATATCTCTCATAGCGTAAATATCTCCTCCCGAGCTGCACCTTGAGGCATAGCGGCCTCCACCCCTTCTCTGGGCAAGTTAGCCTCTAGTGCCACGGGCGCCTACGAGCTTTGATATACCTGGCTGCTGGCTCTGCAGCATCTCTCTATTTGCGATTCAGACGGACTGCTCGCTCTGCATGTAACTTAGAGCATTTGGCGATCTACACGGAAACCACAACAGGTTAGTCCACGCTCGGACTTTTCTCGCCAACAAAGATAACACATGTGTCTGCATATAGTATCGTAAACAAAACCCTTAGCTTATTGAACTTAGACAAACTCGTGGCCGTGGAGTCTTTGGAGATCATGGGAACACAACCTACAAACAAAGTTAGTCTACTGAGAATCTGATGACTGCGCTCACGATACCAATCAGTAAAGACCCAACCCAAAGCGATTGCTAAACCTAGATCTTTACTCAAGATGCAAGTGAAAAGCATAAAAGTACCCAAATTGTGGTCGGTTTGTAAAACTTTTCAAATATAAGAGTGGAAAACATTAAAAACAAAGTAAACATTCATTAGGCAAAAACGAACCATTCAAATTAAAAACAGTGACTCATCAGTACATTCCTTAAAAACATAAAATAGTTCAAATCATAAGTTATCCCTACGGACCCAAGTCCAACTACATGCTGAAATCAAAAAAAGCAAGAAAATAAGACACGACAGAGTGTCAGTGAAGATCCATGATCTCCCAGCTCCCTCCGCTAGCCGCCTCGGTGTTGTCCCAAGTTACTTGTGGAAGAAACCACAATAAGGGTGAGTATAAACATACTCAATAAGAATCCCCGACCGGGGTACGATACGATACAATCAATCATCTAGCAACCTAGTACATATGCAAACAGTTATCAACAAGGATCTCAGCTCAACGAGCTCACAAGGCAAATCCGGAGTCCTCGGAAGTCTCCTACCTCCGACCTAATGATTGGTTCTCATAACCAATCCCGGGACATCTCCGAGGGTCTTTCTCCCTCGGCCAATTGATCAGCTCAAAAACCGATCCTAAAGATGTCCGACACCCTCGAGGGTCTTTCTCCCTCGACCAATTGATTAGCTCAAGAGCCAATCCCAATGGATGTCCTCAAAGGCCTCTTAGCCTCGCTATAAATCTGGACTATCGGGAGAGTACCCGAAGTCTGGCTCTAAACTGGAAGGAATTGGTGTACTCACGAACATTAGCCCGGGGGAGCTCTCCGAACCGGCGACTAAAGCGTGTCTTGCGCACACCGCATCTTCTTTGCAACGGCGTAAATGTGGGGCCTAAGTACAAACTACGCGGGCCTGGTACGCATGCCTAAGACTCGGAAGCGGTGTCACTGAACACAGTAGTGCGAGGCCCTCGGCACTCATCTGTGCAGCCTGTACCACCGACCTGAAGCTAAGAACCGGCCAAGGTAGGCTTACACCGTTGGCAAGGTTCCACTCTAGCAGGCTACAAACTAGGCTTATGCCAATGAGGTAGCTAATTCCTCATTGGCTGCCGGGGGGAAGTAATGTACGTTATGCTTCGCTCAACTCCCGACCGGTGGGGACAAGGTACGTTATGTCCGCTCTCAGCCTCTAGATGATGACAACCCTACTACACTAGCTAGAGTATAGATTAAACGATTCCTGGCTAACATACACAATAATCATCAATCATACCTAACCTAACATGGAACTACAAACTTAAAGTAGGAATCTCAAGCATGCTGGAAGAACAATCCTAGCATGGCACTAACATGTACAAACAAGCAAACATGCTAGCAAGAATGCAATCACAAGCTGTCCTATCCGCTAATCATGTTCATAGAAGTAAACATGCATATAAGGTACAATCAAGAAAGCATCGCAGGGTCCACACAATCGCAGGGTCCACACAACCACGGCGTCTGGACGGCGCGCGGGCGAGCGTTGGGTCTGCTGGGCGAGGCTCGGTGCGATGCGGCGCTGGGCGGCCGCGAGCGACGCGTCGGCGGGCTTGGCGTCGGCGGCGGCGGGTGTCCGGATCGCAGACTAGAGGCGGCTGGCGAGGCAAAGGGGCGAGCGGCCTGGTGCGGATGCAGTGCTGTGCAGATGGCCGGCCGAGCGGTGTGTGGTGGTGTGTGGCCGGGTGGCTCACTGGGTGGTGCTGCTGGGTTAGGGTGGCTTGGCTGGGTGGCTCGGTTTTTAGAAGAGAGAGAGAGAGAGAGAGAGAGAGTGCGGCTACCAAGGGAACAAAGAGGGTTTTCCCTAATTTCCTTCTTTTTCCTATTTTAAAAGGGTTAGGAGACCTAAAATTCCCTTCCCAAGGCTTTCTCTTGCGGGTCCCGGCTAAAGAAATTCTTTTCTTTTTAACTAAAACTCTTTTCTAAAACTCCAAATTCACCATTTTAGGGCAAGGGTTCAAACCCCAATGGACCAACTAATTTCCAATTAATTTTGCTATTAACCGGAATGTCTCCGAACTTCTAATCAAGTAACCCAAACTCCTTGGGTCTTGCAACCAACATCAATCAAGTCTCAACGAAGGCCGAAATGACCCTGAAGCCCTGAAAATCCTCAACCTCTGACCGGGAGCAAAAGACCAAAATACCCTTAAAGGTTAAAAAGCTCTAACGGCCCAACCGATTGCCCCAATTCTGAACCGAGATTGCCTGGGAAACCAGAATGGAAAACTGGGCCGTTACAATACTCCCTCCTTAAAAGACTTTCGTCCCCGAAAGTCCTAAGACTGGAACAGCTCCGGGTAATGAGTCCTCATCTCATCCTCTAGCTCCCACGTCGCTTCCTCTGCCCTCTGATACCTCCAAAGAACCTTTAATAAACTTATCTCCCGATTGCGCAATACCTTGCGCTCATAAGCCAAAATCTGCACGGGCTTCTCCTCGAAGGATAAATCTTTACTCAACTCTAAGGGCTCATGCTCTAGCACATGCGTCGGATCTGCCACGTACTTTCTCAGCATCGAAACGTGGAACACATTATGCACCGTCGCTAAGGACGGGGGTAAAGCTAACCGATAGGCCACTGCTCCGATCCGCTCAAGGATCTCAAAAGGCCCTACAAACCTGGGGCTCAACTTGCCTCGCTTTCCAAACCTTAACACCCCACGCATAGGTGCTACCTTCAGAAAAAACATGTTGACCCACCTCAAACTCCAAACCCCTACGCCTCACATCGGCGTAACTTTTCTGCCTACTTTGTGCTGTCAACATGCGAGCCTTGATCTTCTGCACTGCGTCGTTCGTCATCTGAAGCAACTCGGGTCCCAGAACCGGTCTATCACCGACCTCCTCCCATAACACTGGGGATCTGCAACGCTTACCATACAACGCCTCGAATGGGGCCATCTGAATAGTTGCCTGATAGCTGTTGTTGTAAGCGAAATCCATCAAATACAGGTACTGGTCCCAACTGCCTGGAAAATCCAAAACACAGGCTCTCAACATCTCTTCCAGAATCTGATTCACCCTCTCAGTCTGACCATCGGTTTGATTGTATTTCGTTAAGGCTTTAGGCAAGCCTTGTGGTTCGCTGGTCTCTTGTGAAGTAAGAGTAGGCCGTTTAGTTTCTGGAACCTGGGAGGTTCAGTTGTTTGGCCAGCATGGCGTAGTGTTGAGGCTGTTTGTTAACAACTGTGAGCATTCTGAGAAGTTACGCTAGTGCGTGGCGTTGAGTTTTGGAGCTTGTGCTCAGTCTGCGAGTTTGCTGAGAGTAACACCGAAGAGAGGTGTTCAGTGTTGGATTAGCAGGGTTTGGATTGAGCCCCTGGTTTGTAGGGCCTTTTGAGATCCTTGAGCGGATCGGAGCAGTGGCCTTTCGGTTAGCTTTGCCCCGTCTTTGGCAGCAGTGCATGTTTGTGTTCCTCGTCTCGATGTTGAGATAGTCTGTGGTAGACTGGATAGCATTGTGGCTTTGAGCCTTTGAGAACCCAAGAGGGTTTGGTTCTCGAAGTTGGGCTAGTGTTGTCTTAGCCGTGAAGTTCAGTTGGCTAGGACTCAGTGGAGATTTCCTAGAGCCGTTTCGTCTTAGGACTTTCGAGGACGAAAGTCTTAAAAGGAGGGAGTATTGTAACGGCCCAGTTTTCTATTCTGGTTTTCAAGGGGCTTCCTGTTCAGATTCAGTGGTTCGGTTAGGCCGTTAGAGCTATTTTGACCTTAGGGGTATTTTGGTCTTTTTGCTCCCCGGCAGGATTTGTGGATTTTCAGGGATTCGAGGCAGGTCCTGCCTTTGTGGAGGTTTGTTTGTTGGTGGCTGCGAGTCCCGAGATGTTTGGGCTTTTCGTTTGGGAGTTCGGTTGTGATTTGGGTTTTGGGCAAAGTTATGGTTGTTTGGGTGTTTCCTTTGGAATTCGAGCCCGGGCCCTTAGTGTTGATTTGGGAGGTTGATTTAAGTGAGGTTATTGATTGGAAAAGGTTGCTTCAGTCGGGTCTCGAAGGAGGAAGCCGGGAAATGGGATTTTAAGGATTTTAAGGCTTATTTTAGAAATTGGAAAATTTGGATAAAAAAATGGATAAGGATGGATTTATTGGATAAAATCCCATTTTCCTTTTATTTTTCCCATTTTCCCTTTTTCATTTTTTTCTCCTTTCTCTCTCCTCCAGCCCGACCCTAGCCCCCTGCTAACCCCTCCCAGCCCGACCCAGGCCATCCCCGAGCCAGCTCGCCCTGGTCCGTGTTGCCCAGCTGTGCACTATGCCGAGTCGCCTCGCCCAGCTCGCCCAGGTTAGTGTCGTGCCAGCCCGAGCGCCCTGTAGCTCGTCGCGTCGCGTCGCCCCGCGCACGTCTCTGTAGCTTGCCGAGCTCGAGCCAGCGCGCCGTCCCTTGTGCCGAGCCGCGCCGCGTGCCCTTGCCTTGCCCCAGCTCGCCCGCGCGCAGCCTCCGCGCGCAAGCGCCTGCGCCCATCCTGCCCTGTTGTGTGTTGGTTGGCCTGAGCCTTGTGGCTTCTCGGATGGTATTTCCCGAGTTTTTTCTTCGTTGGGCCCTGATTTTTTTGCTGCTGTTTATGGATTTAATTGGGGTGTTTTATGTATTTGATTTGGATGCATTATTTGATGTTTAGGATGTTTGGGTTCGATTAGAGGCTTGAGGATCGCTTGGTTGATTTATGATTAATTATTTTCTACTTGTTCCAGGTAAGGATTTCTAACCTCTTACCGTGGTTGTGTGGACCCTGCGATATATCATGATTATGCCTTGTATGCTTGTTTACTGTTATGAGCATGATAGTGATAGGCAGCTTTAATTGATCTCTTGCTAGCATGTTTGCCTGATTTTACATGTTAGTGCCATGCTAGGTTTGTTCTTCCAGCATGCTTATGATTCCTGCTTAAGTTTGTAGTATCATGCTAGGTAAGCGTGTTTGATGTCGGTCATTGCTTGCTAGCCAGGAATCATTTATTTTTCTCTGTACTCTTAGATAGAGTTGTAGGGTTTGTAATCATCCAGAGGCTGAGCGGACATAACGTACTTTGTCCCCACCGATCGGGAGTAAAGTGTGCGCAAAGATAACTTATCTTGCTTCCCCCCGATCGCCAATGTGGATTTTAGCTGCAGTCGGGAGTAAAGTGTGCGCAGCATAACGTATCTTGATTTCCCCCCCGACCCGCCGGTTGTGGATTTAGCTACCCACTTCGGCATAAGCCTAGTTTGTAGCCTGCTAGAGCGGAACCCTGGCAAGGGTGTAAGCCTACCTAGGCCGGTTCTTAGCTTCAGGTCAGTGGTTCCGGCTGCACAGATGAGCGCCGAGGGCCTCGCGCTACTGTGATCAGTGACACCGCTTCCGAGTCATAGGCATGCGTACTTGGCCCGCGTAGTTTGCCCTTAGGCCCCCCGCATTTACGCCGGTTGCAGCAGCATGCGGTGTGCGCACACGCGCGTTAGTTGCCGGTTCGGAGAGCTCCCCCGGGCTATTGTTCGTGAGTACACCATTCCTTCCAGTTAGAGCCAGACTTCGGGTACTCTCCCGTAAGTCCAGATTAGCAAGGGCAAGGAGGCCCTTGAGGACATCCTTAGGATCAGTTTTTGAGCTGAACAATCCCCCGAGTGAAAGATACCTCGGTGATGTCCCAGGATTGGTCAGGATAACCAATCATTAGGCCGGAAGTAGGAGACTTCCGATGGCTCCATATCTTGTATTATGAGCTCGTTGAGCTATGATCTGTGTTGATAGCTGTTTGCTTGCATGTTGAGGTGCTAGATGACTGATGTATCGTATTGTACCCCGGTTGGGGATTCTTACTGAGTATGTTTATACTCACCCTTATTTATCTTTCAGGTAACTTGGGACAACACTAGGAGGGCTAGCGGAGGGAGCTAATTGATCATGGGAGTTGCCGACACTCTGTCATTTATTATTGCACTGTTTATTCAACATGTAGATGGACAGGAGTCTTAGGGGAACATTGTTAAAAAGTTGTTTAAATTGTATTGTATGTTTTATAAACACTGGCCAGGTTGTGTTACTTCGTTGGATTGTTTAAATGAAAATTGTTGATTGTGTTTTAAGGGTTCCCCCTTCTCATATGTTTTGAAAGGATTTTAAATATGAGCACTAAACCGCTTGTTATCATATTTAACTTGCATGCTGAGTGAGAACCCCAGTTTAGGGCCGTGTTTCGGGTCGGGTTCGTCACACCAGTACTCAACCAAAATGCAACCACAATCTGAACACAAATCTCCAAGACTAAACAACAGTTGAGAAACAGAAATGGCCCTGTCGGCCTGGCCAAATTACCAAAATACCCTCGAGACATGCCTGGAAGACCGGGATTAAAACCTAGGCCGTTACACCTGGTCTAGTACGCATGCCTAACAAATCTCTGGATCGGTGTCACTCAACATAGTGGTGTGAAACCAAGACACTATGACTATGTGAGCCTGTACCACCACACTTGAGGCTAAGAAACCGACCGTGGTAGGCTTACACCAAGAACCGGTCCTTGCCCTATCAGGTGGCAATCAAGGGCTACTGCCGACACGCTGAGGACGTGTCGACTGCCGAAGACAAGGTAATTCCTCGCCATTCCCCTGATCGTTGGGGCATTTAACAGTCTGCCACCCTCACCCAAGATTGCACTAGGCTGCCGTTAGGGTTAGCTAAACCCTAACGACGGATCAGAGACGGAGTACTGCCTCGCACGTCCCTGCCACGGATGCAAGTTACGTTATGCATCCTCGCCCGGATGATGCTACCTATCAGAATTCTAAGCTATAACACATAACAACAAACATTCCAATACGTGCTCAACAGAAACAATGAACCTAGCATGATACTACGAAGCAAGAAAAGATAACGAGCATGCTAGAACAGAACAACCTAGCATGGAACTAACATGAGAAACAACACGAGAATCATGTCGGTCGAAATTCAGAACAAAGCACCTATCCACTAACATGCTGATAAACATAAACAAGCATACAAACAACAATCACAGAATATACCGCAGGGCCCACACAACTTAGGTAAGAAATCCTTACCTTGGTCAGAAGGCAACAACACACAAAGATTCTATGCTGCAAACGAACCCGAGCTAGCTAACGGGAACCTAATAAACAACAACAATTATCACAACCTATAGGTCTTAAATAAAAATACAAACAGGGCTCGGCTCGGGAGCAACTCACACGGCACGGGTTGACGCGAGGATAGACGCGCTGACGGCGCGCTGGGCTTCGCTTGAGTCTTTGGTGCGGTAGAGGCCGCCGCATGCGCGACGGGCGTACAGACGGCTACCGGGGCGCTGGCTGGGCGTGGCTGGCGCGTAGAGGGAGCTGCGCGGCGCAGACGGGTTAAAGCTGGAGATGGGCGACGCGACACGGCGCTGGGGCTGCGCGCGGACGGGCGACGATGCGGCGCGGGCGACAGCTGCTGCTGCGATGCGATCCGGCTGCTGCAGGCAAAGGGTTGGGCGATCGGCTGAGCGCTGCAGGCGAAGGGCGTGCGATTGCATGGGCGATGGGGCTGCTGGGCGACTAGGCGAAAGGCGTGCGACGGCAGGGTTGGGCGCTGGGCTGCTCTAGCTAGTGCTCTACGCTGTTGCTGCTCGGCTGGCCTGGACGACAGATGGCGAAGCTGCTTGGGAAGGAGTGCACGGTAAGGAGAGCTAGGGAGAATGGGGTTGGGCGGCAATGGAGATTTGGAGAAACAAAAAGATGAAAACCTATTTTCTCTTCTTTTAATCAAACACACCAAAATCCCAAAACCCATAGCAAACCAAAACATACCGTGGAATGAGGAACAAAAACAACTTGTGGCCCAACTGGCAGGACCACACCTCTGACTCCCTGGCCACCCGGGTTCGAAACGCAACAACAACACAAATAAACCTCTATTTTACTTAAGCATCTCCCCATGCCCAAACACATCCACAAAGCAACCAAACCCTACATTTGACCATCCAAGAATAATATCAGCTGAGAAAGACAGAAACGGCCCTAACGGCCTGACCAAATTACCAAAATACCCTTAGGACATACCTAGAAGACCGGGATGAAAACTTGGGCCGTTACAGCATTGGTGCCCTTCGAGGACTTACCCATGCGAGACCTGCACTAACAACTCCTAACAGTCTTCTAACCATAGTAATACAAGCTAACAGTCCAACCAGGCAGAAATCTATGACAATACGATCCTAGAGTAAGAAAAATCCCTAGCATGGCTCTACAGAACTTAAAACAGGAAACATGGATAAATCAACAAACATGCCGGCATTTCAGAAACAAAGATCCTATCCACTAGAATACTCATACATGCTTGCAGAATATAAATGTGCTATTAAAGTATTTCGCAAGGCCCACACAACCTGGTAAGAAATCCTTACCTGGAAATATGCAGAAGACAAACACACAAATCACAACGACCCTCCAGCTGCAAGTCAACAAAGAAAGCCTAGCAAAATAATAAAACATCACAAATCTGACACTAGGCACTCGAACAGACCAACAGAAAACAAGACTCTAGAGATTAGGGTCGTTACCCAAAACTGAGAGAAAAGCCTCGACACCAGGACTCGGCGACGGCAAAGGCGAAGGCAACGGCGAGAGTGCTACTTCTCCCACGGTTCAAACGAAGGCGAAGGCGAAGGCGTGAATAGGGGCTGATCAGATGCGTGCGGCGAGTTAGCGAGCAACGAAGCGAATCGGCTGCTGGCGAGCGGTACTGCGGCGAAAACCGAGGGGCTATCCTCGACAAGCTGTGGCTCGGCGAGCGAAATGGCAAAGAGCTGGCTCCCAGCTGCGGCTGTGCGGATCGGCGAACGGGAGGCGTGAGCATACAAAATAGCGAAGGCACTAGCAGCTAAGTGTGCGAGTGCGAGCAGTGAAGCGAAGTGACGATTGGCTAGGACTGCGTTAGGTGGAGGGCGCAACGGAGTGAAGGCTGTGCTGCTCGGGTTCAGCCAACAAAAAAACAAACAACCACAACAACAAACACCATTAACAACCAGACCAAAAACCAAAAACAAGCAGCAGCCACACCAAATCGAAAATCAAAGAGGAGACGAAGGAGAAGGATTGGAAATACCTTAGGAAACGTGCGAGGGAGAAGAGGTTGGGATCGAGAGAGGGAAAACCAAGGGCAGCCGCAATTCCTCTTCCTGTACAAATCGCAAAACACCAAAAGAAACTCTTTAATACAAAAGTCCTTAATTTCGTGCAACCACGGGACAAGTAAAACACCATCGAATAAGAGCATAACTTACCCCTTCAGCTCAACTGGAACTGTTGCAACCAAGACACCTAGGATTCGAGCCTTGGCTCGAACTTCTTTTTCCTTTTTATTTTCTTTTAAGCTACACCTCCTCCTCGTACGAGATCTTGGGTTCGAAACCCACCAAAGCCTAAGCAAACTCCTCCTCCAATTTATTTTATTTACCAAGAAAACTTTCAAGCCTCCCAAACCAACCGGGACAAACCCTGCCAAGCTTAACGAATCAATTAGCAAATCCAGTTAAAACATCCACCCCTAGCCAAGATCTAATAACGGAGATAACGGTCAACCAACCTGAAACTGAACTCTGAAAACTGGGCCGTTACATTGTGAGAATGGGTTCTTTTTTAAAACTTACTATTAAAATAGTCTTTTTTTAAACATGTTGTCAAAATGGGTCTAATTTTTTGTCTTTATGCGGTGATGACTTTAGTATAGACACCACCACCTTGAAATTTTCAAAAATGCTTGATGTTAAAAGAAAGTTTGTGGTGATGACTATAGAAGAGTCATCTTCTTCTTGGTTTTTGGTGATGATTATAGTAAAGTCACTTCTTTTTTGTAAAAAAAAATAAAACATAACATTAGTAAAATAAATGAGATTAAAATATCATTTTGTTCCCTCAACTATCATCTCTATTCCATTTTAGTCCTTAGACTTTTAAAAGTCCAATTTTGGTCCCTCGGCTTTATCAAAAGCTTAAAAATAGTTCTTGGGTTAAAAGAAAAGTTAACCGTAGTTAAAAATTGGATGAGATGGCAATAAACCCTAATTATTATTTTATTGCCAACTCATCTAATTTTTAACCATAGTTAACTTTTTTTTTTAACTCAAGGACTATTTGTAAGCTTTTTGTAACGGCCCAGGTTTTCATCTCGGTCTTCCAAGTATGTCCTAAGGGTATTTTGGTAATTTGGTCGGGCCGTTAAGGCCGTTTCTGTCTTCTCAGCTGTTTATATTCATGGATGTTCAAAACTAGGGTTTGGTTGTATTATGGTTGAGTTTGGGTGTTGAGAGTTGCAAAAATAAAAATAAGGGTTTTTGGCAGAAAATAGATGCAACAGTTGAGGCTTGAGCCAGGAATGGTTGGGAAGATAGCAGTGGGGTTTTGCGAGTCAAGCTACAGGTAGTTTCTAATATTCATTCCGCAGGTTATCTTGGTTTGCCTTGGTTTTTGTGACTTAAGTGAGTTTGATTAAAAAAATAGGTTTTATTCTCTTTTCTCCTTCCCAAATCCCTTTGTCGCAACCCATTCCTCCAGAGCTCACCTTGCCGTGCGATTTCCAGCCTCCTGAGAGCTTCAATCAATTTGTTCCGGGTAAGTGTTTCGTTGTGTTTCTATTTCTCCTCTTGTTGTTGTTGCTGATCTGGTTGGCTAAGGGATTTGTTTGTTTATTCTTGCTGGCCGAGAGGAGGGGATAGATAATTGTGGTTGTGTGTTTGTTGTTGTGGTTGCAGCCGAGAGCAGCCCCTTGCAGCCGCACGTCGCCGCCCAGCCGTGCAGCAGAGCCGCCGCAACCCCGTACGCACGCAAGCACATCCCCTGTCACCCGAGCAGCCCCTTCGCACGCCCCTCGTCGCCGCATCGCCCGCTTCGCGCCGCTTACACATCGTGCCGCACGCGCGCAGCCGGCCGCCGCACGCTGCCCACGACGCGAAGACAGACTGCGACACCTCGCGCCCACTCGCCGCTAGCTGTGCGCGACGCCCGCCGAAAGCCTCGCGCGCCACGCCCGGTACCACGTCGCCGAGCCGTGTACCGGGCAGCTTGTCAGTCCGCGCGCCAGCCTAGAGCAGTGTGAGTTGCTTAAGACCGAGCCGAGTTCTATTTGTATTTTACCTAAGGCCTATAGTTTGTGATGTTTGCTATTTTTTTGTTAGGTTCCTGATAGCTAGCTCGGGTTCAGTTGCAGCTTAAGATCTTTGTTGTGTGTTCACCCTCCGACCCAGGTAAGGATTTCTTACTGAAGTTGTGTGGACCCTGCGATATTTCTGTGATTGTTGATTGTATGTCTGTTTATGTCTATCAGCATGTTAGTGGATAGGTGCTCTGTTCTAAATTCTGACTAGCATGATTCTCGTGTTATTTCTCATGTTAGTTCCATGCTAGGTTGTTCTTTTCTGGCATGTTCTTTATCTGTTCTTGCTTCGTAGTATCATGTTAGGTTCATTGATTCTGCTGAGCATGTGTTAGTATGTTTGATGTTAGCTGTTTATAGTTTAGAGTTTTGATAGGTAGCATCATCCGGGCGAGGATGCATAACATAACTTGCATCCGTGGCAGGGACGTGCGAGGCAGTACTCCTTCCCTAATCCATCGTTAGGATTTAGCTAACCTTAACGGTAGCCCAGTGTAACGGCCCAGGTTTTCATCCCGGTCTTCCAGATTTGCCCTAGGGGTATTTTGGTAATTTTGGTCGGGCCGTCAGGGTCGTTTATGTCTTTTTCAGTTGTTAAAATTATTGGATGGACTTAAGTAGGATTTTGATGCTTTGTGGATGTGTTTGGGCATGGTGAGATGCAAAAGAAAAATTAAAGAATAAAGGTGTGTTTGTTGGGATTCGAACCCAGGGTGCTAGGAAGTCAAGTGGGTGGTGTGGCCAATTGAGCCACCAGGTGATCTTGTTACTCATTCCGCGACATATCTTGGTTAGCCTTGGAACATGGGAGTTTTGGTGCTTTTGATTAAAAGAAAAGAAAATAGGGTTTTTGGGTGTTTCTTCTCCAAATCACCATTGCCGCCCAAGCCGTTTTTCATCTCCTTAGCAGCTCCGTGGTTCGATCGTCATTCCGGGTAAGTTTCATCGTCTCTTCTTCTTCTCTGATTTGGGTTCATGCTGGCCGAGTGAAAAAGAGGTTGTGTGTGTGTGCGTTTTGTTTGCGGCCGGTGAGGAAGCCCAAAGAATGAGAGCGATCGCTCGCACGCCTAGATCACCCGGCCGCGACTCCCAGATGGCCCTTGTCGACGCCGATCGCGCCGCCGCCGCGACGCCCAGTCGATCGCCAAAGCCGCCGCAGCCAGAGCGCGCAACAGATCGTCGCCACATCGCGTCGCTCGCCCCGCCGCGCGCTGCTCGCCAAAGACGCCCGCGCCCAGTGCCGCGCGGCGAGCACACCGCCGCCGCTCGGCCAAAGACGCGCGGCAGGCACCCGCCGCCCCGAAAGCCGCCACACACGCACGCACTGCTTCCCGTAGCGTCACCGTGCCGTGAGTTGCTCCAGCCGAGCCTCGTTTATTTTATTATATTTAGGCCTATGGATTGTGATAATTATTGTGCTTGTTAGGTTCTCATTAGCTAGCTCGGGATCGCATGACTTAGGATTCTTGTGTGTAGTTGCCTTCCACCTGTAAGGATTTCTTACCGGAGTTGTGTGGGCCCTGCGATATTATATGTGATTGTTGTTTGTATGCTTGTTTGTGTTTATCAACATGTTTAGTGATAGGTGCTCTGTTCTGAATTCCCGACTGGCATGATTTCTTATGTTGTTTCTCATGTTAGTCCATGCTAGGTTTTTCTCGCTTCGCATGCTCGTTATCCATTCTTGCTTCGTAGTATCATGCTAGGTTCGTTGTATCTATTGAGCACGTATTGGAATGTTTGCTGTTGATGTTATAGTTTAGAGTTCAGATAGGTAGCATCATCCGGGCCAGGATGCATAAAGTACCTTGCATCCACGGCAGGGACGCACGAGGCAAGATTTATCCCGGACCCCGTTAGGGTTTAGCTAACCCTACCGGTAGTCCCTGCAATCTTGGGTGAGGGTGGCAGACTGTTAAATGCCCCAACGGTCGGGATGATGACATGGCATTGCCTTGTCCCCGGCAGTCTGCACGTCCTCAGCGTGTTCGGCCGTAGCCCTTGATTGCCACCTGTTAGGGCAAGGATGTTTTTTCGTGTAAGCCTACCACGGCCGGTTCCTTAGCCTCAGTGCGGTGGTTCAGGCTGACATAGTTCACGTGTCAATGTCTCACACCCCTATGTTAGTGACACCGATCCAGAGATTTAGTTAGGCATGGTGACTGGACCTGGGCAGCTTACCACTAGACCCAGTACCCCCCATGGTTTGCAGTAGCATGCGGGGCGCGCGTACGCTCATTACAGCGCCGACTGGAGAGCTCCTCTGGATTGTGAGCCGGCAACTTTCGTGATCGATGATGAGTCAGCCGAGGCCGAGAATTGTTTCTCGTATAGGACCGTATCATGAGGTGGATTATTCCGGAGTAAGACCCTGAGATGGCATCCGAAGTTTATGTGTGGATTTAAGCTATGTGCTCTCTTCTGTGTTTATATTCATAGCTTGCATACCTTTCTGCTAGATGACCATGTATATCGTATTGTACCCCGGTTGGGGATTCTTACTGAGTAATTCGTTACTCACCCTTATTTTGTGGTTTTCCACAGGTAACCATGGTGCGAGACAGGATGGCTGGAGGAGAAGCTGTGATCATGGAAACCCATTGTTCGAACTCTGAGTTTATGTCTATGATTCTTTGTGTTTTATTTTCCTCTGAATGCATGTAGTTGGGCACGGAGCCCTAGGTTATTTTCTGACTGTTTTCCGGATTCTAGCACTGTTGTAACTATTGGAAAGTTTTGAATGTTTTAAATAAATATCTTATCAGAGTGTGTTTTGGAAATGTATTTGTCTTGGAACAGGTGCTTGGAAGCAGGGACAGGTTTCAGGAATTCTATAACTGTGTTTGTTTTAAATGGTTGTTTGCATGTTTTAGTTTTCACTTAGAATCCGAAAACCATTCTTGCATATTGTCTTTAACTTTTGAACACATGCATTGAGGTAAAGGCCTATTTTAGAACCCCATTCGGGTCGGGTCTTTACAGTTGGTATCAGAGCTCAGAGTCATAGATTCGTCAGAGATCGACCTTTTGTTGTAGGTCGTTTTTCCATGATCATCAGCACTCCGACAGTCATTAGGTACGCCTAAGTTTTCAGTTTTAGAAAAGGGTTAAGAATTTACAATACTTTTCATCTAGTGTATGCCTTGTTTAGTGTTGTGGAGCGGAGGCGAAGCGAGTTTCGACTCGTTGTTGGTTTGGGGTCCGAGCACCATCATGCCAACTCCCGCAGTGATGTAAGAAGTATGATAGCAGCTAGTCAGGGTATCCAGATAGGTTCAGATACCGCTGGGACATCGTCCTAGAGGGAGGCAGAGATTAGACTCCCGTAGGCCACTTGTGGCCCAGTTGTTAGTTTTTCCCCTAGAGAGAGGGTGGAGGTGTTTTGCCCTAGAGTACCACTTCAGGAGAGGAGTTAGCTATGGCTTTGCTCATGTTGATGCTTGTGAAGCAGGTTCCAGTGTGGACTAGCCTAGGTAGTTCAAGTGTTGATCGTGAACCTTAGCAGATTGTTTGGTTGCCCAGAGTTTGGCTGCAGAGTTAGTAGCCTTCGAGAAGGATGTAGAGACATCTTTGTGCTCTTGTAAATTGTTGTTGTTGCAGCCAGTAAGTCGGAGCCCTGTGGTTAAGGGTGCAGCGAGCAGTGTTCCCATCGGACTTGATCCGTTGGTGGTTTCCTCAGTTGTCTTGTAGAGTTGAGCACGCTTCTTATGGTGAACCCCTAGAGTACGGCTAGCTGCTGCATGTTGAGAGATCCGGCCAGAGTTTAGTAGAGCATCATGTGGAGATGCAAGAGTAGACAGTGAGACTTCAGTTTGATGAGATGCCATGGGCATGGTTGTTTGAGTTTGAGCTCTTGTATGCCTAGCCATAGTTTTTGTCACTTGAGGTTGTTACCATGCTGGCCCCATTTATAGTAAGATGTGGATTTGATAGTAGTGGCACTTGAAGTGCATTGGTTGGTGTGCCTCTTTGGCCCTAAGTCTAGTTTAGGCCTGAGTTTGGCATGGGTATAGCAGATGGTTCTATGACCCGTCCGGAGTTCAGCACTCCTTTAGCCTTTGGATCCGTTTATGGCAGTTGCACTTGTTCAGGTCGTGCAAGAGAGCTAGTTCAGTGGTAGTCGTAGGACTACAAGCGAAAGGATGTTCGAGAGGAGCCGGAGCCTCTTCCCATAGTTACCGGGGGTTGAGTAAGTGAACAGGTTGATGGTTGGTAAGTGTTTGTGCGCGTGAGTCTCACGCTAGTGCTAAGGCCAAGAGATCTTTGTGGTTGGTAGTGCGGTCAACTACCTTCGAGTGCCAAAATCTGAGGAGAGTTGAGCATTGTAGATGCGAGTTTGGTCCAGCAGAGGAACCATGAGTTGGATGCTTATGAGATGAGTTAGATTCCTCATGAGATGAGTTTGATGTCTTATCTGTAAAGCACACTTGGTAGAGTCTTGGTATAAGGTAAGTTCGGTTTGGCATTGTTATGCTTTAGTAGAGCAAGGTTGCCACAGCTTTGAGTATCGTGTGGGATGGAACTTTTGGTGTTCTTTTGGTTGATTGCATGTAACGGCCCAGTTTTCTATTCCGGTTTTCGAGGTGCCTCCCGTTCAAGATTCTCTGTTTTTTTCATCATTTTTGGATCTATAAAAAAAAAAAAAAAAGTTCATGGTTCGATCTTGAATTATTCTTGTCCAATTTTAAACTGCTGCATTGAATGCTTATATTTTCGATTGTAATACCTCGATAACGATCGAATTTGAAAAACTGTTCTTCTGCAAATATTTAGATCAGTACGTTATCTTTAATCCTTAAGAAGACGACTTATTCAAATTAGCATGGTAAAGCATTCGTTTGTGGGTTTCTTTTTCAGTGTGTAATTTACCCGAAAAAAAAAAATTGCCAGATATTTATCTTTCTTTTCCATCAAATTCCTTGTGGCCTACTCTAGATTTGATTTCATTATATCCTTGTGGCCAACCCTATATTTGAATTTATTTTATCTTTTATTTTATCCAAGTGCCTACTGTTGTTTCCAGTTATAACACATTGCTAACGATCGAATTTGTCAATCTGTCCATCTACAAAAATTTAGATCGGTGTGTTATCTATATTCTTCAAGAAGGCCATTTACTCAAATTAGTAATTTCAAACGTCCATTTGTTTGTTTCCTTCTGAGTGTTCCATATATCCGGAAAAAAAAAATCTGAACATTTATCTTTCTTTCTATTTCTTTTTGTTCTTGATTTTGTTATTTCATAATTTTTCTTGTCTTGGCTGATTTGTAAGGCTCACTATTACAAGATTTGCTTTATCCATATTAACCTACCTTTATCAAAATTTAGCCACTGTCCCAAATAGCCTACCTTTGTGTGTGACAAACACGAGCGTTCCAAGTGTAAAATCAGTAAAGGAGTGCTTGTGAGGTCTACTTTGTGTTTATTTTTAAGAGCAATGCCTCAAAAGGATTTTGCTAGGCTTCATCGAAGCATGGAGCATACAACTATTCAATTTCAAAAGTTGGATTCAAGAACGAAATTTCTTTGAGAAACAATCAGCCTATGTATCTAACGAGAGATCCGATTTCTCGCACCATATAGAATATTGGAAAGTAAAGGGAAGAGCACATGGAGGAGAATTTCAAGTTGTCCAAGAGAGAAATCAAAGTGGAGTTTATAAAATTGAATACAACTTGGGAAGCATGTAGCCAAAACTTCCTAAATTCTATGGAAGTCCAGGCCCAACGGAGTACATTCAATGGGAAAGGCAAGTTAATTATGTCTTTGATTGTTACACTCTTGATGATGAAGAAAAGGTAAAACTCGTTGTGTCTCATCTTAGAGAATATGGCATTATTTGGTGGGATAACTTATTTTCTAGGAGGAGGAAGCTAAATCGTCCAATTAAATCATGGAATGTTCTTAAGCAATTGATGCGAGAGCAATTTGTTCCTAAATTTTTCCATAGCTTACAAACTTTGAGACAAGAGAGCAAAAGTGTGGAGACTTACTACATGGAGATGAAAAAGTTGCTTGAGGATCTAGAAATATATGAGGACGAGCAAGTAACAATGGGTCGATTCTTTAGAGGGCTTAACAAGGAGATTTCCATTCAACTTGATCTTCAACCTTATGAAGATTTACAAAGGATGGTGCGCATGGCAATAAAGATTGAGAAGCATCTCCAAATGAAGACTACAAGGTACACTAAACTTATACAAAACTCAAAGGTTCATTCATCTTCAGAAACAGTTAGTTTGTGTACTAAAACTAAGCCTATTGTTGAGAAACAAAGTGGTGACAATCAAAATGAATTACTTTGTAATTTAGTTTCAACACATGCTTATGAGCTTAGTAGGAAATTAGATTGCAAAGGCTTATTCATTTGTAAACCTTCCACTATTGTAGCACCTACTCCTAATGATGTACATGAGGATGTGTGTGAGTTAGGGAAAAAGGCACAAATGGTCAAAACAAAAGCATGTGAATTTATTAAAAAAATCTTGTGAGAAAAGAGTGAGAGAGAAAAGCAAGAGAATAGTTTATGGCCAATAAAAAAATGAGAGAAAAGCCAATGATGTGAGCTTATCTCGAAAAAAAGCATGTGAGGTTAAATCTATTTTATTTTCAAAGAAAAATATTTTTAGTCTCTTACATGAAGGGATTTGTTTTCTAACTGGTGAGTTCAAACCATGTTTCTCTAGTGTTTCTTTTGAGTTCATTCAGAGGCGAAAGAACTTATACAACGTCTTAAACTAAAGATTCCTTTGAAAGTCAACAATCACAACAAACGTAATGCCAACCGATTTATTAAGAAGCAAAGCACAAAATTTACATCAAAGATCATGCATGGCAGCAACCATAAGGTGTTCAAACCAGGTGATTGGGTTTGGAGGCACTTTTGGAAGGATCGATGTTCATTTGACAAGAAACCTAAATGGAATTCAGTAGACAATTTACCATGGACATCTCATGACTTCAAGTTTGTTCTACAACGAGAGAATGATGTTGAATACATTTTCAATGCTACTGATTTTCGCCCATTTGATGTAGGCGATCATTTAGAATCGAGGACGAATCTTCTCGAAGAAAGGAGAATGGTATGGATCAGAATGTGACTCAACATTTTACCTTCAAGCTACTTAGAAGGGATCTTCATTTACTTGTGGATGAATACAAAATCATGAAGAATGCTTTAGAAACTATCAATTTTCATATTTATGGCTATTTACATGTAATTTTAGGTTTAAAATTTTCATTTATGTGTTTTTAGGTTAAATTTTGCAACAATGGCATTATGGTAATTATGTTAGTTTCTTTATTTTAGGTTTAACTTTCCTAGGCTATAAATAGCCATGAAGTAAGTTGTAAAACTCAGATTTTGATTGAATGAAAATTAGCTCTCTACAAGAGATCATTTTCTTAGAATTTTGGGCATGTTCTTTGTCTCTTTTTCTAAGTTTCCCTTGCAATCTTGTGATAGAATGCATTTGAGCCATTCAATCCAGCCTTGATCAAGCTTGATTGTGGAGTGACTCAATCTAGAACAAGATCTTCCATATCTTGCTTCTAGATCATTGATCTTAAGGGGTAATCAAATTCTAGCATTTTCTCTTGGTTGTTCCCAAATCTATAAGGAGGTGTTAATCTCTTAATTCAAGGATTCTTGCTTCATCATAAGCTTGGATCTTTGGGCTGAGAATTAGGTTGCCTTATCATTTGGTATCGAGCATAGGTTGCATCTTTGTGGCGGCTCTAGATTTGATTTTATCTTTAACTTTCAGCAATTCGTTCATCTTCTTGTTCAGATCTTGTTTCTCTGTTTTTTTCATCATTTTTGGATCTATAAAAAAAAAAAAAAAAAGTTCATGGTTCGATCTTGAATTATTCTTGTCCAATTTTAAACTGCTGCATTGAATGCTTATATTTTCGATTGTAATACCTCGATAACGATCGAATTTGAAAAACTGTTCTTCTGCAAATATTTAGATCAGTACGTTATCTTTAATCCTTAAGAAGACGACTTATTCAAATTAGCATGGTAAAGCATTCGTTTGTGGGTTTCTTTTTCAGTGTGTAATTTACAAAAAAAAAAAAAAAAAATTGCCAGATATTTATCTTTCTTTTCCATCAAATTCCTTGTGGCCTACTCTAGATTTGATTTCATTATATCCTTGTGGCCAACCCTATATTTGAATTTATTTTATCTTTTATTTTATCCAAGTGCCTACTGTTGTTTCCAGTTATAACACATTGCTAACGATCGAATTTGTCAATCTGTCCATCTACAAAAATTTAGATCGGTGTGTTATCTATATTCTTCAAGAAGGCCATTTACTCAAATTAGTAATTTCAAACGTCCATTTGTTTGTTTCCTTCTGAGTGTTCCATATATCCGGAAAAAAAAAATCTGAACATTTATCTTTCTTTCTATTTCTTTTTGTTCTTGATTTTGTTATTTCATAATTTTTCTTGTCTTGGCTGATTTGTAAGGCTCACTATTACAAGATTTGCTTTATCCATATTAACCTACCTTTATCAAAATTTAGCCACTTTCCCAAATAGCCTACCTTTGTGTGTGACAAACACGAGCGTTCCAAGTGTAAAATCAGTAAAGGAGTGCTTGTGAGGTCTACTTTGTGTTTATTTTTAAGAGCAATGCCTCAAAAGGATTTTGCTAGGCTTCATCGAAGCATGGAGCATACAACTATTCAATTTCAAAAGTTGGATTCAAGAACGAAATTTGCTGAGAAACAATCAGCCTATGTATCTAACGAGAGATCCGATTTCTCGCACCATATAGAATATTGGAAAGTAAAGGGAAGAGCACATGGAGGAGAATTTCAAGTTGTCCAAGAGAGAAATCAAAGTGGAGTTTATAAAATTGAATACAACTTGGGAAGCATGTAGCCAAAACTTCCTAAATTCTATGGAAGTCCAGGCCCAACGGAGTACATTCAATGGGAAAGGCAAGTTAATTATGTCTTTGATTGTTACACTCTTGATGATGAAGAAAAGGTAAAACTCGTTGTGTCTCATCTTAGAGAATATGGCATTATTTGGTGGGATAACTTATTTTCTAGGAGGAGGAAGCTAAATCGTCCAATTAAATCATGGAATGTTCTTAAGCAATTGATGCGAGAGCAATTTGTTCCTAAATTTTTCCATAGCTTACAAACTTTGAGACAAGAGAGCAAAAGTGTGGAGACTTACTACATGGAGATGAAAAAGTTGCTTGAGGATCTAGAAATATATGAGGACGAGCAAGTAACAATGGGTCGATTCTTTAGAGGGCTTAACAAGGAGATTTCCATTCAACTTGATCTTCAACCTTATGAAGATTTACAAAGGATGGTGCGCATGGCAATAAAGATTGAGAAGCATCTCCAAATGAAGACTACAAGGTACACTAAACTTATACAAAACTCAAAGGTTCATTCATCTTTGAAAGCAGTTAGTTTGTGTACTAAAACTAAGCCTATTGTTGAGAAACAAAGTGGTGACAATCAAAATGAATTACTTTGTAATTTAGTTTCAACACATGCTTATGAGCTTAGTAGGAAATTAGATTGCAAAGGCTTATTCATTTGTAAACCTTCCACTATTGTAGCACCTACTCCTAATGATGTACATGAGGATGTGTGTGAGTTAGGGAAAAAGGCACAAATGGTCAAAACAAAAGCATGTGAATTTATTAAAAAAAAATCTTGTGAGAAAAAGAGGAGAGAGAGAAAAGCAAGAGAATAGTTTATGGCCAATAAAAAAAATGAGAGAAAAGCCAATGATGTGAGCTTATACGAAAAAGCATGTGAGGTTAAATCTATTTTATTTTCAAAGAAAAATATTTTTAGTCTCTTACATGAAGGGATTTGTTTTCTAACTGGTGAGTTCAAACCATGTTTCTCTAGTGTTTCTTTTGAGTTCATTCAGGAGGCGAAAGAACTTATACAACGTCTTAAACTAAAGATTCCTTTGAAAGTCAACAATCACAACAAACGTAATGCCAACCGATTTATTAAGAAGCAAAGCACAAAATTTACATCAAAGATCATGCATGGCAGCAACCATAAGGTGTTCAAACCAGGTGATTGGGTTTGGAGGCACTTTTGGAAGGATCGATGTTCATTTGACAAGAAACCTAAATGGAATTCAGTAGACAATTTACCATGGACATCTCATGACTTCAAGTTTGTTCTACAACGAGAGAATGATGTTGAATACATTTTCAATGCTACTGATTTTCGCCCATTTGATGTAGGCGATCATTTAGAATCGAGGACGAATCTTCTCGAAGAAAGGGAGAATGGTATGGATCAGAATGTGACTCAACATTTTACCTTCAAGCTACTTAGAAGGGATCTTCATTTACTTGTGGATGAATACAAAATCATGAAGAATGCTTTAGAAACTATCAATTTTCATATTTATGGCTATTTACATGTAATTTTAGGTTTAAAATTTTCATTTATGTGTTTTTAGGTTAAATTTTGCAACAATGGCATTATGGTAATTATGTTAGTTTCTTTATTTTAGGTTTAACTTTCCTAGGCTATAAATAGCCATGAAGTAAGTTGTAAAACTCAGATTTTGATTGAATGAAAATTAGCTCTCTACAAGAGATCATTTTCTTAGAATTTTTGGGCATGTTCTTTGTCTCTTTTTCTAAGTTTCCCTTGCAATCTTGTGATAGAATGCATTTGAGCCATTCAATCCAGCCTTGATCAAGCTTGATTGTGGAGTGACTCAATCTAGAACAAGATCTTCCATATCTTGCTTCTAGATCATTGATCTTAAGGGGTAATCAAATTCTAGCATTTTCTCTTGGTTGTTCCCAAATCTATAAGGAGGTGTTAATCTCTTAATTCAAGGATTCTTGCTTCATCATAAGCTTGGATCTTTGGGCTGAGAATTAGGGTTGCCTTATCATTTGGTATCAGAGCATAGGTTGCATCTTTGTGGCCGGCTCTAGATTTGATTTTATCTTTAACTTTCAGCAATTCGTTCATCTTCTTGTTCAGATCTTGTTTCTCTGTTTTTTCATCATTTTTGGATCTATAAAAAAAAAAAAAAAAAAAAGTTCATGGTTCGATCTTGAATTATTCTTGTCCAATTTTAAACTGCTGCATTGAATGCTTATATTTTCGATTGTAATACCTCGATAACGATCGAATTTGAAAAACTGTTCTTCTGCAAATATTTAGATCAGTACGTTATCTTTAATCCTTAAGAAGACGACTTATTCAAATTAGCATGGTAAAGCATTCGTTTGTGGGTTTCTTTTTCAGTGTGTAATTTACCCAAAAAAAAAAAAAAATTGCCAGATATTTATCTTTCTTTTCCATCAAATTCCTTGTGGCCTACTCTAGATTTGATTTCATTATATCCTTGTGGCCAACCCTATATTTGAATTTATTTTATCTTTTATTTTATCCAAGTGCCTACTGTTGTTTCCAGTTATAACACATTGCTAACGATCGAATTTGTCAATCTGTCCATCTACAAAAATTTAGATCGGTGTGTTATCTATATTCTTCAAGAAGGCCATTTACTCAAATTAGTAATTTCAAACGTCCATTTGTTTGTTTCCTTCTGAGTGTTCCATATATCCGAAAAAAAAAAATCTGAACATTTATCTTTCTTTCTATTTCTTTTTGTTCTTGATTTTGTTATTTCATAATTTTTCTTGTCTTGGCTGATTTGTAAGGCTCACTATTACAAGATTTGCTTTATCCATATTAACCTACCTTTATCAAAATTTAGCCACTTTCCCAAATAGCCTACCTTTGTGTGTGACAAACACGAGCGTTCCAAGTGTAAAATCAGTAAAGGAGTGCTTGTGAGGTCTACTTTGTGTTTATTTTTAAGAGCAATGCCTCAAAAGGATTTTGCTAGGCTTCATCGAAGCATGGAGCATACAACTATTCAATTTCAAAAGTTGGATTCAAGAACGAAATTTTTTGAGAAACAATCAGCCTATGTATCTAACGAGAGATCCGATTTCTCGCACCATATAGAATATTGGAAAGTAAAGGGAAGAGCACATGGAGGAGAATTTCAAGTTGTCCAAGAGAGAAATCAAAGTGGAGTTTATAAAATTGAATACAACTTGGGAAGCATGTAGCCAAAACTTCCTAAATTCTATGGAAGTCCAGGCCCAACGGAGTACATTCAATGGGAAAGGCAAGTTAATTATGTCTTTGATTGTTACACTCTTGATGATGAAGAAAAGGTAAAACTCGTTGTGTCTCATCTTAGAGAATATGGCATTATTTGGTGGGATAACTTATTTTCTAGGAGGAGGAAGCTAAATCGTCCAATTAAATCATGGAATGTTCTTAAGCAATTGATGCGAGAGCAATTTGTTCCTAAATTTTTCCATAGCTTACAAACTTTGAGACAAGAGAGCAAAAGTGTGGAGACTTACTACATGGAGATGAAAAAGTTGCTTGAGGATCTAGAAATATATGAGGACGAGCAAGTAACAATGGGTCGATTCTTTAGAGGGCTTAACAAGGAGATTTCCATTCAACTTGATCTTCAACCTTATGAAGATTTACAAAGGATGGTGCGCATGGCAATAAAGATTGAGAAGCATCTCCAAATGAAGACTACAAGGTACACTAAACTTATACAAAACTCAAAGGTTCATTCATCTTGAAACAGTTAGTTTGTGTACTAAAACTAAGCCTATTGTTGAGAAACAAAGTGGTGACAATCAAAATGAATTACTTTGTAATTTAGTTTCAACACATGCTTATGAGCTTAGTAGGAAATTAGATTGCAAAGGCTTATTCATTTGTAAACCTTCCACTATTGTAGCACCTACTCCTAATGATGTACATGAGGATGTGTGTGAGTTAGGGAAAAAGGCACAAATGGTCAAAACAAAAGCATGTGAATTTATTAAAAAAAAATCTTGTGAGAAAAAGAGTGAGAGAGAAAAGCAAGAGAATAGTTTATGGCCAATAAAAAAAAATGAGAGAAAAGCCAATGATGTGAGCTTATCTGAAAAAGCATGTGAGGTTAAATCTATTTTATTTTCAAAGAAAAATATTTTTAGTCTCTTACATGAAGGGATTTGTTTTCTAACTGGTGAGTTCAAACCATGTTTCTCTAGTGTTTCTTTTGAGTTCATTCAGGAGGTGAAAGAACTTATACAACGTCTTAAACTAAAGATTCCTTTGAAAGTCAACAATCACAACAAACGTAATGCCAACCGATTTATTAAGAAGCAAAGCACAAAATTTACATCAAAGATCATGCATGGCAGCAACCATAAGGTGTTCAAACCAGGTGATTGGGTTTGGAGGCACTTTTGGAAGGATCGATGTTCATTTGACAAGAAACCTAAATGGAATTCAGTAGACAATTTACCATGGACATCTCATGACTTCAAGTTTGTTCTACAACGAGAGAATGATGTTGAATACATTTTCAATGCTACTGATTTTCGCCCATTTGATGTAGGCGATCATTTAGAATCGAGGACGAATCTTCTCGAAGAAAGGGAGAATGGTATGGATCAGAATGTGACTCAACATTTTACCTTCAAGCTACTTAGAAGGGATCTTCATTTACTTGTGGATGAATACAAAATCATGAAGAATGCTTTAGAAACTATCAATTTTCATATTTATGGCTATTTACATGTAATTTTAGGTTTAAAATTTTCATTTATGTGTTTTTAGGTTAAATTTTGCAACAATGGCATTATGGTAATTATGTTAGTTTCTTTATTTTAGGTTTAACTTTCCTAGGCTATAAATAGCCATGAAGTAAGTTGTAAAACTCAGATTTTGATTGAATGAAAATTAGCTCTCTACAAGAGATCATTTTCTTAGAATTTTTGGGCATGTTCTTTGTCTCTTTTTCTAAGTTTCCCTTGCAATCTTGTGATAGAATGCATTTGAGCCATTCAATCCAGCCTTGATCAAGCTTGATTGTGGAGTGACTCAATCTAGAACAAGATCTTCCATATCTTGCTTCTAGATCATTGATCTTAAGGGGTAATCAAATTCTAGCATTTTCTCTTGGTTGTTCCCAAATCTATAAGGAGGTGTTAATCTCTTAATTCAAGGATTCTTGCTTCATCATAAGCTTGGATCTTTGGGCTGAGAATTAGGTTGCCTTATCATTTGGTATCGAGCATAGGTTGCATCTTTGTGGCGGCTCTAGATTTGATTTTATCTTTAACTTTCAGCAATTCGTTCATCTTCTTGTTCAGATCTTGTTTCTCTGTTTTTTCATCATTTTTGGATCTATAAAAAAAAAAAAAAAAGTTCATGGTTCGATCTTGAATTATTCTTGTCCAATTTTAAACTGCTGCATTGAATGCTTATATTTTCGATTGTAATACCTCGATAACGATCGAATTTGAAAAACTGTTCTTCTGCAAATATTTAGATCAGTACGTTATCTTTAATCCTTAAGAAGACGACTTATTCAAATTAGCATGGTAAAGCATTCGTTTGTGGGTTTCTTTTTCAGTGTGTAATTTACCCGAAAAAAAAAAAATTGCCAGATATTTATCTTTCTTTTCCATCAAATTCCTTGTGGCCTACTCTAGATTTGATTTCATTATATCCTTGTGGCCAACCCTATATTTGAATTTATTTTATCTTTTATTTTATCCAAGTGCCTACTGTTGTTTCCAGTTATAACACATTGCTAACGATCGAATTTGTCAATCTGTCCATCTACAAAAATTTAGATCGGTGTGTTATCTATATTCTTCAAGAAGGCCATTTACTCAAATTAGTAATTTCAAACGTCCATTTGTTTGTTTCCTTCTGAGTGTTCCATATATCCGGAAAAAAAAAAAAATCTGAACATTTATCTTTCTTTCTATTTCTTTTTGTTCTTGATTTTGTTATTTCATAATTTTTCTTGTCTTGGCTGATTTGTAAGGCTCACTATTACAAGATTTGCTTTATCCATATTAACCTACCTTTATCAAAATTTAGCCACTTTCCCAAATAGCCTACCTTTGTGTGTGACAAACACGAGCGTTCCAAGTGTAAAATCAGTAAAGGAGTGCTTGTGAGGTCTACTTTGTGTTTATTTTTAAGAGCAATGCCTCAAAAGGATTTTGCTAGGCTTCATCGAAGCATGGAGCATACAACTATTCAATTTCAAAAGTTGGATTCAAGAACGAAATTTGCTGAGAAACAATCAGCCTATGTATCTAACGAGAGATCCGATTTCTCGCACCATATAGAATATTGGAAAGTAAAGGGAAGAGCACATGGAGGAGAATTTCAAGTTGTCCAAGAGAGAAATCAAAGTGGAGTTTATAAAATTGAATACAACTTGGGAAGCATGTAGCCAAAACTTCCTAAATTCTATGGAAGTCCAGGCCCAACGGAGTACATTCAATGGGAAAGGCAAGTTAATTATGTCTTTGATTGTTACACTCTTGATGATGAAGAAAAGGTAAAACTCGTTGTGTCTCATCTTAGAGAATATGGCATTATTTGGTGGGATAACTTATTTTCTAGGAGGAGGAAGCTAAATCGTCCAATTAAATCATGGAATGTTCTTAAGCAATTGATGCGAGAGCAATTTGTTCCTAAATTTTTCCATAGCTTACAAACTTTGAGACAAGAGAGCAAAAGTGTGGAGACTTACTACATGGAGATGAAAAAGTTGCTTGAGGATCTAGAAATATATGAGGACGAGCAAGTAACAATGGGTCGATTCTTTAGAGGGCTTAACAAGGAGATTTCCATTCAACTTGATCTTCAACCTTATGAAGATTTACAAAGGATGGTGCGCATGGCAATAAAGATTGAGAAGCATCTCCAAATGAAGACTACAAGGTACACTAAACTTATACAAAACTCAAAGGTTCATTCATCTTCAGAAACAGTTAGTTTGTGTACTAAAACTAAGCCTATTGTTGAGAAACAAAGTGGTGACAATCAAAATGAATTACTTTGTAATTTAGTTTCAACACATGCTTATGAGCTTAGTAGGAAATTAGATTGCAAAGGCTTATTCATTTGTAAACCTTCCACTATTGTAGCACCTACTCCTAATGATGTACATGAGGATGTGTGTGAGTTAGGAAAAAGGCACAAATGGTCAAAACAAAAGCATGTGAATTTATTAAAAAAAAATCTTGTGAGAAAAAGAGTGAGAGAGAAAAGCAAGAGAATAGTTTATGGCCAATAAAAAAAAATGAGAGAAAAGCCAATGATGTGAGCTTATCTGAAAAAGCATGTGAGGTTAAATCTATTTTATTTTCAAAGAAAAATATTTTTAGTCTCTTACATGAAGGGATTTGTTTTCTAACTGGTGAGTTCAAACCATGTTTCTCTAGTGTTTCTTTTGAGTTCATTCAGGAGGCGAAAGAACTTATACAACGTCTTAAACTAAAGATTCCTTTGAAAGTCAACAATCACAACAAACGTAATGCCAACCGATTTATTAAGAAGCAAAGCACAAAATTTACATCAAAGATCATGCATGGCAGCAACCATAAGGTGTTCAAACCAGGTGATTGGGTTTGGAGGCACTTTTGGAAGGATCGATGTTCATTTGACAAGAAACCTAAATGGAATTCAGTAGACAATTTACCATGGACATCTCATGACTTCAAGTTTGTTCTACAACGAGAGAATGATGTTGAATACATTTTCAATGCTACTGATTTTCGCCCATTTGATGTAGGCGATCATTTAGAATCGAGGACGAATCTTCTCGAAGAAAGGGAGAATGGTATGGATCAGAATGTGACTCAACATTTTACCTTCAAGCTACTTAGAAGGGATCTTCATTTACTTGTGGATGAATACAAAATCATGAAGAATGCTTTAGAAACTATCAATTTTCATATTTATGGCTATTTACATGTAATTTTAGGTTTAAAATTTTCATTTATGTGTTTTTAGGTTAAATTTTGCAACAATGGCATTATGGTAATTATGTTAGTTTCTTTATTTTAGGTTTAACTTTCCTAGGCTATAAATAGCCATGAAGTAAGTTGTAAAACTCAGATTTTGATTGAATGAAAATTAGCTCTCTACAAGAGATCATTTTCTTAGAATTTTTGGGCATGTTCTTTGTCTCTTTTTCTAAGTTTCCCTTGCAATCTTGTGATAGAATGCATTTGAGCCATTCAATCCAGCCTTGATCAAGCTTGATTGTGGAGTGACTCAATCTAGAACAAGATCTTCCATATCTTGCTTCTAGATCATTGATCTTAAGGGGTAATCAAATTCTAGCATTTTCTCTTGGTTGTTCCCAAATCTATAAGGAGGTGTTAATCTCTTAATTCAAGGATTCTTGCTTCATCATAAGCTTGGATCTTTGGGCTGAGAATTAGGGTTGCCTTATCATAGCATCTAGAGTCTCATCAGATATCTGTACCCGACCACTCTTAACTCTACTGCTAGCTAAAAAACTCACTCCCGAGGGAGTGGCAACACACAGCTCAAACCCTAGAGGTTCGAGTTCCACACAAGCTTGTCTAACAAATGCATCAGATACAAAAGAATGGGTCGAACCCGAATCAAACAATACAAATGCATAATGCTCTAAGACAAGCAGCGTACCTGCAACTGCATTATCAGCACGCTCCGCCTCCTAGCGAGTAGTAGCAAACACCCGCCTTCTTGGCTGGACCCAGTCCCCGCTTTGCTAAAACTCGAGTACTGAGAATCTAGCCAAATGCCCTTCTTGGCCACATCTGGAAGCAAGCACCGGGCGATGCTCCACACAAACCAAAATGTGTCTTTCCGCACTTGTTGCAATGAGTCTGGTTGCTGGTCCCGCCTGCGCGCGATCCGGGCTCTACCTCAAGTCGGCACGATCACGACCTCTAAAGCGCCCCGACGACGGGAATTCCATCCCCCTGAGCGGGAACAACTAGAAGACCCAAACTTCCTCTTATGACCAGAATCTTTGTTGAGCAGCCGAATCGACCGAGTGGTGGTGCAACGAGAATCCTGCACCGGCGGATACTTGAATTATAGATCGTGGCTAACTCCACCGCTCGGTCATAACTCTCGGAGCGAGTGCTCGAACATCCCGAGCAACCTCCTTCCTCAGCCCACTAATGAATTTCGTAGTCTTGAGCTCCTCAGTTGCAACGAGCTCCGGGGCAAAATAACTATATTCAGAGAACTTCTTTTCATAGGCAATAATACTGTCAGAACCCTGTTTCAGATTCGAGAAGGCCTCTGCCATCTCCTGCTGAGCCTCGTCATTAACATACTTAGCCCTGAACTTCGTTCTGAAGAACTCCTGTGTGGTCGGAGAAGACCTATCCGGTCTAGCTTTATCTGTGGACTCCCACCACCACTCAGCTGTGTCAGTGAGAACATGGGCCGCACATCTCGGCCTCTGTACATCTGGGCATCCCATAACTCTAAAGATGTACTCCATCCTGACCAACCACCTAACTGCCACAAGTGGGTTCTCTGAAGCATCAAATTCCTTCGGCTTCCACTTGGTGAAATCTTTCAACCACTGGCCAAATTCAGCAGCTCCCTCTGCACTATCAAGTGAATCAGACTGGTCCTCATGACCCTGCCCCTCCGGTTGAGCTACCGGAGCTACTAGGGGTGCCTGCTGTAAAAGCTGTGTCAATTGGGCTATCTGGGCCCTAGACTCCTCTCTCTGCGCTGCTAGCTGCGCCTGAGTCTCACCTCTCTGCTCGGCCATTAGGCCCATCAACATATCTCTCATAGCAGAAACATCTCCCACTGGAGCTACACTTTGAGGCATAACAGCCTCCACCCCTACACTGGGTAAGCTAGCATCTGGGGCCACGGGCGGCCTACGAGCCTGATAAACCCTGGCTGTTGGCTCACCAACATCTCTATTTGCAGTTCCAGCTGGACCTGCTCCACTGCATGTAACCGGCATCCTAGCGATCTACACGAAAACCACTACGGGTCAGCCACTCTCGGACTCTCTCTGCCAACAAAGATAACACATGTGTACTGCATAAAGTATCGTAAACAAAACCCTTAGCTTAAAGAACTTAGAAAAACCTGACGGCCGTGGAGTGCTGGAGATCATGGGAACCCAACCTACAAACAGGTTAGTCTACAGAATCTATGACTCTGTGCTCTGATACCAACTGTAAAGACCCGACCCGAATGGGGTTCTAAAGTAGGCCTTTACCTCAATGCATGCAAATGGAAATACATAAAATGACCCAACCAGGGGTCGAATTGAAAAAACTATTCAAACATAAGAGTGGAAAACATTAAAACAAACTTAACATTCATTTACAAAACAGTGACTGATCAGTACTTTTCTTAAAACATAAAAATAGTACAAAACATAAGTTTTCCCTACATACCAAAATCCATGTACATGCTGAATTCAAAACAAAACAAAGTAAGACACGACAGAGTGTCAGCAGCATCCATGATCTCCCAGCCACCTCCGCTAGCCGCCTCGGTGCTGTTCCAAGTTACCTGTGGAAAAACCACAAAATAAGGGTGAGTAACGAATTACTCAGTAAGAATCCCCAACCAGGGTAC
This sequence comes from Sicyos edulis, assembly GCA_036507275.1. Lineage (NCBI taxonomy): Eukaryota > Viridiplantae > Streptophyta > Magnoliopsida > Cucurbitales > Cucurbitaceae > Sicyos > Sicyos edulis. The sequence goes on along the minus strand of CM071846.1, from coordinate 34,357,770 downwards.
GATACGATGTAATCAATCATCTAGCAACCTAGTACACATGCAAACAGTTATCAACACGGATCTTAGCTCAACGAGCTTATAAGGCAAATCCGGAGTCTTCGGAAGTCTCCTACTTCCGGCCTAATGATTTGTTCTCATAACCAATCCCGGGACATCACCGAGGTCTCTTTCACTCGGGGCAATGATCAGCTCAAAAACCGATCCCAAGGATGTCCTCAAGGGCCTCTTGCCCTTGCGGCAATCTGGACTTACGGGAGAGTACCCGAAGTCTGGCTCTAAACTGGAAGGAATGGTGTACTCACGACATTAGCCCGGGGGAGCTCTCTGAACCGGCAACTAACGCGTGTGCGCGCACACCGCATGCTGCTGCAACCGGAGTAAATGTGGGGGCCTAAGGACAAACTACGCGGGCCAGGTATGCATGCCTAAGACTCGGAAGCGATGTCACTGATCACAGTAGCGCGAGGCCCTCGGCGCTCATCTGTGCAGCCTGAACCACCGACCTGAAGCTAAGAACCGGCCAAGGTAGGCTTACACCATTGGCAGGGTTCCGCTCTAGCAGGCTACAAACTAGGCTTATGCCGATGTGGGTAGCTAAATCCACATCGGCGGTCAGGGGGGAAGCAATGTGCGTTATGCTGTGCGCACTTTACTCCCGACCAGGGGGACAATGTCCTTTATGTCCACTCTCAGCCTTTGGATGATGACAAACCCTACTTTACTAACTAAGAGTACGGAGTGAAAGATTCCTGGCTAACATACATAATAGACATCAATCATACATATCCTAGCATGGTACTATGAACTTAAAGCAGGAATCTCGAGCATGCTGGAAGAACAAACCTAGCATGGCACTAACATGTACAAACAACCAAACATGCTAGCAAGAATTCAATTACAAGCTGTCCTATCCACTAACATGCTCATAAAAGTAACAGGCATACAAGTCACAATCACGAAAGCATCGCAGGGTCCACACAACCCCGATAAGGAATCCTTACCTGGAAACAAGCAAAGAATAATAACTATCACGACCAACAAACAACCTTTGAGCCTCAATCAAATCCCGAACAACCTAAGCATTTCAATAAAACACCCAATTTAAATACAAATCAGCAGCCAATCAACTCAGGACCCAAAGAAGGAAAAGGCTCGGGAATTACCAATCGAGAAAACACACGGCTCGACCAAACTAACTCAGCTGGGCAAGCTGTCGACAGCAAAGAGGCCGGCTGGGCGCGCTGGCTCGGCAGGGGGGCAGGCTCGCGCGCAGAAGCTGGGTGCTGGGGGCGTGGAGCCGTGCGCGGGCGAGCTACAGGGGTGCAGGGGCGCTCGGGCGCGGCTCGGCCAGGCAAAGGCGAGCGGCGCTACAGGGACGCCAGCGCTGGCACGGGCGACACGACGCACCTGGGCTACAAGGGACGCGCGCGGGGACTCGGCAAGCTTCAGGGCTGGTCGACCTGGCGCGGGGCGAACTGGCGCTGGCGTGGGTCGGCACGGTGCGAGCTGGAGCTGGGCGAGCTGGGGCGGACTGGGGCGACGTTGGCACGGGGATGGCTCGGCGTGGTGCGGCTGGCTAGGCGAGCTGGGGCGAGCAGGGGGCTCGGGGCTGGCTAGGGGGTCGGGTGAGGGAGAGAGAGAGAGAGAGAGAAAATGAAAATTAAAAACACATGGGGAAATTTGGGGATTTTTCTTTATTTATTTAATCCATACTTATCCCAGTTTTAAAATGCCTTAAAATCCATTAAAATAAATACCTAAAAATCCCATTTTGACTTCCTCTTCGAGACCCGACTGAAGCGATCTTTTCCAATAATAAAACTCACTTAATAAATCACAAAGGCAAAGGTTCAAATCCCAAATCTTGACTGGGGAGCAAAAAGACCAAAATACCCCTAAGGGTTAAAATGCTCTAACGGCCCAACCGATTGCCCTAATACTGAACCGAGAGTACCTGAAAAACTGGAATGGAAATCTGGGCCGTTACATGCCCGCTCCTTGCCAACACGCCCGCACCCATTCAGTGCCGCCGTACAAGACGCCCACCGCTTAGCCCAAAGACGCCCAAAGATGCAAGCATTGCCGCCCAGCCAGCAGCCACGCACGCAAAACTGTCCGTCCGTCGCGTCGGCCACCGTGGTTGTGTGAGTTGCTCCCGAGCTGAGCCCTATTTATTTTATTATATTTAGGCCTATGGATTGTGATAATTATTGTGCTTGTTAGGTTCTCATTAGCTAGCTCGGGATCGATCGCAGCTTAGGATTCTTGTGTGTAGTTGCCTTCCGACCAGGTAAGGATTTCTTACCGGAGGTGTGTGGGCCCTGCGATATTATATGTGATTGTTGTTTGTATGCTTGTTTGTGTTTATCAACATGTTTAGTGATAGGTGTTGTTCTGAATTCCCAACTGGCATGATTTCTTATGTTTTTTCTCATGTTAGTCCATGCTAGGTTGTTCTGTTCTGGCATGCTCGTTATCTGTTCTTGCTTCGTAGTATCATGCTAGGTTCGTTGTATCTATTGAGCACGTATTGGATTGTTTGTTGTTGATGTTATAGTTTAGAGTTCAGATAGGTAGCATCATCCGGGCCAGGATGCATAAAGTACCTTGCATCCACGGCAGGGACGTACGAGGCAGTACTCTATCCCTGGACCCCGTTAGGGTTTAGCTAACCCTACCGGTAGTCCCTACAATCTTGGGTGAGGGTGGCAGACTGTTAAATGCCCCAACGGTCGGGATGATGACATGGCATTGCCTTGTCCCCGGCAGTCGGCACGTTTTCAACGTGTTCGACCGTAGCTCTTGATTGCCACATGTTAGGGCAAGGACAGCTTCCTGGTGTAAGCCTACCACGACCGGTTCCTTAGCCTCAGGTGTGGTGGTTCAGGATGACATAGTTCACGTGTCCAGGTCTCACACCCCTGTGTCAGTGACACCGATCCAGAGATTTAGTTAGGCATGGTGACTGGACCTGGGCAGCTTACCACTAGACCCGGCACCCCCCATGGTTTGCAGTAGCATGCGGTGCGCGCGTACGCTCAATACAGCGCCGACTGGAGAGCTCCTCTGGATTGTGAGCCAGTGCACCTTTCGTATCGACAGTAGTCAGGCTGAGGTCGAGACTTGTTTCTCGTATAGGACCGTATCATGAGGTGGATTATTCCGGAGTAAGATCCTGAGATGGCATCCGAAGTTTATGTGTGGATTTAAGCTATGTGCTCTCTTTTGTGTTTATATTCATAGCTTGCATACCTTTCTGCTAGATGACCATGTATATCGTATTGTACCCCGGTTGGGTATTCTTACTGAGTAATTAGTTACTCACCCTTATTTTGTGGTTTTCCACAGGTAACCATGGTGCGAGACAGGATGGCTGGAGGAGGAGCTGTGATCATGGAAACCCGTTGTTCGAACTCTGAGTTTATGTCTATGATTCTTTGTGTTTTATTTTCCTCTGAATGCATGTAGTTGGGCACGGAGCCCTAGGTTATTTTCTGACTGTTTTCTGGATTCTAGCACTGTTGTAACTATTGGAAAGTTTTGAATGTTTTAAATAAATCTCTTATCAGAGTGTGTTTTGGAAATGTATTTGTCTTGGAACAGGTGCTTGGAAGCAGGGACAGGTTTTAGGAATTCTATAACTGTGTTTGTTTTAAATGGTTGTTTTTATGTTTTAGTTTTCACTTAGAATCCGAAAACCATTCTTGCATATTGTCTTTAACTTTTGAACACATGCATTGAGGTAAAGGCCTATTTTAGAACCCCATTCGGGTCAGGTCGTTACACCCAGTGCAATCTTGAGTGAGGGTGGCAGACTGTTAAATGCCCCAACGGTCGGGGGAATGACGAGGCATTGCCTTGTCCCAGGCAGCCGACACGACCTCAGCGTGTCGGCAGTAGCCTTTGATTGCCACCTAATAGGGCAAGGACCGGTTCCTGGTGTAAGCCTACCACGGACGGTTTCTTAGCCTCAGGTGCGGTGGTACAGGCTGACATAGTCATAGTGTCCTGGTCTCACACCACTATGTTCAGTGACACCTATCAAGAGATTGTTTTAGGCATGTGTATTGGACTAGGGCACCATGCACTAGACCCAGCACCTCCCTGGTTTGCAGTAGCAAGCGGTGCGCGCGCACGCTCATTACAGTGCCGACTGGAGAGCTCCTCGGAATCTTGAGTTCAGTGCACCTTTCGTATCTACAGTAGTAGGAAAGCTGAGGCCGAGACTAGTTTCTCGTAGAGTACCGAGATTCGTTGTAGTTTTCAGAGTAAGACCATAAGATGGCATCTGTGGTATTTATGTATGGATTAAAGTGATGTGCTCTCTTCTGTGTTTGTATTCATAGCTTGCATACTTTCTACTAGATGACCAGTTGTATCGTATTGTACCCCGGTTGGGGATTCTTACTGGAAAATTCGTTACTCACCGTTATTTTGTGGTTTCCACAAGTAACCAGGGTGCGAGACAGGATGGCCGAAGGAGGAGCTGTTGATCATGGAAACCTGCTGTCTTTCCTAACTCTGAGTTTATGTTTATGTTTATGTTTACGCTTTGTCCTCTGAATGCATGTAGTTGGGCACGGAGCCCTTAAGACGTTTTTGGATTGTATTTGGATTCTGTCATTATCGAACTGTTTTGGATTGTTGGTTTTCAAATAAATCTCTGATCAGAGTATGTTTTAAACTGTATTTAGCTTGGAACATGTGCTTGGAAACAGGGACATGTTTCAGGACGTTTTATGCTTGTTTGTTAAAATGAATGTTTACAAGCTTTTATTTTCATTCAGAATCTGGATAACAATCTTGCATATTATATTTAAATTTTAAAAGCATGCATTGAGTTAAAGGCATAGGTTAGGACCTCTTTCGGGTCGGGTCTTTACACTTTTGATAGAGAAATACTGTCTACTTTTTACTTTTTCCTTAAAATTGATTAAAAAAAAACGTTTGTGGCACCGAGGGATTCCTCCTTATGATAAGGAGGGAAGTATTTGTAACAGCCCGATTTTCAGCTAAACGGAAATAGTTTAAAAAAAAAAAAAAAGGAAATAGGAGTTGGAATTAAATAAGAAAAAAAAAATAAATGCGTTGGCCAGGGCTCGAAGGGGGAGTCTTGGGAAGGTCATTTGAGATTCCCAAGTCTATTTAACTTAAGGAAGGAAGAGAAGAAAAAAAAAAAAAAAAAAAACTCTCTCTCTCTCTCTCTCTCGCAAAACCCTAACCCTCATGCCCAACACCGCCGCACGCCCTGCTCGCCACTGCCGCGCCGCACCAAGTCGCCTGCCAGCCCAGCCCACACACGCGCGACGCCCTGTGGCCAGCTGCTGCGCACCGCACCGAGCCATCGCCCGATCGAGCACGCGTCGAGCAGCCCAGCTCGCCCGCCGCCGACTCCTCGCTCCGCCCGACACGCTGCTCGCTGCTTAGCTAGCCTGCGCTCGCGCCTTCAAATAAGACCGGTCGTGAAAGCCCGCCTCGCGCGCCAGACGACACACACGCAGCAGCCGAGCCGCGTCGCTCGCTCGCCGCGCGCGCAGGCTGGCCCGGCGTAGTGTCGCTCGTTCGCGCGCCGGCCTCGCAGCCAGTCGTCGCCAGACGCCGCCGTCGAGACGCTTTTATAGCGCGCGCGCGCCAGCGTGTCGGCTACCGCCTGCTGCGCGCCCGAGCAGCGCCGTGTGTCAGTCAGCAGCGCCAGCGCCCTGCTGCCAGCGGCAAAAGTCCCTCGCTGCCGCTGCCGAGGCGTGTGCCTTCTCGGTTGGTAAATTCCCAAGCCTCCACCCTCCTGGACTTCACGATTTTAGATGTTGTTTATTAATTAGGATATTTTATTACTTGCTTAGGTTGCTCGGGTTCGCTTAAAAGCTCGAGGGTCGTTATTTGATTCGGGATAGTTAACCTCCACTTATTTCGGTAAGGATTCTTACGGGGTTGTGTGGACCTGCGAATAGTTGATAGCACTGCGACATTGTAATTATATGAGTTTCTAGTGATAGGTTACATGTTTTCTTTTGATTCATGTTCGTGACATGTTTACATCCCGTTAGTTCCATGTTAGGCTTTCCTATCTTGATAGAACCATCTTGCCATTTGTATCTTTGCTAGATCCAAGTTACGGTTAGATGTGTGATGTATAGTATAGAGGACCGTAGAGGCAACTAGTTTGGGGTCCCGCTCGCAAGACCCGATGGACATCCTGGAGGTGTAAGGCCCTATGGGCATCCTAGGTGTGTAAGGCCCTTTGGGCATCACCGATTCTCGGAGGTGTAAGGCCCTATGGGCATCCTAGGTGTGTAAGGCCCACCGGGCATCACCGATTCGGAGGTGTAAGGCCCTATGGGCATCCTAGGTGTGTAAGGCCCACTTTGGGCATCACCGATTACGGAGGTGTAAGGCCCTATGGGCATCCTAAGTGTGTAAGGCCCTTTGGGCATCACCGAGCACTTGAAGGTGTAAGGCCCGATGGGCATCCTAAGTGTGTAAGGCCCCACTGGGCATCACTGTGTCCTAAGTGTGTAAGGCCCCACTGGGCATCACTGAGTCCTAGATTGTGTAAGGCCCGATGGGCATCCGAGCGTAGGACCTAGGAGAGGCTGTTGATGGAAGCCCATGAATAGGCTCACCCTAGAAGTAGCCCATAGCCTAAACCAACTGTTTCTGCTCTAAGTCTTTGTATGGTTGCATGTCCGTGTGCTAAATCGGATGATTTCGTATTGTACCCCATTGGGGATTCTTCTTGAGTAACTTGTTGCTCACCCTTATTTTTCTGTGGCTTTCCACGTGTAACTTGGGACAGAGGCTGGATGGCTAGGAGGAGGCGGCTCGATGATCATGGATAGCTGACTCTGAGTTGCACGTTCTTTTAATGTTTTCTTTGATGATTTAGCATGTAGTGGGGCTTGGGTCCCTAGGAAAAGCACTCAAAAATCTATTTTATGTTTCTCGTACCGTTTCCCTTGATTTGTTTTTAAGAAAGTACTGATCAGTCATCTACCTGTTTATTTTAAATGGAATTATATTTTCTTTGTTTTGAATGTGCTTACTTCAAAGATTTAAATTTCAAACTCTGAATGACGTTTTACATTCCTAATCATGCATGCTAAGTAAGGACTTTAGGATAGAGACCGTTTCTTTGGGTGGGTCCATACGGTTGGTATCGAGCCTAGAGTTATAGGGTTACGTAGACTGACTCGCATGATTGTAGGTTGTTTTCCATGATCATCGGCGCTCCACCACCACCCCATCGGTATGTCCGTAAGTTTAAAGTTAAGGGTTAAGAATTACAATACCGGTTGCACCTTGCATGTACATGACTTGTTGTTGTAGAGCAGGGAAGACAGGTTCTAACTCATTGTTGGTTTGGCTGTAGATTTCCTGTATGCCAGTCACTCGTAGAGGGCAGGGAGGTTCGAGGCCGACCACCCAGGGCATTCGTATCGATTCTGACACCGGGGGGCCCTCGTCCCAAGCTAATGCTGATGTTAGGCCACCGTCAGGCCCTTCAACTGTGTTGCCCGGAGAGGGCGTAGGGGCAAGTGAGCCTCGAGAGGCTGCACCGGGAGCTGCTTTTGTGGAGTCTATGAGGGCTCTTATGGTTGGGTTGCTAGCCGACCAGAGGGCCGAGCAGAGAGCTGAAACGCAAGCTTGGTTAGCTGCGCAGAGGGAGGAGTCCCGCGTTCAGATACAGCAGCTGACCGAGTTGGTTCAGCAGAGGACTGCAGCGCCACCAGCACCGCCAGCTCCGCAGGAGCCAATTGTGAATGAGGCCGTTATGGCGGAAGGTGCTGAGGATCTAGGCAAGTGGCTGAAGGATTTTGTGAAATGGAAGCCAGAGAAGTTTAGTGCCCCTGGGGAACCGTTGGTAGCTGCCACGTGGATTGCTGAGTTAGAATATACGTTTATGGTAATGGAGTGTCCTGAGGTGCAGCGAGCTCGATGTGCAGCTCACGTATTAGCCGGTACAGCTAAGTGGTGGTGGGATTCCACCTTAAGTGAGAGACCGGCTGGGTCTCCACCTGCCACCTAGGAGTTCTTCAAGGCTGAGTTCAAGGCAAAATTTATCTGCGAAGAAGCCCAAGAAAAGTTGATTGAGCTGTTTTCAAACCTTAAGCAGGGGTCTGACTCGATCGAGGTGTACGAGAAGAAGTTCTCAGAGTATGGATACTTCGCGCCACAGCTGATTGCTACCCCGGAACTGAAGATCAGGAAGTTTATTGCAGGTTTGAGACAGGGAGTGTCTCAGGATGTTAGGGCACAGGCCCCAGAAACTTTTGCCAAGGCAGTACAGCGTCTGATTGGCAACGATTTATGACGGGAAGTATCCTCTAGAGCAGGTTGTTAGTACCGAAGTGTCTAAGGCCCCAGTGTACTCGGGCCAGAAGCGCAAGTTTGACTCAGGGAGCAATGTCCGGGGGGGCGGTCAGCGCCCCCAGGGTTCTTATCATGGCAGAGACCAGTACCGAGACCGTAACCGTGATCAGCCTCGCCAACAGGGCGTAGGGAGGCCGCCACCGTATTGTAGATCCTGCGGGAAGCAGCATTGGGGACCTTGTGGTGGTAACCCTAGAGCTTGTTTCAACTGTGGAAAGGAAGGGCATCGGGCCCGGCACTGCAACCAGAAGGCAGTGGTGGCTCAGCCAGCTCAGCAGCAAGGGAGGGTGTATGCTACGACCCGCCAGGAGGCTGAGAAAGCCGGGGCCGCAGTGGCAGGTACACTTCCAGTTCTCGACCACCTTGCCTTTGTATTATTTGATTCGGGTTCCACGCATTCTTTTATTTCTGTTGTGTTTGCTGAGCATGCTTGCATGATTTTAGAACCCTTAGGATTTGAGTTATCTGTCGCTACTCCCTCGGGAGCTAGTATGATGGCTAGTCAGAAGGTAAGGGAGGGTCGAGTACAAGTATCCGACGAGTCTCTGCAGGTTACACTCATAGTGTTAGCTATGAGTGGTTTTGATGTGATCCTCGGCATGGATTGGTTAGCTGATAACCACGCTTTGATCGACTGCCACCGATAGGAGGTAGTGTTTAGACCGCCGGGCAAGCCCAGTTTTAGATTTCGGGGCACCCAGAGTGGGGTGTGTCCGCCAGTGATTTCGGCAGCTAAAGCCCGCCGTTTCCTAGCTAGAGGGGCTTGGGGTTTCTTAGCTAAGTTGGCCGGGGAGGACCATGATCGGGTATCTGTTGAGCAAGTGCCCGTGGTGCGTGAGTTTGCAGATGTTTTTCCTGAAGAGTTGCCTGGTCTGCCGCCAAAGCGGGAGGTGGATTTCTCAATAGAGCTTGAGCCAAGGACTCGTCCTATTTCAAAGGCTCCTTATCGTATGGCGCCAGCTGAACTAAAAGAGTTAAAGGATCAGCTGCAGGAGTTGCTTGATAAAGGGTTTTTTAGGCCAAGTGTGTCCTCGTGGGGAACACCCGTGCTATTTGTCAAGAAAAAGGACGGCTCGATGCGTCTATGCATCGATTACAGGGAATTGAACAAGGTGACCGTCAAGAACAAGTATCCACTGCCACGCATTGATGATCTGTTTGATCACCGGGAGCTTGTGTGTTTTCGAAAATTGATTTGAGGTCGGGCTACCACCGATTAAGGATTCGGGATGCGAGATATCCCCAAGACAGGCGTTAGTCGAGATATGGTCATTATGAGTTCGTAGTCATGTCTTTCGGACTGACGAACGCCCCAGCTGCATTTATGGACATGATGGACAGAGTGTTCAAGGCCTTCTTGGACCGCTTTGTCATCGTATTTATAGATGACATTCTTGTGTACTCTAAGTCTAAGGAGGACCATGCTTCAGACTGAGACAGATTTTTTGACCTTCTTGCGAGAACCAGCTTTATGCAAAGTTTTCAAAGTGTGACTTTTGGCTGGAGGAGGTAGCCTTTCTGGGACACGTTGTGTCTAAGGAGGGAGTGGCTGTGGACCCTTCGAAGATAGAGGCCGTTAGTTCGTGGGCCAGACCGACGACGGTGTTGGAGATTCGTAGTTTTCTGGGTCTGGCCGGATATTACCGCCGCTTCGTTCAGAACTTCTCTGCCATGGTCGCCCCGCTTACTCGATTGACGAGGAAGGGTGTTGATTTCGTTTGGGATAGGAAGTGCGATGAGAGTTTTGCTAAGCTAAAGAACAATTTGACGTCTGCCCCGGTGTTGGCAGTTCAGGAGGGAATTGGGGGTTTCGTGGTGTACAGTGATGCCAGCAAGTTTGGTTTGGGTTGCGTTTTGATGCAACACGGTAAGGTGATAGCGTACGCTTCGAGGCAGTTGAAACAGCACGAGCAGAACTATCCGACTCATGATATGGAGTTGGCAGCGGTCGTGTTTGCACTTAAAATCTGGAGACACTACTTGTATGGGGAAAAGATTCAGATTTTCTCGGACCACCAAAGCCTCAAGTATTTCTTCACTCAGAGGGACCTAAACATGAGGCAGAGGAGGTGGTTGGAGCTTGTAAAGGATTACGACTGTGAGATCTTGTACCACCCTGGAAAGGCAAATGTTGTGGCAGATGCACTAAGTAGAAAGACCTCGCATCTAGCAACGTTGGCAAATCCCAAAAGTATCATAAGGAAAGACCTCGGGAGAGCAGAAATAGCAGTGTTGTTAGGGGATGTTACCGCCAGGATAGCTCAGTTGACCATCCAGCCTTCGGTAAGGCAAAAGATTATTGACGGCCAGTTGAATGATCCTAAGTTGAAAACATTGTATGAGAGGGTTCAGGCTGATGGTGACTTTGATTTTGAGATATTTGCAGATGGTGGCTTGAGATATAAGGGTCGGCTATGTGTCCCAGTCGATGCCGGTATTCGTTCGGAGTTGTTGACCGAGGCTCACACCTCGCCTTTTGCATGGCACCCAGGGGGTAACAAGATGTACCAAGATCTTAAGCAGACTTTTTGGTGGATGGGGATGAAGAGAGAGATTGCCCAGTTTGTCAGTCGGTGTCTCACTTGTCAGCAAGTGAAGGCGCCTAGGCAGAAACCAGCAGGTTTGCTACAGTCGCTCGGGGTGCCACAGTGGAAGTGGGAGGAAATTACCATGGATTTTATTTCAGGTTTGCCCAGAACCCCTAGAGGATATGCACAGATTTGGGTGGTCGTTGATAGGTTGACTAAGTGTGCCCACTTCATAAGGCGAGATAAACTACACCGTGGAGCAGTGGGCACAGTTGTTCCTTGAGCAGATAGTGAGGTACCACGGAGTGCCAGTTAAGATTATCTCCGACCGGGATTCCCGTTTTACATCACGGTTTTGGAAAGCCCTTCAGGCAGGTTTGGGCACAGAGTGCAGCTACAGCACAGCCTTCCACCCACAGACCGATGGCCAGACTGAGCGGGTAAATCAGATCTTAGAGGATATGTTGCGAGCCTGTGTGTTGGATTTCCCTGGCAGTTGGGACCAGTACTTGTATTTGATGGAGTTTGCCTACAACAATAGTTTTCAGTCAACCATTCAGATGGCACCGTTTGAAGCGTTGTATGGTAAGCGCTGCAGATCCCCAGTATTCTGGGAAGAGGTTGGAGACAGGCAGGTATTGGGTCCAGAGTTGCTCCAGTTGACCAATGAGGCTGTCCAGAAGATCAGAGCTCGTATGTTGACTGCCCAGAGCAGGCAGAAGAGCTACGCCGATATCAGACGTAGAGAGTTGGAGTTTGAGATTGGCCAGCATGTTTTCCTCAAGGTAGCTCCGATGCGTGGGGTTCTGAGGTTCGGTAAAAAGGGGAAATTGTAACGACCCAGGTTTTTCATCCCGGTCTTCCAAGTATGCCCTAGGGGTAATTTGGTAATTTGGTCGGGCCGTCAGGGCCGTTTGTGTCTTTTCCAGTTACTAAAATTATTGGATGGATTTATGTAGGTTTTTGGAAGGATTTGTGGTTTGGTTTGAGCAAGGTTTGATGCAAAAGTAAAAATAAAGGAAATTGTGCTGCAGCTGGGGTTTGAACCCGGGTCTCTTGGAAAGCTTGTGGGGTTGTGTGCCAATTGAGCCATTAGGTGCTCTTGTTGCTCTTTCTGCATCACATCTTAGTTAACCTTGGATCTTTGGGGTTTGGTGCATTTGATTAAATGAAAAGGAATTAGGTTTGTTGTGTTTTCTTCTCCAAAAGAGTTGTGGCCGCCCAAGCTTTCTCCCAAGCTCTCCTTGCCGATTTCTTCATCCCCTTTGCAGCTCGAGACTCCATCATCATTCGGGTAAGTTTTCATCCTCTTCATCTTCTCGTTTGGGTGTTCTTCTTTGGCCGAAGGTAAGAAGGAGAGCTTGTGTGTGTGTGTGTTGTTGTTGTCTGTCAGTGTCCGCCCCACCGCCGAGCCAGACGCCCAGATCCGAGTAGCGGCCGCCCGGATCAGACGCGACGAACAGACGCCTGTGTCGCGCGAGATCTGCCGTCGCAGCCTCCCGCGCGCCAACGCTCACTGCTCGTCGCGACCCTCGCGTCGGCCACAGCCTGTCGCGCCCAGATCTCGCCGCAGCAACCGGCCCGGCCCCTACTCGGCCATCGCCGGCCGACGTCACGCCAGATCGCTCGCGCAGAGCAGCGAACTCACGACGCGCGCGCGCCGCCCGTGTCGCTTGCCGAAGCCGCTTCGCGCCGCAGACGCCCAGACGTTCGCCCGCGCGCGTCGTCCTCGCGAGCGGCTCGCCGTGTACGCATCGCGACGCCAGCGCCCGCGCTGTGCGTGCCGCGCCGCGCCGCCGAAGTTCCGTCTGTCCGCGGCAAGACAACCGCGCGCCCAGCGCCCATCCGCTGTGAGACGCGCGCCAGTGGCCGTGCAGCGCCAGCCACTGCGCAGGATGGACTGCCAAAGCAACTCCAAGTTCGTGTCGTCGCCGTGCCGCGTGAGTGCCCCGAGCCGAGCTTGCCATTCTATTGTTTTTAGACGTTTTAGGTGCTTGATTATTATTGGTTTGCTAGGTTCCCGCCGCTAGCTCGGGATTGTTCCGCGACTTAGGATTTGTGTGTAGAAGCCTCCCGACCAAGGTAAGGATTTCTTACCGGAGTTGTGTGGGCCCTGCGGTATATTTGTGATTGTTGTTTTGTATGCTGTGTATGATTATTAGCATGTTTAGCCCTAGGTGCTCTGTTTGAATTCTGATGGCATGAACTCTTGTATTGTTTCTCATGTTAGCCCATGCTAGGTTGTTCCATTCTCGCATGTTCGATATCTGTTCTTGCTTTCGTAGTATCATGCTAGGTTCCTTGTATCTGTTGAGCACGTATTGGGTGCATTGAATGAATTGTTATTATTGCTATGGTTTAGAGTTTGGTAGGTAGCATCATCCGGCCGGATGCATAACGTAACTTGCATCCAAGCGAGGACGTGCGAGATGGTACTCCGTCTCGATCCCGTTAGGGTTTAGCTAACCCTAACTACCGCCCCGCAATCTTGGGTGACGGTGGCGGCATCGTTAAATGCCCCAACGGTCGGGATGATGACTTGGCATTGCCTCGTCCGCCGGCGATCGGCGCGTCCTCAGCGTGTTCGGCCGTAGCCCTTGATTGCCACTGTTAGGGCAAGGACCGCTTCACGGTGTAAGCCTACCACGACCGGTTCCTTAGCCTCAAAGTGCGGTGGTACAGTGACATAGTTCACGTGTCCGAGTCTCACACCCCTATGTCGGTGAAACCGATCCGGAGATTTAGTTAGGCATGGTGGATCGAACTGGGCGGCTTGCCCGCTGGACCCGGCACCCCGAGTTTGCGGTAGCATGCGGTGCGCGCTTACGCTCATTACTGGCGCCGACCGGAGAGCTCCTCGGGATCTTGAGCGAGTGCACCTTTCGTATCGGCGAGAGACAGCCGAGGGCGGGACTTGTTTCCCGTATAGGGCGTATAGTGTGTTGTGGTATTTCCGGACTAAGACCCTGAGTTGGCATCCGAGGTCCAAGTGTGGACTTAGCTATGTGCTCCGCTCTATGTTTGTACTCATAGCTTGCATACATTCTTCTAGATGATCATGTATATCGTATTGTACCCCGGTTGGGGATTCTTACTGAGTAATTCGTTGCTCACCCTTATTTTGTGGTTTTCCACGAGTAACCAAGCGCGAGACAGATGATGGTGAAGGAGGAGCTGTGATCATGGAATCCTCGCCATCATCTCGACCATTTTATTATATCATGACTCTTGACTTTTGTTATTTCCCCTGAATGCATGTAGACGGGCACGGAGCCCTAGGATGTTTTCTTATGTTTTATGGATTCCAGCATATTTGTACTTGTGGAATGTTTAAATGGTTTAAATAAATCTCTGATCAGAGTATGCTTTTAGAAATGTATTTATCCTGAAACAGGTGCTTGGCAACAGGGACAGGTTTTAGAGTAAATTGTTTTGATTGTTGAATGTTTCTGTTTTTACTTGGGATCCGAAACATTATTTTTCATAATGTCTTTTATTTTGAATACATGCATTGGGGTAAAGGCCCATTTAGAGCCCCTTTCGGGTCGGGTCTTTACAGAAACTGAGCCCCAGGTTTGTTGGACCTTTCGAGGTCCTTGAGAGGGTTGGGGCTGTGGCCTATCGGTTAGCGTTGCCGCCGTCCTTGGCTGCAGTGCATAGTGTGTTCCACGTTTCGATGCTCCGCCAGTATGTGACAGACCCTTCGCACGTCATTGATTTTGAGCCTTTGCAGTTGAACCATGACCTGAGCTTTGAGGAGAAGCCCATAAAGATCCTGACATTTGAGAAAAAGGTTTTGAGGAACCGGGCAATTGACCTAGTGAAAGTGCAGTGGCGGAATCAGGGAGTTGAGGAAGCTACTTGGGAGTTGGAAGGGGAGATGAGGAGGAGTTACCCAGAGTTGTTTTAGGAACAACGACTTCCGGGGACGGAAGTCTTCTAAAGAGGGAGTATTGTAACAGCCCGATTTTCAGCTAAACAGAAATAGTTTAAAAAAAAAAAAAAAGGAAATAGGAGTTGGAATTAAATAAGAAAAAAAAAATGCGTTGGCCAGGGCTCGAAGGGGGAGTCTTGGGAAGGTCATTTGAGATTCCCAAGTCTATTTAACTTAAGGAAGGAAGAGAAAGAAAAAAAAAAAAAAACTCTCTCTCTCTCTCTCTCTCTCTCTCTCTCTCTCTCTCTCTCTCTCTCTCTCTCTCTCTCTCTCTCTCTCTCTCTCTCTCTCTCTCTCTCTCTCTCTCTCTCTCTCTCTCTCTCTCTCTCTCTCTCTCTCTCTCTCTCTCGCAAAACCCTAACCCTCACGCCCAACACCACCGCGCACACCCTTCGCCCTGCTGCGCGCGCACCAAGTCGCTGCAGTGACCCACACACGCCCGCACGCCTGCGCCTGCTGTCGCATCGCCTGCAAAGCCATCGCCCGATCCAGACCGCGTCGAGCAGCCAGCTCGCCCAGCCGCGCACTCCCTGCTCCGCCCGACGCTGCTCGCTGCCGCCTAGCCCTCGCGCTCGCACCCAGCAAGACGGTCGTGTAGCCCGTGACGACAAAGACCCAGCGCCCGAGACCGCGTCGCTCGCGCTCGCCGCCGCGCCCCGTCAGCGTGTCGCTCGTTCGCGCGCCCGGCCCTCGCAGCCTGTGTCGCCCGCGACGCGCTGCCGCCCGTCCGACGCCTTGCCAGCGCGCCCGCCCGGCGTGTCGGCTCGCCGCCTGCTGCGCGCCGAGCAGCGCCGGCGTCGGTGCCAGCGCCGCGCGCCTGCGCTGCCAGCGAAGCCGCCCCTGCGCTTGCTGCGAGGCGTGTGCCTTCTTGGTTGGTAAATTCCCAAGCCTCCACCCTTTGGACTTCACGATTTTAGATGTTGTTTATTAATTAGGATATTTTATTACTTGCTTAGGTTGCTCGGGTTCGCTTAAAAGCTCGAGGGTCGTTATTTGATTCGGGATAGTTAACCTCCACTTATTTCCGGTAAGGATTCTTACCGGGGTTGTGTGGACCCTCGCGAATAGTTGATAGCACACCGATTCTTTGTAATTATATGAGTTTCTAGTGATAGGTTACATGTTTTCTTTTGATTCATGTTCGTGACATGTTTACATCCCGTTAGTTCCATGTTAGGCTTTCCTATCTTGATAGAACCATGCCGCCATTTGTATCTTTGCTAGATCCAAGTTACGGTTAGATGTGTGATGTATAGTATAGAGGACCGTAGAGGCAACTAGTTTGGGGTCCCTCTCGGGCAAGACCCGATGGACATCGGAGGTGTAAGGCCCTATGGGCATCCTAGGTGTGTAAGGCCTTTGGGCATCACCGATTCGGAGGTGTAAGGCCCTATGGGCATCCTAGGTGTGTAAGGCCCTTTGGGCATCACCGATTACGGAGGTGTAAGGCCCTATGGGCATCCTAGGTGTGTAAGGCCCTTTGGGCATCACCGATTCGAGAATTGTAAGGCCCTATGGGCATCCTAAGTGTGTAAGGCCCACCGGGCATCACCGACATCTTGAAGGTGTAAGGCCCGATGGGCATCCTAAGTGTGTAAGGCCCCCACCGGGCATCCTTTGTGTCCTAAGTGTGTAAGGCCCCACTGGGCATCACCGAGTCCTAGATTGTGTAAGGCCCGATGGGCATCCAAGCGTGGGACCTAGGAGAGGTGTTGATGGAAGCCCTTGAATAGGCTCGCCCTAGAAGTAGCCCATAGCCTAAACCAACCGTTTCTGCTCTAAGTCTTTGTATGGTTGCATGTCCGTGTGCTAAATCAGATGATTTCGTATTGTACCCCCATTGGGGATTCTTACTGAGTAACTTGTTGCTCACCCTTATTTTTTCTGTGGCTTTCCACGGGTAACTTGGGACAGAGAAATTTGGATGGCTAGGAGGAGGCGGCTCGATGATCATGGATAGTGACGACTGAGTTGCACGTTCTTTTAATGTTTTCTTTGATGATTTAGCATGTAGTGGGACTTGGGTCCCTAGGAAAAGCACTCAAAAATCTATTTTATGTTTCTCGTACCGTTTCCCTTGATTTGTTTTTAAGAAAGTACTGATCAGTCATCTACCTGTTTATTTTAAATGGAAAGAAGAAGATGACTCTTTTATAGTCATCACCACAAACTTTCTTTTAACACCGTCACATTTTTTGAAAATTTCAAGGTGGTGGTGTCTTTATTAAAAAAGAACCCATTTTAGTAGTAAGTTTTTTTTAAAAAGACCCATTATTACAATTAGCCCAAAAAAAAGAGACGGTGGACGCGTTGGAAAATGATTTCGTGACGAACAAGTAGGCACAAATAGACAGAGAGAAGAATCAAGCAGTTTCAAAACATTGGAGCTTTGAAAATGGTGGGTGCTGGTGGCGGAAAGGTACTCTCCTTCAAAGTCACCCTCACCTCAGATCCAAAGCTCCCTTTCAAAGTGTTAGTAATCTCAAACCCTTGCTCAATGAGTCATGACTTAAGAGATGGTTCGTGTGCTAGCTAGAAACATGTTAAATCACCAATCGACTCTAAATTGAGATAAATTTAAATATATCAACTAACACTCACTCTTTCATTTTCTATGAAATGTTGAGTTGTTTCCTTTTTTCCTATCTATAAATGTGATTTGTTCTTGAAATCGTCCATCCATCTCTATCATCATCTTTTGTATTCAAGTTACATGATTGTAGTTGATTTTAATTTGAGTGGCCTGAAGATCCGAGTATTAGAAACATACTCTAAAGTACTTTAGTATGAGAAATTTTTGATGTCATCATTCAAAATTAATTGGTTTTAGTTGAGCGATTCTCGCATTTTCACGCAAATGTACTACTAGTGCATATGGAGATGATTGTTGTTATTATGCTATAGGCAATTCTTGATGTTTTGTTAATTGCAATTTCCGGTTGTACCCTATGTTTAATCTTTTTCATGAGATGTGATTGTGATTCCTCTTGGCTTTTATGTCAGAAAGAGTTCTAGTTATTTTTTCTACTAGTACTGGTACGGGACCAAAACTACATGGGCTTTTCTGCCCAGATAAAGAAAAGTTGATACATTTGAACTTGCAACAATTGAGCTAATTGCCACTGCGCAATCCTTGATCTAAACATCTGCAGTTTTTTCCATGATTTCACTAATATCTGATGGTTCTGAGTTTGTGCTTTAGAATGTGGCAACTATGAGATATGAACAGCAGTCTTAATCATTTTAATATTTCATTTAAATTACACTGTTACTGTTAGATGCCGCATACTTTATGCACGATCAATTTTCTGGGAAAAAGATTCAACAATCCAATAGAATGCATTATCCTTCTTTGTGTTGGTGTAAATGTAAACACCAAAACATTTCGTAGCACGTTGGCAGCTGTACTGGTAGTGAGCTTAGGCTCAACATCCCACACGTTGCGGGTTTGATCTGTTTTGGTAACTACCATGATTATAGTCTTTCATTTCAGCTTTAAATGTAAACACCTATAAAAACTCATTTTTCTTTCATTTATAATGATTTGTTTTTCTCTTCTAAAAAAACACTGTGGATCTCTTTACTCTGTAAATCATTTATATTGATTTCCTTCCTAGAGACCTTTCTTTGAGTGAATCCTCATACTCTTCGGTACTCAAGAACACGCTGTTGTACAACCTATAAAATAAATCGAATTCAAGTATAATCGTTTGTGGATCTCTTTACACTGTAGATCAGTCCCCAGATTCACACTGCACGTGTGCTTTAGATGCACTGATATTATGGTTTTCATTTCTGTCATTTAGCCTCTTATTTTAGGTGTCTAAGATTGATCATATTACTTGCAGATGGCGTTGGAATAAATCCTCAACAAAGTGCTGGTAAGCTGATTCATGGCTTTATTCTTAAGCTCTACAATTTATTTTGTCCTTGCTTCTGTTCTGCTTACCCTTTTTGTTGTTTAAGCCTTCCAACTATAGAAGCATATGCCAAACTGTATAATCTAGAAAAACGAAAACAAAAATGTGTGATGATATATGGATGGTGGAGATACTGTTACCAGCAACAGGGTGTTGTTGTCTGTGTTTTTGTATGAGATCCATTTTTAAGCTTGAGGCAACAATTTTCCATTTTGCAGATGTCATATTTGCAGGCAATGTATTCCTCAAGCATGGCTCTGAACTACGCCTGATTCCTCGTGATAGGGTTGGAGCTGCCAGATCTGATATCTCTGCAAATGTAAACTACAATTCCCTTTATCTACTAGCCTTAGTTACCTGGCTTAATTTGTCATCCTCAAGCTGGCAGAATTTCATGCGTGTTTATCACATTATTCTAACTGATTAGAATCAATGGTCTGCTTAATTAAATAAATGAGCCTCCTTATTTCTGGACACTTGTTACATAGATAGACTGCAAGAGCAATAACCGACTGACATAAGTGTGTGCCAATAATCAAGAGATTATGAGTTCGAATTAAATAAATGATTTGCTTTATTTTTTCTTGTTCCATGTTCTGGATGAGGATATGTATAGGGGTAGAGTCGGAGATAAGTCTCTACTTTGTCTCCATGGCTTCCTTAATTTAACTCCTAAAATTAATTCTTAATCAGTTTTTCTTCATCTCTATATTTCCAAAGTCTCAGTTTTTACTCTAATTTCTTTGATATCTACAAAATAAACATAAATAGATACCTAAGAACAACAAGGACAGGCCAACATAAGGAGGAAAAGGAGAACCCAGAAGGGTATGGTACAGAAGAAGGTGATACTTTTTTTACACCTCCCACAAAAGAGAGAAGAATTAGTCAGAGAATTTAATGATGTAATTAGCTGAAATTGGTGGAGATTGGTATAATTTTGGTTTCAAAGCCCTAGATTAAGAGAACGAGAGGGAAGAAATGGGATTGAGTGGGAAGAGAAGAGGGTGGAGGAACTAATGGATGTGGTATTTTAATGATGTAATGGGATTGAGTGGGAAGGGAAAAAAAATAATTTTCATGCTCTGTTTTTTTTTCCCTTGAAGTACAGGTATCGAGAGTGGCGTGGGACGGAGGAGGAAATGATAATAATCTATTATTATTAGTTTTTAGTTGGTAAAATTTAAGCCTACAATAATTACTATTTCATATGTTTTTTTCTACATGGATATCTACATCTTACCTATATTTGTAAAAAGCAAACCGAAATTTGAACAAAAAAAAAAAGGTTCCAAAAGTTTGTTTTTGTTTTTGAAATTTAGTTAAGATTCACGTACTTTTTAAAGAAAAGTTAGATATATTGTAAGAAAGATGGAATATATAGCAATAAATGGTAAGAAATATAAGTAAAAATGAACTTAAATTTCAAAAGTCAATACAAAAAATCAAATAGTTATCAAACAAGATCTGATAATTAATCATTCTTATATATACGAGGGTAAAGTTTAAAACCAAGTTTCATTTTTTTTTATTCATGCAGGTAACAGCCTATTCTCTTGGCCAAATCTATCAACAACGTTGTCAAATGTCAAGCTATTAGCCCATAAATTTTGGCTATATTGGTTATTTTGGTTATTCTTTGAATAATATATTTGTTTAGAAGTTTGTTTAATTTAGGAGAGTCATTTGCATTCTGTTGTAACTATTAGTTGCAATATTTTCTATCTTGTTACAAATATTTTGTATATATACATCTACCAAATAATGGAAAACACAGAACAATTATTTCGTTCTTCAGTTTTTGTATTTTGCTGGAGTTTATGGTATCAGAGCCATGCTTTTGATCACTGGCCAAAAAAAAAAAATATGGAAAATGAAAACATATCATCACAATCAAATCCATCACAACCAAATCCTCTTTATGCTCTTGCTTCAAATGATAATCCATGAACAGTCATAACTCATGTTGTTCTCAAAGGGCCAAATTATGAGGAATGAGCCAAAGGATTTCGAGTTTCGTAGGGTGCAAAACGAAAATTGGGATTCATTAATGGGGTTGTTAAGCAACCTAAAGATAATTCCGCTGATCTTGAAGATTGGTGGACAGTTAATTATATGATTGTGGCTTGGATCTTTAATACAATTGACCCAAGCATTCGTTCTACCATTTCATACTGCGACACTGCTCGAGAATTATGGGATGATATTAAACAACGTTTCTCGTTGGGAAATGGCGTTAAAATCTATCAATTGAAGTCATAGATAGCAGATTGCAAACAAAGGAGTGGAGAATCTATAATGGAATATTATGGGAGATTGAAGAAATTATGGGATGACATTAATGATTTTGATGCTCTACCCTCATGCTCGTGCTCAGGATGTAAATGCGACTTGAATAAAGTTTTTCGCAAACGACGTGAAACTAATCAAGTACGTGAATTTCTAATGGGTCTTGAGACTTATTATGTCAATGTTCGATCAAATATTTTAGGTATCGAACCTTTACCAGCTCTTCACACCGTGTACTCGAGACTTGTGCAAGAAGAGGAAGTTCGCCTTTTGACTCAGCGAAGGAAAGAAACAACTCCACCTATGGCTTTTGCTGTCCGAGGTAATGCACCTCAGTGGTTAAATACTGGGGGGGGTTGCACGTTATTCACTAAAATGCAGCTTCTGCTGTAAGTCTGGGCATGTCAAGGATCGTTGATGGGAGAAACATGGGTATCCAGAAGATCGAGAACCAAGACGTTCTGGGGTAGGCCGCGGAAAAGATGGGCCAGGCTCGTCGAATAATGGTCAACCAGCCAAAGTCAACGCCCTTCTTGGTGAGGTATCAGCCAATGCGAATCATGTTTGAATGAATGGTAAGGGCATTCATACTTGGATTGTTGACAGTGGTGCCTCCACTCATATTTGTTGTGATGAGAATTTGTTTGATTCATGTCAATCTATTTGTCCCATTCAAATTGGTTTGCCTAATGGTGTTAATGTTGAGGCAACTAAAGTAGGGAATGTGAAGTTAAATGACGATTTTGTTTTGACGAATGTGTTGTTTATTCATGTATTCAATTGCAATTTACTATTAGTCTCTCAACTTGTTTCTGCACAAAAATTAAACATACAATTCACTGACTATGAATGTGTTGTACATGACCGTATCCTGAAGACGACAATTGGTGTGGGTAAGCTGATCGATGGGCTTTATTACTTACAAATGGGGGAACCAACTCGTGTTAATGTCGTAACAGAGATAGAGACTATAGAACTGTGGCACAAACGACTAGGGCACCCATCCCTACAAGCTTTGGAGCTCCTACCTCAAGTTAGTAGAATAAAGAGTAATTTCAAAAATAAACCTTGTGATATTTATCATAGGGCTAAGCAAACTCGCAATGTTTTTCCGTTAAGTGACAATAAGGCAAATGATTTATTTTAATTGATCCATTGTGATGTTTGGGGGTCTGTATCATGAGAATCGTGCCTATAACTCTCGATATTTTTTTACTATTGTGGATAATTTTTCAAGATGTGTGTGGGTATACTTAATGAAAACCAAAGATGAGGTCGTTCGTTTAATGATCAATTTCTTTGCCTTGATTGATCGTCAATTTGGAAAAAGAGTTAAAATTATGAGGAGTGATAATGGGACTGGGTTTAAAGGTCTTAGTAATTATTTTCGTGAAAATGGCATCATTCACCAAACCTCAAATGTTAAAACACCTCAACAAAATGCTAGAGTAGAAAGCAAACATCGTCATATTCTTAATGTTGTCCGTGCTTTACGCTTTCAAGGTTGTTTGCTTGTTGATTTTTGGGGTGAATGTGTGATGACTGCTGCATATTTAATCAATAGAATTCCCTCTCGTGTGCTTGAAGGAAAAAAGTCGTGCGAATTGCTTTATGGGAAAGTTCCTAATCTTAACTCTATTAGAGTTTTTGGGTGTTTGTGCTATGCTAAGAACCTTAATCCTTGTGACAAGCTTGATAGTCGAAGTCGTCGTTGTATCTTTCTTGGGTATCCCTTTAGAAAGAAAGGATGGCACTTGTTTGACCTTGACACAAGGGAATATTTTCAATCACGAGATGTAAAATTCTTCAAAGATATTTTTCCTTTGGCAGATCAAGAAGAATTGAAGCATCTTCATTCCTCATATCTTGATGAAATTTGTCCATCATTTGATGATGATGATACTCATTGTGAAGTTACAAATGTTGAAGGTAATCAATTTGGCTATAGGAAACTTGATACTGTCCTACAAAAGAACAGCTGCAACCTGCTATAACCAATGTTCCCCAAGAACAACAACAAAATGATGATGTTGTCTCCTCGCAACAACAACAGATCCTAGAAGGTGTCAGCTCGCCTGTGCAGCATGATAATGCAACACAAAATGGTTATGTTGAGGTCGAACAAAATGAAATGAATGATAATCCAGACATGACTATTTTGGATGATGGTGTGCTTGGTCGTGGTAAACGCGAAAAATTTGAGAATGTTCGCTATAAAGACTTTATTCAATGGCACAACGTTCCAAAGAAATCTAACACGCCATTGGTTCCCTCGAAAGCTTCACCCATGCCAGTCCAAGTCTCAGGTACTCCTTATCCTATAGCACATTATGTGAATTGTAACATTTTTTCTGTTGCACATCATCAGTTTCTTGCAGCTATTTCTGTTGAAGTGGAGCCTACCTCCTTTAAAGAAGCAATGTGTGATCCAAGGTGGAGAAAAGAAATGGTGCAGGAAATTACGACATTGAAAGCTAATGATACCTGGACTATAAAAGATTTACCTACTAATAAAATTGCCCTTGGGTGTATGTGGGTGTTTCGAATCAAGCATCGGTCTGATGGCACTATTGAAAGATATAAAGCAAGGTTAGTTGTTTTTGGAAATCATCAGAGAGAGGGCATTGATTTTTTTGAAACTTTTGCACCAACTGTGAAAATGGTTACTGTTCGCACTTTTCTTACTGTCGCTACAACTCATAAATGGGAGTTACATCAGATGGATGTACATAATGCCTTTCTTCATGGTGACTTAGATGAAGAAGTTTATATGCGTTTGCCTACAGGCTTTAGTAATGGTGTAGTAGACTACGTAAATCCTTGTATGGTATGAGAAAAGCTCCTCGCTGTTGGTATGCAAAATTAGTCGCTGCTTTGCGTACATATGGATTTTCTGCTACTGCTTCTGATCACTCTTTATTTGTGTATCATAAGAATGATAATATTTTAAATGTCCTTGTGTACGTGGACGACCTTGTTATTGCTGGTAATAACAGTGTTGTCATCGTAGATTTTAAAGCCTATATCAATGATTGTTTTCACATGAAAGATTTGGGCAAGTTGAAATATTTTCTTGACATCGAGGTGGCTCGAAATTCTAGTGGAAATTTTCTTTGTCAGATCAAATATGCTCTCGACATCTTGACAGAAACGGGCCTTCTTGGCTCTAAACCAGCTAGTGTTCCAATGGAAGAGAATCATCGTTTAGGTCTTGCTTCAGATCCCCTCATGACGGATCTTGCACGATATAGACGACTCGTGGGGCGATTAATTTATCTTACCATTACACGTCCTGAGCTATGTTACTCTGTTCACATTTTGGCTCAGTTTATGCAACATCCAACTCAATCTCAATGGGATGCTGCTTTGCGGGTTGTCCGTTACTTGAAGTGTAGTCCTGCCCAAGGTATTTTGCTTAGTGCTGATTCACCATTGACCTTACAAGTTTATTGTGATGTAGATTGGGCAAGTTACCTTGTGAGTCGTCATTCCCTTACTGCATACTTTGTTTTCCTTGGGGGTTCTCCCATCTCTTGGAAAACAAAGAAACAAGCAACAATTTCTCGTTCTTCTGCTGAAGCAGAATATCATGCTATGGCTTCTACTTGTGAAATCTTATGGTTGAAAAGTTTGCTTCACAGTCTTGGTGTTCAGCAGAGAGAGCCCGTTCCTTTACATTGTGATAGTCAGGCTACTTTACATATTGCTAATAATCTTGTTTTTCATGAGCGTACGAAACATATCGAGATCGACTTTCATTTTATATGTGATGAGATACTACGCGGTACTATTGCACCTTTTTATGTTCACACCACTTCTCAGCTTGTTGATATTCTCACCAAAGCATTGGGACGTCAGCAGTTTTAATCTCTTCTTGTCAAGTTGGGTATTTTGAATCTTCATGCCTCAACTTGAGGGGGGTATTAGCCCATAAATTTTGGTTGAATTGGTTATTTTGGTTATTCTTTGAATAATATATTTGTTGAGAAGTTTGTTTAATTTAGGAGAGTCATTTGCATTCTGTTATAACTATTAGTTGCAATATTTTCTATTTTGTTACAAATACATTGTATATATACATCTACCAAATAATGGAAAACACGTAACAATTATTGCGTTCTTCAGTTTTTGTATTTTGCTCGAGTTTACAAGCACTGATTTTTTTGCTTCTCTATCGTGGGGTTTGGAGGTTAATCATCGTTTAAAACCCAGAAGCAGCCTTCAGAATTAAAACCAAGTCAATTGAAGCCATTTAATTGAATGGGACGAAACGATTTTTTCCATAAACGAACAAAATTATCAGAATGCTTGGTTAGTTTGCTAATTTGCTGCCAGTTTTTATAATTATAATTAAGATGGATATGACATTTTTCTCTCTTATCTATAAGGGCCTAGACCCATTTCTCAGAGTCAATAAAATAAAATTTGAAAAATCATATTGGATGGACTCAATTATAAAATGTAGATAAATTTTCAAGTACTTGTTAATACGTTTTAGTGCTATATTATAAATACCCATTCATATCAATATATTGTATTATAATCAATCAATAATACAAGTATTATAAAAAAGTATATGACAACCCTCGTTAATACCAATAATTATATTTGCTATTTTATTTTAAATGACCATATTTATATTTAAGTTTTAAATTTAACCAATCCCATAAGTTTCATAATTTTTTATAAGTATTTTAAATGCTACTAAACATTTTCCAGAGAAATGTTTAGGAGTATGTTTGGGAAAAGAGGAATGAGAATGATTATGGGGGAACAAGAATTAGGGGGAGAATGAGAAAAGAAATAATTAAGGGGAGAATGATTATAGAGAGAATGTTTATTTGTGTTTGGGGTGAAGGTAATAATTATGAGGAGAATAATTATTTGTGTTTGGAGGATGAAGGTAATGATTATGAGACTAATTAAATAATGAGTATGATAAGAGTGAAAAATAATAATGTGTATTGTATATAAAAAGTTGTTATGAAAAGAATGAAAAGTAGTTAGGAAGAAAATAAAAAAGTTATTTTAAAAATGGGGAGAATGAATCTTGGTAGTCCAAATAGCGAGAATCATTTTCATTTTCATTCATTATTTATTATTGGTGGCACAAAAACACCCTCAATACCAATAAGTTGAGACCAGGAAGTGATGTCATGTCTCCGGCAGATTGTTGTCTGAATAGTAAACATTCATTCCTTCCTAAGTTATGTTGGTTTGTTGTTGCAATCATTATAACCCACTTTCCAGTGACCTTTTTCAGGCCCGGCGTGAGGTTACACTTACGGCCATGCTACTCTTTATTGTTTTTACTCTTTCCAATAACTGCAATTAATGATAACCATGGCCAACAAAAGCTATCCCAATTTGGCTTTCTATTACCCCTGTTTGGTTTTTTTATACCTTTCTGTCAAGAAAAATGGAGTCTTTAAGTTTGATGGGTAGGGGAAGTATGGTCAAATTAATTAAAATTATCTGCCGAGCCAGAGTGAAATTAAATGCATCCAGCTTTTTCTTTGAGTGATCTGCGAGTTCAATATTCAAGTTCTTTCCTCCAAGTGTCTTCCAACATGTGTAGGAATGTCTACATTTTTACTTTTGACAGCCCATGAGATAACAAAATCATAATTTATCCTCACTCTTCACTCCCACTATAGAAGTACAATTTGAATGTGTAGGAATTTTAATGCTTCCATAGGGTTGTGTGGATGATATCTCCATCTCCAACACAACGTCAAAACACATCGCCAAAATGCCAATTTACAAGAAACACACAACACAAGTCCATTAAATACAACATCTTTCCCAACAAAAAGCCGTTAAAATCCTAAACCATAAATGACAACAAAACAAGGCAAAATTGCCTTGGGACTGAACACGTATAACTTATCTAAATTGGAATACATTCCCGCAGCTCCAGCCAAGGAGTCATAATCCTCCATAATACTCCCTTCTGAACTCTTCTTCACCCTCCCAGCTATTACTCGGCAAACCAGCATTGCCCTTTTGTTATCGCCCTCCAACCATATCCCGGAGCTGTCGTGAGCCTTTCCGCTTGTCTCCGTCGTTAGAATGCCCCCCTCTGCGCCCACCTTGTCGAACCCGTTCTTGATTATGCTACACACATTGCATTGTGGCTTTGAACTGCAAAGATTTGAGGATCCATTTTGCCCCAATGAACAGCCCAAGGTTGTGCAGTGGAACCTTAGGAGTTCGTTGCCATCTGCTATGCAACGTGGATGCTTCTTTGGAAGCTTTGTGGCTTTTGTTTTAATGGAGTCCCTGTATTCCTCGAATTTCAAAATGGTTTTTGCTGTGTTCTGGACTTTGAGAATCCTTTCGATTTTGCAAATTGGGGTTTGCTTTTTCAGCCAGCTCGACTGGAATATGATTTCCACTATGTTCTTGCTCGTGTCTCCAGGACCAAGCTCAGATACTATAATATGGAAACAGAAATCAACAATCAATTAAAAATACAAGAAAAAAACGTAAAATGAAGAACACAAAATTTACGTGGTTCATAGAAAAAGTTTACGTGGTTCATAGAAAAAACGCAACATCCACAGGCAGAAGAGAAAAAGTTTTATTATGGAGATGGCAAAAAATATTATGAAAGCTAAGTTTAATTCGAATTTATACAATACACTCTCATTAAATCTCATATTACAGATAACGATAAGACCCATTTATATAAAAGCCTATATACGAAAATAGAAATTGGATTACATATTTTGTTTAGGTTTTGGGATATTGCCCCCGAACCCCACCATGAGGCAGCAAGACTCCCAACTAAATGATATAAGCTATTAAACAATTTAAGATGAATTAATTTATACAAAATTGTGATGTAAGCTATTAAACAATTTAAGGTGTATCTTAACATACTAAAAGAAGATTATGAAATTAATTTATACAAAATTGTATTGAATGAGTTTTTCTAAATAAATTCTAAAGAAAAGATAAATTTTTAAGTATTTGTATTAATGCTCATTAATTATTATAAAAAAGTATATAGATTCAAGTAGTTTAGTAAGTTAGCCTAAATTTATTAACTGATAAATATATGTAATAGTTGCAGAAAATTAAAGTACCTGCATGTGTAACAGTCTGGTGAAGGTCTAAAGTTTCAGATTTCATAAAAATCTCACCACATTGAGGACAAGGGAAAATGGTTGCTCTGAGAGAAGGGTCTCTAGTGATTCCAAGAACAGGGTCAATCACCATTTTACATTCATAACAGCCATAGAATTTCCTGAAAGGCATTCCTCTGAAAGAGGCAGTACCATTGGAGGAATTGGAAGAAGATGATGCAGATAAGGAGGAACATGTGGCTGATACAACACCACTATTACTATTATTATTTTGTTCTTTCCAAGGAGGAGCTTTGTTGGTGGATCTACTTGAAGTGGAAGCCATGGAAGCCAATGCCCTTTTCTTGCGAATTTCGGGCGAGGTTGCAGCTTCGAGCTTGTGTATTACTTTGGTGTTGCTACAGAGAGAACCAGAACACTTCATTTTCTTACAATGTTTGCTGTTCTCTTCTTCTTTTGTTGCTTTGCCCAGCAGTTGTTGTTGTTGTTTGTCTGGTTGCAGGTATTTGCAACTGAATATTCCTCTTACAACTGCCCAAGATGGTGGCTTTGGTTTCTGGTTTTTGTGATTCTGTCTGATGAGCTTTCTCTGATGAGGTTTGGATTTGGCCATGGCAAATGCCATTTCTCCACTCAAAATCTGAGAAATTAGAAGAAAATGAAATGGGATCTGCTTTATTCTTTCAAAGATTAGCGCAATGTGAAATGAAGCTGAGGATGGGCCTTGATTGGACCTCCTTTGGTTATCTAAGTTTTTATTTTTGCCTTAAAGGATCAATTTTGGCTAGTAATTTATTGCTCTGTGTTTGTGGGATGGGAAGTTCTCACCATCTTTATAAGAGACTATGTTACTCTTCTTGCAATCAATTGATGGTAGAGTGAGATCTCGATAATTTAGACCTCATCCTTGTAGACAAAACCATAAATGAGTATTTGAGGCACCATTTTGAGATAATTTGTTAAAGATACTTATTTTATCTATGAGAAATTTTTAATATCTCTAGAAAATATATAAGTGTTTCTTTTTACAATTAATTGATGAGCTGCAATCCTATATTATTTAATATGTCGAAAGACGATAATTTTTTATGGGTGGTCTTTTTATTGGATAATGAGTGATTATACAAGATGTTATACTTATTTTTGCTTTATTGGTATCTTATTGTTCTCTAATTGTAAGAATCTTTTCGAATATTTGGCGTTGGTTTTGTTGTCCCAAGGTCGTCCCACATGCTTAGGTTTTTAGCGAAAAACTCATCCAATTTGCCTGTAAATTATTAAAAGAAATGTCTTTTTCTCCATTTATAAACTTATTTGTTTAATTTCATTTATTTTTTCTGCCTTCGATTTTGGGTTTTATCATCTTTCATGCTCATTGACAAAATTTAAACAATGCCCCACCCTCCATAATTGTGAATTTCTGCAGAACCAACATAATTGAGCTAAATTCCTTCTTTGAGAAATTTTGGTCATTGAAATCCAAACTACCATTATCATATTTAGCTAACAATTTTAATGTGTTAAATTTATGAAGGTAAAAATATTAGGAAAAATAAGGCAAAGGATTCCAACTAATTGAACATTTAGGTTGATTGTCTACAAGCTCGTTTGTTAAAACTATGCTTATTTCTCGCAAATTTTTGGTTAGTTTTAAAAACATTTGAATTCTAATTCTAATTTTAAGTTTTTTAAACACATTTTTAAATTTCAAAATTTGGCTTCAAAATATTTACCAAAAGTAGTTAATTAAAGTTAAAAAAAGAATGCATGTATGAGTGTTTAATTATAAGCCTAATTTTAAAAAAACGAACTCAACTTTATCTCATTTGAAAAAGAAACTAGCACAAATTTAATGATTTTCATGTGTAATGCTTCAAATCTTTTTTTTAGTACAATTGTAACAATTGTACTCCCAATTCATCAAATTTAGTGGTGAACAAAATTATTATTGGTAAAAGAATTCAATTCATCATGTGAGGTGTTTTTATAATAAGATAAGAACTGAATTCAGCAGCAAATGAAGCAATTTAAACTTCATTAATTACTCCATAATTAAGGAATGCTGCTTTCTTAAAAAGCTGCTACCCTCTCTTGATTCCCTTTGCCTCAAAATCAACCACATCACCATTTCTTATGGAATAAAGCTGTCTGCTCTTCTTCTTCTTTACATTTTTTCAATAAAATCATTCCCCTCTTTCCCATTCTTTCAAACTTCATTAACCATAATTCATGTTTGAGTTTTGAATACGTTCCTCTCTCTATAGTGAAACATCTTTTTGTTTCTTAAAGCTATGAAAAGCTCTCTTTAATGGTTGTTAGAGTTTGTTTACATATTTAGATTGCACTTCCAAAATTATATAAACATCCTTAAAGTCAGATTGATAACTATTTTGTTTTAATTTTAAGTTGGAAAATTAGAGTTTCCCTCTACTATGTTTGAGGTAACTATACTTCATCCATAGGCTCTAGACATTGGGAGATATCGAAGGAATGCGGGAGGTGTCTACAAATTAATGTCACATGTGAGTCTCAAGTCTGGAACATTGAAGAGAGACCTTTAAAGCACAAACCTTCATCCACCGCAACATTCCTATTCCTTGAATACGATAATCATTTTGTTTTTTTTTTTTTTTTTTTAAATTAAGTTTATAAAAGCTACTCCAAGATATAATTTTCCTTATGTTAATATCTATATTTTTAAAAACCAAATTTAAATAAGAAAAACAAGAAAAACTATCTTCAAAAAATTGTTTGGTTTTTGAAATTTGGTTATAACTCAAATAAAACTAGAAGCCATTGGATTCTTATTTCTTTCAAATTTGTTAATCATTTTGTTTTTAGGTTTTAGTTTTTGAAATTTAAGCCTACAACAACTACCATACCATATGTTTTTTTTCTACATGGACATCTTCATCTTACCTATATTTGTAGAAACCAAACCAAAATTTGGAAACAAAAAAAAGTAACTTCCAAAAGTTTGTTTTTTTTTTTTTTGAAATTTGGTTAGCATTCACATACTTGGTTAAGGAAAGCTAGATACATTATAGAAAAAGATGGAGCACATTGTAGGAATATATGAGTAAAAGTAAGCTTAAATTTCAAAAACCAAAAACAAAAACTCAATGTCCCTTTTGATAACTATTTCGTTTTTTGTTGTTTGTTTCTAGTTTTTCATTTTTGGTTTTAAAAAATAAAAACCGTATGTGTTTGATAAATGATTTTAGGTTTATGTTTTTAAAAATTAAAAACAAAAAAACATGTTGGATAATTATTTTTTGTTTTCAAACATCTCATTTTGTCTTGATTTTTTTAGTTTTTACTATTTTTAATAACATTTTTAAAATCTAAAAAAAAACCAAAATTGGTTATAAACAAACTTGGTTTTAAAATATTAAAAACAAAAACAGAAAATTAAAAATGAAATAGTTATCAAACGGGGCCCAAATAGTTATCAAATGGGCCGTAATGTTTGCAAGATGAAAATACAAGTCAAATGATCTTATACTTTTTTGTTAGGCTAAATTATAGAAAATGCCCCTATACTATGGTGTTTGTGTCAAAAATGCCCCTAAACTTTTAAAAGTTTCAAAATTACCCCTAAACTTTAACAAAAGTTTTAAAAATGCCCTCACCGTTAAAGTTGGATGGAAACCGTTAAAGTTTGGTTTCAAAAATACCCTTAAACTTGTATTATGTTTCAAAAATGCCCCTAAACTTGCAAGATGTTTCAAAAATACCTTTAATCTTAAAAAATATAAAATAATAATGAAAATGTTAACATTTTGTTTCAATAATACCATAAATATTTAATTGTGCTCGTAAAGATAAATTTTACTTTTGTATTTATAACTTATGAATTATTTTTATATAAATATTAATTGTTTAAACCTGAATTGTGTTGAGCAAAAAAAATTGTGTTGAAAATCTCACATTGAAAATGTGACATACCTCTTCTTTTTTTTTTAAAATCAAATGTGACATACCTCTTAGCGATAAATTACTGTTTCATTGTCAATTGATTATGAAATGAAAATCTCGTGCTATTCTAATATTGTATCGAATTTTTTTTATTAAATTCAAATAAGTATATATATATATAATATACATAATAAATTATCTTTAAATTTTGAATAATTGAATAAATCTCTACCTCAAAATATTCATTCATGCCAAAATTCATCCTGGCAGCAACTTTAAAAAAAAAAAAAATTATGAATGATGATTATGATTTAGAATTTTAGAACTTTTTTTTGGTCACATTATTATTCAAATGTTAATAACATATTTATTTTCATGGCGAAAAAAGATATGAATAAAGAATAACTATTTTTAAGTAAGAATAATTTTTAGAGTTTTTTAAGGGTACAATATTGACACTTTTAAACAAAATACGTAATATTTTTTTTTTATCCAAAAGTTATCGACAATGTTAAATTTGGATGAAAACCGCATACTCATCGTCAATTAATTTAGTTTCAGATCACAAATAAGTAATTCTATTATTTAAATAAATTCAAGCTAAAATCCCTAAATTCAATTATAAATTATCTTTAAAGAGTTATGATTATTATTATAGATTTTTAATTTTGGAACTTGTATGGTCATTCTTATTTAAAGGCTAATAGTATACTTATTTTCGTTAATTTTTTTTTTGGAGAAAATGCATTTGAATAGAGAAAAAAAATATTTTTTAAATAAGAATATTTTTTTTAAGTTTTTAAAAGATCGAGAATACTATTCAAATAAAAGTATAATACTTTTTTATTTAAAAGTTATTGACGATGATAGTTTTAATTTTTTTTTAAGTCGAGGGTATTTTTAATTGTTTTTAAAGTTTAAAGGCATTTGTGAAATATTTTCAAAGTTTAGGGGTATTTTTTAAACCAAATTTTAACGGTTTCCATCCAAATTTAACTGCAAGGATATTTTTGAAACTAAAGTTAAAGTTTGAGGGTATTTTTGAAACTTTTCAAAGTTCAAGGGCATTTTTGACACAACTCCCATAGTATAGGGGCATTTTCTATAATTTAGCCTTTTTGTTATTAAACATCACATTTTGTCTTGATTTTTTTAGTTTTTTTACTATTTTTATTCTTGATTTTTTCATATTTTTTTAAAAACAAAAACTTATTTTTAAAAGCTACTTTTTTTAGCTTTTAGAATTATTTTAATATTTTAATAATATTTTTAAAATATTAAAAAAAAACAAAATTAATTACAAACAAACTTGGTTTTAAAATATTAAAAACAAAAACAGAAAATTAAAAACGAAATAGTTATCAAACGGGCCCAAATAGTTATCAAACGGGCCGTAATGTTTGCAAGATGAAAATACAAGTCAAATCTTATACTTTTTATTAGTAAAGTTAGGGAAGAAGGATCATGATGTTGAACTAGATTACCACTAAACAATGAAATCATCAAACCATCATCTCTTTTTGTATAAAATCTTATACCGGAAAAGGGAAATTTGTGTGAATCAACATGTACCCTTGAGTGAAAATGGTGTACGGGCAATAATATATAAATTTTGGATTCAAATCATAGGGAGAAAAGAGCAAGACTAGTTGAACAAACAACTATTAAATTTGGAACAATTTCTTTTATAATGATTTTAATTAATCTTATAGTTTAAATGACTATTAAATAGTCTTATGATTTTAAAAATGATTATTTTAAGATAATAAACATTTTATATTTTAAAATAAATTTATCCTAATTTATTAATCAGTTACAAAGTTAATCCATACACACTTTATTTGGTGTCTATTTGCAGTACATTTTTTATGACACAGTTACTCACTCTAACAAATTTATATATTGTTGACTTATCAACCTAAGTATGTGATTAATAAATTTTCTTTTGAGTTCAACAAATGAGTATAATGAGTTATAAACTTTATAAAATTTCAAAAAGAGTTGAGTGCCATTCCTTGTGGCGAAAGCCCCACAAAGTAAGATGAAGCTTCCATAGTCATAAAGAATTGGGAACAATTTTGTCTACACTTTCGTCATCATATTACAAGGCTTAATGTCTACAAAAAATCAGTAAATCCTAACTTGGAAGCAAAGCACAATTTTGATTCATATGATCAAGATGATAATAATTTTGTTTGAAACATTGTCACCTTTTTTCTATGCAACAAGTTTTAAACTTATTTTAAGAATTATGATTAATTTGCTTGGGAAATTCAAGTTTAACTAGCAACTATACTAAAACTTGATTATTTTTGTAATGAGCAAGTAATTGTTAAAAGAAACATGTCAATATCCAAAAATTCAACAATTCATTGCCGGTCACATTATTTGTATTATGTCTAAGTCTACTACTACTAATGTAAAAATTGCTCAAATTATCTTTTATTTTTGTCGTAGACATCTGCTTATGGCGTCGTGCATTAAATAGTGTTGCTACTCGAAAGGTAGAGGCACAAAGGTCTCTAGCTCGAATGTTGCTAACTATACTCCAAGAATACTACCACTCAGGCTCATCATAAAATATTCTGTCTTCTATGTCTTAGTGTCTATTAAGTCTAGGACAAACTGTTAAGTGCATAATAATTTCACATGACATGCAAAAAGAATTAAAATTCACCATAACAAAATTTTAAACCATTAGCTATACAAATATATTTTAACTGACACCATGTCTCTACCTCAATCATGGTCTTTCAATTCTTAAATATAGAAAATACACCACTTTTTTTACTTCAAGAAAAAACTTAAATTTTTCTAGAAAACTCATAAATATACATATCATATAAAATGCGCCACATTTAGAAGGTACCTTGATCAAGTATTCCTTTTGTGTTATGAATATCTTTAACAACTTGACACATTTTTTCTTTTAAAAAATACATTGCTCACAGAATTCAATATGACTAATGTTCTATCCATCAAGAAGCCCTAATTTATTTAACTCTCGATCATTCTATTTTCACTCATATGCCAAGACGCATATGTCAAAGTCGAATAAATATCATTATATAAAAAAAGGTGAAAAAACTTCTCATCACCCAAAATTGTAGAACCATGTAATGCATAAAGATTGACAGAATTTTTCTATCCTCTCATAACAGACAAACTACCTTTACTTACTTTCAAATCTTCACCTTTACCAGTGAACTTTACTCCAGCTTTTTAGTCAAAGTATTCAAAGAGATTAAATTTTTCTTCAAATTAGGAATGTTTCTCACATAAAAAAAGTGTTATGACAACTCCATCAAACATTTTGACTCTGATTGTTCCAGTACCAACTATCTTAGCGGATGCATTATGTCCCATCAATACTATACCTTTACACGTTGAATTAATGTTGAAAACTAGTCCTTGTTGGGACACATATGAAACAAACATCTTGAATCAAGAATTCAATTATCATACTTTACATTGTCATCATAAGCAACTAGGAGGTCACTATCATCACTATCAACATCTTTAACAACACGAGGCTGACTGAAGCTTTCAAGTTTGCTTTCGTTTTTGAAATGTAGGGGTTCCCTTATTCTTTATATGTAAGTTGTAGCATTCAGAAATAACATGGTCTTTATTTTCGCATTAATTGCAAGTTTATTTTTACTTCTAAATTTTGATCGATTTCTCTGATTAACATCATTCTTTTTCTCTAATGTTCTCCCTCGAACTAATAATCCCTCTGCAGAACTCTCAACTCCACCATTAATATGTTTAATTTTCTCTTTATTAAACACATTATATATACTTCATTCAAAGTGAAAGTATTACGACTATATAGTGAAATTCTGAAAGTTCTTACAAGTAGGGTGTTCAAACAACCCTAATAACACCCAAACCAACCCAATCCAATTTGATGGGTTAGGTTGGGTTCGGTTCAAAGTCAAGAAATTTTCATGGATTGGATTGGGTTGAGGGTTAACCTAAAATGAACACAACCAACCCGAATTAATTATTTAGTTTAAAAAAAATATGTTTTTTTTACCTATAACATAATTATATATATATATATATACATATATTTATTTTATTTAATTATTATTTTTAGACTTTTATTTTCTCATATTCTTTGATATTTTTTAAATCTTTATAATATATATATATATATATCATGATAAAATAAATAATCAAATTATGTCATCTATTTTTTTTGTTTTAATTATCTATTTATTTTATGGAAGTCAAATTATGTCATCTATTCTTGTTATTTTAATTATATATTTGTTTTATGTTTTATAGTTGTGATCTTCTATACGAACGGATTAATGGTTGGTGACTTTTGATTAGATATTTTGCACATTTAATATTTGTATTCATTTTCATTACCTTGATATGATGAGGATTGAAGATTGTATTTTGTTTAGGTATAATATATGACTAATTTGATAAAAGATATTTATATTTATAATCTATTGATGAACTCAATGACCCGATCCGACCCAATCCGAAAATATAAGGGTTAGGTTGGATTGGAACTCTGACCAATCCAAAGATTTAGATTGAGTTAAAATCCTTCCTCAACTCAACCCAATTCATGTACACCCTTACTTACAAGTCCATATTTATGATGTGTTTGTGTATTTATTATAACTTTTCATATTTTGGAATAGTACACTGTATTTATTTTCCATTATACACACCGTTTGTGGGTTCCACAATAACAAATCTCATGTATCTTCAACCTTGTCACCCATTAGAGAATAATGCTTCATGCTAGAGAAAGTAAAAAATTCTACATAAAATTAAAAGTAAAATCGGGAGTGAGAGGGAATGTGAATTATTTTGCGGTTAGGAAAATGATCGAGGGATTTGAGAAAAAAAAAAATTCTCTTTTAAAAAATATTGCTAAAAAAATTAATTTTTATTTTTTTAGTACAAGTTGAGAGAAGGGAACCACAAACCTTATAAAGGTATTACATTGTGTTAATTTAGATTACGACCATCAGGTCATCGTTCCTTTCGATACTAAACAATTTTGTTTGTTTTAAAATATATATATATATATATATATATATATATATATATATATATATTAAAAAGATATTTTCGTCCCTTACCATGTGTCTTATTGTATAAGATTTAAGTACTTGAATACTTTTGTAATTTTTTACAACTTAAGGGGTTTGTGTCAAACGGATGAAATGAAGAAAATGTAAAGAAAGATGATTGTCGGTATTTTAGCCACTGAGAATCATTCTCCCTATAATCACATTTTTATTCTTCCCATCTTTTTATTTTCCTCATAACTATCTTTTACTCTCATAATACTCATTATATTATTTTTCTCATAATTATTCTCTTCACATCAAACAAAAATAATCATTCTAACTCCTATTTTTCTCTTAATTCTCATTCTTCTATAAAGACATCTCGAGATTTTAAACCATGAGGTTGTCTCTCTCTCTCTAACTAGAAGAGAAAAACGCTCTCTTGGAGGACTCAGGGAAGATCTCCCTAGAGATCAGCCTATGAGTGTTTGTGGGTTCTTCTTTGCACTCATTTGAGAGCTAGGAAAGGGCGATTGTGTGGCACGTTGGAGTGCAGGAAGCCCACATGGGGCTGTGTGGGGGTGAAGAATGGAACTCATGTGGAGGGGCTTGTGAGTAGGCTGGTGACTCGTTTTGAAGCAGTGCTGAAAAAGCTTTGGTTTTGCAAAGGAGTCCTCAATGGTAAGGTGAGAAGAAAGATTTTGAAAGTGGCTCTAGAAAAGGAGGAAGAAAAGAAAGGAGAAGGTGGAGGAACTAAAAAAAGAAGAGAAAATGATTGAGATGTGGAAGGACCCCATTCAATCGAGGAAAAGAAGGTATCGAGAAGCAGCGAGAGCTTGAAAGGAGAAGAGAAGAGGAGTTATAGAAGAAGAGGAAATGTGAAGCTGCAAGCATCGTGTTTGGCTGGATTTTGAGCTACAAGTTATCGAAGCGAAAGAAAAGGCATCTCTTAAGGAGTACTCCTCAGATGCTACTGCTGGAGACAATGAAGCTTGCAAGATAAGGTGATGTCTATCGGAGTCAAAAGGTAAAAAATGGCATCTATTGGATGGGCAATGAGTCTGTGATTCAGAAGCGACAGATGGTGAGCATTGGACTCGAGGAGGCAACTCTTGGCTTGCATGCGTGGCTAGCTAGTAGGCGTATAAAAAGGTATTTGGTTCGATTTATTTATCAAACTGACTCATCCAACCGAGTTTTTTTTGGAGCAGAACCCATTGGTTTGTTTAGATTGGACCAAATAGTAGCCTTTTTTTTAATCTATCGGTTTATTGGTCAGATTTTTTTTTTTATCAATTTTCCATGTTTTTCCTTTCCCTTCTCCCAACAATTTTGCTGGATAATTTTCATCCAAGAGAAATTGATCCACCAGCAGGAGCTGAAGTAGATGCAAACCTCAATACGAATCTACCCCCAACCCAAGGAGTAGATTAGAGGGACAAAGTCATGAAGACTCAAGTAGGATTGTTCAATCATGTAGCATATCCAGGTATGGTTAGACCTTATGGTGAAGGTAGTCGACTTGTTTGACTAATAATATGTATAACATGCTTAGATTCAATGAAACGTTTAGTGGTTAAACCTCGGAAGACCCGCATCAACATCTCCTTACCTTTCTAGCCATTAGTAATGCTAATCAGGAAGTCGGTATCTCTTTAGAAGATAATCGACTGTTTCTGTTTCCCTATTCATTAAAGGATAAGGCCATACACTATGTAAACACATTGCCATGTGATTATACTTGGGCACAAGTGGTCAAACGTTTTTTAGCGAAGTATGAACTCTAAACCCTAAGCCCTATGCTTCCCTACTTCGAGAAGTATGAACTCTAGGCTAGAAATCACTAGTATTAAACAAGAGGAAGATGAAACTATAGGAGGTGCATGGGAAAGGTACAAAGAGCTTATAGCGAAGTGTCAGTACCATGGTTTATGTTATACCCTTCAAATAGAACATTTTTACAATGGATTGTCTAATCATGACAAGGCTCTCCTCAACACAACTGCTAGAGGATGTCTAATGGAGAAAACGTACAATGAAGTTCATAAAATTATTGAAACAACTGTCAAAACTACCGCTCCTAAGTTAAGCCAAGGAAGAAATCAAAATAATAAGTCTAGTAAATTCGAGCTGAGTACTATGACACTGTGTGTAAGAACCTGACCCAAAATACGGTCCTAAACCTAGGTTCTCACTCAGCATGCAAGTTAAAAACTTCATCAAGCGGTTTAGTGCTCATATTTAAAACCTTTCAAAACATTTAAGAATGGGGAACACTTAAAACATAACACAACAACCTTCATTTAAGCAAAACCAACAAAGTAAAACAAGCCTGGCCAGTGTTTATAAAAACATACAATACAGTTTAAACAACTTTTAAAAACGTCACCCTAGGACTTCTGTCCGTCTACATGCTGAACAAATTATGCAAACAATAAAAGACAGAGTGTCGGCGGCTCCCATGATCAATCAACTCCCTCCGCTAGTAGCCCCAGTCTTTTGTCACAAGTTACACAGTGGAAAAACCACAGAAATAAGGGTGAGTATAAACATACTCGGTAAGAATCCCAACAGGGGTACAATACGATACATCAATCATCTAGCACCCTAGTATACATGCAAACAGTTACCAAGACAGATCATAGCTCAACGAGCTTACAAGGCAGAATCTGGAATCCTCGGAAGTCTCCTACTTCCGGCCTAATGATTGGTTCTCATAACCAATCCCGGGACACCTCCGAGGGTCTTTTTGTAAGGGACCGACCCGAATGGGGCACTAAATGGGCCCTTACCCCAATGCATGCATTCAAAGTAAAGGACATTAAACAGACATGATTTCAGATTCCAATTAAAACAAAACATTCAAAATAACCCCTTTAAAAACTAGACAATTTCCCTGGAACCTGTCCCTGTTTCCAAGCACCTGTTCCAAGATAAATACATTTCCAAAGTATACTCCGATCAGAGATTTCTTAAAACCATTCAAAACATGTCTAAATACAATAATGCTGGAATCCACAAAATTTTCAGAAAACATCCTAGGGCTCCGTGCCCGGCTACATGCATTCAGGGGAAAATAAAACATAAAGAGTCATAACACAAAATCAGAGTTTGATGACTGAGCCCCATGATCACAGCTCCTCCTTCAGCCATCCTGTCTCGCAACTTGGTTACCTGTCGAAAAACCACAATAATAAAAGTGAGTAACGAATTACTCAGTAAGAATCCCCAACCGGGGTACAATACGATATACATGGTCATCTCGATGAGCGTATGCAAGCTATGAATATAAACACAGAATAGAGCACATAGCTTAGTCCACACTTGGGCCTCGGATGCCAATTTAGGGTCTTAGTCCGGAATAATATCACCACACAAGTCGCCTTATACGAGAAACAAGTCCCGGCCTCAGCCTGTCTACTGTCGACGAAAGGTACACTGGCTCACAATCCCGAGGAGCTCTCGATCGTATTGTAATGAGCGTAAGCATGCACGCGCGTGCTACTGCAGACTATGGGGGTGTTGGAGTCGAAGGCAAGCCGCCCATGTCCGATCCACCACGCCTAACTAAATCTTTGGATCGGTGTCACCGACATAGGGGTGTGAGACACGGACACGTAAACTATGTCGGCTGAACCACCGGTGGGGCTAAGGAACGGGTCGTGGTAGGCTTACACCAGAAGCCGTCCTTGCCTTAACAGTGGCAATCGGGGGCTATCGCCAAACATGCCGAGGACATGCCGGCCGCCGGGGCGAGGCAATGCCAAGTCATCATCCCGACCGTTGGGGCATTTAACGATCGCCACCCTCACCCAAGATTGCGGGGCCTACCGCTTGGGTTAGCTAAATCCTCACGGGGTCGGGGGGATCGAGCATCGTCTCGGCGTCCCCGCCATGGATGCAAGGTACTTTAGCATCGGGCCGGATGATGCTATCTACCGCAACTCTAACTCGCCTAGCAATCAGCAAACAATTCCATAAAATCCAATACGTGCTCAATAAGAATACAACGAGCCTAGCATGATACTACGAAGCAAGGAGCAGATACGAGCATGCGTAAAGGAACAACCTAGCATGGATTAACATGAGAAATAACCGGAAAATCATGCTAATTGGGAATTGAGAATAGAGTACCTAGCTACACATGTCAATAAACACAAACAAGCAATCAATCAAAGAATCGCATAATATATCGCAGGTCCACACAACTCCGGTAAGAAATCCTTACCTTGGTGGGGACGATTTGACACGAAAACCTAAATTGCGAACGAACCCGAACTAGCTACCGAGAACCTATCAATCACAACAAAAATCACACAATAGGCCTAAATATAATAAAATAAGCAATGCTCAGCTCGGGAGCAACTCACTAGGTGCGACGAACGCACGAACGAGCCGATTGCACGAACGAAGCAAAGCAGCAACGGTTGGTTGGGCGCTGCTTTGGCGCAGGAATGGGCGCGTGGGCGCGCTGGCGCTCGGACGGGCGCTGGGGCGCGAGCTGGGCGCGGACGATGCAGGGGCGTGAGGCGAGGCTCGGCTGGGCGCTGGCGATGCGACGCGACACGGAGGTGGGCGAGCGCGCGCGCGCTGGCATGACTCGATGCGCGGCGTGGCTCGGCGGGCTGGGCAGCTTCTGCGCGCGAATAGGGCGAACAAGGCGTTGGAGAAAACGAGCTCGATTCGGGCGATTGGAGAGGATTCGACGCGCGATTTGTTGATGGCGAACTCCTCTACACTAGCTGCACAAAACCCATACCTCAAATCACCTCGACTCGGTAGGAAATGGCACAGCCCGAAACAGGGGAGAAGAAATCGAATTTTAAAGGAAAGGAAGAAGAAGAAGCTTACCGGGATGAAGAAGATCGGACCTCCGGCAGCTTGGGATGAGAACCGGCTTGGAATTGGGGAGGAAAACCCGGCGAATTGCTGGTCGGTCGAGGGAGAAGGAGAAGAAATCGCGAAGGAAGGAGAAGAGGAAGAAGAAGGCTCGGGCGAAAATTCTGCTTTTATAATAAATCTCCACTGCGCACGGCATATATACCAGATCGCGCACATAGATTAACAAACACGCCCAGTGGCTCGGTTGGCAGCGACCCTTGCCTAGCTTCTAAAGATTCCTTGGCTTGAATTTCACTCGACGCGCTATTTAATTCCCTATTTATTTTTACCTTTTTCCAAGCCCAAATGTCTTCACCAAAATTCCCGATCCCATTCAAATCGACTCATAATTTTTCCGGCAATTAACAAATACATAACTGGCCTTGTCGGCCCGACCAAAATTACCAAAATGCCCCTGGGCCTCCCGGGAAGACCGGGATGAAATTTCCGGGCCGTTACAATATTCCCCCCTTATAGGACTTTCGTCCTCGAAAGTCCCTTAAGACTGGAACAGCTCGGGATACTGCAATCTCATCTCATCCTCCCGCTCCCAAGTGGCTTTCTCTAAACTCTGACTCTTCCACTGAACTTTTACCAACCGGATTTCACGATTACGCAGTGTCTTTGTCTCAAAAGCAAGAATCCCCACTGGCTTCTCCTCGAAGCTCAAATCAACAATGTGCAACGGGTTCGGCACGTACTGTCTCAACATCGAAACATGAAAAACACTGTGCACTGCTGACAATGACGGAGGCAGGGCTAACCGATAAAACCTTGCCAATCCTCTCCTGAATCTCAAACGGACCAACAAAACGGGGACTCAGCTTTCCACGCTTGCCGAACCTCAAAACACCTCGCATCGGTGCAACCTTTAGGAATACAGTTGACCAACCTCAAACTCCAAATCCGACGCCGAACATCGGCGTAACTCTCTATGCGCTCGCTTTGAGTCACAACATACGAGCTCTAATCTTCTGCACGGCACCATTAGTCAACTGCAGCAACTCGGGACCCAAAACCTGCCTGTCACCAACCTCTTTCCAGAGCATAGGAGATCGGCAACGCTTACCATACAAAGCCTCGAATGGAGCCATCTGAATCGTCGACTGATAACCGTTGTTATATGCAAACTCCATCAGATACAATTACTGGTCCCAACTGCCCGGGAAGTCCAACACACAAGCCCCGAATCACGGTCAGACACAATTCTCACAGGCACACCGTGATAACAAATGATCTCGCTCAAAAAAACAAGCTGCGCCATTTGTTCCACGGTATAAGTGTCTCTACAGGGAATGAAGTGTGCGCTCTTAGCCAACCGATCGACTATCACCCAAATCTGAGAGAACTTCCTCGGAGTCCTCGGCAAACCAGAAATAAAGTCCATGGAGATCTCTTCCCATTTCCACTGAGGTACACTCGGTGCAATAAACCGCCGGTGGTCTCTGCACGGGTGCCTTCACTTGCGACAAGTGAGACATCGACCGACAAATTCCGCAACATCTCTTTTCATACCCATCCACCGAATATCGCTTAAGATCGATACATCTTGGT
Source organism: Sicyos edulis (assembly GCA_036507275.1). Lineage (NCBI taxonomy): Eukaryota > Viridiplantae > Streptophyta > Magnoliopsida > Cucurbitales > Cucurbitaceae > Sicyos > Sicyos edulis. Next base: position 34,314,246 of record CM071846.1, on the reverse strand, counting down.
ACCCGGGGTGCCAAGCAAACGGAGAACTGTGGGCCTCGAGAGCAACTCGTTTCGCAATCCGCAACATCGGAACACACAACGGCCTCGAACGTCACCACCATTCGGTGAATATACAAAGTCAAAATCTCCATCAAGCACTAACTCTGTCACCCAATCTCTTAAGTGCGGGGACACTCAGCTGACTATTAATAATCCGTTGTCTAATCGATGGCTGGACTGTCAACTGAGCTACTCTGGCAGTAACCTCACCTAACAACACTACAATCTCAGCCCGCTCGAACTCTCTCCGTAATTTGGGCTGGGAACTCAACAACACCGCGGAGTGCGACGTCTTCCTACTCAAAGCATCAGCTACAACATTTGCTTTGCCCGGATGGTACAAAACCTCGCAGTCATAATCTTTCACCAACTCTAACCATCTCCTCCGCCTCATATTCGGCTCCTTACGAGTAAGCAGATACTTGAGGCTTTGGTGATCGGTAAACATCCGAATCCGCTCACCATACGGGTAATATCTCCAAATCTTGATTGCAAACACCACTGCCGCTAACTCCATATCATGAGTCGAGATAGTTCGCTCATATGGCTTTGGTGGCGGGAAGCATAAGCAATGACCTTCCCGTCTTTGCATCAACACACAACCCAACCCGAACTTGGAAGCATCGGTGTAAACCACGAAACCACTCCCCTCTCCGGATCGCCAACACAGTCTTTGAAGTCAAAGCTGCGCTTGAGCACTCGCAAAGCTCTCATCACACCTACCGTCCCAAACAAACTCGACACCCTTCCTCGTTAGGCGAGTGAGGGGCGAGGCTATGGCGAAAAAGTCCTTAACAAACCGGACGGCAAAGAAAGCGCCAAAACCGCAAAAAAGAAACGGCTCCCACGAGCGGACAACCAAGGGAGAGAGCTTCACATACACTCCATTGTCTTGCTCCACTAAAGCAACAAGATCAAAGTCTCACAGGTAGCAACAGGGTCCACCACGAACTGGACCTCCAAATACCAACAGGGCAACTCTCAACTTTCCGGAAGCGGGGAAGACAACCAACAGGCACGAACCATTCGCCCCACGAGCAAAACCGACTTCTAGAAATTCCAATCCACACCTTGGTCAACACCAAGCATCAACTTGCCACCATACCGGAACCAATCCGGCCTCTACTCCAAACAAATACTAACTTGCTAGGCTACCAAGACTGCCAACAACTCACCCGAGGCTACAAACTACACGGCTCCAGCTTGCCAACTGAAACTCACTACCTGGGCCTGACTGAGCTCTAGAGAGGCTCTCCACAACCTAGGGTTCTCCGACAACCCTCGACACCCACTGCCAACTAACGAACTAACAACCAACTGCCTGAACAACAACAACTCCATTTTCCCCGCATCATAACCATGCTGGCCAACACCAACTCCTTGGGAACCAAGAGGACCCGAAACGCTACCGAACGCGTCATCCTCCTACTCAGACGACAACCACAACATAACTTCTACCCAAGGAAAGATCCAAACAACCCTCTTAGTCATGACGATCAACAAGAAGATCCGCCAACCAAGCTTAGGTCCACTTAACAAATCTTACCTAAGCAACAACCTGATACCACGAGCATGGTATCCTTACCACCTCACTACAGCATTACAACATCCACCTGGAGTCCAACTTTTCCAAGAACGGAGCACCAGATTCCCCAAGCAAACCCTGCATGGATCTGAAACTCCTGCCACAGAACGAACCGCACAAAACACACTTGTGTGCACAACTCCCAACCTTCCTTTAGAGATCCAAGACTAACAAATGCTTTTCCCAAAAGCCACACTAGCTCCTGGCAGAGATACAACCAATCAACGGAACACCCAAAGTTCCATCTCCACATGATGCTCGAAGCTGTGGCAACCTTGCTCTACCAAAGCATAACCATGCCAAACCAAACTTACTTTATACCAAGCCTCTACCAAGGGTGCTTACCCATAAGGCATCCAACTCCTCTCACAAGGCATCCTACTCACCTCATAGGCATCCAACTCATGGTCCCTCAACTGGACCCAACTTGCTTCTACGATGCTCAACTCTCCTGAGATTTAGGCACTCGAAGGTAGTTGACCGCACTACCAACCACAAAAGATCTCTTGGCCTTAACACTAGCGTGAGATGCACGCGCACTAACACTTACCAACCGACAACCTGCTTGACTTACTCAACCTCCAGTAACACTAGGAAAAGGCTCCGGCTCCTCTCGAACATCCTTTCGCTTGAAGTCCTTTGATTACCACCGAACTAGCCCTTTTGCACGACCTACACAGGTGCAATTACCATAAACGGATCCAAGGCTAAAGGAGTACGCTAAACTCCGGACGGCATAGTACCATCTGCTATACCCATGCCAAACTCAGGCCTGAACCAGATTTAGTGCCAAAGCGGCACACCAACCAATGCACCTCAAGTGCCACTACTACCAAATCCACATCTTACTACCAACGGGGCCAACAAGGTCACAACCTCAAGTGACACGAACTCTGGCTAGGCATACAAGGGCTCAACTCCAACAACCATGCCTAAGGCATCTCATCAAGCTGAAGGCTCACAACCTACTCTTGCATCTCCACATGATGCTCAACAAACTCTGGCCGGCTCTCTCAACATGCAGCAGCTAGCCCTACTCTAGGGCTTACCAAAGAAGAGTGTCCAACTCTATCGAGCAATTGAGGAAACCACCAACGGATCCAGTCCGAAGGGAACACTGCTTGCTGCACCCTTAACTACAGGGTTCCGGCTTACTGGCTGCAAACAACCACACTTCACATAAGCACAAAGATGCCTCATCAACCTCCTTGAAGGCTACCAACTCTGCAACCACTCTCTGGGCAACCAATAATCTATCAAGGCTCAAGATCAACGCTTGAGCTACCCAGGCTAGTCCACACGGGGACCTGCTCCACAAACATCCACAGCTAACTCCTCTCTTGGAGTGGCATTCCAAGGCAAAGCACCTCCACCCTCTCACTAGGGAAAACCATCAACTGGGCCACAGTTGTCCTATGGGAGTCCAATCTCTACCTCCCTCTGGAACGATGTCCCAGGGCATCCGAATCTACCTGGATACCACAACAAGCCACAACATACATCACACACTGCAAGAAGTTGGCATGATGGCGCTTTAAACCCAAACCAATAACGAGTCAGAACCTGCTCGTCTACGCTCCACAACACTACACAAGGCATACACTAGATGACAGGTATTGTAAATTCTTAACCCTTTTTCAACAACAAATAGTAAACTTAGGCGTACCTGATGACTGTCGGAGTGCTAGTGATCATGGGAAAACGACCTACAACAAAAGGTCAATCTACAGAATTTATTACTCTGAGCTTTGATACCAACTATAAAGGACCGACCCGAATGGGGCACTAAATGGGCCCTTACCCCAATGCATGCATTCAAAGTAAAGGACATTAAACAGACATGATTTCGGATTCCAATTAAAACAAAACATTCAAAATAACCCCTTTAAAAACTAGACAATTTCCCTAGAACCTGTCCCTGTTTCCAAGCACCTATTCCAAGATAAATACATTTCCAAAGTATACTCCGATCAGAGTCTTAAAACCATTCAAAACATGTCTAAATACAATAATGCTGGAATCTACAAATATTCAGAAAACATCCTAGGGCTCCGTGCCCAGCTACATGCATTCAGGGGAAAATAAAACATAAAGAGTCATAACACAAAATCAGAGTTTGATGACTGAGCCCCATGATCACAGCTCCTCCTTCAGCCATCCTGTCTCGCAACTTGGTTACCTGTGGAAAAACCACAATAATAAAAGTGAGTAACGAATTACTCAGTAAGAATCCCCAACCGGGGTACAATACGATATACATGGTCATCTCGATGAGCGTATGCAAGCTATGAATATAAACACAGAATAGAGCACATAGCTTAGCCCACACTTGGGCCTCGGATGCCAATTTAGGGTCTTAGTCCGGAATAATATCACCACACAAGTCACCCTATACGAGAAACAAGTCTCGGCCTCAGCCTGTCTACTGTCGACGAAAGGTACACTGGCTCACAATCCCGAGGAGCTCTCTAGTCGGCGCTGTAATGAGAGTAAGCATGCACCGCGTGCTCTGCGAACTATGGGGTGCCGGAGTGCGAAGGCAAGTGCCCATGTCCGATCCACCACGCCTAACTAAATCTTTGGATCGGTGTCAGCGACATAGGGGTGTGAGACTTGGACACGTAAACTATGTCGGCTGAACCACCGCTTTTTGGGGCTAAGGAAGGCGGGTCGTGGTAGGCTTACACCAAGAAGCCGTCCTTGCCTTAACAGTGGCAATCGGGGCTCTTGCCAAACATGCTGAGGACATGCCGGCCGCCGGGGGCGAGGCAATGCCAAGTCATCATCCCGACCGTTGGGGCATTTAACGATCTGCCACCCTCACCCAAGATTGCGGGGCCTACCGCTTGGGTTAGCTAATCCCCTCACGGGGTCCAGTGGGGCGAGAGCATCTGTCTCGGCGTCCCCGCCATGGATGCAAGGTACTTTATGCATCGGGCCGGATGATGCTATCTACGCAACTCTACTCCGCCCTAGCAATCAGCAAACAATTCCATAAAATCCAATACGTGCTCAATAAGAATACAACGAGCCTAGCATGATACTACGAAGCAAGGAACAGATACGAGCATGCCAGAAAGGAACAACCTAGCATGGATTAACATGAGAAATAACCAGGAAAATCATGCTAATTGGGAATTCAGAATAGAGTACCTAGCTACACATGTCAATAAACACAAACAAGCAATCAATCAGCAATCGCATAATATATCGCAGGGTCCACACAACTCCGGTAAGAAATCCTTACCTTGGTCGGGGACGATTTAACACGAAAACCTAAATTGCGAACGAACCCAAACTAGCTACCGAGAACCTATCAATCACAACAAAAATCACACAATAGGCCTAAATATAATAAAATAAGCAATGCTCAGCTCGGAAGCAACTCACGAGGTGCGACGAACGCACGAACGAGCCGATTGCACGAACGGGGCAGCAACGGGGCTGGCTGGGCGCGCTGGGGCTCAGGAATGGGCGCGTGGGCGCGCTGGCGCTCGGACGGGCGCTGGGGCGCGAGCTGGGCGCGGACGATGCAGGGGCGTGCGGCGAGGCTCGGCTGGGCGCACGAATGGGCACGTGGGCGCGCTGGCGCGCGGACGGGCGCTGGGGCGCGAGCTACGCGCGGACGATGTAGGGGCGTGCGGCGAGAATCGGCTGGGCGCTGGCGATGCGACGCGACACGGAGGTGGGCGAGAGCGCGCTCGCTGGCACGACTCGATGCGCGGCGTGGCTCGGCGGGCTGGGCAGCTTCTGCGCGCGAACAGGGCGAACAGGGCGTTGGAGAAAACGAGCTCGATTCGGCCGATTGGAGAGGATTCGACGCGCGATTTGTTGATGGCGAACTCCCCTACACTAGCTGCACAAAACCCATACCTCAAATCACCTCGACTCGGCCGGAAATGGCACAGCCCGAAACAGGGGAGAAGAAATCGAATTTTGAAGGAAAGGAAGAAGAAGAAGCTTACCGGGATGAAGAAGATCGGACCTCCGGCAACTCGGGATGAGAACCGGCTTGGAATTGGGGAGGAAAACTCGGCGAATTGCTGGTCGGTCGAGGTAGAAGGAGAAGAAATCGCGAAGGAAGGAGAAGAGGAAGAAGAAGGCTCGGGCGAAAATTCTGCTTTTATAATAAATCTCCACTGCGCACGGCATATATACCAGATCGCGCGCATAGATTAACAAACACGCCCAGTGGCTCGGTTGGCAGCGACCCTTGCCTAGCTTCCAAAGCGTCCTTGGCTTGAATCTCACTCGACGCGCTATTTAATTCCCTATTTATTTTTACCTTTTTCCAAGCCCAAATGTCTTCACCAAAATTCCCGATCCCATTCAAATCGACTCATAATTTTTCCGGCAATTAACAAATACATAACCGGCCTTGTCGGCCCGACCAAAATTACCAAAATGCCCCTGGGCCTCCCGGGAAGACCAGGATGAAATTTCTGGGCCGTTACACTTTCTCCCTCGGCCAACTGATCAGCTAAAAAACCGATCCCAAAAGATGTCCGACACCGTCAAGGGTCCTTCTCCCTCGACCAAATAATCAGCTCAAAAGCCAATCCCAATGGGTGTCCTCAAGGGCCTCTTACCCTCGCTAATAAATCTGGACTATAGGGAGAGTACCCGAAGTCTGGCTCTAAACTGGAAGGAACTGGTGTCACGAACATTAGCCCGGGGGAGCTCTCCGAACAGGCGACTAACGCGTGTGCGAGCACACCACATGCTACTACAACCAGCGTAAATGTGGGGGCCTAGGTACGCATGCCTAAAGACTCGGAAGCGGTGTCACTGAACACAGTAGTGCGAGGCCCTCGGCACTCATCTGTGCAGCCTGTACCACCGACCTGAAGCTAAGAACAGGCCAAGGCAGGCTTGCACCGTTGGCAGGGTTCTGCTCTAGCAGGCTACAAACTAGGCTTATGCCGATGTGGTAGCTAAATCCACATCGGCTGCCGGGGGGAAAGCAATGTACGTTATGCTTCGCTCTACTCCCGACCGGTGGGGACAAAGTACGTTATGTCCGCTCTCAGCCTCTGGATGATGACAAACCCTGCTATACGAGCTAAGAGTACAAAGTAACTGATTCCTGGCTAAACATACATATCAACATCAATCACACATAACCTAGCATGATACTACGAACTTAAAGCGGGAATCATAAGCATCTTTGGAAGAACAAACCTAGCATGGCACTAACATGTACAATCAAGCAAACATGCTAGCAAGAGATCAAACATAGCTGTCCTATCACTATCATGCTCATAACAGTCAACAAGCATACATAACACATCATGATAATATCGCAGGGTCCACACAACCACGGTAAGAAATCCTTACCTGGGAACAAGTGGAAAAATAGCTATCACAAGTCAAGAAGCAACTCTCGAGCTCCTAAGCGAGCCCGAACAACCTAAGCATTTAATAAAACATCCTAATTAAAAAGATAGCAACCAACAACTTAGGGCCAAAAAGAGGAAGACTCGTTAATACCAACCGAGAAGACATGCGGTCTCGGCAGCCAGGGGGCAGGATGGGCGCTGGCGAGTAAGGGCGACGCGTGCGGACGCGCTGGAGCGGCGTAGCGAGGGACGACGCGTCTGGGGGCTGGGTAGTAGCGCGCGCGCGCGCGCTGGGCTGTGAGCGCGCGCGCGGCGGCGACGGGCTGGGCAGAGCGAAGCGGCGTCGGGCGATGCAGGGCATGCGATGGGCGTGGCGCCTGGTCTGTTGAGGGTGTCGCGCTGCAGGCGACGGCCCTACTGTGGGCGTGCGACGGCTAGGCTTCTGGGCTGGGTGGTGCGGCACGGCTGGGCAGCCTGGGCGGAGCGGCTGGGCGTCCTGGGTGGTCTGGTGCGGAGCGGCTGGGCGGCCTGGGGTGTGGTGGCTCGGTTGGGCTCCTTAGCTGGGTTCCAAGGCTTGGTGCGGCTAGGGGAATGGGATTTTCTTGATTTTCTTTCCTTTCTTATTTTAAATAGCCCTAAAATCCCTTCCCAAGGCTTCCTCCTTCGAGACCTGGCTGAAACAACTTTCCTCCTATATAAAAATCATTTAATCCAAGCTTCCACTTCACCTTCCAGGGCAAGTGTTCAAAACCCAATGGAAACACTAAAATTATAAATAATTTTTGCCATTATCCAAAATGCTTCCAAACTTCTAAACAACTAGCCCCAACTCCTTGGGTCTTGCAACCAACAACAATCAAGCCTCGACGAAGGCAGGAAGGACCCCGAAGACCTGAAAATCCACAAACCCGGCCCCGGGGAGCAAAAGACCAAAATACCCCAAAGGGTTAAAATAGCTCTAATGGCCCATATGAACATCCGAATAATGAACCGGAAACACCTGGGAAACCGGAATAGAAAACTGGGCCGACAATACTCCCTCCTTTTAAGACTTTCATCCTCGAAAGTCCTAAGACGAAAACAACTCTAGGAAATCTCCACTGATCCTTAACCAACAATAAACCTTCTTCGAAATCCAACCCCCCTTGGGTTCCCAAAGGCTCAAAGCCACAAAGCCATCCAGTCTGCCACAAACTATCTCAATCAAGACTGGGCATACACTGAACTCCGAAGAAATAGATGCGATAGTGCTAAACGGTAAGCCACATCCTCAAACTCGCACTAACTCTCAAACGGTCTTAAAATCTTAGGGCTCAATTAACCCTGCTAACCCAACTCGGAACGCCTCTCTACGGCGCTACCCTCAGCAAACTCGTGGACGGGTCACAAGCTCTAAAACTCTACGCCACGCACCGGCGTAACTTCTCTGAATGCTCACAGCTGTTATCAAACAGCCTCGACCCTACACCATGCTGACCAAACAACTGAACCTCCCAGGTTTCAGAAACTAAACGACCTACTCTTACTTCACAAGAAACCAGCAAACCCCAATGTTTGCCTACAATCCTTAACGAAATCCAAATCGAACCACCAACTGGTGACTGATCCTAGAGGCAAACGTCTCCAACTAGCACGCGTCCACAACACTTAAGCAACCATCTTACGAGAAATCGAAATACCAAAGCCAAGGGGCACTTTCCTGGTTCATCAAACGGCTACCACCATCACACCAGCTGAAACTTCAGCTACGACCACCTTTAAAAGACAAGGTCCAGGCACATGCTCCACTCGGCCAAACCAACAAACTGGAGCCCCTCATCGGCTGACAACAAACTTTTCAATGCAAACCTACCAGCAACTGGCCTAAGAGAACATCGCCAGACAGGAAAACAAACAACATTCCTCTCACAGAAATCTCTAGCTGCTGGGAATAAAACATCACGCGGCTACTAGCAACACAACACCTCGAGGATAACAACTCAAAAGGTTTTCCCAACCAAAGCCAGGGCACCTCTGTGCCAACCCACTCGACTGTGGCTCAGCTATAACGCCGACTGCGAACTCACAACAACTAGGAACAAAGCCCGAGAAGGGCTTATTCTGCAAAAACTCAACTCAGGCTTATAACGAGCAAGGCTCGCCTCCAAGCTGCCACTCAACTCTTAAGCCCATTTGGCTACTCAAAGGACTTCCTCCTTTAGCTTAGACCTAACTCCTCTTCCAACTAAAATATCCACACCCGAAACATCCCGAGGAATAACGATAACGACAACCACAAAGCTTGTGGATCACGCGCAACACCAATCAAGCAAGACTGCCCCAAAAGTTAATACTCGAAACTGGCATCCACGGTGCAACTCAACGATCACAGAAACTAGGGGTTCTTCAAACCCCAAAGATCCATCAAATAATCAGCAACAACTTAACCACTTAGCCTGGCTAACCACCGTCCTCACGAGGTCGAACAACTTGCCGCTTGCTACTAACACTACACAAGATTTCCCCTGGCTAGGCTGACCGCTGCGCCACTCTGCTCAACTTCACAACTCAGGAGCTACGCTGACTCCTGATAAACAGGGATGATTCCTTAGCAAACAGACTTTCGATGGATAGCGAACTACACACATGCTCGCTGTCTTGCTCAAACTCAAAGGCATCAACAGCCAACGCTCTCGGAAGCAACACCAGAGGGAGTCAACAACCGATTGGACCACCTACCCAGAACTACACTACTACAAAAAATGGGTTAGTTGACGCGCATAGAACATCAACAATGTAGTATAGTTGACGCTTTTGAAAACGTCAATGAATCGACTGTCAACTAAAGTCACTATAGTTGATGCTTCTAAAGCGTTATCCAATGATATAATTGACATAGTCAAATTGTCAAGAAATGTACATGGATTGACGTTATTTAAACATCAACGAAATTATTTGTTGACATCTTAGAAACGTCAACAAATTTAACAAACAACGTCATTTTAAAATACGATTAACGCTTATCTAACATCAACTTGGTCATTATTGTTGACGTGTATTAAACGTCAAGGAATATATCTTTTTTTTAAAAAAAATTGGTCGAATTGATCTAAATTTCGTGTTCATCCTGTAAAATGATATTGTAACGACCCGACCCGAATGGGGCTCTAAATGGGCTCTTACCTCAATGCATGCATACAAATCAACACTAGAATTTGCAATAGGGTTGTTTCGGATTCTAAGTAAAAACCAAAAACCGGCAAGAGTTCATTTAAAAAGTCAATACAAAATTCTTGAAACTGTCCCCTGTTTCCAAGCACTGTTCCAAGACAAATACATTTCCAAAACTTACTCTGATCAGAGATTTATTAAAAACATACAACTTTACAACATTTACAACAATGCTAGAAACCGGAAATACATTCATAAAACAACCTAGGGCTTCGTGCCCAACTACATGCATTCAGAGGACATTTAAATCATAAACATAAACATAAGACTCAGAGTTGAACAACGGGTTTTCCATGATCACAGCTCCTCCTCCAGCCATCCTGCCTCGCGCCATGGTTTCCTGAAAGATAACTAAGGGTGAGTAACGAATTACTCAGTAAGAATCCCCAACCAGGGTACAATACGATATAATCAATCATCTAGTACCAAAGCATGCAAGCAAACAGCTACCAACACAGATCATAGCTCAACGAGCTTACAAAGAAAGATCTGGAGTCATCGGAAGTCTCCTACTTCCGCCTAATGATTGGTTATCCTAACCAATCACGGGACATCTCTCGAGGGTCTTTCTCCTCGGCCGGTTGATCACTCAAAAACCGATCCCAAGGATGTCCTCAAGGGCCTCTTACCCTTGCTAATAGATCTGGACTATCGGGAGAGTACCCGAAGTCTGGCTCTAAACTGGAAGGAATGGTGTACTCACGAACATTAGCCCGGGGGAGCTCTCCGAACCGACAACTAACCCGTGTGCGCGCACACCGCATGCTCTTCTACAACCGGCTTAAATGCGGGGGCCTAAGGGCAAACTTCGCGGGCCAGGTACGCATGCCTAAGACTCGGAAGCTGTGTCACTGATCACAGTAGCGCGAGGCCCTCGGCGCTCATTTGTGCAGCATGGTCCACCGACCTGAAGCTAAGAACCGACCAGGGCAGGCTTACACCGATGGCAAGGTTCCGCTCTAGCAGGCTACAAACTAGGCATACGCCAATGAGGTAGCTAAGTCTCATTGGCTGCCGGGAGGGGGGAGAAAAAGCAAGGTATGTTATGCTTTGCTCAATATCCTACCACTGGGGACAAAGTACGTTATGTCCGCTCTCAACCCCTGAAGCAATGTTTCGCTGTGCTCCCGACCGGTGGGGACAAGATACGTTATGTCCGCTCTCGGCCTACGGATGATGACAAACCCTACAACTCTATCAAAGAGTACAGAGCAAAAGCAATGATTCACGGCGGCTAGCAAGCAAAGACCGACATCAATCACACTACCTAACATGATACTACGAGCTTAGCGGGAATCATAAGCATGCTTTGTGAGAACAAACCTAGCATGGCACTAACATGTAATATCAAGCAAACATGCTAGCAGAAATCAATCAAAGCTGCTCTATTATTATCATGCTCATAACAGTCAGCAAACAAGCAAGGCATAATCATGACAATATCGCAGGGCCCACACAACTCCGGTAAGAAATCCTTACCTGGTCGAAAGGCAACAACACACAATAAAATTAACTGCGATCGAACCCGAGCAACGAGGCACGGCTGCACTCGGACGGGCGTTTGCCGACGGGCTAGGTAAATGATGAGCGCAGCGGCAGCGCTACTGGCCGGGCGCGAAGCCGCGCTGGCTGCGCGCACGGGACGCAGACGCGAGCAGCAACACATGGCGCGCGCGCGGCAAGCATGAGAGAGCGGCGACGCGGCGCGAGCGACACGACGCGAGGGCGTGCGATCTGGCGCTGGGACGAGCTACTCGAGCGCGGACGACACGCGACGGCCTGGGCGACACAGACCAGGGCAGAGCAGGGCGACGACACTACGCGGGCGAGCTCGGGCGACACGAGCTGGGCGAAGCGAGGGATCAGGCTCGGCCGGCGATGGCGCTCGACGCCGGGCCGAGGCGACTGGCCGGGCGAGGCGAGGCGCGCGGGTCAGGCTAGCTCGGCGAGCAGGGGCTCGGGCTGGGCGATGGCTGGCTCGGGCTAGGGGCTAGGCGAGCCAAGGGCTAGGCTAGGTGGGGGGGCTCGGGGAGAGAGAGAGAGAGAGAGAGAGAAAATTGATTTTGGGGAAAAAAATAAAAGAAAAAAACGAAATAAAAAGGAAAATGGGAAATAAAAGGGAAAAATGGGATTTTAATTCCATTTTCCATCCTTATTCACTTAAAACCTCAAAATCCCATTTCCCGGCTTCCTCCTCCGAGACCCGATCAAAGAAATCTTTTCCAATCAATCAAACTCACTTAAATCCAACTCCCAAAGCAACACTAAAGGCTCGGGCTCGAATCCCAAAAGAATCACACAACCAACCATCACTTTGCCAAAGCCCAAACCACAACCGAGCATCCAACCGACTAGCCCAAATACCACGGGACTCGCAGCCACCAACAAACAAGCCTCGACAAAGGCAGGAGCTACCTCGAAGCCCTGAAGACCACAAATCCTGCCCGAAGAGCCAAAAGACCAAAATACCCCCAAGGGTCCAAACGGCTCTAAAACCCAACCAAACAACCGAAACTTGACCCGAAGGCACCTCGAAAATTGGAATAGGAAACTGGGCTGTTACAGATATATTGCTTGACAGAATTCTGATTATAAATTACAAAACATTCAACATAATTAGCATAAACTTAATATATATTTTTAGTATTAATATTTTACATAATCCAAAATTACAAAGAAAGTATGGAACAAGATTCGCTTTCAAAGTTCCCTTCCTAAATATACACAAAATCACTCATTCCAAAAAATAGCCCAACTATTATCAAAACTAATTGTATACACAAAAAAAGAATATGAAATACTTTTAAAATTTTATAGTCTTCCTAGATATATTTAGCAACGAACAAAATACAACATTCCACGTGCACTTTATCTTACTCATATGTAGGGTACTAGAAATCCAACCTATTCCACGCGCACTTGATCAAACTCATCTTGTGTATATGAGTCTCTTGTATCAATCTATTAACATTAATTAAGGCTCAAATAATAACCTTTTGCAACAAGGATTATAAACAAAACAACTAGAAGAACCGTACAACAAGAAAATGATACTTTAAAGCATGAAAAAGAATCTAAGCTTTTCCATCATAAAGTTTAGGGATGAAAAACAATATCAAAACTCTAGAGGATGACATTGAAATTTAGGCAAATTTGATGAGTTTGAGATTTTTTCTGTATTCATGACAAGTCAAAATCTTTGCGGCCTTGTTTACCATAAGGGTTGTACTAATTTTCATGAATTTTCCACATTCACAACCTAATTCAAACCCCCTAAATTTTCAAGAGATTCCAAATTATGCACTTCAAATTTCTCCTATCCCAATTTCAACATGCTTCAAAATTGAAGCTGCAATAAAATGAATTTCCTTAAAAATCTAAATAAACTTTAAGATTGAAACAGCAACAAGGCTTGTTGTGCTACTAAAATCCCAAAAGAATAATATAACATTCTAGCATGGTGTTCTTTTTTCGCCAAAAGAAAAAAGGATATCTCATATTTTGATTGAATAGTTTAATAAATAATAAAACTTAAATTAGCATGTTTTAGATGGAATAAGTTCCTAGACCACTCAAACAACTCTAACAATACCTTCCAACATATCCCTATTTCAATGTAAACATAAATACATCTTGAACAACATGCTCAAAACACAACCTAAAAAATGCTTAAAGCTTTAAGCCAAATGACTACTATTAATATTCATACTTGTTGTCCAACATGGGCAAAGAAAATTTCATCACAAGTTACTAAGAAAAGAAGGATAACCAAACTTGAGATCAATGTGATAACTCGTGAAATAAGAAGTATATCAGTCATTGCTAAAGGGACAATGATATGAGAAAAGAAACACCTGAAGTCTAGCAGCACCACTAGATATTTAGATTTGAAATTAGATATGATAAAGATATTGTCCTAAAAAATAGAAGTTTGAGCAACTATTGAACATAAAATGAAAATCTGACAAAGAATGCATATAAAAAGAAATACTCATACCTTTCAATCAATCAATATAAGAGTATCTCCAGCTCTATAATCAGTGTCAAAATTGAAATGAATATGAAGCTCAAACCTAAATTAGAAATACAACTTTTAGAGGAATGCACACTTAACCCACAAATATGACCTAAAAGTGAATAGTGATACTCCAGTTAGAAGCATATAATTTTCCTTTTTCATATTTGTTTTTCTTAGACTTACCTTTTCAAGAGTTTTTAGAAATTCTTGATTTACAACGTCAGCGCATACTTGTAAAGTTGTGCCAATATGCTTGAAATAGTTTATTGTGCAAATCAGAGAATAAAGAGTAGGGAAAATCAAACACCACTAACAAATTAAACACATGGTTTAATTAAGTGTTCCCAAGCTCTACAACAATACAATACAAAAAAACACCAAAAACAAAACTACTATTAAAACAAAAAAATAAATTCTATCCACAACAAAAAATCTAGCAGAGAATGCACGTCGATACCATAGGTTCAACAAACGAGTTCTCTAATGTACAAAACAGAATCCACAAAAATTACACATCAATCGCAAGCAGAAAAATCTTCAAGTAAAAGGCCTGATTCAAAAAGATAATGCACAAGGCAAAAGCAATATACCCAAATAATGGTAAAAGGGCCAAAGATTCACTTGACTACATACTCGGGGCACCAACATACATTTATAAAAAAGTTTCAAAAAAAATGTTCTACATTATTTCCAACCTAAGCCTGAATTAACTTCAACTTTTTAGCAAAACAAATTAGACAAAAAAATGTACTATTAACCCTTGAATTAAAGCAACCTAGAACCTTTGGCAATGAAGGTTTTGTTAAAAAGAGCTAAAAAACCAACCAGAGTTTAGTCTATAAAGAAATAAACCAAACAAACCATAAAACTTGGATCTATCTAAAATTAAAGAGATGAAGAAACGAAAATCATTGTTAGAGAGATGAAAAAAAGATAATCAATTTTAGGATTCACAATCAAAAGACGTGATTAGAAATTGGAAGCCTACCAGAGAATTAGAAGGAGAGGGGAGACGAGATTGCATAAAACAATACATATCGATTTCTAGGCCTCCATTAATGTTCAGAAACTTCATTTGAAACAAAAACAGAGAGAAAAAAAGTAGTGTACCTCAAGTCCCTCTTGAATAAATGAATGGTGAAAACATACTTAAGCAGAAGAATCCTTCGATTGTCGTTCGAGAAAAATGCTTCTCTTTGTTCTACGAAGAAAAATATCAATGAAATTATAGAATCAATACATATTGAACTTCATTAGCTCACTAGCTCTCGAAGAAATACTTCCTTATGGCAGTAAAGATTGTGAACAATCAACTCTACATTACTAAATATGCAACAAATACATTACTAAATATACCATAGAGACCACAAATTCACCACAAAAACCCGAGACATGTTCAGTAATTAATGTTTCACGAAACACCTCACAAACCAAAAGAATATTTTTGTAACACTTTATTCTTGTGAAATTTCATTCTTCCTTCTTTATTGAATATAAAAAAAATACAACCAAAAAATATAACTTAGAACAAGCAGAGACTTATACCAATTCATACATGCATAACTAGGACCCTAGTTTAGCCCAACCTAGTACTTAATCAATCCAGAGCTTAAAAAGAAAAAGAAATATTGCATACACAATAACTGTTTAGCATCCTCAGGATTGAGTTTCCTAAATTTAACAAGAGAGTGTATAGCTATTCGAGCGTCCTAAATGCCTCATTATGTCTTGCCAACATCAAACAATATTAATTACTTATTTAATAATAAGTTCTCGTCTATGGTGTAGAAAGTTCAACAAGCAACTCAACAATTCAATGATAACTTGATAGCTTTAATTTTTCCCTAAACCTGCATCATTTTAAGCAAATATACCATGAGAAAGAAAACTTGCGCACACCAAAGCATTCCACAAGGCGATATCTGGTAGCGGCATTTCAACGAACACCTTCTGTGCAAGATCAAAATCTCTAAATTTCGCATAGGCATCAAGCAACATGGTCTACAGAAGAACAAATATCAAACCCAAATCACAAAACCTAGGAATGTAACTGTGTGGTTTCATAACAAGTCAATGCACGAGCCTAAGCTTTGAGAGCAAAAGAACAAAAGAGAGCATCAACTTTGTGAAACCCATTTGAGGAAGCAAATGATGTGTTTTAGAAAACGGCATTTGAGGGATTAGAGCTCGGTACAGCGCTGTGAAGGACAAAAAATATGGTGGCATGAGGGAGGTCGTTGAAGAGGGAAATGGGGCAATGCTTGAGAAGCTTGGTGCGAGAAGAAGAGAAGTGGGAATGGTCATTGGTGATGAGATCGGCTTGAATACCGAGACTCATCTCAATCTTCAATCCACCACAAGAAAAAGCAAATAAGATGAAGGGAATGGAAGTGTGCGTGGTGGACTTGATGACAACGAAGGAGTCTCTGGAAAAATTGTGAATGCAATCGTGCCCTAGTTATTGCAACTCTTACTTTTTCTTTTAGTAGACATATATATCATTTTATCAATTTTAATTAATTTAATTAGTTGACGTTGAAAACGAGTCAACACATTTATTTTAAAGTTGACACACACACCACATCAACTAAAACCAAGTATAAAAAAAATAAAGTTCATATACGCGTGTTTTTAATTTAGTTGACGTTTTTTCATGTAAGAGATATTTTAGTTGACATTTTATGTTCAAAACGTCAATTTTAAACAATATCAAGTGTCAACTATATTGATTTTTGTAGTAGTGCTAACAGTATTTACTCAACCACCGGGGGAGGGGTCAACTCCCGAAACCTCCTGACTAAGAACAAGTCCTCAGGGCAACGCCCGCTTGCTCGAACCGAGCTAGCTCACGAAACAACATGGGAACCAAACCTTGGTCAACACCAAGCACCATCTTGCTAAGAATTACGAAAACCAACGTGGAGGTTACCAAGAACAACTCTAGCTTGTTAACCGACAACAAGCATCCAACAACTCAATCCGTGGAACTCTGCCTGGTCTGACTTAGCTCTGGTAAAGCTCTCCACAATCTAGGGTTCCTCCGATCACCCTCCGACACATATTGTCGTCAACGGACTAACAGACATCTGGCTACACGAGCACATCTCCCTCCAGCATCTCAACTGTGCTGGCCAAAAGCTCTTCCTTGCCACATCTGTAGCTTCTATCTAGGGTAAGGATCCGAACAACACTCTTAGCCATGGCGGCCAGAAACTCCGCGATTTTGCTACCATCGCCCTTGATCAGTTCCAACTGAACTCCAACCATCGATCAACAAGAAATGACTCTACCCAGGTCAAGGGCCAACTAGCATAACTTGCCTACGCAACAACCCGGCTACCGGCACGGTAACCACTCAACCAAAGTTAGGGCACTTGCCAAGAACTAAAGCCCTAACTCCTCAGAACTGAGCACTGGTTTCACAACCCGAATCCTTTCGTTGTTCCCCAAACATGCACCACAGAATGAGCTATGCAAAAGTACACCGACGTGTACCGCTCCAACTAGATTTCTCAAGATCCAACAAGAACTCTCACACAAGGCAACTTTTGCCTCCAAATAGAGCCACAACTAGCAAGGGAGCAACAAGAGTTCAAACCCTCTCGGGGTCAACTCACCACGAAACGAAACATTGGTCAACTCACTCAACAAGAGCATAGCCACACCAAGCTAACTTACCTCATACCAATGGTCCACTAAACGTGCTCCGATCAACCATCCAACTCATGGCTCTAACACTGGATCAACCACGCATCATCGATGCCAACTCTACTCATATTAGGGTAACTCCAGGGTAGTCGAATCACACTACCATCCAACTGCCTCACAAGCCCACAACACAGGCGCGAGAACTCGGACGCGCTAGCCCTTAACAACCAACAACATCCTTTGTACCCAACTCTCGGCGACTCTGAAAGGCTCCTACTGTAATGACCAGACCCGAATGGGGCTCTAAATGGGCCCTTACCTCAATGCATGCATACAAATCAACACTAGAATTTGCAATAGGGTTGTTTCGGATTCTAAGTAAAAACCAAAAACCGGCAAGAGTTCATTTAAAAGTCAATACAAATTCTTGAAACTCATCCCCTGTTTCCAAGCACTGTTCCAAGACAAATACATTTCCAAAACTTACTCTGATCAGAGATTTATTAAAAACATACAACTTTACAACATTTACAACAATGCTAGAATCCGGAAATACATTCATAAAACAACCTAGGGCTCCGTGCCCAACTACATGCATTCAGAGGACATTTAAAACATAAATACAAGATTCAGAGTTGAACAACGGGTTTTCCATGATCACAGCTCCTCCTCCGCCACCATCCCGCTCGCGCCATGGTTTCTGAAAGATAAGTAAGGGTGAGTAACGAGTTACTCAGTAAGAATCCCCAACCGGGGTACAATACGATATAATCAATCATCTAGTACCAAAGCATGCAAGCAAACAGCTACCAACACAGATCATAGCTCAACGAGCTTACAAAGAAAGATCTGGAGTCATCGGAAGTCTCCTACTTCCGGCCTAATGATTGGTTCTCCTAACCAATCCTGGGGCATCTCTCGAGGTCTTTCTCCTCGGCCCGGTTGATCACTCAAAAACCGATCCCAAGGATGTCCTCAAGGGCCTCTTACCCTTGCTAATAGATCTGGACTATCGGGAGAGTACCCGAAGTCTGGCTCTAAACTGGAAGGAATGGTGTACTCACGAACATTAGCCCGGGGGAGCTCTCCGAACCGGCAACTAACGCGTGTGCGCTCACACCGCATGCTCTTCTGAAACCGGAGTAAATGCGGGGCCTAAGGGCAAACTACGCGGGCCAGGTAAGCATGCCTAAGACTCGGAAGCGGTGTCACTGATCACAGTAGCGCGAGGCCTTCGGCGCTCATCTGTGCAGCATGGTCCACCGACCTGAAGCTAAGAACCGGCCAGGGCAGGCTTACACCGATGGCAAGGTTCCGCTCTAGCAGGCTACAAACTAGGCTATGCCGAAGTGGGTAGCTAATTCCACAACCGGCTGGTTGGGGGGGTAGAAAGATACGTTATGCTGCACACACTTTATTCCCGACCTGAGCTAAATCCACCTTAGTGACCGGGGGGGGGAAGCAAGATACGTTATGCTTCGCACACTACTCTCGATCAGTGGGGACAAAGTACGTTATGTCCGCTCAGCCTCTGGATGATGACAAACCCTACAACTTTATCTAAGAGTACAGAGCAAAAAGCAATGATTCCTGGCTAGCAAACAAAGACCGACATCAATCACACTACCTAGCATGATACTACGAGCTTAAGCAGGAATCACAAGCATGCTGGCAGAACAAACCTAGCATGGCACTAACATGTAATATCAAGCAAACATGCTAGCAGAAATCAATCAAAGCTGCTCTATTATTATCATGCTCATAACAGTCAGCAAACAAGCAAGGCAAAATCATGACAATATCGCAGGGCCCACACAACTCCAGTAAGAAATCCTTACCTGGTCGGAAGGCAACAACACACAATAAAATTAACTGCGATCGAACCCGAGCAACCTATAACGAGCCAAGCAAACACATCAATAATCATAAAATAGCCCTAAATATAATAAAATAAACAGGGCTCGGCTCGGGAGCAACTCACGAGGCACGGATGACACTCGAAGCGGGCGGCCGTGCAGGCTAGGCGGTGATGATGGCGTATGAGACAGCGCGCTGGGGCGCAGGGCTGGGCGCTGGGGCGCTGGCTGGGCGCGAGCTGCGCGCGGAGGGGCGCTGGGCTGCGCACGGACGGCACGCGAGCGATACAGGGCGCGCGGGCGCGGGCTCTAGCTCGGCAAGGCGACTTCGCGCGGGAGCGAGCGACACGACGCGAGGGCGCGCGATCTTGCGCTGGGACGCGCGACTCGAGCGAGGACGACATGCGACGGCCTAGGCGACACGGACCAGGGCAGAGCAGGACGACGACACTGTGCGGGCGAGCTCGGGCGACACGAGCTGGGCGAAGTAGGGACTGGGCTCGGGCTGGCGATGGCGCTCGGCCTTTCGGGCCGAGGCGACTGGTGAGCAAGAAGCGCAGGCGCGGGTATTCTAGCTCGGGCGAGTAGGGGCTTGGGCTGGGCGAGACTGGCTCGGGCTAGGGGCTGAGCGAGCCAAGGGCTAGGCTAGGTGGGGGGGGGGGGTCTCGGGGAGAGAGAGAGAGAGAGAGAGAGAAAATTGATTTTGGGAAAAAAAATAAAAGAAAAAAGGGAAATAAAAAGGAAAATGGGAAATAAAAGGGAAAAATGGGATTTTAATTCCATTTTCCTTCCTTATCCACTTAAAACCTCAAAATCCCATTTCCCGGCTTCCTCCTCCGAGACCCGACCGAAGCAATCTTTTCCAATCAATCAAACTCACTTAAATCCAACTCCCAAAGCAACATTAAAGGCTCGGGCTCGAATCCCAAAGGAAACACACAACCAACCAACACTTTGCCAAAGCCCACCACCACAACCGAGCATCCAACCGACTAGCCCAAACACCACGGGACTCGCAGCCACCAACAAACAAGCCTCGACAAAGGCAGGAGCTACCTCGAAGCCCTGAAGACCACAAATCCTGCCCGGAGAGCCAAAAGACCAAAATACCTCCAAGGGTCAAAACCGCTCTAATGACCCAACCAACAACCGAATCTTGACCCGAAGGCACCTCGAAAACTGGAATAGGAAACTGGGCTGTTACACCTACTTATCCCTCGAACGACCTCACACTTGTAGTTCTTTGACTACCATCGAGCTAGATCTCTTATGCAACCCAAACAGGTGCAATCTCAGGAAATGGGTACAAGACTAGTGGGGATGCTAAACTCCGGGCGGGTCCAGGAACCACCTGCACAAAAAGTGCCAACTGGCCTGAATCTAGGCCTCCTCTCAAGCTTGGTGCCAACAGGCACTACATCCTTTACAACACAAACACCCTTTTACGGGCTTTAAGCCCCTCTGAGGGTAGGGAAGGTCACACTCCAGGTGATAGGGCAATGGCACTCAACACAAGAGTCTCAACACTCGAGTAGTCTACTCTCTGACATCACGTCTAACAGACAAGCCACGGCCTACTCCTGCATCCCACTAGATGCGCAACAAATACTCAGGCTAACCCTCGGGTGGCAGCACCTAGCTCCACACCTAGAACATGCTAACACAAGGTGCTTCTCTCTACTAGCCAGCTGAAATCCACGGACGGATTAAGTCCTGACAAGAAAACTCCACACTACACCCTTGCTACGAGGGTACTAAAAGAACTGGCTGCAAAACGACTGCAGGCTTGCTGGAGGACAAGATGTCTCTACATCTTCCTCAAAAGCTACTAGCCTGGCAGCTTGCCAATCGACCGGGTGGCTGGTGGAGACTCTGCTGATCCGCCTCTCACAGGGGACTTCCACCACCACACTGCTGCATCAAACAACAGAAGAACGGCACGCCTCGGCCTCTAAACACCAGGTCATTCCAACACTCGGATGATAAACTCGATCCTGGCCAACCACCTCGCTGCTAGCAGTAGGTCTGAAAAACATCCAGCTCTACAGGCTTCCACTTGCCAAACTCGGCGGCTCGATTAACGCCAACTAACTCATCAGTATAAACCTGCTGATCAAGCCCTTCCAGAAACCTCCGGGGCTACTGGAGCTTCTAGGGGGGTGTCTCCTAAATAAACTCGGCCAGCTGGGCCATCTGTGCCCAGGACTCCTCACTACGCGCTACAAACTTCTCTTGGGTCTTCGCTCTCTGTTAGCTGAAAGACCTGCCATCAACTCTCTCATGGCTGGAGCACACTCTTCTCAAGGAGTCTCACTCTGAGGTAGACTAGCCTCTACCCCCGCCTCTTGGCTACTCAACTGCCAGGGCCAAAACTGGCCTTCGGGTCTAGACAACCCTGGACGTGGTCTCAACAACAACACGATCAGTCCAACTCCTCGGTTGGACATACCCAACGTCCCTGCTCCTCAATGTGTAATCAACAACTGACGATCTACACAAAGCATAAAAACTAGCCCACGTTGGGGCTCTCACTGCCCAACAAGGGTAACACATCTATACTAGATGCAGTATTGTAAAATAAAACCCTTAACTTAATGAACTCAGACAAACCTGACGGCCGTGGAGTGCTGATGATCATGAGAACAACAACCTACAAAGCAGGTTAGTCTACAGAATCTATGACTCTGTGCTCTGATACCAACTGTAAGAACTCGACCCAAAATACGGTCCTAAACCTAGCTTCTCACTCAGCATGCAAGTTAAAAACTTTATCAAGCGGTTTAGTGCTCATATTTAAAACCTTTTAAAACATTTGAGAACGGGGAACACTTAAAACATAAACAACAACCTTCATTTAAGCAAAACCAACAAAGTAAAACAAGCCTGGCCAGTGTTTATAAAAACATACAATACAGTTTAAACAACTTTTAAAAACGTCCCCCTAGGACTTCTGTCCTTCTACATTTGAACAAATTATGCAAACAATAAAAGATGAGTGCTGGCGGCTCCCATTATCAATCGGCTCCCTCCGCTTATTTGTCCGGTCTTTATCACAAGTTACAGTGGAAAAACCACAGAAATAAGGGTGAGTATAAACATACTCAGTAAGAATCCTCAAGCAGGGTACAATACGTGTAAGGACCCGACCCAAGAAACGGTCTCTAACCTAAGGTCCATACTTAGCATGCATGAATAAGAATATAAACATCATTCAGAGTCGGAAGTTTAAAACCTTGCAATAAACACTTTTAAAACAAAACCATGATTTCAATTAAATAAAGCAGGTAAATGACTGATCAAGATTTTCTTAAAACAATTCAAAGGAAAAGCGATGCGAGAACATAAAATAGTTTGAGTGCTTTTTCCTAGGGACCCAAGTCCCACTACATGCTAAATCATTAAGGAAAACATTTAAAGAAACGTGCGACCCAGAGTCAGCTATCCATGATCATCGAGCCGCTTCCTCCTAGCCATCCAGCTTCTATCCCAAGTTACCTGGTGGAAAGCCACAGAAAATAAGGGTGAGCAACAAGTTACTCAGTAAGAATCCCCAATCGGGGTACAATACGAAATCATCTCATTTAGCACATGGACAAGCAACCATACGAAGACTTAGAGCAGAAACGGTTCGTTAGGCTATGGGCTATTTCTAGGGCGAGCCTATTCAAGGGCTCCCATCATGATCACTCCTAGGTCCTACGCTTGGATGCCCTTCGGCCTTACACAATCTAGGACTCAGTGATGCCCAGTGGGGCCTTACACACTTAGGACACAGTGATGCCCAGTGGGGCCTTACACACTTAGGATACAGTGATGCCCAGTGGGGCCTTACACACTTAGGATGCCCATTGGGCCTTACACCTTCAGTATCAGTGATGCCCAGTGGGCCTTACACACCTAGGATGCCCATAGGGCCTTACACCTCCAGAATCAGTGATGCCCAGTGGGCCTTACACACCTAGGATGCCCATAGGGCCTTACACCTCCAGATGTCCATCGGGTCTTGCCCGAGCGGGACCCCCAACTAGTTACCTCTACGGCCCTCTAAACTATACATTACACATCTAACCGTAACTTGGATCTAGCAGCATACAATAGGCAGCATGGTTCTATCAAGATAGGAAAGCCTAACATGGAACTAACGGGATGTAAACATGTCACGAACATGAATCAAAAGAAAACATGAAACCTATCACTAGAAACTCATATGATTACTGATAATGTCGTGCTATCAACTATTCGCGAGGTCCACACAACCCGGGTAAGAATCCTTACACGGAAATAAGTGGAGGTTGATTATCCCGAATCAAATAACGACCCTCGAGCTTTTAAGCGAACTCGAGCAACCTAAACAAGTAATAAAACATCCTAATTAATAAACAACATCTAAAGCGGGAAGTCCAAAGGGTGGAGGCTCGGGAATTTACCCACCGAGAAGGCACTCGTCTCGCGATAGCAGCGGCAGGGCCAGTCTTTGCTAGGCGATAGGGCGCGCTGGCGCGCGACTGGGCGCTATCAGCGCTGGCTGGGCGGCGGCCGGGCGGCGAGGGACAGCGTGCGCTGGCGCTGGCTGCGCGCGCGGCAGGGACGCAGCGCAGAGAGCGCTGGCCGGGCGGATGTGGGACGAAGCGGCGCGCACGCACGCAGACGCGGGCGGTGCGGTCTGAGCGTCTCTGGCGACGACGCTGGGTGGTGTCGTGTCGGGCGCCGAGGCGGCTACACGGCCGGGCGCTGGGCGACTGGTGCGGAGTGGAGGCTGAAATTTATTATGCGGCGGCGTGGGCGGTGGCCGCTCGACTCGATCTGGTGGCGGTGGCTCGGTGCGGTCGCGGCGATGGTCGTGAGGCGTGCGATGTCGTGGGGCGGCAAAGAGGCGTTAGGCGGCGGCGTGGGCGAGGCACGGCGGCGGCGGTGTGGGGCGAGCACGGCGGCGGCGGTGTGGGGCGGCAGGCGAGGTGAAGGAGAAGTCTAGGGTTTTGGGTTCTTATTTTCTCTTTTCTTTTCTTTAAATATAATTCCCTTCCTTAACTTAAATAGACTTGGGAATCTCATATGACCTTCCCAAGACTCCCTTCGAGCCTGGTGACGCGTTTATTTTCCTTATTTAAACCCAAGCTTCCAAACCCTTTTTAGGCCAAGGGTTCGAGTCCTTCCAATGACTCCTCCCAAACTTAAAAATATAAAAGGAAACCTTATTTTACATTTAGTGAAAACCGGCTGTTACAATACTCCCTCCTTAGAAGACTTCCGTCCCGGAAGTCATTTGCTCCTAAAACAACTCTGGGTAACTCCTCCTCATCTCCCCTTCCAACTCCCAAGTAGCTTCCTCAACTCCCCTGATTCCGCCACTTTGCACTTTCACTAGGTAAATGGCCCGGTTCCTCAAAACCTTTTTCTCAAATGCCGGGATCCTTATGGGTTTCTCCTCAAAGCTCGAGTCATGGTTCAAGCTGTAAAGGCTCAAAATCTATGGCGTGCGAAGGATCGCCACATCTTTGGCGGAGCATCGAAACGTGGAACACACTATGCTGCTGCTGACCAGGGGGACGGCGGCGGTGCTATAACCGACAGGCCACAATCCCAATCCTCTCAAGGACCTCGAAAGGTCCAACAAAACTGGGATCGGTTTCCCCTTTTTACAGAACCTCGGGACCCCTCGCATCGGAGCTACCTTGAGGAAAACATCTTTGGCCAACCTCAAACTCCAACTTCCTCGCCTAACATCGGCGTAGCTCTTTACTGCTTTGGGCGGTCGACATCTGAGCTTTGATTTTCTGGGATGACCTCATTGGTCAGTTTGGAGCAACTCGGGCCTAACACTGCCGCCTCACCAACCTCTTCCCGGAAAGGTGGGGATCTGCAGCGCTTACCATACAACGCCTCAAACGACGCCATCCAATGGTCGGTCAAAAGCGTTATTGTAGGCAAACTCCATCAAGTACAAATCTTGGTCCCAAGCTGCCGGGAAATCCAACACGCAGCTCGCAACATATCCTCTAAGATCCGATTTACCCGCTCGGTCGGCCATCGGTGCGTGGGTGGAAGGTTGTCTTTGTAGCCGCACTCTGTGCCCAAAAACACTGAAGGGCCTTCCAAAACCGTGATGTAAAGCGGGAATCCCGGTCGGAGATAATTTTAAGCGGCACTCCGTGGTACCTCACTATCTGCTCAAGGAGCAGTTGTGCCCCTTTGCTCCACGGTGTAGTTTATCTCGCCCGGAATGAAATGGGCACACTTAGTCAACCTATCAACGACCACCCAAATCTGTGCATATCCTCTAGGAGTCTGGGCAAACCCGAGATAAAATCCATGGTGATCTCCTCCCACTTCCACTATGGCACCCGGCGGTTGCAACAAACTGCTGCAAGCCTGCTGGGCGCCTTCACTGCTTGACGGTGAGACACCGACTAACGAATGGGCAATCTCCTCTTCATCCCCATCCACCAAAAATGCATTTAAGATCTTGGTACATCTTGTTACCCCACGGGTGCCAAGAAAAGGCAAGGTGTGAGCCTCGGTCAATAACTGTATGAACACCGGCATCGGGCTGGAACACACACCGACCTTTATATCTCGAGACCCCCATCCGCAAGTATCACAAAGTCGAAGTCACCATCGGCTGAACCCTCTCATACAAACTTTTTAACTTAGGATCTTTGTTTGGTTGTCGATAATCCTTTGCCTTATCGAAGGCTGGATGGTCAACTGAGCTACCCTGGCGGTAACATCCCCTAACAACACTGCTATTTCCGCCCTCTCGAGATCCTTCCTGATGATACTCTTGGGGTTTGCCAATGTTGCCAGATGCGAGGCCTTTCTACTTAGTGCATCAGCCACAACATTTGCTTTTCCAGGGGTGATACAAGATCTCACAGTCGTAATCCTTCACGAGCTCCAACCACCTCCTCTGCCTCATGTTCAGGTCCTTCTGAGTGAAGAAATACTTGAGGCTTTGGTGATCCGAGAAAATCTGAATCTTCTCCCCATACAAGTAGTGCCTCCAAATCTTAAGTGCAAAGACGACCGCTGCCAACTCCATATCATGAGTCGGGTAATTCTGCTCGTGCGGTTTCAACTGCCTGGAAGCGTACGCTATCACCTTACCGTGTTGCATCAGAACGCATCCCAAACCAAACTTGCTGGCATCACTGTACACCACGAAACCCCCAGTTCCCTCCAGGACCGCCAAGACCAGGCGAGCGTCAAAGCGCTCTTTAGCTTAGCAAAACTCTCATCGCACTTCCTATCCCAAACGAAATCAACACCCTTCCTCGTCAATCGAGTAAGCGGGGCGGCTATAGCGGAAAAATTTTGAACGAAGCGTCGGTAATATCCGGCCAGACCCAGGAAACTACGAATCTCCGTCACAGTCGTCGGTCTGGCCCACGAACTAACGGCCTCTACCTTCGAAGGGTCTACGACCACTCCCTCCTTAGACACAACGTGTCCCAGAAATGCTACCTCCTCGAGCCAAAAGTCACACTTTGAGAACTTCGCGTAGAGCTTGTTCTCGCGCAAATTTTGCCAAAATCGCCTTAGGTGCGAGGCATGGTCCTCCTTAGACTTAGAGTACACAAGAATGTCATCTATGAACACGATGACAAAGCGGTCCAAGAACGCCTTGAACACTCCGTCCATCATGTCCATGAATGCAGCTGGGGCGTTTGTCAGTCCGAAAGACATGACTACGAACTCATAATGCCCATACCTTGACCTGAACGCTGTCTTGGGAATATCTGCATCCCGAATCCTCAACTGGTGGTAGCCCGACCTCAAGTCAATCTTTGAAAACACACAAGCTCCTTGGAGCTGGTCAAACAGGTCATCGATACGAGGCAACGGGTACTTGTTCTTAATGGTTACCTTGTTCAGTTCTCTGTAATCGATGCATAGACGCATCGAGCCATCCTTTTTCTTAACAAACAGCACGGGTGCTCCCCACGAGGACACACTCGGCCTAATAAATCCTCTGTCAAGCATCTCCATGTTTGTTCTTTTAACTCTTTCGGCTCTGCTTTGGCGCCATGCGATAAGGAGCTTTCGAGATAGGGCGAGTCCCCGGCTCAAGCTCTATTGAGAAGTCCACCTCCTTCTTCGGCGGTAGGCCAGGCAACTCTTCGGGAAAAACGTCTGCAAACTCTTGCACTATGGGCACCTGCTCGACAGATAGTGGGTCACGGTTCTCCCCAGTCAACTTAGCTAAGAAACCCCAAGCTCCTCGAGCTAACAAACGGTGAGCTTTAGCTGCCGAAATCACCGGCGGCGGACACACCCCCACTGGTGCCCGAGGAAATTTAAAGGTAGGCCTACGGCGGCACGAACACTACCTCCTTACAACGACGATCCAATCATAGCGTGGTTATCGACTAACCAATCCATGTCGAGGATCACATCAAAACCGCTCATAGCTAACACAATGAGGGTAACTGCGAGGTGCAGTCGGATACTGCACCCGACCGTCCCTTACCTCTACAGCTAGCTTGACATACTAGTTCCCGAGGGAGTAGCGACAGACAACTCAAAACCTAGAGGCTCTAAATTCATGCAAGCAAGCTCAGCAAAAACAGC
The DNA here is from genome assembly GCA_036507275.1 of Sicyos edulis. NCBI lineage: Eukaryota > Viridiplantae > Streptophyta > Magnoliopsida > Cucurbitales > Cucurbitaceae > Sicyos > Sicyos edulis. The sequence goes on along the minus strand of CM071846.1, from coordinate 34,285,983 downwards.
AGAAACAAACGAATGGGTGGAACCCGAATCAAACAACACAAAGGCGAGGTGATCAAGAACTAGGAGCGTACCTGCCACTGCGGGTCCGGCTCTCTCAGCCTCCTGGCGAGTCGTAGCATATACTCTTCCCCTTTCTTTGTCTTGGTTGTGCCACCACTGCCTTCTGGGTGCAGTGCCGGGCCCGATGCCCTTCCTTTCCACAGTTGAAACAAGCTCTAGGGTTACCACCACAGGGTCCCCAATGCTGCTTCCCGCAGGATCTACAATACGGTGGCGGCCTCCCTACGCCCTGTTGGCGAGGCTGATCACGATTCTGGTCTCGTGATCTTGGTCTCGCCATGATAAGAACCACAGGGGCACCGCCGCCCCGGACATTGCTCCTCGAGTCAAACTTGCGCTTACGGCCCGAGTACACTGGGGCCTTAGACACTACTGGTACTAACAACTTTGCTCGGAGGATACTTCCCATCATAAATCGTTGCGGCTATCTTTGTCTTGGCAAAAGTTTAAGGGCTGTGCCCTAACATCCTAAGACACTCCTGTCTCAAACACGCAATAAACTTCACGATCTTGATTAGGGGTAGAAATCAAGCGCGGGCGCGAAGTATCCATACTCTGAGAACTTCTTCTCGTACACCTCGATCGAGTCAGACCCCTGCTTAAGGTTTGAAAACAGCTCAATCATCTTCTCTTGGGCTTCTTCGCTGATAAATTTTGCCTTGAACTCAGCCTTGAAGAACTCCCAGGTGGTAGGTGGAGATCCGGCCGGTCTCTCACTTAAGGTGGAATCCCACCACCACTTAGCTGTACCAGCTAATACGTGAGCTGCACATCGAGCTCGCTGCACCTCAGGACACTCCATTACCATAAACGTATATTCTAACTCAGCAATCCACGTGGCAGCTACCAATGGTTCCCCAGGGGCGCTAAACTTCTCCGGCTTCCATTTCACAAAATCCCTCAGCCACTTGCCTAGATCCTCAGCACCTTCTGCCAGAACGACCTCATTCACAATTGGCTCCTGTGGAGCTGGCGGTGTTGGTGGCACTGCAGATCCTCTCGTTGAACCAACTCGGTCACTGCCGTATCCGAACGCTGGACTCCTCCTCTGCGCAGACTAACAAAGCTATGCGTTTCAGCTCTCTGCTCGGCTACTGGTCGGCTAGCAACCCAACCACAAGAGCCCTCATAGACTCCACAAAAGCAGCTCCCGGTGCAGCCTCTCGAGACTCGCTTGCCCCTACACCCTCTCCGGGCAACACAGTTGAAGGGCCTGATGGTGGCCTAACCTCAGCATCAGCTTGGGACGAGGTCCCCCCGGTGTCAGAATCGATACGAATGCCCTGGGTGGTCGGCCTCGAGCCTCCTCGCGCCTCTACGAGTGACTGGCATACCGAAAATCTACAGCCAAACCAACAATGGGTCAGAACCTGTCTTTCCTGCTCTACAACAACAAGTCATGTACATGCAAGGTGCAACCGGTATTGTAATTTCTTAACCCTTAACTTTAAACTTACGGACATACCTGATGGCTGGCGGAGCGCTGATGATAATGGAAAACAACCTACAACTGCAGGTCAGTCTACAGAACCTATAACTCTGGGCTCTGATACCAACTGTAAGGACCCGACCCAATAAACGGTCTCTAACCTAAGGTCCATACTTAACATGCATGAATAAGAATATAAACATCATTCAGAGTCGGAAGTTTAAAACCTTGCAATAAACACTTTTAAAACAAAACCATGATTTCAATTAAATAAAACAGGTAAATGACTGATCAGTACTTTCTTAAAACAATTCAAAGGAAAACGGTACGAGAACATAAAATAGTTTGAGTGCTTTTTCCTAAGGACCCAAGTCCCACTACATGCTAAATCATTAAGGAAAACATTTAAAGAAACGTGCGACCCAGAGTCAGCTATCCATGATCATCGAGCCGTTTCCTCCTAGCCATCCGACCTCTGTCCCCAAGTTACCGGTGGAAAGCCACAGAAAATAAGGGTGAGCAACAAGTTACTCAGTAAGAATCCCCAATCGGGGTACAATACGAAATCATCTCATTTAGCACATGGACAAGCAACCATACGAAGACTTAGAGCAGAAACGGTTCGTTAGGCTATGGGCTATTTCTAGGGCGAGCCTATTCAAGGGCTCCCATCAACAGTCACTCCTAGGTCCTACGCTTGGATGCCCTTCGGCCTTACACAATCTAGGACTCAGTGATGCCCAGTGGGGCCTTACACACTTAGGACACAAAGTGATGCCCGGTGGGGCCTTACACACTTAGGATACAAAGTGATGCCCAAAGTGGGGCCTTACACACTTAGGATGCCCATCGGGCCTACACACCTTCGATGATCGGTGATGCCCAGTGGGCCTTACACACCTAGGATGCCCATAGGGCCTTACACCTCCAGAATCAGTGATGCCCAGTGGGCCTTACACACCTAGGATGCCCATAGGGCCTTACACCTCCAGATGTCCATCGGGTCTTGCCCGAGCGGGACCCCCAACTAGTTACCTCTACGGCCCTCTAAACTATACATTAGACATCTAACCGTAACTTGGATCTAGCAGCATACAATAGGCAGCATGGTTCTATCAAGATAGGAAAGCCTAACATGGAACGAACGGGATGTAAACATGTCACGAACATGAATCAAAAGAAAACATGAAACCTATCACTAGAAACTCATATAATTACAGTAATCAGCGTGCTATCAACTATTCGCAGGGTCCACACAACCCCGGGTAAGAATCCTTACCTGGAAATAAGTGGAGGTTGATTATCCCGAATCAAATAACGACCCTCGAGCTTTTAAGCGAACTCGAGCAACCTAAACAAGTAATAAAACATCCTAATTAATAAACAACATCTAAAAGCAGGAAGTCCAAAGGGTGGAGGCTCGGGAATTTACCCACCGAGAAGGCACTCGTCTCTGCAAAGAAACAAAGAAGCGACAGCGCCGCTAGGGCTGCAGGGGCGCTGGCGTAGGCACTGGCGCTATCAAGGCGCTCTTTGGTTGCTGGCGCTGGCCGCGCGCGCAGGGACGAGAGCGCAGCGCGCTGGGTGGCGGATGTGGACGAGGGGCACGGCACGCAGACGCGGGCGGGCGGTGTGCGAAGCGTCTTGGGCGCGACGGCGCTGGGTGGTGTCGTCGCGGGCGCGAGGCGGCTTACACGGCCGGTCTGTTGGGCGACCGTGTAGAGAGGAGGCGGGTCACATTGCGGTGGTGGGGCGAGCTGGCTGCTCGACGCGATCTGGGCTGGCGGTGGCTCGGTGCGGTGCGGTAGTGGTCAGCAGGGCGTGCGATGTCGTGGGGCGAAGCAGCAGGGCGTGCGATGTCGTGGGGCGAAGCAGCAGGGCGTTGGGCGGCGGCGTGGGCGAGGCACGGCAGCGTGTGTGGGCGAGCACGGCGGCGGTGTGGGCGGCAGGCGAGGTGAAGGAGAAGTCTAGGGTTTTGGGTTCTTTCTTTTTTTTTCCTTATTTTCTCTTTTCTTTTTCTTTAAATATAATTCCCTTCCTTAACTTAAATAGACTTGGGAATCTCATATGACCTTCCCAAAACTCCCCTTCGAGCCCCGGCTGACGCGTTTATTTTCCTTATTTAAACCCAAGCTTCCAAACCCCTTTTTAGGCCAAGGGTTCGAGTCCTTCCAACAGCTCCTCCCAAACTTAAAAATATAAAATGGAAACCTTATTTTACATTTAGCTTAAAACCGGGCTGTTACAATACGATACATCAATCATCTAGCACCCTAGTATACATGCAAACAGTTACCAACACAAATCATAGCTCAACGAGCTTACAAGGCAGAATCTGGAAGCCTCAGAAGTCTCCTACTTCCGGCCTAATGATTGGTTCTCATAACCAATCCCGGGACACCTCTGAGGGTCTTTCTCCCTCGGTTAACTGATCAGCTCAAAAATCGATCCCAAAAGATGTCCGACACCCTCGAGGGTCCTTTTCCCTCGACCAAATAATCAGCTCAAAAGCCAATCCCAATGGGTGTCTACCCTCGCTAATAAATCTGGACTATCGGGAGAGTACCCGAAGTCTAGCTCTAAATTGGAAGGAACTGGTGTACTCACGAACATTAGCCCAGGGGAGCTCTCCGAACAGGCGACTAACGCGTGTGCGCGCACACCGCCTGCTGCTGTAACCGGCGTAAATGTGGGGGCCTAGGTACAAACTACGTGGGCCAGGTACGCATGCCTAAAGACTCGGAAGCGGTGTCACTGAACACAGTAGTGTGAGGCCCTCGGCACTTATCTGTGCAGCCTGTACCACCGACCTGAAGCTAAAAACCGGCCAAGGCAGGCTTGCACCGTTGGTAGGGTTCCGCTCTAGCAGGCTACAAACTAGGCTTATGCCGATGTGGTAGCTAAATTCACATTGGCTGCCGGGGGGAAGCAATGTACGTTATGCTTCGCTCTACTCCCGACCGGTGGGGACAAAGTACGTTATGTCCGCTCTCAGCCTCTGGATGATGACAAACCCTGCTATACTAGCTAAGAGTACAATGTAACTGATTCCTGGCTAAACATACATATCAACATCAATCACACATAACCTAGCATGATACTACGAACTTAAAGCAGGAATCATAAGCATGCTGGAAGAACAAACCTAGCATGGCACTAACATGTACAATCAGGCAAACATTCTAGCAAGAGATCAAACATAGCTGTCCTATCACTATCATGCTCATAACAGTCAACAAGCATACATAGCACATCATGATAATATCGCAGGGTCCACACAACCACGGTAAGAAATCCTTACCTGGGAACAAGTGGAAAAATAGCTTTCACAAGTCAAGAAGCAACTCCCGAGCTCCTAAGCGAACCCGAACAACCTAAGCATTTAATAAAACATCCTAATTAAAAAGACAGCAACCAACAGCTTAGGTCCCAAAAGAGGAAAGACTCGGTAATACCAACCGAGAAGACATGCGGTCTCGGCAGCTAGGGGGCAGGATGGGCGCTGGGCGCTGGCGAGGAAGGGCAACGCATGCGGACGCACTGGAGCGGGCGCGAGGCAAGGCGAGCAGACGCGCTTAAGATGGCGCGCGGGGACGACAAGTCTCGGCTGCGGGGCAGCGCGCTGGTGTAAAGACCCTACCCGAATGGGGCTCTAAAATTGGTCTTTACCTCAATGCATGCATTCAAAACTACAGTCAAAATGCAAAATGGTGTTTCGGATTCTAAGTAAAAACTAAAACATAAAAACATCCATTTAAAAGTCAAAATAATTTCCTGAAACCTGTCCCTGTTTCCAAGCACCTGTTTCAAGACAAATACATTTCCAAAACTTACTCTGATCAGAGATTTATTTAAAACATTCAAACTTTCCAATAGTTACAACAGTGCTAGAATCCGGAAATACATTCAGAAAATAACCTAGGGCTCCGTGCCCAACTACATGCATTCAGAGGACATTTAAAACATAAAAACATAAATACAAGACTCAGAGTTTGAAACAACGGGTTTCCATGATCACAGCTCCTCCTCCAGCCATCTTGTCTAGCACCATGGTTACTTGTGGAAAACCACAAAATAAGGGTGAGTAACGAATTTCTCAGTAAGAATCCCCAACCGGGGTACAATACGATATACATGGTCATCTAGTAGAAAGGTATGCAAGCTATGAATATAAACACAGAATATAGCACATAGCTTAAGTCCACACAAAATCATCGGATGCCATCTCAGAGTCTTAGTCCGGAATAATCCACCACATAATACTCCCTATACGAGAAACAAGTCCCGGCCTCAGCCTGTCTACTGTCGATACGAAAGGTGCACTAGCTCAAGATCCCGAGGAACTCTCCGGTCGGCGCTGTAATGAGTGTAAGTGCGCACCGCATGCTATTGCAGACCATGAGGGGTGCCGGGTCTAGTGGCAAGCTGCCCATGTCCAGTCACCATGCCTAACTAAATCTCTAGATCAGTGTCACTGACATAGGGGTGTGAGACTTGGACACGTGAACTATGTCAGCCTAAACCACCGCACCTGAGGCTAAGGAACCGGTCGTGGTAGGCTTACACCAGGAAGCCGTCCTTGCCCTATCAGTTGGCAATCAAGGGCTACGGCCAAACACGCTGAGGACGTGTCGACTGTCGGGGACGAGGCAATTGCCAATTCATCATCCCGACCGTTGGGGCATTTAACAGTCTGCCACCCTCACCCAAGATTGCAGGGCCAACCGTTAGGGTTAGCTAGACCCTAACGGGATCAGGGAAGGAGCACCGTCTCGTACGTCCCTGTCGTGGATGCAAGTTACGTTATGCATCCGGCCCGGATGATGCTACCTACCTGCACTCTAAACCTATAAATAGATACAGCAAACAATCCAATACGTGCTCAATTAGATACAGCGAACCTAGCATGATACTACGAAGCAAGAACAGATACGAGCATGCTAGAATGGAACAACCTAGCATGGACTAACATGAGAAACAACATAAGAAATCATGCCAGTCGGGAATTCAGAACAGAACATCTATCACTAAACATGTTAATAAACACAACAAACATACAATCAGCAATCACATATAATATGGCAGGGCCCACACAACTTCAGTAAGAAATCCTTACCTGGTCGGAAGGCAACTACACACAAGAAACCTAAGCTGCGATCGAACCCGAGCAACCGAAAGCGAACCTAACAAACACAACAATAATCACAATCCATAGGCCTAAATATAATAAAATAAACAGGACTCGGCTCGGGAGCAACTCACGCGGCGCGGCTGACACGCGGACGGGCAGGCTGTATGGGCGAGGCTGCTGCTGGGCGCAGGGGCTGCGCGATGGCACGGCGTTGCGCGCGGATGAGCTGCAGGCGAGACAAGGGCGCGCAGGCACGGGCGCGAGCTCGGTTGGGCGATGGCGTGCGGCACGGCTCGGCACAGGGAACGGCGCGCGGGCTGGGCGACGCGACGAGCTACAGGGACGAGCGCGGGGACGAGCGACTCGGCACAGGGCAGGGCTGGGCGACTCGGATCTGGGCGGCGCTGGGTCTGGGCGATCTGGCGCGGAGCGGCCTGGTGTGGGGTTGTGCGACGTGGCACAGTGCGGGCTGATGCGTCGCTAAGGCTGGGCGAGTGGGGCGGCTCGGAGCTGGGCAACCTGGCACTATGCGCGGCTGGGCTGGGCGAGTAGGGGCTGGGCGGCTAGGGCTGGGGGGCTGGGGCTTGGGTTTGGTGAGAGGGAGAGAGAGAGAGAGAGCAAAAGGGGAAAATGGGATTTTTCCTTATTTTCCAACCTTATCCTATTTTAAATTGGCCTAAAAGACCTAAAATCCCATTCCCCGGCTTCCTCCTTCGAGACCCGGCTGAAGCAATCTTTTCCAATAAATAAAACTCACTTAAAATCAAACTCCCAAATCAACATTAAGGGCAAGGGCTCAAATCCCAAAGGAAGCTGTCAAACAACAAATAACATTGCCAAAACCCAAACCACAACCGAACTTCCAAACGACTAGCCCAAACATCTTGGGTCTTGCAACCAACAACAATCAAGCCTCGACAAAGGCAGGAGCGACCTTGAAGTCCTGAAAATCCACAAATCCTGCCCGAGGAGCAAAAGACCAAAATACCCCTAAGGGTTAACATAGCTCTAACGGCCCAACCGAACAACTGAATCTTGAACCGAAGGCACCTGGAAAACTGGAATAGAAAATTGGGCTGTTACAGCGACGGGCCCTGCTGTGGGCGTGCGACGAGGATGGCGCTTGGTCTGCTGGGGGTGTCGCGATGCAGGCGACGGCCCAGCTGTGGGCGTGCGACGGCTGGGCGTTTGGGCTGGGTGGTGCGGCGCGGCTGGGCAGCCTGGGTGGTCTGGTGCGGAGCGGCTGGGCAGCCTGGGCGGATCGATTGGTGCGGCTAGGGTTTGGAGAGAGAGAGAGAGAGAGAGAGAGAGAGACTTGCAAAAAAAAGGGGAATGGGATTTTCTTGATTTTCTTTCCTTTCTTATTTTATATAGGCCTAAAATCCCTTCCCAAGGCTTCCTCCTTTGAGACCCGGCTGAAACAACTTTCCTCCTAAATAAAACTCATTTAATCCAAGCTTCCACTTCACCTTCCAGGGCAAGGGTTCAAAACCCAATGGAAACACTAAAATTATAAATAATTTTTGCCATTATCCAAAATGCTTCCAAACTTCTAACAACTAGCCCAAACTCCTTGGGTCTTGCAACCAACAACAATCAAACCTCGACGAAGGCAGGAAAAACCCTGAAGTTTTGAAAATCCACAAACCCGGCCCCAGGGAGCAAAAGACCAATATACCCCTAAGGGTTAAAATAGCTCTAACGGCCCATCCGAACATCCGAATAATGAACCGGAAGCACTGTGCAAGCACAGTTTTCTACGCTTACCAACTCTGTGAAAAATATTCAAATGACCGCACCATAGAAGGTCCAAAATGCATTGGTTATTGATCATTCAACTCTTGATTTCTGTGCACTCTATGGAGGAGACCATGTGTATGAACTCTGTCCTAAAAACGCGATTCAGTCATGTACATTGGAAACATAAATTTGCGACCTCAGAACAACCCTTATTCAAACACGTACAATGCTGGATGGAGGTAGCACCCAAATGTTTCTTGGGGAGGGAAAAACAGCAATGCTAACCAATTTGGACAACAACGCATGCCACAACAATCTGGATTTGGGAATAACCAACAACAAGATCATCAAACAGATTCAGCACTTAAGAAGTATATAGTGAAGAACGATGCAATGATGATGCAACATCAGACTATGTTGAAAGCTCAACAAGAAACTCTTTAGGCATTGGAACTGCAATTAGGCTAGATTACAGTAGATCTAAAGAATAGACTGCTAGACAATTATTGTTGGATACAGAAGGTTCTAAGCAAAATGGCAAATAACAAGTTAGTGCAATCGATTTAAGGAGTGAGAAACTTTTAATGGACAGTGATAAGATTAGAAAATATCAGAGAACTTTTCCCATAGTAGAACCATCAATGGGAAAGCAGCCAGTATGGAGAGCAGATGAGGATCCTTTAACAGCAAGCGATGCGACGGACGTGGCCAAACCATTGCCCATTTACTAACCATCTCTGGCGCCTAGTGTGCAAATAGTTTATGAACATTTTGAAGCAAATTGACTGCTGATTCCTAGTTGCCTCGTGTGCAAATAACTCGCACTTGCGCAAGTATACGTTGTCTGCTATAAGTAATAAGTAAACTATCGATCTCCACAAGGACTGCGATTTATCTAAGGTGATGTTTAGAATTGAACAAAAGTAAACAAATAGTTGGTGTGATTGATTGATTGATTGAATAAGGTAAGTAATATAAAAAGGGAAATAGTAATAAACGTCTAAAATTAGAAACTGTCTCAAGAGAATGCCTATTCGTTTTTTTACTTTAAATTTTTTTCTTATTCAAAATTAGGTGAAGAGAGATAATATTTACATTTCTATAGTGTCTATATTTTACATTTTTTAATATTAAAAAGATATAACAAAATAACAACTCATATTTTTAACCATCCCCTTAATTTAAGAAATAAAAAAGAAAAAACATACGTTGGAAACTCTCCAATTAATTTAAGGGATATATCTAACTATCAATATATATATATTGTAAAGACCCGACCCGAGAAACGGTCTCTAACCTAGATCCTTACTTAGCATGCATGATTAAGAATGGAAAACATCATTCAGAGTTCCCAATTTAAAACCTTGTAGTCAACAATTGGGAACAAAAACATAGTTCCAATAAATAAAACCAATAATAAATAAGTGACTGATCAGTACTTTCTTAAAACAAATCAAAGGGAACAGTTCGAGAAACATAAAATAGTTTTTGAGTGCTTTTCCTAGGGACCCAAGTCCCACTACATGCTAAATCATAAAAACAATAAAGGGAACGTGCAACTCAGAGTCAGCTATCCATTATCATCCAGCAGCCTCCTCCTAGCCATCCAGCCTCTGTCCCAAGTTACCTGGTGGAAAAACCACAGAAAATAAGGGGTGAGCAACGAGTTACTCAGTAAGAATCCCCAAGCACATGCAACCATACAACGACTTGGAGCAAACAATTGGGTTAATTTATACGCCAGTCCTAGAGCTTGCCAACTCGAAGGCTTACAACTATAAACTACCCTAGGTTCTACACCTGGATGCCCTTCGGGCCTTACACAACCTAGGACTCAGTGCTGCCCATCGGGGACTTACACACCTAGGATGCCCATCGGGGTCTTACACCTCCAACTCAGTGATGCCCATCGGGGTCTTATACACCTAGGATGCCCATCGGGGTCTTACACCTCCAACTCAGTGATGACCATCGGGGTCTTATACACCTAGGATGCCCATCGCGGTCTTACACCTCCAACTCAGTGATGCCCATCGGGGACTTATACACCTAGGATGCCCATCGGGGTCTTACACCTCCAACTCAGTGATGCCCATCGGGGACTTATACACCTAGGATGCCCATCGGGGTCTTACACCTCCAACTCAGTGATGCCCATCGGGGACTTATACACCTAGGATGCCCATCGGGGTCTTACACCTCCGGTTGTCCATCGGGGTCTTACCCGAGCGGGACCTAAACTAGTTACCCTTAACATTTTCTGCGCTATACAACACCTATCCAACCTTAACATGAATCTAACAGCATACAACCGAAAACATGGTTATGCCGGGTTGGAAGGACCTAGCATGGAATTAATTAAGTAACACATAAAACAAGGATAAGTCAGGATAGGAGAACCTTAGCATGGAACTAACAGAACGCAAACATCACACGAATACGGGATCGAAGCAAGCATGAATCCTATCCACTAGAATCTCATACAGTCACAGTAATCAACATGCTATCAAAGTATTCGCAGGGTCCACACAACCCCGGGTAAGAATCCTTACCTGGAAACGAGTGGAAAGTAACTATCACGAGCCAACTAACAACCCTCGAGCTTCAAAGCGAACCCGAGCGACCTAGGCATCCAATAAAATATCCTAAATAAACAAACAACAGCTAAAATCATGAAGTCCAAAGGGTGGAGGCTCGGAAATTTACCAAACGAGAAGGCACCAGGCTAGGCAAGGCAGGCAGCAGGTGAGGCGTGCGGAGCGACAGGCTGCTCCGCGTGTGGTCGAGCACTGGGGTTGCGCTACTGGGCGGCTGGTGCAGCAAGGGCGCTAGGCGCGGGCGCGCGCGGAGTGCAAGGGCGCGCGGCGTGGCCCGCGCGGCCTCGCAAAGACGGCAGCGTGACATGCGGTGGGAGGACGAACGTAGACGCAGCGCAGTATTTGTGGCGGTCGGTGCGCAGTCGTGCGGATGCGGCCGAATGGAGCGGTGCTGCTGGTGCGTTGGTGCACGGTCGTGCGGATGCGGCCGAACGGAGCGATGCGGGCGGTGCGCTGGGGCGCACGGTGCAGGCGACGGGCGGCGCTGGGGGCGTGAGGTGCAGGCGACGGGCTGGCTGGCTCTACGGGCTGGCTGATTGGTGCGGGGTGAAGGCTGGGCAAGTGCGGCTGGGGGCGACGGCGGCGTGGGCGTGGCTGGGCGATGGGCGGCGACGGCGAGGGTGTGGGGAGAGGGTGAGGGCTTTTGCGAGTGAAGTTTGTTTGTTTTTTTTCTTTTCCTTCCTTCCCTTAATTATATAAGCCTTGGGAATCTCAAATTCCCTTCCCAAGGCTTCCCCCCTTCGAGCCCCGGCTGACGCATTATTTTCTTTATTTAATTCCAAACTTCCAAACCCCTTTTTAGGCCAAGGGTTCGAGTCCTCCCAACAACACTTTTGAACATAAAATATATAGAAACCTAATTTTACATTCCACGGGAAACCGGGCTGTTACAGTACTCCCTCCTTAGAAGACTTCCGTCCCCGGAAGTCGCTGTACAAAAAACAACTCCGGGTAGATCCTCCGCATCTCCCCTTCCAACTCCCAGGTAGCTTCCTCAATACCCTGATTCCGCCATTGCACTTTCACCAAGTCAATGGCTCGGTTCCTCAAAACTTTCTTCTCAAATGCTATGATTCTTACGGGCTTCTCCTCAAAGCTCAGGTCATGGTTCAACTGCAAAGGCTCAAAATCTATGACGTGCGAAGGGTCTGCCACATACTGGCGGAGCATTGAGACGTGGAATACACTATGTACTGCAGCCAAGGATGGCAGCAAAGCTAACCGGTAAGCTACGGCCCCAATCTTCTCGAGGATCTCGAATGGTCCAACAAACCTGGGGCTCAACTTCCCCTTCTTACCAAACCTCAAAACTCCACGCATCGGAGCCACCTTAAGGAACACATGCTGGCCAACCTCAAACTCCAACTCTCTACGCCTGACATCGGCGTAGCTCTTTTGCCTGCTCTGGGCAGTCAACATACGAGCCCTGATTTTCTGGACAGCCTCATTGGTCAACTGAAGCAACTCCGGACCTAACACTTGTCTGTCTCCAACGTTTCCCAGAATACCGGGGATCTGCAGCGCTTACCATACAACGCTTCAAATGGTGCCATCTGAATGGTCGACTGAAAACTATTGTTGCAGGCAAACTCCATCAAGTACAAGTACTGGTCCCAACTACCTGGGAAATCCAACACACATGCTCGCAACATATCCTCTAAGATCTGATTTACCCGCTCAGTCTGGCCATCGGTCTGTGGGTGGAAGGTCAGATCAGAGTCGCACTCTATGCCCAAACCTGCCTGAAGGGCTTTCAAAAACCATGATGTAAAACGGGAATCCCGGTCGGAGATAATTTTAACTGGCACTCCGTGGTACCTAACTATCTGCTAAAGGAACAACTGCGCCCACTACTCCACGGTGTAGCTCATCCTGCCGGGAATGAAGTGTGCACACTTGATCAACCTGTCCACGATCACCCAAATCTGTGCATAACCTCTAGCAGCCCTGGGCAAACCCGAAATAAAGTCCATGGTGATCTCCTCCCACTTCCACTGTGGCACCCCGAGCAGCTACAGCAAACCTGCTGGTTTCTGCCTAGGCGCCTTCACTTGCTGACAAGTGAAGCACCGACTGACAAACTGGGCAATCTCTCTCTTCATCCCCATCCACCAAAAAGTCTGCTTAAGATCTTGATACATCTTGTTACCCCCTGGGTGCCATGCAAAAGGCGAGGTGTGAGCCTCGGTCAACAACTCTGTACGAATACCAGCATCGACTGGGACACATAGCCGACCCTTATATCTCAAACCACCATCTGCACATATCACAAAATCGAAGTCACCATCAGCCTGAACCCTCTCATACAAACTCTTTAACTTAGGATCACCCAACTGGCCGTCGATAATCCTTTGCCTTATCGAAGGCTGGATGGTCAACTGAGCTACCCTGGCGGTAACATCTCCTAACAACACTGCTATTTCTGCTCTCCCGAAGTCTTTCCTTATGATACTTTTGGGATTTGCCAACGTTGCTAGATGTGAGGTCTTTCTACTTAGTGCATCTGCCACAACATTTGCCTTTCCAGGGTGATACAAGATCTCACAGTCGTAATCCTTTACAAGCTCCAACCACCTCCTCTGCCTCATGTTCAGGTCCTTCTGAGTGAAGAAATACTTGAGGCTTTGGTGGTCCGAGAAAATCTGAATCTTTTCCCCATACAAGTAGTGCCTCCAGATTTTAAGTGCAAAGACGACCGCTGCCAACTCCATATCATGAGTCGAATAGTTCTGCTCGTGCGATTTCAACTGCCTCGAGGCGTACGCTATCACTTTACCGTGTTGCATCAGAACGCAACCCAAACCAAACTTGCTGGCATCACTGTACACCACGAAACCCCCTGTCCCCTCTAGAACTGCCAACACTGGCGCGGACGTCAAACTACTTTTCAGCTTAGCAAAAATCTCATCGCACTTCTTATCCCAAACGAAATCGACTCCCTTCCTCGTCAAACGAGTAAGCGGTGCTGCTATGACAGAAAAATTATGAACGAAGCGATGGTAATATCCGGCCAGACCCAGAAAGCTACGAATCTCTGACATAGTCGTCGGTCTGGCCCACGAACTAACGGCCTCTATCTTCGAAGGGTCCACAACCACTCCCTCCTTAGACACAACGTGTCCCAGAAAAGCTACCTCCTCAAGCCAAAAGTCACACTTTGAAAACTTCGCATAGAGCTGGTTCTCGCGCAAGGCTGTCAAAATCTGTCTCAGGTGCGAAGCATGGTCCTCCTTAGACTTAGAGTACACAAGAATGTCATCTATAAATACGATGACAAAGCGGTCCAAGAATGCCTTGAACACTCTGTCCATCATGTCCATGAATTCTTTGGGGCGTTCGTCGATCCGAATGACATGACTACGAACTCGTAGAGGACCGTACCTCGACTGAAAAAGTCGTCTCTTGGGGATATCTGCATCCCGAATCCTCAACTGGTGGTAGCCCGACCTCAAATCAATTTTCAAAAACACACAAGCTCCCTGGAGCTGGTCGAACAGGTCGTCGATACGTGGCAGTGGAAACTTGTTCTTGATAGTCACCTTGTTTGTAACGGCCCAGTTTTCTATTTCGGTTACCCAGGGGATTTCGGATCATTATTCGGATGTTCGGATGGGCCGTTAGAGCTGTTTTAACCCTTAGGGGTATTTTGGTCTTTTTGCCCCCGGTTAGGGTTTTGAGGATTTTCAAGATTTCAGGGCCTTTCCTGCCTTCGTCGAATTTTGGTGGTTGTTGGTTGGAAGACCAAAGAGGTTTGGGCAAGTTGTTTGGGAGTTTGGAGGTATTTTAGTTATTGGCAAAATTAATGGGTTTTTGAGTGCTTCCTTTAGGATTTGAACCCTTGCCCTAAATGGTTTTGGGAGTTTGTAGGAAAAAGAGTTTTTCTAGAAAGAAAAGTTTGTTTGGGACGGGTTTTAAAAGAGGAAGCTTGGGGAAGGGATTTTAGACCCATTTAAATTAGGAAAAGGGAAGAAAAATCAAGAAAGTCCCGTTCCCCTTGTTTTGCAATCTCTCTCTCTCTCTCTCTCTCTCAAAACCCTAGCCGCACCATGCCCAGCCCTTGCCACACCAACCCCAGCCGAGCCACCACACCCTAGCCGCACCAGCCCTGCACAGCTCACGCCCAGATCGCTCAGCCCCTGCCAGTCGCGCTGCACCGCCCCGCACCAACCCTGCACCGCCCACGCCCAGACGCGTTGCATCGCCCAACCCAGGTGCTCCCAGACGCGTTGCATCGCCCGCACCAGCGCGCGCCCGAGCCGCGCGCCGCATTGCTTTCGCACCAGCCGCCCAGACGCGCGCGCGCGCTTCACTCGATGCCGCCCGACGCGTCGCCAAGATGGCTTTCGCTGTTGCCCAGACAGCGTCGCTGCGCTGTATCTCGCGAACCCGACGTCTCGCCTCGCGCCCGACCCAGCGTGTTCGCTCGCTGAGAGCGGCCCGCGTCAGACGTCCTCGCCTCGCTAGCGCCCGGCGCCAGCGCCAGTGCAGCGCGCGGGCGCGCCCTGCTTGTCCTCCTGCTGACGGACGATGCCGCCTGCCAGGCGGGTTGGGGCATGTAATGCCCGATTTTCTATCCCAGTTTTCGAGTTGCCTTCGGGTCAAGTTTCGGTTGTTGGTTGGGTCGTTAGAGCGGTTTTGCCCCTTGGGGGTATTTTGGTCCTTTGGCTCTTCGGGCATGATTTGTGGTTTTTCAGGGCTTCGAGGCAGCTCCTGCCTTTGTTGAGGCTTGTTTGTTGTTGGCTGCGAGTCCCGAGATGTTTGGGCTTTTCGGTTGGTTGTTCGGTTGTGTTTTGGGCTTTGGGAAAAGTGATGGTTGGTTGTGTGCTTCCTTTGGGATTCGAGCCCGGGCCCTTGGTGTTGTTTTGGGAGTTGGTTTAGTGAGATTTATTGATTGGAAAAGATTGCTTCGGTAGGGTCTCGAACGAGGAAGCCGGGAAATGGGATTTTGAGGTTTTAAGTGGATAAGGATGGAAAATGGAATTAAAATCCCATTTTACCCTTTTATTTCCCATTTTCCTTTTTATTTCCGTTTTTTCTTTTATTTTTCCCCAAAATCAATTTTTTCTCTCTCTCTCTCTCTCCCCGAGCCCCCACCTTGCCCGACCCAGCCTTGGCTCGCCCAGCCCCTTGCCCGAGCAGCCCTAGCTCGCCCAGTGCCCGAGCCAGCCTCGCCCAGCCGAGCCCTGCCCTACCAGTGTCGCGCGCACAGCCCACCTCGCGCCGCCGGTCGCCGGCCGAGCTTTGCCAGTCGCGCGTCGCCCGCCCTGACCTCGAGCCGCTGCAGATAGTGTCGCCCAGGCCCCCGTGTCGCCGGATCCGTGTCGCCCAGCATGTGCTCGCCCCTGTGCCTAGCCGCTCCGAGTCGAGTCCCTATAGCGCGTCGTCTCGCCCGCGCGCCCTCGCCCCTGCTGCTCGCCAGCGCGTTCGCGCACCCTGCTTCCCCCAGCGCGCCCCAGCGTGCCCCAGCGCGCCCCAGAGCCGTGTCAGTGCCCAGCCCTGCGCCCCGGGCCAGCTGTTTGCGCCAAAGAATTTGCCTAGCCGTGCGGCAGCCGGCCCGTCAGATGTCACCGTGCCTCGTGAGTTGCTCCCGAGCTGAGCCCTGTTTGTTTTATTATATTTGGGCCTTTTGATTGTAATTATTGTTGTTTTTGTTAGGTTCTCGCTAGGTAGCTCGGGTTCGATCGCAGCTTAGGTTTCTTGTGTTTAGAGGTCTTCCGGCCAGGTAAGGATTTCTTACCGGAGTTGTGTGAACCCTACGATATTATATGTGATTGCTGATTGATTGCTTGTTTGTGTTTATTGACATATTTAGTAATAGGTGCTCGTTCTGAATTCTCGGTTAGCATGATTCTCCTGATTTATTCTCATGTTAATCCATGCTAGGTTGTTTCTTTCTGGCATTCTCGTATCTGTTCCTTGCTTCGTAGTATCATGCTAGGCTCGTTGTATTCTTATTGAGCACGTATTGGATTTTATGGATTTGTTTCTTGATTGCTAGGGGCGGGTTAGAGTTGCGTGAGGTAGATAGCATCATCCGGCCCGATGCATAAAGTACCTTGCATCCATGGCGGGGACGCCGAGCAAGTCATTCCGTCCCCTGGACCCCGTGAGGATTAGCTAACCCAAGCGGTAGCCCCCGCAATCTTGGGTGAGGGTGGCGATCGTTAAATGCCCCAACGGTCGGGATGATGACTTGACATTGCCTCGTCCCCGGCGGCCGGGCATGTCTCGGCATGTTTGGCAAGAGCCCCGATTGCCACCTGTTAAGGCAAGGACGACTTCCAGGTGTAAGCCTACCACTACCGTTCCTTGGCCCCAGGTGCGGTGGTTCAGGCTGACATAGTTTACGTGTCCAGGTCTCACACCCCTATGTCAGTGACACAGATCCATAGATTTAGTTAGGCGTGGTGACTGGACATGGGCTTGCCTTCGAACCGGCAACCCCATGGTCTGCAGTAGCACGCGGTGCATGCTTACGCTCATTCTGGCCGCCGATGGAGAGCTCCTCGGGATTGTGAGCAGTGTACCTTTCGTCGACGACAGAGATGCGGTGAGGCGGGACTTGTTTCTCGTATAGGGCGACTTATGTATTGGACTGTGTGGTGATATTATTCCGGACTAAGACCTTAAATTGGCATCCGAGGCCCAAGTGTGGGCTAAGCTATGTGCTCTATTCTGTGTTTATATTCATAGCTTGCATACGCTCATTGAGATGACCATGTATATCGTATTGTACCCCGGTTGGGGATTCTTACTGAGTAATTCGTTACTCACCCTTACTTATCTTTCAGGAAACCATGGCGCGAGGCAAGATGGCTGGAGGAGGAGCTGTGATCATGGAAAACCCGTTGTTCAACTCTGAGTCTTATGTTTATGTTTATGATTTAAATGTCCTCTGAATGCATGTAGTTGGGCACGGAGCCCTAGGGAGTTTTCTGAATGTATTTACGAATTCTAGCATTGTTGTAACTATTGTAAAGCTTGTATGTTTTAAATAAATCTCTGATCAGAGTAAAGTTTTGGAAATGTATTTGTCTTGGAACAGGTGCTTGGAAACAGGGACAGGTTTCAAGAATTTTATATTGACTTTTTTAAATGAACTCTTGCCGGTTTTTGGTTTTTTACTTAGAATCCGAAACAACCCTATTGCAAATTCTAGTGTTGATTTGTATGCATGCATTGAGGTAAGGGCCCATTTAGAGCCCCATTCGGGTAGGGTCCTTACAAGTTGGTATCAGAGCTCAGAGTCATAGATTCTGTAGACTGACCTTTTGTTGTAGGTCATTTTTCCATGATCATCAGCACTCCGACAGTCATCAGGTACGCCTAAGTTTACTATTTGTTGTTGAAAAAGGGTTAAGAATTTACAATACTTGTCATCTAGTGTATGCCTTGTGTAGTGTTGTGGAGCGGAGACGAGCAGGTTCTGACTCGTTGTTGGTTTGGGTTTAGAGCGCCATCATGCCAACTTCCCGCAGTGTGTGATGTATGTTGTGGCTTGTTGAGGTATCCAGACAGATTCGGATGCCCTGGGACATCGTCCCCGTGGGAGGCAGAGCTTGGACTCCCGTAGGCCAATTGTGGCCCAGTTGTTGGTTTTCCCCTAGTGAGAGGGTGGAGGTGCTTTGCCTTGGAGTGCCACTCTAAGAGAGGAGTTAGCTATGGTTGTGCTTATGTGGATGTTCGTGGAGCAGGTCCCCGTGTGGACCAGCCTATGTAGCTCAAGTGTTGATCTTGAGCCTTAGCAGATTGTTTGATTGCCCAGTGAGTAGCTGCAGAGTTGGCAGCCTTCGAGGAGATTGTTGAGGCATCTTTGTGCTCCTGTAAAGTGTTGTTGTTTGCAGCCAGTAAGCCGGAACCCTGTGGTTAAGGGTGCAGTGAGCAGTGTTCCCTTCGGATTGGATCCGTTGGTGTTTTCCTCAGATGTTTGGTAGAGTTGAGCACTCTTCCTTTGGTGAGCTCTTGGAGTGGAGCTAGCTGCTGCATGTTGAGAGAGCCGGCCAGAGTTTTGTTGAGCATCATGTGGAGGTGCAAGAGTAGGCGGTGAGCCTTCGGTTTGATGAGATGCCGTAGGCATGGTTTTTTAGTTGGAGCCCTTGTATGCCTAGCCAGAGTTCTTGTCACTTGAGGTTGTGACCTTGTTGGCCCCATTGGTACTAAGATGTGGTTTTGGTAGTAGTGGCACTTGAGGTGCATTGGTTGGTGTGCCACTTTGGCACTAAGTCTGGTTCAGGCTTGAGTTTGGTTTGGGCATAGCAGATGGTTCTATGCCGTTCGAAGTTCAGCGTACTCCTTTAACCTTGGATCTGTTTATGGCAGTTGCACCAGTTTAGGTCGTGCCAGAGGGCTAGTTTAGTGGTAGTCGATGGACTACAAGCGAAAGGATGCTCGAGAGGAGCCGAAGCCTCTTCCCAGTGTTTCTGGAGGTTGAGTAATTAAGCAGATTGGTTGGTAAGTGTTGGTGCGCTTGAGTCTCGCGCTAGTGTTAAGGCCAAGAGTTTTCTTTGTGGTTGGTAGTGCGGTCAACTACCTTCGAGTGCCTAAATATGAGGAGAGTTGAGCGTTGTAAATGCGAGTTTGGTCCAGCTGAGGGACCATGAGTTGGATGTCGATGAGGAGAGTTGGATGCCTTGTGAGAGGTTTCGGATGCCTTTTTGGGTAAGCACCCTTGGTAGAGGCTTGGTATAAAGTAAGTTCGGTTTGGCATTGTTATGCTTTGGTAGAGCAAGGTTGCCTCAGCTTCGAGTATCGTGTGGAGATGGAACTTTTGGTGTTCCTTGGATTGTTTGTATCGCTGCCAGGAGTTAGCGTTGCTTTTTGGAAAAAAAAAAACGCTTGTTAGTCTTGGATCTCCAAAGGAAGGTTGAGAGTTGTGCACACAAGTGTGTTTTGTGTGGTTCGTTCCGTGGCGAGAGTTTCAGATCCATGTAGGGTTTGCTTTGGAGATCTAGTGCTCAGTTTCTGGAGAAGTTGAACTCCAGGTGGATGTTGTAAGGCTTTAGCGAGGTGATAAGGATACCGTGCTCGTGATATCAAGTTGTTGCTTAGGCAAGATTTGTTAAGTTGGACCTAAGCTTGGTTGGCGGATCTTTTTGTTGATCGTTGGTTGGAGTTCAGTTGGAATCTGAACAAGAGCGGTGGTAGCTAAGCCGCGTGGTTTCTGATCGTCATAGCTAAGAGAGTTGTTCGGATCCTTCCTTGGGTAGAAGTTATGTTGTGGCCGATGCTTTGAGTAGGAGGATGACGCATTCTGTAGCATTTCGGGTCCTCTTGGTTCCCAAGGAGTTGGAGTTGGCCAGCATGGTTATGATGCTGGAAATTGGAGTTGTTTGTTCAGGCAGTTGTCTATTAAATTGTTTGCCGGCAGTGTGTGTGTCGAGGGTTGTCGGAGAACCCTAGGTTGTGGAGAGCCTCTCTAGAGCTCAGTCAGGCCCAGGTAGTGAGTCTAGTTGGCCAGCTGGAGGCGTGTAGTTTGTAGCCTCGGTTGAGTTGCTAGCAGTCTTGGTAGACTAGCAAGCCAGTGTTTGTTTGGAGTAAAGTTCGGATTGGTTCCGGTGTTGTGGCAAGTTGATGCTTGGTGTTGACCAAGGTGTGGTTTGGAGCTGCTAGAGATTAGCTTTGCTCGTGGGACGAATGGTTCGTGTCCAGTTGGTTGTTTTCCTGTTTCCAGGATGTTGAGTTGCCCCTGTTGTTGCCCCGTGAGATTTAGATGTTGTTGCTCTAGTGGAGCAGGACAGTGAGCGTATGTGGAGCTCTCTGTCCTTTGGTTGTCTGCTTGTAAGAGCCGTTTCCTTCGGGGAGTTGTCAGGTTACTCCCTTGGTCTTGGAATTGATGGTAGTGGTGCTAGCAAGAGGGAAAAGTTTGTTGGCTGCTTGGAAGCAGTTGGTTGTCCAGTTAAGCTGACTCTTGGATGGTGTTCTAGAGGCTGCAGTAAATGTGGTTCTGCCTCTTGTGAGTGTTTGGCCAAGATTTGGTTCTCTTGTTGTTTCGAGAGCTAGTTCGGTTCTAGCTGGAGGGCGTTGCCCTGAGGTCTTTTTCCTAGTCAGGAAGTTTTGGGAGTTGACCCCTCCCTCGGCAGTTGAGTAAAATTTGTTGGTTCCGGATTTGGGATCCGATTGGTTGAGTTTTCCCTTTGTTGTTGCTTCCAAGAGAGTTGGTTGCTGTTGCCTTGGGTTTGAGCTAGTCAGCGAGCTTGTGTGAAGTTCGCTGCCCTTCAGAGTTTGCTTGCTGGGAAAGTCGTTTCCCGTTTGGCAGGAGTCGGCTTAGCTCCTGAGTTGTGTAGTTGGTCGAGTAGTATGGCCGATCAGCCCAGCGAGAGGGTCCCTGCTTTGTGTTGTTAGCAAGCAAGAGTTGTTTGTCCCCGCAAGGGCGGTGGCCAGCCAGTAAGAGTTGTTTCCGGCAAGTTGTTGGTTCTTTGGGGATTGAAGATTTCCCTTTCCCCCTAGTCTCTGTGGTGGTTGAGTTGCTCCCTAGATGTCAGCCTCGAGTGTTAGCTCCTGAGGTAGTCTTGCGGATTCGTATGGTTCAGGATCTGTAAGCTTTGAGGTTGTCGTTATCCATTTTCCTTGTGAGGTTTCGGGAGTGGAGCTTCTGGTTGGAAGTTGAGTTAGGCTTAAGCTAAAAGGAGAAGTCCTTTGAGTAGCCTGTTGGATTTTTAAGAGTTGAGTAGTACCTTGGAGGCGAGCGTTGCTCGTTATAAGTTTGGGTTGAGTTCGGCTGAGCAAGCCCTTCTCGGGCTTTGTTCCTAGTTGTTGTACGTTCGCAGTTGGCATTAGCAGAGCCGCGTTTGAGTGAGTTGGCACAGAGGTGCCGTGGCGTTGGTTGGTAAGTCGTTGATTTGCTTTTCCTCGTGGTGTTGTGTCGCAGATAGCTGCGTGATGGTTTAGTCCTTGCTTCCTGAGATTTTGAGAGGAATGTTGGTTGTTCCTTTCCTGGCGGTGTTCTCTTTGGCCAATTGCTGGTAGGCTTGCTCCGAAATGTTGTGTTCGGCCGATGAGGAGTTCTAGTTTGTTGGCTTGGCCGAGTGGAGTCTGTGCTTGGCCCTTGTCTTTTTAAGGTGGTCGTAGCTGAAGTTTCAGATGGTGTGAGTGTTGTTAGCCGTCGGGTGTACCAGGATGGTGCCCCTTGCCTTTGGTTCGGCGATTTCTCCTTTAAGATGGTTGCTTAAGTGTTGTGGTCGTGTTCTAGTTGGAGAAGTTTGGCTTTTGGATCAGTCGCCAGTTGGTGGTTCGATTGTTTCTCGTTAAGGCTGTGAGCTTCCTTAGGAGTTTTGCCAGTGCGTGGTGTAGAGTTTCAGAGCTTATGGCCAGTCCTCGAGTTTGCTGTGAGTAGCACCGTTTTAGAGTTGGTGCGAGTTGAGGACGTGGTTTGCCGTCTAGTTTTTTGCATTTGTTTTCCTTCGGTGTTCAGTGTTTGGCAGTCTGGATGGCATTCTGCCTTTGAGTTTTTTGAGGACCCAAGAGGGTTTGGTTTTCGGAGAAGGTTGGTCTTTGGTTTCGTGGAGTTTTTCTGGAGTCTGTTTCGTCTTAGGACTTTCGAGGACGAAAGTCTTAAAAGGAGGGAGTATTGTAAATGCCCAGATTTTCTATCCGATTTTGAGTTGCCTTCGGGTCAAGTTTCGGTTGTTGGTTGGGTCGTTAGAGCGGTTTTGCCCCTTGGGGGTATTTTGGTCCTTTGGCTCTTCGGGCAGGATTTGTGGCTTTTTAGGGCTTCGAGGCAGCTCCTGCCTTTGTTGAGGCTTGTTTGTTGTTGGCTGCGAGTCCCGAGATGTTTGGGCTTTTCGGTTGGTTGTTCGGTTGTGTTTTGGGCTTTGGGCAAAGTGATGGTTGGTTGTGTGCTTCCTTTGGGATTCGAGCCCGGGCCCTTGGTGTTGTTTTGGGAGTTGGTTTAGTGAGATTTATTGATTGGAAAAGATTGCTTCGGTCGGGTCTCGAAGGAGGAAGCCGGGAAATTGGATTTTGAGGTTTTAAGTGGATAAGGATGGAAAATGGAATTAAAATCCCATTTTTCCCTTTTATTTCCCATTTTCCTTTTTATTTCCCTTTTTTCTTTTATTTTTCCCCAAAATCAATTTTTTTTCTCTCTCTCTCTCTCTCTCTCTCTCTCTCCCCGAGCCCCCACCTTGCCCGACCCAGCCTTGGCTCGCCCAGCCCCTTACTCGAGCAGCCCTAGCTCGCCCAGTGCCCGAGCCAGCCTCGTCGGCCGAGCCCGCCGCCTGCCGGTCGCGCGCGCGGCCAGGCTCGCCCGCCGCCAGTCGCTAACCCGAGCTCGCTTCGCCAGTCGCGCGTCGCAAGCCCCAGCCCCGAGCCGCTCGCACAGTGTCGCCCAGGCCCCCGTGTCGCCGGATCCATGTCGCCCAGCCCGTGCTCGCCCCTGTGCCGAGCCGCCGAAGTCGCGCCCTCAGTAAGCGCGTTATCGCGCCCGAGCGCCCCGCGCCTGCTGCTGCTGCCGCGCGTTAGCGTTCGCGCCGCTGCTGCGCCAGCGTGCCCGCCCCGTGCCGTGTCAGCGCGCCCAGCGCTCGCCCACCCCAGCAGCGCTGTCTGCGCCAAAGATTTGCCTAGTCCGTCTGGCCGGCCCGTCCGAGTGTCAGCCGTGCCTCGTGAGTTGCTCCCGAGCTGAGCCCTGTTTGTTTTATTATATTTGGGCCTTTTGATTGTAATTATTGTTGTTTTTGTTAGGTTCTCGCTAGGTAGCTCGGGTTCGATCGCAGCTTAGGTTTCTTGTGTTTAGAGGTCTTCCGGCCAGGTAAGGATTTCTTACCGGAGTTGTGTGGACCCTACGATATTATATGTGATTGCTGATTGATTGCTTGTTTGTGTTTATTGACATATTTAGTAATAGGTGCTCGTTCTGAATTCTCGGTTAGCATGATTCTCCTGATTTATTCTCATGTTAATCCATGCTAGGTTGTTTCTTTTCCGGCATGCTCGTATTCATTTCCTTGCTTCGTAGTATCATGCTAGGCTCGTTGTATTCTTATTGAGCACGTATTGGATTTTATGGATTTGTTTGCTGATTGCTAGGGCAGGTTAGAGTTGCAGGTAGATAGCATCATCCGGGCCTGATGCATAAAGTACCTTGCATCCATGGCAGGGACGTCGAGCAAGTCATTCCGTCCCTGGACCCCGTGAGGGATTAGCTAACCCAAGCGGTAGGCCCTGCAATCTTGGGTGAGGGTGGCAGACTGTTAAATGCCCCAACGGTCGGGATGATGACTTGGCATTGCCTCGTCCCCGGCAGCCGGCATGTCCTCAGCATGTTTGGCAGTAGCCCCTGATTGCCACCTGTTAAGGCAAGGACGACTTCCAGGTGTAAGCCTACCACTACCGTTCCTTGGCCCCAGGTGCGGTGGTTCAGGCTGACATAGTTTACGTGTCCAGGTCTCACACCCCTATGTGAGTGACACAGATCCAAAGATTTAGTTAGGCGTGGTGACTGGACATGGGCAGCTTGCCTTCAGACCCGGCAACCCCCCATGGTCTGCAGTAGCACGCGGTGCATGCTTACGCTCATTACAGCGCCGACTGGAGAGCTCCTCGGGATTGTGAGCCAGTGTACCTTTTCGTCGACGATGAAGCAGTGAGGCGGGACTTGTTTCTCGTATAGGGCGACTTATGTATTGGGTCGTGTGGTGATATTATTCCGGACTAAGACCTTAAATTGGCATCCGAGGCCCAAGTGTGGGCTAAGCTATGTGCTCTATTCTGTGTTTATATTCATAGCTTGCATACGCTCATTGAGATGACCATGTATATCATATTGTACCCCGGTTGGGGATTCTTACTGAGTAATTCGTTACTCACCCTTACTTATCTTTCAGGAAACCATGGCGCGAGGCAAGATGGCTGGAGGAGGAGCTGTGATCATGGAAAACCCGTTGTTCAACTCTGAGTCTTATGTTTATGTTTATGATTTAAATGTCCTCTGAATGCATGTAGTTGGGCACGGAGCCCTAGGGAGTTTTCTAAATGTATTTACGAATTCTAGCATTGTTGTAACTATTGTAAAGCTTGTATGTTTTAAATAAATCTCTGATCAGAGTAAAGTTTTGGAAATGTATTTGTCTTGGAACAGGTGCTTGGAAACAGGGACAGGTTTCAAGAATTTTGTATTGACTTTTTTAAATGAACTCTTGCCGGTTTTTGGTTTTTTACTTAGAATCCGAAACAACCCTATTGCAAATTCTAGTGTTGATTTGTATGCATGCATTGAGGTAAGGGCCCATTTAGAGCCTCATTCGGGTAGGGTCCTTACAGGGCATGACCTTGTGTCTTCTTGGTCGGTAATTCCCGAGTCTTTTCTCCTTTGGGCACTAGGCTGTTGGCTGCTGTTTATTTAATTAGGTTGTTTTTACTAAAATGCTTAGGTTGCTCGGTTTCGCTTTAAAGCTCGAGGGTCATTATTTGATTGTGAAAGTTATTTCTGCTCGTTTCCAGGTAAGGATTTCTTACCGTGGTTGTGTGGACCCTGCGATGCTTTCTTGATTGTGCCTTATATGCATGTTTACTTCTACGAACATGATTAGTGGATAGGACAGCTTGTGATTGCATTCTTGCTAGCATGTTTGCCTGTTTGTACATGTTAGTGCCATGCTAGGATTGTTCTTCCAACATGCTTGAGATGCCGGCTTTAAGTTCGTAGTATCATGCCAGGTTATGTGTGATTGATGTTGATATGTATGTCTAGCCTGGAATCAGTTATTTTGTACTCCTAGCTAGTATAGTAGGGTTTGTCAACATCCAGAGGCTGAGAGCGGACATAACGTACTTTGTCCCCACCAGTCGGATGTAGAGCGAAGCATAACGTACATTGCTTCCCCCCGGCAGCCGATGTGGATTTAGCTACCACATCGGCATAAGCCTAGTTTGTAGCCTGCTAGAGCGGAACCCTGTAAACGGTGCAAGCCTGCCTTGGCCGGTTCTTAGCTTTAGGTCGGTGGTACAGGCTGCACAGATGAGTGCCGAGGGCCTCGCACCATCGTGTTCGTGATGACACCGTTCCGAGTCTTTAGGCATGCGTGCACCGCCCGCGTAGTTTGTACTTAGGCCCCACATTTACGCGGCCGGCAAAGAAGCATGCGGTGTGTGCGCGCACACGCGTTAGTCGCCGGTTCGGAGAGCTCCCCCTGGCTAATGTTCGTGAGTACACCCGTTCTTTCTAGTTTAGAGCCAGACTTCGGGTACTCTCCCGATAGTCTAGATTTGTTAGCGAGGGTAAGAGGCCCTTGAGGACACCCATTGGGATTGGCTTTTGAGCTGATCATATGGTCGAGGGAGAAAGACCCTCGAGGGTGTCGGACATCTTTGGGATCAGTTTTTTAGCTGATCAATTGGCCGAGGGAGAAAGACCCTCGGAGATGTCCCGGGATTGGTTATGAGAGCCAATCATTAGGCCGAAAGTAGGAGACTTCTGAGGATTCCAGATTCTGCCTTGTAAGCTCGTTGAGCTATGATCTGTGTTGGTAACTGTTTGCATGTATACTAGGGTGCCAGATGATTGATGTATCGTATTGTACCGGTTGGGGATTCTTACTGAGTGCATTTATACTCACCCTTATTTACGTGGTTTTCCACGTGTAACTTGGGACAAATGGGACGGCTAGCGGAGGGAGCTGATTGATCATGGGAGCCGCCGGCACTCTGTCTTTTATTGTTTGCATAATTTGTTCAGCATCTAGACGGACAGCCCAGGCTTGTTTTACTTTGTTGGCTTTGCTTAAATGAAGGTTGTTGTTTAAGTTTTAAGTGTCCCCGCTTTTAAATGTTTTGAAAGGTTTTAAATATGAGCACTAAACCGCTTGATGAAGTATTTAACTTGCATCTTTGAGTAAGAACCTAGGTTTAGGACCGTGTTTTGGGTCGGGTTCTTACAGGTTGGTATCGTGAGCACGAGTCATAGATTCTCAGAGACTAACTCGCTTTGCGAGTTGTTGCCCCATGATCATCGGCACTCCGCGGCCGTCAGGTTTGTCTGAGTTCTTAAGCTAAGGGGTTTATTTTAAAAAAACTGATCTAGGAAAAATGTGTTACCCTTGTTGGGCCAAGTGAGAGCCCAGCGTGGGCTAGTTTTTATGCTTTGTGTAGATCGTGCTGTATGTTGATTACACCTAGAGTGGCAGGGACGTTGGTATTTCCAACCGAGGAGTTGGACTGTTCATGTTGATGATGAGACCACGTCCAGGGTTGTCTAGACCTGTAGGCCACCTTTGGCCCTGGCAGATGAGTTGCCAAGAGTAGGGGAGGCTAGCATGCCTCAGAGTGAGACTCCTTGAGTAGAGTGTGCTCCAGCCATGAGGGAGTTAATGGCAGGTCTTTTAGCCAACAGAGAGCGGAGACCCAGGCGCAATTTGTAGCGCGTAGTGAGGAGTCTTGGGCATAGATAGCCCAGCTGGTAGAGTTTATTTAGGAGACACCCCTCCTTGTAGCTCGAAGAGCCTCGGAGGTTCTCGGGAGGGCTTGATCAGCAGGTTTATCTTTGATAAGATAGTTGGCGTTGATCGAGCCGCCGAGTTTGGCAAGTGGAAGCCTCAGAGAGTGGAAGTTTTGAGACCATCGCTAGCAAAGCAAGGTGGTTGGCCAGATCGAGTTTATCATCCAAGTGTTGTGATGACTCGTGTTGTGAGGCCGATGACCGATGTTCAGAGGTCGAGGCGTGCCGCTCGTGTCTTTGTTTGATGCGAGAGTGTGGTGGTGGAAGTCCCCTTTGAGAGGCGGACCAGCAGAGTCTTCACCACCACTCCGGTCGATTGGCAAGTCGCCAAGTTAGTAGCTTTTGAGGAAGATGTAGAGACATCTTGTCCTCCCGCAAGCCTGCGATCGTTTTGCTGCCCGATTCTTTTTAGTACCCTCGTAGCTGTGGGGTAGTGTGGAGTTTGCTTGTTAGGACTTAATCCGTCCGTGGTTTTGGTGGCTATTAGAGAGAAGCACCTTCATTAGCATGTTTGGTGTGGAGCTAGGTGCTGCCACCCGAGGGTTGGCACGAGTATTCGTTGAGCATCGAGTGGGATGCAGGAGTGGGCCTTGGCTTGTGCGTTAGACGTGATGTCGAGAGTAGTCTACTCGAGTGTTGAGACTCTTGTGTTGAATGCCATTGCCTGTCACACCGGAGTGTGACCTTCCCTACCCTCAGAGGGGCTTAAAGCCCGTAAAGGGATGTTTGTGTTGTAAAGGAAGTAGTGCCTGTTGGCACCAAGCTTTGAGAGGAGGCCTAGATTCAGGCCAGTTGGCACTTTTCGTATAGGTGGTTCCAGGACCTGCCCGGAGTTTAGCATCCCCACTAGTCTTGTACCCATTCTTAATATTGCACCTATTTGGGCTGCATAAGAGATCTAGCTCGGTGGTAGTCAGAGAACTACAAGTTTAAGGTCGTTCGAGGGATAAGTAGGAGCCTTTCAGGGTCACCGAGAGTTGGGTACAAAGGATGTTGTTGGTTGTTAAGGGCTAGCGCGTCCGAGTTCTCGCGCCTGTGTTGTGGGCTTGTGAGCCAGTTGGATGGTAGTGTGATTCGACTACCATGGAGTTACCCTAATATGAGTAGGGTTGGCATCGATGATGCGTGGTTGATCCACTGTTAGAGCCATGAGTTGGATGGTTGATCGGAGCACGTTTAGTGGACCATTGGTATGAGGTAAGTTAGCTTGGTGTGGCTATGCTCTTGTAAGAGTGAGTCGACCAATGTGGCATTCCGTGGTGAGTTGACCCCGAGTGGGTTGAACTCTTGTTGCTCCTTTGCTAGATCTGGCTCTATTGGGAGGCAAAAGTTGCCTTGTGTGAGAATACTTGTTGGTTGGATCTTAAGGAACCAAGTTGGAGCTGTACACGCCGGTGTACTTTTGTGTAGCTCGTTCCGTGGTGTATTTTTCAAGAACCACGAGGGGTTTCGAGTTGTGAAACCAGTGCTCAGTTCTGAGGAGTTAGGACTTTAGTTCTTGGCAAGTGCCCTAACTTGGGTTGAGAGGTTACCGTGCCGGTAGTCGGGTTGTTGCGTAGGCAAGTTATGCCAGTTGGCCCTTGACTAGGGTAGAGGCATTTCTTGTTGATCGATGGTTGGAGTTCACTTGGAACTGATCCAAGGCGATGGTAGCAAAATCGCGGAGTTTCTGGCCGCCATGGCTAAGAGAGTTGTTCGGATCCTTACCCTGGGTAAAAGCTACGATGTGGCTGATGCTTTGAGCAAGAGGAAGTTTGGGTCTTCTGGTTGTTCCCGCTCAGGTGGATAGCAGACTCGCCGACAGGGCCAGTCTAGGGGTGGCGATCAGTGCCGACCGCAGGTTAGAGCTCAGGATCTTCAGCAGGGCGGGGCCAGGCAGCCAGCTCATTGCATCAAGTGTGGTAAGGCGCTTTTTGGATTGTGTGGAGCATCGCCCGTGCTTGCTACAGATGTGGCAAGGAAGAGCTTTTGGCCGAGATGATTGAGATCTTTGGAGGGAGATGTGCTCGTGTAGCCAGTTGTCAGTTAGACCGTTTGACGACAGTGTGTGTCGGAGGGCGATCGGAGGAACCCTAAGTTGTGGAGAGCCTCACTAGAGCTCAGTCAGACCCAGGCAGTGTTCCTCGGTTGAGTTGCTGGATGCTTGTTGTCGGTTAACAAGCTAGAGTTGTTCTTGGTAACGTCCACGTTGATTTTCGGAATTCTTAGCGAGGTGGTGCTTGGTGTTGACCAAGGTTTGGTTCCCATGTTGTTTCATGAGCTAGCTCGGTTCGAGCAAGCGGGCATTGCCCTGAGGACTTGTTACTAGTCAGGAAGTTTTGGGAGTTGACCCCTCCCTCGGCAATTGGGTAGGCACTGCTAGTTCCAAGTTGGGGGTTCCAAGCGATTGAGGATCCTCGGATGTTGCTTCCGAGAGAGTTGGTTGTTGTTGCCCTTGGGTTTGGGCAAGACAGCGAGCATGTGTGAAGTTCGCTGTCCTTCGGAAGTCCGCTTGCTGGTATATCGTTCCTGTTGAGGAGGAGTCAGCTTAGCTCCTGAGTTGTGTAGTTGATCAGAGTAGCGCAGCGGTCAGCCCAGCGAGAGTGTCCCTGCGTTTGTTTGTTAGCAAGCGGAAAGTTGTTTGTTTCCGCAAGGGCAGAGGCCTGCCAGTTCAAGGGCTTTTTGTTGTTGCTGGAAGGTTGTTGGATCTTTGGAGTTTGTAGAACCCCTTAGTTCTTGGGTAGTTGCGTTGCACCGTGGATGCCGACCTCGAGTTTTAACTTTTGAGGTAGTCTTGCCGACTCATGTTGTTCAGGATCCGCAAGCTTGTGGTCGTCGCTATCCTTACTCCTCGCGATGTTTCGTGGGTGGAGTTTCTGGATTGGAAGAAGAGTTAGGTCTAAGCTATAAGGAGGAAGTCCTTGGAGCAGCCAGATGGACTTAAGAGTTGAGTGGTAGTTTGGAGGCGAGCTTCGCCGTTGTAAGCTTGGATTGAGTTTCTACAGAGCAAGCCTTCTCGGGCTTTGTTCCTAGTTGATGTGCGTTCGCAGTTGGCGTTATAGCTAAGCCACAGTTGAGTGGGTTGGCACAGAGATGTCGTGGCATTGGTTGGAAACCTTAGAGTTGTTATCCTCCAGCTATTGTGTTGCTAGTAGCCAAGTAATGTTTTATTCCTTGCTGCTCGAGATTTCCGTAAGAGGAATGTTGTTTGTTTTTCTGTCTGGCGATGTTCTCTTGAGCTAGTGGCTGATCAGATTGCATTGGAAAGTTTTTTGTCGGCCGTTGAGGGGCTCCACTTTGTTAGTTTGGCCGAGTAGAGCCTGTGCCTAGACCTTGTCTTCTAAAGGTGGCCGTAGCTGAAGTTTCAGCTGGTGTGTTGGTGGTAGCCGTTTGGTGAACCAGAAAAGTGCCCCTTGGCTTTGGTGCTTCGATTTCTCATAAGATGGTTGCTTAAGTGTTGTGGACGCATGCTAGTTGGAGGAGTTTGCCTTGGGATCAGTCACCAGTTGGTGGTTCGAATTGGATTTCGTTAAGGATTGTAGGCAACCATTGGGGCTCGCAAATCTCTTGCGAAGTAAGAGTAGGCCGTTTAGTTTCTGAAACCTAGGAGGTTCAGTTGTTTGATCAGTGTAACGGCCCAGTTTTCTATTTCGGTTACCCAGGTGATTTCGGGTCATTATTCGGATGTTCGGATGGGCCGTTAGAGCTATTTTAACCCTTAGGGGTATTTTGGTCTTTTTGCCCCCGGTCAGGGTTTTGAGGATTTTCAAGATTTCAGGGCCATTCCTACCTTTGTCGAAGCTTAATGGTTGTTGGTTGCAAGACCCGAGAGGTTTGGGCAAGTTGTTTGGAAGTTTGGAGGTGTTTTAGAAAATGGCAAAATTAATTGTAATTTTGGTGCTTCCATTGGGTTTTGAGCCCTTGCCCTAAATGGTCTTGGGGAGTTCGTAGGAAAAGAGAGTTTTATTTTTAAAATAAGTTTGCTTCGGCCGGGTTTGGAAAGAGGAAGCTTGGGAAGGGATTTTAGACCTATTTAATTAGGGAAAAAGGAAAGAAAATGAAGAAAATCCCTTTTCCCCTTGTTTTGCAATCTCTCTCTCAGTCTCTCTCTCTCTCTCTCTCTCTCTCTCTCTCTCTCTCTCTCCTAGCCGACCTCACCAAGAAACCCTAGCCGCCCTAGCCGCGACACCAGCTCGCTACCGCACCTGCTTTCAGCCAGCAAAGAAGAACCAGCGCACCAGGCGGCCAGTCAAATTTCAAATCGGCCAGCGCAGAGCACAGTGATGGCCAGCCGCTCGCCCGCGCAGGCGCCCAGACGCGCCGCACCGACATGCATCGGGTCGCCCAGACGCGCCGCACCGACCTGCATCGGGTCGCCTAGATGCGTCGCGCCGTCCCGCACCTGGCCGCCCTGCACCGCGCCGCACGTGTCGACCCTACCGCGCGCCGGCACCCCAGCACGCGCCCGTGCCCGTACCGCTCGTCCTCGTCCGCCCGCCAGCGCGCTGCGCGCTGCTCGCGATCGCGCGAAGCCAGCGCCAGCGCCGTCCCCTACGCGCGCCGCGCGCGCCAGCAGAGCGCCGTTAGCGCCAGCGCTGCGCGCACAGCCGCACCAAGCAGCGCCAAAAGCGCCCCCTCACTGCGAGACCTCGTGCCTTCTCGGTTGGTAATTCCTGAACCTATCCCTTTTAGATTTTTAAGCTGCTGGCTGCTGTATATTTATTTAGGATGCTTTTAAAATGCTTAGGTTGCTCGGTTTCGCTTTAAAGCTCGAGGGTCACTATTTGATTGTGAAAGTTATTTCTACTCGTTTCCAGGTAAGGATTTCATACCATGGTTGTGTGGACCCTGCGATGCTATCATGATTGTGCCTTGTATGCTTGGTTGTTGTTATGAGTATGTTAGCTATTGAACAGCTTGTGTTTGAAATCTTGCTAGCATGTTGCTTGTTGTTCATGTTAGTGCCATGCTAGGTTTGTTCTTCCAGCATGCCATGTCTTGTGATTGTATGAAATTTCCAGTGGGTAGGTTACATGTTTTCTCTTGCTTCCATATCGTGTTGCTCTTGTGTCCCCTGATATATTCTGTTAGTTCCATGCAAGGGGTTTAATTATCTTGGCATACCTTGTTCTATTTTATCCTGTTAGTTCCGTGCCAGGCATAGGCGGGTGATGTATAGTGTGGAAGACTGTCGGGGTAACTAGTTTAGGTCCCGCTCGGGTAAGACCCCGATGGACATCTGGATGTGTAAGACCCTGATGGGCATCCTAGGTGTGTAAGTCCCCGATGGGCATCACTGAGTTGGACGTGTAAGACCCTGATGGGCATCCTAGGTGTGTAAGGCCCCACTGGGCATCACTGATTCTGAAGGTGTAAGGCCCCGATGGGCGTCCTAGCTGTGTAAGGCCCCATTGGGCATCACTGATTCTGGAGGTGTAAGGCCCCGATGGGCATCCTAGCTGTGTAAGGCCCCACTGGGCATCACTGATTCTGAAGGTGTAAGGCCCCGATGGGCATCCTAGCTGTGTAAGGCTCCACTGGGCATCACATATTCTGGAGGTGTAAGGCCCCGATGGGCATCCTAGCTATGTAAGGCCCCACTGGGCATCACTGATTCTGGAGGTGTAAGGCCCTGATGGGCATCCTAGGTGTGTAAGGCCTCACTGGGCATCACTGAGTCGTAGGTGTGTAAGGCCCCACTGGGCATCACTGAGTCCTAGGTTGTGTAAGGCCCGAAGGGCATCCAAGTGTAGAACCTAGGATAGGCAGTAGATGAAAGCCCTTGAATAGGCTCGCTCTAGAAGTAGCTCATAGCCTAATTCAACCGTTTTGCTCTAAGTCATTGTTTTATTTGCATGTATACTAGGGTGCTAGATGACTGATGTATCGTATTGTACCCCGGTTGGGGATTCTTACTGAGTATGTTTATACTCACCCTTATTTCTGTGGTTTTTCCACCAGGTAACTTGGGACAACACCAGGATCGCTAGCGGAGGGAGCTGTTTGATCATGGGGGGCTGGCGGCACTCTGTCGTTTATTGTTTGCAATCATTTATTCAGTATGTAGTTGGACAGGAGTCCTAGGGGAATGATGTTTAAGTTGTGTAAACTGTTTTGAATGTTCTTTTATAAATACTGGCCAGGCTTATTTTACCTTGATTGGATTTGCTTATGAAAATTGTTGGTTACGTTTTAAGTGTTCCCCGTTTCCAAATGTTTTGAAAAAGTTTTAAATATGAGCACTAAACCGCTTGTTGAAAAATTTAACTTGCATGCTTTGAGTGAGGACCTAGGTTTAGGACCGTATTCAGTCGAGTCCTTACAGTTGGTATCGTGAGCACGAGTCATAGATTCGTAGACTAACTCGCTTTGCGAGTTGTTGCCCCTATGATCATCAGCACTCCGCGGCCGTCAGGTTTGTCTGAGTTCATTAAGCTAAGGGTTTTATTTTACAATACTGCATCTATTATACATGTGTTACCCTTGTTTGGCGTGGGCTAGCTTTTATGCTTTGTGTGGATCGCTAGTAGGTTGATTGCACTTAGAGGAGCAGGGACGTTTGGTATTTCCAACCGAGGAGTTGGACTGTTCATGTTGATCATGAGACCACGTCTAGGGTTGTCTAGACCCGTAGGCCACCTTTGGCCCTGGCAGATGAGTTGCCAAGAGTAGGGGGGGTTGAGGCTAGCACGCCTCAGAGTGAGACTCCTTGAGCAGAGTGTGCTCCAGCCATGAGGGAGTTGATGGCAGGTCTTTTAGCTAACAGAGAGTGGAGACCCAGGCGCAGTTTGTAGCGCGTAGTGAGGAGTCTTGGGCACAGTTAGCCCAGCTGGTAGAGTTTATTTAGGAGACACCCCTCCTAGTAGCTCCAGTAGCCCCAGAGGTTTCCGGAAGGGCAGGATCAACAAGTTTATGCTGATGAGTTAGTTAGCATTGATGGAGCCGCCGAGTTTGGCAAGTGGAAGCCTGAGGAGCTTGATGCTTTAGAGAACTTGCTGGTAGCGACAAGGTGGTTGACCAGGTTCGAGTTTATCATCCAAGTGTTGGGATGACCTGGTGTTCAGAGACCGATGACCTGATGTTCAGAGGTCGAGGCGTGCCGTTATGGTCTTTGTTTGATGCTCTGTGTGTGGTGGTGGAAGTCCCTGTGAGAGGCGGACCAGCAGAGTCTCCACCGACCACCGGGCGAATTGCCGGTGCCAAGTTAGTAGCTTTTGAGGAAGATGTAGAGACATCTTGTCAACCCGCAAGTCTCGCGATCGTTTTGCACGGGGATTCTTTTAGTACCCTCGTAGCCAGGGGGTAGTGTGGAGTTTGCTTGTCAGGACCTAATCCGTCCGTGGTTTCCAACTGGTTATTAGTGAGAAGCACCTTCTGTTAGCATGTTCCAGGTGTGGAGCTAGGTGCTGCCACCCGAGGGTTGGCCTGGAGTATTCGTTGAGCATCGAGTGGGATGCAGGAGGGGCCTTGGCTTGTCTGTTAGACGTGATGTCAGAGAGTAGCCTACTCGAGTGTTGAGACTCTTGTGTTGAGCGCCATTGCCTGTCTGCCACCTGAGTGTGACCTTCCCTACCCCGGAGGGGCTTAAAGCCCGTAAAGGGATGTTTGTGTTGTAAAGGATGTAGTGCTGTTGGCACCAAGCTTTGGAAGGAGGCCTAGTTTCAAAGCCGGTTGGCACTTTTAGTGCAGGTGGTTCCATGCCCGCCCGAGTATAGCATCCCCACTAGCCTTGTACCCGTTTTTTCGAAGTTACATCTGTTTGGATTGCTTAAGAGATCTAGCTCGGTGGTAGTCCAGAGAACTACAAGTGTGAGGCCGTTTGAGGAAAAGTAGGAGCTTTTCCGGGTCATGGGAGTTGGGTACAAAGGATGCTGTAGGTTGGTGAGGGCTAGCGCGTCTGAGTTCTCGCGCTTGTGTGTGGGCTTGTGAGCCAGTTGGATGGTAGTGTGATTCGACTACCCTAGAGTCACCCTAATATGAGTAGGGTTGGCATCGATGATGCATGGTTGATCCACTGTTAGAGCCATGAGTTGGATGGTTGATCGGAGCACGTTTAGTGGACCATCGGTATGAGGTAAGTTAGCTTGGTGTGGCTATGCTCTTGTAAGAGTGAGTCGACCAATGTGGCATTCCGTGGTGAGTTGACCCTGAGTGGGTTGAACTCTTGTTGCTCCTTTGCTAGATGTGGCTCTATTGGGAGGCAAAAGTTGCCTTGTGTGAGAGTACTTGTTGAGTTTGGATCTTAAGGAACCAAGTTGGAGCTGTGCACGCCGGTGTACTTTTGTGTAGCTCGTTTCGTGGTTATGTTTCAGGAACCACTAGAGGATCGTGTTGAGCAGCAAGTGCTCAGTTCTTGAGGTGTTAGGGCTTTAGTTCTTAGCAAGCGCCCTAACCTTGGTTGTGAGGATCCTCGGATGTGGCTTCCGAGAGAGTTTGTTGTTGTTGCCCTTGGGTTTGGGCAAGACAGCGAGCGTGTGTGAAGTTCGCTGTCCTTCTGATGTCCGCTTGCTGGTAAATCATTCCTGTTGAGGAGGAGTCAGCTTAGCTCCTGAGTTGTGTAGTTGATCAGAGTAGCGCAGCGGTCAGCCCAGCGAGAGTGTCCCTGCGTTTGTTTGTTAGCAAGCGGAAAGTTGTTTGTTCCCGCAAGGGCGGAGGCCTGCCAGTTCAAGGGCTTGAGTTGTTGTTGGATCTTTGGAGTTTGTAGAACCCCTTAGTACTTTGGTAGTTGAGTTGCACCGTGGATGCCGGCCTCGAGTTTTAACTTTTATGGTAGTCTTGCTGACTCGTGTTGTTCATGATCCGCAAGCTTGTGGTCGCCGCTATCCTTATTCCTCACGATGCTTCGTGTGTGGAGTTTCTGGATTGGAAGAAGAGTTAGGTCTAAGCTAAAGGAGGAAGTCCTTTGAGTAGCCAGTTGGACTTAAGAGTTGAGTGGCAGCTTGGAGGCGAGCCTTGCTCGTTATAAGCTTGGGTTGGGTTTCTGCGGAGCAAGCCTTCTCGGGCTTTGTTCCTAGTTGATGTGCGTTCGCAGTTGGCGTTATAGCTGAGCCATAGTTGAGTGGGTTGGCACAGAGATGTCGTGGCATTGGTTGGAAATCTTAGAGTGGTTATCGTCCAGCTTTTGTGTTGCTAGTAGCCGCGTGTTGTTTTATTCCTTGCTGCTCGAGGTTCCCGTGAGAGGAATGTTGTTTGTTTCCCTATCTGGCGATGTTCACCTAGGCCAGTGGCTGATCGGATTGCATTGGAAAGTTTGTTGTCGGCCGTTGAGGGGCTTGATTTGTTAGTTTGGCCGAGTGGAGCTCGTGCTGGACCTTGTCTTCTAAAGGTGGCCGTAGCTGAAGTTTCAGCTGGTGTGTTGGTGGTAGCCGTTTGGTGAACCAGAAAAGTGCCCCTTGGCTTTGGTGCTTCGATTTCTCGTAAGATGGTTGCTTTAGTGTTGTGGACGAATGCTAGTTGGAGAAGGTTGCCTAGGGATCAGTCACCAGTTGGTGGTTCGAATTGGATTTCGTTAAGGATTGTAGGCAACCAGTGGGGTTCGCAGGTCACTTGCGAAGTAAGAGTAGACCGTTTTCTTTCTGAAACCTGGGAGGTTCATTGTAACGACCCAGGTTTTTCATCCCGGTCCTCCAGGTATGCCCTAGGGGTAATTTGGTAATTTGGTCGGGCCGTCAGGGCCGTTTGTGTCTTTTCCAGTTACTAAAATTATTGGATGGATTTATGTAGGTTTTTGGAAGGATTTGTGGTTTGGTTTGAGCAAGGTTTGTTGCAAAAGTAAAAATAAAGGAAATTGTGCTGCTGCTGGGGTTTGAACCCGGGTCTCCTGGAAAGCTTGTGGGGATGTGTGCCAATTGAAACATTAGGTGCTCTTCTTGCTCTTCCTGCATCATTTTATGGTTAGCCCTGGATTTTGGGAGTTTTGGTGCATTTGGTTAAATGAAATAGAAATTAGGTTTGTTCCATCTTCTTCTCCAAAGTGTGTGGCCGCCCAAGCTATTCTCTCCATTGCCTTGCCGAGTTCTTCATCCTTGCAGCTCCCTTGGATCGATCATCATCATTCCGGGTAGGTATCGATCTTCCTCTTCTTCTTCTCATCCGTTTGGTGTGCTGTTTGACCAAGTGAATAGAAGAGTGTTGTGTGTGTTTGTGTTGTTTGCAGCCAGCCGAGAGAAGCCCCAGCCAGCAGCCATCGTCGCACGTCCAGCCGGCCAGTTCGCACGCCGGATCGCGCCAGCAGCAGCCCCGATCGCCCGAAGTCGCCAGCCCTCCGTCCGTCGGGCGCAAAGCAGAATTTCAGATCGCCCAAGGTCGCAGACCATCGTGACGCCAGATCGCCGGTCGTCCTCGCCGATCGATCGCCGACGCCAGAGAGGCCTCGCCGCGCGCGCGCGCGCGCCCGCCTGATCGACGCGACGCGCGCTTTCGCCCGAAGTCGATCGCTTCGCCGCCCGTGCGCGCCCGGGCCGTGGAATTGCTGCGCTGCGCGCAGCAGCGCCTGGGCCGCCAAAGACTGCTGGTAGCGGCAGCCAGGCGCCAGCCCCTACCGTGTGCACTGCCGCCAAAGAACTCCAAGTTCGTGTCGCCGTGCCGCGTGAGTGCCCTTTGAGCCGAGCTTGTCGTTTCTATTGTTTTTTAGATGTTTTAGATGTTGATTATTATTGGTTTGCTAGGTTCCCGCTAGCTAGCTCGGGATCGATCGCAGCTTAGGATTTTGTGTGTAGTTGCCTCCTGGCCAGGTAAGGATTTCTTACCGGAGTTGTGTGGACCCTGCGATGTTCTATGTGATTGATGTTGTATGTTTGTTTGTGACTATCAACATGTATAGTTTAGGTGCTCGCTCGATTTCCGACTGGCATGACTTCGTATGTTGTTCTTTCATGTTAGTCCATGCTAGGTTGTTCCGCTCGCATGCTCATATTCATTCTTGTTCCGTAGTACCATGCTAGGTCTGCTGTATTCTTTTGAGCACGTATTGGATTGTTGTTGATTGTTAAGGCAGGTTAGAATTCAGGTAGGTAGCATCATCCGGGCCTGATGCATAAAGTATCTTGCATCCATGGCAGGGACGTCGAGACAGCTTCTCCGTCCCTAAAACCCCGTAGGGTTTAGCTAACCCGACCAGTAGGCCCCGCAATCTTGGGTGAGGGTGGCGATCGTTAAATGCCCCAACGGTCGGGATGATGACTTGGCATTGCCTCGCCCCGGCGATCGGCACGCGTCCTCGGCGTGTTCGGCCGTAGCCCTTGATTGCCACCGTTAGGGCAAGGATCGCTTCTCGGTGTAAGCCTACCACGGCCGGTTCCTTAGCCTCAAAGTGCGGTGGTTCAGCCGACATAGTTCACGTGTCAGGTCTCACACCCCTATGTCGGTGACACCGATCCGTAGATTTAGTTAGGCGTGGTGGATCTGGACATGGGCAGCTTGCCACTAGACCCGTGTACCCCATAGTTCTGCAGAGCAGCACGCGGTGCATGCTTACGCCATTACAAATAGCGCGACCGGAGAGCTCCTCGAGATCTTGAGCTAGTGTACCTTTCACGACGATGAGAGACAGGCCGAGGCGGGACTCGTTTCTCGTATAGGGCGTATTGTGTGGTGGATTCATTTCCCGGACTAAGACCCCGAGTTGGCATCCGAGGTCCAAGTGTGGACTTAAGCTATGTGCTCTATTCGTGTTTATATTCATAGCTTGCATACACTCATCTAGATGACCATGTGCATCGTGATTGTACCGGTTGGGGATTCTTCTTGAGTAATTCGTTACTCACCCTTATTTTGTGGTTTTCCATAGGTAACCAAGGTGCGAGACAGGATGGTGAAGGAGGAGCCGTGATCATGGGAACCTGCTTGCCGTCTCGACCTTTTATTTCTATGACTCTTGTCTTTTATTTTTCCCCGAATGCATGTAGCCAGACACTGAGCCCTAGGATGTTTTTCGAATGTTTTTGTGGATTCCAGCTTTGTTGTATTTGAGGATGTTTCAAATGTTTTAATAAATCTCTCGATCGAGTATGCATTTAGAAATGTATTTGCCTTGAAACAGTGCTTGGAAACAGGGATGAGTTTCAAACAATCTATTTGATTTACGATTGAATCTCTTTTGTTTTGTTTTAATTGGGAATCCAAAACTAAATTGCATAAGGTTCTTTACTTTGAATGCATGCATTGGGGTAAAGACCTATTTAGAGCCCCTTTTGGGTGGGTCTTTCTGATTCGATTGTTTGGTCAAGATGGTGAAGGGTCGAGGTTTGTTTGATAACAAGCTATGAGCATTCAGAGAAGTTACGCCGGAGCGTGGCGTAGAGTTTTAGAGCCCGTGACTGTCCACGAGTTTTCTTGAGAGTAGCGCCAGAGAGGCGTTAGAGTTGGGTTAGCGGGGATAAGTGAGCCCTAGAGTCGTGAGACCGTTTGAGAGTTGGTGCGAGTCGAGGGTGTGACTCACCGACTAGCTATCGCATGATTTCTTCAAGCTCAAAGTGTTAGTTCGATTTTGGTTGAGATAGTTTGTAAGTGACTCGGTGTCTTTTGGGCTTGAGACTTTGGGAAACCAAGAGGGTTCGGTTTCAAGAAGGATTTGTGTTGTCTTAACCGGGAGCTTGGTTGGTTAAGAATCGGTGGAGTTTTCCTAGAGTTGTTTTTCGTCTTAGGACTTTCGAGGACGAAAGTGTTAAAAGGAGGGAGTATTGTAACGGCCCGCTTTTCTATTTCGAGTTACCAGGTGATTTCGGGTCATTATTCGGATGTTCGGATGGGCCGTTAGAGCTATTTTAACCCTTAGGGGTATTTTGGTCTTTTGCCCCGGTCTGTGGTTTTGAGGATTTTCAAGATTTCAGGGCCATTCCTACCTTTGTCGAAGCTTAATGGTTGTTGGTTGCAAGACCCGAGAGGTTTGGGCAAGTTGTTTGGAAGTTTGGAGGTGTTTTAGAAAATGGCAAAATTAATTGTAATTTTGGTGCTTCCATTGGGTTTTGAGCCCTTGCCCTAAATGGTCTTGGGGAGTTCGTAGGAAAAGAGAGTTTGTTTTTAAAATAAGTTTGCTTCGGTAGGGTTTGGAAAGAGGAAGCTTTGGGAAGGATTTTAGACCTATTTAATTAGGGAAAAGGAAAGAAAATGAAGAAAATCCCTTTCCCCTTGTTTTGCAATCTCTCTCTCTCTCTCTCTCTCTCTCTCTCTCTCTCTCTCCTAGCCGACCTCACCAAGAAACCCTAGCCGCCCTAACCGCACCCCCCGCTCAGCCCTGCTCAGCCCAGGCGCACCAGCAAATTTCAAAGAAGACAGCCAGCGCCAGCGCGCAAGCGGCCAGCCGTCAGCCCAGCGCACGAGCAGCCCAGACACGCGCGCGCAGACCGACCAGATCGGGTCGCCCAGACGCGCCGCACCGACCTGCATCGGGTCGCCCAGATGCGCCGCGCCGTCCCGCACCAGCCGCTCGCCTGACCGCGCGCGCACGCCATCGCCACCCCTGCCGCGCGCGCACCCAAAGACGCGCGTGCGTGCGTCGCTCGTCCTCGTCGCCCGCCCGCCAGCACTGCGCCTCGCGCGCCTCGCGCTAAGCCAGCGCCAGCGCCCGTCGTCCTGCGCGCGCCCAAGAAGCGCCCGTTAGCGCCAGCGCCTTCGCCCAGACCGCGCTCAAAGAACGCCCAAAACTGCCCCCTTGCTGCCGAGACCTCGTGCCTTCTCGGTTTGTAATTCCCGAACCTATCCCTTTTAGAATTTTAAGTCTGCTTGGGTCTGTGATATTTATTTAGGATGCTTTTAAAATGCTTAGGTTGCTCGGTTTCGCTTTAAAGCTCGAGGGTCACTATTTGATTGTGAAAGTTATTTCTACTCGTTTCCAGGTAAGGATTTCTTACCGTGGTTGTGTGGACCCTGCGATGCTATCATGATTGTGCCTTGTATGCTTGGTTGTTGTTATGAGTATGTTAGCTATTGAACAGCTTGTGTTTGAAATCTTGCTAGCATGTTGCTTGTTGTTCATGTTAGTGCCATGCTAGGTTTGTTCTTCAAAGCATGCCATGTCTTGTGATTGTATGAAATTTCCAGTGGGTAGGTTACATGTTTTCTCTTGCTTCCATATCGTGTTGCTCTTGTGTCCCCGATATATTCTCGTTAGTTCCATGCAAGGGGTTTAATTATCTTGGCATACCTTGTTCTATTTTATCCTGTTAGTTCGTGCAGGCATAGGCGGGTGATGTATAGTGTAGAAGATCGTAGGGGTAACTAGTTTAGGTCCCGCTCGGGTAAGACCCCGATGGACATCCGAGGTGTAAGACACGATGGGCATCCTAGGTGTGTAAGTCCTCGATGGGCATCACCGAGTTGGAGGTGTAAGACCCTGATGGGCATCCTAGGTGTGTAAGGCCCCACTGGGCATCACTGATTCTGAAGGTGTAAGGCCCCGATGGGCATCCTAGCTGTGTAAGGCCCCATTGGGCATCACTGATTCTGGAGGTGTAAGGCCCCGATGGGCATCCTAGCTGTGTAAGGCCCCACTGGGCATCACTGATTCTGAAGGTGTAAGGCCCCGATGGGCATCCTAGCTGTGTAAGGCCCCACTGGGCATCACTGATTCTGGAGGTGTAAGGCCCCGATGGGCATCCTAGCTGTGTAAGGCCCCACTGGGCATCACTGATTCTGGAGGTGTAAGGCCCCGATGGGCATCCTAGGTGTGTAAGGCCCCACTGGGCATCACTGAGTCGTAGGTGTGTAAGGCCCCACTGGGCATCACTGAGTCCTAGGTTGTGTAAGGCCCGAAGGGCATCCAAGTGTAGAACCTAGGATAGGCAGTAGATGAAAGCCCTTGAATAGGCTCGCTCTAGAAGTAGCTCATAGCCTAATTCAACCGTTTTGCTCTAAGTCATTCTTTTATTTGCATGTATACTAGGGTGCTAGATGACTGATGTATCGTATTGTACCCGGTTAGATTCTTACTGAGTATGTTTATACTCACCCTTATTTCTGTGGTTTTTCCACCAGGTAACTTGGGACAACACCAGGATGGCTAGCGGAGGGAGCTGTTTGATCATGGGGGGCTGCCGGCACTCTGTCGTTTATTGTTTGCAATCATTTATTCAGCATGTAGTTGGACAGGAGTCCTAGGGGAATGATGTTTAAGTTGTGTAAACTGTTTTGAATGTTCTTTTATAAATACTGGCCAGGCTTATTTTACCTTGATTGGATTTGCTTATGAAAATTGTTGGTTACGTTTTAAGTGTTCCCCGTTTCCAAATGTTTTGAAAAAGTTTTAAATATGAGCACTAAACCGCTTGTTGAAAAATTTAACTTGCATGCTGAGTGAGGACCTAGGTTTAGGACCGTATTCCAGGTCGGGTCCTTACAGTCAGCATGGTGAAGGGTCGAGGCTGTTTGATAACAGCTATGAGCATTCAGAGAAGTTACGCCGGAGCGTGGTGTAGAGTTTTAGAGCTTGTGACCCGTCCACGAGTTTGCAGAGAGTAGCGCCGTAGAGAGGCGTTCCGAGTTGGGCTAGCAGGGTTAAGTGAGCCCTAAGATTTTAAGACCGTTTGAGAGCTAGTGCGAGTTTGAGGATGTGTATTACCGTTAGCACTATCACATCTATTTCTTCGGAGTTCGGTGCATGCCCAGTCTTGGTTGAGATAGTTTGTGGCAGACTGGATGGGTTGTGGCTTGGAGCCTCTGGGAACCCAAGAGGGTTCGACTTCGAAGAAGGATTTGTGTTGTCTTAATCGGGAGCTTGGTTGGTTAAGAATCAGTGGAGTTTTTCCTAGAGTTGTTTTCGTCTTAGGACTTTCGAGGACGAAAGTCTTAAAAGGATGGAGTATTGTAAAGGCCCAGTTTTCTATTTCGGTTACCCAGGTGATTTCGGACCATTATTCGGATGTTCGGATGGGCCGTTAGAGCTGTTTTAACCCTTAGGGGTATTTTGGTCTTTTTGCCACCGGTCAGGGTTTTGAGGATTTTCAAGATTTCAGGGCCTTTCCTGCCTTCGTCGAATTTTGGTGGTTGTTGGTTGCAAGACCCAAGAGGTTTGGGCAAGTTGTTTGGGAGTTTGGAGGTATTTTAGTTATTGGCAAAATTAATGGGTTTTTGAGTGCTTCCTTTGGGATTTGAACCCTTGCCCTAAATGGTTTTGGGAGTTTGTAGGAAAAAGAGTTTTTCTAGAAAGAAAAGTTTGTTTGGGCCGGGTTTTGAAAGAGGAAGCTTTGGGAAGGGATTTTAGACCCATTTAAATTAGGAAAAGGGAAGAAAAATCAAGAAAGTCCCTTTCCCCTTGTTTTGCAATCTCTCTCTCTCTCTCTCTCAAAACCCTAGCCGCACCATGCCCAGCCCTTGCCGCACCAACCCCAGCCGAGCCACCACACCCTAGCCGCACCAGCCGTGCACAGCCCACGCCCAGATCGCTCAGCCCCTGCCAGTCGCGCTGCACCTCCCGCGACCGACCACCGACCGCCCACGCCCAGACGCGTTGCATCGCCCGGCCAGTGCGCCCAGACGCGCGTTGCATCGCCCGGCCAGTGCACCAGACGCTGCATCGCATCGCAACCCACGCGCTGCCGAGCGCGCGCGCGCGCTGCTCCGCACCAGCCTCCCAGACGCGCCGCGCGCTCGCTCGCTGCCCCGACGACGCCGCGCCGCTAAGCGCCGCCGCTGCCGCCAGACGCTGCCGCCGCGCGCTGCTGTCTCTCGCTGACCGACGTCGCCCGCGCGCCCGAACCAGCGTGTTCGCTCGCTGCATGCGACCCGCCGCGTCTGCACGCCCTCGCCTCCCTAGCGCCTGCG
Organism: Sicyos edulis; assembly: GCA_036507275.1. Lineage (NCBI taxonomy): Eukaryota > Viridiplantae > Streptophyta > Magnoliopsida > Cucurbitales > Cucurbitaceae > Sicyos > Sicyos edulis. Next base: position 34,241,860 of record CM071846.1, on the reverse strand, counting down.
CGCCAGGCAATGGCGCACCGCTTGTCCTTGCTGACGGACAGCCTGCCCTGCCGTGCGGGTTGGGGCGTGACCTTGTGTCTTCTCGGTCGGTAATTCCTGAGTCTTTTCTCCTTTTGGCACTAGGCTTTTGGCTGCTGTTTATTTAATTAGGTTCTTTTTACTAAAATGCTTAGGTTGCTCGGTTTCGCTTTAAAGCACGAGGGTCATTATTTGATTGTGAAAGTTATTTCTGCTCGTTTCGTGTAAGGATTTCTTACCGTGGTTGTGTGGACCTGCGATGCTTTCTTGATTGTGCCTTATATGCATGTTTACTTCTACGAACATGATTAGTGGATAGGACAGCTTGTGATTGCATTCTTGCTAGCATGTTTGCCTGTTTGTACATGTTAGTGCCATGCTAGGATTGTTCTTCCAGCATGCTTGAGATTCCTGCTTTAAGTTCGTAGTATCATGCTAGGTTATGTGTGATTGATGTTGATATGTATGTCTAGCCAGAAGCAGTTATTTTGTACTCCTAGCTAGTATAGTAGGGTTTGTCATCATCCGCAGGTCGAAAAGCGGACATAACGCACTTTGTCCCCACCGGTCGGGTGTAGAGCGAAGCATAACGTACATTGCTTCCCCCCGGCAGCCGATGTGGATTTAGCTACCACATCGGCATAAGCCTAGTTTGTAGCCTGCTAGAGCAGAACCCTGCCAACGGTGCAAGCCTGCCTTGGCCGGTTTTTAGCTTCAGGTTGGTGGTACAGGCTGCACAGATGAGTGTCGAGGGCCTCGCACTACTGTGTTCAGTGACACCGTTTTCGAGTCTTTAGGCATGCGTACCTGGCCCGCATAGTTTGTACTTAGGCCCCCACATTTACGCCGGTTGCAGCAGCATGCGGTGTGCGTGCACACGCGTTAGTCACCGATTCGGAGAGCTCCCCCGTGCTAATTTTCGTGAGTACACCCGTTCTTTCCAGTTTAGAGCCAGACTTCGGGTACTCTCCGGATAGTCCAGATTTGTTAGCGAGGGTAAGAGGCCCTTGAGGACACCCATTGGGATTGGCTTTTGAGCTGATCATATGGTCGAGGGAGAAAGACCCTCAGGGTGTCGAACATCTTTGGGATCGGTTTTTGAGCTGATCAATTGGCCGAGGAGAAAGACCTCGGAGATGTCCTGAGATTGGTTATGAGAGCCAATCATTAGGCCTAAGTAGGAGACTTCGAGGATTCCAGATTCTCGCCTTGTAAGCTCGTTGAGCTATGATCCGTGTTGGTAATCTGTTTGCATGTATACTAGGGTGCGGATGATTGATGTATCGTATTGTACCCGGTTGGGGATTCTTACCGAGTATGTTTATACTCACCCTTATTTCTGTGGTTTTCCACGGGTAACTTGGGACAAAGACGGAGTGATTGATCATGGGGAGCCTTGAAGCACTCATCTTTATTGTTTGCATAATTTGTTCAAAGCATGTAGACGGACAGGAGTCCTAGGGGGACGTTTTTAAAAGTTGTTTAAATTGTATTGTATGATTTTATAAACACTTGCCAGGCTTGTTTTACTTTGTTGGCTTTGCTTAAATGAAGGTTGTTGTTTAAGTTTTAAGTGTCCCCGCTTTTAAATGTTTTGAAAGGTTTTAAATATGAGCACTAAACCGCTTGATGAAGTATTTAACTTGCATGCTGAGTAAGAACCTAGGTTTAGGACCGTGTTTTGGGTCGGGTTCTTATAGTTCAGTTCTTGTAATCAATGCATAGACGCATCGAGCCATCCTTTTTCTTAACAAACAGCACGGGTGCTCCTCATGAGGACACACTCGGCCTAATAAATCCTCTGTCAAGCAACTCCTGCAACTGCTCCTTTAACTCTTTCAGTTCAGCTGGCGCCATACGATAAGGAGCTTTCAAAATAGGACGATTCCTTGGCTCAAGCTCTATTGAGAAATCTACCTCCCTCTTTGGCGGCAGCCCAGGCAAGTCTTCAGGGAAAACATCTGCAAACTCCTGCACAATGGGCACTTGCTCAACAGATAACTGATCACAGCTCTCTCCGGTCAACTTAGCCAAAAAGCCCCAAGCTCCTCGAGCTAGCGAATGGTGGGCTTTAGCTGCCGAAATCACTGGCAGACACACCCCACTCTAGGTGCCCCGAAATTTAAAGCTAGGCCTGCTCGGCGGCCTAAACACCACCTCCTTCCGGCGGCAGTCAATCATAGCGTGGTTATCAGCCAACCAATCCATATCGAGGATTACGTCAAAACCACTCATAGCTAACACTATGAGCGTAACCTGCAGAGACTCGTCGGATACCCGTATCCGACCATCCCTTACCTTTTGGCTAGCGAACATACTAACTCCCGAGGGGGTAGCAACAGATAACTCAAATCCTAGGAGCTCTAAAATCATGCAAGCATGCTCAGCAAAAACAGCATAAATAAAAGAATGTGTGGAACCCGAATCAAACAACACAAGGGTAAGGTGGTCAAGAACTAGAAGCGTACCTACCACTGCGGCCCCGGCTTTCTCAGCCTCCTGGAAGGTCGTAGCATACACTCTCCCCTGCTGCTGAGCTGGCTGTGCCACCACTGCTTTCTGTCCCAAGTTACTTGGTGGAAAAACCACAGAAAATAAGGGGTGAGCAACGAGTTACTCAGTAAGAATCCCCAACCGGGGTACAATACGAAAACATCTCATTTAGCACAAACACATGCAACCATACAACGACTTGGAGCAAACAATTGGGTTAATTTATACGCCAGTCCTAGAGCTTGCCGACTCGAAGGCTTACAGCTATAAACTACCCTAGGTTCTACACCTGGATGCCCTTCGGGCCTTACACAACCTAGGACTCAGTGCTGCCCATCGGGGACTTACACACCTAGGATGCCCATCGGGGTCTTACACCTCCAACTCAGTGATGCCCATCGGGGTCTTATACACCTAGGATGCCCATCGGGGTCTTACACCTCTAACTCAGTGATGCCCATCAGGGTCTTATACACCTAGGATGCCCATCCGGGTCTTACACCTCCAACTCAGTGATGCCCATCGGGGTCTTATACATCAGGATGCCCATCGCGGTCTTACACCTCCAACTCAGTGATGCCCATCGGGGTCTTATACACCTAGGATGCCCATCGGGGTCTTACACCTCCAACTCAGTGATGCCCATCGGGGACTTATACACCTAGGATGCCCATCGGGGTCTTACACCTCCAACTCAGTGATGCCCATCGGGGACTTATACACCTAGGATGCCCATCGGGGTCTTACACCTCCAACTCAGTGATGCCCATTGGGGACTTATACACCTAGGATGCCCATCGGGGTCTTACACCTCCGGTTGTCCATCGGGGTCTTACCCGAGCGGGACCTAAACTAGTTACCCCTAACATCTTCTGCGCTATACAACACCTGTCCAACCTTAACATGAATCTAACAACATACAACTGAAAACATGGTTATGTCGGGTTGGAAGGACCTAGCATGGAATTAATTAAGTAACACATAAAACATGGATAAGTCAGGATAGGAGAACCTTAGCATGGAACTAACGGAATGGAAACATCACACGAATACGGGATCGAAGCAAGCATGAATCCTATCCACTAGAAACTCATACAGTCACAGTAATCAACATGCTATCAAAGTATTCGCAGGGTCCACACAACCCCGGGTAAGAATCCTTACCTGGAAACGAGTGGAAAGTAACTATCACGAGCCAACTAACAACCCTCGAGCTTCAAAGCGAACCCGAGCGACCTAGGCATCCAATAAAATATCCTAAATAAACAAACAGCAGCTAAAATCATGAAGTTCAAAGGGTGGAGGCTCGGAAATTTACCAACCGAGAAGGCACCAGGCTGGGCAAGGCAGCAGCGGCAGTGAGGCGGCGAGCGGCGAGCGCAGTCGTTGCGCGTGTGGTTGAGCACTACGGCTGCGCTGCTGGGCGGCTGGTGCAGTAGAGGCGCTAGGCGCGGGCGCGCGGGTGCAAGGGCGAGGCGCGTGGCCTCGGCAAGACGGCGAGTAGGGCGCGTGCGGCTGGCGGACGGCGCGTGCAGACGCGGTCGGCGTATTTGGAGCGTAGACGCTGAACGAACGAGCAGCGCGCGGCCGGTGCGCAGCGATCGTGCGGCGATGCGGCCAAGCGGGCGGTCTTCTTGGTGCTGCGTGCGTCGTCGCGGATGCGCCGAACGGAGCGGGCGGGCGGTGCGCTAGGCGCACGACGGTGCGGCGACGGCGGCGCTGGGGCGTGGCGTGCGGCGGCGACGGTTTGGCTGCTGCGCTGGCCTGGCTGATCGGTGCTGGGTGAAGGCTGGGCAAGTGCGGCTTGGGGCGACGGCGGCGTGGGCATGGCTGGGTGCGACGGCGGCGTGGGCATGGCTGGGCGATGGGCGGCTACGGCGAGGGTGTGGGGAGAGGGTGAGGGCTTTCTGAGTGAAGTTTGTTTTTCTTTTTGTTTTTTTTCTTTTCCTTCCTTCCCTTAATTATATAAGCCTTGGGAATCTCAAATTCCCTTCCCAAGGCTTCCCCCCTTCGAGCCCCGGCTGACGCATTATTTTCTTTATTTAATTCCAAACTTCCAAACCCCTTTTTAGGCCAAGGGTTCGAGTCCTCCCAACAACACTTTTGAACATAAAATATATAGAAACCTAATTTTACATTCCACGGGAAACCGGGCTGTTACATATATATATATATATTACCTTTTTAATTGATTTTGCTCTTTTATACTCTAAATATCTACTCCCATCAATTTTTGAATCAAATAAATAATATATCTATATCATTCAACACTCAATCTCGACCATTGATTTTTATTTTTTTATCCTTTTATTCGTTTTGCAACATTGTATCTTCAATCTTAGATTGATCTCACTCCCACTCTCATTTTCGATCTTGATTTTTTGGATCTCACTTTCATTGAGCTAAGATATTCACAAGGTTTTATTTTTTTTTTCTTCGATTCTTTGTTAATAGAAGCAACGCCGATTACAATTGCTTTTATCAAAATTTGAGACAATGTGAATGTATATTCTAATGACAACACAATATGTTTTGAAATCGTTCGCTGATCCAACAATATCTCAACTTTTATCCATCATCACAACATGTCTCGAATTGGATGGAAGTTCAAGTATCTAGTCTTTTTCATTACAAATACGGGAATAACAAAGCAAAGGGCATACTAGTAACAAAAGATAGAGGCATAGAGGCATGCAAACAATGTGTACACGACTGATGCATTCTAGCTGAAATCACAACAGTATGTATTGATACACATGGATATATAACTAGGAACAAGAGATGCAAACAATAGGGAACAATACATGTAAATAAAACCTACATAGCAGCATACATCTACATCACCAAGGAGATAGAGACGTGCAATGGATGTTTGATGGGTTTGTAAACGGGTGTGTACAGTGACTGATGTGTTCCAGCTAAAATCAAGGCAGTACATATTGGTACACATGAGTATATAACCAGGAACATGAGATGAAAAAAAAAGAAACAAATAAATGCACACCGACTGATGTGATTGAGAATGGGTACGGACAGTCGTATATAAATCTGTGTGAATTCTCTAATCCAAGTTTGATGCCAATATTATTATGTCCAGCAGTACGGACACTACCACGGTCAAAGGATGCAGTTGCCTCAGGTGAGTTTTTTTTTTCCCCCCTTTTTAAATACATGCAGTGACCAACAAATTTTCGGTGGGGTTACGTATGTAGTGTTATGTATGTTTGTATACATAAAAAAAAAAAATTAATGTTGGTTAAAAAATCAAATTTAAATTGGTATATTTCATCTTTTTTTAAAAAAATTTGTTTAAACCAATTTTTAGATTTTTTTTTAGATTTGGTGAAATTCAGTTGAAAAATATTTCATTTTTAAATATCACTAGATTTTTTTTAGATTTGGTGATATTCTGTTGAGAATTTTTGTTTAGATTTGGTGAAATTTTATTTGAATGGTTGTTACAAAAAGTCAATATTTGGAATAATACGTAAAAAAAAATTGATTTAAATTTCAGGGGTATAACTGTCCATTTTACATTTAGTTATTTAAATTTTATTTTTTAAATTAAAGAATAGACATTTATTTAAAGTCTAAAGAAGTGTAAACATCCCCTTGAAATAGTTTCTAATTGTAGACATTTACCTAGTTTTACCAAATAAAAAGAGCAATACTTCCGTGCACGAAATTCAGTAGCAAGCCCTAGAGACGACACGAAAGCACTAGAGATTGATATGTGTCCTTATAAGGAAGTGCCACTTGTCCTTATTTATTTATTTTTTTAATAACTTTTTGCCTCTTTCTAGGAATTATCAAACATTTTTTCCCATTTTTTTTTCTATCTTATTTTTTTAATTGATTTTTTTTCACCATTCATTCCTGTGTTTTTTTATTTCTTCCTCACGAAATTGCCAAATATATTTTTTCTTTTCTTTTAATTGTTTGACTATTTTTTTTTCATTCTATTTTAAAATGATTTTTTTGTTAAACCAAATTTTATTTTAAATGATATTTCTTATCATCGAGATATGTAGAATTGTAAAACATCAAAAACTAAATTGATGCGTATGGTATGGATCATTACTTTATCAACACAATTTTACATTATTCTCATAAGAAAACACAATTTTACACCTAATTGCAGATAATCACATATTTTATTATCATTGTTCACAACTAAATTTAGTAACCATTAGATTACTAAAATCTAGCAACAATTGTTCAATATCTCATTTCAATAGAAAAATATTTCACTATACAAAATTAAATGTCTGAAATCACCCACTTTAAATCATAAGATCTTTCATAACTAGTCACTAAAAAGTTTGAGGATTAAAATAAAATAACAATGTATTATAAAACTAAACTACATTATAAATTAACAAATAAATTATTTATTCTTAAAAGAAACAGAGAAATTAGTTTTTTTATTTTTTTATTTAATTTTTTTGAACTAAAAAAGTAGTTATGTTTTTTTTTAGAAAACAAAAGTCGTTAGGTTTATAACATATGACAAAACATTTTTTTTTGTATGATAAGCATAAACCATATCTCTTACAAATTAAGAAAAATATTATATTTAATTTTCAAATATATATTATATTTTAAAATAAAGAAATAAATGTTTAGAAGGTTAGCCTAAACTTACCAATAAACTTTGAAATTTAGGAATCTCCTAATGTTAAGGCAAAAATTGATAATGTGATATTGAATCCTTCGATCGTTAATTTTTTATGTTTTATACTTTATGGACATGATAAGAAATATTATTTAAAATAAAAATTGATTTAACAAAAAAGAAAACTTTAAATGATATAAATAGAATTTAAAAAGTCAACCAATTAAAAGAAAAGAAAAGTAAAATGAAAAAGAAAATGGAAGATATTTGGCAGTCTCCTAAGAAAAGAGATTAAAAAAAAACTGAAAGGAATACTAAATTAATGGTGAAAAAATAGAACTAATTAAAAAAAATAGAAACTAAAATGGGAAAAGATCGTTTGCATTTTTTAGAAAAGAGGCAAAAAAAATAAAAAATAAAAAAGAAATAATAAATGAAGACATGTGGTGATGTTTGATAACAATCAAAGAGAGCATATTTTAGGCGGCTTAGTTTTCATTATTTTAATATTTAAGTAAAGAATATATGCATTTCTAGAGGAAATATGGAGAAATAACTTAGAAAATCAGCATGCATTCATAAAGTAGCATCAGAAGCATGAATCCACGCTTTGACGCAAATCACAAAACAATTGTGCCAAATTAACGCTTTTTAGGAGGATTTCGCGCAGCATCGAGGGGAAGACAACAATGCGAACGATGACCAGATCGAGTTGGTCGGGTGGCCATAAGCCGATTGAGGGGCTAAAAGCTAAGACTTTAGTCTACTGTAGAGGAGCAAATGGTGGTGTTGTGGGAACTGATAACAAGGAGACTACACACCTTCAGCCGTGCCAATTCCATTTACTATTTTTATTAGGAGTAGTTGTACGATTTAAACATTTCATAGTCGTAATAAAATCGTCTGGCTTAAACTTCTATATTGTGTTTAATGCTATGATTGCGTTATAGGAGTATATGATGGCTACTTATGAATAGGCCATGTTACGAGTGTAGGTCATTGAATGTTACACTGCTGAATGTTTATTTATATATATGCGTCGATTAGCTACCTATGCATGTACCTTGCGGAGAATCAAAAGAGGAATCGCACGTTGACCTAGTACGCTACTTTAGGTTGCATGAACAGCTGTTCGACATTTAGGGAGTTAGGAATAATCTCACTACTACTTACATCGCCCTGTATAAGATTGAATTCTTTTTTATTTCAAGAAAACGTGAAGTCCAAACTAATTTGATCAGAAGGGAAACAGAGTCCCAGAGCAACTCATCATCACGATTATTTAATGGAGCATTGTCAGTTTACAAATAAGCAATGGACGCAATACTACATTCAGCAACATTTAGACAACTTTCAGCAACAAGGCTATGCGGAGGAATTTAACATAGCACATCTTCGCTCGAATGAAGATTTTCAGTCGCACTATTGGGAAGACCATTGAAGCTTCTGTCAATGAAAGTTCGATCCGCAAGGAGATTGTAGTAACAGGGGATATACATGGGATGCTAGGAGTCATAAACCTAGGAATCACATGTATACTCTTGGGCAGTCTCTAAAGGACATGACTGCAGAGGAAGAAGAACAGCTAAGAAGGTGTAAGAACCCGACCCAAAATATGGTCCTAAACCTACGTTCTCACTCAGCATGCATGTAAACATATTAAAACATTTCCAAGTACCAATTAAAATTTCGAATAATCAATAGAGCGGGGAACATTAAAAACGCTTTTCAACAAATATCCATAAAACAAAAGTTGTTAAAGTAAAATAAGTCCTGGCCAATGTTCTAATAAAACATTCAAAATAGTTTTAAACATCAAATAACCAAGTTCCCTATGGACTCCATGTCCAACTACATGCTGAATAATAAATGCAATAAGAAAAGACAGAGTGTCGGCAGCTCCCACGATCAGTCAGCTCCCTCCGCTAGCCGTCCCAGTGCTGTCCCAAGTTACCTGGTGGAAAAACCACAGAAATAAGGGTGAGTATAAAGCACTCAGTAAGAATCCCCAATCGGGGTACAATACGATACATCAATCATCTAGTATCCTAGTATAAAAGCAAATAGTTACCAACACAGATCTTTGCTCAACGAGCTAAAGGGGCAAGTCTGAAATCCTCAGAAGTCTCCTACTTTCGACCTAATGATTGGCTCTCCTAACCAATCCCAAATGACATCCTCGAGGGTCTTTCTCCCTCGGTCAAATGACTAACTCAAAAGATGATCCCAAATAGATGTCAGACACCCTCGAGGGTCTTTCTCCCTCGGCCAAATGACCAACTCAAAAGCTGATCCCAAAATAGGTGTCTTCGAAGGCCTCTTACACTCGGCTAACAATTACTTGACAAACAGGAGAGTACGCGAAGTCTGGCTCTAAACTGGAACTGAAGTGGTGGACTCACGAACATTAGCCCGGTGGAGTTCTCCGAAATGGCGACTAACGCGTGTGCGAGCACACCGCATGCTGCTGCAAACTGACGTAAATGTGGGGGCCTAGGGATAAACTACACAGTCCAGGTACGCATGCCTAAAGACTCGAAAGCAGTGTCACTGATTTACAGTAGTGCGAGGCCCTCTGCACTCAGCTTTAGCAGCCTGTACCACCGACCTGAAGCTAACCACCGGCCAAGGTAGGCTTACACCTTTGGCTGGGTTTTGCACTAGCAGGCTACAAACTAGGCTAATGCCGATGCGGGGGCTAATCCGCATCGGCTGTCGGGGTGGAAGCAAAGTACGTTATGCTTGGCACTGAATCTCGATCGGTGGGGACAAGGTACGTTATGTCCGCTCTCAGCCTTTGGGTGATGACAATCTTGGCAGTTCTATCTAACATTTCAGAGTAAACGATTCCTGACTAAACATACATGCTCAACAATACAAACACATAACCTAACATGATACTACGAACTTAAAGTAGGAATCACAGAACATGCTGGAAGGACAAACCTAGCATGGCACTAACATGTAGAAACAGAGGTAAACATGCTAGTAGAAATCATTCAACACAACAGTCCTATCCACTAACATGCTCATAACAATCAACATGCATACAGGGTACAATCATGATAAAATCGTAGGGTCCACACAACTCCGGTAAGAAATCCCTACCTGGAGATAAGAAGAAATAAACACAACCGGCAGCCACTACGACCGCACGCCACTGCGACCTGCACGCAACTGGCAGACTTTTGCCCGCACGCCAACCTGCTTGCTTGTTGCTGCCGCACGCCTTTGTGGAGCCAGCCTAGTGTCTTCTCGGTTGGTTTTCCCGAGCCTTTGCTCTTTTGAGACCCTAAGATGTTTAAACTACTGGTTTTTAATTGGGTTGATTTTATTGATTGCCTAGGTTGTTCGGGTTGACTTAGAACCTCGAGGGTCGCTTGTTTCTTTATTGTGATTGCTTTCTTACTTGATATAGGTAAGGATTTCTTACCGTGGTTGTATGGACCCTGCGATATTATCATGATGTGCTTTGTATGTTTGTTGACTGTTATGAGCATGTTAGTTATAGGACAACTTGTGTTGACTTCTTGCTAGCATGTTTGCCTATTTTTACATGTTAGTGCCATGCTAGGTTTGTTCTTCCAGCATGCTTAAGATTCATGTTTAAGATCGTAGTACCATGCTAGGTTATGTGTTTTATGTTGAGAATGTATGATTAGCCAGGAATCGATTACTCTGTACTCTTAGCTAGTATAGTAGGGGTTATCATCATCCAGGGCTAAGAGCGGACATAACGTACTTTGTCCCCACCGGTCGGGATCCAGTGCGAAGCATAACGTACTTTGCTTCCACTCCGGGAGCCGATGCGGATTTGCTCCCGCATCGACATAAGCCTAGTTTGTAGCCTGCTAGAGCAGAACTCTGCCAACGATGTAAGCCTATCTTGGCCGGTTCTTAGCTTCAGGTCGGTGGTACAGGCAGTACAGATGAGTGTCGAGGGCCTCGCACTATTGTATTCAGTGACACTGCTTCCGAGTTATTAGGCATGCGTACCTGGCCGACGTAGTTTGTCCCTAGGCCCCCACATTTACGCCGGTTGCAGCAGCATGTGGTGTGCGCGCACACGCGTTAGTCGCCGGTTCGAAGAGCTCCCCCGAACTAATGTTCGTGAGTACACCACTTCCGTTCCAGTTTAGAGCTAGACTTTGGGTACTCTCCCGTTAGTCAAGTTTAGCTAGCCGAGGGTACGAGACCCTCAAGGACATCTATTGGGATTGGTTTTTGAGCTGATCATTTGGTCGAGGGAGAAAGACCCTCGGAGATGTCTCAGGATTGATTAGGAGAACCAATCATTAGGCCAGAAGTAGGAGACTTTTGAGGATTCCGGATTTGCCCTAAAGCTCGTTGAGCTATGATTTGTGTTGGTAAATGTTAGCATGTATACTTAGGTGCTAGATGATTGATGTATCGTATTGTACCCCGGTTGGGGATTCTTACTGAGTATGTTTGTACTCACCCTTATTTCTGTGGTTTTTCCACCAGGTAACTTCGGACAGCAACGAGACGGTTAGCGGAGGGAGCTGAATGATCATAAGAGCTGCTGGCACTTTGTTGTGTCTTTCTTTATGCATTGTTATTTCAGCATGTAGTTGGACATGGAGTCCATTAGGGGAACTAGTGATTTATGGTTTAGAACTATTTGAATGTTTTTATAAACACTGGTCAGGCATGTTTTAAGTTATTGATTTACATTATGAAAGTTTGCTGTTGAGTTTAAATGTTCCCCGCTTTGTTGTATGAAAAGTTTTAAATATGAGGACTAAACCGTTTGTAAACATATTTTACTTGCATACTGAGTAAGAACCTAGGTTTAGGACCGTATTTCGGGTCGGGTTCTTACACCTTCAAATTCCCTTGCAGGTCAAGGGTTCGAATCCCAACAGCAACACTTTTTTTTTCCTCTTATTTATTCTATACAAAGCAAGCCTTCCAAAGCCTAGCTGGTCACAGGTTCGATTCCCAGCAACAACACCTTTAAAATCCTAATTTTCCTTCTCCAAACCAAGCCACCAAAAGCCTAGCAGATCACAGGTTTGAATCCCAACAACAACATTAATTAATTCCTTCAACTCCTAGCCACCTGGGTTCGAGTCCTGGCTCAAGCACTTTTCTTTTAAAGTTTCCTTAATTTTACATTTAATTGGGATACCTCCAAAACCCTAACAAACTGATAACTCCGGGAACCTGCAACCAACAAAATGTCAGGTCTCAACGAAAGACAGAATCAACCCTGAAACCCTAAGAAATCCTCCAGGTCAGCTCGAGGAGCAAGATGACCAAAATGCCCTTCAAGGGTTAAAAAGCCCTAATGACCCAACCGAACAACCAAATACTGAACCGAACGTACCTGGGAAACTGGAATGGAAAATTGGGTCGTTACACCTGAGGCTCAACTTCCCTCGCTTACCGAACCTCAACACATCACGCATCAGTGCTACCTTCAGAAAAACATGTTGACCGACCTCAAACTCCAAATGTCTACGCCTAACATCAGCGTAACTTTTCTGTCTACTCTGAGCTGTCAACATGTGTGCCCTGATCTTCTTCACTGCGTCGTTCGTCATCAACCTGCCTATCACCAACCTCTTCCTAGAACACTAGGGACCTGCACCGCTTACCATACAAAGCCTCGAATGGATGCATCTGAATAGTCGACTGGTAGCTGTTATTATATGCAAACTCCATCAAATAAAGGTAGTGATCCCAGCTGCCTAGAAAGTTCAACACATATGCTCTCAGCATATCCTCTAGAATCTGGTTCACCCTCTCAGTCTTACCATCTGTCTGAGGGTGAAAAGTAGTGTTGAAGCTACACTCGGTTCCCAAACCCTTCTGGAGCACTCTCCAGAAGCGAGTAGTGAACCGAGAATACAGATCTGACACAATCTTCGCTGGTACCCATGGTACGTGTAAGAACCTGACCCAAAATGGACCTAAACCCGGTTCTTATTAGCATGCTTACAATTTAAAACTTTAAAAACATTATGGAAACATCTAAAAGATAAAACTCATTTAAACTTCATAAAAGAAACAACCATTTCATAAACATCCTTTAAACAATCCTTGCCAGTATTTCAAACAAACAGTTTAACAAGTTTCAACAGTAACAAAGTTCCCAGCATGCTACTACATAATTAAAAGGACTCCAAAAGATAAAGACACAGAGTTCGCCGGCAGCTCCCATGATCACACAGCTCCCTCCACTAGCCATCCCGGTGCTGTCCCAAGTTACCTGAAAGATAAGTAAGGGTGAGTACAAACATACTCAGTAAGAATCCCCAACCGTGGTAAATTACGATACATCCATCATCTAGCATCCTAGTATACATGCAATCAGTTACCAGCACAAAAACTTTGCTCAACAAGCTAATCAAGTCAAGTTCGGGAACCTCGAAAGTTTCCTACTTCCGGCCTAATGATTGGTTCTCCTAACTAATCCCAAAGACATCCTCGAGGGTCTTTCTCCCTTGGCCAAATGATCAACTCAAAAGCTGATCCCAAATAGATGTCAGACACCCTCGAGGGTCTTTCTCCCTCGGACAATTGATGAACTCAAAAGCTGATCCCGAATAGGTGTCATCGGGGGCCTCTTAACCCCAGCCAAGCTAAACTCTAAGAAAACGGGAGTGTACCCGAGGTCTGGCTCTAAACAAAAATAAGAATGGTGTCACTGATCTACAGTAATGCAGAGCCCTCGACACTCAACTGTAGCAACCTGTACCACCAACCTGAAGCTAAGAACTGTCTCCGGGCAGGCTTGCACCCGTGACGGGTTCCGCTCTAGCAGGTTACAAACTAGGCTTGTACTGATGCGGGAGCTAATCCGCACCGGCTGCTGGGGGCAGAGACAAAGTACGTTATGCCTCTTACTGATCCCGACCTGTGGGGACAAGATACGTTATGTCCACTCTCAGCCTCTGGAAGACAAGTCTAGCTAACTATCTATTGTCACATAATATACATCCCTAACAACTGAACATGCTTAACAAGAATACAAGTACAACCTAGCATGATACTACGAATGTAAACAGGGAACTCAGAACATGCTGGAAGGACAAACCTAGCATGGCACTAACATGTAAAAACAGGGCAAACATGCTAGCAGAGATAAACAGTGAAACAGTCCTAACCACTACATGCTCATAACAAACAACATATATATAAAAGATGCAATCAAAACATATCGCAGGGCCCACACAACCCTGGTAAGAGATCCTTATCTGAAACAAGCAGAAATATAAACAGAAAAGTGCTTCTTGAGCTGCAGTGTCTCACAAACTAAAAGCACAAACATACACATTCAATCTAACTAGTTACACTTAACTAAACACTAATTCTAGAAGCAAGGGAACCAAGAGATTAACCCTACTTTCCCTAGTGCTCTCGGCCAAGCACCCAAGATGGAACCCTAGAAGCTCTTGGCTACACTTGCAACGAGGTGTCTCGGCTAGGGCATCAACAACAAAAATAAAAAATTAGCTCCCTTGTCCATGAAACAAACAACACACACACACACAACTCATCATGAGGCTCTCGGCCACACACCCCCATTGGGGCTCTCGGCCAAACCAACACACAAGCAACCCAAAATCACACACTTACCAACTTACCCAAGAGGATTCGGCAAGAGCTCCCCAAAGAACAAGGTGGTCTCGGCCAAGGAAGGTGCACGACAAGGAGATCTCGACTAGGGCTTGGATTTGCACAAAGGAGAAAAGAGCAAGTTAGATCTATCCAAAACACAAGTCAAACACAACAAAAACACCATCATCCCTACCTTGGAGCTCTCGGTAATGGAGGTTGGAATGGGAAGTGCTCTCGGATCTCAATCAAACAAGGGGAACAAACAAGATCACCTCCACCCAAGCAAGCTTCTCGGATCTACAAGAAGAGAAGAAGAAAAACAACACCTTCTCTTAGAGAAAATATAGGCTCGGCCATGGCAAGAGAAGAAGAGGAACTTGGATTTTGCAATTGCTTACCTTAGAAAACTATGGAGAAGGTGAACTACACTTGGGAATCTTGAGGTTGCAAGCAATGGAGATGGAGAGAAATGGAGAGGGAGTGTTCGGCCAAGGAGAGGATTTGAGAGAAGGGGAGGGTCGGCCAAGAGGGAAGGAGAAGAGGAAATGATGAAACCCTAAAGCATTTTTCCATATTTTTAATCATAAAATGCCCCAAAAATCCCACCTTCAAATCCCACCAAGAGCACCTTTTTAAAACTATTTTATTTTCCTCTACACAAGGCTTAAACTCAACTCCCAAGCCATCATGGTTCGAATCCTAGCTCCAACACTTTTATTTTCATTTTTCTTCTTTTAACCGGGAGGGCTCCAACTTACCATAAATGGTCTTCTTGACCTGAAACTTGAAATCGAAGAATTAACTTAAGTCTACCAACTCAAAAACATTCTAGAAGCTCTGCCTTACTGCAACACTGTCTCGGGAAGGAAAAATGACCAAAATACCCCTGGAGGACAAAATGACCAAAATGCCCCTGGAAGCACAAAAAACCCTAACAGCCCAACCAACTCACTAGAGGAACAACCGAATAACCCTAGAGAACCGGAAGGAAATCTTGGGTTGTTACAGTACGGAACGATCTGCTCCAAGAATAATTGTGCCCACTATTCCACGGTATAATTAACTCTACTGGGAATAAAGTGTGCACTCTTAGTCAGTCGATCCACAACTACCCAGATCTGAGTAAACCCTCTCGGTGTCCTCGACAACCCAAAAATGTAATCCATCTTAATCTCATCCCATTTCCATTGTGGAAGGCTCAACGGCTGCAATAAACCTGCCAGTTTCTGTCTGGGAGCCTTCACTTGCTGACAAGTGACACCGACTAACAAACTCAGCTATATCTCGCTTCATACCCATCCACCCACACGTCTACTTGAGATCATGATACATCTTGGTACCTTCTGGGTGCCAAGTAAACGGGGAGCTATGATCCTCGGTAAGCAACTCGACTCATAGCCCTGCGTCATCCGGGATGCACAAACGACCTCTATATCTCAAACCTTCTTTTGGTGCTATGACAAAATCAAAATCGCCATCTACCTAAACTCTCTCGATCAGTCTTTTCATCTTGGGATCACTCAGCTGGCCATCAATGATCCTCTGCTTAATCGACGGCTAAACTGTTAACTGGCCTACCCTGGTGGTAACCTCCCTCAGCAAAACTGCAATTTCGGCTCGCTCAAACTCTATCAGCAATTCAATCTGAGAGCTCAACAAGGCTGTGAAATGCGACGTCTTCCTACTCAGAGCATCAGCCACAACATTGGCCTTTCCGACGTGATACAAAATCTCACAGTCGTAGTCCTTCACTAACTCGAGCCACCTTCTCTGTGTCCTATTTAACTCCTTCTGTGTAAAGACCCGATGTAAAGACCCGACCCGAAAAGAGGTCCTAAACTAGTCCTTTACCTCAATGCATGCTTTAAAAAAACTTAAAAACAATATGCAAGATCGTTTTCCAGATTTTGAATGAAAACTGAAAACTTGTAAACATCCATTCATAATTCAAATATAAAATGTCCTGGAATCTGTCCGTGTTTCCAAGCACTTGTTCCAAGCTAAAAGCAGTTTAAAACATACTCTGATCAGAGATTTATTCAAACATTCAAAAATCCAAAACAGTCTACAACAATACCAGAATCCAGAAAAATAATCAGAAAACGTCCTAAGGGCTCCGTGCCCAACTACATGCATTCAGAGGACAACAAAAACATAAAACATAAACTCAGAGTTTTTAAACAGCTGGTTTCCATGATCAGCAGCTCCTCCTTCAGCCATCCTCTCTCGCGCCCTGGTTTCCTGTGGAAAACAACAAAATAAGGGTGAGTAACGAATTACTCAATAAGAATCCCCAAAAACTACAAAAAGTATGCAATCTATGAATATAAACACAGAAGAGAGCACATCACTTTAATCCATACATAAACCACGGATGCCATCTTACGGTCTTACTCCGAAAAACTACAACGCGTCTCGATACTCTACGAGAAACTAATCTCGGCCTAAGCTTTCCTACTACTGTCGATACGAAAGGTGCATTGAACTCAAGATCCCGAGGAGCTCTCCAGTCGGCGTTGTAATGAGCGTGTGCGCGCACCGCATGCTGCTGCAAACCAGGGAGGTGCTGGGTCTAGGGCATGCTGCCTTGGTCCAGTACGCATGCCTAAAGAATCTCTGGATTGGTGTCACTGAACATAGTGGTGTGAGACCAGGACACTATGACTATGTCAGCCTATACCACCGCACTTGAGGCTAAGAATCCGGCCGTGGTAGGCTTAAACCAGGAACTGGTCCTTGCCCTATCCGGTGGCAATCAAGGGCTACTACCTACACGCTGAGGTTGTGTGGACTATCGGGGACAAGGCAATGCCTCGTCATTCCCCCAACCGTTGGGGCATTTAACAGTCTGCCACCCTCACCCAAGATTGCACTGGGCTGCCGTTAGGGTTAGCTAAACCCTAACGACGGATCAGGGACGGAGTACTGCCTCGTACGTCCCTGCCACGGATGCAAGTTACGTTATGCATCCTCGCCCGGATGATGCTACCTATTACAATTCTAAGCTATAAACAGATAACAACAAACATTCCAATACGTGCTCAGCAGAAACAATAAACCTAGCATGATACTACGAAGCAAGAACAGATAACGAGCATGCCGGAACAGAACAACCTAGCATGAGACTAACATGAGAAATAACACGAGAATCATGCCAGTCGAAATTCAGAACAGAGCACCTATCCACTAACATGCTGATAAACATAAACATACATACAATCAACAATCACAGAAAATATCGCAGGGCCCACACAACTCCAGTAAGAAATCCTTACCTGGGTCGTAGGCAACAACACACAAGAAGATCCTAAGCTGCAATCAAACCCGAGCTAGCTATCGGGAACCTAACAAACAACAACAATTATCACAACCTATAGGCCTTAGATAAAAATACAACCAGCACTTGGCTCGGTTGGGAGCAGCTCTCACGGCACGGGGCTGGCGCAAGGATGGACAGGCTACAAGGGTGCTGAGGCACTGCTGGGCGTGCGGCTGGGCATGCAGACGCGACAGGGGCTGCGCGCCCGTGCGACGGGCGATGCGACGCGGGCGTGCTCCTGTGAGGCTGGGCGAGTGGGCGATGCGCTGCTAAACTGCTGCAGGTTGGGCGGTGCGAATTGACAGAGCTACGATCGGGGCTGTGCTCGCGCTGGGGCTGGGCGTGAGACGCTGGGTGCTGCAGGCTGGCGACGCGATGGTAGGGGTTGCGATTTGGCTGGGCGAGCGACGAAGAGCAGTGCTGCGTGCAGCAGGGGCTACGTGCGGCTTGGCGATCGACCCTGGGGCTGCTCGACTGGGGCTGCTCGGTTGGGCTGCACAAACACAAAATCTCAATCCACTTCTCTCGGCCAGCAAGAACAACACCAAAAAGGAAGATAAGGAGAGATCGAGGAATGAGGAATGCTTACCCGGAACGAATGAGACGATGGAGCTCTCGGGAGAAGGTGCAAGGCAAGAAGGCTTGGGAGAAGATGGTTGGACGGCAAAGGGGGATTTGGAGAATGAGGAAGAGAAAACCTATTTCTTTTCTTTTTAATCAAACTCACCTAAATCCCGAAAACCAAGACAAACAAAGATAACCTGCGGAATGAGCATTAATAACAACCTGCAGCTTGACTGGCAGGACCACACTATTATCTCCCTAGCCACCCGGGCTCGAATCCCAGCTGATGCACTTTTAATCCTATATTTTATTTTTGCATCTCTCCATATCCAAACTCATCCAAAAAGAAACCAAACCGTACATTTGACCATCCAAGAATATTAACGGCTGAAAAAGACAGAAACGGCCCGACCTAATTACCAAAATACCCTTAGGACATACCTAGAAGACAGGGATGAGAACCTGGGTCGTTACACCCGACCCGAAAGAGGTCCAAACCTAGGCCTTTACTTCAATGCATGCTTTTAAAACATAAATACATTATGCAAGATTGAGATCCAGATTCTGAATAAATTTAAAACTTTCAATCATTCATTAAACTAGCAAGCATGAAAACAACCTGAAACCTGTCCCTGTTTCCAAGCACCTGTTCCAAGCTATAAATAATTCAAAACGTACTCTGATCAGAGATTTATTTCAAACATTCAGTTCCAAATCATTTTAAATGAAAAGACAGAATCCAGATACAATCCAAAACATCCTAAGGGCTCTGTGCCCTAACTACATGCAATCAAGAATAGAAAAAGGAAAAATCCATAACATAAGACTCAGAGACACAACAGCAGGATTCCATGATCAACAGCTTCTCCTTCAGCCAACCGGTCTCGCGCCTTGGTTACCTATGGAAACCACAAAAGTAAGGGTGAGTAACGAATTACTCAGTAACAATCCCCAAATGGGGTACAATACGATACAACTGGTCATCTAGTAGAATGTATGCAAGCTATAAATACAAACACTGAAGAGAGCACTTTACTTTATCCATACATAAACATAAACGGATGCCATCTTACGGTCTTACTCCGAGAGTTATCTTAAAACTCAGAACTCTAGAAGAAACTAGTCTCGGCCTCAGCTTTTCTGCTATACTGAGTATACGAAAGGTGCACTGAACTCAAGATCCCGAGGAGCTCTCCAGTCGGCGCTGTAATGAGCATGAACACACACCGCATCTTTGCCGCAAACCAGGAGAGTCTTTGGGTCTCGTGCAAGCCGCCCCTGGTCCAAAGACGCATGCCTAAAAGAATCTCTGGATCGGTGTCACTGAACATAGTGGTGTGAGACCAGGACACTATGACTATGTCAACCTGTACCACCGCACCTAAAGCTAAAAAACCGCTCGTGGTAGGCTTACACTAGGAACTAGTCCTTGCCCTATCAGGTGGTAATGAAAGGCTACTGTCGACACGCTGAGGTCGTGTCGACTGCCGAGGATAAGGCAATGCCTCGTCATTCCCCCGACCGTTGGGGCATTTAACAGTCTGCCACCCTCACCCAAGATTACGACTGGGCTGCCGTTAGGGTTAGCTAAACCCTAACGTCGGATCAAGGACAGAGTACTGCCTCGCGCGTCCCTGCCACGGATGCAAGTTACATTATGCATCCTTGCCCGGATGATGCTACCTATCATGACACTATGCTATAAATAGTTAACAAATACATACTAACACGTGCTCAGCAGAATCAACAAACCTAGCATGGTACTACGAAACAAGAACAGAATACGAACATGCCAGAACAGAACAACCTAACATAGAACTAACATGAGAATAATCACGAGAAGTCATGCCAGTCAGAATTCAGAACAAAGCACCTAATAACTAAACATGCTGGTAATCATCAACAGGCATACAAACAACAATCACAGTAATATCGCAGGGTTCACACAACTCCGATAAGAAATCCTTACCTGAATCGAAAGACAACAATCACACAAGGGGGAACCCGAGCTACAAACGAACACGGGCTAGCTAATGGAAACCTAACAATCAAATAGTAATTAAATTACTAACTACAGGCCCTAAAAATAAGATATGAAATAGAAGCTCGGCTCGGGAGCAACTCACGTGGCTCGACCAAGCACCAAACGTGTAAGGACCCGACCGAAGAAACGGTCTCTAACCTAAAGTCCTTACTTAGCATGCATGATTAAGAATGTAAAACGTCATTCAGAGCTTGAGATTTAAAACTTTGCAGTAGGCATATTTAAAACAAATCCATAATTCCAATTAAATAAAACAAGTAAATGACTGATCAGTACTTTCTTAAAACAAATCAAGGGAAACGGTATGAGAATCATAAAATGGTTTTTGAGTGTTTTTCATAGGGACCCAAGTCCCACTACATGCTAAATCATAAAGAAACCAGTAAAAGAAACGTGCAACTCAGAGTCCGCTATCCATGATCATCCAGCAGCCTCCTCCTAGCCATCCAGCCTCTGTCCCAAGTTACCTGATGGAAAACCACAGAGAATAAGGGTGAGCAACGAAATACTCAGTAAGAATCCCCAATCGGGGTACAATACGAAACAACTCATCTAGCACACGGACAAGCAACCATACAATGACTTAGAGCGGGAACGGTTGGTTTAGGCTATGAGCTACTTCAAGGGCGAGCCTACTCAAGGGCTTCCGTCTACAGCCTCTCCTAGGTCCTACATTTGGATGCCCTTCGGGGCTTACACAACCTAGGACACAGTGATGCCCAGTGGGGCCTTACACACTTAGGATGCCCATCGGGCCTTACACCTCCAGAATCAGTGATGCCCAGTGGGGCCTTACACACCTAGGATGCCCATCGGGCCTTACACCTCCAGAATCAGTGATACCCAGTGGGGCCTTACACACCTAGGATGCCCATCGGGCCTAACACCTCCATAATCAGTGATGCCCAGTGGGGCCTTACACACCTAGGATGCCCATCGGGCCTTACACCTCCAGAATCAGTGATGCCCAGTGGGGCCTTACACACCTAGGATGCCCATCGGGCCTTACACCTCCTACTGTCCATCGGGGTCTTACCCGAGCGGGACTTACACTAGACCCTCCTACTATCTTCTATACTACACCTAACTTGTCAAAACCTAACACGGAACTAACGGAATACAAACTTAACTCGAACATGAATCAGAAGCAAACATGAAGCCTATCCACTAGAAACTCATACAGTTATGAAAAATCAATATGCTAACAAGTGTTCGCAGGGTCCACACAACCCCGGGTAAGAAGTCCTTACCTGGAAACAAGTGGAAAGTAACTATCACGAATCTACAACCGACCCTCGAGCTTTTAAGCGAACCCGAGCGACCTAAGCAAGTAATAAAATATCTTATTTAAATAAACAGCAACTAAAATCACGAAGTCCAAAGGGTGGAGGCTCGGAAATTTACCAACCGAGAAACCTTTGGCCGGGCAAGGCAGCAGCAGTGAGGCGTGCAGAGCGGCAATGTGTGCGCGCGTGTGTGGTCGAAAGCACCTGGCTGGGCTTTGGGCGGGCGATCGTGTGCAGGGCACCCTTGGCGCCTTGGCGCGTGGGGCAAGAACGAGGTGCGTGGCCCTCGGCAAAGCGACGGCAGCGGCGTCGTGGGGCGGGCGGACGGCGCGTCTTGACGCGGCCGGCGCGCGCTGGCGAGACGAGACGAGCGACGCGGTGGTGTGTGCGCTGGTGCGTGGTCGTGCAAATGCGGCCGAACGGAGCGGTGCAGGCGGTGAGCTGGGGCGCAAGGTGCAAGCGACGGGCGGCGCTGGGAGCTTGCGGTGCGGCGATAAATTTGGCTGGCTCTGCGGCTGGGTGTGGCAGTGCGGCTTGGGGCGACGGCGGCGTGGGCGCGGCTGGGTGCGACGGCGGCGTGGACGTGGCTGGGTGCGACGGCGGCGTGGGCGACGGTGTTAGGGTTTTGCTAGAGAGATAGAGGCTTTTCTTCTTTTTTCCTTTTTCTTTTCCTTCCTTTCCTAAGTTAAAATAGACTTAGGAATCTCAAATGTCCTTCCCCAAGGCTTCCCCCCTTCGAGCCCTGGCCAACGCATTTATTATTATTATTATTTTCTTGTTTAGTTCCAACTCCCATTTCCTTTTTTTTTTTTTTTTAAAACAAACTGCTTCCATTTAACTGAAATCCGGGCTGTTACAATACTTCCTCCTTGAATGACTTCAGTCTTCGGAAGTCGCTGCATCAAAACAACCCCGGGTAATTCCTCCTCATCTCCCCCTTCAACTCCCAAGTAGCTTCGTCAACTCCCTGGTTCCGCCACTGCACTTTCACTAACTCGATAGCTCGGTTTCTCAAGACTTTCTTATCAAATGCTAAAATCCTTATGGGTTTTTCTTCGAAGCTCAGGTCATGGTTTAGCTGCAAAGGCTCGAAGTCAATGACATGCGAAGGGTCTGCCACATACTGGCGGAGCATCGAAACATGAAACACACTATGCACTGCAGCCACGGATGGCGGCAATGCTAATCGGTAAGGTACGGCCCCAATCCTCTCGAGGATCTCGAATGGTCCCACAAACCTGGGGCTCAGTTTCCCCTTCCTACCAAACCTCAGAACTCCACGCATCGGAGCTACCTTAAGGAACACGTGCTGGCCAACCTCAAACTCCAAATCTCTACGTCTGACATCGGCGTAGCTCTTCTGCCTGCTCTGGGCAGTCAACATACGAGCTCTGATTTTCTGGACAGCCTCATTGGTCAACTGGAGCAACTCTGGACCCAATACCTGCCTGTCTCCAACCTCTTCCCAGAATACTGCGGATCTGCAGCGCTTACCATACAACGCTTCAAACGGTGCCATCTGAATGGTCGTCTGAAAACTATTGTTGTAGGCAAACTCCATCAAATACAAGTACTGGTCCCAACTGCTCGGGAAATCCAACACACAGGCTCGCAACATATCCTCTAAGATCTGATTTACCCGCTCAGTTTGGCCATCGGTCTGTGGGTGAAGGCTGTACTGTAGCTGCACTCTGTGCCCAAACCTGCCTGAAGGGCTTTCCAAAACCGTGATGTAAAATGGTAATCCTGGTCGGAGATGATTTTAACTGGCACCCCGTGGTACCTGACTATCTGCTCAAGGAACAACTGTGCCCACTGCTCCACGGTATAGTTTATCCTGCCGGGAATGAAGTGTGCACACTTAGTCAACCTATCAATGATCACCCAAATATGTGCATATCCTCTAGGGGTTCTGGGCAAACCTGAAATAAAATCCATGGTAATTTCCTCCCACTTCCACTGTTGCACCCCGAGCGACTGTAGCAAACCTGCTGGTTTCTGCCTAGGCGCCTTCACTTGCTGACAAGTGAGACATCGATTGACAAACTGGGCAATCTCTCTCTTCATCCCCATCAACCAAAAAGTCTGCTTAAGATCTTGGTACATCTTGTTACCCCCTGGGTGCCATGCGAAAGGCGAGGTGTGAGCCTCGGTCAACAACTCTGTACGAATACCAGCATCGGCTGGGACACATAGTCGACCCTTATATCTCAAACCACCATCTGCGCATATCACAAAATCGAAGTCACCATCAGCCTGAACCCTCTCATACAAACTCTTTAACTTAGGATCACCCAACTGGCCGTCGATAATCCTTTGCCTTATCGAAGTTTGGATGGTCAACTGAGCTATCTGGCGGTAACATCTCCTAACAACACTGCTATTTCTGCTCTCCCGAGGTCTTTCCTTATGATACTCTTGGGATTTGCCAATGATGCCAAGTGCGAGGTCTTTCTACTTAGTGCATCGGCCACAACATTTGCCTTTCCAGGGTGATACAAGATCTCACAGTCGTAATCCTTTACAAGCTCCAACCACCTCCTCTTCCTCATGTTCAGGTCCTTCTGAGTGAAGAAATACTTGAGGCTTTGGTGGTCCGAGAAAATCTGAATCTTTTCCCCATACAAGTAGTGCCTCCAGATTTTAAGTGCAAAGACGACCGCTGCCAACTCCATGTCATGAGTCGGATAGTTCTGCTCGTGCGGTTTCAACTGCCTCGAGGCGTATGCTATCACCTTACCGTGTTGCATCAGAACACAACCCAAACCAAACTTGCTGGCATCGCTGTACACCACGAAACCCCTAGTTCCCTCTGGAACTGCCAACACTGGCGCAGACGTCAAACTACTCTTTAGCTTAGCAAAACTCTCATCGCACTTCCTATCCCAAACAAAATCGACACTCTTCCTTGTCAATCGAGTAAGCGGGGTGGCTATAGCAAAAAAGTTCTGAACGAAGCGGCGGTAATATCCGGCCAGACCCAAAAAGCTGCGAATCTCTGACACTGTCGTCGGTCTAGCCCATGAACTAACGGCCTCTATCTTGGAAGGGTCCACAGCCACTCCCTCCTTAGACACAACGTGTCCCAGAAAGGCTACCTCCTAAGCCTAAGCCAAAAGTCACACTTCGAAAATTTCGCATAAAGCTGGTTCTCGCGCAAGGCTGCCAAAACCTGCCTAAGGTGCGAAGCATGGTTCTCCTTAGACTTTGAGTACACAAGAATGTCATCTATGAACACAATGACAAAGCGGTCCAAGAAGGCCTTGAACACTTTGTCCATCATGTCCATAAATGCAGCTGGGGCGTTCGTCAGTCCGAAAGACATGACTACGAACTCATAATGACCATACCTCGACCTGAACGCTGTCTTGGGGATATCTGCATCCCGAATCCTCAACTGGTGGTAGCCCGACCTCAAATCAATTTTCGAAAACACACAAGCCCCTTGGAGCTGGTCAAACAGATCATCGATACGTGGCAGTGGGTACTTGTTCTTGATGGTCACCTTGTTGAGTTCCCTGTAATCGATGCATAGACGCATCGAGCCATCCTTTTTCTTAACAAATAGCACGGGTGCTCCCCACGAGGACACACTCGGCCTAATAAATCCTTTATCAAGCAACTCCTGCGGTGATCCTTTAACTCCTTGATTCATTTGGCGCCATACGATAAGGAGCTTTTGAAATAGGACGAGTCCCTGGCTCAAGCTCTATTGAGAAATCCACCTCCCTCTTTGGCGGCAGACCAGGTAACTCTTCAGGAAAAACATCTGCAAACTCACGCACAACGGGCACTTGCTCAACAGATACCCGATCATGGTCCTCCCCGGATAGCTTAGCTAAGAAACCCCAAGCCCCTCGAGCTAGCAAACGGTGGGCTTTAGCTGCCGAAATCACTAGCGGACACACCCCACTCTGGGTGCCCCGAAATTTAAAACTGGGCTTGACCGGCGGTCTAAACACTACCTCCTTCCGGTGGCAGTCAATCAAAGCGTGGTTATTAGCTAACCCATCCATACCGAGGATCACATCGAAACCACTCATAGCCAACACTATGAGCGTAACCTGCAGAGACTCGTTGGATACCTGTACCCGACCCTCCCTTACCTTCTGACTAGCCATCATACTAGCTCCTGAGGGAGTAGCAACAGATAACTCAAATCCTAAGGGTTCTAAAATCATGCAAGCATGCTTAGCAAACACAGCAGAAGTAAAAGAATGTGTGGAACCCGAATCAAATAATACAAAGGCAAGGTGGTTGAGAACTAGAAGTGTACCTGCCACTGCGGCCCCGGCTTTCTCAGCCTCCTGGCGGGTCGTAGCATACACTCTCCCTTGCTGCTGAGCTGGCTGAGCCACCACTGCTTTCTGGTTGCAATGCCGGGCCCGATGCCCTTCCTTTCCACAGTTGAAACAAGCTCTAGGGTTACCACCACAAGGTCCCCAATGCTGCTTCCCACAGGATCTACAATACGGTGGCGGCCTCCCTTCGCCCTGTTGGCGAGGTGATCACGATTCACGGTCTCGTGATCTTGGTCTCGCCATGGTAAGTACCCGACGACGCGTTGACCGCCTCCATGTCCATTGCTCCCTGAGTCAAACTTGCGCTTCTGGCCCGAGTACACTGGGCCTTCGACACTACGGTACTAACAACCTGCTCTGGAGGATACTTCCCATCATAAATCGTTGCCAATCAGATCGCCTTGGCAAAGGTCTCGGGCCTGTGCCTAACATCTGAGACACTCCTGTCTCAAACCCGCAATAAACTTCCTGATCTTCAGCTCCGGGGTAGCAATCAACTGTGGCGCGAAGTATCCATACTCTGAGAACTTCTTCTCGTACACCTCGATCGAGTCAGACCCCTGCTTAAGGTTTGAAAACAGCTCAATCATCTTTTCTTGGGCTTCTTCACTGATAAATTTCGCCTTGAACTCAGCCTTGAAGAACTCCCAGGTGGCAGGTGGAGACCCAGCCGGTCTCTCACTTAAAGTGGAATCCCACCACCACTTAGTATGCATCTGGCTAACACATGAGTCGCACACCGAGCTCATTTGCACCTCAGGACACTCCATCACCATAAACGTATATTCTAACTCAGCAATCCACGTGGCAGCTACCAACGGTTCCCCAGGGGCACTAAACTTCTCCGGCTTCCATTTGACGAAATCTTTTAGCCACTTGCCCAAATCCTTAGCACCTTCCGCCACAATGGCCTCGTTCACAATTGGCTCTCTTGAGCGGTGATCGGTGGCATCATGATCCTCTATTGAACCAACTCGGTCATTGCTCTATCTCGAATCGGGACTCCTCCCTCTGTGCAGCTAACAAAGCTTGCGTTTCAGCTCTCTGCTCGGCCCTCTGGTCGGCTAGCAACCCAACCATAAGAGCCCTTTCTTAAAACAAATGCTAAATCCATAATTCCAATTAAATAAAACAAGTAAATGACTGATCAGTACTTTCTTAAAACAAATCAAGGGAAACGGTATGAGAATCATAAAATAGTTTTTGAGTGTTTTTCCTAGGGACCCAAGGCCCACTACATGCTAAATCATAAAGAAACCAGTAAAAGAAACGTGCAACTCAGTCCGCTATCCATGATCATCCAAAGACCTCCTCCTAGCCATCCGAGCCTCTGTCCCAAGTTACACGATGGAAACCCACAGAGAATAAGGGTGAGCAACGAAATACACAGTAAGAATCCCCAACCGGGGTACAATACGAAACAACTCATCTAGCACACGGACAAGCAACCATACAATGACTTAGAGCGGGAACGGTTGGTTTAGGTTATGAGCTACTTCAAGGGAAAGCCTACTCAAGGGCTTCCGTCTACAGCCTCTCCTAGGTCCTACATTTGGATGCCCTTCGGGCCTTACACAACCTAGGACACAGTGATGCCCAGTGGGGCCTTACACACTTAGGATGCCCATCGGGCCTTACACCTCCAGAATCAGTGATGCCCAGTGGGGCCTTACACACCTAGGATGCCCATCGAGCCTTGCACCTACAGAATCAGTGATGCCCAGTGGGGCCTTACACACCTAGGATGCCCATCGGGCCTTACACCTCCATAATCAGTGATGCCCAGTGGGGCCTTACACCTCCAGAATCAGTGATGCCCAGTGGGGCCTTACACACCTAGGATGCCCATCGGGCCTTACACCTCCGGCTGTCCATCGGGGTCTTACCCGAGCGGGTCTTACACTATACCCTCCTACTATCTTCTATACTAAACCTAACATGTCAAAACCTAACACGGAACTAACGAAATACAAACTTAACTCGAACATGAATCAGAAGCAAACATGAAGCCTATCCACTAGAAACTCATACAGTTATGAAAAATCAATATGCTAACAAGTGTTCGCAGGGTCCACACAACCCCGAGTAAGAAGTCCTTACCTGGAAACAAGTGGAAAGTAACTATCACGAATCTACAACCAACCCTCGAGCTTTTAAGCGAACCCGAGTGACCTAAGCAAGTAATAAAATATCCTATTTAAATAAACAGCAACTAAAATCACGAAGTCCAAAGGGTGGAGGCTCGGAAATTTACCAACCGATAAGGCACCGGGCTGGGCAAGGCAGGCAGCAGGTGAGGCGTGCAGAGCGACAGGCTGCTGCGCGTGTGGTCGAGCAGCTGGGCTGCGCTGGCTTGGGCGATCGTGCGGCAGGGCGCGGCGCGGGCGCGCGGGGGCAAGGGCGAGGTGCGTGGCCTCGCAAAGACTGCGAGTAGGGCGCGGCGGGCGGGCGGACGGGCGTCTTGACGCGGCCGGCTGGCCGCGCGCGGACGGACGAGCGACGCGGTCTGGTGCGCAGTGCGTGGTCGTGCGGATGCGGCCGAACGGAGCGGTGCAGGCGGTGCGCTGGGGAGCACGGTGCAAGCGACGGGTGGCGCTGGGGCGTCTTGGCGTGCGATAAATTTTGGCTAGCTCTGGCAGGCGGGTATGTGGCAAAGGCGGTTTTGGGGCGACGCGGTGGTGGCGCGCGGCTGGGTGCGACGGCGGCGTGGACTTGGTTGGGTGCGACGGCGGCGTGGGCGAGGGTGTGGGGCGACGACGACGTGGGCGATGGTGTTAGGGTTTTGCTAGAGAGAGAGAGGCTTTTCTTCTTTTTTCCTTTTTCTTTTCCTTCCTTTCCTAAGTTAAAATAGACTTGGGAATCTCAAATGTCCTTCCCCAAGGCTTCCCCCCTTCGAGCCCTGGCCAACGCATTTATTATTATTATTTTTTTTTTCTTATTTAGTTCCAACTCCCATTTCCTTTTCTTTTTTTTTTTTTAAAAAAAACTGCTTCCATTTAACTGAAATCCGGGCTGTTACAAAAGGTGTCTCACCTGCAAGGCACACGACAATGGAGCTCGCACGTGCAACAAGGCAAGTGAGCAAGGGGGACGGCGCGCAGACGGTTGCTGGGCGCGTTGGCGTGCGTGGGCGAGCGGCTCAGCGAAGGCGTGCAGCACGATGTTGTTCCGCGGCTGGGCAGAGCGCGCGCATCTCAGTGCTAAACTATCTGCCTCTCTCTGGAACGATGTCCCAGCGGCATCCAAATCTATCTGGATACCTCAACAAGCCACAACATATTGCTCACACTGCGGGAAGTTGGCATGATGGCGCTCTAGACCCAAACCAACAACGAGTCAGAACCTGCTCGTCTCCGCTCCACAACACTACACAAGGCATCCACAAGATGAAAAGTATTGTAAAGGCTAGGGAGAGAAGGCTTGGGCGGCTATGGAGGATTTGGAGGACTCAAAGAGATGAAACCTATTTTTCTCTTCATTTAATCAAATTCACCAAAACCCCAAAGACCCATAGCTAACCAAGACATACTGCAGAATGAGCATCAATAACAGCTCGAGGCTCAACCGGCAATGACACACAACTGACCTCCCAGACCACCTGGGTTCGAATCCCAACTGCTTCACTTTAAATCACAATTTTTCTTTTGCATCTCACCATGCCCAAACACATCCACAAAGCATCAAAATCCTACTTAAGTCCATCCAATAATTTAGCAACTAAAAAAGACATAAACGGCCCTGACGGCCCGACCAAATTACCAAAATACCCCTAGGGCATACCTGGAAGACCGAGATGAAAACCTGGGCCGTTACAGCTTTAGCGGAAATGTCTTTCACAAAATGCCAGTAGTAACCTACCAATCACAGAAAGCTGCGAATCTCATCCACCGTCGTCGGTCTGGCTCACGAACTAACTGCCTCTATCTTTGCGGGGTACACTGCTATACCATCTATGGAAACGACATGTCCAAGAAAGGCTACTTTCTTTAGCCAGAAGTCACATTTAGAAAACTTGGCATACAATTGATTCTCTTACAAAGCTGCCAAAACCTGTCTCAAGTGTGAAGCATGGTCCTCTTTCGTCTTGGAATACATCAAAATATCGTATGTGAACACAATGACAAAACTGTCCAATAATGCCTTGAACACCCTGTCCATTATGTCCATAAACGCTGTAGGGGCGTTAGTCAGTCCGAAAGACATAACAACGAACTCATAATGACCATACCTCGATCTGAACGTTGTCTTGGGGATGTCTGCATCCTGAATCCTCAATTGGTGGTACCCTGACCTCAAGTCAATTTTAGAAAACACCGAAGCTCCCTGAAGCTGATCAAACAAATCATCAATACGCGGCAGGGGATACTTATTCTTCACAGTGACTTTATTCAACTCTCGATAGTCTATACACAGGCGCATTGATCCATCCTTTTTTTTAACAAACAAAATAGGTGCTCCCCACGGGGACACACTCGGCCGAATGACTCCTCGATCAAGCATCTCCTACAACTGCACTTTGAGTTCTTTCAACTCAACTGGCGCCATACGGTATGGAGCTTTAGAGATAGGGACAGTCCCTGGCTCAAGTTTAATGGTAAAATCTACCTCTCGCTTCAGGGGTAAGCCCGATAACTCCTCAGGGAAAGCATCTACAAACTCTTGCACTATGGGCACCGTATAAATAGACAACGTGGTACTACCATCTCTAGAAAACCATTCTAAAAAGCCCCAAGCTCCTCGAGCTAACAAATGTCGGGCTTTCACTGCTAAAATCAACGGCGGACACACTCTGCCCTGGACACCGCGAAACTTGAAGCTCAGCTTCTGAAGTGGCCTAAACACGACTTCATTCTTGTGGCAGTCTATTAAAGCATGGTTCTCAGTCAACCAATCCATACCAAGGATCACATTAAAACCGATCATAGGCAGGACTATGAGGTTAGCCACTAAAAGCTCTTCGGATATCTATTTCCGGTCACTCTTAACTCTACTACTAGGTAGCATACATACTCCCGAGGGAGTTGCAACACACAGCTCAAACCCTAAAGGTTCGAGTTCCAAACAAGCTTGTCTAACAAATGCATTATAAACAAATGAGTGGGTTGAGCCCGAATCAAACAACACAAATGCATAATGATCTAAGACAAGCAGCGTACCTACAACTGCAGCGTCAGTACAATCCGCCTCCTGGCGAGTGGTGACAAACACTCGGGCCTGCTGTAGGCCCAGTCTAGCTGCTGCTACATCCCGAGTTCAAGCTCTGGCCAATTGTCCCTCCTTGCCACATCTATAGTAAGCTCGGGGTGACGCTCCACAAAGACCAAAATGCGCTCTGCACACATGCGGCACTTTGGCGGCTGCCTAACCACGCCCTGCTGGCAGTCCTACGGTCTACTCTATAGTCGGCGCTAATCTCGACCTCTAAACTAGCCCTGACGGTGAGCCTGCTGTCCACCTGAACGGGACCACTGGAAGACTCAAATTTCCTCTTCTGCCCTGAATACTGCTAAACAGGCTGAACTAGTGCAACAGGAACCTGCACCGATGGGTACTTCGAATTATAAATGGTGGCTAACTCCACCGCTCTATCATAAGTCTCAGCCTGCTAATAAACTTTTTGGTCTTGAGCTCCTTAGTGGCAATAAGCTCTAGGGAAAAATAACTGTACGTAGAGAACTTCTATCATATGCAGCTAAACTGTCTATTCCCTGCTTCAGATTCGAGAAGGCCTCCGTGTAACAGCCCAAGATTTTCCTTCCAGTTCTCCAGGTTTATTCGGTTGTGTTCCTCTAGTGAGTTGGTTGGGTTGTTAGGGCTTTTGTGCTTCTAGGGGCATTTTGGTCATTTTGTCATCCAGGGGTATTTTGGTCATTTTGCTATTCTGAGACAATTTTGAAGTAAGACAGGGTTTCAGGAATGTTTATGAGTTGGTGGACTTCAGTTTATTCTTCGGTTTCAAGTCCTAGGGCAAGAGATCCATTTATGGAAAGTTTGGAGGCCTTCCCGGGTAAAGAAGGAAAATAAAAATAAATTGTGTTGGAGCTAGGATTCGAACCTTGATGGTTTGGAAGTTGGATATGAGGCATTTGTAGAGAAAATAAAATAGTTTTAAAACGTGCTCTTGGTGGGATTTGAAGGTGAGATTTTTATAAGCATTTCATTATTGAAAAATAGGGAAAATACATTAGGGTTTTGTCATTTTCTCCTCCTTCCCTTGGCCGACCCACATCTTCCCCATTCCCTCTCCTTGGCCGAGCTTCAAGTTCTCCATTTCTCTCCATTGCCAAGCTTCCAAGTTTTGCCCCATAGCTCATCTTCTCCATTGTTTCTTCAAGGTAAACCTTTGCAACTCTCTCTTTTCTCCTTCTCTTTGCCATGGGCGAACCTAGATCTAACCAAATGAGTTTCTTCTCCCCTTCTCCATGGTAGATCCGAGAAGCTCTCTTCTATTGGGTTAGATCACCTTGTGCTTGCATCCGAAAACTCTTCTCTTCTCTTGTTTGTTGAGATTCGAGAGCCCCATTTCTTCTAATCTTCTTGTGCGAGTTCCATTGGGTAAGTATGTTGGTGTTTATGCCTTGTTTAGTGTTGTAGTGTGTAGATCTAACATTGTTCATCTTCCATTGTGCAAATCAGCCCTAGCCGAGCCAACCTTGTGGTGCATCCTTCTTGGCCGAGACCATCTTGCTCATTGGAGATCCTTGCCGAATCTTCATAGGTGAGTTGGTAAGTTGTGGTTTTGCTATGCTTGTGTGTTGGTTTGGCCGAGAGCCCCCTAAGGGTGTGTTTGACCGAGAGTTTCATGAGGATTTGAGAATGTTTGCTTGCTTCATGGATGAGATCTAACTTGTGGTTGTTGTTTGTTGATGCCCTAGCCGAGACACCTTGTGCAAGGAGTAGCCGAAACCAAGCTTGGTTGTGCTTGCTGTGTTGCCCTAGCCAAGATCAAGTGTAGAAGTGTTGTGGCCGAGAGTCTTTGTAAGAATCCGACCCAAAATGGTCCTAAACCCGGATCTTACTAGCATGCTTGCAATTTTTAACTTTTAAAACGTTAAAGGAAATAGCTCAAGATAAAACTTATTCAAACCTCAATAGAAAACATTCATTTAATAAGTTCCTTAAAACAAGCCTGGCCAGTGTTTCAATAAAAGCAGTTTTGAGCAGTCACAACGAAGAAATGATTAAATCACTCTAAAATCAATACAGTTCTCCCAGTATGCTACTACAGAATGAAAGACTCAAAACATAAAAGACACAGAGTTCGTCAGTAGCTCCCATGATCACACAGCTCCCTCCACTATCCATCCCAGTGCTGTCCCAAGTTACCTGAAAGATAAGTAAGGGTGAGTATAAACATACTCAGTAAGAATTCCCAACCGGGGTACAATACGATACATCCATCATCTAGCATCCTAGTATGCATGCAATCAGTTACCAGCACAGAAACTTTGCTCAACAAGCTAATCCAGTCAAGTCTAGAAACCTCGGAAGTTTCCTACTTCTGGCTTAGAGATCAGCCGCCATATCTTATTCCAACTAATGGGACAAAGTGAGTTATGTCCAAGCTGATGGGACAAAGTGTGTTATGTTCAAGCTGATCTATCAAATAAGTGTGGGAACTTTGGAAGTTTCCTACTCCCGATCTACTGATTGGCTCTCCTAACCAATCCCAAATGACATCCTCGAGGGTCTTTCTCCCTCGGCCAATCGATCAACTCAAAAGCTAATCCCAAATAGATGTCAGACAGCCTCGAGGGTCTTTCTCCCTCGGCCAAATGACCAACTCAAAAGCTGATCCCGAATAGGTGTCCTCGGGGGCCTCTTACCCCCGGCCAGGCTAAACCCTAAGACAACGGGAGAGTACCCGAGTCAGGCTCTAAACAAGAATAAGAATGGTGTCACTGATCTACAGTAGTGCAGAACCCTTGGCACTCAGCTGTAGCAGCCTGTACCACCAACCTGAAGCTAAGAACTATCTCCGAGCAGGCTTGCACCCGTGAAGGGTTCCGCTTTAGCAGGTTATAAACTAGGCTTGTACCGATGTTGGAGCTAATCCGCACCGGCTGCCGGGAGCAGAGACAAAGTACGTTATGCCCTCTCACTGATCCCGACCTGTGGGGACAAGATACGTTATGTCCACTCTCAGCCTCTGGAAGACAAGTCTAACTAACTATCTAATATCACATAATATACATCCCTAGCAACTGAACATGCTTAACAAGAATACAAGTACAACCTAGCATGATACTACGAATGTAAACAGGGAACTCAGAACATGCTGGAAGAACAAACCTAGCATGGCACTAACATGTAGAAACATTGCAAACATGCTAGCAGAGATAAACAGTGAAACAGTCCTAACCACTACATGCTCATAACAAACAACATATATATAAAAGATGCAATCAAAACATATCGGAGGGTCCACACAACCCTGGTAAGAGATCCTTACCTGGAATAAGCAGAAATATAAACAGTAAAGTGCTCCTTGAGTTGCAGTGCCTCACAACCTAAAAGCATGCAACATACAAATTAACCTAGCTAGCTAAACAATTACCTATCCACTACAAACTAGAAGCAAGGGAACAAGAGACTACCCCTACTAGCATTTAGTGCTCTCGGCCAAGCTCCAAGGATGGAACCCTAAGAATCTCAGCCACAACACTTCCACACTTGATCTTGGCTAGGGCAACACAACAAGGATAACCAAGCTAGGCCTCGACTACTCCTTGCAACAAAATGTCTCGGCTAGGGCATCAACAACCAACAACCACAAGTTAGATCTCTTATCCAAGAACCAAGAAAACAAACATACACCGCCAGCACACACTTGGAGCTCTCGGCTTCCTCAACACCAATGGCTCTCGGCCACTCCACACCAACAAGCAACCAAAACCACACACTTACTAACTCACCCATGTAGATTTGGCAAGGCCTTCCAAAGAGCAAAGAGGTCTCGGCCAAGAAGGATGCACAACCAAGAAGCAATCGGCTAGGGCTTGTCTTGCACAATGGAAGAGGAACAATATTAGATCTACACACTACAACACTAGACAAAGCATAAACACCATCATACTTACCCAAGGGATCTCGGCCAAGGAGCTTGGAAGAATGGTACTCTAGGATCTCAACAATCAAGAGAAGAAAAGAGCTTTTGGATGCAAGCAACAAAGAGATCTCGAATCCAACAAGATGCTACTTGGATCTACAAGAAGAGAAGAAGGAAGAACACATCTCCTCTTGATTAGATGTAGGCTCGGCCATGGCAAAGAAAGAAGGGAAGGGAAAATCTTTTACAAAGACCTACCTTGGAGCAACAATGGAGGAGAAGAAATACACTTGGAGGCTTGAGAATGGAGCAAGGAAAGCTTTGAATCAATGGAGATAAATGGTGGTTTGAGGTCTCGGCCAAAGAGAGGGAAGGAGAGAGTGTGGGTCGGCCAAGGGGGAAGGGAAGGAGAAAAAGATAAAACCCTAAGTGATTTTTCCCCTATTTTAATTAATAAAAAGCTTAGAAAAAAATCCCACCTTCAAATCCCACCACGTGCACTTTTAAAAACTATTTTATTTTCTCTACATTTGGCTCAAATCCAACTTCCAATTCACCAAGGTTCGAATCCTAGCTCCAACACAAATTATTTTTATTTTTCTTCTTTACTAGGCAAGGCCTCCAAACTTTCCATAAATGGAACTCTTTCCCTAGAACTTGAAACCGAAGAATAAACTGAAGTCCACCAACTCATAAACATTCCTGAAACCCTGACTTACTGCAAAATTGTCTCGAAAAGGCAAAATGACCAAAATACCCCTGTAGGGCAAAATGATCAAAGTGCCCCTGGAAGAACAAAAGCCCTAACAGCCCAACCAACTCACTGGCAAAACAACCGAATAAACCTAGAGAACCGGAAGGAAAATCTTGGGCTGTTACAGTCTTAGGGTTCCATCTTTGGTGCTTGGCCGAGAGCACTAAGTGCTACTAGGGGTAGTCTCTTGCTCCTTTGCTTCTAGTTTGTAGTTGATAGATGAGTGTTTAGCTAGCTAGGTTTATTGATATGTTGTATGCTTTTAGGTTGTGAGACACTGCAGCTCAAGGAGCACTTTACTATTTGTATTTCTGCTTGTTCCAGGTAAGGATCTCTTACCAGGGTTGTGTGGGCCCTGCGTTATGTCTTGATTGCATTCTATTTATATGTTATATGTTATGAGCATGTTAGTGGATAGGATTGTTTCCTTGTTTAACTCTGCTAGCATGTTTGCCCCTGTTTCTACATGTTAGTGCCATGCTAGGTTTGTCCTTCCAGCATGTTCTGAGATCTCTGTTTAAATGCGTAGTATCATGCTAGGTTGCACTTGTATATTGTTGAGCATGTTTTAACTACTAGATATTGTCTTCACTGTGATATTAGATAGTTAGTTAGAATTGATTTCATCCAGAGGATGAGAGTGGACATAACGTACTTTGTCCCCACAGATCGCGATCAATGAGTGGCATAACATACCTTGCCTCTGCCCCCGGCAGCCGGTGTGGATTAGCTCCCGCATCGGTATAAGCCTAGTTTGTAGCCTGTTAGAGCGAAACCCATCACTGGTGCAAGCCTGCCCAGAGACAGTTCTTAGCTTCAAGTCGGTGGTACATGCTGCTACAGTTGAGTGCTGAGTGCTTCGCACTACTGTAGTTCAGATGGGCGCTTTCTTAACGGAAAACTGATCCTGGCACTCTCGGGACAACTTGGCTAAAAAGCCCCAAGCTCCTCGAGCTAACAAACGCTGGGACTTAACTGCATAAATCATTGGCCGACACACTCCGCCTTGGACACCTCGGAACTTAAAACTAGGCTTGCTCGGTGGGCTAAACCTTACTTCCTTCCGGCGAAAGTCAATCATCACGTGGTTATCAACTAACCACTCCATGCCGAGAATCACATGAAAATCGCTCATAGCCAACACTATGAGGGTAACCCAAAGATACTCATCGGATATTTGTATCCGACCGTCCTTTAATTTCTGACTAGCCAGCATACTAACTCCAAAAGAAGTTGCAACAGATAACTCATAACCTAGGGGCTCTAAATTCATACAAGCATGCTCGGCAAACACAGTAGAAACGAAAGAATGGGTGGAACCCGAATTAAATAACACAAAAGTAAGGTGATCAAGAACTAAGAGCATACCTGCTACTGCGTCATCGATTCGCTCAGCTCCCTGGCGAGTCGTAGCATACACTCGCCCCTGCTGCTGGACTGGCTGCGCTACTACTGCTTTCTTCTGGCAAACTGGGCCTAATGTAAGAACCTGACCCAAAACACGGTACTAAACCTAGGTTCTCACTCAGCATGCAAGTTAAATACTTCATCACGCGGTTTAGTGCTCATATTTAAAACCTTTCAAAACATTTAAAAGCGGGGACACTTAAAACATAAACAACAACCTTCATTTAAGCAAAGCCAACAAAGTAAAACAAGCCTGGCCAGTGTTTATAAAATCATACAATACAATTTAAACAACTTTTAAAAACGTCCCCCTAGGACTCCTGTTTGTCTACATCTTTGAACAAATTATGCAAACAATAAAGATGCAGAGTGCCGCGGCTCCCATGATCAATCAGCCCCCTCCGCTAGCCGTCCCGGTCTTTGCCGCCCCAAGTTACCCGTGGAAAACCACGAAATAAGGGTGAGTATAAACATACTCGTGAAGAATCCCCAACCAGGGGTACAATACGATACATCAATCATCGGCACCCTAGTATACATGCAAACGATTACCAACACGGATCATAGCTCAACGAGCTTACAAAGGCGAATCTGGAATCCTCGAAGTCTCCTACTTAGGCCTAATGATTGGCTCTCATAACCAATCTGGGACATCTCCGAGGGTCTTTCTCCCTCGGCCAATTGATCACTCAAAACCGATCCCAAAGATGTCCGACACCCTCGAGGGTCTTTCTCCTCAACCATATGATCGGCTCAAAAGCCAATCCCAATGGGTGTCCTCAAGGGCCTCTTACCCTCGCTAACAAATCTGGACTATCGGAGAGTACCCTAAGTCGGCTCTAAACTCGAAGGAACTGGTGTACTCACGAACATTAGCCCGGGGAGCTCTCGAACCGGCGACTAACGCGTGTGGCGCACATCGCATCTTTGCTGCAACCGGCGTAAATGTGGGGGCCTAAGTACAAACCACGCGGGCGGCACGCATGCCTAATGACTAGGAAACGGTGTCATGAACACGAGTGCGAGGCCCTCGACACTCATGCGTAGCTGCTACCACCGACACCGACAGCTAAGAACCGCCAAGGCGGGCTTGCACCTTTGGTAGGGTTCCGCTCTAGCAGGCTACAAACTAGGCTTATGCCGATGTGGTAGTTAAATCCACATCGGCTGCCAGGGGGAAGCAATGTACGTTATGCTTCGCTCTACTCCCGACCGGTGGGGACAAAGTACGTTATGTCCGCTCTCAGCCTCTGGATGATGACAAACTCTACTATACTAGCTAAGAGTACAAAATAACCGATTCTGGCTAGACATACATATCAACATCAATCACACATAACCTAGCATGATACTACGAACTTAAAGCAGAATCTCAAGCATCTTTGGAAGAACAATCCTAGCATGGCACTAACATGTACAAACAGGCAAACATGCTAGCAAGAATGCAATCACAAGCTGTCCTATCCACTAATCATGTTCATAGAAGTAAACATGCATATAAGGCACAATCAAGAAAGCATCGCAGGGTCCACACAACCACGGTAAGAAATCCCTTACCGGAAACAAGCAAGAAAATAACTACCATAAGCCAACCAAGCGACTCCCGAGCTTCTAAGTGAACCCGAGCAACCTAAGTATTTAATAAAAATATCCTAATTAAATAACAACAACCAATCAACTTAGGGTCCAAAAGAGTGGAGGCTCAGGAATTACCAACCGAGAAGGTACACGGTCTCGGCCCCAACAATTTTGGCAAACAGCTCGACGGCAAGTGGGCAGCGGGACGTCGGTACTGGGCGAGCAGATTTGGCGTATTCGCTGGCGCTGTTGGGGACCCGGCGTTGGCGAGGCGAGGCAGGGACAAGCGCGCAGACGCGCATTGGCGCGTGAAGCGCGAAGCGCAGGCAGACGGAGACGACGCGACGCACGCGCTGGCTGGTGATGGGCGACGGCTGTGGCGACGCATTCGCTGGCGCGTCTGGCGTCGGGCGACGGGCTTCCGGCCGCGACAGCGTCTGGCCGCTTCGGCCGGGCGGCGGTGATGATGGTCGGGCGACTAGGTCGATGGCGGCGGTGCAGGGCGCATTGGGGTGGTGGGGGGGTGGCTCGATGGGCTCGGTTGGGTTTCTTGGTGAGGTCGGCAAGGAGAGAGAGAGAGAAAGAGAGAGAGAGAGAGAGAGAGAGAGAGAGAGAGGTAAAACAAGGGGAATGAGATTTTCTTGATTTTCTTTCCTTTTCCTAATTTAAATAGGTATTGGTGACCTAAATCTCTTCCCCGGGCATCCTCCTTCAAGTCCCGGCTGAAGCAACCTTTTCTCCTTATAAAAACTCATTTAAACCAAGCTCCTAAATCACCATCAAGGGCAAGGGTTCAAATCCCAATGGAAGCACTTAAATTAACAATAATTTTGTTAATTACCAAATCACCTCCAAACTTCCAACCAACTAACCCAAACTTCTTGGGTCCTGCAACCAACAACAATCAAGCCTCGACAAGGGCAGGAGTGACCCTGGAATCCTGAAAATCCACAAAACCCTGACCGGGGGCAAAAAGACCAAAATACCCCTAAGGGTAAAAATAGCTCTAACGGCCCATCCGAACATCTGCATAATGTCCCAAAAACACCTGGGAAACCGAAATAGAAAACTGGGCCGTTACACCTAATGCCCCTCCTTTCCACATTTATAACACGCCCTAGGGTTACCTCCATAAGGACCCCAATGCGGCTTCCCACAGGGATTACAGAACGGAGGTGGCTTCCATCCGCCCTACTGGCTAGGCTGATCTCGGTTCCAATTTTTGTGCTGGTCTTTCCCCTGATAGGAACCCTGGCGGCACTATCTGCCCACTCAGTTAACACTCCCCGAGGCAAACTTCCTTTTTTGGCCCGAATATACTGAGGCCTTCTGCACATGAGAACTAACAATCTACTCTGGTGGATACTTCCCATCGTAAATCGTCGCCAACTGCACTGCCTTGGCAAACGCCTCTACGACCTGTGTCATAACATCCTGAGATAGTCCGTGTCTCAAACTAGCAATAAACTTCCTGATTTTCAGCTCAGGAGTAGCGATCAGCCGAGGAGCGAAATATCCGTACTCCGAAAACTTCCTCTCATAAACTTTGAGCGTATAAGATCCCTGCTTTAAGTTCGAGAAAAGCTCAATCATCTTCTCTTGGGCCTCCTCACTGATAAACTTTGCCTTGAACCCAGCCTTGAAGAAATCCCAGGTGGCAGGTGGAGACCCAGCTGGTCTCTCACTCAAAACCGACTCCCACCACCATTTAGCTGTACTAGCTAAAACATGAGTTGCACAACGGGCTCGCTGCTCCTTAGGACATGCCATCACCATGAAGGTGTACTCTAGCTCGATAACCCACCTGACTGCTGTTAACAAATCTCCAGTGGCACTGAATTTCTCGGGCTTCCACTTAACAAAATCCTTCAGCCATTTGCCCAGAACCTCTACACTTTCCGCCTCATTAGTCTCAATCACAATCGGCACTTGTGGAGCCGGCGATGCTGGCGGCACTGTAGTCCTCTACTGAACTAGCTATGTCAGCTGCTCCATCTAAAGACGGGACTCCTCCCTCTGTGCACCTAACAAAGCCTGTGTCTTAGCTCTCTGCTCAGCTCTTTGATCAGCTAGCAGACCAACCATCAGAGCCCTCATGGACTGGGCAAACGCTGCTTCAGAAGCAGCCTCTGCGCCCTCTCTAGGAAAATCAGTAGTAGGGTCCATAGGTGGCCTGTCACCAGCCTCAGCTTTGGAAGACATCCCTCCTGTGTCAGAATCAATACGAATGCCCTAGTTGGTCTGCCTTGAGCCTCCTCGACCTCTATGAGTAACTGGCATGCTAGCAATCTACACCCAAACCAACAATGAGCCAGAACCTGCTCGTACCTGCTCTACAAACAACAAGCCATGTACATGGTAGATGAAAATAGTATTGTAATACTTAACCCTTAAACATTATACTTAAGGACGTACTTGATGGCTGTTGAAGCGCTGATGATCACTAAAATACAACCTACAATTGTAGGTCTGTCTACAAAATCTATGACTCTGAGCTCTGATACCAACGGTAAAAAACCTGACTCGAATAGGGTTCTAAACCTAGGTCTTAAACCCTTATGCTTGTAAATAGACTCGAAATCATAAATGCAGAATTATAAAAACCTTAAAACAATAAAGCATTCAGTGAAATTCAGTTATTTGGACTTATCCCTGTTTCCAAGCACCTGTCAAAACGTTTATCAAATCCAACCCTGGCTATAGTTTCGTTTATTTGCAAGTAAAAACATCCAGTACAAATCCAACAAAACAAACACAAATAATTTAATATCCAGAAATACATCAAAATCCACCTAAAGGGTCCGAGCCCTGTCTACATGCATTAAGAGTTAAAAAGAAGATGAAACACGACTCAGAGTAATGTTATCCATGATCATACAAAAGCCTCCTCCTAGCCATCCAGTCTCGGTCCCAAGTTACATGGTGGAAAACCACATAAAAGTAAGCGTGAGAAACGAGTCACTCAGTAAGAATCCCGAACCAGGGTACAATACGAAAACAAATCATCAAGCACACAGATACATGCAACCAATCACGAGCACAGAGAAATCAACTTAGGTTTGGCTAACAGCCACCCCTAGAACTTGCCTAACGAGGACTTACCGAGCAGCCCTTCGGGACTTACGACTACAACCTACATTCAGTTTCACACATGGATGCCCATCGGGGTCTTATACCAGCTAGAACACGTGGATGCCCATCGGGGTCTTACACCAGCTCAACTCAAGGATGCCCATAGGGTGTTGCTTCTGCAGGATGCCCATCGGGGTCTTATACATGATGATGCCCATCAGGGTCTTACTCAATTTAGGGCGCGATGATGCCCTATGGGGTCTTACTCAAACAGCACACAAGGTTGCCCATCGGGGTCTTACACCTGCTTAAGCTTAAGGATGCCCATCGGGGTCTTACACCTACTCAAACACAAGGAAGCCCATCGGGGTCTTATACCTACTTAAGCACAAGGAAGCCCATTGGGGACTTACTCCTGCTAGGATCACAAAGCTGCCCTACAGGGTCTTATACTTCCTAGCTACACTATGATGCCCATCGGGGACTTACACATACTATAACAGTGTGATGCCCATTGGGGACTTACATACATTGGCAACGCATTGGTGCCCATCGGGGTCTGTATGAACCCGACCCAAAATACGGTCCTAAACCTAGGTTCTCACTCGGCATGCAAGTTAAATACTTCATCAAGCGGTTTAGTGCTCATATTTAAAACCTTTCAAAACATTTAAAAGCGGGGAACATTTAAAACATAAACAACAACCTTCATTTAAGCAAAACCAACAAAGTAAAACAAGTCTGGCCAGTGTTTATAAAAACATACAATACAATTTAAACAAATTTTAAAAACGTCCCCCTAGGACTCATGTCCGTCTACATGCTGAACAAATTATGCAAACAATAAAAGGCAGAGTGCCGGCGGCTCCCATGATCAATCAGCTCCCTCCGCTAGCCGTTCCGGTGTTGTCCCAAGTTACCTGGTGGAAAAACCACAGAAATAAGGGTGAGTATAAACATACTCAGTAAGAATCTCCAACCGGGGTACAATACGATACATCAATCATCTAGCACCCTAGTATACATGCAAACAGTTAACAACACAGATCATAGCTGAACGAGCTTACAAGCCAGAATCTGAAATCCTCGGAAATCTCCTACTTCCGGCCTAATGATTGGTTCTCATAACCAATCCCGGGACATCTCCGAGGGTCTTTCTCCCTTGGCCAATTGATCAGCTCAAAAACCGATCCCAAAGATGTCCAACACCCTCGAGGGTCTTCCTCCCTCGACCAAATAATCAGCTCAAAAGCCAATCCCAATGGGTGTCCTCAAGGGCCTCTTACCCTCGCTAATAAATCTGGACTATCGGGAGAGTACCCGAACTGTGACTCTAAACTGGATGGAACTGGTGTACTCACGAACATTAGCCAGGGGGAGCTCTCCGAACCAACGACTAACGCGTGTGCGCGCGCACCGCATGCTGCTGCAAGCGGCGTAAATGTGGGGGCCTAGGTACAAACTACACGGGCCAGGTACGCATGCCTAAAGACTCGGAAGCGGTGTCACTGATCACAGTAGTGCGAGGCCCTCGGCACTCATCTGTGCAGCCTGTACCACCGACCTGAAGCTAAGAACAGGCCAAGGCAAGCTTGCAGCGTTGGCAGGGTTCCGCTCTAGTAGGCTACAAACTAGGCTTATGCCGATGTGGTAGCTAAATCCACATCGGCTGTCGGGAGGAAGCAATGTACGTTATGCTTCGCTCTACTCCCGACCGGTGGGGACAAAGTACGTTATGTCCGCTCTCAGCCTCTAGATGATGACAAACCCTAGTATACTAGCTAAGAGTACAAAATAACTGCTTCCTCGATAAACATACATATCAACATCAATCACACATAACCTAGCATGATACTACGAACTTAAAGCAGGAATCATAAGCATGCTGGAAGAACAAACCTAGCATGACGCTAACATGTACAATCAAGCAAACATGCTAGCAAGAGATCAAACATAGCTGTCCTATAACTATCATGCTCATAACAGTCAACAAGCATACAAAGCACATCATGATAATATCGCAGGGTCCACACAACCACGGTAAGAAATCCTTACCTAGAAACAAGCAGAATTAGCTATCATATAACAACCAAGCGACCCTCGAGCTTCTAAGCGAACCCGGGCAACCTAAGCATTTAATAAAAACACCTAAGTAAATAAAATAGCAGCGAACAGCTTAGGGCCCAATGGAGAAAAGACTCGAGAATTACCGACCGAGAATACACAAGGCCTCGGCCCACCCCGCACGGCAAGCGGCAGTCGGCGTCGATGAGAGCGAGGCAGGCGTGGCGGCGCGGTATGAGCGC
The DNA here is from genome assembly GCA_036507275.1 of Sicyos edulis. NCBI lineage: Eukaryota > Viridiplantae > Streptophyta > Magnoliopsida > Cucurbitales > Cucurbitaceae > Sicyos > Sicyos edulis. The sequence continues at coordinate 34,197,467 of CM071846.1, read as the reverse complement.
CGCCGCGGCGGCAGCGACGCGCGGGCACACGAGCCGGGCGCAGCGAGCAAACGCGTTGGAACGAGCGCGCAGTACGGGAGTGACATCGAGTCTGCGAGGACGGCGCGCGGGCCACGCGTCTGGGCGGCAGCGAGCGGAGCGGCGGCTGGCGCTGGCTGGCGCGGCGGGCGCGCGGCGCAGGCGGCTTGGTGCGGGTGGTGGTTTCGGTCTGATCGGCGCTGGCGTGGCGGCGGCGACGGGCCGGGCAGGGCGATCGTGGTGGCGAGCGATCGGCGTGGTGTGAGCAGAGGCATGGGCATGGTCTGTGCGGCCATCAAAAGGGGCGGCCGGGCAGAACTATGCGGTGGTGAGCGGCTGGGTGTGGTGGCTCATTTGGGGTTGGTGCGGCTAGGGCTTGGGGAGAGAGAGAGAGAGTTGCAAAACAAGGGAAAGGGATTTTCTTGATTTTCTTTCCTTTTCCTAATTAAAATGGGCCTAAAATCCCTTCCCAAGGCTTCCTCTTTCTAGACCCGGCCGAAGCAAACTTCCTTTTTAATAAAACTCATTTAAGCCAAGCTTCCCCTTCACCATCCAGGCAAGGGTTCAAAACCCAAAGGAAACACTCAAATAACAATTAATTTTGCCAAAATCTAAACTACCTCCAAACTTCCAAACAACTTGCCCAAACTTCTTGGGTCTTGCAACGAACAACCACCAAGCTTCAACAAAGGCAGGAATGGCCCTGAAATCCTGAAAATCCACAAAACCCTGACCGGGGGAAAAAAAGACCAAAATACCCCTAAGGGTTAAAATTGCTCTAACGGCCCATCCGAACATCCGCATAATGTCCCGAAAACACCTGGGAAACTGAAATAGAAAACTGGGTCGTTACAATACTCCCTCCTTTTAAGACTTTCGTCCTCGAAAGTCCTAAGACGAAAACAACTCTAGGAAATCTCCGCTGATCCTTAACCAACCAAACTCCCGGTCATGACAACACTAAACCTTCTTCGAAATCCAAACCCCCTTGGGTTCCCAAAGGCTCCAAGCCCTAAAGACACCGAGTCTGCCACAGACTATCTCAACCAAAACTGAACCAACACTGAGCTTCGAAGAAAACATGCCATAGTGCTAGTCGGTGAGCCACATCCTCTGACTCGCACAAACACTTAAACGGTCTTACGACTCTAGGGCTCAGTTATCCCTGCTAACTCAACTCGGAACGCCTCTCTACGGCGCAACTCTCAGCAAACTTGAAGACTGGTCACAAGCTCTAAACTCTCTTCCGCGGACCGGCGAAACTTCTCTAGGCTCACAGTCGTTATCAAACAGCCTCAACTCTACACCATGCTGACCAAAAAACTGAACCTCCCGGGTTCCAGAAACTAAACGACTTACTCCTACTTCACAAGTAACCTGCGAACCCCAATGGTTGCCTACAATCCTTAACGAAATCCAAATCGAACCACCAACTGGTGATTGATCCCAAGGAAAACTTCTCCAACTAGCACGCGTACACAACACTTAAGCAACCATCTTGCGAGAAATTGAAACACCAAAGCCAAGGGGCACTTTTCTGGTTCACCAAACGGCTACCACCATCACACCAGCTGAACCTTCAGCTACGGCCACCTTAAAAGACAAGGTCCAGGCACAGGCTCCACTCGGCCAAACTAACAAACTAGAGCCCCTCAACGGCCGACAACAAACTTTCGAGTGCAATCCGATCAGCCACTGGCCTAAGAGAACATCGCCAGACAGAAAAATAAACAACATTCCTCTTACGGAAATCTCGAGCAGTAAGGAATAAAACATTACGTGGCTACTAGCAACACAATAGCTGGAGGATACAACTCAAAGGTTTTACCAACAAATGCCACGGCACCTCCGTGCCAACCCTCTCAACTGTGGCTCAGCTATAACGCCAACTGCGAACGCACATCAACTAGGAACAAAGCCTGAGAAGGCTTGCTCTGTAGAAACTCAACCCAAGCCTCACAACGAGCGAAGTTCGCCTCCAAGCTGCCACTCAACTCTTAAGTCCATCTGGCTGCTCCAAGGACTTCCTCCTTAAAGCTTAGACCTAACTCTTCTTCCAATCCAGAAACTCCACCCACGAAACATCGCGAAGAATAAGGATAGCGACGACCACAAGCTTGCGGATCCTGAACAACACGAGTCGGTAAGACTACCTCAAAAGTTAAACTCGAGGCCGACATCCACGGTGCAACTCAACTACCATAGAACTAAGGGGTTCTACAAACTCCAAAGATCCAACAACCTTCCAGCAACAACTCAAGCCCTCGAACTGGCAGGCCTCCGCCCTTGCGGGAACAAACAACTTTCCGCTTGCTAACAAACAAACGCAGTGGACACTCTCATTTGGGGTGACCATTTGCGCTACTCTGATCAACTACACAATTCAGGAGCTAAGCTGACTCCTCCTCTACAGGAACGATTTCCTAGCAAGCGGACTTCCGAAGGACAGCGAACTTCGCACACGCTCGCTGTCTTGCTCAAACCCAAGGGCAACAACAACCAACTCTCTCAGAAGCAACATCCGAGGATTCCTCAATCGCTTGTACCACCAACTTAGAACTAGCAGTACTTACTCAACCTCGAGGGAGGGGTCAACTCCCAAAACTTCCTGACTAGGAACAAGTCCTTAGGGCAACGCCAGCTTGCTTGAACCAAGCTAGCTCCAAAACAACAAGGGAACCAAACCTTGGTCAACGCCAAGCACCACCTTGCTAAGAGTTTCGGAAACCAATGCGGAGGTTACTAAGAACAACTCTAGCTTGTTAACCGACAACAAGCATCCATCAACTCAATCCGTGGAACACTGCCTGGTCTGACTTAGCTCTGGTGAAGCTCTCCACAAACTAGGGTTCCTCCGATCACCCTCCGACACACATATTGTCGTCAACGGACTAACAAGCATCTGGCTACACGAACACATCTCCCTCCAGCATCTCAACAGTGATGGCCAAAAGCTCTTCTTGCCACATCTGTAGCAAGCACGGGCGATGCTCCACACAATCCAAAAAGTGCCTTACCACACTTGATGCAATGAGCTCTGCTTTGCTGGCCCCCGCCTCGCGACGATCTCGAGCTCTAACTGCGGTCGGCGCGATTCTCGACGCCTAGGACGGCCTGCTTTGAGTCTGCTATCCACCTGAGCGGGAACCACCGGAAGACCCAAACTTCCTCTTTCTCAAAGCATCAGCCACATCGTAGCTTCTACCCAGGGTAAGGATCCGAACAACACTCTTAGCCATGGCGGCTAGAAACTCTGCGATTTTGCTACCATCGCCCTGGATCGGTTCCAACTGAACTCCAACCATCGCTCAACAAGAAATGCCTCTACCCAGGTCAAGGGCCAACTAGCATAACTTGCCTACGCAACAACCCGGCTACCGGCACGGTAACCTCTCAACCCAAGTTAGGGCACTTGCCAAGAACTAAAGCCCTAACTCCTCAAAACTGAGCACTGGTTTCTCAAACTGAATCCTCTCGTGGTTCCTAAAAAATTGTAACGGCCCAGTTTTCTATTTCGGTTTCCCAGGTATTTCCGGTTCATTATTCGGATGTTCGGATGGGCCGTTAGAGCTGTTTTAACCATTAGGGGTATTTTGGTCTTTTTGCTCCCCGGTCAGAGTTTGTGGATTTTCAGGACTTCAGGGTCATTCCTGCCTTCGTCGAGGCTTGATTGTTGTTGGTTGCAAGACCCAAGAAGTTTGGCAAAATTAATTGTTATTTGAGTGTTTCCTTTGGGTTTTGAACCCTTGCCCTGGAAGGTGAAGTGGAAGCTTGGATTAAATGGGTTTTAATTAAAAAGGAAGTTTGCGTCAGCTAGGACTCGAAGGAGGAAAGCCTTGGGAAGGGATTTTGGACCACCCAAAGCCTATTTAATTTAGGAAAAAGGAAAAGAAAAGAGAAAACCCTTATTCTTTCCCCTTCTCTCTCTCTCTCTCTCTCTCTCTCTCTCTCTCTCTCTCTCTCTCCCCAAGCCCTAGCCGCACCAACCCCAGCCATGACCAGCCTCACCAGATCGCCCAGGCTGCGCAGTCGCTCTGCACCAGACCGCCCAGGCCGCCCAGCCATGCCCAGCCGGACCACCCAGCCTAGGCCGCACAGCCGCTCCGCCCAGGCTGCCCAGACGCGCCTCACGCTATCGCCTAGCGTCGCCCGTGCTTCGACCCAACCTCCAAAATGCGCCTCCCGTGCGTTGTCCCAGTCGTCGCATGCCCGCAGCCCAGACGCGTCGCCCAGCGCCGCTTGCTGCCGCCCAGATGCATCACCCGCGCGCCGTCCTCGCAGACCTGACCTCTCACCCGTGCCGCTCGCCCGCGGGCCCGCTCTAGTGCCTCTGCTCACCTTGCCGCGCGCCCGAGCCAACTCCAGCGCCCAGCGCCAGCGCACCTGCCGCTCCAGCAGCTCCCATTCCTACCCCTTGCTGCTGAGACCGCGTGTCTTCTCGGTTGGTAATTCCCGAGCCTTTCCCCTTTTAGATTTTAAGCTGCTGGCTGTTGTTTATTTATTTAGAATGTTTTTATCAGATGCCTAGGTTGCTCGGGTTTGCTTTAAGCTCGAGGGTCGTTATCTGATTCGTGATAGTTATTTTCCACTTGATTCCAGGTAAGGATTTCTTACCGTGGTTGTGTGGACCCTGCGATGTATCATGATTGTGTCTCAAATCTCGCTAGCATGTTTGCTTGTTGTTCATGATTAGTGCCATGCTAGGTTTGTTCTTCCAGCATGTTGTTGATTCCTGCTTGAATTCGTAGCATGTTTGCTAGAGGTTTTTCTTATCCTGGCATATCCTTGATCCTGTTATATTATGTTAGTTCCATGTTAGGGATAGGCAAGTGATCTATAGTGTAGAAGACTGTAAGGGTATCTAGTTAGGTTCCGCTTGGGTAAGCCCCCGATGGGCACCAATGTGGTGCCAGTGTAGGTAAGTCCCCGATGGGCACTGCACTGTTTCCTTATGTGTAAGCCCCCGATGGGCATCATAAGATTGCTAGAGAGTGTAAGACCCCGATGGGCATCCTAGATGTGTAAGACCCTGTTGGGCAGCATTGATGGCTAGAGGTGTAAGACCCGATGGGCATCCGTATGTGTAAGACCCCGATGGGCATCATTGATTTGAGGTGTAAGACCCCGATGGGCATCAGTATGTGTAAGACCCCGATGGGCATCATTGATAGCTGGAGTAAGACCCCGATGGGCATCCTAGATGTGTAAGACCCTGTTGGGCAGCATTGATGGCTAGAGGTGTAAGACCCTGATGGGCATCCGTATGTGTAGGACCCCGATGGGCATCATTGAATTGTGGAGTAAGACCCCGATGGGCATCCTTGTGTGTAAGTCCCCGATGGGCATCACTGAATCTAGCAGGTGTAAGACCCCGATGGGCATCCTTATGTGTAAGACCCCGATGGGCATCATCGCGTCCTAGGTTTTGTAAGACCCCGATGGGCATCAAGGTGTAGAACCTAGTGTAGGTTGTGGTTGTAAGTCCTTGAATAGGCAATTCCTAGATCGACAGTTAGCCTGAGACAACTTGTTGCTTCTGAGCTCGTATTGTTTGCATGTATACTAGGGTGCTAGATGACTAATGTATCGTATTGTACCCCGGTTGGGGATTCTTACTTAGTATGTTTATACTCACCCTTATTTCTGTGGTTTTTCCACCAGGTAACTTGGGACGGCTAGCGGAGGGAGCTGTTTGATCATGGGGGCTGCCGGTACTCTGTCGTTTATTGTTTGCATTTATTTATTCATCATGTAGATGGACAGGAGTCCTAGGGGAATGATGTTAAAGTTGTTTAAACTGTTTTGAATGTTCTTTTATAAATACTGGCCAGGCTTATTTTACCTTATTGGATTTGCTTTATGAAAATTGTTGGTTATGTTTTAAGTGTTCCCCGTTTCCAAATGTTTTGAAAAAGTTTTAAATATGAGCACTAAACCGCTTGCTGAAATATTTAACTTGCATGCTGAGTGAGGACCTAGGTTTAGGACCGTATTTCAGGTCGGGTCCTTACAAAAATACACCACGGAACGAGCTACACAAAAGTACACCGGCGTGTACAGCTCCAACTTGGTTCCTTAAGATCCAAACCAACAAGTACTCTCACACAAGGCAACTTTTGCCTCCCAATAGAGCCACATCTAGCAAAGGAGCAACAAGAGTTCAACCCACTCGGGGTCAACTCACCACGGAACGACACATTGGTCAACTCACTGAACAAGAGCATGGCCACACCAAGCTAACTTACCTCATACCAATGGTCCTCTAAACGTGCTCCGATCAACCATCCAACTCATGGCTCTAACACTGGATCAACCACGCATCATCGATGCCAACTCTACTCATATTAGGGTAGCTCCAGGGTAGCCAAATCACACTACCATCCAACTGGCTCACAAGCCCACAACACAGGCGCGAGAACTCGGACGCGCTAGCCTTTAACAACCAACAGCATCCTTTGTACCCAACTCTCGGTGACCCTGAAAGGCTCCTACTTATCCCTCGAACGACCTCACACTTGCAGTTCTCTAACTACCATCGAGCTAGATCTCTTATGCAGCCCAAACAGGTGCAATCTCAGAAATGGGTACAAGACTAGTGGGGATGCTAAACTCCGGGAGGGTTCTGGAACCACCTGCACAAAAAGTGCCAACTGGCCTGAATCTAGGCCTCCTCTCAAAGCTTGGTGCCAACAGGCACTACTTCCTTTACAACACAAACATCCCTTTACGGGCTTTAAGCCCCTCTGGGGTAGGGAAGGTCACACTCTAGGTGACAGGGCAATGGCACTGAACACAAGAGTCTCAACACTCGAGTAGTCTACTCTCTGACATCACGTCTAACGGACAAGCCACGACCCACTCTTGCATCCCACTCGATGCTCAACGAATACTCAGGCCAACCATCGGGTGGCAGCACCTAGCTCCACACCTAAAACATGCTAACACAAGGTGCTTCTCTCTACTAGCCAGCAGAAAACCACGGACTGATTAAGTCCTGACAAGCAAACTCCACACTACACCCTGGCTACGAGGGTACTAAAAGAACTGGCTGCAAAACGACTGCAGGCTTGCAGGAGGACAAGATGTCTCTACATCTTCCTCAAAAGCTACTAACTCAGTAGCTTGCCAATCGACCGGGTGGCTGGTGGAGTGTAAAGACCAGACCCAAAAAGGGGCTCTAAATGGGCCATTACCCCAATGCATGCATTCAAAGTGAAGGACAATATGCAAATATGATTTCGGATTCCAATTAAAAACTTAAAACATTCAACATTCAAACAGAAATCATTACAGTTTGCTGAAACCTGTTCCTGTGTCCAAGCACCTGTTCCAGGACCAATACATTTCCAAAGTTTACTCTGATCAGAGATTTATTAAAATCATTCAAAACCTTCCAGATACAACAATGCTGGAATCCACAAAACATTTAGAAAACATCCTAGGGCTCCGTGCCCGGCTACATGCATTCAGGGGAAAATAAAAGACAAGCGTCATAATATAAAAAGTCAGGGACGACAACAGGATTCCCATGATCACAGCTCCTCCTTCAGCCATCCTGTCTCGCACCTTGGTTACTTGTGGAAAACCACAAAATAAGGGTGAGTAACGAATTACCCAGTAAGAATCCCCAACCGGGGTACAATACGATATACATGGTCATCTAGATGAATGTATGCAAGCTATGTATATAAACACAGAACGGAGCACATAGCTTAAATCCACATAATCTTCGGATGCCAACTCAGGGTCTTAGTCCAGAATATTCCACACCACACAATACGCCCTATACGAGAAACAAGTCTCGGCCTTAGCCTGTCTACTGTCGATACGAAAGATGTACTAGCTCAAGATCCCGAGGAGCTCTCCGGTCGGCGCTGTAATGAGCGTCAGCGTACACCGCATGCTATTGCAGACCATGGGAGGTGCCGGGTCTAGTGGCAAGCTGCCCATGTCCAGTCACCATGCCTAACTAAATCTCTGGATCGGTGTCACTGACATAGGGGTGTGAGACCTAGACACGTGAACTATGTCAGCCTGAACCACCGCATCTGAGGCTAAGGAATCGGTCGTGGTAGGCTTACACCGAAGCCGTCCCTGCCCTAAGCGGTGGCAATCGGGGCTACCGCCGAACACGCCGAGGGCGTGCTTATTTGCCGGGACGAGGCAATGCCAAGTCATCATCCCGACCGTTGGGGCATTTAACAGTCTGCCACCCTCACCCAAGATTGCAGGGCCTACCGGTCGGTTTAGCTAAACCCTAACGGGGTCCAGGGAAGGAGTACTACCTCGTACGTCCCTGCCAAGGATGCAAGATACTTTATGCATCGGGCCCGGATGATGCTACCTACCCACACTCTAACCTATCATATCAATAACAAACAATCCAATACAATCCAAAACGTGCTCAACAAATACAACGAGCCTAGCATGGTACTACGAAGCAAGAACAGATATGAGCATGCCAGAACGGAACAACCTAGCATGGACTAACATGAGAAACAACATAAGAAATCATGCCAGTCGAAAATTCAGAACAGAGCACCTATCACTATACAAGCTGATAATCACAAACAAGCATACAAACAGCAATCACATGCAATATCGCAGGGCCCACACAACACCGGTAAGAAATCCTTACCTTGGTCGGGAGGCTTCTACACACAAATCCTAAGCTGTGAACAATCCCGAGCTAGCTAACAGAACCTAGCAAACACAATAATAATCAACATCTATAAGCCTAAAAATAATAAAACAACAGGCTCGGCTCGGGAGCACTCACACGGCACGGCCACACGAGGCTATGCGCTGCTGGCAGGCTGGTGCGGCTTGGCTGGGCGCTGGCTACGTGCTGGGGCGAGGGCTGGGAGCTGGCTGCGCGCGGGGCAGGCGCTGGGGCACGACACGGGCGAGGACGCTGGGCGTGTGACGCGGACGCTGACGAGCTGCTCCGGCGAGGACGCGCGGGGCGATCTGGCGTGCTGGCCTGCGAGCGAACTTGGCGACTCGCCGCTGCGACGAGCGAGTGGCGATCCGGCGACTTCGGTTCTTTGGCGCGGCGAGGCGATCTGGGTGAGACAGGGCTGCCGACGATGGAGCTAATAAATTTCTTGGCGAAGCGGCAGGCGATCTGGGTGCGATCCGCCGGGTGATGGAGAGTGGTGGTGCGACGAGCTCCATTCTTTGGGCTTCCTCATTTGGTTGCACCAAACACACACACACACACAACCCCTTTTTTACATTCGGCCAGCAAGAATCCATAACGGAGAAGACGAAGAGACGAAGGACTTACCCGGAATGATGATTGAACCTCGGGGCTGCAAAGGGAATGAAAAATCGGCAAGGGGGCTAGGGAGAGCTTGGCTTGTGCAGCAAGGAAGATGATGGAGGAGAATGACAAAAGACCTAATTTCTTTTTCATTTAACCAAATGCACCAAAACTCCAAGATCCAAGGATAACCATAATATGACGCAGAAAGAGCAACAAGAGCTTTCCATAGCTCAACTAGCACGCATCCCTATAGGCTTTCCTGGAGACTCGAGTTCAAATCCCAGCTGCTACACAAATTTCTTTATTTTTACTTTTACAACTATCCATGCTCAAACCCATCCAAAAAGCCTAAAAAACTTACATCAATCCATCCAATAATTTTATCGACTGGAAAAAGACATAAACGGCCCTGACGGCCCGACCAAATTACCAAAATACCCCTAGGGCATAACTGGAAGACCGGGATGAACACCTGGGCCGTTACAATATTCCCTTGTTTTTATGACTTTTGTCCTCGAAAGTCCTTAAGACTGGAACAGCTCAGGATGGTGCAATCTCATCTCGTCTTCCCGCTCCCAAGTGGCTTCCTCAGAACTCTGACTCCTCCACTGAACCTTGACCAAACGAATCTCACGATTACGCAACGTCTTTGTCTCAAAGGCAAGGATCCCCACTGGCTTCTCCTCGAAGCTCAAATCCTCATTCAGCTGCAAGGGCTCAAAGTCCACAATATGTGACGGGTCCGACACATACTGCCTCAACATCTAAACATGGAACACACTGTGCACCGCTGACAATGACGGAGGTAAAGCCAACCGATAAGCAACTCTGCCAATCCTCTCCAGAATCTCAAACGGACCAAAAAAATAGGGACTCAACTTCCCACGCTTGCCAAACCTCAAAACACCTCGCATCGGAGCAACCTTTAGGAACACATGCTGACCAACCTCAAACTCCAAATCTCGACGCCGAACATCGGCGTAGAATCTTTTCTGCTGCTGCTGAGTGTCAACATACGAGCTCTAATCTTCTCGTGATTGCTCCATTAGTCAAGCTGCAGCAACTCGGGACCTAAAACTCGCCTATCACCAACCTCTTCCCGAAACACGGGGGACCGACAACGCTTCCCATAAAAAGCCTCGAATGGAGCCATCCGACCGCCGACGACTAATCTTGTTGTTATCCGTAAACTCCATCAGATACAGATACTGGTCCCAATTGCCCGGGAAATCCAACACACAAGCCCTCAACATATCCTCGAGAATCTGGTTCACCCTCTCAGTCTGTCCATGCATGCGAGGGTGAAAAGTCATCTTTGAAATCGCACTCGGTGCCTAAACCTTTCTCGGAGTGCTCTCGAAACGAGAAGTGAACCGCGAGTCACGGTCAGATACAATCCTCACAGCACACCATGATAACGGATGATCTCGCTAAAAACAACAAGCTGCGCCCACTGTTCCACGGTATAAGTGTCTCTCACGGGAATGAAGTGTGCGCTCTTAGTCAAACGGTCGACTATCACCCAGATCTGAGAGAACTTACTCGGAGTCCTCGGCAAACCAAAAATAAAGTCCATGGAGATCTCTTCCCATTTCCACTGAGGCACACTCTGCGGCTGCAACAAACCGGCCGGCCTCTGCTGGGTGCCTTCACTTGGCGACAAGTGAGACACCGACCGACAAACTCCGCAACATCTCTCTTCATACCCATCCACGAGAATGTGCGCTTAAGGTCTCGATACATCTTGGTACCCCGGGGTGCCAAGCAACGGAGAACTGTGGGCCTCTCGAGAGGAACTCGCTCGCAATCTCGCAACATCCGGAACACACAACCGACCTCTATAAGTCAACCTTTATGCGGTGAATATACGAAATCAAAATCCCGTCAAGACTAACTCTGTCAAACAATCTCTTAAGTGCGGGGTCACTCACCGGTGGCTATCAATAATCCATTTGTCGATCGGCCATTTGAGCCCGACAATCGAGCTACTCTGGCGGTAACCTCACCCAACAACACTACAACCTCGGCCGCTCGAACTCTCTCCGCAACTGGCTGGGAACTCAACAACGCCGCGAGTGCGACGTCTTCCTACTCAAAGCATCGCCACTACATTGGCTTTATTCGGATGGTACAAAATCTCGCATGATCATAATCCTTTACCAACTCTAACCATCTCCTCTCGCCTCATATTCAACTCCTTACGAGTAAAGCAGATACTTGAGGGCTCGGTGATCGGTAAACATCTCGAATCCGCTCACCATACAGTAATGCCTCTAAATCTTTAGTGCAAACACCACTTGCTACCAACTCCATATCATGAGTCGGGTAGTTTCGCTCGAGACGGCTTTAGTGGCGGGGAAGCATAGGCAATGACCTTCCGTCTTTGTATCAACACACAACCTAACCCAAACTTGGAAGCATCGCTGTAGACCACGAAACCACGGTCCCCTCCGGATTGCCAACACTAGTCTTTGAAGTCAAAGCTGCGCTTGAGCACGGCAAAGCTCTCGTCACACTTACTGTCCCAAACAAACTCGACACCCTTCCTCGTCAGACGAGTGAGGGGAGAGGCTATGGCGGAAAAGTCCTTAACGAATCGACGGTAGTAACCTGCCAATCCCAGAAAGCTGCGTATCTCGGCAACTGAAGTCGGCTTGGCCCACGAACTCATGGCCTCGATCTTTGCGGGGTCCACGGCTATACCATCTCTCGAAACTACGTGACCTAGGAAGGCCACCTGCTCCAACCAGAACTCTGTAAGGACCCGACCCAAGAAACGGTCTCTAACCTAAAGTCCTTACTTAGCATGCATGATTAAGAATGTAAAACGTCATTCAGAGCTTGAGATTTAAAACTTTGCAGTAGGCATATTTAAAACAAATCCATAATTCCAATTAAATAAAACAAGTAAATGACTGATCAGTACTTTCTTAAAACAAATCAAGGGAAACGGTATGAGAATCATAAAATAGTTTTTGAGTGTTTTTCCTAGGGACCCAAGTCCCACTACATGCTAAATCATAAAGAAACCAGTAAAAGAAACGTGCAACTCAGAGTCCGCTATCCATGATCATCCAGCAGCCTCCTCCTAGCCATCCAGCCTCTGTCCCAAGTTACCTGATGGAAAACCACAGAGAATAAGGGTGAGCAACGAAATACTCAGTAAGAATCCCCAACCGGGGTACAATACGAAACAACTCATCTAGCACACGGACATGCAAACATACAATGACTTAGAGCGGGAACGGTTGGTTTAGGCTATGAGCTACTTCAAGGGCGAGCCTACTCAAGGGCTTAGTCTCTGACCTGCCTCTCCTAGGTCCTACATTTGGATGCCCTTCGGGCCTTACACAACCTAGGACACAGTGATGCCCAGTGGGGCCTTACACACTTAGGATGCCCATCGGGCCTTACACCTCCAGAATCAGTGATGCCCAGTGGGGCCTTACACACCTAGGATGCCCATCGGGCCTTACACCTCCTAAATCAGTGATGCCCAGTGGGGCCTTACACACCTAGGATGCCCATCGGGCCTTACACCTTCATAATCAGTGATGCCTAGTGGGGCCTTACACACCTAGGATTACCATCGGGCCTTACACCTCCAAAATCAGTGATGCCCAGTGGGGCCTTACACACCTAGGATGCCCATCGGGCCTTACACCTCCGGCTGTCCATCGGGGTCTTACCTGAGCGGGACTTACACTAGACCCTCCTACTATCTTCTATACTAAACCTAACATGTCAAAACCTAACACGGAACTAACGGAATACAAACTTAACTCGAACATGAATCAAAAGCAAACATGAAGCTTATCCACTAGAAACTCATACAGTTATGAAAAATCAATATGCTAACAAGTGTTCGCAGGGTCCACACAAGCTCGGGTAAGAAGTCCTTACCTGGAAACAAGTGGAAAGTAACTATCACGAATCTACAACCGACCCTCGAGCTTTTAAGCGAACCCGAGCGACCTAAGCAAGTAATAAAATATCCTGTTTAAATAAACAGCAACTAAAATCACGAAGTCCAAAGGGTGGAGGCTCGGAAATTTACCAACCGAGAAGGCACCGGGCTGGGCAAGGCAGGCAGCAGGTGAGGCGTGCAGAGCGACAGGGTGCTGCGCGTGTGGTCGAGCACTGGGGCTGCGCTGCTTTGGCGGCCCAGTGCGGCGGGCGGGCGGTGGCAGCGCAGCGCGGGGCAAGGGCGGAGGCGCGTGGCCCTGCGGCAAAGACGGCAGTGGCGCGTGGCGGGGGCGACGGAAGTGCAGACGCGGTTATTGGCCTTGGCTGGCGCTATGGCGCGGACCAGCGAGCGACGGTGGTGTGCGCAGTGCATGGTCGTGTTGATGCGGCCGAACGGAGCGGTGCAGGCGGTGCGCATGGTGCAAGCGACGGGCGGCGCTGGGGGTGTGCGGTGCAGGTGATGGGCTGGCTGTGCAGGTGCGGCTTGGGGCGACGGCGGCGTGGGCGCGGCTGGGTGCGACGGCGGCGTGAACGTGGCTGGGTGCGACGCCGGTGTGGGCGAGGATGTGGGGCGACGGCGGCGTGGGAGAGGGTGTTAGGGTTTTGCTAGAGAGAGAGAGGCTTTTCTTCTTTTTTCCTTTTTCTTTTCCTTCCTTTCCTAAGTTAAAATAGACTTGGGAATCTCAAATGTCCTTCCCCAAGGCTTCCCCACTTCGAGCCCTGGCCAACGCATTTATTATTATTATTTTTTTTTTCTTATTTAGTTCCAACTCCCATTTCGTTTTCGTTTTTTTTAAAAAAAAAAACTGCTTCCATTGAACTGAAATCCGGGCTGTTACAATACTCCCTCCTTGGAGGACTTCCGTCCTCGGAAGTCGCTGCATCAAAACAACCCCGGGTAATTCCTCCTCATCTCCCCCTCCAACTCCCAAGTAGCTTCGTCAACTCCCTGGTTCCGCCACTGCACTTTCACTAACTCGATAGCTCGGTTTCTCAAGACTTTCTTTTCAAATGCTAAAATCCTTATGGGTTTTTCCTCGAAGCTCAGGTCATGGTTTAGCTGCAAAGGCTCGAAGTCAATGACATGCGAAGGGTCTGCCACATACTGGCGGAGCATCGAAACATGAAACACACTATGCACTACAGCCAAGGATGGCGACAATGCTAATCGGTAAGCTACGGCCCCAATCCTCTCGAGGATCTCGAATGGTCCCACAAACCTGGGGCTCAGTTTCCCCTTCCTACCAAACCTCAGAACTCCACGCATCGGAGCTACCTTAAGGAACACGTGCTGGCCAACCTCAAACTCCAAATCTCTACGCCTGACATCGGCGTAGCTCTTCTGCCTGCTCTGGGCAGTCAACATACGAGATCTGATTTTCTGGACAGCCTCATTGGTCAACTAGAGCAACTCTGGACCCAATACCTGCCTGTCTCCAACCTCTTCCCGAATCATCTGGGGATCTGCAGTAGCTTACCATACAAGCGCTTCAAGCGGTGCCATCCAGAATGGTCGATGAAAACTATTGTTGTAGGCAAACTCCATCAAATACAATCATCTGGTCCCAAGCGCCGGAAATCCAACACACAGGCTCGCAACATATCCTCTAAGATCTGATTTACCCACTCAGTCTGGCCATCGGTCTGTGGGTGGAAGATTGTACTGTAGCTGTACTCTGTGCCCAAACCTGCCTGAAGGGCTTTCCAAAACCGTGATGTAAAACGGGAATCCCGGTCGGAGATGATTTTAACTGGCACCCCGTGGTACCTGACTATCTGCTCAAGGAACAATCGTGTGCCATTTGCTCCACGGTATAGTTTATCCTGCCGGGAATGAAGTGTGCACACTTAGTCAACCTATCAACGATCACCCAAATCTGTGCATATCCTCTAGGGGTTCTGGGCAAACCTGAAATAAAATCCATGGTAATTTCCTCCCACTTCCACTGTGGCACCCGAGCGATCAGTAGCAAACCTCTTTGGTTTTACGCCTAGGCGCCTTCACTTGCTGACAAGTGAGACACCGACTGACAAACTGGGCAATCTCTCTCTTCATCCCCATCCACCAAAAAGTCTGCTTAATATCTTGGTACATCTTGTTACCCCCTGGGTGCCATGCGAAAGGTGAGGTGTGAGCCTCGGTCAACAACTCTCAGACGAATACAAAGATCGTTTGGGACACATAGCCGACCCTTATATCTCAAACCACCATCTGCGCATATCACAAAATCAAAGTCACCATCAGCCTGAACCCTCTCATACAAACTCATTAACTTAGGATCACCCAACTGGCCGTCGATAATCCTTTGCCTTATCGAAGGCTGGATGGTCAACTGAGCTATCCTGGTAGTAACATCTCCTAACAACACTGCTATTTCTGCTCTCCCGAGGTCTTTCCTTATGATACTCTTGGGATTTGTCAATGATGCCAAGTGCGAGGTCTTTCTACTTAGTGCATCGGCCACAACATTTGCCTTTCCAGGGTGATTCAAGATCTCACAGTCGTAATCCTTTACAAGCTCCAACCACCTCCTCTGCCTCATGTTCAGGTCCTTCTGAGTGAAGAAATACTTGAGGCTTTGGTGGTCCGAGAAAATCTGAATCTTTTCCCCATACAAGTAGTGCCTCCAGATTTTAAGTGCAAAGACGACCGCTGCCAACTCCATATCATGAGTCGGATAGTTCTGCTCGTGCGGTTTCAACTGCCTCGAGGCGTATGCTATCACCTTACCGTGTTGCATCAGAACGCAACCCAAACCAAACTTGCTGGCATCGCTGTACACCACGAAACCCCCAGTTCCCTCTAGAACTGCCAACACTGGCGTAGACGTCAAACTACTCTTTAGCTTAGCAAAACTCTCATCGCACTTCCTATCCCAAACGAAATCGACACCCTTCCTTGTCAATCGAGTAAGCGGGGTGGCTATAGCAGAAAAGTTCTGAACGAAGCGGCGGTAATATCCGGCCAGACCCAAAAAGCTGTGAATCTCTGACACAGTCGTCGATCTAGCACATGAACTAACGGCCTCTATCTTGGAAGGGTCCACAGCCACTCCCTCCTTAGACACAACGTGTGCCAGAAAGGCTACCTCCTCAAGCCAAAAGTCACACTTCGAAAATTTCGCATAAAGCTGGTTCTCGCGCAAGGCTGCCAAAACCTGCCTTAGGTGCGAAGCATGGTCCTCCTTAGACTTTGAGTACACAAGAATGTCATCTATGAACACAATGACAAAGCGGTCCAAAAGGCCTTGAACACTCTGTCCATCATGTCCATAAATGCAGCTGGGGAGTTCGTCAGTCCGAAAGACATGACTACGAACTCATAATGACCATACCTCGACCTGAACGCTGTCTTGGGGATATCTGCATCCCGAATCCTCAACTGGTGGTAGCCCGACCTCAAATCAATTTTCGAAAATACACAAGCCCCTTGGAGCTGGTCAAACAGATCATCGATACGTGGCAGTGGGTACTTGTTCTTGATGGTCACCTTGTTCAGTTCCCTGTAATCGATGCATAGACGCATCGAGCCATCCTTTTTCTTAACAAATAGCGCGGGTGCTCCCCACGAGGACACACTCGGCCTAATAAATCCTTTATCAAGCAACTCCAAAGGTGATCCTTTAACTCCTTGATTCGGTGGCGCCATACGATAAGGAGCCTTTGAAATAGGACGAGTCCCTGGCTCAAGCTCTATTGAGAAATCCACCTCCCTCTTTGGTGGCAGACCAGGTAACTCTTCAGGAAAAACATCTGCAAACTCACGCACAACGGGCACTTGCTCAACAGATACCCGATCATGGTCCTCCCCGGATAGCTTAGCTAAGAAACCCCAAGCCCCTCAAGGTAGCAAACGGTGGGCTTTAGCTGCCGAAATCACTGGCGGACACACCCCACTCTGGGTGCCCCGAAATTTAAAACTGGGTTTGCCCGGCGGTCTAAACACTATCTCCTTCCGGTGGCAGTCAATCAAATCGTGATTATCAGCTAACCAATCCATACCGAGGATCACATCGAAACCACTCATAGCCAACACTATGAGCGTAACCTGCAGAGACTCGTTGGATACCTGTACCCGACCCTCCCTTACCTTCTGACTAGCCATCATACTAGCTCCTGAGGGAGTAGCAACAGATAACTCAAATCCTAAGGGTTCTAAAATCATGCAAGCATGCTCGACAAACACAGCAGAAGTAAAAGAATGTGTGGAACCCGAATCAAATAATACAAAGGCAAGGTGGTCGAGAACTAGAAGTGTACCTGCCACTGCGGCCCCGGCTTTCTCAGCCTCCTGGCGGGTCGTAGCATACACTCTCCCTTGCTGCTAAGCTGGCTGAGCCACCACTGCTTTCTGGTTGCAATGCCGGGCCCGATGCCCTTCCTTTCCACAGTTGAAACATGTTCTAGGGTTACCACCACAAGGTCCCTAATGCTGCTTCCCACATGATCTACAATACGGTGGCGGCCTCCCTACGCCCTGTTGGCGAGGCTGATCACGGTTACGGTCTCGGTACTGGTCTCTGCCATGGTAAGTACCCTGACGACGTTGATCGCCTCCATGTCCATTGCTCCCTGAGTCAAACTTGCGCTTCTGGCCCGAGTACACTGGGGCCTTCGACCCTACGGTACTAACAACCTGCTCTGGAGGATACTTCCCATCATAAATCGTTGCCAACTGTACTGCCTTGGCAAAATTCTCTAGGGCCTGTGCCCTAACATCCTGAGACACTCCCTGTCTCAAACCCGCAATAAACTTCCTGATCTTCAGCTCCGGGGTAGCAATCAACTGTGGCGCGAAGTATCCATACTCTGAGAACTTCTTCTCGTACACCTCGATCGAGTCAGACCCCTACTTAAGGTTTGAAAACAGCTCAATCATCTTTTCTTGGGCTTCTTCACTGATAAATTTCGCCTTGAACTCATCCTTGAAGAACTCCCAGGTGGCAGGTGGAGACCCAGCCGGTCTCTCACTTAAAGTGGAATCCCACCACCACTTATTCAGACTGGCTAACACATGAGCTGCACACCGAGCTCGCTGCACCTCAGGACACTCCATCACCATAAACGTATATTCTAACTCCGCAATCCACGTGGCAGCTACCAACGGTTCTGTAAGAACCCGACCCAAAACATGGTCCTAAACCTGGGTTCTCACTCAGCATGCAAGTTAAATATGATAACAAGCGGTTTAGAGCTCATATTTAAAAACCTTTCAAAACATATGAGAAGGGGGAGCCCTTAAAACATAACCAACAATTTTCATTTAAAACAATCCAACAAAGTAAAACAAACTGGCAGTGTTTAATAAAATGTACAATACAATTTAAGCAACGTTTTAAACAATGTTCCCTAGGACTCTGTCCATCTACATCTTTGAATAAACAATGCAATAATAAAAGATAGATTGCCTGGCGGTTCCCCATGATCAACCGGCTCCCTCCGCTAGCCCTCCCGGTGTTGTCCCAAGTTACTGAAAGATAAATAAGGGTGAGTATAAACATACTCGGTAAGAATCCCCAAGGGGGTACAATACGATACATCAGTCATCTAGCACCTCAACATGCAAGCCAACAGACTATCAACACAGATCATAACTCAACGAGCTCATAAAACAAGATCTGGAAACATCTAAGTCTCTTACTTTCGGAATCATCGGAAGTCTCCTACTTAGGCCTAATGATTGTTTCTCATAACCAATCCCGACATCATCGAGGGTCTTTCTCCTCGGCCAATTGATCGGCTAAAAACCGATCCCAAGATGTCCGACACCCTCGAGGGTCTTTCTCCTCGACCAATTGATTAGCTCAAAAGCCAATCCCAATGGGTGTCCTCAAGGGCCTCCTTGCCCTCGCTAACAACGGACTATCGGAGTACCCGAAGTCGGCTCTAAATTGGAAGGAGGCTGGTGTACTCACGAACATTAGCCCGGGAGCTCTCGAACCGGCGACTAACGCGTGTGCGCGCACACCACATGCTCATCTCGCAACCGGCGTAAATGCGGGGCCTAAGGGCAAACTACGCGGTCGTACGCATGCCTAAAGACTCGAAGCGGTGTCACCGAACACGATGGTGCGAGGCCCTCGGCACTCATCTGTGCGCACTGTACCACCACCACAGAGAAGCTAAGAACCGGCCAAGGCAGGCTTGCACCGTTGGCAGGGTTCCGCTCTAGCAGGCTACAAACTAGGCTTATGCCGATGTGGTAGCTACATCCTTATTGGCTGCCGGGGGGAAGCAATGTACGTTATGCTTCGCTCTACTCCCGACCGGTGGGGACAAAGTACGTTATGTCCGCTCTCAGCCTCTGGATGATGACAAACCCTACTACGCTATCTAAGAATACCGAGTAAATCAATGATTCCTGGCTAGCAAGCAATGACCGACATCAATCACATTTACCTAGCATGATACTACAACTTAAACAGGAATCACAAGCATGTTGGAAGAACAAACCTAGCATGGCACTAACATGTAAAATCAACAAACATGCTAGCAAGAGATCAAACAAAGCTGCCTATCACTATCATGCTCATAACAATCAGCAAACATACAAGGCACAATCGAGATATATCGCAGGGTCCACACAACCACGGTAAGAAATCCTTACCTGGGACAAGCAGAAAATAATCACAAATCAACCAAGCAATCCTCGAGCCTCTAATCGAACCAAACTGCCTAAACATCAAATAAAGCAGCCAAATCACATACATAAACAGCCCAAATAAATCAACAACCAGCAGCCAACAAAACAGGGCCCAACGAAGAAAAGACTCGGGAAATACCATCCGAGAAGCCACAAGGCTCGGGCCAAGCCAACACATCATCAGCAAGCGTGTCTGGGCCTTTGGCGGCGTGGGCGCGGGCGCAGGCGCGACACGACACAGTCTTTGGGCGCGCATGGACACGACATTTGGGCATGGACACGACACTGGGCAGTAGCGCTGGCGAAGTAGGGCTCGCAACGCGCGAGCGAGCAGGGAAGAGGGCGCGCGGGCGCGACGACGCGCTACAGGGACGCGACTCGGAGTGGCTCGGCCCAGGGGACGGCGCGCGACAAGAGCGCTGGGACGCGCGACGCGGCTCGGCAGGGATGGCACGGCGCAGACAGATCTGGGCGCGCGAGGGGAAGCGACGGCGAGCGACGGCGATGTGGGCGAGATCTGGCGAGGGCGAGCTCGGATCTGGGCGTCTGGTGCGACGACGCGTGATCTCGGCTGCTGGGCGACGGACTCGGCGACGACGCGATCTCGGCGCGCGAGGGGCTGGCTGGTGCGGCGATCTTTGAGGCTGCGGGCAGCGTGTGGATCTCGCCGGCTCCGGCGGTGGCGCGACAGCGTCTGGCGGCTGGGGTGAAGTGCGGCTAGGTCGGGGGAGAGAGAGAGAGAGAGAGAGAGAAAGAGAAAAAGAAAAAGAAAAAGAAAAATAAAAAGAAAAGGAAAATGGGTTTGGACAAAAGGAAAAAAATAAAAGAAAAGGAAATAAAAAGGAAAATGGGATTTTATCCTCCTTTCCATCCTTAACCAATTTTCTTTCCAAATTTAAATAAGTCTTAAAGTCCTTAAATCCCATTTCCCGGCTTCCTCCTTCGAGACCCGGCTGAAGCAACCTTTTCCAAACAATAACTCTCACTTAAAACAAACTCCCAAATCATCTCTAAGTGCCTGGGCTCGAATCCCAAAGGAAACACCCAAACAACGATCACTTTTCCCAAAACCCAAATCACAACCGAACTCCCAAACGAATACCCCAAACATCTCGGGACTCGCAGCCACCAACAAACAAGCCTCAACAAAGGCAGGAGCTGCCTCGAAGCCCTGAAAATCCACAAATCCTGCCCGGGGAGCAAAGAGACCAAAATACCCCTAAGGGTCAAAACAGCTCTAACGGCCCAACCGAACCACTGAATCTGAACCGGAAGCACCTCAAGAACTGGAATAGAAAACTGGGCCGTTACAGGTTCCCCAGGGGCACTAAACTTCTCCGGCTTCCATTTGACGAAATCTTTTAGCCACTTGCCCAAATCCTCAGCACCTTCCGCCACAACGGCCTCGTTCACAATTGGCTCCCTGCTGAGTGGTGGCAGATCTTGGTGGCATCATGATCCTCTCTTTGAACCAACTCGGTCAGCTGCTCTATCTAAATTCGGGACTCCTCCCTCTGTGCAGCTAACAAAGCTTGCGTTTCAGCTCTCTGCTCGGCCCTCTGGTCGGCTAGCAACCCAACCATAAGAGCCCTCCTAGACTCCACAAAAGCAGCTCCCGGTGCAGCCTCTCGAGGCTCATTTGCCTCTACGCCCTCTCTGGGCAACACAGTTGAAGGGCCTGACGGTGGCCTAACATCAGCATCAGCTTGGGACGAGGTCCCCCCAGTGTCAGAATCGATACGAATGCCCTGGGTGGTCGACCTCGAGCCTCCCTGCCCTCTACGAGTGACTGGCATACCGGCAATCTACACCCAAACCAACAATGAGTCAGAACCTGTCTTCCCGGCTCTACAACAATAAGTCATGTACATGCAAGGTGCAAACGGTATTGTAATTCTTAACCCTTAACTTTAAACTTACGGACATACCTGATGGCTGGCGGAGCGCTGATGATCATGGAAAACAACCTACAACTGCAGGTCAGTCTACAGAACCTATAACTCTGGGCTCTAATACCAACTGTAAGGACCCGACCCAAGAAACGGTCTCTAACCTAAAGTCCTTACTTAGCATGCATGATTAAGAATGTAAAACGTCATTCAGAGCTTGAGATTTAAAACTTTGCA
Source organism: Sicyos edulis (assembly GCA_036507275.1). NCBI lineage: Eukaryota > Viridiplantae > Streptophyta > Magnoliopsida > Cucurbitales > Cucurbitaceae > Sicyos > Sicyos edulis. The sequence continues at coordinate 34,175,446 of CM071846.1, read as the reverse complement.
GTAGGCATATTTAAAACAAATCCATAATTCCAATTAAATAAAACAAGTAAATGACTGATCAGTACTTTCTTAAAACAAATCAAGGGAAACGGTATGAGAATCATAAAATAGTTTTTGAGTGTTTTTCCTAGGGACCCAAGTCCCACTACATGCTAAATCATAAAGAAACCAGTAAAAGAAACGTGCAACTCAGAGTCCGCTATCCATGATCATCCAGTGAGCCTCCTCCTAGCCATCCGACCTCTGTCCCAAGTTACGATGGAAAACCACAGAGAATAAGAGGCGAGCAACGAAATACTCAAGTAAGAATCCCCAGCAGGGTACAATCTGAAACAACTCATCTAGCACACGGACAAGCAACCATACAATGACTTAGAGCGAGAGCAGTTGGTTTAGGCTATGAGCTACTTCAAGGGCGAGCCTACTCAAGGGCTTGAGTCTCTGACCTCTCCTAGGTCCTACATTTGGATGCCCTTCGGGCCTTACACAACCTAGGACACAGTGAGGCCCAGTGAGGCCTTACACACTTAGGATGCCCATCGGGCCTTACACCTCCAGAATCAGTGATGCCCAGTGGGGCCTTACACACCTAAGATGCCCATCGGGCCTTACACCTCCAGAATCAGTGATGCCCAGTGGGGCCTTACACACCTAGGATGCCCATCGGGCCTTACACCTCCATAATCAGTGATGCCCAGTGGGGCCTTACACACCTAGGATGCCCATCGGGCCTTACACCTCCAGAATCAATGATGCCCAGTGGGGCCTTACACACCTAGGATGCCCATCGGGCCTTACACCTCCGGCTGTCCATCGGGGTTTTACCCGAGCGGGACTTACACTAGACCCTCCTACTATCTTCTATACTAAACCTAACATGTCAAAACCTAACACGGAACTAACGGAATACAAACTTAACTCGAACATGAATCAGAAGCAAACATGAAGCCTATCCACTAGAAACTCATACAGTTATGAAAAATCAATATGCTAACAAGTGTTCGCAGGGTCCACACAACCCCGGGTAAGAAGTCCTTACCTGGAAACAAGTGGAAAGTAACTATCACGAATCTACAACCGACCCTCGAGCTTTTAAGCGAACCCGAGCGACCTAAGAAAGTAATAAAATATCCTGTTTAAATAAACAGCAACTAAAATCACGAAGTCCAAAGGGTGGAGGCTCGGAAATTTACCAACCGAGAAGGCACCGGGCTGGGCAAGGCAAGCAGCAGGTGAGGCGTGCTGAGCGACAGGCTGCTGCACGTGTGGTCAATCACTGGGGCTGCGCTGCTGGGCGAATGGCGCGGGAGGGGCGCTGGGCGCGGGCGCGCGGGGGCAAGGGCGAGGCGCGTGGCCCTCGGCAGCACGGCAGGCAAGGGGTGCGGTGGGGCGGACGGGTGTACTGACTGCAGCGGTGGCTGTATTTGGCGCGGCGCGACGGACGAAAGCGAGCGGCTGGTGCTGTGCGCTGTACGTGGTCGCGCGGATGCGCCGAACGGAAGCGGTGCAGGCGGTGCGGCTGGGCGCGCGTGCAAGCGACGGGCGGTGGCTGGGGCGTGGCGGTGTGCGAGCGATGGCTGGGCTGGGTGTGCGCGAGTGCGGCTTGGGGCGACGGCGGCGTGGGCACGGCTGGGTGCGACGGCGGCGTGGACGTGGCTGGGTGGGCCGGCGGCGTGGACGTGGCTGGGTGCGACGGCGGCGTGGGCGAGGGTGTGGGGCGACGGCGGCGTGGGCGAGGGTGTTAGGGTTTTGCTAGAGAGAGAGAGGCTTTTCTTCTTTTTTCCTTTTTCTTTTCCTTCCTTTCCTAAGTTAAAATAGACATGGGAATCTCAAATGTCTTTCCCCAAGGCTTCCCCCCTTCGAGCCCTGGCCAACGCATTTATTATTATTATTTTTTTTTTCTTATTTAGTTCCAACTCCCATTTCCTTTTCTTTTTTAAAAAAAAAAAAACTGCTTCCAATTAACTGAAATCCGGGCTGTTACAAACTCACACTTGGAAAACTTCGCATAAAGCTGGTTTTCACTCAAGGTTGCCAATACTCGCCTCAAAAGCTCTGCATGGTCCTCCTTAGGCCTCGAATAGATCAGAATATCGTCAATGAACACGATGACGAAGCTGTCCAAAAATGATTTGAACACCCTATCCATCATGTCCATAAACGCGGCTGGGGCATTAGTCAATCCAAACGACATGACCACAAACTCGTAGTGACCATATCTAGACACTCGAAAGTTGTCTTAGGAATGTCTCGCATCCACGATCCACCCGATGGTAACCGGATCTCAGATCTATCTTGGAGAACACGGAGGCTCCCTGAAGCTGATCGAACAAATCATCAATACGGGGCAACGGATACTTATTCTTCACAGTCACCTTATTAAGCTCGCGATAATCAATACATAAGCGCATCGAACCATCCTTCTTCTTCACAAACAGAACTGGTGCTCCCCACGGGGACACACTCGGACGGATGAACCCTCGGTCTAACATCTCCTGCAACTGAACCTTCAGTTCCTTTAACTCGGCTGGCGCCATATGATACGGAGCCTTCGAGATAGGGAGGGTCCCTGGGTCTAGCTCAATTGTGAAGTCAACCTCTCTCTTCGGGGGCAACCCCGGTAACTCCTCAGGAAACACATCCGCAAACTCCTGCACAACCGGCACCTGATCAACACACAGAGAGGGGTGGCTCTCCCCAGACAACTTGGCTAGATAGCCCCAAGTTCCATGAGCTAGCAAACGACGAGGTTTCACGGCTGACACCATCGGCGGGCAAACTCCACCCTGGACTCCACAAAACTTAAAGTGGGCGACACTGGCGGCTCAACACTACTTCTTTCCGGTGGCAGTCAATCAACGCGTGGTTAGCAGCTAACCACTCCATACCAAGAATCACATCAACCGCTCATAGGCAGAACTATGAGCGTATCCACAAGCAACTCTCCGGATATCTCGATCCGGCCATCCTTAATCTTATCTCCAGCTAACATATCAACTCCCGAAGGAGTTGCAACAGACAACTCAAAATTTAGAGGATCTAATCTCAACTTAGCATGCTTAGCAAACAACACAGATACAAATGAATGCGTAGAACCAGAATCAAACAAGACAAATGCGCAGTGATCTAAAACAAGAAGCGTACCTGCCACAGCGGCATCCGTACGCTCGGCCTCTTGACGAGTCGAAGCAAACACCCGACCTTGCTGCTGCGCTGGCTGAGCTGCCATAGCTGGCTGAGTACAAAAACGAACCACATGCCCCTCCTTACCACAGCGAAAACACAACCTGGGCCCTGGCTGACAAGCTCCAGTGTGGGCTCTCCCACAAGAAGCACAAGCGGGAACCTGCCTGGGACCGCCCTGCTGGCGAGGATGGAAACGGATCAGGGCTCTATGCTGATCCCTGTTCTGAAACTGACCTGGACGGCGCTGGTCGCCTCCTCAGAAATCAAACTTCCTCTTCTGCCCCACTGCAGCTGGGGCAGGACACCGAATCGGAGTGGCAACAATCCACTCAACAGGATACTTCCCATTATAAATGGTGGCTAACTGAACAGCTCTAGCATAAGTGTCAGGGGCCTGAGCCCTGACATCCTGGGAAACCCCCTGCCTCAAACCAGAAATGAACTTCCGAATCTTCAACTCTGGGGTGGCTATCAACTGCGGAGCAAAATATCCAAACTCCGAGAACTTTCTCTCATACTCCTCGATAGAATCAGAACCCTGCTTCAGGTTCTGGAAAAGCTCCACCATCTTTTCTTGAGCCTCATCACTGATGTACTTGACCTTGAACTCCGACTTGAAGAACTCCCAAGTAACAAGTGGAGACCCAGCTGGCCTCTCACTCAAGGTGGACTCCCACCACCATCTCGCTTGTGCCTCCTAGCCATGAAGCCCCCCCCCCGGCCTCTGAACATCGGGGCACACCATAATCGGGAAGGTGTACTCCAAATGGGCAATCCATCCGCCGCCGCTAAAGCATCTCTCTGTGGCATCAAACTTCTCAAAGCTTCCACTTCACCAAGTCCTTCAACCATCTACCCAACTCCTCGGCACCCTCTGCCATATCTACCTCTCGGGCTACTTGCTCTGTGGGGTGGGAGTCTTCTTCTTGCGCCTCTTTGAAACATGCGGGTCAATCTGCTCAATTTGAGCTCGGGACTCTTCATTGCTGGCGCCAACAAGGCTCGGGTCTCGACCTCTGGTCACTCAACGAGCTAACCATCATAGCCCTCATAGAATCAGCAAAAATCTGCTCCGGGAGCGATCTCCACGGCGCTTCGGTCGCCTCAACGCCTCCTCTAGGCGCAGCAGGGGAGCTACCGGTGGAATGCCATCGAGACTTCGGCTTGGGACGATGTCCCTGCGAGTATCAAATCCGATCCGATACGATACCTCGACCGCTCTCGAACCTCTCTCTAGGTGGGTGGATCGCATGGTGGCATCTTTGGCGATCTACACCCAAACCAACAACGAGTCAGAACCTGCTCGTCTCCGCACTACAACACTAAACAAGGCATACACTAGATGAAAGATATTGTAAATTCTTAACCCTTTTCTAAAACTGTAAACTTAGGCGTATCTGATGACTGTCGGAGTGCTGGTGATCATGGGAAAAATGACCTACAACAAAATGTCAGTCTACAGAATCTATGACTCTGAGCTCTGATACCAACTGTAAAGACCCGACCCAAAAAGGGGCTCTAAATGGGCCTTTACCCCAATGCATGCATTCAAAGTGAAGGACAATATGCAAATATGATTTCGGATTCCAATTAATAACTTAAAACATTCAACATTCAAACAGAAATCATTACAGTTTGCTGAAACCTGTTCCTGTCTCCAAGCACCTTGTAACGACCCGACCCAAATGGGGTTCTAAATAGGCCATTACCTCAATGCATGCATACAAATCAACACTAGAATTTGCAATAGGGTTGTTTCGGATTCTAAGTAAAAACCAAAAACCGGCAAGAGTTCATTTAAAAAGTCAATACCAAATTCTTGAAACCTGTCCCTGTTTCCAAGCACCTGTTCCAAGACAAATACATTTCCAAAACTTACTCTGATCAGAGATTTATTAAAAACATACAACTTTACAACATTTACAACAATGCTAGAATCCGGAAATACATTCATAAAACAACCTAGGGCTCCGTGCCCAACTACATGCATTCAGAGGACATTTAAAACATAAATACAAGACTCGAGAGTTGAATAACGGGTTTTCCATGATCACGGCTCCTCCTCGACCATCCTGCCTCGCGCCATGGTTTCCTGAAAATAAGTAAGGGTGAGTAACGAATTACTCCAGTAAGAATCCCCAACCGGGGTACAATACGATATAATCAATCATCTAGAACCAAAGCATGCAAGCAAACAGCTACCAACACAGATCATAGCTCAACGAGCTTACAAAGAAAGATCTGGAGTCATCGGAAGTCTCCTACTTGGCCTAATGATTGGTTATCCTAACCAATCACGGGACATCTCTCGAGGGTCTTTCTCCCTCAGCCAGTTGATCACTCAAAAACCGATCCCAAGGATGTCCTCAAGGGCCTCTTACCCTTGCTAATCTGGACTTACGGGAGAGTACCCGAAGTCAGGCTCTAACGGAAGGAATGGTGTACTCACGAACATTAGCCCGGGGGAGCTCTCCGAACCGGCAACTAACGCGTGTGCGCGCACACCGCATGCTCTTCTGCAACCGGCGTAAATGCGGGGGCCTAAGGGCAAACCACGCGGGCCGAGGACGCATGCCTAAGACTCGAAGCGGTGTCACCGATCACGATGAGCGCGAGGCCCTCGGCGCTCATCACAGCGGCATGGTCCACCGACACGAAGCTAAGAACCGCCAGGCGAGCTTACACCGATGGCGGGGTTCCGCTCTAGCAGGAGCTACAAACTAGGCTATGCGAAGTGGGTAGCTAATTCCACAACCGGTGGTCGGGCGGGGTAGCAAGATACGTTATGCTTCGCACACTTTACTCGAGGCTGTACTCTTTGGGACAAAGTGCGTTATGTCCGCTCGGCCTGCGGATGATGACAAACCCTACAACTCTATCTAAGAGTACTGAGTAAAAAGCAATGATTCCTGGCTAGCAAGCAAAGACCGACATCAATCACACTACCTAGCATGATACTACGAACTTAAGCAGGAATCACAAGCATGCTGGCAGAACAAACCTAGCATGGCACTAACATGTAATATCAAGCAAACATGCTAGCAGAAATCAATCAAAGCTGCTCTATTATTATCATGCTCATAACAGTCAGCAAACAAGCAAGGCAAAATCATGACAATATCGCAGGGCCCACACAACTCCGGTAAGAAATCCTTACCTGGTCGAAAGGCAACAACACACAATAAATTAACTGCGATCGAACCCGAGCAACCTATAACGAGCCAAGAAAAAACATCAATAATCATAAAATAGCCCTAAATATAATAAAACAAACAGGGCTCGGCTCGGGAGCAACTCACGAGGCACGGCTGACACTCGAACTGGCCGGCTGCACGGGCTAGGCGGTGATGGCGCGAGACAGTATGCGCTGGGCGCCGCTCGGCGCTGGGGGCGCTGCTGGACACGCTGGCGAGCGGAGGGAGGGCAAGAAGCGGCGCGACGACGCGCTCTGAGGGACGCGACTTCGGCCACGAGGGCGCGACGACTTCGGACACAGGCGACACGGCGCGCGAGGGGATCTGGGCTCAGGCTGGCGATGGCGCGCGACGCTCGGGCTGAGGCGACCTGGGCTGGGCGACGCTCGAGCTGGCGACTCGACCTGGGCTGCGACGCGACTTAGCGTGGCGAGGGCTCTTGGCTGAGGGTAGCTCGGCTGGCTGGCTAGCTAGGGTTGCTCGGGCAAGAAGTTGGGCGAGCAAGGCTAGGGGTGGGCTAGGTGGGGGTGCTCGGGAGAGAGAGAGAGAAAGAGAGAGAAAGTTGATTTTGGGGAAAAAATAATAGAAAAAAGGAAATAAAAAGGAAAAAATGGGAAATAAAAGGGAAAAATGGGATTTTAATTCCATTTTCAATCCTTATCCACTTAAAACCTCAAAATCCCATTTCCCGGCTTCCTCCTCAGAGACCCGATCAAAGAAATCTTTTCCAATCAATCAAACTCACTTAAGTCCAACTCCCAAAGCAACACTAAAGGCTCGGGCTCGAATCCCAAAAGAATCACACAACCAACCATCACTTTGCCAAAGCCCAAACCACAACCGAGCATCCAACCGACTAGCCCAAACACCACGGGACTCGCAGCCACCAACAAACATGCCTCGACAAAGGCAGGAGCTACCTCGAAGCCCTGAAAACCACAAATCCTGCCCGGAGAGCCAAAAGACCAAAATACCCCCAAGGGGCAAAACCGCTCTAATGACCCAACCAACAACCGAATCTTGACCCGAAGGCACCTCGAAAACTGGAATAGGAAACTGGGCTGTTACAATACTCCCTCCTTATAAGACTTTCGTCCTCGAAAGTTCTAAGACGAAACAGCTCCAGGAAAACTCCACTGATCCAGCCAACTGAACTTCTCGGCCAACAACACTAGCCCTCTTCGAGAACCAAAACTCTATTGGGTTCTCAAAAACTCAAGGCCACAATCTATGAAGCTCTACACCACGCACTGGCAAAACTCCTCTAGAAGCTCACAGCTGACAACAAACAAACTCAACCCTTCAACAAACTGGCCAAACAACTGAACCTTCCAGATTCCAGAAACCAAACGGCCGAAAGCAAACTTTTCCATGCAAATCTACTAGCAACTGGCCAAAGAAAACATCGCTTGCAAGGAAACCACCAAAATTCCTCTCAAGGAAAACTCGGGTGCAAGGACTAAACCATCACGCAAACACTCTACGGCACAACACCTTGAGGAAAACAGCTCAACGGCTTTACCAACCAAAGCCACGGCACCTCTGTGCCAACTCACTCAAACGGCTCTGCTACTCCAACTGCGAGCGCACAACAAGGAGCAAAGCCCGAGAAGGGCTTGCTCAGCAGAACTCAACCCAAACTTATAACGAGCGACACTCGCCTCCAAGCTACCTCTCAACTCTTAAAATCCAACTGGCTACTCAAAAGGCTTCTCCTTTTCGCATAGGCCAAACTTATCTTCCAACCAGAAGCTCCACTCCTGAAACCTTACAAGGAAAACGGATGACGACAACCTCAAAGCTTACGGATCCTAAGCCACACGATTCCGCAAGACTACCTCAGAAGCTAACACTCGAGGCTGACATCCATGGAGCAACTCAACCACCACAGAGACTAGGGGGAAGGGAAATCTTCAATCCCCAAAAAAAACCAACAACTTGCCAGAAACAACTCTTACTGGCTGGCCACCACCCTTGCGGGGACAAACAACTCTTGCTTGCTAACAACACAAAGCGAGGACCCTCTCATTGGGGTGACATCGCGCTACTCTGATCAAATACACAACTTATGAGCTAAGCTGACTCCTACAAAAATAGGAAACGAATTCCCCAACAAGCAAACTCTGAAGGGCAACGGACTTCACACAAGCTCGCTGACTTTCTCAAACCCAAGGCAACAGCAACCAACTCTCTTGGAAGCAACACCCAAGGGAAAACTCAACCAATCGGATCACAAATCCGGAACCAACAAAACTTACTCAATCGCCGAGGAGGGGTCAACTCCCAAAACTTCCGACTAGGAAAAGACCTCGTGGCAACGCCATCCGGCTAGAACCAAGTAGCTCTCGAAACAACAAGAGAACCAAATCTTGGCCAAACACTCACAAGAGGCGAGAACAACCTTTATCGCAACCTCTAGAACACCATCCAAGAATCCGCTTAATCGAACAAACGACTACTTCCAAGTAGACAACAAATTTTCCCTCTTGCTAGCACCACTACCATCAATTCTAAGACCAAAGGAGTAACTCGACAAATCCCGAAGGAAACGGCTCTTACAAGCGGACAACCAAAGGACAGAGAGCTCCACATACGCTCACCTGTCTTGCTCCACTAGAGCAACAACATCTACATCTCACGGGGCAACAACGGGGTCCATCTTAGATGAACCTCCAAAAGCCAAACGGGGCAACTCGACATCACGGAAGCAGAAAACAACAACAACAGGCACGAACCATTCGTCCCACGAGCAAAGCAAATCACTAGCAGCTCCAAACCACACCTTGGTCAACACCAAGCATCAACTTGCCACCGCACCGGAACCAATCCGGACTTTACTCCAAACAAACACTAGCTAGCTAGTCTACCAAGACTGCTAGCAACTCAACCGAGGCTACAAACTACACGGCTCCAGCTTGCCAACAGAAACTCACTACCTGGGCCTGACTGAGCTCTGGAGAGGCTCTCCACAACCTAGGGATCCTCCGATCACCCTCCGACACACACACTGCCGCCAAACGATCTGACAGACAACTGCCTGAACAAACAACTCCATTTTCCAGCATCACAACCATGCAGGCCAACTCCAAATCCTTGGGAACCAAGAGGACCCGAAACGCTACAGAATGCGTCATCCTCCTACTCAAAGCATCGGCCACAACATAACTTCTACCCAAGGAAAGGATCCAAACAACTTTCTTAGCCAAGGCGATCAGAAACTGCGCGGCTTTGCTACCACCGCTCTTGTTCAGTTTCCAACTGAACTCCAACCGAAGAAACACCAAAAGTTCCAACTCCACACGATGCTCAAAGCTAAGGCAACCTTGCTTTACAAAAAGCATAACCATGCCACACCGAACTTACTTTATACCAAGCCTCTACCAAGGGTGCTTACCCATAAGGCATCCAAATCCTCTCGCAAGGCATCAGCTCATCACGCCTCAAAAGCATCCAACTCGAATCATGGCATCCAACTCGCCTCATAGGCATCCAGCTCATCTCATGAGCATCCAACTCGAGTCCTCTCTTTGGACCAAACTCGCATCTACGATGCTCAACTCTCCTCAGATAAAGGCACTCGAAGGTAGTTGACCGTACTACCAACCACAAGAAAACTCTTGGCCTTAACACTAGCGCGAGACTCAAGCGCACCAACACTTACCAACCAATCTGCTGACTTACTCAACCTCCAGAAACATTGGGAAGAGGCTCCGGCTCCTCTCGAGCATCCTTTCGCTTGTAGTCCATCGATTACCACTGAACTAGCCCTCTGCCACGACCTAAACAGGTGCAACTGCCATAAACAGATCCAAGGCTAAAGGAGTACGCTGAACTCCGAACGACATAGAACCATCTGCTATGCCCAAGCCAAACTCAAGCCTGAACCAGACTTAGTGCCAAAGTGGCACACCAACCAATACACCTCAAGTGCCACTACTACCAAAACCACATCTTACTACCAATGGGGCCAACAAGGTCACAACCTCAAGTGACAAGAACTCTGGCTAGGCATACAAGGGCTCCAACTCAAAAACCATGCCTACGGCATCTCATCAAACCGAAGGCTCACCGCCTACTCTTGCACCTCCACATGATGCTCAACAAAACTCTGGCCGGCTCTCTCAACATGCAGCAGCTAGCTCCACTCCAGGAGCTCACCAAAGGAAGAGTGCTCAACTCTACCAAACATCTGAGGAAGCTGGGCTGCTAAACAACAACAGGCTCTCAAGGGAGCAAAGATGCCTCAACAATCTCCTCGAAGGCTGCCAACTCTGCAGCTACTCACTGGGCAATCAACAATCTGCTAAGGCGCAAGATCAACACTTGAGCTACCCAGGCTAGTCCACACGGGGACCTGCTCCACAAGCATCATCATCGGCATAAACCTGCTGAACATGCCCTTCCGGGAACCTCCGGGGCTACAAGAGCTACTGGGGGGAATGCTGAAACAAACTCTGCCAGCTGGGCTATCTGTGCCCGGGACTCCTCACTACGCGCTACGAACTGCGCCTGGGTCTCCGCTCTCTGATAGCTAAAGACCTGCCATCCAATTTCTCATGTCTGGAGCACACTCTGCTCAAGGAGTCTCACTCTGAGGCGCTGCTAGCCTCTACCCCCTCCTCTAGGCAACTCAACTGTCGGGGCCAAATCTGGCATGCGGGCCTAACAACCCTGGACGCGGCCTCAACATCAACACGATCGATCCAACTCCTCGGTCGGACATGCCAAGCGTCCTGCTCCTGCAGGTGCGATCAACATATTTGGCGACCGCACGAAGCACCTCCACCCTCTCACTAGGAGAAAGCAAAGAATCGGGCCACACATGGCCAACGGAGTCTAAGATTTGCCTCCCTGCCGAACGATGTCCTGGGGGCATCCGAATCTATCTGGATACCTCAACAAGCCGCTAAACAAATCGCCAGATCGCTGAAAGTTCGCATGATGGCTCACTAAGCCCAAACCAACAACGAGTCAGAACCTGCTCGTCTCCGCTACACAACACAATTGCATAAAAGCTAGATGAAAAGTATTGTAAATCTTACCCTTTTCTTTAAAACAGTAACTTAGGCGCACTGATGACCGCTTGAGTCGCGATGATCATGGAAAAACGACCTACAACAAAAAAGGTCGGTCTACGAGAATCTATGACTCGAGCTCGATACCAATCAGAACGACCCGACCCAAATGGGGTTCTAAATAGGCCATTACCTCAATGCATGCATACAAATCAACACTAGAATTTGCAATAGGGTTGTTTCGGATTCTAAGTAAAAACCGAAAACCGGCAAGAGTTCATTTAAAAAGTCAATTCAAAATTCTTGAAACCTGTCCCTGTTTCCAAGCACCTATTCCAAGACAAATACATTTCCAAAACTTACTCTGATCAGAGATTTATTAAAAACATACAACTTTACAACATTTACAACAATGCTAGAATCCGGAAATACATTCATAAAACAACCTAGGGCTCCGTTCCCAACTACATGCATTCAGAGGACATTTAAAACATAAATACAAGACTCAGAGTTGAACAACGGGTTTTCCATGATCACAGCTCCTCCTCCAGCCATCCTGCCTCGCGCCATGGTTTCCTGAAAGATAAGTAAGGGTGAGTAACGAATTACTCAGTAAGAATCCCCAACCGGGGTACAATACGATATAATCAATCATCTAGAACCAAAGCATGCAAGCAAACAGCTACCAACAAGGATCATAGCTCAACGAGCTTAAAAAGAAAGATCGGAGTCATCGGAAGTCTCCTACTTGGCCTAATGATTGGTTATCCTAACCAATCACGGGACATCTCTCGAGGTCTTTCTCCTCGGCCCGGTTGATCACTCAAAACCGATCCCAAGGATGTCCTCAAGGGCCTCTTACCCTTGCTGTCTGGACTTACGGGAGAGTACCGAAGTCGCTCTAACGGAAGGAATGGTGTACTCACGAACATTAGGCCGGGAGCTCTCGGGCCGGCAACTAACGCGGCAGCGCGCACACCGCATGCTCTTCGCAACCGGCGTAAATGCGGGGCCTAAGGGCAAACTACGCGGACAGTGCACGCATGCCTAAGACTCGGAGGCGGTGTCACCGATCACGCAGCGCGAGGCCCTCGCGCTCATCTGCATGCGGCATGGTCCACCGACACGAAGCTAAGAACCGGCCAGGCGAGCTTACTTACCGATGGCGGTGGTTCCGCTCTAGCAGCTACAAACTAGGCTATGAGGAAGTGGGTAGCTAATTCCACAACCCACCTGGTGGGGCGGGGTAGCAAGATATGTTATGCTTCGCGACACTTTACTCCCGACTGAGCTCTCGGGACAAAGTACGTTATGTCCGCTCGGCCCTGCGGATGATGACAAACCCTACAACTCTATCTAAGAGTACTGAGTAAAAAGCAATGATTCTGGCTAGCAAGCAAAGACCGACATCAATCACACTACCTAGCATGATACTACGAGCTTAGCGGTAATCACAAGCATCTTTGTGAGAACAAACCTAGCATGGCACTAACATGTAATATCAAGCAAACATGCTAGCAGAAATCAATCAAAGCCGCTCTATTATTATCATGCTCATAATGATCGACAAACAAGCAAGGCAAAATCATGACAATATCGCAGGCCCACACAACTCGGTTAGAAATCCTTACGGTCTGGAAGGCAACAACACACAATAAATTAACTGCGATCGAACCCGAGCAACCTATAACGAGCCAAGAAAAAACATCAATAATCATAAAATAGCCCTAAATATAATAAAACAAACAGGGCTCGGCTCGGGAGCAACTCACGAGGCACGGCTGACACTCGAACGGGCATTTTGACACGGGCTAGGTGATGATGGGCATGACAACAGCGCTGGCTCGGCGCTGGGGTGCGCTGACATGCGGGCGAGCAGCAGGGGCGAGGGCGCGCGGGCGCGACGACGCGCTACAGGGATGCGACTTGGAGCGGCTCGGCACAGGGGACGCACGACTCGGACCTAGGCGACACGGGGGCGCGCGACAGGGACTTGGCTCGGGCTGGCGATGGCGCGCGACGCTCGGGCTGAGGCGACCTGGGCTGGGCGACGCTCGAGCTAGCGACTCGACCTGGGCTGCGACGCGACTTGGCAGGGCAGGGCTCGACTGGGCGAGGCTTGCTCGGGCGTTGGGCGAGCTAGGGCTGCTCTGGCAAGGGCTGGGCGAGCCAAGGCTTGGGGCTGGGCTAGGTGGGGGGGTGCTCGGGGAGAGAGAGAGAAAGAGAGAGAAAGTTGATTTTGGGGAAAAAATAAAAGAAAAAAGGAAATAAAAAGGAAAAAATGGGAAATATAAGGGAAAAATGGGATTTTAATTCCATTTTCCATCCTTATCCACTTAAAACCTCAAAATCCCATTTCCCGGCTTCCTCCTCCGAGACCGGATCAAAGAAATCTTTTCCAATCAATCAAACTCACTTAAATCCAACTCCCAAAGCAACACTAAAGGCTCGGGCTCGAATCCCAAAAGAATCACACAACCAACCATCACTTTGCCAAAGCCCAAACCACAACCGAGCATCCAACCGACTAGCCCAAACACCACGGGACTCGCAGCCACCAACAAACAAGCCTCGACAAAGGCAGGAGCTACCTCGAAGCCCTGAAAACCACAAATCCTGGCCGGAGAGCCAAAAGACCAAAATACCCCCAAGGGGCAAAACGGCTCTAATGACCCAACCAACAACCGAATCGTGACCCGAAGGCACCTCGAAAACTGGAATAGGAAACTGGGCTGTTACACACCTGTTCCAGGACACATACATTTCCAAAGTTTACTCTGATCATAGATTTATTAAAATCATTCAAAACCTTCAAGATACAACAATGCTGGAATCCACAAAACATTTAGAATACATCTTAGGGCTCCGTGCCCGGCTACATGCATTCAGGGGAAAATAAAAGACAAGAGTCATAATATAAAAAGTGAGAGACGACAGCAGGATTCCCATGATCACAGCTCCTCCTTCAGCCATCCTGTCTCGCACCTTGGTTACCTGTGGAAAACCACAAAATAAGGGTGAGTAACGAATTACCTAGTAAGAATCCCCAACCGGGGTACAATACGATATACATGGTCATCTAGATGAATGTATGCAAGCTATGAATATAAACACAGAATGGAGCACATAGCTTAAATCCACATAATCTTCGGATGCCAACTCAGGGTCTTAGTCCGGATATATTCCACACCACATAATACGCCCTATACGAGAAACAAGTCTCGACCTCAGCCTGTCTACTGTCGATACGAAAGATGTACTAGCTCAAGATCCCGAGGAGCTCTCCGGTAGGCGCTGTAATGGGCGTAAGCGTACACCGAATGCTACTGTAGACCATGGGAGGTGTCGGGTCTAGTGGCAAGCTGCCCATGTCTAGTCACCATGCCTAACTAAATCTCTGGATCGGTGTCACTAACATAGGGGTGTGAGACCTGGACACGTGAACTATGTCAGCCTGAACCACCGCACCTGAGGCTAAGGAATCGGTCGTGGTAGGCTTACACCAGGAAGCGGTCCTTGCTCTAACAGGTGGCAATCAGGGGCTACTGCCGAACACGCTGAAGACGTGCCGGCTACCGGGGACGAGGCAATGCCAAGTCATCATCCTGACCGTTGGGGCATTTAACAGTCTGCCACCGTCACCCAAGATTGCAGGGCCTACCGGTCGGGTTAACTAAACCCTAACGGGGTCCAGGGACGGAGTACTACCTCGTACGTCCCTACCAAGGATGCAAGATACTTTATGCATCGGGAACGAATGATGCTACCTACCCACACTCTAACCTATCATATCAATTACAAACAATCCAATACAATCCAAAATGTGCTCAACAGATACAACGAGCCTAGCATGGTACTACGAAGCAAGAACATATATGAGCATGCCAGAACGGAACAACCTAGCATGTACTAACATGAGAAACAACATAAGAAATCATGCCAGTCGGAAATTCAGAACAGAGCACCTATCACTATACATGCTGATAATCACAAACAAGCATACAAACAGCAATCACATGCAATATCGCAGGGCCCACACAACACCGCAGAAGAAATCCTTACCTTGGCTCTGGGAGGCTTCTACACACAAATCCTAAGCTGTGAACAATCCCGAGCTAGCTAACGGAACAAAGCAAACACAATAATAATCAACATCTATAAGCCTAAAAATAATAAAACAACAGGCTCGGCTCGGGAGCACTCACACGGCACGGCCACACGAGGCTAGGCGGCGCTGGCGCCGGTGCGCTTGGCCGGGCGCTCGCTTTGCGGCCGGGCGAGGGCTGGAGAGTCAAGCCGCGGCGGCGGCGCTGGGCACGACACGGGCGAGGACGCTGGGCGTGTGACGCGGACGCTGACGAGCTGCTCCGGCGAGGACGCGCGGGGCGATTCGGGCGCGGCCGCTCGCGAGCGAACTTGGCGACTGCCGCGACGACGAGCCGACGATCCGGCGACTTCGGTTCCGGGCGGCGACAGGCGATCTGGTGCGCGAGCGGCCGCGACGATGGAGCCGAATGGGCATTGGCGAAGCGCAGGCACTGTGGTGCGATCGCCGTGATGGAGTGGTGGTGCGACGGAGCACTCACACGACGGCGACACGAGGCTAAAGGCCGCTGGCGGCACTCTTTGTGCAGGTGCGGCTGCGCGCTGGCGCTGGCGTGCTGGCGGGCTGAAGGCTGGCGCACGCTACGTGGCTGGCAGCGCTGGGCACGGCGACGGCGAGGACGCTGGGCGTGTGACGCGGACGCGGACGAGATGTTCGGACGAGGACGCGCGCGGCGTCGAGAGAGGCTTGGCTCGCGAGCAAATCGGGCGACCCGCGACGCGGCGAGCGGTAGCGATCCGGGCGACTTCGGCTACATTGGGGCGGCGACGGCGATCCAGAGTGCGAAAGGGCCGCCAACGATGGAGCCGACTGATTTCTGGCTGGCGAGGCAGCAGGCGATCTGGGCGAGATCTGGCAGGGCGATGGAGCGGGCAAGTGCGACGAGCTCGGCTGCTGGGCTTCCCTCGGCTGGCTGCACCAAACACACACACACACAACCCCTTTTTTACATTAGGCCAGCAAGAATCCATAACGGAGAAGACGAAGGACTTACCCGGACTGATTATTGAACCTCGGGGCTGCAAAGGGAATGAAAAATCGGCAAGGGGGCTAGGGAGAGCTTGGCTTGTGCGACAAAGAGGATGATGGAGGAGAATGACAAAAGACCTAATTTCTTTTTCATTTAACCAAATGCACCAAAACTCCAAGATCCAAGGATAACCATAATATGACACAGAAAGAGCAACAAGAGCTCTCCATAGCTCAACTGGCACGCATCCCCACAGGCTTTCCCGGAGACTTGGGTTCAAATCCCAACTGCTACACAAATTCCTTTGTTTTTACTTTTACACTGCTTTCGTGCGAATGCAGCTGCTCGGGCGAGGACGTGCGGGGCGATCTAGTGTGCTGGCCTGCGAGCGAACTAGGCGACCTGCTGCGACGGCGAGCTGGCGATCCTGGCGACTCGGCTGCTGGGCGTGCGAAGGGCGATCTGGGTGCGACAGGGATGCCGACGATGGAGCTGATTAAATGGGCTGCTGGGCGAGCGGCAGGGCGATCTGAGCGCGATCTGGCCGGGCGATGGAGCTGGCTGGTGCGACGAGCTCGGTTGCTGGGCTTCCCTCGGCTGGCTGCACCAAACACACACACACACACAACTCCTTTTTTACATTCGCCCAGCAAGAATCCATAACGGAGAAGATGAAGAGACGAAGGACATACCCGAAATGATGATTGAACCTCGGGGCTGCAAAGGGAATGAAAAATCGGCAAGGGGGCTAGGGAGAGCTTGGCTTGTGCGGCAAAGAGGATGATGGAGGAGAATGACAAAAGACCTAATTTCTTTTTCATTTAACCAAATGCACCAAAACTCCAAGATCCAAGGATAACCATAATATGACGCAGAAAGAGCAACAAGAGCTCTCCATAGCTCAACTGGCATGCATCCCCACAGGCTTTTCCGAAGACCCAGGTTCAAATCCCAACTGCTACACAAATTCCTTTCTTTATACTTTTACAACTATCCATGCTCAAACCCATCCACAAAGCCTCAAAAACTTACATCAATCCATCCAATAATTTTATCGCCTGGAAAAAGACATAAACGACCCGGACGGCCAGACCAAATTACCAAAATACCTCTAGGGCATAACTGGAAGACCGGGATGAACACCTGGGATGTTACATGGAGACTCTTCTGGTCCGCCTCTCACAGGAGACTTCCACCACCACACTGCTGCATCAAAGAACACAAGAACGGCACACCTCGGCCTCTGAAACATCAGGTCATCGGCCTCCGAACACCAAGTCATCCCAACACTTGGTGATAAACTCAATCCTGGCCAACCACCTTGCTGCTAGCAGTAGGTCTAAAAAATATCCAGCTCTACAGGCTTACACTTGCTAGACTCGGCGGCTCGATCAACGCCAACTAACTTATCAGCATAAACCTGCTGATCAAGCCCTCCCCGGAACCTCCGGGGCTACTGGAGCAACTAGGGGGGGGGTCTCCTAAATAAACTATGAACGCCCGATTTTCTATTCCATTCTCGAGGTGCTTCCGATTCAGATTGATGGTTCGGTTGGGCCGTTAGAGCCATTTTTGACCCTTAGGGGTATTTTGGTCTTTTGCTCCCTCGGCGGGATTTGTGGATTTTCGGGGCTTGAGGCAGCTCCTGCGCTTTGTTGAGGCTTGTTTGTTGGTGGTGCGAGTCCCGAGATGTTTGGGGTATTCGTTTGGGAGTTCGGTTGTGATTTGGGTTTTGGGCAAAGTGATCGTTGTTTGGGTGTTTCCTTTGGGATTCGAGCCCAGGCCCTTAGAGATGATTTGGGAGTTTGTTTGAAGTGAGAGTTATTGTTTGGAAAAGGTTGCTTCAGCCGGGTCTCGAAGGAGGAAGCCGGGAAATGGGATTTAAGGACTTTAAGACTTATTTAAATTTGGAAAGAAAATTGGTTAAGGATGGAAAGGTGGATGAACACCTGGGCCGTTACATGGAGACTCTGTTTGGTCCGCCTCTCACAGGAGACTTCCACCACCACTCTTGCTGCATCAAAGAACACAAGAACGGCACACCTCGACCTCCGAACATCAGGTCATCGGCCTCCGAACACCAAGTCATCCCAACACTTGGATGATAAACTCAATCCTGGCCAACCACCTTGCTGCTAGCAGTAGGTCTAAAAAATATCCAGCTCTACATGCTTACACTTGCTAGACTCGGCGGCTCGATCAACGCCAACTAACTTATCAGCATAAACTCACGATCAAGCCCTCGGGAACCTCCGGCCACTGGAGCTACTAGGGGTGTCTCTAAATAAACCGTAACGGCCCGATTTTCTATTCCGATTCTCGAGGTGCTTTAGGCTCAGATTGATGGTTCGGTTGGGCCGTTAGAGAAGTATTTTGACCCTTAGGGTATTTTGGTCTTTTGCTCCCGGGCAGGATTTGTGGATTTTCGGGGCTTGAGGCAACTCCCGCTTTGTTGAGGCTTGTTTGTTGGTGGTCTGCGAGTCCCAGAGATGTTTGGGGTATTCGTTTGGGAGTTCGGTTGTGATTTGGGTTTTGGGCAAAGTGATCGTTGTTTGGGTGTTTCCTTTGGGATTCGAGCCAGGCCCTTAGAGATGATTTGGGAGTTTGTTTTAAGTGAGAGTTATTGTTTGGAAAAGGTTGCTTCAGTAGGGTCTCGAAGGAGGAAGCGGGAAATGGGATTTAAGGACTTTAAGACTTATTTAAATTTGGAAAGAAAATTGGTTAAGGATGGAAAGGAGGATGAACACCTAGGCCGTTACATGGAGACTCTGCTGGTCCGCCTCTCTCACAGGAGACTTCCACCACCACTGCTTTGCATCAAAGAACACAAGAACGGCACACCTCGGCCTCTGAACATCAGGTCATCGGCCTCCGAACACCAAGTCATCCCAACACTTGGATGATAAACTCAATCCTGGCCAACCACCTTGCTGCTAGCAGTAGGTCTAAAAAATATCCAGCTCTCTGAAGCTTACACTTGCTAGACTCGGCGGCTCGATCAACGCCAACTAACTTATCAAAGATAAACTCACGATCAAGCCCTCTCGGGAACCTCCGGCTCTTTGGAGCTACTAGGGGTGTCTCCTAAATAAAGCAGAACGGCCCGCTTTTCTATTCGATTCTCGAGGTGCTTCCGGCTCAGATTCAGTGGTTCGGTTGGGCCGTTAGAGCTGTTTTGACCCTTAGGGGTATTTTGGTCTTTTTGCTCCCCGGGCAGGATTTGTGGATTTTCAGGGCTTCGAGGCAGCTCCTGCCTTTGTTGAGGCTTGTTTGTTGGTGGCTGCGAGTCCCGAGATGTTTGGGGTATTCGTTTGGGAGTTCGGTTGTGATTTGGGTTTTGGGCAAAGTGATCGTTGTTTGGGTGTTTCCTTTGGGATTCGAGCCCAGGCCCTTAGAGATGATTTGGGAGTTTGTTTTAAGTGAGAGTTATTGTTTGGAAAAGGTTGCTTCAGCCGGGTCTCGAAGGAGGAAGCCGGGAAATGGGATTTAAGGACTTTAAGACTTATTTAAATTTGGAAAGAAAATTGGTTAAGGATGGAAAGGAGGATGAACACCTGGGCCGTTACATGGAGACTCTGCTGGTCCGCCTCTCACAGGAGACTTCCACCACCACACTGCTGCATCAAAGAACACAAGAACGGCACACCTCGGCCTCTGAACATCAGGTCATCGGCCTCCGAACACCAAGTCATCCCAACACTTGGATGATAAACTCAATCCTGGCCAACCACCTTGCTGCTAGCAGTAGGTCTAAAAAATATCCAGCTCTACAGGCTTACACTTGCTAGACTCGGCGGCTCGATCAACGCCAACTAACTTATCAGCATAAACCTGCTGATCAAGCCCTCCCGGGAACCTCCGGGGCTACTGGAGCTACTAGGGGGGGTGTCTCCTAAATAAACTGTAACGGCCTAATTTTCTATTCCAGTTCTCGAGGTGCTTCCTTAGGTTGATTTGAGTGGTTGGTTGGGCCGTTAGAGTTGTGCTTTGACCCTTAGGGGTATTTTGGTCTTTTTGCTCCCCGGGCAGGATTTGTGGATTTTCAGGGCTTCGAGGCAGCTCCTGCCTTTGTTGAGGCTTGTTTGTTGGTGGCTGCGAGTCCCGAGATGTTTGGGGAATTCGTTTGGGAGTTCGGTTGTGATTTGGGTTTTGGGCAAAGTGATCGTCGTTTGGGTGTTTCCTTTGGGATTCGAGCCCAGGCCCTTAGAGATGATTTGGGAGTTTGTTTTAAGTGAGAGTTATTGTTTGGAAAAGGTTGCTTCAGCCGGGTCTCGAAGGAGGAAGCCGGGAAATGGGATTTAAGGACTTTAAGACTTATTTAAATTTGGAAAGAAAATTGGTTAAGGATGGAAAGGAGGATGAACACCTGGGCCGTTACATGGAGACTCTGCTGGTCCGCATCTCACAGGAGACTTCCACCACCACACTGCTGCATCAAAGAACACAAGAACGGCACACCTCGGCCTCTGAACATCAGTTCATCGGCCTCCGAACACCAAGTCATCCCAACACTTGGATGATAAACTCAATCCTGGCCAACCACCTTGCTGCTAGCAGTAGGTCTAAAAAATATCCAGCTCTACAGGCTTACACTTGCTAGACTCGGCGGCTCGATCAACGCCAACTAACTTATCAGCATAAACCTGCTGATCAAGCCCTCCCGGGAACCTCCGGGGCTACTGGAGCTACTAGGGGGGGTGTCTCCTAAATAAACTGTAACGGCCCAGTTTTCTATTCCAGTTCTCGAGGTGCTTCCGGCTCAGATTCAGTGGTTCGGTTGGGCCGTTAGAGCTGTTTTGACCCTTAGGGGTATTTTGGTCTTTTTGCTCCCCGGGCAGGATTTGTGGATTTTCAGGGCTTCGAGGCAGCTCCTGCCTTTGTTGAGGCTTGTTTGTTGGTGGCTGCGAGTCCCGAGATGTTTGGGGTATTCGTTTGGGAGTTCGGTTGTGATTTGGGTTTTGGGCAAAGTGATCGTTGTTTGGGTGTTTCCTTTGGGATTCGAGCCCAGGCCCTTAGAGATGATTTGGGAGTTTGTTTTAAGTGAGAGTTATTGTTTGGAAAAGGTTGCTTCAGCCGGGTCTCGAAGGAGGAAGCCGGGAAATGGGATTTAAGGACTTTAAGACTTATTTAAATTTGGAAAGAAAATTGGTTAAGGATGGAAAGGAGGATGAACACCTTGGCCGTTACATGGAGACTCTGCTGGTCCGCCTCTCACAGGAGACTTCCACCACCACACTGCTGCATCAAAGAACACAAGAACGGCACACCTCGGCCTCTGAACATCAGGTCATCGGCCTCCGAACACCAAGTCATCCCAACACTTGGATGATAAACTCAATCCTGGCCAACCACCTTGCTGCTAGCAGTAGGTCTAAAAAATATCCAGCTCTACAGGCTTACACTTGCTAGACTCGGCGGCTCGATCAACGCCAACTAACTTATCAGCATAAACCTTGATCAAGCCCTCCCGGGAACCTCCGGGGCTACTGGAGCTACTAGGGGCGGTGTCTCCTAAATAAACTGTAACGGCCTAGTTTTCTATTCCAGTTCTCGAGGTGCTTTCCTGCCAGATTGATGGTTGGTTGGGCCGTTAGAGCTGTTTTGACCCTTAGGGGTATTTTGGTCTTTTTGCTCCCCGGGCAGGATTTGTGGATTTTCAGGGCTTCGAGGCAGCTCCTGCCTTTGTTGAGGCTTGTTTGTTGGTGGCTGCGAGTCCCGAGATGTTTGGGGTATTCGTTTGGGAGTTCGGTTGTGATTTGGGTTTTGGGCAAAGTGATCGTTGTTTGGGTGTTTCCTTTGGGATTCGAGCCCAGGCCCTTAGAGATGATTTGGGAGTTTGTTTTAAGTGAGAGTTATTGTTTGGAAAAGGTTGCTTGGTAGAGTCTCGAAGGAGGAAAGCGGGAAATGGGATTTAAGGACTTTAAGACTTATTTAAATTTGGAAAGAAAATTGGTTAAGGATGGAAAGGAGGATGAACACCGGGCGTTACATGGAGACTCGCTGGTCCGCCTCTCACAGAGACTTCCACCACCACCTTTGCTTGCATCAAAGAACACAAGAAGCGGCACACCTCGGCCTCTGAACATCAGTTCATCGGCCTCCGAACACCAAGTCATCGAGAACACTTGGATGATAAACTCAATCTGGCCAACCACCTTTGCGCTAGCGATGGGTCTAAAAATATCCAGCTCTACTGAAGCTTACACTTGCTAGGACTCGTGGCTCGATCAACGCCAACTAACTTATCAAAGATAAACCTTGATCAAGCCCTCCAGGAACCTCCGGCTACTAGAGCTACTAGGGGTGTCTCCTAAATAACCTATGAACGGCCCTAGTTTTCTATTCCAGATTCTCGAGGTGCTTCCGCTCAGATTCGATGGTTGGTTGGGCCGTTAGAGCATTTTGACCCTTAGGGGTATTTTGGTCTTTTGCTCCCGGGCAGGATTTGTGGATTTTCAGGGCTTCGAGGCAGCTCCCGCCTTTGTTGAGGCTTGTTTGTTGGTGGTGCTGAGTCCCGAGATGTTTGGGGTATTCGTTTGGGAGTTCGGTTGTGATTTGGGTTTTGGGCAAAGTGATCGTTGTTTGGGTGTTTCCTTTGGGATTCGAGCCAGGCCCTTAGAGATGATTTGGGAGTTTGTTTTAAGTGAGAGTTATTGTTTGGAAAAGGTTGCTTCAGGTAGGGTCTCGAAGGAGGAAGCGGGAAATGGGATTTAAGGACTTTAAGACTTATTTAAATTTGGAAAGAAAATTGGTTAAGGATGGAAAGGAGGATGAACACACAGGCGTTACATGGAGACTCTGCTGGTCCGCCTCTCACGGAGACTTCCACCACCACACCTTCTTTGCATCAAAGAACACAAGAACGGCACACCTCGGCCTCTGAACATCAGGTCATCGGCCTCCGAACACCAAGTCATCCCAACACTTGGATGATAAACTCAATCCTGGCCAACCACCTTGCTGCTAGCAGTAGGTCTAAAAATATCCAGCTCTAAAGGCTTACACACTTGCTAGACTCGGCGGCTCGATCAACGCCAACTAACTTATCGGCATAAACCTCGCCGATCAAGCCCTCCGGGAACCTCAGGGCTACTGGAGCTACTAGGGGTGTCTCCTAAATAAAGCTAGAATGGCCTAGTTTTCTATTCCAGTTCTCGAGGTGCCGCCGGTTCAGATTGAGTGGTTGGTTGGGCCGTTAGAGCTGTTTTGACCCTTAGGGGTATTTTGGTCTTTTGCTCCCAGGCAGGATTTGTGGATTTTCAAGGCTTGAGGCAGCTCCTGCGCTTTGTTGAGGCTTGTTTTGTTGGTGGTCTGCGAGTCCCGAGATGTTTGGGGTATTCGTTTGGGAGTTCGGTTGTGATTTGGGTTTTGGGCAAAGTGATCGTCGTTTGGGTGTTTCCTTTGGGATTCGAGCCCAGGCCCTTAGAGATGATTTGGGAGTTTGTTTTAAGTGAGAGTTATTGTTTGGAAAAGGTTGCTTCAGCCGGGTCTCGAAGGAGGAAGCCGGGAAATGGGATTTAAGGACTTTAAGACTTATTTAAATTTGGAAAGAAAATTGGTTAAGGATGGAAAGGAGGATGAACACCTAGGCCGTTACATGGAGACTCTGCTGGTCCGCCTCTCACAGGAGACTTCCACCACCACACTGCTGCATCAAAGAACACAAGAACGGCACACCTCGGCCTCTGAACATCAGTTCATCGGCCTCCGAACACCAAGTCATCCCAACACTTGGATGATAAACTCAATCCTGGCCAACCACCTTGCTGCTAGACAGTAGGTCTAAAAATATCCAGCTCTACAGGCTTACACTTGCTAGACTCGGCGGCTCGATCAACGCCAACTAACTTATCAGCATAAACCTGCTGATCAAGCCCTCCCGGGAACCTCCGGGGCTACTGGAGCTACTAGGGGGGGTGTCTCCTAAATAAACTGTAACAGCCCAGTTTTCTATTCCAGTTCTCGAGGTGCTTCCGCTCTCGATTTGAGTGGTTGGTTGGGCCGTTAGAGCTGCATTTTGACCCTTAGGTATTTTGGTCTTTTGCTCCCGGGCAGGATTTGTGGATTTTCAAGGCTTCGAGGCAGCTCCCGCCTTTGTTGAGGCTTGTTTGTTGGTGGTGCATGAGTCCCGAGATGTTTGGGGTATTCGTTTGGGAGTTCGGTTGTGATTTGGGTTTTGGGCAAAGTGATCGTTGTTTGGGTGTTTCCTTTGGGATTCGAGCCAGGCCCTTAGAGATGATTTGGGAGTTTGTTTTAAGTGAGAGTTATTGTTGGAAAAGGTTGCTTCAGTGGGTCTCGAAGGAGGAAGAAGCGGAAATGGGATTTAAGGACTTTAAGACTTATTTAAATTTGGAAAGAAAATTGGTTAAGGATGGAAAGGAGGATGAACACGGGGCGTTACATGGAGACTCTGCTGGTCCGCCTCTCACAGGAGACTTCCACCACCACACTGCTGCATCAAAGAACACAAGAACGGCACACCTCGGCCTCTGAACATCAGGTCATCGGCCTCCGAACACCAAGTCATCCCAACACTTGGATGATAAACTCAATCCTGGCCAACCACCTTGCTGCTAGCAGTAGGTCTAAAAAATATCCAGCTCTACAGGCTTACACTTGCTAGACTCGGCGGCTCGATCAACGCCAACTAACTTATCAAAGATAAACTCACGATCAAGCCCTCCGGGAACCTCCGGCTCACTGGAGCTACTAGGGGTGTCTCCTAAATAAACTATAATGGCCCCGCTTTTCTATTCCAGTTCTCGAGGTGCTTCCGGTTCAGATTCAGTGGTTCGGTTGGGCCGTTAGAGCTGTTTTGACCCTTAGGGGTATTTTGGTCTTTTTGCTCCCCGGGCAGGATTTGTGGATTTTCAGGGCTTCGAGGCAGCTCCTGCCTTTGTTGAGGCTTGTTTGTTGGTGGCTGCGAGTCCCGAGATGTTTGGGGTATTCGTTTGGGAGTTCGGTTGTGATTTGGGTTTTGGGCAAAGTGATCGTTGTTTGGGTGTTTCCTTTGGGATTCGAGCCCAGGCCCTTAGAGATGATTTGGGAGTTTGTTTTAAGTGAGAGTTATTGTTTGGAAAAGGTTGCTTCAGCCGGGTCTCGAAGGAGGAAGCCGGGAAATGGGATTTAAGGACTTTAAGACTTATTTAAATTTGGAAAGAAAATTGGTTAAGGATGGAAAGGAGGATAAAATCCCATTTTTCCTTTTATTTCCCTTTTCTTTTATTTTTTTCCCTTTTTGTCCAAACCCATTTTCCTTTTCTTTTTATTTTTCTTTTTCTTTTTCTCTTTTCTCTCTCTCTCTCCCCCGACCTAGCCGCACCCCCAGCTTTGACAGACGCTTGTCGCGCCATCACGAGCGGGGCCAGATTCGCACGCGCGCCGTCGCAGCGCTCAAAGATCGCCAACCAATGACCCTCTCGATTGTGCCTTGTATGTTTCTTTGATTGTTATGAGCATGGTAGTGATAGGCGACTTTGTTTGATCTCTTGCTAGCATGTTTGTTGATTTTACATGTTAGTGCCATGCTAGGTTTGTTCTTCCCGGCATGCTTGTGATTCTGTTTAAGTTGTAGTATCATGCTAGGTAAATGTGATTGATGTCGGTCATTGCTTGCTAGCCGGGAATCATTGATTTACTCGGTATTCTTAGATAGCGTAGTAGGGTTTGTCATCATCCAGAGGTCGAGAGCGACATAACGCACTTTGTCCGCACCGGTCGGGAGTAGATCGAAGCATAACGTACATTGCTTCCCCGGCAATCGATGTGGTTGTAGCTACCACATCGGCATAAGCCTAGTTTGTAGCCCGCTAGAGCGGAACCCCGCCAGCGGTGCAAGCCCGCCTTGGCGGTTCTTAGCTTCAGTGTCGGTGGTACAGCAGTGCGCATGATGAGTGCCGAGGGCCTCGTGACCTCGTGTTCGGTGACACCGCTTTCCGAGTCTTTAGGCATGCGTGCGACCCGCGTAGTTTGCCCTTAGGCCCCGCATTTACGCCGGTTGCGAGATGAGCATGCGGTGCGCAAGACACAGCGTTAGTCGCCGTTCGGAGAGCTCCCGGGCTAATGTTCGTGAGTACACCAGTTCCTTCCAGTTTAGAGCCAGACTTTGGGTACTCTCCCGATAGTCCAGATTGTTAGCGAGGGCAAGGAGGCCCTTGAGGACACCCATTGGGATTGGCTTTTGAGCTAATCAATTGGTCGAGGGAGAAAGACCCTCGAGGGTGTCGGACATCTTGGGATCGGTTTTTGAGTGATCAATTGGCCGAGGAGAAAGACCCTCGGAGATGTCCCGGGATTGGTTATGAGAACCAATCATTAGGCCGGAAGTAGGAGACTTCCGGTGATTCCAAAAGTAAGAGACTTCCGATGTTTCCAGATCTTGTTTTATGAGCTCGTTGAGCTATGATCCGTGTTGATAGTTGTTTGCTTGCATGTTGAGGTGCTAGATGGTGATGTATCGACATTGTACCCGGTTGGGGATTCTTACTGAGTATGTTTATACTCACCCTTATTTATCTTTCTGTAACTTGGGACAACACCGGGAGGGCTAGCGGAGGAGCCGATTGATCATGGGGAACCGCCGGCACTTTGTCTTTTATTATTGCATTGTTTATTCAAAGCATGTAGATGGACGAGAGTCCTAGGGAACATTGTTTAAAACGTTGCTTAAATTGTATTGTACATTTTATTAAACACTGGCCAGGTTGTTTTACTTTGTTGGATTGTTTTAAATGAAAATTTTTGGTTATGTTTTAAGGGCTCCCCCTTCTCATATGTTTTGAAAGGTTTTTAAATATGAGCTCTAAACCGCTTGTTATCATATTTAACTTGCATCTTGAGTGAGAAACCCTGTGTTTAGGACCATGTTTTGGGTCGGGTTCTTACAGCTTGGTATCGAGCACGAGTCATAGATTCTCAGTAGACTAACTGCTTTGCGTGTTGTTGCCCCCATGATCATCAAAGACTCCACGGCCTCCGGTGTTTGTCTGAGTTCAATTAAGCTAAGGGGTAAGAATTTACAATACTTTTCATCTAGCTTTTATGCCTGTGTAGAGTTGTGGAGCGGAGAGGAGCGAGTTCGACTCGTTGTTGGTTTGGGCTTAGAGAGCCATCATGCCAATTTTCGCAGATCGCAGCAGTTTGTTGAGCAGTGAGAGCCCCAGTGTGGGCTAGCATTTATGCTTTATGCAGATCGCCAGTGTGTCGATCGCACTCAGAGGGAGGCAGAGATTAGACTCCCTTAGGCCATTTGTGGCCTGGGATTGTTGGTTTCTCCCTAGTGAGAGGGTGGAGGTGCCTTGTGCGATCGCCGGTGTGTTGATCGCACTCAGAGAGGAGCAGACGCTTGGCATGTCCGACCGAGGAGCCGGACTGATCGTGTTGATGTTGAGGCCACGCCCCGTGGTTGTTTAGCCCGCTGGCCGCGAGTTGGCCCCTGGCGATTGAGTTTCCTAGAGGAGGGGGTAGAGGCTAGCACGCCTCGAGTATGACTCCTTGAGCAGAGTGTGCTCCGGCCATGAGAGGGTTGATGGCGTGTCTTTAGCTATCGAGAGCAAAGACCAGTAGATTTGTAGCGCGTAGTGGGGAGTCTCGGGCACAGATAGCCCATTGTGTGAGTTTGTTTCAAGCATTTTCCCCAGCAGCTCTTGTAGCCTCGGAGGTTCCCGGGAGGGCATGATCAGCGAGTTTATGCGATTGAGTTTGTTGGCGTTGATGGAGCCGCCCGATTTGGCAAGTGGATGCCCTGTAGAGCTCGATGTATTAGAAAGTCTATTTGCTAGTAGTAAAGCGGTTGGCTGAGTTTGAGTTTAACATCCGTGTGTTGGGATGTCCTGCTTTGTTCAGAGGCCGAGGTGTACCATTCCCGTCTTGTTTGGTTTAGTACGATGGTTGGTGGTGGTAGTCCCTTGAGAGGGGACTAGCAGAGTCTCCACCAGTCGCCCGATTGATTGGCAAGTTGCCGTGTTAGTGGCTTGAGGCAGATGTAGAGACATCTGTGCCCCCTTGCAAGCATGCCGTCGTTGTGCAGCCAGTTCTTTTAGTGCCCTCGTAGCGAGTGCGATTTGGAGTTTGCTTGCCAGGGTTTGATCCGTATGTGGATTTCAGCGGGCTAGTAGAGTGGAGCACTCTTTTTATTTGGATGTTCCCATAGTGGAACTAGTTGACGCCACCCGAGGAGTTAGCTTGAGCTTTTGTTGAGCATCGAGTGAGATGCAAAAGTTAGCCTGAGATTTTGTGATCATCGAGTGGGATGCAGGAGTAGGCCTTGGCATGTCTGTTGGTCGAGATACCAGAGATTAGGCTGCTCGAGTGTTTGGACTCCTTTGCTGAGTGCCATTACCTCGTCACTTGAAGTGTGACTTTCCTCTGAGGGGCGTAAAGCTCGTTTAGGGCTAATTCGTGTTGTAATGGATGTAGTGCCTGTTGGCACCAAGCTTTGAGAGGAGGCCTAGATTCAGGCCAGTTGGCACTTTTGGTGCAGGTGGTTCCATGGCTGCCCAGAGTATAGCATCCCCGCTTGTCTTGTACCCTTTTCCTGAGGTTGCACCTGTTTGGGTTGCATAAGAGATCTAGCTCGGTGGTAGTCAAGAGGACTACAAGTATGAGGTTTTCGAGGAAAGGAGGAGCTTTCCTTAGTCACCGAGAGTTGGTTGCAAAGGATGTTGTAGGCTGTTAAGAGCTAGCGCGTTCGAGTTCTCGCGCCTGTGTTGTGAGCCTGTGAGCCAGTTTGATGGTAGCATGATTCGGCTACCCTTTAGTTACCCTAGTATGGGTAGTGTTGGTATCGAGGATGCGTGATGAATCCAGTGTTAGAGCCATGAGTTGGATGGTTGTTCGGAGCGCGTTTAGTTAGCACATTGGCTTGAGGTTTGATTTCTTGGTATGGATTTGCTCTTGTTGAGTAAGTTGGCCAATGTGGCTTTTCGTGGTGAGTTGGCCCCGAGAGGGTTTGGACTCTTGTTGCTCCCTGGTTAGTAGTGGCTCTGTTTGGAGGCAAAAGTTGCCATGTGTTAGAGCCCCTGATGGCATTAGATCTAGTTGGAGCTGTACACGCCGGTGTACTTTTGTGTAGCTCGTTCCGTGGTTTATGTTTGGAGAACCACGAAGGGTTCGTGTTGAGGAGCCAGTGTTCAGTCTTTGGGTTGTCAAGGCTTTGGTTCTTGGCAAGTGCCCCAGCTTTGGTTGTAAGGATGCCGTGCTCGTTGCCGGGCTGTTGGTTAAGCAAGTTTTGCTAGTTGGTCCTTGCCCTGGTTAGACTTGATTGGAACCGAACAAGAAGCGATAGTGGCAAGCCGCGCAGATTTCGATCGTTTTGGCTAAGAAAGCTGTTCGGATCCTTACCTTGGGCGAGAAGGTATGTTGAGGTTGTTGCTTTGAGTAGGAGGATGACGCCTCCGTAGCGTTCGGTTCCCTTGGTTTCCAAGTTGGAGTTGGCCAGCGTAGTTGAGATTTGGAGAAGGTTGTGCCTGCGAGCCGGTTGTTTGTTAGATCGTTGTCGACCGTGTGTGTCGGAGGGTGATCAGAGGATCTCTAGTTGTGGAGAGCCTCCAGAGCTCGATTAGACCCGAGCGGTGTTCCTTGGGTGAGTTGCTTGCAGATTTGGCAGTCTAGCAAGCTAGTGCTTGTTTGGTTTTGGAGGCTAGTTGGTGCTTGGTGTTGACCAAGATTTGGTTCTCTTGATGTTTCAAGAGCTTGCTCGGTTCGAGCCAGAGGGCGTTGCCCTGAGGATCTGTTCCTAGTCAGGTTGTTTTGGGAGTTGACCCCTCCCTCGGCAGTTGAGTAAGTTCTGCTTGTTCTGGTTGGTGGTCTAATCAGTTGGGTTTCCCCTTGGGTGTTGCTTAAAAGAGAGTTGGTTGTTGTTGCCCTTGGGTTTGAGCTAGTCAGCTAGCGTGTGTGTAGTTCGCTGCCCTTCAGAGTTTGCTTGCTGGAAAATCGTTCCCGTTGAGGAGTCAGCGTAGCTTATGAGCTGTGTAGTTGATCAGAGTAGCGCAGTGGTTAGCCCAGAGAGAGGGTCCCTGCATGGTGTTGTTAGCAAGCGAAGTTGTTTGTCCCTGCAAGAGCGGTGGCCAGCCAGTTTAAGAGTTGAGTTTTTGCTGGGGAGTTGTTGGTTCTTTGGGGTTTGAAGAGCCCCTAGTTTCTATGGTGGTTGAGTTGCACCATGGATGCCAGCCTCGAGTGTTATCTTTGGAGATAGCCTCGTCGGTCCGTTTTCCTTGCGATGTTCTGTGTGTGGAGTTTCTAGTCGCAAGATGAGTTAGGCCTTGGCTAAAAGGAGGAAGTCCTTTGAGTAGCCAGTTGGACTTAAGAGTTGAGTGGTAGCTTGGAGGCGAGCTTTGCTCGCAATTAGCTTGAGTTGAGTTCTGCTGAGCAAGTCCTTCTCGGGCTTTGCTTCTTGTTGTTGTGCTTTCGCGATTGGCGTTAAATTGAGCCTCGATGGAGTGAGTTGGCACAGAGGTGCCGTGGCATTGGTTGGTTAGCCTTTGGGCCGTTCTCCTCAAGGCTGTTGTGTTCTTTGGTAGCCCGTGAGGGTTTGGTCCTTCGCCGAGATTTCCATGAGAGGAGCGTTGGTTGTTTCCTTGCCTGGAAAAGTTCCCTTTGGCCAGTTGCTAGTAGATTTTCATGGAAAAGTTTGTGTTCGGCCGTTGAGAGGCTCCAGTTTGTTGGCTAGGCCGAGTGGAGCTTGTGCCTGGTTTTGGCCATTTAGGGTTGGCCGTAGCTGAAGTTTTAGCTTGTGCAAGTGGTGTTAGCCATCGGGTGTACCAGGATGGTGCCCCTTGCCTTTGGTTCGGCGATTTCTCCTTAAGACGATTGCTTAAGTGTTGTAAGCTTGTGCCTGTCGGAAAAGTTTGCCTTTTGGATCAATCGCCAGTTGGTGGTTCGATTGTTTTTCGTTAAGGCTTTAGGCAAGCTTTGTGGTTCGCTGGTCTCTTGTGAAGCAGGAGTAGGCCGTTTGGTTTCTGGAACTTGAGAGGTTCAGTTGTTTGGCCAGCATGGTGTAGAGTTGAGGCTGTTTGTTAACAGTTGTGGGCATTCAGAAAAGTTACGCCAGTGCGTGGCGTTGAGTTTTGGAGCTTGTGCCGATCTGCGAGTTTCTTTGAGAGTAACACCGTAGAGAGGTGTTCCGTGTTGGATTAGCAGGGTTTTGTATGAGCCCCTGGTTTGTAGGCCTTCTGAGATTCTTGAGCGGATCGGAGCAGTGGTTAGCTTTGCCCAGTCTTTGTTGAGCTAGTCTTTGGCAGAATGGTTAGCTTTGTGGCTTTGAGCCTTTGAGAACCCAAGAGGGTTTGGTTTTCGTAGAGGGCTAGTGTTGTATTAGCCGAGAAGTTCAGTTGGCTAAGAATCAGTGGAGTATTCATAGAGCTGTTTCGTTTTAGGACTTTCGAGGACGAAAGTCTTAAAAGGAGGGAGTATTGTAACGGCCCAGTTTTCTATTCCAGTTCTCGAGGTGCTTCCGGTTCAGATTCAGTGGTTCGGTTGGGCCGTTAGAGCTGTTTTGACCCTTAGGGGTATTTTGGTCTTTTTGCTCCCCGGGCAGGATTTGTGGATTTTCAGGGCTTCGAGGCAGCTCCTGCCTTTGTTGAGGCTTGTTTGTTGGTGGCTGCGAGTCCCGAGATGTTTGGGGTATTCGTTTGGGAGTTCGGTTGTGATTTGGGTTTTGGGCAAAGTGATCGTTGTTTGGGTGTTTCCTTTGGGATTCGAGCCCAGGCCCTTAGAGATGATTTGGGAGTTTGTTTTAAGTGAGAGTTATTGTTTGGAAAAGGTTGCTTCAGCCGAGTCTCAAAGGAGGAAGCCGGGAAATGGGATTTAAGGACTTTAAGACTTATTTAAATTTGGAAAGAAAATTGGTTAAGGATGGAATGGAGGATAAAATCCCATTTTTCCTTTTATGTCCCTTTTCTTTTATTTTTTTTCCCTTTTTGTCCAAACCCATTTTCCTTTTCTTTTATTTTTCTTTTTCTTTTCTTTTTTTTTCTTTCTCTCTCTCTCTCTCTCTCTCTCCCCGACCTAGCCGCACACCTCACTGAAGCCGTGCTGACGCGCCGTCGCGCCACCGCCGGAGCTGGCGATTCGCGACGCGCTGTCGCAGCCCAAAGATCGCCGCACTGCCCAGCCCCTCGCGCGCCCAGATCGCGCCGTCGCCGAGTCCGTCGCCTAGCAGCCAAGATCGCGCGTCGTCGCACCTGACGTCCAGATCCGAGCTCGCCCTCGCCAGATCTCGCCCACATCGCCGTCGCTCCCCCTCGCGCGCGTAGATCTGTCCGCGCCGTGCCATCCCTGCC
Organism: Sicyos edulis; assembly: GCA_036507275.1. Taxonomy (NCBI): domain Eukaryota; kingdom Viridiplantae; phylum Streptophyta; class Magnoliopsida; order Cucurbitales; family Cucurbitaceae; genus Sicyos; species Sicyos edulis. Next base: position 34,142,696 of record CM071846.1, on the reverse strand, counting down.
GAGCCGCGTCGCGCGCCCTCGCGCCCGCGCGCCGTCCCCTACGCCGAGCCGCTCCGAGTCGCATCCCTGTAGCGCGTCGTCGCGCCGCGCGCCCTCTTCTCCTGCGCGCGTGCGTTGCGCGCCCAGTAGCCGTGTCGCGCGCCCAGTAGCCGTGTCGCGCGCCTGCCGCCGTCGGTAGCGCGCTGCGCTGCGCCAGTGCCCTCTGCCCTGTGCTGCCCAGCAGCCGCTTGTGATGTGTTGGCTTGGCCGAGCCTTGTGGCTTCTCGGATGGTATTTCCCAGTCTTTTCTTCGTTGGGCCTGCTTTGTTGGGTCTTTGTTGTTGATTTTTTGGGCTGTTTATGTATGTGATTTGGCTGCTTTATTTGATTTTTAGGCTGTTTGGTTCGATTAGAGGCTCGAGGATTGCTTGGTTGATTTGTGATTATTTTCTGCTTGTCCCAGGTAAGGATTTCTTACCGTTGTTGTGTGGACCTGCGATATATCTCGATTGTGCCTTGTATGTTTGCTTTGATTGTTATGAGCATGATAGTGATAGGCAGCTTTGTTTGATCTCTTGCTAGCATGTTTGTTGATTTTACATGTTAGTGTCATGCTAGGTTTGTTCTTCCAGCATGCTTGTGATTCCTGTTTAAGTTGTAGTATCATGCTAGGTAAATGTGATTGATGTCGGTCATTGCTTGCTAGCCAGGAATCATTGATTTACACGGTATTCTTAGATAGCGTAGTAGGGTTTGTCATCATCCGTCGAGAGCGGACATAACGCACTTTGTCCCCACCGGTCGGGAGTAGAGCGAAGCATAACGTACATTGCTTCCCCGGCAGTGATGTGGATGTTGCTACCACATCGGCATAAGCCTAGTTTGTAGCTCGGTAGAGCGGAACCCCGCCAACGGTGCAAGCCCCGCCTTGGCGGTTCTTAGCTTCAGTCGGTGGTACAGGTGCACAGATGAGTGCCGAGGGCCTCGCATCGCGTGTTCGGTGACACCGCTTCGAGTCTTTAGGCATGCGTGCACGACCGCGTAGTTTGCCCTTAGGCCCCGCATTTACGCCGGTTGCAGATGAGCATGCGGTGTGCGCAAGCACACGCGTTAGTCGCCGGTTCGAGAGCTCCCGGGCTAATGTTCGTGAGTACACCTGTTCCTTCTAGTTTAGAGCCAGACTTGGGTACTCTCCGATAGTCCAGATTGTTAGCGAGGGCAAGGAGGCCCTTGAGGACACCCATTGGGATTGGCTTTTGAGCTAATCAATTGGTCGAGGAGAAAGACCCTCGAGGGTGTCGGACATCTTGGGATCGGTTTTTGAGCTGATCAATTGGCCGAGGTAGAAAGACCCTCGGAGATGTCCCGGGATTGGTTATGAGAACCAATCATTAGGCCGGAAGTAGGAGACTTCCGATGATTCTGAAAGTAAGAGACTTCCGATGTTTCCAGATCTTGTTTTATGAGCTCGTTGAGCTATGATCCGTGTTGATAGCCATTTGCTTGCATGTTGAGGTGCTAGATGACTGATGTATCGACATTGTACCCGGTTGGGGATTCTTACCGAGTATGTTTATACTCACCCTTATTTATCTTCGGGTAACTTGGGACAACACCGGGAGGGCTAGCGGAGGGAGCCGATTGATCATGGGAATCACTGGCACTCTGTCTTTTATTATTGCATTGTTTATTCAAAGCATGTAGATGGGACAGAGTCCTAGGGGAACATTGTTTAAAACGTTGCTTAAATTGTATTGTACATTTTATTAAACACTGGCCAGGTTGTTTTACTTTGTTGGATTGTTTTAAATGAAAATTGTTGGTTATGTTTTAAGGGCTCCCCCTTCTCATATGTTTTGAAAGGTTTTTAAATATGAGCTCTAAACCGCTTGTTATCATATTTAACTTGCATGCTGAGTGAGAACCCAGGTTTAGGACCATGTTTTGGGTCGGGTTCTTACATAAACTCTGCCAGCTGAGCTATCTGTGCCCAAGACTCCTCACTACGCGCTACAAACTGCGCCTGGGTCTCCGCTCTCTGTTAGCTATAAGACCTGCCATCAACTCCCTCATGGCTGGAGCACACTCTGCTCAAGGAGTCTTACTTTGAGGCAGACTAGCCTCTACCCCCTCCTCTTGGCAACTCAACTGCCAGGGCCCAAAACTGGCCTACGGGTCTAGACAACCCTGGCCGTGGTCTCATCATGAAGATGTACAGTCCAACTCCTCGGTTGGAAATACCAAACGTCCCTGCTCCTCTAATTGTAATCAACATATTGGCGATCTACACAAAGCATAAAAGCTTGCCCACGCTAGGGCTCTCACTGCCAAACAAGGGTAACACATGTATACTAGATGCAGTATTGTAAAATAAAACCCTTAGCTTAATGAACTCAGACAAACCTGACGGCCGCGGAGTGCTGATGATCATGGGGGCAACAACCTACGAAGCAGGTTAGTCTACAGAATCTATGACTCTGTGCTCTGATACCAACTGTAAGAACCCGACCCAAAATACGGTCCTAAACCTAGGTTCTCACTCAACATGCAAGTTAAATACTTCATCAAGCGGTTTAGTGCTCATATTTAAAACCTTTCAAAACATTTAAAAGCGGGGAACATTTAAAACAAAAACAACAACCTTCATTTAAGCAAAACCAACAAAGTAAAACAAGCCTGGCCAGTGTTTATAAAAACATACAATACAATTTAAACAACTTTTAAAAACGTCCCCCTAGGACTCATGTCCGTCTACATGCTGAACAAATTATGCAAACAATAAAAGACAGAGTGTTGGCGGCTCCCATGATCAATCAGCTCCCTCCGCTAGCCGTTCCGGTGTTGTCCTAAGTTACCTGGTGGAAAAACCACAGAAATAAGGGTGAGTATAAACATACTCAGTAAGAATCCCCAACCGGGGTACAATACGATACATCAATCATCTAGCACCCTAGTATACATGCAAACAGTTACCAACACAGATCATAGCTCAACGAGCTTACAAAGCAGAATCTGGAATCCTCGGAAGTCTCCTACTTCCGGCCTAATGATTAGTTCTCATAACCAATCCCAAGACATCTCCGAGGGTCTTTCTCCCTCGGCCAATTGATCAGCTAAAAAACCGATCCCAAAGATGTTCGACACCCTCGAGGGTCTTCCTCCCTCGACCAAATAATCAGCTCAAAAGCCAATCCCAATGGGTGTCCTCAAGGGCCTCTTACCCTCGCTAATAAATCTGGACTATCGGGAGAGTACCAGAAGTGTGGCTCTAAACTGGAAGGAACTCGTGTACTCACGAACATTAGCCCAGGGGAGCTCTCCGAACGGGCGACTAACGCGTGTGCGCGCACACCGCATGCTGCTGCAACCGGCGTAAATGTGGGGGCCTAGGTACAAACTACGCGGGCCAGGTACGCATCCCTAAAGACTCGGAAGCGGTGTCACTGATCACAGTAGTGTGAGGCTCGCGACACTCATCTGTGCAGCCTGTACCACCGACCTGAAGCTAAGAACCGGCCAAGGCAGGCTTGCACCGTTGGCACGGTTCCGCTCTAGCAGGCTACAAACTAGGCTTATGTCGATGTAGTAGCTAAATCCACATCGGCTGCCGGGGGGAAGCAATGTACATTATGCTTCGCTCTGTTCCCGACCGGTGGGGACAAAGTACGTTATGTCCGCTCTCAGCCTCTAGATGATGACAAACCCTACTATACTAGCTAAGAGTACAAAATAACTGATTCCTGGCTAAACATACATATCAACATCAATCACACATAACCTAGCCTGATACTACGAACTTGAAGCAGGAATCATAAGCATGCTGGATGAACAAACCTAACATGGCGCTAACATGTACAATCAGGCAAACATGCTAGCAAGAGATCAAACATATCTGTCCTATCACTATCATGCTTATAACAGTCAACAAGCATACAAAGCACATCATGATAATATCGTAGGGTCCACACAACCACGGTAAGAAATCCTTACCTGGAAACAAGCAGAATTAACTATCATATAACAACCAAGCGACCCTCGAGCTTCTAAGCAAACCCGGGCAACCTAAGCATTTAATAAAAACACCTAAGCAAATAAAACAGCAGCGAACAGCTTAGGGCCCAACGGAGAAAAGACTCGAGAATTACCTACCGAGAAGACACAAGGCCTATGCCCAACCCGCACGGCAAGGCAGGGCGTGCCGGCGCTGGCGCTGACAGGCGACGCGTGCAGACACTGGCTGGTGCAGGCGAGCGGATGCACTGGAACGGGGGCGCGGTACGGGCGAGATATCGGGTCTGCGAGGACGGCGCGTCTGGGCGGCAGCGAGCGGAGCGGTGTAGGGAGCTGCTGGGCGGCAGCGTGAGGCCTGGTGTGGGCGACGATGGGCAGCACTGGCTGGGCGATGCAGGGCTGAGCGACTGGGCGGCGTGGTGCAGAGCGGCTGGGCATGGGCTGTGCGACTGGTGCGGGGCGGCTGGGCAGGGGCTGTGCAGGGCTGAGCGGCCTGGGTGTGGTGGCTCGGATGGGGTTGGTGCGGCTAGGGCTTGGGGAGAGAGAGAGAGAGAGTTGCAAAACAAGGGGAAAGGGATTTTCTTAATTTTCTTTCCTTTTCCTAATTAAAATGGGCCTAAAATCCCTTCCCAAGGCTTCCTCTTTCTAGACCTGACCGAAGCAAACTTCCTTTTTAATAAAACTCATTTAATCCAAGCTTCCACTTCACCATCCAGGGCAAGGGTTCAAAACCCAAAGGAAACACTCAAATAACAATTAATTTTTCCAAAATCTAAATTACCTCCAAACTTCCAAACAACTTGCCCAAACTTCTTGGGTCTTGCAACCAACAACCACCAAGCTTCGACAAAGGCAGGAATGGCCCTGAAATCCTGAAAATCCACAAAACCCTGACCGGGGGCAAAAAGACCAAAATACCCCTAAGGGTTAAAATAGCTCTAACGGCCCATCCGAACATCCGTATAATGTCCCGAAAACACCTGGGAAACCGAAATAGAAAATCGGGCCGTTACAGGGTCTTACCCATGCGAGACCTAAACTAGTAACTCCTAACAGTCTCCTAAGTACAGTAATACAAGCTAACAGAGCGACCAGGCAATATTAATTAGCAACACAATCCTAGCATGGCTTTACAGAAAATGAACACGAAACATGGATTTTCCAGAGTAAGAAAATCCCTAGCATGGAGATAACATGATGTAAGAACCCGACCCGAAATACGGTCCTAAACCTAGGTTCTCACTCAACATGCAAGTAAAATATGTTTACAGACGGTTTAATGCTCATATTTTACAACATTTCAAACAACAAAAACGGGAAACATCTAAGCTCAACAGTAAACTTTCATTAAGTAAATCAATAGTTTAAAACATTCCTGGCCAGTATTTATTAAAAACAATCAAATAGTTTAAAGCAACCCAAATCACTAAGTTTCCCTACGGACTCCATGTCCAACTACATGCTAAATAATAAATGCAATAAAAAAAGACACGACAGAAGGTCGGCAGTTCCAATGATCATGCAGCTCCCTCCGCTAACCGTCCCGGTGCTGTCCCAAGTTACGTGGTGGAAAAACCGCAGAAATAAGTGTGAGTACAAACATACTCAGTAAGAATCCCCAACCGGGGTACAATACGATACATCAATCATCTAGCACCCTAGTATACATGCAAACAGTTACCAACACAGATCATAGCTCAACGCGCTTTCAGGGAAAATCTGGAATCCTCAGAAGTCTCCTACTTCCGGCCTAATGATTGGTTCTCCTAAGCAATCCAAAGACATCCCCGAGGGTCTTTCTCCCTCGGCCAAATGATCAGCTCAAAAACCAATCCCAAATTGGTGTCCTCGAGGGTTTTTTACCCTCGGCTAGCTAAAACTTGACTAACGGGAGAGTACCCAAAGTCTGGCTCTAAACTAGAACGAAAGTGGTGTACTCACGAACATTAGCCCGGGGAAGCTCTCCGAACCGGCGAATAACGAGTGTGCGTGCACACCACATGCTGCTGCAACCGGCATTAATGTAGGGGCCTAGGGACAAACTACGTGGACCAGGTATGCATGCTTTAAGACTCGAAAGCAGCGTCACTGAATATAGTAGTGCGAGGCCCTCGACACTCATCTGTAACAGCCTGTACCACCGACCTGAAGCTAAGAATTGGCCAAGGTAGGCTTACACCGTTGGCAAGGTTCCGCTCTAGCAGGCTACAAACTAGGCTTAGGCCGATGCGGGAGCAAATCCACATCGGTTGTCCGGGTGGAAGCAAAGTACGTTATGCTTCGCTCTGGATCCCGACCGGTGGGGACAAAGTACGTTATGTCCGCTCTCAGCCTCTAGATGATGACAAACCCTACTATACTAGCTAAGGTACATAACAATCGATTCCTGGCTAATCATACATTCTCAACATAAAACACATAACCTTGCATGGTACTACGAACTTAAATAGGAATCTTAAGCATGCTGGAAGAACAAACCTAGCATGGCACTAACATGTAAAAACAAGCAAAAATACTAGCAAGAAGTCAACACAAGCTGACCTAAAACTAACATGCTCATAACATTCAACAAACATACAAGGCACATCATGATAATATTGCAGGGTCCACAAAACCATGTTAAGAAATCCTTACCTGGATCAAGTAAGAAAGTAATCACAACAAACAAACAAGCAACCCTCGAGTCAACTCGTACAACCTAGGCAATCAATAAAATCAACCTAATTAAAATTATCATCTAAAACATCTAAGGGTCCAAAAGAGCAAAGGCTCAAGAATTACCAACCAAGAAGTTGCGGTTCGCAGTTGCGGGGGCATGCGAGGCAAACAGTTAGGGCGTTGTGCGACGTCGCGAGGGCCACTACTGTAAGAACCCGACCCAAAATACGGTCCTAAACCTAGGTTCTCACTTAGCATGCAAGTTAAATATTTCACCGAGCGGTTTAGTGCTCATATTTAAAACCATTCAAAACATTTAGAACGGGGAATGCTTAAAACATAATCAACAATTTTGTTTAAGAAAAACCAACGAAGTAAAACAAGCTTTGGCCAAGTATATATAAAAACATTCAAAACAGTTCAAACAACTTTTAATAATGGTTCCCCTAGGACTCCTGTCCATCTACATGCTGAACAAATATGCAAACAATAAAGACAGAGTGCCGGCAGCTCCCATGATCAATCAGCTCCCTCCGCTAGCCGTCCTGGTGCTGTCCCGAGTTACCTGGTGGAAAACCACAGAAATAAGGGTGAGTATAAACATACTCAGTAAGAATCCCCAACCGGGGTACAATACGATACATCAATCATCTAGCACCCTAGTATACATGCAAACAGTTACCAACACAGATCATAGCTCAACGAGCTTACAAGGCAGAATCTAGATTCCTCGGAAGTCTCCTACTTCCGGCCTAATGATTAGCTCTCATAACCAATCCCGGGACATCTCCGAGGGTCTTTCTCCCTCGGCCAATTGATTAGCTCAAAAGCCAATCCCAAAGATGTCCGACACCCTCGAGGGTCTTTCTCCCTCGACCAAATGATTAGCTCAAAAACCAATCCCAATGGGTGTCCTCAAGGGCCTTCTTACCCTCGCTAATAAATCTGGACTACCGGGAGAGTACCCGAAGTCTGGCTCTAAACAGGAAGGAACTGGTGTACTCACGAACATTAGCCCGGGGAGCTCCAACCGGCGACTAACGCGTGCTTGGCGCGCACACCGCATCTTCTTGACACCCGGCGTAAATGTGGGGCCTAGGTACAAACCACGCGCCGGCCGGTGCACGTATGCCTAAAGACTCGTAAAGCGGTGTCACCGAACACGATGAGTGCGAGGCCCTCGGCGATCATCTGTGCGGCACTGTACCACCGACTGAAGCTAAGAACCGGCCAAGGCGCGAGCTTGCAGGTGTTAGCAGGTTCCGCTCTAGCGGAGCTACAAACTAGGCTTATGCGGATGTGGTAGCTAAATCCACATCGGCTGCCGGGGAAGCAATGTACGCGTTATGCTTCGCTCTACTCCCGACCGATGGGGACAAGGTACGTTATGTCCGCTCTCAGCCTCTAGATGATGACAAACTCTACTATACTAGCTAAAAGTACAGAGTAACTGATTCTTGGCTAAACATACACATAATCATCAATCATACATAACCTAGCATGATACTACGAACTTAAAGCAGGAATCTCGAGCATGTTGGAAGAACAATCCTAACATGGCACTAACATGTACAAACAAGCAAACATGCTAGCAAGAATGCAATCACAAGCTGTCCTATCCACTAATCATGTTCATAAAAGTAAACATGCATATAAGGCACAATCAAGAAAGCATCGCAGGGTCCACACAACCACGGTAAGAGATCCTTACCTGGAAACGAGCAGAAATAACTTTCACAATCAAATAGTGACCCTCGAGCTTTAAAGCGAAACCGAGCAACCTAAGCATTTTAATAAAAACAACCTAATTAAATAAACGGCAGCCAATAGCCTAGGGTCCAAAAGAGTGGAGGCTCGGGAATTACCAAACGAGAGGGTACTAGGTCTCGGCCCCAACAATCTTGGCAAAACAGGCTCTCGGCGGCAAGTGGTGGAGTAGGACGTCTGGGTGAGCAGGCGCAGCGCGTCATTGGCGCTGCTGGCGCTGTCGGCGCGCTAGCATGGCGGGCATCGCTGGGCTGTCCGGCGCGACAAGGGACGGACGCTGGCGCTGGGCTGCGCGCGGACTGCGACAGATCGCCGGGGCGCTGGAGAGCGGACGCGGACGAGCGGCATGGGCACGCAGACGCGAGCGGTGCTGGGGCACGAGCGCGCGGCAGGGGCGACATCTTCGGCGCGGTGCAGGGCGGCCTAGTGCGGGACGGCGCGGCGCGTCTGGGAGACTTGATGCAGGTCGGTGCGGCGCGACTGGGCAGAGTATAGGGCTGGGCAGCCTGGTGAGGAGCGGTGGGTTGTCTGGTGCGCCTGGGCTGGGCGGCTGGCTGCCTGCAGTGCGCTCGGGCTGGGCGCCTGGCCGCTCGTGCGACTGGCTGTGGCCGAGCTTGGTCTGGCTTAGGAAGTCTTCTTGCTAGGCGATGCTGGGGGCTGGCTGGTGCGGCTGGGCATGGCTGGGCGGCTAGGGGTTCTTGGTGAGGTCGGCTAGGAGAGAGAGAGAGAGAGAGAGAGAAAGAAAGAAAGAGAGGATTTTGCAAAACAAGGGGAAAAGCGGTTTTCTTGATTTTCTTTCCTTTTCCCTAATTAAATAGGTCTAAAATCCCTTCCCAAAGCTTCCTCTTTCCAAACCCGGCCGAAGCAAACTTATTTTAAAATAAAACTCTCTTTTCCTACAAACTCCCCAATACCATTTAGGGCAAGGGCTCAAAACCCAATGGAAGCACCAAAATTACAATTAATTTTGCCATTTTCTAAAACACCTCCAAACTTCCAAACAACTTGCCCAAACCTCTCGGGTCTTGCAACCAACAACCATTAAGCTTCGACAAAGGCAGGAATGACCCTGAAATCTTGAAAATCCACAAAACCCTGACCGGGGGCAAAAGACCAAAATGCCCCTAAGGGTTAAAACAGCTCTAACGGCCCATCCGAACATCCGAATAATGACCCGAAATCACCTGGGTAACCTAAATAGAAAACTGGGCCGTTACAATACTCCCTCCTTTTAAGACTTTCATCCTCGAAAGTCCTAAGACGAAAACAACTCTAGGAAAACTCCACTGATTCTTAACCAACCAAGCTCCCGGTTAAGACAACACAAATCCTTCTTCGAAACCGAACCCTCTTGGTTTCCCAAAGGCTACAAGCCCAAAAGACACCGAGTCTGCCACAAACTATCACAACCAAAACTGAACTAACACTGAACTTCGAAGAAGTCATGCGATAGCTAGTCGGTGAGTCACACCCTCTGACTCGCACCAACTCTCAAACGGTCTTACGACTCTAGGGCTCACTTATCCCTGCTAACCCAACTCGGAACGCCTCTCTATGGCGCTACTCACAGCAAGCTCGAGGACTGGTCACAAGCTCTAAACTCTTCGCCGAGCACTGGCATAACTTCTCTGGCTCGCAGCTGTTAACAAACAGCCTTAACTCTACACCATGCTGACCAAACAACTAAACCTCCCAGGTTTCAGAAACTAAACGGCCTACTCTTACTTCGCAAGAGATCTGCGAGCCCCAATGGTTGCCTACAATCCTTAACGAAATCCAATTCGAACCACCAACTGGTGACTGATCCCAAGGCAAGCTTCTCAAACTAGCATGCGTCCACAACACTTAAGCAACCATCTTACGAGAAATCAAAGCACCAAAGCCAAGCGGCACTTTTTTGGTTCACCAAGCGGCTACCACCACTCACACTAGCTGAAACTTCAGCTTCGGCCACCCCTGAACGACAAGGTCCAGGAACAGGCTCCACTCAGCCAAATTAATAAACCAGAGCCCCTCATCGGCCGACAACAAACTTTCCAATGCAATCCGATCAGCCACTGGCCTAGGTGAACATCGCCAGACAGGAAAACAAACAACATTCCTTTCACGGAAACCTCGAGCAGCAAAGAATAAAACATCACGCGGCTACTAGCAACACAATAGCTGGAGGATAACAACTCAAAGGTTTTACCAACCAATGCCACGGCACCACTGTGCCAACCCACTCAACTGTGACTCAGCTAAAACGCCAACTGCGAACGCACATCAACTAGGGACGAAGCCCAAGAAGGGCTTGCTCTGCAGAAACTCAACTCAAGTCTTACAACGAGCGAACCTCGTCTCCAAACTGCCACTCAACTCTTAAGTCCATCTGGCTGCTCTATGGACTTCCTCCTTTTAAGCTTAGACCCATCTCAACTTCCCGGCTAAGAACTTCACACACGAAGCAGTGCGCGAGGATAAGGATAGCGTCGACCTCAAGCTGGCGGATCAAGAACAATACGAGTCAGCAAGACTACCTCAAAAGTTAAAACTCGAGACCGGCATCCACGGTGCAGCTCAACCACCAAAGAATTAAGGGGGGTCTACAAGCTCCAAAGATCCAACAACCATCCGCCAACAACTCAAGCCCTTGAACTGGTGGCTTTCGCCTCTCGCGGAACAAACAACTTTCCGCTTGCTAACAAACAGACGCAGGGCACTCTCGCTAGGGTGACCGCGCGCTACTCGATCAACTACACAACTCGGGAGCTAAGTCGACTCCTCCTCTCTGAGAACGAATTCCTAGCAAGCGGACTTCCGAAGGATAGCGAATTTCACACACGCTCGCTGTCTTGCTCAAACTCAACGGTAACAACCACCAACTCTTCTCGGAAGAAACATCCAAGGATTCCTCAATCGCTTGAACCACCAACTAAGCACTAGCGGTACTTACTCAACCGCTGAGGGGGAGGCCAACTCCCAAAACTACCTGACTAGGAACAAGTCCTCAGGGCGACGCCAGCTTGGTCGAACCAAGCTAGCCCTAGAAAACAGCAAGGGAACCAAACCTTGGCCAACGCCAAGTACCACCTTGCTAAGAATTCTAAAAACCAACGCGGAGGTTACTAAGATTAACTCTAGCTTGTCAACCGTCTACAAGCATCCAACAACTCAACCGAGGAACACTGCCTGGGTCTGACCGAGCTCTGGTGCGGCTCTCCACAACTTAGGGTTCCTCCGATCACCCTCCAACACATACTGACTACAAGCAGTCTAACAGACATCTGGCTACACGAGCACAACTCCCTTCAGCATCTCAACTATACTAGCCAAAAGCTCTTCCTTGCCACACCTGAATCGAGCATGGGGCGTTGCTCCACAAAATCCAGAATGTGCCTTACCACACCTGATGCAATGAGCCTGCTGCCAGGCACCGCCTTGCTGATGATCCAGAACTCTGACCTGCGGTCGGCGCTGATCCCGACCCCTAGACTGGCCATGTCGGCGAGTCTGCTATCCACCTGAGCGGGAACCACCGGAAGGCCCAATCTCCCTCTTGCTCAAAGCATCAGCCACAACGTAGCATCTACCCAAGGTAAGGATCCGAACAACACTCTCTTAGCCATGACGGCCAGCAACTACGCGAATATGCTACCATCGCCCTTGTTCGGTTCCAACTGAACTCCAACCATCGATCAACAAGAAATGCCTCTACCCAGGTCAAGGGCCAACTAGCATAACTTGCCTAAGCAATAACACGGTTACAGGCACGGTATCCTCACAACCAAGGTTAGGGCGCTTGCCAGGAACTAAAGCCCTAACACCTCAAGAACTGAGCACTTGCTACTCAACACGATCCTCTAGTGGTTCCTGCAAAATACACCGCGGAACGAGCTACACAAAAGTACACCGGCGTGTACAGCTCCAACATGGTTCCTTAAGATCCAAACCAACACGTACTCTCACACGAGGCAACTTTTGCCTCCCAAAAGAGCCACAACTAGCAAAGGAGCAACAAGAGTTCAAACCACTCGGGTCAACTCACCACGAAAAGCTACATTGGTCAACTCACTCTTACAAGAGCATAACCACACCAAGCTGACATCCCTCATACCAATGTGCCCACTAAATGCTCCGCTCAACCATCCAACTCATGGCTCTAACACTGGATCAACCACGCATCCTCGAAGCCAACTCTACCCTTATTAGGGTAACTCCAAGGGTAGTCGAAACACACTACCGCCAAGCTGGCTCACAAGCTCACACACAAGCGCGAGAACTCAGACGCGCTAGCCCTCACCAACCTACAACATCCTTTGTACCCAACTCTCGGTGACCTAGAAAAGCACCTACTTTTCCCTCAAATGACCTCACACTTGTAGTTCTCTGACTACCACCGAGCTAGATCTCTTAAGCAATCCAAACAGATGCAACTTCAGAAAAACGGGTACAAGGCTAGTAGGGATGCTATACTCCAGGCGGGCATGGAACCACTTGCACCAAAAGTGCCAACTGGCCCGAAACTAGTCCTCCTCTCCAACTTGGTGCCAATAGGCACTACATCCTGCACAACACAAAACAACCAAATACGAGCCTAATGCCCCTCTGAGGGTAGGGAAGGTCACACTCCAAGTGACGGGGATTTGGCACTTAACACAAGAGTCTCAACACTCGAGCAGTCTAATCTCTGGCATCTTGTCTAACAGACATGCCATGACCTACTCTTGCATCCCACTCAATGCTCAATAAATACTCAGGCCGACTCTCTAGTGGCAAAAACTTGTTCCACACTAGGGACATGCAAATAAAAGAGTGCTCCACTCTACTAGCGAACTGAAACCCATGACGGATTAAGTCCTGGCAAACAAACCTCGCACCGCTCTCTGGCCACAGGGTACTAGTAGGACTGGCTGCAAAACAACCGCAGGCTTGCAGGAGGACAAGATGTCTCTGCATCTTCCTCAAAAGCTACTAGCCTGGCTACTTGCCAATCGATCGGGTGGCTGGTGGAGACTCTGCTGGTCCGCCTCTCTCAGGGGACTTCCACCACCAAACTGCTGTATCAAACAGCACAAGAACGGCACGCCTCGGCCTCTGAACATCAGATAATCCCAACACTCGGATGATAAACTCGAACATGGTCAACCACCTTGCCGCTACCAGCAGGTTCTCTAAAGCATCAAGCTCCTCAGGCTTCCACTTGCCAAACTCGGCGGCTCCATCAAAGCTAACTAACTCATCAACATAAACTTGCTGATCCTGCCCTTCCAGAAACCTCTGGGGCTATTGGAGCTACTAGGGGGCATCCTAAATAAACTCTGTTAGCTAAGGCTATCTGTGCCCAGGACTCCTCACTTCGCGCTACAGTCTGCGCCTGGGTCTCCGCTCTCTGATAGCTAAAAGACCTGCCATCAACTCTCTCATGGCTGGAGCACACTCTGCTCAAGGAGTCTCACTCTGAGGCGTGCTAGCCTCTACCCCCTACTCTTGGCAACTCATCTGCCAGGGCCAAAGGTGGCCTACGGGTCTAAACAACCCTGGACGAGGTCTCATCATCAACATGAACGGTCCAACTCCTCGATTGGAGATACCAAACGTCCCTGCTACTCTATGTGAAAACAACATACTGGCAATCTACACAAAGCATAGAAGCTAGCCCACGCTGGGGCTCTCACTGCCAAACAAGGGTAACACATGTATACTAGATGCAGTATTGTAAAATAAAACCCTTAGCTTAATGAACTCAGACAAACCTGACGGCCGCGGAGTGCTGATGATCATGGGGCAACAACCTACAAAGCAGGTTAGTCTACAGAATCTATGACTCTGTGCTCTGATACCAACTGTAAGAACCCGACCCAAAATACGGTCCTAAACCTAGGTTCTCACTCAGCATGCAAGTTAAATATTTCACCGAGCGGTTTAGTGCTCATATTTAAAACCTTTCAAAACATTTAGAACGGGGAATGCTTAAAACATAATCAACAATTTTGTTTAAGAAAAACCAACGAAGTAAAACAAGCCTGGCCAGTATATATAAAAACATTCAAAACAGTTCAAACAACTTTTAATAATGGTTCCCCTAGGACTCCTGTCCATCTACATGCTGAACAAATATGCAAACAATAAAGACAGAGTGCTTGGCGGCTCCATGATCAATCAGCTCCCTCCGCTAGCCGTCCCGGTGCTGTCCCGAGTTACCTGGTGGAAATCCACAGAAATAAGGGTGAGTATAAACATACTCAGTAAGAATCCCCAACCGGGGTACAATACGATACATCAATCATCTAGCACCCTAGTATACATGCAAACAGTTACCAACACAGATCATAGCTCAACGAGCTTACAAGGCAGAATCTGGAATCCTCGGAAGTCTCCTACTTCCGGCATAATGATTGGCTCTCATAACCAATCCTGGGACATCTCCGAGGGTCTTTCTCCCTCGGCCAATTGATTAGCTAAAAAACCAATCCCAATGGGTGTCCTCAAGGGCCTTCTTACCATCGCTAATAAATCTGGACTATCGGGAGAGTACCCGAAGTCTGGCTCTAAACAGGAAGGAACTGGTGTACTCACGAACATTAGCCCGGGGGAGCTCTCCAAACCGGCCACTAATGTGTGTGCGCGCACACCGCATGCTGCTGCAACCGGCGTAAATGTGGGGGCCTAGGTACAAACTACGCGGGCCAGGTACGCATGCCTAAAGACTCAGAAACGGTGTCACTAAACATAGTAGTGCGAGGCCCTCGGCACTCATCTGTGCAGCCTGTACCACCAACCTGAAGCTAAGAACCGGCCAAGGCAGGCTTGCACCGTTGGCAGGGTTCCGCTCTAGCAGGCTACAAACTAGGCTTATGCCGTTGTGGTAGCTAAATCCACACATCATTGCCGGGGAAGCAATGTACGTTATGTTTCGCTCTACTCCCGACCGGTGGGGACAAAGTACGTTATGTCCTCTCTCAGCCTCTGGATGATGACAAACTCTACTATACTAGCTAAAAGTACAGAGTAACTGATTCCTGGCTAAACATACACATAATCATCCATCATACATAACCTAGCATGATACTACGAACTTAAAGCAGAAATCTCGAGCATGCTGGAAGAACAATCCTAGCATGGCACTAACATGTACAAACAAGCAAACATGCTAGCAAGAATGCAATCACAAGCTTTCCTATCCACTAATCATGTTCATAAAAGTAAACATGCATATAAGGCACAATCAAGAAAGCATCGCAGGGTCCACACAACCACGGTAAGAGATCCTTACCTGGAAACGAGCAGAAATAACTTTCACAATCAAATAGTGACCCTCGAGCTTTAAAGCGAAACCGAGCAACCTAAGCATTTTAATAAAAACAACCTAATTAAATAAACGGCAGCCAACAGCCTAGGGTCCAAACGAGAGGGTACTAGGTCTCGGCCCCAACAATCTTGGCAAAACAGGCTCTCGGCGGCAAGTGGGCAGCGGGACGTGCTGGTGGGAGAGAAGTGGCGGCGCCGGGCGCCAGTGGGCGCAGTGGGCGCTGTGGTGTCTGGCTTTGGGCTGGCGCGGCAGGGGACCTTGTGGCTGGCGCTGGCTGCGCTGCTGGCGCGACGCGAGTGGCGCAGCGCTGGCGGGCGCGGACGCGACGAAGCGACGCACGCAGACGCGCGGCGGTCTTTGAAGCGCTTGGCGCGTATAGCGGCGGCGGCGCGTTGCAGAAGCGGCTAGTGCGGGAGGCCGGTGCGGCGCGCGTCTCGGGCGACTTGATGTAGGTCGGTCTGCGCGGCCGGGCAAATCTGAGGTTGTGTGCGGCAAGCGTCTGGGCGACTGGTGCGGAGCGGCTGGGTTGTCTGGTGCGCTGGCTGGGCGCTGGCTGTCAGTGCGCTGGTGGTAATTGGCCTTGTGCTGGTGCTCTTGGGGTGTCTGAAATTTGGCGAAGTGCGGCTAGGGTGGTCTGGGCTAGCTGGTGCGGCTGGGCATGGTTGGGCGGCTAGGGTTTCTTGGTGAGGTCGGCTAGGAGAGAGAGAGAGAGAGAGAGAGAGAGAAAGAAAGAGAGGATTTTGCAAAACAAGGGTAAAAGGGGTTTTCTGGATTTTCTTTCCTTTTCCCTAATTAAATAGGTCTAAAATCCCTTCCCAAAGCTTCCTCTTTCCAAACCCGGCCGAAGCAAACTTATTTTAAAATAAAACTCTCTTTTCCTACAAACTCCCCAAGACCATTTAGGGCAAGGGCTCAAAACCCAATGGAAGCACCAAAATTACAATTAATTTTGCCATTTTCTAAAACACCTCCAAACTTCCAAACAACTTGCCCAAACCTCTCGGGTCTTGCAACCAACAACCATTAAGCTTCGACAAAGCGGGAATGACCACGAAATCTGAAAATCCACAAAACCACCCGATCGGGGGCAAAAGACCAAAATGCCCCTGAGGGTTAAAACAGCTCTAACGGCCCATCCGAACATCCGAATAATGACCCAAAATCACCTGGGTAACCTAACTAGAAAACTGGGCCGTTACAACTACGCTGTGGCTGGACACGGTGAGTGCTCGTGGGCGCGAACTAACATACAGTAGAGGCGAACGCGCGGGAGGGAAGGGCGAAGGGGTGCTGCATCGCGGCCTGGAAACTCGTGGCTGCGATCGGGAGAAGGGGCTAGTGCATGGGTGAGCGGTCAGGTGCAATGAGCTACTGCAGCTCCTCTGGTGCGGCAGTGTGAGGGCGACGCTGCAAGGCTTTGGCGATGATGCGTTCGCTGGGGCGAGCTAACGGGGCTGCTGCTGGTCTCAGCAGACAACCACACACATACACACAACTTCGACTGTCAAGGTTCAGCCAACAACAAATGACTAAGGAGGAAGAAGAAGAAAAGGAAGAAGGAACGAACTTAACTCTTGGTTCTTGATTCTTAGAGAAACGCCAAGAAAGATGGAGGGGAAGAGTAGAAGAGTTGGAATCGGCAAGGTGAGGGTGAGGTTGCAGGTGAAAACTTTTAGGAGAAGGAAAAATATGATTCTTTCCTATTTAAAATACAATTAGGTTTAGCAATTCCCTTCCCTGGGCTTTCCCCCTTCGAGTCTCAGCTGAAGCAACCTTTTTCACCTTAATTAACTTATTTAAATCCTTGCCTCCAAACCCTTTTAGGCCAAGGGTTCAAATCCCAATGGAAGCACTTTAATTCCTTTAATTTTATAATTAACCCAAATCACCTCCAAGCTTCTGAACAACCACAACAAACCCTTGAAACTTGCAACCATTAATAGTCAAGCCTCAACAAAAGACAGGGAAAACCCTAGAATTCTAAAAACACACAAACCCTGACCGGGGAGCAAAATGACCAAAATACCCCTAAGGGTTAAAATACCTCTAATGGCCCAACCGAACACCCAAATAATGAACCAGAAGCACCTGAAGAATCGGAACAGAAAACTGGGTCGTTACAATACTCCCTCCTTTTAAGACTTTCGTCCCCGAAAGTCCTAAGACATAAATAGCTCCGGGTAATGAGTCTTCATCTCATCCTCTAACTCCCAAGTGGCTTCCTCTGCCCTCTGATGTCTCCACTGAACCTTCACCAAGCTTATCTCTCTGTTACACAAAGTCTTGAGCTCCTGGGACAAAATCTGCACAAGCTTCTCCTCGAAGCTCAAATCCTCATTTAGCTCGAAAGGCTCATGATCTACCACATGTGTCGGGTCTGCCACGTACTGCCTTAACATCGAAACGTGGAACACATTATGGACTACTGCCAACGATGGGGGCAATGCCAACCGATAAGCCACTACTCCAATCATTTCTAGATTCTCAAAAGGCCCTATAAACCTGGGGCCCAATTTACCTCGCTTACCAAACCTCAACACACCACGCATCGGTGCTACCTTCAGGAATACATGTTGACCAACCTCGAATTCCAAGTCCCTACGCCTAATATCGACGTAACTCTTCTACCTACTCTAAGCTGTCAACATGTGACCACTGATCTTCTGCACTGCGTCATTCGTCATCTGAAGTAACTCGAGACCCAAAACCTGTCTATCACCAACTGTAACGACCCGACCCGAAACAATCTTTTCCAATAAATAAAACTCACTTAAATCCAACTCCCAAAGCAACACTAAGGGCCCGGGCTCGAATCCCAAAGGAAGCACACAACCAACCATCACTTAGCCAAAGCCCAAACCACAACCGAGCATCCAACCGACTAGCCCAAACACCTCGGGACTCGCAACCAACAACAAACAAGCCTCGACAAAGGCAGGAGCGACCTCGAAGCCCTGAAAACCACAAATCCTGCCTGGGGAGCCAAAAGACCAAAATACCCCCAAGGGTCAAAACCGCTCTAATGACCCAACCAACAACCGAATCTTGACACGAAGGCACCTCGAAAAATGGAATAGGAAACTGGGCTGTTACAATACTCCCTCCTTTTAAGACTTTCGTCCTCGAAAGTCCTAAGACGAAACAACTCTAGGAAAACTTCACTGATCCAGCCAACTGAACTTCTCGGCCAACAACACCAACCTTCTTCGAAAACCAAAACCCTCTTGGGTTCTCAAAAACTCAAGGCCACAATGCCATCCAGACTGCCACAACCTATCTCAACCAAGACTGGGCATACCTGAACTCCAAGGGAATAGACGGCAAACCACATCCTCAACTCGCACCAACTCTCAAAGGGTGCTACTCTCAGCAAACTCGAGGACTGACCACAAGCTCTGAAACTCTACACCACACACTAGCAAAACTTCTCTGGGAGCTCACAGCTGCTAACAAGCAACCTCAACCCACAACAAACTGGCCAAACAACTGAACCTTCCAGGTTCTAGAAAACCAAACGACCTACTCTTACTCACACCAGCTGAAACTTCAGCTACGGCCACCTCTAAAAGACAAGGGCCAGGCACAGGCTCCACTCGGCCAAACCAACAAACTAGAGCTCCTCATCGACCGAACGCAAACTTTTCGGAGCAAACCTACAAGCAACTGGCCAAAGAAAATACTGCCAGGCTAGGAACAACCAACAAAATTCCTCTCAAGGAAAACTAGCATTGCAAGGACTAAACCATCACGCAGCTCTCTGCGGCATAACACCTTGAGGAAAACAGCTCAACAGCTTTACCAACCAAAGCCCCGGCACCTCCATGCCGACTCACTCAAACGAGGCTCCGCTACGCCAACTGCGAACGCACAACAACTAGGAGCAAAGCCCGAGAAGGGCTTGCTCAGCAGAACTCAAACCAAGCTCATAACGAGAACCGCTCGCCTCCAAGCTACTACTCAACTCTAAAAATCCAACTGGCTACTCAAAGGACTTCTCCTTTAAGCTTAAGCCTAACTCAACTTCTAACCAGAAGCTCCACTGCCGAAACCTCACAAGGAAAACGGATAACGACAACCTCAAAGCGTACGGATCCTGAGCCATACGAATCCGCAAGACTACCTCAAGTGCTAACACTCGAGGCTGACATCTAGGGAGCAACTTAACCACCACAGAGACTAGGGGAAAGGGAAATCTTCAATCCCCAAAGAACCAACAACTTGCCAGAAACAACTCTTCTTGGTGGCCACCGCCGCCCATGCGGGACAAACAACTTTGCTTGCTAACAACACAAAGCAGGGACCCTCACGCTGGGCTGACCACTGCGCTACTCTGATCCACCACACAACTCAGGAGCTAAGCTGACTCCTGCCAAACGGGAAACGACTTTCCCCGCAAGTAAACTCTAGAAGGGCAGCGAACTCACACACGCTCGCTGACTTGCACAAACCCAAGGCAACAGCAACCAACTCTCTTGGAAGCAACACCCAAGGGAAAACTCAACCAATCGGATCACCAATCCGAAACTAACAACACTTACTTAAATGTCGAGGGAGGGGTCAACTCCCAAAACTTCCTGACTAGGAACAAGACCTCAGGGCAACGCCCTCCAGTTTGAACCGAACTAGCTCTCGAAACAACAAGAGGACCAAACCTTGGCCCAACACTCACAAGAGGCAAAACAACCCTTACTGCAGCCTGTAGAACACCATCCAAGAGTCCACCTCACTGGACAAACAACTGCTTGCAAGCAGCCAACAAAATTTTCCTTCAAGCTAGCACCTCTACCATCAACTCATGGCTACGGGAGAAATCTGACACTCCTAGAAGGAAACGGCTCTTACAAGCAGACAACTGAAGGACAGAGAGCTCCACATACGCTCACTGTCTTGTTCCACTAGAGCAACAACATCTAAATCTCACGGGGCAACAACAGGGGTCCATCTCAGACTGAACCTCCAAATGCCAAAGCGGGGCAACTCAACATCACGGAAAAAGAAAACAACCAACTGGGCACGAACCATTCGCCCCACGAGCAAAGCTAATCTCTAGCAGCTCCAAACCACACCTTGGACAACACCAAGCATCAACTTGCCACCGCACCGGAACCAATCCGGACTCTACTCCAAACAACCACTGGCTTGCTAGTCTACCAAGATCGCTAGCAACTCACCCAAGGCTACAAACTACACGCCCCGGCTAGCCAATCTGAAACTCACTACTGTGCTGGACCGAGCTGCGAGAGGCTCTCCACAACCTAGGGTTCTTGGCAACCCTCGACACACACCTTGTCGACAAGCGAGCTAACGACCAGCTTTGCACGAGCAGGCACAACTCTCCAGCATCTCAACTATGCTGGCCAACTCCAACTCCTTGGGAACCAACAGGACCCGAAACGCTACCGAATGCGTCGTCCTCCTACTCAAACATCAGCCTCAACAAGGCTCCTACCCAAGGAAAGGATCCAAACAACTCTCTTAGCCAAGGCGATCAGAAACTGCGCGGCTTTGCTACCACCGCTCTTATTCAGTTTCCAACTGAACTCCAACCGAAGGAACACCAAAAGTTCCTTCTCCACACGATGCTAAAAGCTGAGGCAACCTTGCTCTACCAAGGCATAACCATGCCACACCGAACTTACTTTATACCAAGCCTCTACCAAGGGTGCTTACCCATAAGGCATCCAAATCCTCTCGCAAGGCATCAACTCATCTCGCCTCAAAAGCATCCAACTCGCCTCATGGCATCCAACTCGCCTCATAGGCATCCAACTCATGGTCCCTCTGCTGGACCAAACTCGCATCTACGATGCTCAACTCTCCTCATATTAAGGCACTCGAAGGTAGTTGACTGCACTACCAACCACAAAGAAACTCTTGGCCTTAACACTAGCGCGAGACTCACGCGCACCAACACTTACCAACCGCCAACCTGCTGACTTACTAAATCTCCAGAAACACTGGGAAGAGGCTCCGTGTAACAGCCCAGTTTCCTATTCTAGTTTTCGAGGTGCCTTCGGGTCAAGATTCAGTTGTTTGGTTGGGTTTTAGAGCCGTTTGGTGCCTTGGGGGTATTTTGGTCTTTTGGCTCCCCAGGCAAGATTTGTGGTTTTCAGGGCTTCGAGGAAGCTCCTGCCTTTGTCGAGGCTTGTTTGTTGGTGGCTGCGAGTCCCGAGGTGTTTGGGCTAGTCGGTTGGATGCTCGGTTGTGGTTTGGGCTTTGGCAAAGTGTTGGTTGTTGGGTGTTTCCTTTGGGATTTGAGCCCGGGCCCTTAGTGTTGCTTTGGGAGTTGGATTTAAGTGAGTTTGATTTATTGGAAAAGGTTGCTTCGGTGGGTCTCGAAGGAGGAAGCCGAGAAATGGGATTTTGAGGTTTTAAAAAGTGGATAAGGTTGGATTTTTGGATAAAATCCCATATTTTTCCTTTTATCCCATTTTCCTTTTTATTTTCCATTTTCTTTTATTTTTTTTCCAAAACCACTTTTTTTTCTCTCTCTCTCTCTCTCTCTCTCTCTCTCCCCGACCTAGCTCCCCCACCTAGCCGACCTAGCCCCTTGGCTAGCCCAGCCAGCCCGAGTAGCCCAGCCAGCCCGAGCCAGCCCGCTCGCCCAGCCAGCTCGAGCGCCCAGCCCTGCTCGCGTCGCCCAGGCAGCCTCGCCCAGCTCGCGTCGCCCAAGCCCCTGCCTCGCACAGTGTCGCCCAGCTCGTGTCCGTCGCACCGAAGTCGCCCGCCTGATGCCGGTGTCGCCGGCCGCGCCATCGCGCGATGTCGCCCGACCCGCCGCTCGCCGCGAGCCGTCGCCCAGGCCGTCTTGTCTGCGCACTGTGCCATGTCGCGCACCCTCGTCCCTGTAGATCGTCGTGCCCGCGCGCGTGCCCTGTAGCTATCTCGTCGTGTCGCTCGCGCCCGCGCGCCGTCCCCATGCCAAGCGCGCCGCCGCGCGCATCCATCGCGCCAGCAAGCAGCGCCGCGCCGCGCGCGCCTGTGCATCATGCACCAGCGCCCGTGCAGTGCAGCGCCCAGCGAGCCCCCTACGGCCCCAGCTCGCCCAGCCAGCTCTTTTGGCTGCCTAGCCCGTGCAGCAGGCTCGTTCGCGTGTCAGCCGCGCCTCGTGAGTTGCTCCCGAGCCGAGCCCTATTTATTTTATTGTATTTATGGCTATTTTATGATTATTGATGTCTTTGTTTGGCTCACTATAGGTTGCTCGGGTTCGATCGCAGTTATTTTTATTGTGTGTTGTTGCCTTCCAACCAGGTAAGGATTTCTTACCGGAGTTGTGTGGGCCCTGTGATATTTTCATGATTATACCTTGCTTGTTTGCTGACTGTTATGAGCATGATAGTAATAGATCAGCTTTGATTGATTTATGCTAGCATGTTTGCTTGATTTTACATGTTAGTGCCATGCTAGGTTTGTTCTGCCAGCATGCTTATGATTCCTGCTTAAGCTCGTAGTATCATGCTAGGTAATTGTGATTGATGTCGGTCATTGTTTGCTAGCCAGGAATCATTGCTTTAACTCTGTACTCTTAGATAGAGTTGTAGGGTTTGTCATCATCAAGATGCTGAGCGGACATAACGTACTTTGTCCCCACTGATCGGGAGTTAAGTGTGCGAAGCATAACGTATCTTGCTACCCCCCCCCCCTGGTCGCCAAGGTGGATTTAGCTCAGGTCGGGAGTAAAGTGTGCGAAGCATAACGTATCTTGCTCCCCCCCCCCGACCCGTCTGTTGTGAAATTAGCTACCCACTTCGGCATAGCCTAGTTTGTAGCTGCTAGAGCGAAACCACGCTTAGCGGTGTAAGCTGCCTTGGCGGTTCTTAGCTTCGGTCGGTGGATCAGTGTTTGCCAGATGAGCGCCGAGGGCCTCGCGCTACTGTGATCAGTGACACCGCTTCCGAGTCATAGGCATGTGCACCTGGTCCGCGTAGTTTGCCCTTAGGCCCCCGCATTTACGCCGGTTGTAGAGAGCATGCGGTGTGCGCGCACATGCGTTAGTTGCCAGTTCGGAGAGCTCCCCCAGGCTAATGTCGTGAGTACACCATTCCTTCCGTTAGAGCCTGACTTCGGGTACTCTCCGTAAGTCGATTTAGTGCAAGGGCAAGGAGGCCCTTGAGGACATTCTAGGGATCAATGTATTCCCCGAGTGACGAGATACCTCGGTGATGTCCCGAGATTGGTCGATGTATCCAATCCCGGTTAGGCGGAAGAAAGAGACTTAGATGACTCAGATCTTGTTTTATGAGCTCGTTGAGCCATGATCTGTGTTGGTAGCTGTTTGCTTGCATGCTTTAGTACTAGATGACTGATTATATCGTATTGTACCCCGGTTGGGGATTCTTACTGAGTAATTTGTTACTCACCCTTATTTCTGTGGTTTTTCCACAGGTAACCATGGTGCGAGACAGGATGGCTGGAGGAGGAGCTATGATCATGGAAAACCCGTTGTTCAACTCTGAGTCTTATGTTTATGTTATGATTTAAATGTTCTCTGAATGCATGTAGTTGGGCACGGAGCCCTAGGGTGTTTTCTGAATGTATTTCCGGATTCTAGCATTGTTGTAAAGTTTGTAAGGTTTTTAAATGAATCTCTGATCAGAGTAAGTTTTGTAATGTATTTGTCTTAGAACAGGTGCTTGGAAACAGGGACAGGTTCCAGGAAATTATGTTAACTTTTTAAATGGATGTTTTATGTTTTAGTTTTTACTTAGAATCCGAACACCATCTTGCAAATTTTCTGTAGATTTGTAATGTATGCATTGAGGTAACGGCCTAGTTAGAACCCTTCCGGGTCTGGTCGTTACAGGTTGGTATCAGAGCTTAGAGTCATAGATTCTGTAGACTGACCTTTGTTGTAGGTCATTTTTACATGATCATCAGCACTCCGACAGTCATCAGGTACTCCTAAGTTTACTGTTTTAAGAAAGGGGTAAGAATTTACAATACTTTTCATCTAGTGTATGCCTTGTGTAGAGTTGTGGAGCAGAGACGAGCAGGTTCTGACTCGTTGTTGGTTTGGGCTTAGAGAGCCATCATGCCAACTTCCCGCAGTGCGAGCATGATTTAGCAGCTTGTTGAGGTATCCAGATAGTTTCGGATGCCCTGGGACGTCGTCCCCGAGGGAGGCAGAGCTTTGACTCCCGTAGGCCATTTGTGGCCCAGTTGCTACTTTTCCCCTAGTGAGTGGGTGGAGGTGCTCTGTGTAGATCTCCAGTATGTTGATCGCACTCAGAGGAGCAGGACGCTTGGCATGTTCGACTGAGGAGTTGGACTGATCGTGTTGATGTTGAGGCCGCGTCTAGGGTCGTTTAGGCCCGTTAGCCAGAGTTGGCCCTGGCAGTTAAGTTGCCTAGTGGAGGGGGTAGAGGCTAGCACGCCTCAGAGTGAGACTCCTTGAGCAGAGTGTGCTCCAGCCATGAGAGATTGAATGGCAGGTCTTTAGCTATCAGAGAGCGGAGACCCAGGCGCAGTTTGTAGCGCGTAGTGAGGAGTCCCGGGCACAGATAGCCCAGCTGGCAGAGTTTGTTTCGACATTTTTTCCCCAGTAGCTCTTGTAGCATCGGAGGTTCCCGGGAGGGCATGATCAGCAGGTTTATTCAGATGAGGAGTTCTAGTTTGTTGGTAGACTAGCAAGCTAGTGCTTGTTTGGAGTAGAGTCCGGATTGGTTCCGGTGCAGTGGCAAGTTGATGCTTGGTGTTGACCAAGGTGTGGTTTGGAGCTGCTAGAGATTAGTTTTGCTCTTGGGGCGAGTGGTTAGTGCCCTGTTGGTTGTTTTTTCTGTTTCCAGGATGTTGTGTTTCCCCGTTTGGCCTTTGGAGGTTCAGTCTGAGGTGGACCCCTGTTGTTGCCCCGTGAGATTTAGATGTTGTTGCTCTAGTGGAGCAAGACAGTGAGCGTATGTGGAGCTCTCTGTCCTTCGGTTGTCCCCTTGTAAGAGCCGTTTCCTCCTGGGAGTTGTCAGATTTCTCCCGTAGCCATGAGTTGATGGTAGAGGTGCTAGCTTGAAGGAAAAGTTTGTTGGCTGCTTGGAAGTAGTTGTTTGTCCAGTTAGGTGGACTCTTGGATGGTGTTCTAGAGGCTGCAGTAAGGGTTGTTTTGCCTCTTGTGGGTGTTGGGCCAAGGTTTGGTCCTCTTGTTGTTTCGAGAGCTAGTTCAGTTCTAGCTGGAGGGCGTTGCCCTGAAGTCTTATTCCTAGTCAGGAAGTTTTGGGAGTTGACCCCTCCCTCGGCAGTTGAGCAAGTGCTGTTAGTTCCAAATTTGTTATCCGATCGGTTGAGTTTTCCCTTGGTTGTTGCTTCCAAGAGAGTTGGTTGTTGTTGCCTTGGGTTTGAGCAAGTCAGCGAGCGTGTGTGGAGTTTGCTGCCCTTCTGGAGTTTGCTTGCTGGGAAAGTCATTTCCCGTTTGGAAGGAGTCAGCTTAGCTCTTGAGTTGTGTAGTGGATCAGAGTAGCGCAGTGGACAGCCTAGCGAGAGGGTCCCTGCTTTGTGTTGTAAGCAAGCAAAAGTTGTTTGTCCCCGCAAGGGCGGTGGCCAGCCAGTAAGAGTTGTTTCTGGCAAGTTGTTGGTTCTTTGGGGATTGAAGATTTTCCTTTCCCCTAGTCTCTGTGGTGGTTGAATTGCTCCCTGGATGTCAGCCTCGAGTGTTAGCTCCTGAGGTAGTCTTGCGGATTCGTATGGCTCAGGATCCGTAAGCTTTGAGGTTGTCGTTATCCGTTTTCCTTGTGAGGTTTCGGGAGTGGAGCTTCTGGTTGGAAGTTGAGTAGTAGCTTCGAGGCGAGCGTTGCTCGTTATAAGCTTGGTTTGAGTTCCTGCTGAGCAAGCCTTTCTCGGGCTTTGCTCCTAGTTGTTGTGCATTCGCAGTTGGCGTAGCGGAGCCTCGTTTGAGTGAGTTGGCACAGAGGTGCCGTGGCTTTGGTTGGTAAAGCCGTTGAGCTGTTTTCCTCAAGGTGTTGTGCCGTAGAGTGCTGCGTGAGGGTTTAGTCCTTGCAGTGCGAGTGTTCCTTGAGAGGAATTGTGGTGGTTTCCTAGCCTGGCAGTATTTTCTTTGGCCAGTTGCTAGTAGGTTTGCATGGAAAAGTTTGCTTTCTGCCGTTGAGAAATTGCTGCATTTTGTTGGTTGTTTGGTTTACGGAACACAGGAGGTTGATTGTTTTGCTTGATTTTGTTGTTGGGTTGAGGCTGTTTGTTAACAGCTGTGAGCTTCCAGAGGAGTTCGCCACTGCGTGGCGTTGAGTTTTGGAGCTTGTGCCCAGTCTGCGAGTTTGTCGAGAGTAACACCGTAGAGAGGTGTTCAGTGTTGGATTACCTGGGCTTTAGTTTGAGCCCCAGGTTTGTAGGGCCTTTTGAGATCCTTGAGCGGATCGGAGCAGTGGCCTTTCGGTTAACTTTGCCCCGTTTGTGGCAGATTAATTGGCATTGTGGCTTTGAGCCTTTGAGAACCCAAGAGGGTTTGGTTCTCGACGAAGGGCTAGTGTTGTCTTGGCCGAGAAGTTCAGTTGGCTGGATCAGTGGAGTTTTCTTGGAGCTATTTCGTCTTAGGACTTTCGAGGACGAAAGTCTTAAAAGGAGGGAGTATTGTAACAACCCAGTTTCCTATTTCAGTTTTTGAGGTGCCTTCGGGTCAAGATTCAGTTGTTTGGTTGGGTTTTAGAGCTGTTTGGTCCCTTGGGGGTATTTTGGTCTTTTGGCTCCCCGAGAAGGATTTACGGTTTTCAAGGCTTCGAGGAAGCTCCTGCCTTTGTCGAGGATTGTTTGTTGGTGGCTGTGAATCCCGAGGTGTTTGGGCTAGTCGGTTGGATGCTCGGTTGTGGTTCGGGCTTTGGCAAAGTGTTGGTTGTTGGGTGTTTCCTTTGGGATTCGAGCCCGGGCCCTTAGTGTTGCTTTGGGAGTTCGATTTAAGTGAGTTTGATTTATTGGAAAAGGTTGCTTCGGTCGGGTCTCGAAGGAGGAAGCCGGGAAATGGGATTTTGAGGTTTTAAAAAGTGGATAAGGTTGGATTTTTGGATAAAATCCCATATTTTTCCTTTTATCCCATTTTCCTTTTTATTTTCCTTTTTATTTTCTTTTTTTTTTTTCTAAAACCACTTTTCTCTCTCTCTCTCTCTCTCTCTCTCTCTCTCTCCCCGACCTAGCCCCCCCACCTAGCCGACCCAGCCCCTTGGCTAGCCCAGCCAGTCCGAGCCAGCCCGCTCGCCCAGCCCTGCTCGCGTCGCCCAGCCCTGCTCGCGTCGCCCAGCCAGCCTCGCCTAGCTTGCGTCGCCCGAGCCCCTGCCTCGCACAGTGTCGCCCAGCTCGTGTCCGTCCGCCCCCGAGTCGCCTGCACAGTGCCAGCGTCGCCAGTCCGCGCCATCGCGCAATGTCGCCCAGCCCCTGCTCGCGTCGCCCGAGCCCTCGCCCAGGCCGTCTCGTCCTCGCACTGTGCCGTGTCGCGCGCCCTCGTCCCTGTAGCTCATCGTGCCCGCGCGCGTGCCCTATAGCTGTCTCGTCATGTCTCTCGCGCGCAGCGTAGTCACCTGGTGAGCAAGCGCCGCGCGCGCGCCGTGCGCGCGCGCCGCGCGCGCCTGTCGCGTGCGGCCAGCGCCGTGCAGCGCCCCGGCCAGCCCCCTGCGGCCTGGCCCGCCCCTTTGGATGCCTAGCCCGTGCAACCGGCTCGTTCACGTGTCAGCAGCGCCTCGTGAGTTGCTCCCGAGTCGAGCCCTGTTTATTTTATAGTATTTATGGCTATTTTATGATTATTGATGTGTTTGTTTGGCTCGCTATAGGTTGCTCGGGTTCGATCGCAGTTATTTTTATTGTGTGTTGTTGCCTTCCGACCAGGTAAGGATTTCTTACTGAGGAGTTGTGTGGGCCTGCGATATTTTCATGATTATGCCTTGCTTGTTTCTTGTTGTTGTTATGAGCATGATAGTAATAGATCAGCTTTGATTGATTTCTGCTAGCATGTTTGCTTGATTTTACATGTCAGTGCCATGCTAGGTTTGTTCTGCCAGCATGCCTATGATTCCTGCTTAAGCTCGTAGTATCATGCTAGGTAATTGTGATTGATGTCGGTCATTATTTGCTAACCAGGAATCATTGCTTTTACTCTGTACTCTTAGATAGAGTTGTAGGGTTTGTCATCATCCAGTGGCTGAGCGGACATAACGTACTTTGTCCCCACTGATCGAGAGTAAAGTGTGCGAAGCATAACGTATCTTGCTACCCCCCCCCGGTCGCCAAGGTGGATTTAGCTCAGGTCGGGAGTAAAGTGTGCAAAGCATAACGTATCTTGCTACCCCCCCCCCCCCCGACCCGCCGGTTGTGGAATTAGCTACCCACTTCGGCATAGCCTAGTTTGTAGCCTACTAGAGCGGAACCCTACCAACGGTGTAAGCCTGCCTTGGCCGGTTCTTAGCTTCAGGTCGGTGGATCAGGATGCACAGATGAGCGCCGAGGGCCTTGTGCTACTGTGATCAGTGACACCGCTTCCGAGTCATAGGCATGTGCACCTGGCCCGCGTAGTTTGCCCTTAGGCCCCCGCATTTACGCCGGTTGTAGAGAGCATGCGGTGTGCGCGCACACGCGCTAGTTGCCGTTTCGGAGAGCTCCCCCAGGCTAATGTCGTGAGTACACTATTCCTTCCGTTAGAGCCTGACTTCGGGTTCTCTCCCGTAAGTCCAGTTTAGTTCAAGGGCAAGGAGGCCCTCGAGGACATTCTAGGGATCAGTTTATTCCCCCCGAGTGACAGATACCTCGGTGATGTCCCAGGATTGGACAGTGTATCCAATCCCAGTTAGGCCGGAAGAAAGAGACTTTCGATGACTCCAGATCTTGTTTTATGAGCTCGTTGAGCCATGATCTGTGTTGGTAGCTGTTTGCTTGCATGCAAGTACTAGATGACTGATTATATCGTATTGTACCCCGGTTGGGGATTCTTACTGAGTAATTCGTTACTCACCCTTATTTTTGTGGTTTTTCCACAGGTAACCATGGTGCGAGACAGGATGGCTGGAGGAGGAGCTATGATCATGGAAAACCCGTTGTTCAACTCTGAGTCTTATGTTTATGTTATGATTTAAATGTTCTCTGAATGCATGTAGTTGGGCACGGAGCCCTAGGGTGTTTTCTGAATGTATTTCCGGATTCTAGCATTGTTGTAAAGTTTGTAAGGTTTTTAAATGAATCTCTGATCAGAGTAAGTTTTGTAAATGTATTTGTCTTGGAACAGGTGCTTGGAAACAGGGACAGGTTCTAGGATTTGATGTTTGAATTTAAATGGATGTTTTGTGTTTTAGTTTTTAATTAGAATCCGAACACCCTCTTGCAAATTTTATGTAGATTTGTAATGCATGCATTGAGGTAACGGCCTAGTTAGAACCCTTCCGGGTCGGGTCGTTACACTCCGGCTCCTCTCGAGCATCCTTTCGCTTGTAGTCCATCGACTACCACTGAACTAGCCCTCTGGCACGACCTAAACAAGTGCAACTGCCATAAATGGATCCAAGGCTAAAGGAGTGCGCTGAACTCCGGACGGCATAGATCCATCTGCTATGCCCATGCCAAACTCAAGCCTGAACCAGACTTAGTGCCAAAGTGGCACACCAACCAATGCACCTCAAGTGCTACTACTACCAAATCCACATCTTACTATAGATGGGGCCAGCAAAGTCACTACCTCAAGTGACAACAACTCTGGCTAGGCATACGAGGGCTCAACTCAAACAGCCATGCCTATGGCATCTCATTAAACCGAAGGCTCACAGCCTACTCTTGCATCTCCAAAAGATGCTCAACAAAACTCTGGCCGGATCTCTCAACATGCAGCAGCTAGCTCCACTCTAGAAGCTCACCAAGGAAGAGTGCTCAACTCTACCAAACATCTGAGGAAACTGGGCTGTTAAACAACAACAGGCTTGCAAGGGGGCAAAGATAACTCTACATCTGCCTCAAGCCACTAACAAGGCAACTTGCCAATCAATCGGGCGACTGGTGGAGACTCTGCTAGTCCACCTCTCACAAGGGACTTCCACCACCAACTGTTGTACCAAACAGCACAGGAATGGCACACCTCGACCTCTGAACAACAGGGCATCCCAACACATGGATGCTAAACTCAAACCTGGCCAACTGCTTAACTACTAGCAGCAGGACTTTCTAAAACATCGAGCTGTACAGGCATCCATTTGCCAAACTGGGCGGCTCCATCATCGCCAACAAACTCATCGGCATAATCCTGCTGATCATGCCCTCCCAGGAGGATCCATTTTCTCTCTCTCTCTCTCTCTCTCTCTCTCTCTCTCTCTCTCTCTCTCTCTCTCTCTCTCCCCGACCTAGCCCCCCTCCTAGCCCGAGCAGCCCCTTGGCTCGCCCAAGCCCAGCCTGCCCGAGCCCCTGCTCGCCCGAGCTAGCCCAGCCCCAGCTCGCCCGCGCAGTGCCAGCTTCGCCCAGCTCGAGCCCCTGCCTCGCACAGTGTCGCCCAGCCCCCGCGCGCCCTCGCCCAGCCCAGTGTCACACAGCCCCTGCTCCCGTCGCCCAGCCAGCCCGAGCCTCGTCCCAGCTCGTGTCGCGCGCCTTCGCCCTATAGCTTGCCGAGTCGCGCCGCTTCGCTTAGCCTCGCCCAGCCCGAGCATCGCGTCGCCCAGCTTGTGTCTCTCGAGCCTCGCACAGTGTCGCCAGGTCGCGTCCGCGCCCGTGTCGCCCGAGCTTGCCCGTCGCGTCATCGATCGCGCCGTCGCGCGCCGTCCATGCCGAACGCGCGCGCGCATGGCTTCCATGTCACCGCGCGCGATCCGCGCCTGCGACCAGCGCCCAGCCAGCAGTGGCGAGCCAGCCAGCGAGCGGCTGAGCCTGCCTGCGGCCCGCCCGCCCGGCCCGGCCAGCCTTTGGTTGCCTCGCCCGTCTGGCCGGCTCGTTCAGCGTGTCGTGCGCGCCTCGTGAGTTGCTCGAAAGTGAGCCCATTTATTTTATTGTATTTAGGGTGATTTTATGATTATTGATGTGTTTGTTTGGCTCGATATAGGTTGCTCGGGTTCGATCGCAGTTAATTTTATTGTGTGTTGTTGCCTTCCGACTGTAAGGATTTCTTACAGAAGTTGTGTGGGCCTGCGATATTTTTCATGATATGCCTTGCTTGTTCTTGTTATTATGAGCATGATAGTAATAGATCATTTATGTGACCCAGTTTTTCATCCGGTCTTCAGGTATGCCCTAGGGGTAATTGGTAATTTGGTCGGGCCGTCGGGGCGTTTGTGTCTTTTTTCAGTTACTAAAATTATTGGATGGATTTATGTAGGTTTTTGAGAGGATTTGTGGTTTGGTTTGAGCAAGGTTTGATGCAAAAGTAAAAATAAAGGAAATTGTCTTTGCAATTGGGTTTGAACCGGGTCTCTGGAAAGCTTGTGGGGATGTGTGCCAATTGAGCCATTAGTTGCTCTTGTTGCTCTTTCTGCATCACATCTTAATTAATCTTGGATCTTTGGTGTTTGGTGCATTTGGTTAAATGAAATAGAAATTAGGTTTGTCCATCTTCTTCTCCAAAGTGTGTGGCCGCCCAAGCTTTGCTCTCCATTGCCTTGCCGAGTTCTTCATCCTTGCGGCTCCTTTGGATCGATCATCATCATTCGGGTAGGTATCGATCTTCCTCTTCTTCTTCTCATCCGTTTGGTGTCTTTGTTTGGCCATGTGTGTTTGTGTTGATTTGCGGCCCGCCGAGAGAGAAGCCCGGCCAAGAAGCAATCGTCGCGCGTCGGTCCGGCCGGCCGGCCACGACGCGCGAGATCCGCCTAGCGGCCTTGCCGTTGTCGTCCAGCCCAGCTAGCCTTTGTCGTCGGCGGCCAGTCCCACGCCAGATCGCCGGCGGCCTGCGCGCCGCGCCCGATCCGCTTAGCGACCTTGCCGTTCGTCCAGTCCGGCCGGCTAGCCTTGTCGCCGGCGGCCGGTCCCCACGCCGAATCTCGCCGGCGGCCACGCGCGCCACGCGAATCGCGCGGCGGCAGCCGAATCGCGCGTTCGTCCTCGCCCGATCGCTCGACGCCAAGAGGCCCTCGCCCGGCGCCGCGCGCCGGCCGCGTCGCGTCGCCCATCTCACGCCAGCGCCGCGCGCGCGCGCCGCCGCTCCGTGCTCGCCGCCCAGACGCCCGAGCCTTTCGCCGCGTAGCGCTCGTCCTGCTGGCGCTTGCCGTCGCCGTGCCTTGCTTGCCGTCGCGCGCAGCCGCGCCAGCGCGCCCATCCATAGCGCAGCAGCCAGCGCCCGCCTGCTGCCGTGCGGCTGCAAAGCAACTCCAAGTTCGTGTCGCCGCGCCGCGTGAGTGCCCCCGAGCCGAGCTTGCTGTTCTATTGTTTTTAGGCGTTTTAGATGCTTGATTATTATTGGTTTGCTAGGTTCCGCTCGTTAGCTCGGGATTGTTCCATGACTTAGGATTTGTGTGTAGAAGCCTCGGAGACCAAGGTAAGGATTTCTTACGGAGTTGTGTGGGCCTGCGGTATATTTGTGATTGTTGTTTTGTATGCTGTGTATGATTATTAGCATGTTTAGCCCTAGGTGCTCTGTTCATTTGCAATTCTGGTGGCATGAACTCTTGTATTGTTTCTCATGTTAGCCCATGCTAGGTTGTTCCATTCGGCATGTTCGATATCTGTTCTTGCTTCGTAGTATCATGCTAGGTTCCTTGTATCTCATTGAGCACGTATTGGATTGCATTGATTGAATTATTATTATTGCTATGGTTTAGAGTTCGGGTAGGTAGCATCATCAGGGCGGATGCATAACGTAACTTGCATCCCCGAAGACGAGGGCGACGCGAGATGGTACTCAGTCACGATCCGTTAGGGTTTAGCTAACCCTAACGGTGGCCCCGCAATCTTGGGTGAGGTGGCGATGTTAAATGCCCCAGCGGTCGGGATGATGACTTGGCATTGCCTCGTCCCCGGCGATCGGCACGTCCTCGGCGTGTTCGGCCGTAGCTCTTGATTGCCACTTGTTAGGGCAAGGACCGCTTCTGGTGTAAGCCTACCACGGATGGTTCCTTAGCCTCGGTGCGGTGGTACGGTGACATAGTTCACGTGTCGAGTCTCACACCCCTATGTCGGTGACACCGATCCGGAGATTTAGTTAGGCATGGTGGTGAACACAGGCGCGCTTGCCACTAGACCGGCACCCCCGAGTTTGCGGTAGCATGCGGTGCGCGCTTACGCTCATTCTGGCGCCGGCCGAGAGCTCCTCGGGATCTTGAGCGAGTGCACCTTTCGTGATCGAAAGTAGACGGTGAGGCCGGGACTTGTTCCGTATAGAGCGTATAGTGTGTTGTGGTATTTCCGGACTAAGACCACGAGTTGGCATCCGAGGTCCAAGTGTGGACTTAGCTATGTGCTCGCTCGCTCTGTGTTTGTACTCATAGCTTGTATACATTCTTCTAGATGAACATGTATATCGTATTGTACCCGGTTGGGGATTCTTCTTGAGTAATTCGTTACTCACCCTTATTACGTGGTTTTCCACGGTGTAACCAAGCGGGAGACAGGATGGTGAAGGAGGAGCTGTGATCATGGAATCTGCTTTGTCATCTCGACCATTTTATTATATCATGACTCTTGACTTTTGTTATTTCCCCTGAATGCATGTAGACGGGCACGGAGCCCAAGGATGTTTTCTTACGTTTTATGGATTCCAGCATATTTGTACTTGTGGAATGTTTAAATGGTTTAAATAAATCTCTGATCAGAGTATGCTTTTAAAAATGTATGTTTTGATTGTTAAATGTTTCTGTTTTTACTTGGGATCCGAAATTTATTTTTCATAATGTCTTTTATTTTGAATACATGCATTGGGGTAAAGGCCCATTTAGAGCCCCTTTTGGGTCGGGTCTTTACATCAGCTTTGATTGATTTCTTGGTAGCATGTTTGCTTGATTTTACATGTTAGTGCCATGCAAGGTTTGTTCTGCCCGCATGCTTATGATTCCTGCTTAAGCTCGTAGTATCATGCTAGGTAATTGTGATTGATGTCGGTCATTGTTTGCTAGCCAGGAATCATTGCTTTTTTACTCTGTACTCTTAGATAGAATTGTAGGGTTTGTCATCATCTAGAGGCTGAGCGGACATAACGTACTTTGTCCCCACTGATCGGGACTAAAGTGTGCGAAGCATAACGTATCTTGCTACCCCCCCCGACCCGCAGGTTGTGGAATTAGCTACCCACTTCGGCATAGCCTAGTTTGTACCCTGCTAGAGCGGAACCCTGCCAACGGTGTAAGCCTACCTTGGCCGGTTCTTAGCTTCACGTCGGTGGATCAGGCTGCACAGATGAGCGCCGAGGGACTCGCGCTACTGTGATCAGTAACACCGCTTCCAAGTCATAGGCATGCGCACCTGGCTAGCGTAGTTTGCCCTTAGGCCCCCGCATTTACGCCGGTTGCAGAGAGCATGCGGTGTGCGCGCACACGCGTTAGTTGCCGATTCGGAGAGCTCCCCCAGGCTAATGTCGTGAGTACACCATTCTTTCCGTTAGAGCCTGACTTCGGGTACTCTCCCGTAAGTCCAGATTAGTGGCAAGGGCAAGGAGGCCCTTGAGGACATTCTAGGAATCAGTGTATTCCCAGAGTGCGAGATACCTCGGTGATGTCCCAGGATTGGTCAGTGTATCCAATCCCAGTTAGGCCGGAAGAAAGAGACTTCTGATGACCATGTGCATCGTATTGTACCCCGGTTGGGGATTCTTACTGAGTAATTCGTTACTCACCCTTATTTCTGTGGTTTTTCCACAGGTAACCATGGTGCGAGACAGGATGGCTGGAGGAGGAGCTATGATCATGGAAACACGTTGTTCAACTCTGAGTCTTATGTTTATGTTATGATTTAAATGTTCTCTGAATGCATGTAGTTGGGCACGGAGCCCTAGGGTGTTTTCTGAATGTATTTCCGGATTCTAGCATTGTTGTAAAGTTTGTATGTTTTAAATAAATCTCTGATCATAGTAAGTTTTGTAATGTATTTGTCTTGGAACAGGTGCTTGGAAACAGGGCAGGTTCCAGGAAATTATGTTAACTTTTTAAATAGATGTTTTATGTTTTAGTTTTTACTTAGAATCCAAACACCATCTTGAAAATTTTATTTAGATTTGTAATGCATGCATTGAGGTAACGGCCTAGTTAGAACCCTTCTGGGTCGGGTCGTTACAGTGCTAGCCTCTACCCCCTCCACTAGGCAACTCAACTGCCGGGGCCAAAACTGGCCTGCGGGCCTAATAACCCTGGACGCGGCCTCAACATCAACAAGATCAGTCCAACTCCTCGGTCGGACATTTCAAGCGTCCTGCTCCTCTGAGTGCGATCAACATACTGGCGATCTGCACAAAGCACCTCCACCCTCTCACTAGGGGAAGCGACCAGTGGGCCACAAATGGCCTACGGGAGTCTAAGCTCTGCCTCCCTCGGGGACGACGTCCCAGGGCATCCGAATCTATCTGGATACCTCAACAAGCTGCTAAATCATGCTCGCACTGCGGGAAAGTTGGCATGATGGCTCTCTAAGCCCAAACCAACAACGAGTCAGAACCTGCTCGTCTCCGCTCCACAACTCTACAAAAGGCAAACACTAGATGAAAAGTATTGTAAATTCTTACCCCTTTCTTTAAAATAGTAAACTTAGCGCGTGCACATTGGTATCGTCTTCTTGATGATCATGGAAAAAACGACCTACAACAAAGGTCAGTCTACAAAATCTATGACTTTGAGCTCTGATACCAACCTGTAACGACCCGACCCGAAAGGGTTCTAACTAGGTCGTTACCTCAATGCATGCATTACAAATCTACAGAAAATTTCCAAGATGGTGTTTAGATCCTAAGTAAAAACTAAAACATAAAACATCCATTTAAAATCAACATCAATTCCTGGAACCTGTCCCTGCTTCCAAGCACCTGTTCCAAGTCAAATACATTTACAAAACATACTCTGATCAGAGATTCATTTAAAACATACAAACTTTACAACAATGCTAGAATCCGGAAATACATTCAGAAAACAACCTAGGGATCCGTGCCCAACTACATGCATTCAGAGAACATTTAAATCATAAACATAAAACTCAGAGTTGAACAACGGGTTTTCCATGATCACAGCTCCTCCTCCAGCCATCCTGTCTCGCACCATGGCTACCTGTGGAAAAACCACATAAATAAGGTTGAGTAACGAATTACTCAGTAAGAATCCCCAACCGGGGTACAATACGATATAATCAGTCATCTAGTACCAAAGCATGCAAGCAAACAGCTACCAACACAGATCATGGCTCAACGAGCTCATAAAACAAGATCTGGAGTCATCGGAAGTCTCTTTCTTCCGACCTAGGGATTGGATACACTGACCAATCCTGGACATCACCGAGGTATCTGTCACTCGGGGGAGAATACACTGATCCCTAGAATGTCCTCAAGGGCCTCCTTTCCCTTGCACTAAACTGGACTTACGGGAGAGTACCCGAAGTCAGGCTCTAACGGAAGGAATGGTGTACTCACGACATTAGCCCGGGGGAGCTCTCCAAACCGGCAACTAACGCGTGTGCGCGTACACCGCATGTTGTAACGGCCCAGGTTTTCATCCCGGTCGTCGAGCTATGCCCTAGGGGTATTTTGGTAATTTGGTCGAGCCGTCAGGGCCGTTTATGTCTTTTTCCAGTTGCTAAAATTATTGGATGGGTTTATGTAGGTTTTTTAGGCTTTGTAAATGGGTTTGAGCAAGGATAGATGCAAAAGTAAAAATAAAGGAAAATTACGTTGCAGCTGGGTTTCGAACCTGAGGTACTAGGAAGTCAGGTGGGTGGTGTGGCCAATTGAGCAACAGGAGGATCTTGTTATTCTTTCCACAGCATATCTTGGTTAGCCTTGATTTCTTTGGGTTGTGGTGCATTTGATTAAATGAAAGGAAATTAGGTCTTTTGAGCTTCTTCTCCAAATAAGCCTTGGCCGCCCAACCCTCTTCCTCAAGCTCCATTGCCGTGTTCTTCTTCCCGAGAGTCCTCCGAGCGTCATTCCGGCCAGCCAAGCGACCCAGCCGAGCAGCCCGGTCGAGCGGCCCACCAGATCGCGCAGCGGCCCAGCGCCAGAAGCAGCGCCGAACACCAGCGCCCAAAGAGCACGTAGCCCAGCGCCCGTGCCGTCGCAGCCGCCAGAGCCCAGCGAAGGCCGTCGCACGCACTAGACCGCGTGCCCGTCGCCGTCGCAGCCGCCGCATCGCGTTGCTCGCCCACGCGCGCCAGACGCCATCGCCCAGCCGAGCTCGCGCCCGCCGCGCCGCGCGCCTTCCAGTAGCGTCGCCGCGCCCCGTGTCTTACTGTCCATCGCAAGCGCATCCGTCCCCAATGGCGTGCTAGCGCCCAGCTCGCGCCATCTGCTGCCGTCAGCGCCCGCGGCCGGCCCGCCGTCTTTGCTGCCCGTCTGCGTGTCGGCCAGTGCGTGAGTTGCTCCTAGCCGAGCCTTGTTTATTTTATTATATTTAGGCATATGGATTGTGATTATCATTGTTTTTGTTAGGTTCTCGGTAGCTAGCTCGGGTTCGATCGCAGCTTAGGATTTTGTGTGTAGTTGCCTCCCAGCCAGGTAAGGATTTCTTAGGAGTTGTGTGGGCCTGCGATGTTATATGTGATCATTGTTTGTATGCTGTTTATGATTATCGGCATGTTTAGTGTTTGGTGCTCGCTCAATTCCGAGTGACATGATTTCTTATGTTGTTTCTCATGTTAGTCCATGCTAGATTGTTCCGTTCTAGCATGCTCATATCTGTTCTTGCTTCGTAGTACCATGCTAGGTCCGTTGTATCCGTTGAGCACTTTTTGGATTGTATTGGATTGTATGTTATTGATATGATAGGTTAGAGTGTAGGTAGGTAGCATCATCGGGCCCGATGCATAAAGTATCTTGCATCCATGGCAGGGCGTCACGAGGTAGTACTCCGTCCTTGGACCCCGTGAGGGTTTAGCTAACCCGACCGGTAGGCCCTGCAATCTTGGGTGAGGGTGGTAGTCTGCGCGATGCCCCAACGGCCGGGATGATGACTTGGCATTGCCTCGTCCCGGCGATCGGCACGTCCTCGGCGTGTTCGGGCGTAGCCCTTGATTGCCACTGTTAGGGCAAGGGCGGCTTCACTGGTGTAAGCCTACCACGGCCGATTCCTTAGCCTCGGTGCGGTGGTTGGATCGAGGAGCGGGTCGTGGTAGGCTTACACCAGAAGCCGCCCTTACCTTAACGGTGGCAATCGGGCTCTCGCCAAACATGTTGAGGACATGCCGGCTGCGGGGACGAGGCAATGCCAAGTCATCATCCCGACCGTTGGGGCATTTGCGATCTGCCACCCTCACCCAAGATTGAGGCACCGTTAGGGTTAGCTATTCCCTAGCGGGATCAGTGAGCTCCATCTCATACGTCCTCGTCGGGGTGCAAGGTACGTTATGCACCGGCCGGATGATGCTATCTACCGCAACTCTAACGCCTTAGGAATCGGCAAACAAGCAATATCATCCAATACGTGCTCAATAAGAATACAACGAACCTAGCATGATTCTCTGAAGCAAGGATGATCTGAGCATGCGAGAAAGGAACAACCTAGCATGGACTAACATGAGAAACAACACAGAAATCATGCGGTCGGGAATTGAGAATAGAGCACTTATCACCAAACATGTCAATAAACACAAACAAGCATACAATCGGCAATCACATAATATATCGCAGAGGTCCACACAACTCCGGTGAAGAAATCCTTACGGCGGAAGACCTCTAAACACAAGAAACCTAAGCTGCGATCGAACCCGAGCTACCTAGCGAGAACCTAACAAAAACAACAATAATTACAATCAAAAGGCCCAAATATAATAAAACAAAGCGAGGCTCGGCTCGGGAGCAACTCACAGGCGCGACGGACACGAACGAAGCCATTTGCCGCAGGCTAAGCGGTGATAAGCGCAGACAGCGTATTAAGTATGTTGCTGGCTCAGCTCAATGGGCGCGCTGACACGGCATTGAGGGCTCATTGGCGAAGCGATAGCGCTGTAACGCAGCGGCAGCAGCAGCGGCGAGCGTCGCGGCGCGCGGCAACGCGCTCTGAGGATGCGACTTCGAAGCGGCTCGGGCACGAGGGCGCGACGACTTCGGACTGGGCTACACGGGGAGCGACGGGGGTGGAGGCTCGGGGGGCTAAGCGATGGCGCGCGGCGCTTTCGGTTTGGCGACTGGCTGGCGACGCTCGGTGGCGACTCGACGACTGGCTGCGACGCGACTTAGCGGCGAGGGCTCACTGGGCGAGGTAGCTCGGTTTTGGCGAGCTAGCTTAGGCTTGCGGGCAAGAAGGTGGTGGCGAGCCAAGGCTAGGGGCTGGGCTAGGTGGGGGGTGCTCGGGGAGAGAGAGAGAGAAAGAGAGAGAAAGTTGATTTTGGGGAAAAATAAAAGAAAAAAGGAAATAAAAAGGAAAAATGGGAAATAAAAGGGAAAAATGGGATTTTAATTCCATTTTCCATCCTTATCCACTTAAAACCTCAAAATCCCATTTCCCGGCTTCCTCCTTCGAGACCCGATCAAAGAAATCTTTCCAATCAATCAAACTCACTTAAATCCAACTCCCAAAGCAACACTAAAGGCTCGGGCTCAAATCCCAAAAGAATCACACAACCAACCATCACTTTGCCAAAGCCCAAACCACAACCGAGCATCCAACCGACTAGCCCAAACACCTCGGGACTCGCAGCCACCAACAAACAAGCCTCGACAAAGGCAGGAGCTACCTCGAAGCCCTGAAAACCACAAATCCTGCCCGGAGAGCCAAAAGACCAAAATACCCCCAAGGGGCAAAACCGCTCTAATGACCCAACCAACAACCGAATCTTGACCCGAAGGCACCTCGAAAACTGGAATAGGAAGCGGAAGTGCATTACAGGGGACCCTCTCATTTGGGCTAACGCATTTGCACTACTCTGATCAACTACACAACCCAGGAGCTAAGCAGACTCCTACTAAACGGGAAACGAATTCCTAGCAACCAAACTCTGAAGGGTAGCGAACATCACACACGCTCGCTGACTTGCTAAAACCCAAGGCAACAGCAACCAACTCTCTTGGAAGCAACACCCAAGGGAAAAACTCAACCGATCGGACCACCAATCAGGAACTAACAGAACTTACTCAACCGCCGAGGGAGGGGTCAACTCCCAAACTTCCTGGCTAGGAACAAGACCTTAGGACAATGCCCTCCAGCTAGAACCGAACTAGCTCTTGAAACAACAAGGGGACCAAACCTTGGCCAAACACTCACAAGAGGCAGAACTACCCTTACTGCAGCCTCTAGAACTGTAAGGACCCGACCCGAAAGAAGCGGTCTCTAACCTTGATCCTTACTTAGCCTGCATGTCTAGGAATGTAAAACACCATCCAACGTACTAATTTAAAACTTTTGCAATCAACAGAACTTTAAACAAACCACAAAAGCCAATATAAAAAAAATCAAAGAGTAATTGACTGATCAGTGCTTTTCTTAAAACAAAACAAGAGTACGGTACGAGAACCATAAAATAGTTTAAGTGCTTCCCTAGGGACTCAAGTCCCACTACATGCTAAATCATAAAGAAAACAATAAAAGAACATGCATCCCTGAGTCAGCTTTCCATGATCATCCAGCCGCCTCCTCCTAGCCATCCTGCCTATGTCCCAAGTTACCTGGTGGAAAACCACAGAAAATAAGGGTGAGCAACGAGTTACTCAGTAAGAATCCCCAACCGGGGTACAATAAGAAAACATATCATTTAGCACACGGACATGCAACCATGCAATGACTCGGAGCAAGCAGATGGGTCAAGCAACGCCACTCTTGGGGCTTGCCTATTCGAGGCTTACTGACTACCAACTACCCTAGGTTCCACACCTAGGTGTCCTTCGAGCCTTTCACAACCTAGGACTGAGTGTTGCCCATCGGGGACTTATACACCTTGGATGCCCATCAGGGTCTTACACCTCCAACTCAGTGATGCCCATCGGGGACTTATGCACCTAGGATGCCCATCAGGGTCTTACACCTCCAACTCAGTGATACCCATCGGGGACTTATACACCAAGGATGCCCATCAGGGTCTTACTCAACCAACTCAGTGAAGCCCATCGGGGACTTATACACCTAGGATGCCCATCGGGGTCTTACACCTCCAACTCAGTGATGCCCATCGGGGACTTATACACCTAGGATGCCCATCAGGGTCTTACACCTCCAACTCAGTGATGCCCATCGGGGACTTATACACCTAGGATGCCCATCAGGGTCTTACACCTCCAACTCAGTGATGCCCATCGGGGACTTATACACCTAGGATGCCCATCAGGGTCTTACACCTCCAACTCAGTGATGCCCATCGGGGACTTATACACCTAGGATACCCATCAGGGTCTTACACCTCCCACTCAGTGATGCCCATCGGGGACTTATATACATAGGATGCCCCTCGGGGTCTTACACCTCCGGATGTCCATCGGGGTCTTACCCGAGCGGGACGCACTAGTTACCCCTACAATCCCTTACACTATACATCCCCCGCCAATTCCTAGCATGGCACTAACATGATAACATGGTCACGGTTATGCCGAGACAATTTAACCCCTAGCATGAAACTAACAGGATATATCAGGAATCACAAGCACAAAAACCATCTAAAAACAAGAAAGAACAAGCAACCTATCCACTAGAAATTTCATACAAACACAACACATGGCATGCTATCAAGTATTCGCAGGGTCCACACAACCCCGGTAAGAAATCCTTACCTGGAAGTGAATAGAACCAACAATCAACGGATGACTCTCGAGCTTCTAAGCGAACCCGACAACCTAAGCAAGTAATAAAATCAACCTAATTAACCAACAACAGCTAAAAAGAACATAAAGTCCAAAGGGTCAGCCTCGGGAATTTACCAACCGAGAAAGCACCAGGCTCGGCAAGGAGGCATGCAGGCTGGGCGTGCGGTCGAGCGCTGAGGCTGCGTTCTTTGGCGACCGTATGCAGCGAGGGCGCTGGCGCGAGCGCGTGGCCCTCGGGCAACGCGGCGGCGGACGCGTGCGGCGAGCGAGCAGGCGTCAGACGCGGTCAGCGTCTGGCTGGCGCGCGCGCGAAAACAGTCTTTGTGTCTTTGGCGAAGCGGGCGTCGTGTGTTGGACGAAAAGCCCGGCGAAAGGCGAAGCGGGCGAGCTGGAGCGAGCATGCGCGGTGACGTGGCGTGCACGGCACGGTGGAGGCTTATTTGGGGCGATCTCGCGGATGCGATCTGTCGGGAGCGCCTTTCGAGCGCGCTGTGTGTCTGAGTGTGGACAGCGTAGGGGCGCGCGCGATGCGGCGACAGACGGTGGCTGGCTCTGCGTGGTAGGCGCAAGGCTGCTCGGTGCGGCGTGGGCTGTCGGCTGAGCGCGCCGGGGTGGGGCGATGGACGGCGACGGGCGGCGGAGGCGAGGGTGTGGGGAGAGGGTGAGGGTTTTTGCGAGTGAAGCTTTCTTTTTCTTTTTTTTCCTTCCTCAAATTAAATAAGCTTTGGGAATCTAAAATTCCCTTCCCAAGGCTTTCCTCCTTCTAACCCTAGTTGACGCATTTATTTTCCTTAATTAATTCCAAACTCCCATCTCTCTTTGAGGCCGAGGGTTCGAGTCCTCCAAATAACATCTTTTTAAACCTTATTTTATATTTAACTAAAATTCGAGCTGTTACAAGAACACCATCCTAGAGTCCGCCTAACTGGACAAACAACTGCTTCCAAGCAGCCAACAAACTTTTCCCTCTTGCTAGCACCACTACCATCAACTCCAAGACTACGGGAGAAATCTGACAACTCCTAGGAGGAAACGGCTCTTACAAGCAGACAACCGAAGGACAGAGAGCTCCACATACACTCACTGTCTTGCTCCGCTAAAGCAACAACATCTATATCTCACGGGCAACAACAGGGGTCCACCACAGACTGAACCTCCAAATGCCAAACGGGGCAACTCTCAACATCCTGGAAACAGGAAAGACAACCAACAGGGCACTAACCACTCGCCCACGAGCAGAACTAACTTCTAGCAGCTCCATCCATACCTTGGTCAACACCCAGCATCAAATTGCCACCACACCGGAACCAATCCGGACTCTACTCCAAACAACCACTAGCTTGCTAGGCTACCAAGACTGCCAACAACTCACCCGAGGCTACAAACTACACGGCTCGAGCTTGCCAACTGAAACTCACTACCTGGGCCTGACTGAGCTCTGGAGAGGCTCTCCACAACCTAGGGTTCTTCGGCAACCCTCGACACACACTGTCGACCAACGAGCTAACAACCATTTGCCTGAACAAACAACTCCATTTTACAGCATCACAACCATGCTGCCCAACTCCAACTCCTTGTGAACCAAAAGGACCAGAAACG
The DNA here is from genome assembly GCA_036507275.1 of Sicyos edulis. NCBI lineage: Eukaryota > Viridiplantae > Streptophyta > Magnoliopsida > Cucurbitales > Cucurbitaceae > Sicyos > Sicyos edulis. The sequence continues at coordinate 34,098,591 of CM071846.1, read as the reverse complement.
CTACCGAATGCGTCATCCTCCTGCTCAAACATTAACCACAACAAAGTTTCTACCCAAGGAAAGGATCCGAACATCTCTCTTAGCCAAGGCGATCAGAAACTGCGCGGCCTTGCTACGACCGCTCTTGTTCAGTTTCCAACTAAACTCCAACCAAAGGAACGCTAAAAGTTCCATCTCCACACGATACTCGAAGCTGTGGCAACCATGCTCTACCAAAGCATAACCATGCCAAACCGAACTTACTTTATACCAAGCCTCTACCAAGGGTGCTTATCCATAAGGAGTCCAAATCCTCTCACAAGGCATCAACTCATCTCGCCTCATAGGCATCCAGCTCATCTCATGAGCATCCAACTCAGGGTCCCTCTGTTGGACCAAACTCGCATCTACGATGCTCAACTCTCCTCAGATTTAGGCACTCGAAGGTAGTTGATCGCACTACCCACCACAAGGATCTCTTGGCCTTAACACTAGCACGAGACTCACGCGCACTATCATTTACCAACCGACAACCTGCTGACTTACTCAACCCCCAGTAACACTGGGAAGAGGCTCCGGCTCCTCTCGAGCATCCTTTCGCTTGTAGTCTATCGACTACCACTGAACTAACCCTCTTGCACGACCAAAACAGGTGCAACTGCCATAAACGGATCCAAAGGCTAAAGGAGTGCGCTGAACTCCGAACGGCATAGAACCATCTGCTATACCCATGCCAAACTCAGGCCAAACCAGACTTAGTGCCAAAGTGGCACACCAACCAAAGCACCTCAAGTGCTACTACTACCAAATCCACATCTTACTACCAATGGGGCCAGCAAGGTCACAACCTCAAGTGACAAGAACTCTGGCTAGGCATACAAGGGCCCAACTCAAACAACCATGCCTATGGCATCTCATCAAATCGAAGGCTCACGGCCTACACTAGCATCTCCTCATGATGCTCAACAATGCTCTGGCCGGCTCTCCCAACATGCAGCAGCTAGCCCTACTCTAGGGGCTTACTAAAAGGAGAGTGCTCAACTCTACCAAACAACTGAGGAAACCACCAACGGATCCAATCCGAAGGGAACACTGCTCGCTGCACCCTTAACCACATGGTTCCGGCTTACTGGCTGCAAACAACAACACTTTACAGGAGCACAAAGATGCCTCATCAATCTCCTCGAAGGCTACCAACTCTGCAGCCACTCACTGGGCAATCAACAATCTGCTTAGGCTCAAGATCAACACTTGATTTACCCAGGCTAGTCCACACTAGAACCTGCTCCACAAGCATCAACATAAGCTAGCCATAGCTAACTCCTCTCTTGGAGTGGTACTCCAAGGCAAATCACCTCCACCCTCTCACTAGGGGAAAACCAACAACTGGACCACACGTGGCCTACGGGAGTCTAATCTCTACCTCCTGCTGGGGCGATGTCCCAGTGGCATCCGAATCTATCTGGATACCTCAACAAGCCACAACATACTGCTCACACTACGGGAAGTTGGCATGATGGCGCTCTAAACCCAAAACAACAACGAGTCAGAACCAGCTCGTCCCCGCTCCACAACATTACACAAGGCATACACTAGATGAAAAGTATTGTAAATTCTTAACCCTTTTCTTAAAATAGTAAACTTAGGCGCACTGATGGTGCTTGAGTCTTGATGATCATGGAAAAACGACCTACAACAAAAGGTCAGTCTACAAAATCTATGACTCTGAGCTCTGATACCAACTGTAACGACCCGACCCGAAAGGGGTTCTAAAATAGGCCGTTACCTCAATGCATGCATTCAAATCTACAGAAAATTTGCAATATGGTGTTCGGATTCTAAGTAAAAACTAAAACATAAAACATCCATTTAAAAAGTCAACATAAAATTCCTGAAACCTGTCCCTGTTTCCAAGCACCTGTTCCAAGACAATTACATTTACAAAACTTGCTCTGCTCAGAGATTTATTTAAAACATACAAGCTTTGCAATAGTTACAACAATGTTACAATCCAGAAATACAGTCAGCAAACACCCTAGGGCTTTGTGCCCAACTACATGCATTCAGAGGACATTTAAAACATAAACATAAACAAGACTCAGAGTTGAACAACGGGTTCCCATGATCACAGCTCCTCCTCCTCCGGCCATCCTGTCTCGCATCAGTGGTTTACTGTGGAAAAACCACAGAAATAAGGGTGAATAACGAATTACTCAGTAAGAATCCCCAACCGGGGTACAATACGAAAACATCTCATTTAGCACACCGACATGCAACCAAACAATGACTTAGAGCAAAACGGTAGGTTTAGGCTATGTGCTAACACTAGAGCTAGCCTATCAAGGGCTTTCAACTACAACTTATCCTAGGTTTTAAACCTGGATGCCGATCGTGGTCTTACACAACCTAGGATACAATGACACAATGATGCCCATCGGGGACTTACACACAAGGATGCCCATCGGGGTCTTACACCTCTAAACAATGATGCCCATCGGGGTCTTACACATACAGATGCCCATTGGGGTCTTACACCTCTAAATAATGATGCCCATCGGGGTCTTACACCTCTAGCTATCAATGCTGCCCAACGGGGTCTTACACATCTAGGATGCCCATCGGGGTCTTACACCAGCTAAACAATGATGCCCATCGGGGTCTTACACATACGGATGCCCATCAGGGTCTTACACCTCTAAACAATGATGCCCATCGGGATCTTACACATACGGATGCCCATCGGGGTCTTACACCTCTAGCTATCAATGCTGCCCAACGGGGTCTTACACACCTAAGATGCCCATCGGGGTCTTACTCCAGCTAGGATCACTGAGATGCCCATCAGGGTCTTACACTCTTAAGCAGCCTCATGATGCCCATCGGGGGCCTACACACAAGGGAATAGTGTAGTGCCCATCGGGGACTTACCTACATTAAGGATCACCTGCCTAGCACTAACATGGAACTGTCAGAATATAACAAGAACCAGAATATGCCAAGATAAAAGACCCTAGCCTGTAACTAATATAACAGAAACACCAGTACAACACAAACCTGGAAGCAAGAGAAAACATGTAACCTATCCACTAGAACTTCATACAATCACAAGATATGGCATACTATCAATTATTCGCAGGGTCCACACAACCTCGGTAAGAAACCCTTACCTGGCTGGAAGACAACAACACACAAGAAACCTAAGCTGCGATCGAACCCGAGCAACCTAAAGCGAACGTAACAAACACATCAAAAATCACAATCCATAGGCCTAAATATAATAAAATAACAGGGCACGGCTCGCGAAGCAACTCTCACGAGGCGCGATCGACACGCAAGCATTTGCCACGCACGAACGAGGCGGTTTGTTGGGCACCGAGCGGCGCAGATGGGCGCAGGGTGGCCGTTAGGGCGTTGGCCGACACTGGGCTGCCAAGGGCGCTGACTTCTTGTGGCTGGGCACGGTTGGGCGAGCAGGCGCTCGGGCGCGACGCTTGAACTTTCGCAGCGTAGGTGTAGGGGAGGCGAGGGCGCGAGCTCTCGCTAGCGAGGGCAGGCGGCGCGGCTCGGCCGAGATGGGCAATGCTGGCGGGCGCGATGCGGGGACGCGCGACGGCTACAAGACGCTCGATCTGGCACGACGAGCTACAAGGGAAGCTCTATCTGGCACGAGGCGGCTTGGATCTGGGCGGCACGGGCGAGGACGGGACGAGCGGCACTGCGCGGCCGGGCTGGGCGGGCTCAAGCCGGCGCGACGCGACTCGATCGCGAGCTTGGGTGGCGACTGGCTGGCGGTGGGCGAGCGAGCTCAGTTGGGAGACACAGGCGAGCAGAGCTCGGGTTAGGGCGACACAGGGGCTCTGGGCCAGGCTAGGCTCGGGCTGGGGGAGAGAGAGAGAGAGAGAGAGAGAGAAAGGGGATTTTTTTGAAAAAAAAGAAAAGGGAAAATGGGAAAATAAAAGGAAAATGGGGATTTAATCTCTTTTTCCATCCTTATCCAAATTAAAACCTTAAAATCCCATTTCCCGGCTTCCTCCTTCGAGACCAGACTAAAGCAACCTCTTCCTAAAATAAAACTCACTTAAATTCAACTCCCAAATCGACACCAAGGGCCCAGGCTCGAATCCCAAAGGAAGCACACAACCCACCATCACTTTGCCAAAAACCCAAACCACAACCGAACTTCCAAACGATTGGCCCAAACATCTCGGGACTCGCAACCAACAACAATCAAGCCTCTACAAAGGCAGGAGCGACCTCGAAGCCCTAAAAATCCACAAAATCCTGCCCGGGGAGCCAAAAGACCAAAATACCCCCAAGGGTCAAAACAACTCTAACGACCCAACCAAACAACCGAATCTTGACCCGAAGGCACCTCGAAAACTGGAGTAGAAAACTGGGCTGTTACATTGTGTGGACCCTGCGATATATCTCGATTGCGCTTTGTATGCTTGCTGATTGTTATGAGCATGTTAGAGATAGAGCAGTTGATTGATTTCTTGCTAGCATGTTTGCCTGATTTTACATGTTAGTGCCATGCTAGGTTTGTTCTGCCAGCATGCTTATGATTCCTGCTTAAGTTGTAGTATCATGCAAGGTAATGTGATTTATGTCGGTCATTGCTTGCTAGCCAGGAATCATTGATTTTGCTTTGTACTCTTAGATAGAGTTGTAGGGTTTGTCATCATCCAGAGGCTGAGCGGACATAACGTACTTTGTCCCCACTGATCGGGAGTAAAGTGTGCAAAGCATAACGTATCTTGCTACCCCCCCCGGTCGCCAAGGTGGATTTAGCTCAGGTCGGGAGTAAAGTGTGCAAAGCATAACGTATCTTGCTACCCCCCCTCCCCGACCCGCCGGTTGTGGACTTAGCTACCCACTTCGGCAATAGCCTAGTTTGTAGCCTGCTAGAGCGAAACCCTGCCAACGGTGTAAGCCTACCTTGGGCGGTTCTTAGCCAGTCGGTGGATCGGTTTGCGCCGCAGAGATGAGCGCGAGGGCCTCGCGCCATCGTGATCGATGACACCGCTCCGAGTCATAGGCATGCACACTGGTCCGCGTGTAGTTTGCCCTTAGGCCCCGCATTTACGCCGGTTGCAGAGAGCATGCGGTGTGCGCGCACACGCGTTAGTTGCCGGTTCGGAGAGCTCCCCCGGGCTAATGTCGTGAGTACACCATTCTTTCCGTTAGAGCCTGACTTCGGGTACTCTCCCGTAAGTCCAGATTAGTGCAAGGGCAAGGAGGCCCTTGAGGACATTCTAGGGAGCGAGTGTATTCCCCGAGTGACGAGATACCTCGGTGATGTCCCGGGATTGGTCAGTGTATCCAATCCCAGTTAGTCCGGAAGAAAGAGACTTCCGATGGCTCCAGATCTTGTTTTATGAGCTCGTTGAGCTATGATCTGTGTTGATAGCTGTTTGATTGCATGTTGAGGTGCTAGATGACTGATGTATCGTATTGTACCCCGGTTGGGGATTCTTACTGAGTATGTTTATACTCACCCTTATTTATCTTTCAGGTAGCTTGGGACAACACCAGGAGGGCTAGCGGAGGGAGCTGATTGATCATGGGGAGCCGCCGGCACTCTGTCATTTATTATTGCATTGTTATTCAGCATGTAGATGGACAGGAGTCCTAGGGGAACATTGTTTAAAACATTGTTTAAATTGTATTGTATATTTTTTTAAATACTGGCCAGGATGTTTTACTACTGGTTGTATGTTTAAATGAAAACTGTTGTTTATGTTTTAAGGGTTTCCCCTTCTCATATGTTTTGAAAGGTTTTTAAATATGAGCACTAAACCGCTTGTTATCATATTTAACTTGCATGCTGAGTGAGAACCCCGATTTAGGACCATGTTTTGGGTCGGGTTCGTCACAAAGTACCCTCTAGAGCAGGTACTAGTACCATTGTGCAGAAGGCCCTAGTGTACTCGGGCCAGAAGCTTAAGTTTGACTCGGGAAGTAATGGCCGTGGGGGCGGTCAGTGCCGCCAGGGTACTTATCATGGCGAGACCAAAGATCGGGACCAGAATCGTGATCGGCCTCCGCCAACAGGCGTAGGGGGAGGCCGCCACCGTATTGTAGATCTTGTGGGAAGCAGCATTGGGGACCATGTGGTGGTAACCCTAGAGCTTGCTATAACTGTGGTAAGGAGGGGCATCAGGCCCGGCATTGCAATCGAGCGGTGGTGGTGCGGCCCGGCTCAAGAGGAGGAGAGTGTATGCTACGACCCGCCAGGAGGCTGAGAATGCCGGGGCCGCGGTGGCAGGTACGCTCCTAATTCTTGACCACCTTGCCTTTGTGTTGTTTGATTCGGGTTCCACACATTCTTTTATTTCTACTGTGTTTGCTGAGCATGCTTGCATGATTTTAGAACCTCTAGGATTTGAGTTATCTGTTGCTACTCCCTCGGGAGTTAGTATGTTGGCTAGCCAGAAGGTAAGGGATGGTCGGATACAGGTATCCGACGAGTCTCTGCAGGTTACGCTCATAGTGTTAGCTATGAGTGGTTTTGATGTGATCCTCGGTATGGATTGGTTAGCTGATAACCACGCTATGATTGACTGCCGCCGGAAGGAGGTAGTGTTCGGGCCGCCAGGTAGGCCTAGCATTAAATTTTGGGGCACCCAGAGTGGGGTGTGTTCGCCAGTGATTTCGATAGTTAAAGCTCACCGTTTGCTAGCTCGAGGAGCTTTGGGTTTTTTAGCTAAGTTGACCAGAGAGAACCGTGATCAGTTATCTGTTGAGCAAGTGCCCATTGTGAAGAGTTTGCAGATGTTTTTCCTGAAGAGTTGCCTGGTCTGCCTCCAAAGAGGGAGGTGGATTTCTCAATAGAGCTTGAGCCAGGAACTCGTCCTATTTCGAAAGCTCCTTATCGTATGGCGCCAGCTGAACTGAAAGAGTTAAAGGAGCAGTTGCAGGAGTTGCTTGACAGAGGGTTTGTTAGGCCGAGTGTGTCCTCGTGGGGAGCACCCGTGCTATTTGTTAAGAAAAAGGATGGATCGATGCGTCTATGCATCGATTACAGGGAACTGAACAAGGTGACTATCAAGAACAAGTATCCACTGCCACGTATTGATGACCTGTTTGACCAGCTCCAGGGAGCTTGTGTGTTTTCAAAGATTGATTTGAGGTCAGGCTACCACCAGTTAAGGATCTGGGATGCAGATATCCCTAAAACAGCTTTCAGGTCGAGGTATGGTCACTATGAGTTCGTAGTCATGTCCTTCGGACTGACGAACGCCCCAGCAGCATTCATGGACATGATGGACAGAGTGTTCAAGGCATTCTTGGACCGCTTTGTCATCTGTAACGGCCCAGGTTTTCATCCCGATCTTCTAGGTATGCCCTAGGGGTATTTTGGTAATTTGGTCGGACCGTCAGGGCCGTTTATGTCTTTTTCCAGTTGCTAAAATTATTGGATGGGTTTATGTAGGTTTTTGAGGCTTTGTGGATGGGTTTGAGCAAGGTTAGATGCAAAGGTAAAAATAGAGGAAAATTGTATTGCAGCTGGGATTGGAACCCATGAGCTATGGAGAGCTCTTGTTGCTCTTTCCAAGACATTTATTGGTTTGCCTCGGTTCCTTGGAGTTTTGGTGCATTTGGCTAAATGAAAAGAAATTAGGTTTTGTTTTGTCTTCTTCTCCAAAAGCATTGTGGCCTCCCAAGCTTGTCTCCCTAGCTCCCCAAGCCGAATTTCTTCTCCTTAGCAGCCCCGAGATCCGATCATCATTCCACGTAAGTTTCGTCGTCTCTTCTCCTTCTTTGATTTGGGTTTTCTTTTGCTGGCCGAGTGAAGAGTGGTTGTGTGTGGGTGTGTTGTGTGCAACCAGCTGAGAGAAGCCCCAGCCAGCAGCCCATCGTCGCACGCACCAGCTTGCCAGATCGCGCCCAGCTCGCCATTGCAGCCCGCCCAGATCGCACCAGCAGGCACCAGGCCGCCCAGTAGCAAGCGCAGACAGCCCCTATCGCACGCCCAGGCAGCCCCTGCCTCGCCCAGACTCCCAGGCGCCAAGCAGCTCGTGGCACAGCCCGTCCCAGCGCGCCCGTCGGCGTCCCAACGCGTCAGCGCACAGACATCGCCATCCCAGCGCGTTCGTGGCGTGCCGCTCGCCCGCCCGTGTTCAGCTCGTCCACGCGCGCGCATCCCATCAGCGTCGTGCCAGCGCCCAGCACGCCCAGCGTGCAGCCCTGCCGCCCAGCAGCAGCCTCGCCGTGCTGCCTGCCCGTCCGCGTGTCAGCCGTGCCGCGTGAGTTGCTCCCTAGCCGAGCCTTGTTTATTTTATTATATTTAGGTCTATGGATTGTGATTATTATTGTGTTTGTTAGGTTCTCGGTAGCTAGCTCGGGTTCGATCGCAGCTAAGGATTTTTTTGTGTAGTTGCCTCCCGGCCAGGTAAGGATTTCTTACCGGAGTTGTGTGGGCCCTGCGATATTATATGTGATTGTTGTTTGTATGCTTGTTTGTGTTTATCAGCATGTTTAGTGATAGGTGCTCTGTTCTAAATTCCCGACTGGCATGATTTCTTATGTTGTTCTTCATGTTAGTCCATGCTAGGTTGTTCTGTTCTTGCATGCTAGTTATCTGTTCTTGCTTCATAGTATCATGCTAGGTTCGTTGTATCTGTTGAGCACGTATTGGATTGTATTGGATTGTTTGCTGTTGATGTATAGCTTAGAGTCCAGATAGGTAGCATCATCCGGGCCAGAATACATAAAGTATCTTGCATCTATGGCAGGGACGTACGAGGTAGTACTCTATCCCTGGACCCCGTTAGGGTTTAGCTAACCCTACTGGTAGGCCCTGCAATCTTGGGTGAGGGTGGCAGATTGTTAAATGTCCCAACGGTCAGGATGATGACTTGGCATTGCCTTGTCCCCGGCAGCCAGCACGTCCTCAGCGTGTTAAGCGTGTCCTGGTGTAAGCCTACCACGACCGATTCCTTAGCCTCAGGTGCGGTGGTTCAGGCTGACATAGTTCACGTGTCCAGGTCTCACACCCCTATGTCAGTGACACCGATCCAGAGATTTAGTTAGGCATGGTGACTGGACCTGGGCAGCTTGCCACTAGACCCGGCAACCCCCAGAGTCTGCAGTAGCATGCGGTGCGCGCTTACGCTCATTATAGCGCCGACTGGAGAGCTCCTAGGGATTGTGAGCCAGTGCACCTTTCGTATCGTCAGTAGACAGGCTGAGGTCGGGACTTGTTTCTCGTATAGGGCGTATTGTGTGGTGGATTTTCCAGACTAAGACCCTGAGTTGGCATCCGAGGTTAATGAGTGTTTTTAAGCTATGTGCTCTATTCTGTGTTTATATTCATATCTTGCATATCTTTCGCCTAGATGACCATGTATATCGTATTGTACCCTGGTTGGGGATTCTTATTGAGTAATTCGTTACTCACCCTTATTTTTGTGGCTTTCCACAAGTAACCAAGGTGCGAGACAGGATGGCTGAAGGAGGAGATGTGATCATGGGAACCTGCTGTCTTCTCTGATTTTTATGTTATGACTCTAGTCTTTTATTTCCTCTGAATGCATGTAGCCGGGCACGGAGCCCTAGGATGTTTTCTAATTGTTTTTGTGGATTCCAGCATTGTTGTATCTAAGAAGGTTTTTTTTTAATGATTTAAAAAATCTCTGATCAGAGTAAACTTGTAACGACCCGACCCGAAAGGGGTTCTAAAATAGGCCGTTACCTCAATGCATGCATTCAAATCTACAGAAATTTTGCAATATGATGTTCGGATTCTAAGTAAAAACTAAAACATAAAACATCCATTTAAAAAGTCAACATAAAATTCCTTAAACCTGTCCCTGTTTCCAAGCACCTGTTCCAAGACAAATACATTTACAAAACTTGCTCTGATCAGAGATTTATTTAAAACATACAAGCTTTGCAATAGTTACAACAATGCTAGAATCCGGAAATACAGTCAGCAAACACCCTAGGGCTCCGTGCCCAACTACATGCATTCAGAGGACATTTAAAACATAAACATAAACAAGACTCAGAGTTGAACAACGGGTTCCCATGATCACAGCTCCTCCTCCAGCCATCTTGTCTAGCACCATGGTTACCTGTGGAAAAACCACAGAAATAAGGGTGAGTAGCGAATTACTCAGTAAGAATCCTCAACCGGGGTACAATACGAAAACATCTCATTTAGCACACCGACAAGCAACCAAACAATGACTTAGAGAAAAACGGTAGGTTTAGGCTATGTGCTAACACTAGAGCTAGCCTATCAAGTGCTTTCAACTACACCTTATCCTAGGTTCTACACCTGGATGCCCATCGGGGTCTTACACAACCTAGGATACAATGACACAATGATTCCCATCGGGGATTTACACACAAGGATGCCCATCGGGGTCTTACACCTCTAAACAATGATGCCCATCGGGGTCTTACACATACGGATGCCCATCGGGGTCTTACACCTCTAAACAATGATGCCCATCGGGGTCTTACACATATGGATGCCCATCGGGGTCTTACACCTCTAGCTATCAATGCTGCCCAACGGGGTCTTACACATCTAGGATGCCCATCGGGGTCTTACACCAGCTAAACAATGATGCCCATCGGGGTCTTACACAACCTAGGATACAATGACACAATGATTCCCATCGGGGACTTACACACAAGGATGCCCATCGGGGTCTTACACCTCTAAACAATGATGCCCATCGAGGTCTTACACATACGGATACCCATCGGGGTCTTACACCTCTAACAATGATGCCCATCGAGGTCTTACACATACGGATGCCCATCGGGGTCTTACACCTCTAGCTATCAATGCTGCCCAACGAGGTCTTACACACCTAGGATGCCCATCGGGGTCTTACTCCAGCTAGGATCACTAAGATGCCCATCGGAGTCTTACACTCTTAAGCATCCTCATGATGCCCATCGGGGGCTTACACACCAGGGAATAGTGCAGTGCCCATCGGGGACTTACCTACATTAAGGATCACCTGCCTAGCACTAACATGGGACTGTCAGAATATAACAAGAACCAGAATATGCCAAGATAAAAGACCCTAGCCTATAACCAATATAACAGAAACACCAGTACAACACAAACCTGGAAGCAATAGAAAACATGTAACCTATCCACTAGAATTTCATACAATCACAAGATATGGCATACTATCAATTATTCGCAGGGTCCATACAACCTTGGTAAGAAACCCTTACCTGGCCGGAAGGCAACAACACACAAGAAACTTAAGCTGCGATCGAACCCGAGCAACCTAAAGCGAACCTAACAAACACATAAAAAATCACAATCCATAGGCCTAAATATAATAAAATATTAGGGCACGGCTCAGAGCAACTCACACGCGGTGACACGCTGAACGAGCCGTTTGCAGACGGGCGAGGCAAACTCATGGGGCGCCGAGGGGTGCAGATGGATGAGGGTTTGGCCATTGGGCGCTGAAGCTGTGGCTGGGCACGGCTGGGCGAGGAGGGCGCTCGGGCGGGGACGCGAGGGCGCGCGGGAGCGAGCTGAAGGGAGGCGAGGGCGCGCAGGAGCGAGCTCGACTGGGCGAAGGCGTGCGGTGCGGCTCGGCACAGCGACAGCGCGCGGGCGCGACGGCTACAAGACGCTCGATCTGGCACGACGAGCTACAGGGGACGCTCGTTCTGGCACTTGGCGGCTCGGATCTGGGCGGCACGGGTGCGGACGGGACGAGAGGCACTGCGCGGCCGGGCTAGGCGAACTTGGGCCGGCGACGCGACCTGGCTGGCGAGCTCAGGCTGGCGACCTGGCGGGCGAGCTCGGCGACGGCGCGACCTGGGCAGGGCACGGCTCGGTAGGGCGAGCCAGGGGCTACTCGGGCTAGGGTTGGGCGAGCCAAGGGCTGCTGGGTCGGCTACGAGGGGGGGTGCACGGGGAGAGAGAGAGAGAGAGAGAGAGAGAGAGAGAGAGAGAAAAGAGAAAAAAAAATAAAAAGAAAAGAAAAATGAATTTGGAAAAGAAAAAAAAAAGGGAAAATGGGAAAATAAAAGGAAAATGGGGATTTAATCTCTTTTTCCATCCTTATCCAAATTAAAACCTTAAAAAATCCCATTTCCCGGCTTCCTCCTTCGAGACCCGACTGAAGCAACCTCTTCCAAAAATAAAACTCACTTAAATTCAACTCCCAAATAAACACCAAGGGCCCGTGCTCGAATCCCAAAGGAAGCACACAACCAACCATCACTTTGCCAAAAACCCAAACCACAACCGAACTTCCAAACGACTGGCCCAAACATCTCGGGACTCGCAACCAACAACAATCAAGCCTTGACAAAGGCAGGAGTGACCTCGAAGCCCTAAAAATCCACAAAATCCTGCCCGGGGAGCCAAAAGACCAAAATACCCCTAACGGTCAAAACAGCTCTAACGATCCAACCAAACAACCAAATCTTGACCCGAAGGCACGTCGAAAACTGGAGTAGAAAACTGGGCTGTTACAATACTCCCTCCTTTTAAGACTTTCGTTCTCGAAAGTCCTAAGACGAAACAGCTCCAGGAAACTCCACTGAAACCAAACCAACTGAATTTCTCGGCTAAAACAACACCAACCTTCTTCGAAACCAAACCCTCTTGGTTCTCAAAACTCAAAGCCACAATGCCATCCAGACTACCACAACTACAACCCAGACTTGAAAAACTCCTCTGGAAGCTCACAGCCGCTAACAAGCAGCCTCAACCCTACAACAAGCTGGCCAAACAACTGAACCTTCCAGTTTCCAGAAAACCAAACGGCCTACTCTTACTCCACAAGAGACCAGCTAACCTCAAATCTTGCCTACAGTCTTAACGAAATCCAATCGAATAACAATCTGGCGACTGATCCAAAAAAAAGCAAACTTCTCCAACTAGAACGCGACCACAACACTTAAGCAACCATCTTAAGGAGAAATCGCCAAACCAAAGGCAAGGGACACCATCCTGGTACACCAGATGGCTAACAACACTCACACCAGCTGAAACTTCAGCTACGGCCACCTCTAAAGACAAGAGCCAGGCACAGGCTCCACTCGGCCAAACCAACAAGCTAGGACTCCTCATCGGCCGAACGCAAACCTTTCAACAACTGGCCAAAGAGAACACTGCCAGGCAAGGAACAACCAACATTCCTCTCAAGGAAATCTCGGACTGCAAGGACTAAACCATCAAGAAGCTATTTGCGACACAACACCTTGAGGAAAGCAGCTCAACAGATTTACCAACCAATGCCACGACACCTCTACGCCAACTCACTCAACCGAGGCTCCGCTAACGCCAACTGCGAACGCACAACAACTAGGAACAAAGCCCGAGAAGGGCTTGCTCAGCAGAACTCAACCCAAACTTATAACGAGCAAAGCTCGCCTCCAAGCTACCACTCAACTCTTAAAATCCAACTGGCTACTCAAAGGACTTCTTCCTTTTAGCTTAGGCCTAACTCATCTTCCAGCCAGAAGCTCCACTCCCGAAACCTTACAAGGAAAATGGATAACGACAACCTCAAAGCTTACGGATCCTGAGCCACCCAAATCCGCAAGACTACCTCGGAAGCTAACACTCGAAGCTGACTTCCAGGGAGCAACTCAACCACCACTGAAACTAGAGGGAAAGGGAAATCTTCAATCCCCAAAGAACCAACAACTTGCCAGAAACAACTCTTACAGGCTGGCCACCACCCTTGCGGGGACAAACAACTTTTCGCTTGCTAGCAACACAAAGCAGGGACCCTCTCACTAGGCTAACCACTGCGCTACTCTGATCAACTCCACAACTCAGGAGCTAAGTGACTCGCCAAGCGGAAACGACTTCCCAAGCAAGCAAACTCAGAGAAGGGCAACGAACTCCCACACACGCCACATTGACTTGCTAAAACCCAAGGCAACGACAAGAACCAACTCTCTTGGAAGCAACACCCAAGGGAAAACTCAACCGTCGACCACCAATCCGGAACTAACAGAACTTACTCAACCGCCGAGGGAGGGGTCAACTCCCAAACTTCCTGGCTAGGAACAAGACCTCAAGACAAAGCCCTCCAGCTAGAACCGAACTAGCTCTTGAAACAACAAGAGGACCAAACCTTGGCCAAACACTCACAAGAGGCAGAACTACCCTTACTGTAGCCTCTAGAACACCATCCTAGAGTCCGCCTAACTAGACAAACAACTGCTTCCAAGCAGCCAACAAACTTTTCCCTCTTGCTACACCACTCCCATCAACTCCAAGACTACGGGAGAAATTTGACAACTCCTGGGAGGAAACGGCTCTTACAAGCGGACAACCAAGGAATGAGAGAGCTCCACATACACTCCACTGTCTTGCTCCGCTAAAGCAACAACATCTAAATCTCACGGTCAACAACAGGGGTCCACCACAGTCTGAACCTCCAAATGCCAAACGGGGCAACTCTCAACATCCTGGAAACAGGAAAGACAACCAACAGGGCACTAACCACTCGCCCACAAGCAGAACTAACTTCTAGCAGCTTCATCCATACCTTGGTCAACACCCAGCATCAAATTGCCACCACACCGGAACCAATCCGGACTCTACTCCAAACAACCACTAGCTTGCTAGGCTACCAAGGCGCCAAAGAACTCACCCGAGGCTACAAACTACGGCGGCAAACGCTTGCCAACTGAAACTCACTACCTGGGCCTGACTGAGCTCTGGAGAGGCTCTCCACAACCTAGGGTTCTTCGGCAACCCTCGACACACACTGTCGACCAACGAGCTAACAACCAACTGCCTGAACAAACAACTCCATTTTACAGCATCACAACCATGCTGCCCAACTCCAACTCCTTGTGAACCAAAAGGACCCGAAACGCTACCGAATGCGTCATCCTCCTGCTCAAACATCAACCACACCGAAGCTTCTACCCAAGGAAAGGATCCGAACAACTCTCTTAGCTAAGGCGATCAGAAACTGCGCGGCCTTGCTACGACCGCTCTTGTTCAGTTTCCAACTGAACTCTAACCAAAGGAATGCTAAAAGTTCCATCTCCACACGATACTCGAAGCTGTGGTAACCATGCTCTACCAAAGCATAACCATGCCAAACCGAACTTACTTTATACCAAGCCTCTACCAAGGGTGCTTATCCATAAGGAGTCCAAATCATCTCACAAGGCATCAACTCATCTCGCCTCATAGGCATCCAGCTCATCTCATGAGCATCCAACTCAAGGTCCCTCTACTAGACCAAACTCGCATCTACGATGCTCAACTCTCCTTAGATTTAGGCACTCGAAGGTAGTTGACCGCACTACCCACCACAAGGATCTCTTGGCCTTAACACTAGCGCGAGACTCACGCGCACTAACATTTACCAACCGAAAACCTGCTGACTTACTCAACCCCCAGTAACACTGGGAAGAGGCTCCGGCTCCTCTCGAGCATCCTTTCGCTTGTAGTCCATCGACTACCACTGAACTAGCCCTCTTGCACGACCAAAACAGGTGCAACTGCCATAAACGAATCCAAAGGCTAAAGGAGTGCATTTGAACTCCGAACGGCATAGAACCATCGCTATACCCATGCCAAACTCAAAGGCCAAACTGGACTTAGTGCCAAAGTGGCACACCAACCAAAGCACCTCAAGTGCTACTACTACCAAATCCACATCTTACTACCAATGGGGCCAGCAAGGTCACAACCTCAAGTGACAAGAACTCTGGCTAGGCATACAAGGGCCCAACTCAAACAACCATGCCTATGGCATCTCATCAAACCTAAGGCTCACGGCCTACACTAGCATCTCCTCATGATGCTCAACAATGCTCCGCCGGCTCTCCCAACATGCAGCAGCCTAGCCCTACTCTAGGGGCTTACTAAAAGGAGAGTGCTCAACTCTACCAAACAAATCGAGAAACCACCAACGGATCGGTCAGAAGGAACATCGCCTCTCTGCACCTTAACCACTGGGGTTTTTGGGCCATCGGGTTGCAAACAACAACACTTTTTACAGGAGCACAAAGATGCCTCATCAATCTCCTCGAAGGTTACAAACTCTACTGACCACTCCTTTGGGCAATCAACAATCTGCTAAGGCTCAAGATCAACACTTGAGCTACCAGTGCTAGTCCACCTTTGGAACCTGCTCCACAAGCATCAACATAAGCAAGCCATAGCTAACTCCTCTCTTGGAGTGGTACTCCAAGGCAAATCACCTCCACCCTCTCACTAGGGGAAAACCAACAACTGGACCACACGTGGCCTACGAGAGTCTAATCTCTACCTCCCTCTGGAACGATGTCCCAGCGGCATCCGAATCTATCTGGATACCTCAACAAGCCACAACATACTGCTCACACTGCGGGAAGTTGGCATGATTGCGCTCTAACCCAACCCAACAACGAGTCAGAACCTGCTTGTCCCCGCTCCACAACACTACACAAGGCATACAATAGATGAAAAGTATTGTAAATTCTTAACCCTTTTCTTAAAACAGTAAACTTAGGCGTACCTGATGACTGTCGGAGTGCTGATGATCATGGAAAAACGACCTACACAAAAGGTCAGTCTACAGAATCTATGACTCTAAGCTCTGATACCAACTGTAACGACCCGACCCGAAAGGGGTTCTAAAATAGGTCGTTACCTCAATGCATGCATTCAAATCTACAGAAAATTTGCAATATGATGTTCGGATTCTAAGTAAAGACTAAAACATAAAACATCCATTTAAAAAGTCAACATAAAATTCCTGAAACCTGTCCCTTTTTCCAAGCACCTGTTCCAAGACAAATACATTTACAAAACTTGCTCTGATCAGTGATTTATTTAAAACATACAAGCTTTGCAATAGTTACAACAATGCTAGAATCCGGAAATACAGTCAGCAAACACCCTAGGGCTCCGTGCCCAACTACATGCATTCAGAGGACATTTAAAACATAAACCTAAACAAGACTCAGAGTTGAACAACGGGTTCCCATGATCACAGCTCCTCCTCCAGCCATCCTGTCTCGCACCATGGTTACGTGTGGAAAAACCACAGAAATAAGGGTGAGTAACGAATTACTCAGTAAGAATCCCCAACCGGGGTACAATACGAAAACATCTCATTTAGCACACCGACAAGGAACCAAACAATGACTTAGAGCAAAACGGTAGGTTTAGGCTATGTGCTAACACTAGAGCTAGCCTATCAAGGGCTTTCAACTACAGCTTATCCTAGGTTCTACACCTGGATGCCCATCGGGGTCTTACACAACCTAGGATACAATGACACAATGATGCCCATCGGGGTCTTACACCTCTAAACAATGATGTCCATCAGGGTCTTACACATACGGATGCCCATCGGGGTCTTACACCTCTAAACAATGATGCCCATCGGGGTCTTACACCTCTAGCTATCAATGCTGCCCAACGGGGTCTTACACATCTAGGATGCCCATCGGGGTCTTACACCAGCTAAACAATGATGCCCATCGGGGACTTACACACAAGGATGCCCATCGGGGTCTTACACCTCTAACAATGATGCCCATCGGGGTCTTACACATACGAATGCCCATCGGGGTCTTACACCTCTAGCTCTCAATGCTGCCGAACGGGGTCTTACACAGCTAGGATGCCCATCGGGGTCTTACTCCAGCTAGGATCACTGAGATGCCCATCGGGGTCTTACACTCTTAAGCAGCCTCATGATGCCCATCGGGGGCTTACACACCAGGGAATAGTGCAGTGCCCATCGGGGACTTACCTACATTAAGGATCACCTGCCTAGAACTAACATGGGACTGTCAGAATATAACAAGAACCAGAATATGCCAAGATAAAAGACCCTAGCCTGTAACCAATATAACAGAAACACCAGTACAACACAAACCTGGAAGCAAGAGAAAACATGTAACCTATCCACTAGAATTTCATACAATCATAAGATATGGCATACTATCAATTATTCGCAGGGTCCACACAACCTCGGTAAGAAACCCTTACATGGCCGGAAGGCAACAACACACAAGAAACTTAAGCTGCGATCGAACCCGAGCAACCTAAAGCGAACCTAACAAACACATCAAAAATCATAATCCATAGGCCTAAATATAATAAAATAACAGGGCACGGCTCGGGAGCAACTCACGAGGTGCGGTGATAAATGAACGAGCCGGCTGTTTGCAGGCGAGGCGGTATTGGGCACCGAGGGCGCTGACCGACACGCCATCGGGCGCTGAGGCGTGGCTGGGCACGGCTGGGCGAGCAGGGCCCTCGGGTGCTGACGCGATAAGCGCGCGCGGCGAGAGCGCAGAGGCAAGGGTGCGAGCTCGGTGGCGAGGGCGTCTTGCGCGATTCGGCACAAGGGGCAAGCGAGCGCGCGGCGCGCGCGACGCGACGCGACGGCCACAAGACGCTCGATCCGCACGACGAGCTACGAGGGGACTTCGATCCGCACGAGGCGGCTTCGGATCGAGGCGACGGTGCGAGCGGGACGAAGCGGCACTGTCTGCGGCGGGTTGGCGAACTCGGGCCAGCCGAGCGTGACTGGCGGGCGAGCTCGGCGAGGGCGCGACACAGGCGGCGAGGCTCGGCGAGGCGAGCGAGCTGCTGGTCGCTCGTGCTAGGGCTGGGCGAGCCAAGGGCTGCTGGGTCGGTTAGGAGGGGGGGTGCTCAGGGAGAGAGAGAGAGAGAAAAGAGAAAAAAAATAAAAAGAAAAGAAAAATGAATTTGGAAAAAAAAAGGGAAAATGGGAAAATAAAAGGAAAATGGGGATTTAATCTCTTTTTCCATCCTTATCCAAATTAAAACCTTAAAATCCCATTTCCCGGCTTCCTCCTTCGAGACCCGACTGAAGCAACCTCTTCCAAAAATAAAACTCACTTAAATTCAACTCCCAAATCAACACCGAGGGCCCGGGCTCGAATCCCAAAGGAAGCACACAACCAACCATCACTTTGCCAAAAACCCAAACCACAACCGAACTTCCAAACGACTGGCCCAAACATCTCGGGACTCGCAACCAACAACAATCAAGCCTTGAAAAACGCAGGAGCGACCTCAAAGCCCTAAAAATCTACAAAATCCTACCGGGGGAGCCAAAAGACCAAAATACCCCCAAGGGTCAAAATAGCTCTAACGATCCAACCAAACAACCGAATCTTGACCTGAAGGCACCTCGAAAACTGGAGTAGAAAACTGGGCTGTTACAAAACTGTTGGAAACGTATTTGTCTTGAAACAGGTGCTTGGAGACAGGGACAGGTTTCAGTAAACTGTTTGACTTCTGGATTGAATGTTGAATGTTTTAACTTTTAGTTGGAATCCGAAAACATATATGCATATTGTCTTTTTCTTTGAATGCATGCATTGAGGTGAAGGCCCATTTAGAGCCCCTTTTGGGCCGGGTCTTTACAGTTAGTATCAGAGCTCAGGGTCATAGATTCTGTAGACTGACCTTTTGTTGTAGGTCGTTTTCCCCATGATCACAAAGACTGAGTGATCATCAGCACGCCTAAGTTTACTGTTTTTAGAAAATGGTTAAGAATTTACAATACTTTTCATCTAGTGTATGCCTTGTTTAGTGTTGTGTAGCGGAGACGAGCAGGTTCTGACTCGTTGTTGGTTTCGGTCCTGAGCACCATCATGCCAACTTCCCGCAGTGTAAGATGTATGTTTGCAGCTTGTCAGGGTATCCAGATAGATTCAGATACCGCTGGGACACCGTCCCAGAGAGAGGTAGAGATTAGACTCCCGTAGGCCCTTGCGGTGTGACCCAACTGTTAATTTCCCCTAGTGAGAGGGTCGAGGTGTTTTCCCCTAGAGTACCACGCCAGGTGTAACTACCCGACCCGAAAGGGTTCTAAAATAGGCCGTTACCTCAATGCATGCATTCAAATCTACAGAAAATTCGCAAGATGGTGTTTGGATTCTAAGTAAAAACTAAAACATAAAACATCCATTTAAAAATCAACATCAATTCCTGGAACCTGTCCCTGTTTCCAAGCACCTGTTCCAAGACAAATACATTTACAAAACTTACTCTGATCAGAGATTTATTTAAAACATACAAATTTTACAATAGTTACAACAATGCTAGATTCCGGAAATACATTTAGAAAACACCGTAGGGCTCCGTGCCCAACTACATGCATTCAGAGAACATTTAAATCATAAACATAAAACTCAGAGTTGAACAACGGGTTTCCATGATCACAGCTCCTCCTCCATCCATCCTATCTCGCACCATGGCTACCAGTGGAAAAACCACAAAAATAAGGGTGAGTAACGAATTACTCAGTAAGAATCCCCAACCGGGGTACAATACGATATAATCAGTCATCTAGTACCAAAGGAAGCAAGAAAACAACTACCAACACAGATCATAGCTCAACAAGCTCATAAAGAAAGATCTGGAGTCATCGGAAGTCTCCTACTTCCGGCCTAAGGATTGAGTACACTGACCAATCCTGGGACATCACCGAGGTATCTGTCACTCGGGGGAATACAGTGATCCCAAGAATGTCCTCAAGGGCCTCCTTGCCCTTTCTAATTTGGACTTACGGGAGAGTACCCGAAGTCTGGCTCTAACGGAAGGAATGGTGTACTCACGACATTAGCCCGGGGGAGCTCTCCGAACGTACAACTAACGCGTGTGCGCGCACACCGTATTCTGCTGCAACCGGCGTAAATGCGGGGGCCTAAGGGCAAACTACGCGGGCCAGGTACGCATGCCTGAGACTCGGAAGCGGTGTCACTGATCACAGTAGCGCGAGGCCCTCGGCGCTCATCTGTGCAGCATGATCCACCGACCTGAAGCTAAGAATCGGCCAGGGTAGGCTTACACTTATGGCACGGTTCCGCTCTAGCAGGCTACAGGCTTATGCCGAAGTGGGTAGCTAAGTCCAGAACAGCCGGGTCGGGGGGGGGGGAAGCAAGATACGTTATGCTGCGCACACTTTACTCCAGATCAGTGGGGACAAAGTACGTTATGTCCGCTAATCCTCTGGATGATGACAAACCCTACAACTCTATCTAAGAGTACAGATGAAAATCAATGATTCCTGGCTAGCAAACAATGACCGACATCAAACACATTTACCTAGCATGATACTACGAGCTTAAGCAGGAATCATAAGCATCTTTGTGAGAACAAACCTAGCATGGCACTAACATGTAAAATCAGGCAAACATGCTAGCAAGAAATCAATCAAACTGCTCTATTACTATCATGCTCATAACAGTCAGCAAACAAGCAAGGCATATCATGAAAAATATCTCAGGGCCCACACAACTCCGGTAAGAAATCTTTACCTGGTCGGAAGGCAACAAGACACAATAAAATTAACTGCGATCGAACCCAAGCAACCTATAGCGAGCCAAAAAAACACATCAATAATCATAAAATAGCCCTAAATACAATAAAATAAGCAGAGGCTCGGCTCGGAGCAACTCACGAGGCGCGTACTGACACGCTGAACGAGCCATTTGCACGAGCTAAGCGGTGAAAGAAATGGCCGGGCGCCATTGGGCCGTGTAGGGGCTCGCCGGGCGCCTGGCATGGCGCTGGCTGGCATGCTGACGGCGCGCGACGCGGCTCGGCACGAGGACAGCGCGCACGAAGCGCGAGCTGGGCGAGCTCTGGACGCGCGCGCTGGCGGCACCCCGACGCGACGGCTACGGTGGCACTGCGTGGGACCAGCGACTCGACAAGCTACAGGGACGAGGGCGCGCTACACGGACGCGAACGAGATGGCCTGGGCGAGGGCGAGGGCGCGCGGGCTGGGCGACGGCACTGTATGATGCTCGGGCTGGGGCTTGGGCGACCTGGGCGACGCGACCTAAGCAGGGCGAGGGCGCGCGGGCTGGCTCGGGCTGGCTGGGTTGGGCGACCAAGGGGCTGGGGCTGCTCGGGCTAGGTGGGGGCTCGGGGAGAGAGAGAGAGAGAGAGAGAGAGAGAGAGAGAGAGAGAGAGAGAGAGAGAGAGAGAAAAGAGAAAAATGGATTTTGGGAAAAAAATAAAAGAAAATGGGAAATAAAAGCAAAATTGGAAAAAAGGAAAATAATGGGATTTTAATCCATTTAATCCATCCTTATCCACTTTAAAACCTTAAAATCCCATTTCCTGGCTTCCTCCTTCGAGACCCGATCGAAGTAATCTTTTCCAATAAATAAAACTCACTTAAATCCAACTCCCAAAGTAGCACTAAGGGCTCGGGCTCGAATCCCAAAGGAAACACCCAACAACCATTACTTTGCCAAAGCCCAAACCACAATCGAGCATCCAACCGACTAGCCCAAACACCTCGGGACTCACAGCCACCAACAAACAAGCCTCGACAAAGGCAGGAGCTACCTCGAAGCCCTGAAAACCACAAATCCTACCCGGGGAGCCAAAAGACAAAAATACCCTAAAGGGTCACAACGGCTCTAAGACCCAACCAAACAACCGAATCTTGACCCGAAGGCACCTCGAAAACTGGAATAGGAAATTGGGCTGTTACACCAGCAGAGGAGTTAGCTTTGGCTTTTGCTCATGTTGATGCTTGTGGAGCAGGTCCCAGAGTGGACTAGCCTGGGTAGTTCAGGTGTGGATCTTGAACCTTAGCAGATTGTTTGATTGCCCAATGAGTAGCTGCAAAGTTGGTAGCCTTCGAGGAGGTTGTTGAGACATCTTTGTTCTCTTGTAAAGTGTTGTTGTTTTTGCAAACCGATGAAGTCGGAACCCCCGTGGTTAAGGGTGAGTGTAGCGAAAGTGTACCCATCGGACGTGATCCGTTGGTGGTTTCCCCAGTTGTCTGGTAGAGTTGAGCACTCTTCTTATGGTGAGCTCCTAGAGTAGGGCTAGCTGCTGCATGTTGAGAGATCCGGCCAGAGTTTTGTTGAGCATCATGCGGAGATGCAAGAGTAGGTCGTGAGACTTCAGTTAGATGAGATGCCATAGGCATGGTTGTTTGAGTTTGAGCTCTTGTATGCCTAGCCATAGTTTTTGTCACTTGAGATTGTGACCTTGCTGGCCCCATTTGTAGTAAGATGTGGATTTGTTAGTAGCGGCACTTGAGGTGCATTGGTTGGTGTGCCGCTTTGGTTCTAAGTCTGGTTCAGGCCTGAGTTTGGCATGGGTATAGCAGATGGTTCTATGACCCGTCCGGTGTTCAGCACACTCCTTTATCCTTTGGATCCGTTTATGGCAGTTGCACCTGTTAGGTCGTGCAAGAGGGCTAGTTCAGTGGTAGTCGAAGGACTTCAAACGAAAGGATGTTCGTGAGGTGCCGAAGTCTCTTCCCAGAGTTACCGGGGGTTGAGTAACTCAGCAGGTTGACGGTTGGTAAGTGTTAGTGCGCGTGAGTCTCACGCTAGTGTTAAGGCCAAGAGATCTTTGTGGTTGGTAGTGCGGTCAACTACCTTGAAGTGCCTAAATCCGAGGAGTGTTGAGCATCGTAGATGCGAGTTGGCCCAGCAGAGGGGTCGTGAGTTGGATGCTTTTGAGATGAGTTGGATGCTTATGAGATGCGTTCGATGCCTATGAGATGAGTTGGATGCCTATGAGATGAGCTGGATGCCTTATGAGATGAGTTGGTCGCCTTATGTGTAAGCACACTTGGTAGAAACTTGGTATAAAGTAAGTTCGGTTTGGAATTGTTATGTTTTAGCAGAACAAGGTTGCCACTGCTTCGTGTATCGTGTGGAGATGGAACTTTTGGTGTTCCTTTGGTTGATTGTATCTCTGCCAGAAGTTAGTGTTGCCTTTTGGGAAGCACCTGTTAGTCTTGGATCTCTCAAGGAAGGTTGAGAGTTGTGCACACAAGTGTATTTTGTGTAGTTCGTTCTGGTGGCGAGAGTTTCAGAACCATGTAGGGTTTGCATTGGAGAACTGGTGCTCAGTTCTTGGAGAAGTTGGACTCCAGGTGGATGTTGTAAGGCTTTAGTTGAGGTTGTAAGGATACCGTGCTCGTAGTCGGGTTGTTTCTTAGGCAAGTTTGTTAAGTTGAACCTAAGCTTGGTTGGTGGAACCTCTTGTGTTCATGGTTGGAGTTCAGATGGTACTGAACAAATGGTGGTTGTAGTGAAGCCGCGTAGTTCCTGACCATAATTGCTAAGGGTGTTGCTCGGAATCCTTACCCTGGGTGGAAGCTACGATGTGGCTGATGCTTTGAGTAGGAGGATGACACATTCTGAAGCATTTCTGGTCTTTTTGGTTTCGAGGTTCGGAGCAGGCCAGCATGGTTGTGATGCTGGAAAAAGGAGTTGTTTGTTCAGGCAGTTGGCTATTAGACCGTTAGACGACAGTGTGTGTCGAGGGTTGCCGAAGAACCCTAGTTGTGGAGAGCCTCACCAGAGCTCAGTCAGACCTAGGTAGTGAGTTTCAGTTGGCAAATCGGAGTCGTGTAGTTGTAGACCTCGGGTGAGTTGCTGGTAGATTTGGTAGGCTATCAAGCTGGAGTTTCTTTGGAGTAGAGTCTGGATTGGTTCCGGTGTGGTGGCAAGTTGGTGCTTGGTGTTGACCAAGGTGTGGTTTCGAGTTGCTAAGAAGTTAGTTTTGCTCGTGGGGCGAGTGGTTCGTGCCCTATCGGTTGTTTTTCCTGTTTCCAGGATGTTGAGAGTTGCCCTCCTTTGGTGTTTAGAGGTGTGTCTTGGCTAGTTTGAGGTTGGTGGTTCAGTCTGTGGTGGAACCCCCCCTGTTGATGCCTCTGTGAGAGTTGGATGTTGTGCTTAGCTGAGCAAGGCAACATGCGTTGTGGAGCTCTATGTCCTTCGGTTGTCCGCTTGTAAAAACCGTTTCCTCTTAGGAGTTGTCAGGTTACTCCCTTGGTCTTGGAGTTGATGGTAGTGATGCTAGCAAGAGGAAAGTTTGTTGGCTGCTTGGAAGCAGTTGTTTGTCCAGTTAAGCGGACTTTTGAGTGGTGTTCAGGAAGTTGCAGTAGGGTTGTTCTGCCTCTTGTGAGTGTTGGGCCTAGTCAGCTAAGGTACTTTGTGTGTTTGGCCTGGGAGCAGTTGCACCTTTGTAGTTGAGGAACCCCTTTGTATCAGTTGTGGGATGAGGTTGCACCATTGTGGCTGGATTAGGGTCGTGGCCTTTTGAGGGATCCTTGCTGGTTAGCGTAGCTTGTGCTCTGCCAGCCATTGTTGGTATTCTTGTTCTTGGTAATTGGTGTTAACCGAGTAGTGGAGTTCCGTTTATGAAGTTCGGTGGGAAGGTGCAATAAGCCTAAGCTAGAGGGTTAAGCCTGTATGTGTTATCGTTTGGACTTGTGAGAAGAGTTTCATATTTGAGGCAAGCTTCGTTCCGTTGCTTGCATGGAGGTAAGTTTGGTCGAGGGAGCCCTCTAGGGCCTGGTTCTTGGCAGGTTGACTTGTCCAGCCAGTGATTTGAGTCAAGCTAGAGTTGTGTGGATTGGCATAGCTATGCAGTTTGTAGTTGTGTGAGCTTCTGGGTGTGTAGCACTCAAGTTGTTGGTTGTAGGAGTCCTTGTGGAAGCTGGCAGCTGGTTGAGGTTGTTGTGTGAGTTCTGATTTGGAGGATTGGTTTCAGTAGCTAGAGCTCGCACCTCGTTTTGTGTGCAGAGGCCATTTCTATGGAGTAGAGGCATGTCAGTTTCAGGCCGGAGTTGTTGTCACCAGGGTGTGGCAACAAAGGTTTATTCTAGGCAGTACGTTGACGAACCGTGGTTCTGGAGAGTGTTGTTAAAAGGCTTATGAGCCGGGTGCAGTTTTTGTAGTGTTTTCACCCTTTTGACTGATGGTCTTTTGGGAGGAGTGAGCCAGATCCTTCAGAACTTGTTGCGAGTTGGTGTTTCCGTGATTAGGCAGCGGGAGACTAGTGTGGTTTTATGAGGTTGCCTTGGGTTGCAGTTCTCAGCGGTCAGTTCTTGTGGTTCCATTGAGGCATTGCATGGTAAGTATTGCAGGATTCCAGTGTTTTGGGAAAAGGTTGGTGGCCATCAATTTAGTTTTGGGTCCTGAGTTGCTGCATTTGACCAGAGGTGATGTGCAGAAGTTTAGAGCTAGTGTTGTCAGCTCAGAGCAGGCAAAAAAGTTTCGTCGATGTTCGGCGTCGAGTTTTAGAGTTTGAGGTTGGACAGTACGTGTTTTAAGGTTGCACCGATGCGAGGTATGTTGAGGTTTGGTAAGCGAGAGAAGAGGAGTCTCCTGTTGTTGGACCATTTGGGATTCTCGAGAGGATTGGAAGAGTTGCATATCGGTTAGTGCTTTCCCGTCATTGTCAGCTGTGCACAGTGTTTCCATGTATCGATGTTGGGGCAGTATGTGTCAGACCCATCGCTCAATGTGGACTTTGAGCCTTTGCAGCTGATTGAGGATTTGAGCTTCGAGGGGAAATCTGTGAGTATTCTGGTCTTTGAGACGAAGACGTTGCGTAGCCGTGAGATCCGTTCTGTAACAGTTCAGTGGAGGAGTCAGAGTTCAGAGGAAGCCGCTCAGCGAGCGGAGCGGCGCGGCGCGTCTGGGCGGCCTGGTGCGGAACGGAGCTGCTCGTATGGGCGCGCCTGGGCTGGGCGATGCAACGCCTCTGGGCGGACCTGGGCTGGGCGATGCAAGGCGTCTGGTGCGGCGTGGCTGGGCAGGGTTTTGCTGGGCTGAGCGGTCTGATGCGGCCAGGGTGTGGTGCGGCTAGGGCATGGCTGGGCGGCTAGGGTTGGGTTTTCTTGGTGAGGTCGGCTAGGAGAGAGAGAGAGAGAGAGATTGCAAAACAAGGGGAAAGGGACTTTCTTGATTTTTCTTCCCTTTTCCTAATTTAAATGGGTATAAAATCCCTTCCCAAAGCTTCCTCTTTCAAAACCCGGCCCAAACAAACTTTTCTTTCTAGAAAAACTCTTTTTCCTACAAACTCCCAAAACCATTTAGGGCAAGGGTTCAAATTCCAAAGGAAGCACTCAAAAACCCATTAATTTTGCCAATAACTAAAATACCTCCAAACTCCCAAACAACTTGCCCAAACCTCTTGGGTCTTGCAACCAACAACCACCAAAATTCGACGAAGGCAGAAAAGTCCCTGAAATCTTGAAAATCCTCAAAACCCTGACCGAGGGCAAAAAGACCAAAATACCCCTAAGGGTTAAAACAGCTCTAACGGCCCATCTGAACATCCGAATAATGATCAGAAATCACCAGGTAAGCAAATAGAAAATCGGGCCGTATGTGCTCTCCCGGCACAACTTGGTTAGGTAGCCCCAAGCTCCACGAGCTAACGGATGACGAAGCCACGGTGACACAATCGGCGGGCAAACTCCGCCCTGGACTCCACGAAACTTAAAGCTGGGCCGACCCGGCGGCCTGAACACTACTTCTTTCCGGTGGCAGTCAATCAACGCGTGGTTAGCAGCTAAGCACTCCATACCAAGAATCACATCAAATCCGCTCATAGGGAGGACAATGAGCGTAGCTACAAGCAACTCTCCGGATATCTCGATCCGGCCATCCTTAATCTTATCTCTAGCTAACATACTAACTCCCGAAGGAGTTGCAACAGACAACTGAACTCCTAGAGGCTCTAGTCTTAAACTAGCATGCTCAGCAAAAATAACAGATACAAACGAATGCGTAGAACCATAATTAAACAAGACAAATGCGCAGTGATCTAAAACAAGTAGCGTACCTGCCACAGCGAGGCATCTGTACGCTTGGCCTCTTGTCGGGTCGTAGCAAACACCCGACCCTGCTTCTGCTGCGCTGCCTGAGCTGCCAAAGCTGGCTGATTACAAAAATGAGCCAGATGCCCCTCCCTATCACAACGATAACACAGCCTGGGCCCTACCTGACAAACTCCAGTGTGGGCTCTCCCACAAGTATCACAAATGGGAATCTGTCTAGGAGCGCCCTGCTGGTGAGGCTGGAAACGAATAGGGGCTCTACGTTGATCCCGGTTCTGAAACTGCCCTTGGCGGCGCTGGCCGCCTCCCCTGAAATCAAACTTCCTCTTGCCCCACTGCAGCTGGGACAGGACATGAACCGGAGCAGCGACAACCTGCTCAACTGGATACTTCCCATTATAAATGGTCGCCAACTGAACTGCTCTAACATAAGTGTCAGGGGCCTGTGCTCTAACATCCTGGGACACACTGTAAAGACCCAACTCGAAAACGGTGCTAAACCTAGATCTTTACTTAGCATGCAAGTGAAAAGCATAAAAGGACCCAGCCAGGGTCGGTTTGTAAAACTTTTCAAATATAAGAGTGGAAAATATTAAAAACAAAGTAAACATTCATTAGGCAAAAACGAACCATTCAAATTAAAAACAGTGACTGATCAGTGCTTTCCTTAAAAACATAAAATAGTTCAAATCATAAGTTTTCTCTACGGACCCAAGTCCAACTACATGCTGAAATCAAAAACAGTAAAATAAGACACGACAGAGTGTCAGCAGCATCCATGATCTCCCAGATCCCTCCGCTAGCCGCCTCGGTGCTGACCCAAGTTACCTGTGGAAGAAACCACAATAAGGGTGAGTATAAACATACTCAGTAAGAATCCCCGACCGGGGTACGATACGATGCAATAAATCATCTAGCAACCTAGTACACATGCAAACAGTTATCAACAAGGATCTCAGCTCAACGAGCTCACAAGGCAAATCTGGAGTCCTCGGAAGTCTCCTACTTCCGACCTAATGATTGGTTCTCATAACCAATCCCGGGACATCTCCGAGGGTCTTCCTCCCTCGGCCAATTGATCAGCTCAAAAACCGATCCCAAAGATGTCCGACACCCTCGAGGGTCTTTCTCCCTCGACCAATTGATTAGCTCAAGAGTCAATCCCAATGGGTGTCCTCAAGGGCCTCTTACCCTCGCTATAAATCTGGACTATCGGTAGAGTACCCGAAGTCTGGCTCTAAACTGGAAGGAACTGGTGTACTCACGAACATTAGCCCTGGGGAGCTCAACGAAATGGCGTCTAAAGCGTGTGCGCGCACACCGCATGCTGCTGCAACCGGCGTAAATGTGGGGGCCTAAGTACAAACTACGCGGGCCAGATACGCATGCCTAAGACTCGGAAGCGGTGTCACTGAACACAGTAGAGCGAGGCCCTCAGCACTCATCTATGCAGCCTGAACCACCGACCTGAAGCTAAGAACTGGCCAAGGTAGGCTTGCACCGTTGGCAGGGTTCCGCTCTAGCAGCCTACAAACTAGGCTTATGCCAATGAGGTAGCTAATTCCTCATTGGCTGTCGGGGGGAAGCAATGTACGTTATGCTTCGCTCAACTCCCGACCGGTGGGGACAAGGTACGTTATGTCCGCTCTCAGCCTCTAGATGATGACAACCCTACTACACTAGCTAGAGTACAGAGTAAACGATTCCTGGCTAACATACACAATAATCATCAATCATACCTAACTTAGCATGGAACTACGAACTTAAAGCAGGAATCTCAAGCATGCTGGAAGAACAATCCTAGCATGGCACTAACATGTACAAACAAACAAACATGCTAGCAAGAATGCAATCACAAGTTGTCCTATCCACTAATCATGTTCATAGAAGTAAACATGCATATAAGGTACAATCAATAAAGCATCGCAGGGTCCACACAACCACGGTAAGGAATCCTTACCTGGAAACAAGTGGAAGATAACTATCACGAATCAAATAAGACCCTCGAGCTTTGTAACAAAACCCGAGCAACCTAGGCATAATAAAAGCATCCTAATTAAATATACAGCAGCCAGCAGCTTAAAATCTAAAAGGGAAAGGTTCGGGAATTACCAACCGAGAGAGAGGCATGAGCTCTCGCAGCAAAGAAGCGAGCTTGGGCGCTGCTGCAGTGCGCGAGGATCTTGGCGCTGGCGCGCAGCGCGCACAGCAAAGGCAAAGTGACACACCTGGAGCGGGGCGCGGCAAAGCGAACAGACGCTTGAGAGCGAAGCGCGCAACCGCAGCGTCGGCGAGGCAGGCGATGTCGAGCGGCGTCGAGGCGGAGGCGGCGCGCCAGCGAAGCGGGCTCGGCTGAGGGCGCGGGCGAGCGGCGTCAGTGCATGAAGCGAGGCTCGGTGCGATCTGCGGCGCTGGCGGCCGCGGCGAGCGTCGAGCGATCTTTGGGCGCGACGGCGGGTGTCTGGATCGCTGACAGCGGCGCGCTGGGGGAGGCAAGGGCCGAGCGGCTGGTGCGGTCTAGTGCTGCGCAGATGGGTGGTGGCCGAGCGGGCGGTGTGTGGTGTGGTGTGGTGGGGTGGCTCTTGGGTGGTGGTGCGGCTGGGTTAGGGTGGCTCGGTTTTTGGAGAGAGAGTGAGAGAGAGAGAGAGAGAGTGCGGCTACCAAGGGAACAAAGAGGGTTTTCCCTAATTTCCTTCTCTTTCCTATTTTAAAAGGGTTAGGAGACCTAAAATTCCCTTCCCAAGGCTTTCTCTTGCGGGTCCCGGCTAAAGGAATTCTTTTCTTTTTAACTAAAACTCTTTTCTAAAACTCCAAATTCACCATTTTAGGGCAAGGGTTCAAATCCCAATGGACCAACTAATTTCCAATTAATTTTGCTATTAACCGGAATGTCTCCGAACTTCTAATCAACTAACCCAAACTCCTTGGGTCTTGCAACCAACATCAATCAAGCCTCAACGAAGGCCGAAATGACCCTGAAGCCCTGAAAATCCTCAACCTCTGACCGGGGAGCAAAAGACCAAAATACCCCTAAAGGTTAAAAAGCTCTAACGGCCCAACCGATTGCCCCAATTCTGAACCGAGAGTACCTGGGAAACCGGAATGGAAAACTGGGCCGTTACAATACTCCCTCTTTAAAAGACTTTCGTCCCCGAAAGTCCTAAGACTGGAACAGCTCCGGGTAATGAGTCCTCATCTCATCCTCTAGCTCCCACGTCGCTTCCTCTGCCCTCTGATGCCTCCAAAGAACCTTTACTAAACTTATCTCCCGGTTGCGCAATACCTTGCGCTCATAAGCCAAAATCTACACGGGCTTCTCCTCGAAGGATAAATCTTTACTCAACTCTAAGGGCTCATGCTCTAGCACATGCGTCGGGTCTGCCACGTACTTTCTCAGCATCGAAACGTGGAACACATTATGCACCGCTGACAAGGACGGGGGTAAAGCTAACCGATAGGCCACTGCTCGGATCCGCTCAAGGATCTCAAAAGGCCCTACAAACCTGGGGCTCAACTTGCCTCGCTTTCCAAACCTTAACACCCCACGCATAGGTGCTACCTTCAGAAAAACATGTTGACCCACCTCAAACTCCAAACCCCTACGCCTCACATCGGCGTAACTTTTCTGCCTACTTTTCTTTGTCAACATGCGAGCCACGATCTTACGCTGCTGCGTCGTTCGTCATCCGGAAAGCAACTCGGGTCCCAGAACACTGTCTATCCGACCTCTCCGCCCGAACACCGGGATGCACGACGCTTACCATACAACGCCTCGAATGGGGCCATCTGTAACGGCCCAGTTTTCTATTCCGGTTACCCAGGTGATTTCGGGTCATTATTCGGATGTTCGGATGGGCCGTTAGAGCTGTTTTAACCCTTAGGGGTATTTTGGTCTTTTTGCCCCCGGTCAGGGTTTTGAGGATTTTCAAGATTTCAGGGCCTTTCTTGCCTTCGTCGAAGTTTGGTGGTTGTTGGTTGCAAGACCCAAGAGGTTTGGGCAAGTTGTTTGGGAGTTTGGAGGTATTTTAGTTATTGGCAAAATTAATGGGTTTTTGAGTGCTTCCTTTGGGATTTGAACCCTTGCCCTAAATGGTTTAGGGAGTTTGTTGGAAAAAGAGTTTTATTAGAAAGGAAAGTTTGTTTGGGCCGGGTTTTGAAAGAGGAAGCTTTGGGAAGGGATTTTAGACCCATTTAAATTAGGAAAAGGGAAGAAAATCAAGAAAGTCCCTTTCCCCTTGTTTGGCAATCTCTCTCTCTCTCTCTCTCTCTCTCTCTATCTCTCTCCTAGCCGACCTCACCAAGAAAACCCAACCCTAGCCGCACCAGCCCTAGCAGCACCAACCCGAGCCACAACCATGCCCAGCCGCTCTGCACCAGGCGCGCAAGACAACCAACCACTCGCCCCCAGCGTGCCGCGCCGCCCGCACAAGCGCCTCCAGACCGAAGCGCCGTCCTCGCGGACCGAGGCCTCGCCCCGTGCCGCTTCGGCCCAGTGCGCCCCAGCGCTCTGACGCATCGCCCAGCGCCTGGCGCGCCTCCCGACGCCGCGCGCGCGTTACGCACAAGCGCCCAGACGCGTCGCCCGCGCGCTTCGCCGCCGCCTGACGCGCGTCGCGCCGCGCTGTCCTCACAGACCCAACGTCTCGCCCGCGCGCCCGACCCAGCGTGTTCACTGGCTGCGCTGCGGCAGGCCAGCACGCCCCCGCCCGCTAGCGCTAAGCGCCGGCGCCAGCGCCAGTGTAACGACCCAGTTTTCTATTTCGGTTTCCTAGGTGTTTCTGGTTCATTATTCGGATGTTCGGATGGGCCGTTAGAGCTATTTTAACCCTTAGGGGTATTTTGGTCTTTTTGCCCCCGGTAAGGGTTTTGTGGATTTTTGAGACTTCGGGGTCACTCCTGCCCTTGTCGAGGCTTGATTGTTGTTGGTTGCAGGATCCAAGAAGTTCGGGCTAGTTGGTTGGATGTTTGGAGGTGATTTGGTAATTAACAAAATTATTGTTAATTAGAGTACTTCCTTTGAGAATTGAACCCTTGACCTAACGGTTATTAGGAGGCTTGATTTAAATGGGTTTTTTTAAATGGAAAAGAATTCGCCAGCTAGGACTCGAAGAAGGAAAGCCTTGGGAAGGGATTTTGGACCACCCAAAGCCTATTTAATTTAGGAAAAAGGAAAAGAAAAGAGAAAAACCCTTATTCTTTCCCCTTCTCCCTCTCTCTCTCTCTCTCTCCTTGCCGACCTCACCAAGAAACCCAACCGAGAGCGCACCGAGCCACAAAGCAGCGACCATGCCATGCCTGTCGACAATGGCCGAGCGGCCAGACGCCCAAAGATACCTGCTCGTCGCTGACACCAGCCGAGCAGCCCAGGACGCCAGCAAAGATACCTGATCGCGCCCAGACGCCCTGCCAGCCTGCTCGCATCGCGACCGCGCGCCAGATCCGTCGTCGCTGCGTGCTGTCCGCTCGCGCGCTTTTTCTTGGCGCGCCGGCACAGGCGCGCCCGTCCTGCCGCGCGCGCGCTCTGTGTCGCCGTGCCAGCTCCCGTCCCCTGCCCAGGGCAGCGTGCCCAAAGGCGCTTCAGCATCGCTTAACATCCATAACGGCGCCCAGCTTGCTCGCCTCTGCTGCCCAACCTGCCTGCCCCTTGCTGCCGAGAGCCTGATTTTTGCCAAGAAAGTTGGGCCGAGACCTAGTGCCTTCTCGGTTGGTAATTCCCGAGCCTCCACTCTTTTGGACCCTAAGTTGATTGGCTGTTGTTATTTAATTAGGATATTTTTATTAAATGCTTAGGTTGCTCGGGTTCACTTAGAAGCTCGGAAGTGGCTTGGTTGGCTTATGATAGTTATTTTCTGTTTTTTTCCAGGTAAGGATTTCTTACCGTGGTTGTGTGGACCCTGCGATGCTATCATGATTGTGCCTTGTATGCTTGGTTGTTGTTATGAGTATGTTAGCTATTGAACAACTTGTGTTTGAAATCTTGCTAGCATGTTGCTTTTTGTTCATGTTAGTGTCATGCTAGGTTTGTTCTTCCAGCATGCCATGTCTTGTGATTGTATGAAATTTCCAGTGGGTAGGTTACATGTTTTCTCTTGCTTCCAGATCGTGTTTCTCTTGTGTCCCCTAATATATTCTGTTAGTTCCACGCAAGGGGTTTAATTATCTTGGCATACCTTGTTCTATTTTATCCTGTTAGTTCCGTGCCAGACATAGGCGGGTGATGTATAGTGTAGAAGACTGTAGGGGTAACTAGTTTAGGTCCCGCTCGGGTAAGACCCCGATGGACATCCGGAGGTGTAAGACCCTGATGGGCATCCTAGGTGTGTAAGTCCCTGATTGGCATCACTGAGTTGGAGGTGTAAGACCCTGATGGGCATCCTAGGTGTGTAAGTCCCTGATGGGCATCATTGAGTTGGAGGTGTAAGACCCCGATGGGCATCCTAGGTGTGTAAGTCCCCGAAGGGCATCACTGAGTTGGAGGTGTAAGACCTTGATGGGCATCCTAGGTGTGTAAGTCCCCGATGGGCATCACTGAGTTGGAGGTGTAAGACCCTGATGGGCATCCTAGGTGTGTAAGTCCCTGATGGGCATCACTGAGTTGGAGGTGTAAGACCCCGATGGGCATCCTAGGTGTGTAAGGCCCCACTGGGCATCACTGATTCTGGAGGTGTAAGGCCCTGATGGGCATCCTAGGTGTGGAAGGCCCCACTGGGCATCACTGATTCTGGAGGTGTAAGGCCCTGATGGGCATCCTAAGTGTGTAAGGCCCCACTGGGCATCACTGAGTCCTAGGTTGTGTAAGGCCCGAAGGGCATCCAAGTGTAGAACCTAGGATAGGCTGTAGATGAAAGCCCTTGAATAGGCTCGCTCTAGAAGTAGCTCATAGCCTAATTCAACCGTTTTGCTCTAAGTCATTGTTTTATTTGCATGTATACTAGGGTGCTAGATGACTGATGTATCGTATTGTACCCCGGTTGGGGATTCTTACTAAGTATGTTTATACTCACCCTTATTTCTGTGGTTTTTCAACCAGGTAACTTGGGACAACACCAGGATGGCTAGCGGAGGGAGCTGTTTGATCATGAGGGCTGCCGGCACTCTGTCGTTTATTGTTTGCATTTATTTATTCAGCATGTAGATGGACAAGAGTCCTAGGGGAATGATGTTAAAGTTGTTTAAACTGTTTTGAATGTTCTTTTATAAATACTGGCCAGGCTTATTTTACCTAGATTGGATTTGCTTATGAAAATTGTTGGATATGTTTTAAGTCTTCCCCGTTTCCAAATGTTTTGAAAAACAGTTTTAAATATGAGCACTAAACTGCTTGTTGAAATATTTAACTTGCATGCAGAGTGAGGACCTAGGTTTAGGACCGTATTCCAGGTCGGGTCCTTACACACGGTGCAGCGCCTTGACCCAGTGCGCCTACCGCTTGTCCTTTGCGGCGAGACTGACTGCCTCGCCGTCTTGGTTGGGCGTGACCTTGTGTCTTCTCGGTCGGTAATTCCCGAGTCTTTTCTCCTTTGGGCACTAGGCTGTTGGCTGTTGTTTATTTAATTAGGTTGTTTTTACTAAAATGCTTAGGTTGCTCGGTTTCGCTTTAAAGCTCGAGGGTCGCTATTTGATTGTGAAAGTTATTTCTGCTTGCTTCCAGGTAAGGATTTCTTACCGTGGTTGTGTGGACCCTTCGATGCTTTCTTGATTGCGGATATGCATGTTTACTTGTATGAACATGATTAGTGGATAGGACAGCTTGTGATTGCATTCTTGCTAGCATGTTTGCCTGTTTGTACATGTTAGTGCCATGCTAGGATTGTTCTTCCAGCATGCTTGAGATTCCTGCTTTAAGTTCGTAGTATCATGCTAGGTTATGTGTGATCGATGTTGATATGTATGTCTAGCCAGGAATCAGTTATTTTGTACTCTTAGCTAGTATAGTAGAGTTTGTCATCATCTAGAGGCTGAGAGCGAAGCATAACATACATTGCTTCCCCCCGACAGCCGATGTGGATTTAGCTACCACATCGGCATAAGCCTAGTTTGTAGCCTGCTAGAGCGGAACCCTGCCAATGGTGCAAGCCTGCCTTGGCCGGTTCTTAGCTTCAGGTCGGTGGAGTACAGTGCGCAGATGAGTGCCGAGGGCCTCGCACTCATCGTGTTGGTGACACCGCTTTCGAGTCTTTAGGCATGCGCACTGCCCGCGTAGTTTGTATATAGGCCCCCACATTTACGCAGTTGCAGGCAGAAGGTGTGTGCGCGCACTGCAGCGTTAGTCGCCGGTTCGGAGACCTCCCCCAGGCTAATGTTCGTGAGTACACCAGTTCCTTCCAGTTTAGAGATAGACTTCGGGTACTCTCCCGATAGTCTAGATTTTTTAGCGAGAGTAAGAGGCCCTTGAGGACACCCATTGGGATTGGTTTTTGAGCTGATCATATGGTCGAGGGAGAAAGACCCTCGAGGGTGTCGGACATCTTTGGGATCGGTTTTTTAGCTGATCAATTGGCCGAGGAGAAAGACCTCGGAGATGTCCCGGGATTGGTTATGAGAACCAATCATTAGGCCGGAAGTAGGAGACTTCCGAGGATTCCAGATTCTGCCTTGTAAGCTCGTTGAGCTATGATCTGTGTTGGTAACTGTTTGCATGTATACTAGGGTGTTAGATGATTGATGTATCGTATTGTACCATGGTTGGGGATTCTTACTGAGTATGTTTATACTCACCCTTATTTCTGTGGTTTTCCACGTGTAACTTGGGACAAAGACCGGGACGGCTAGCGGAGGGAGCTGATTGATCATGGGAGCCGCTGGCACTCTGTCTTTTATTGTTTGCATAATTTGTTCAGCATGTAGACGGACAGGAGTCCTAGGGGGATGTTTTTAACAGTTGTTTAAATTGTATTGCATGATTTCATAAACACTGGCCAGGCTTGTTTTACTTTGTTGGTTTGCTTAAATGAAGGTTGTTGTTTATGTTTTAAGTGTCCCCGCTTTTAAATGTTTTGAGAGGTTTTAAAAATGAAGCACTAAACCGCTTGATGAAGTATTTTAACTTGCATGCTGAGTGAGAACCTAGGTTTAGGACCGCAGTTGGGTCGGGTTCTTACAGTTGGTATCAGAGCACAGAGTCATAGATTCTCAGAGACTAACTCGCTTTGCGAGTTGTTGCCTTCATGATCATCAAGACTCACGCGGCCGTCGGAGTTTATCGAGTTCATTAAGCTAAGGGTTTTATTTTACAATACTGCAACTAGTATACATGTGTTACCCTTGTTTGGCAGTGAGAGCCCCAGCGTGGGCTAGCTTTTATGCTTTGTGTGGATCGCTAGTAGGTTGATTGCACTTAGAGGAGCAGGGACGTTTGGTATTTCCAACCTAGGAGTTGGACTGTTCATGTTGATGATGAGACCGCGTCCAGGGTTGTCTAGACCCGTAGGCCACCTTTGGCCCTGGCAGATGAGTTGCCAAGAGTAGGGGGGGTTGAGGCTAGCACGCCTTAGAGTGAGACTCCTTGAGCAGAGTGTGCTCCAGCCATGAGGGAGTTGATGGCAGGTCTTTTAGCTAACAGAGAGCGGAGACCAGAGTGCAATTTGTAGCGGGTAGTGAGGAGTCTTGGGCACGAGATAGCCCGGTGGCAGAGTTTATTTAGGAGGCACCCCTAGTAGCTCCAGTAGCCGGAGGTTTCCGAAGGGCTTCATCGTGAGTTTATCTTTGATGAGTAAGTTGGCGTTGATCGAGCCGCCGAGTTTGGCAATTGGAAGCCTGTAGAGCTGGATGTTTTTTAGACCTACTGCTAGCAGCAAGGTGGTTGGCCAGGTTCGAGTTTATCATCCAAGTGTTGGGATGACCTGGTGTTCAGAGGCCGATGACCAAATGCTTAGAGGTCGAGGCGCGCCATTCTGGTGTTGTTTGATGCAGCAGTGTGGTGGTGGAAGTCCCCTGTGAGAGGCGGACCAGCAGAGTCTCCACCAGCCACCCGGTCGATTGGCAAGCTTCCAAGTTAGTAGCTTTTGAGAAAGTTGTAGAGACATCTTGTCCTCCTGCAAGCCTACAGTCGTTTTGCAGCCAGTTCTTTTAGTACCCTCGTAGCCAGGGGGTAGTGTGGAGTTCTTTCAGCTGGCTAGTAGAGAGAATCTCCTTCTGTTAGCATGTTCCAGGTGTGGAGCTAGGTGCTGCCACCAGAGGGTTGGCCTGAGTATTCGTTGAGCATCGAGTGGGATGCAGGAGTAGGCCGTGGCATGTCTGTTAGGCGAGATGCCAGAGTTTAGGCTGCTCGAGTGTTTGGAGGCTTGTGTTGAGTGCCTTTGCCCGTCACTTGGAGTGTGACCTTCACTATCCTCAAAGGGGCATAAAGCTTGTTTTGGGCTGATTTGTGTTGTAAAGGATGTTGTGCCTGGTGGCACCAAGCTTTGAGAGGAGGCCTAGATTCGGGCCAGTTGGCACTTTTGGTGCAGATGGTTCCATGCCCGCCTGGAGTATAGCATCCCCACCAGCCTTGTACCATTTTTTTTGAAGTTGCATCTGTTGGATTGCTTAATAGATCTAGCTCGGTGGTAGTCATAGAACTACAAGTGTGAGGTCGTTCGAGGGAAAAGTAGGAGCTTTTCAGGGTCACCGAAAGATGGGTGCAAAGGATGTTGTAGGTTGGTGAGGGCTAGCGCGTCCGAGTTCTCGCGCTTGTGTGTGGGCTTGTGAGCCAGCTTGATGGTAGTGTGTTTCGACTACCCTTGGAGTTACCCTAATATGAGTAGGGTTTGCATCGATGATGCTTGGTTGATCCAGTGTTAGAGCCATGAGTTGGATGGTTGAGTGGAGCATCTAGTGGGCACATTGGTATGAGGTATGTCAGCTTGGTGTAGTTATGCTCTGGTAAGAGTGAGTTGACCAATGTAGCTTTTCGTGGTGAGTTGACCCCGAGTGGTTTGAACTCTTGTTGCTCGGTGCTAGTTGTGGCTCTCATTGGGAGGCAAAAGTTGCCTTGTGTGAGAGTACTTGTTGAGTTTGGATCTTAAGGAACCAAGTTGGAGCTGTGGCACGGTGTACTTTTGTGTAGCTCATTTCGTGGTTATGTTTCGGGAACCACGAGAGGTTCGTGTTGAGGAGCCGGTGCTCGGTCTTTGAGTTGTCAAGGCTTTAGTCCTGGCAACCGCCTAGCAGGTTGAGAGGTTACCTGTGCTGTAGCCGGGTTGTTGCGTAGGCAAGTTATGCTAGTTGGCCCTTGACACAGGTAGAGGCATTTCTTGTTGATCGATGGTTAGAGTTCAGTTGGAACCGATCCGGGCGATGGTAGTAAAATCGGGAGTTTCGCCGCCATGGCTAAGAGAGTTGTTCGGATCCTTACCCAGGTAGAAGCTACGATGTGGCTGATGCTTTGAGCAAGAGGAAGTTTGGGTCTTCGGTTGTTCCTCTCAGTGGATAGCAGATCGCCGAGCGAGGGCGATCTAGGGGTCGCGATCAACGCCGACCGCAGTTAGAGCTCGAGATCGTCAGGCGCGGGCGAGCAGCCGGCTCATTGCATCAAGTGTGGTAAGGCGCCGGATTGTGTGGAGCATCGCCGTGCTTGCTACTGAGATGTGGCAAGGAAGAGCTTTTGGCCGGCCACGCTTGAGATGCCGGAGGGAGATGTGCTTGTGTAGCCGTTTTCGTTAGACCGTTTGACGCGGCGGTGTGTGTCTGAGGCGTCGGAGGAACCCTAAGTTGTGGAGAGCCTCACCAGAGCTCATTCGCACCAGCAAAGTGTTCCTCGGTTGAGTTCTTTGGATGCTTGTTGTCGATAACAAGCTAGAGTTGTTCTTGGTAACCTCCACGTTGATTTTCGGAATTCTTAGCGAGGTGGTGCTTGGTGTTGACCAAGGTTTGGTTCCCATGTTGTTTCTTGAGCTAGCTCGGTTCGAGCAAGCGGGCGTTGCCTTGAGGACTTGTTCCTAGTCAGGAAGTTTTGGGAGTTGACCCCTCCCTCGGCAATTGAGTAGGCACTGCTAGTTCCAAGTTGGGGGTTCAAGCGATTGACGATCCTCGGATGTTGCTTCCGAGAGAGTTGGTTGTTGTTGCCCTTGGGTTTGAGCAAGGCAGCAAGCGTGTGTGAAGTTCGCTGTCCTTCGGAAGTTCGCTGGTCGGGAAATCGTTCTGTTGAGGAGGAGTCGACTTAGCTCCCGAGTTGTGTAGTTGATCGAGTAGCGCGCCGTCACCCCAATGAGAGTGTCCCTGCGTTTGTTTGTTAGCAAGCGGAAAGTTGTTTGTTCCCGCAAGGGCGGAGGCTGCCAGTTCAAGGGCTTGAGTTGTTCTTTGGAAGGTTGTTGGATCTTTGGAGTTTGTAGAACCCCTTAGTTCTTTGGTAGTTGAGTTGCACCGTGGATGCCGGCCTCGAGTTTTAACTTTTGAGGTAGTCTTGCCGACTCGTGTTGTTCAGGATCAGCAAGCTTGTGGTCGTCGCTATTCGTATTCCTTGCGATGTTCTGAGTGTGGAATTTCTAGTCGCAAGATGAGTTAGGCCTAGGCTAAAGGAGGAAGTCCTTTGAGTAGCCAGTTGGACTTAAAAGTTGAGTGGTAGCTTGGAGGCAAGCTTTGCTCGTTATGAGCTTGGTTTGAGTTTCTGCTAAGCAAGCCTTTCTCGGGCTTTTCTTTTAGTTGTTGTGCATTCGCAGTTGGCATTTTAGCTGAGCCACAGTTGAGTGAGTTGGCACAGAGGTGCCGTGGCATTGGTTGGAAACCTTAGAGTTGCTATCCTCAAGCTATTGTGTTGCTAGTAGCCGCATGTTGTTTTATTCCTTGCTGCTCGAGGTTTCCGTGAGAGGAATGTTGTTTGTTTTCCTGGCTGGCGATGTTCACCTAGGCCAGTGGCTGATCGGATTGCATTGGAAAGTTTGTTGTCGGCCGATGAGGGGCTCCGATTTATTAGTTTGGCTGAGTGGAGCCTGTTCCTGGACCTTGTCGTTCAGGGGTGGCCGAAGCTGAAGTTTCAGCTAGTGTGAGTGGTGGTAGCCGCTTGGTAAACCAGAAAAGTTCCCCTTGGCTTTGGTGCTTCGATTTTTCGTAAGATGGTTGCTTAAGTGTTGTGGACGCATTTGCCTTGGGATCAGTCACCAGTTGGTGGTTCGATTTGGATTTCGTTAAGGATTGTAGGCAACCAGTGGGGTTCGCAGGTCTCTTGCGAAGTAAGAGTAGGCCGTTTAGTTTCAAACACCGGGAGGTTTCGATTGTTTGGTCAGCATGGTGAAGGGTCGAGGCTGTTTGATAACAGCTATGAGCATTCAGAGAAGTTACGCCGGAGAGTGGCGTAGAGTTTTAGAGCTTGTGACCCGTCCACGAGTTTGCTGAGAGTAGCGCCGTAGAGAGGCGTTCCGAGTTGGGTTAGCAGGGTTAAGTGAGCCCTAAGATTTTAAGACCGTTTGAGAGTTGGTGCGAGTCAGAGGGTGTGACTCACCGACTAGCTATCGCATGATTTCTTCGAAGCTTAGTGTTAGTTCAGTTTTGGTTGAGATAGTTTGTGGCAGACTCGGTGTCTTTTGGGCTTGGAGCCTTTGGGAAACCAAGAGGGTTCGGTTTCAAAGAAGGATTTGTGTTGTCTTAATCGGGAGCTTGGTTGGTTAAGAATCAGTGGAGTTTTCCTAGAGTTGTTTTCGTCTTAGGACTTTCGAGGACGAAAGTCTTAAAAGGAGGGAGTATTGTAACGACCCAGTTTTCTATTTCGGTTACCTAGGTGATTTCGGGTCATTATTCGGATGTTCAGATGGGCCGTTAGAGCTGTTTTAACCCTTAGGGGTATTTTGGTCTTTTGCCCCCCTGGCCAGGTTTTGAGGATTTTCAAGATTTGTGGCCTTTCCCGCCTTCGTCGAAGTTTGGTGGTTGTTGGTTGCAAGACCCAAGAGGTTTGGGCAAGTTGTTTGGGAGTTTGGAGGTATTTTAGTCATTGGCAAAATTAATGGGTTTTTGAGTGCTTCCTTTGGGATTTGAACCCTTGCCCTAAATGGTTTTGGGAGTTTGTAGGAAAAAGAGTTTTATTAGAAAGGAAAGTTTGTTTGGGCCGGGTTTTGAAAGAGGAAGCTTTGGGAAGGGATTTTAGACCCATTTAAATTAGGAAAAGGGAAGAAAATCAAGAAAGTCCCTTTCCCCTTGTTTTGCAATATCTCTCTCTCTCTCTCTCTCTCTCTCTCTCTCTCTCTCCTAGCCGACCTCACCAAGAAAACCCAACCCTAGCCGCACCAGCCATAGCAGCACCAACCCGAGCCACAACCATGCCCAACCGCTCTGCACCAGGCCGCCTCGCACCAGCCCTGCACAGCCCATGCCCAGCCGCTCTGCACCAGGCCGCGCCGCACAGCGTAGCCACTCCGCCCAGACGTGCCGCGCCTCCCCGCACCAGGCCGCCCTGCACCTCGCGCCGTCCTCGCAGACCCGAGGCCTCACCCGCGTGCCGTCCTCGCAGACCCGAGGCCTCGCCCCGTGCCGCTTAGCCCAGGTGCGCCCAGACGCCCTGCATCGCCCGGCGCCTCTCGCTGCAGCCCAGACGCGCAGCGCTGTTCCGCACCAGGCCGCCCAGACGCCCCTCGCCGCTCCCCTCGCTACCGCCCAGACGCGTAGCCCAGCGCCGCTCGCTGCCGCCCAGACGCGTCACCCGCGCGCTGTCCTCGCAGACCCAATGTCTCACCCGCGCGCCCGACCCAGCGTGTTCACTCGCCTGCGACAGCCCGCCTCTGCACGTCCCCTGCCTCGCTAGCGCGCCAGCGGCGCCGCTTGTCCTCGGGTGGTGGGCTGCCTGCTGGTGCGGGTTGGGGCGTGACCTTGTGTCTTCTCGGTCGGTAATTCCCGAGTCTTTTCTCCTTTGGGCACTAGGCTGTTGGCTGCTGTTTATTTAATTACGTTATTTTTACTAAAATGCTTAGGTTGCTCGGTTTCTGTTTAAAGCTCGAGGGTCGCTATTTGATTGTGAAAGTTATTTTCGCTAGCTTCCAGGTAAGGATTTCTTACCGTGGTTGTGTGGACTCTGCGATGCTTTCTTGATTGCGCCTTATATGCATGTTTACTTGTATGAACATGATTAGTGGATAGGACAGCTTGTGATTGCATTCTTGCTAGCATGTTTGCTGTTTGTACATGTTAGTGCCATGCTAGGATTGTTCTTCCAAAGATGCTTGAGATTCCCGCTTTAAGTTCGTAGTATCATGCTAGGTTATGTGTGATCGATGTTGATATGTATGTCAGCCAGAATCGGCTTATTTTGTACTCTTAGCTAGTATAGTAGAGTTTGTCATCATCCGAGGTGAGAGCGGACATAACGTACTTTGTCCCCACCGGCCGGAGTAGAGCGAAGCATAACGTACATTGCTTCCCAGCGGCCGATGCGGATTTAGCTACCACATCGGCATAAGCCTAGTTTGTAGCTCCGCTAGAGCGGAACCCCGCCAATGGTGCAAGCCCGCCTTGGCGGTTCTTAACTTCAGTTGGTGGTACAGTGCCGCATGATGAGTGCCGAGGGCCTCGTGACCACCGTGTTCGGTGACACCGTTTACGAGTCTTTAGGCATGAGTACCGCCCGCGTAGTTTGTACTTGGGCCCCCACATTTACGCCGGTTGCAGCAGCATGCGGTGTGCGAGCACACGCGTTAGTCGCTGGTTCGGAGAGCTCCCCCAGGCTAATGTTCGTGAGTACACGATTCCTTCCGATTTAGAGCCGGACTTGGGTACTCTCCCGATAGTCCATTTGTTAGCGAGGTAAGAGGCCCTTGAGGACACCCATTGGGATTGGTTTTTGAGCTGATCATATGGTCGAGGGA
This sequence comes from Sicyos edulis, assembly GCA_036507275.1. Taxonomy (NCBI): domain Eukaryota; kingdom Viridiplantae; phylum Streptophyta; class Magnoliopsida; order Cucurbitales; family Cucurbitaceae; genus Sicyos; species Sicyos edulis. The sequence continues at coordinate 34,055,285 of CM071846.1, read as the reverse complement.
GAAAGACCCTCGAGGGTGTCGGACATCTTTGGGATCGGTTTTTGAGCTGATCAATTGGCCGAGGGAGAAAGACCCTCAGAGATGTCCCGGGATTGGTTAACAATTCACGACCGAATTACAGCTCTTTACAAGGATGAACATACCAAGGACAGACAACTCTACCACCTCTTAACTGTCGCATCCAAGCAAAAGTGATAAACAATCACTGAGCTGATAAGGCAACCTCCACCTGAAAACCACAACAAAACAAACTCCATTGATGGTCTCCAACCACCACCTCAGGTTTTACACATCCTTAAAGCAAACGTCAGTTACAACTGAAACCCCAACTTGTGTTGTAACTCCAAAGGCAGCTCAAAGATTACCGCGAAACTAACCTTGCCTTCGCAACTATCAACAAAGCTCAAATCGAGCAATTCAAAACTTACTGTCTGGGTCTGACTGAGCTGTGGCAAGAATCTCCTCGAGCCTAGGGTCCTTCTGACGACCCTCAGACACACCCTGTCGTAGATACGGTCTACCAGCCAACAAACTAAACAAGAAGAAACTTCATCATCATAACATCTGCACTGGCTAACTCCATCTATCTAGATACAAGGGAAAGGGGCCAGACACGCTGCAGAATGTGTCGACCTCTTACACAAAGTATCAGTCACCTCGTAGCTTTACTTCGGGTAAAGACCTCTACAATACCCTTAGCAACACCAGTCAACCACTACGTGGTTTCTAGTCAACCACAGCTGGCTCAATCTTATCTGTGCTCTAACGAAACAACAACAAGGATTCTTACCACCCAACGTCATGTTCCAAAAGAACAACTCTTGTCTGACTACAGGCAATCCAATCACGAGCAGAAACATCCACAACTCAAGCTAAGGGCACTTTTCAGGGTAGTATCCTTGAACTGAAAGCCCAACTTCTTTGGAAACGGGGCAAAGTCACTCTCTAAGCAAATCAGTTCTAACGTGGTTTTCAATAACCACCTGCACCGGGAACAAGCTACTCAAAGGTACACATATGGGTACAAAGACTAATCATCACAAGAGACCAAAGTCTGGCCGACCCTCACAGAGATGCAACCAACTGACTCCTAACAGAGTCACAACCAATGACTGAACACCAAGGGTTCAACTCTACACGCTCTAACTTTAACTCTCACCCAACTCTCGAGTAAACTTAGGGAATGATACTCTCGGTCATTTCTCACACATCGTTTCTCTCGTGGACATCTGACTACCACCAACTAGGTCACTTGTTCTACCTCAATAGGTACAACCAGTAGCACTACAAGTGTGACGTCTAGAGAACATGTTGTACTTCCAAGTAAGTTATACGAATCATCTGCACAACAGTGCGAACTGGGCCTAAGCCTAGGCCTACACCCAAGCATGTTGCCAAACGAGCCTTCTCCAACCACATCACGAAGTTCTTCTAAAACAAAACTCTAGGCCCTGCTACAAACAGGCCGACTTGGTCACAACCTCTTGTGATGGCAACACCAATAACTCGTACAAGAACTTCTAGACTCATCAATCTGGTCTTTGACATCTCGACTATCAGACATGCTCAAGATCTCATCTTGAAACTCTGCTTTATGTTCAGCAAGCATCGCTTTAACCATAACTCTCATGGCTGCTGCAAACTCCGCTCTAGGAGCGGCACTCGGAGGTAGGTCAGTCTCTACTCCTTCTCTCGGCAAACTAGCAACTAGGCCACTAGTGGCCTACGGGTCTGGTCAACCCTGGACGTCGTCTCATCTATAGCTGGCTCAGCACCAACTCCTCGGTTGCAAACAGATGACGTCTGTGCTCTTCTATGTGTGATCGACACACTGGAGATGTACACTCATGTAAAGACCCGACACTAAATGGTCATAAATAGTCTTTACTTTAAGATGTTAACTTAGTAAAACATTCAATAGACCGAAAATTAAATCATCTTTATTAAAACACTGAAATTAAAACTTCTTTGCGTTCACAAGGAAAATCAGTCAAACAAGCCTCTGGCCTAAGTTCATTAAAACAAATACAAATATCCCAATAACAGTGTTCAAGTTCAAAGACACTTCTAACAAATGAAAAGACTCAAACAATGCAACGGCCTTTCCCATGATCCACCAGCTCCTCCTCTAACCACCTCGACGTTGGGCCAAGTTACATGGTGGAGAAAACCACAGAAAGGGTGAGTACAATTGCACTCAGTAAGGATCCTCCAACCGGGGTACAATACGCACAACAAATCCTCTAACATCCTAGCATACAAGCAACAACTCACAACATGGCAGTCTCATACATTACAATAGCAGGATATCATCAACACGGTCTAAGCTCACAGCTAGACAGGGTTAGCACACACTGGGCTAACGAATAGGAGAACTACTCAAGTAATCTCAAAAGCTATAATAGTACAGCAAGCAAGGTTAGCACACACTGGGCTAACTAAGGACAACAACACACTGGGCAGCACTGAACTGCAACACACTGCGCAGTTCTGCTCAACCTGATTAGCAACACAATGGGCTAATAGGGGACAACAACACACTAGGTTAGTCCTGGAGCAACACGGGCAGCAACACACTGGGTTAGCCTGGGATCAGCATCACACTGGGCCAATCCTAAATCTGGTCAGCACACACTGGGCCAACAAAGGGACAACACCCACTGGGCTAGTCCTGAACTGCAACACACCGGGTAGCCCTGATCAACCTAATTAACAACACACTGGGCTAACAGGGGACAGCAACACACTGGGCTGTCTTGGATTGCAACACACTGGGCAGTCATGCTCAACCTGACTAGCAACACACTGGGCTAACAGGGGACAACAGCACACTAGGCTGTCCTGAGCAAACCGAGCCAGCACGCAACTCGACTGTCACTCAAGACTCCCTAAAGGTTCTAACACATTAAGCAACCTAGGTCTACAGAGTATAAGAAACAACAAGTTCAGGATACTAGAATATCTGCAGGCAAGATAGGCAGTCAATAAACAGGTGAGAATAGTGGCAAAAGACAATAATCTACATGCCAACACCTTAGCAACAACTTAGAGAAACTAACTACAAACATGCTTAACATACATATCTAGCAGATCATACACAGTGGTAGAAAAAAATAATCTACATGCCAACACCTTAGTAACAACTCAAAGAAACTAACTACAAACATGCTAAACATACATATTCAACAGATCATACACATCATACAATTCAGATCACAAGCAACAGGGGATAAATAGTACTAGGCATTCTCAAGAACAAACATCCTCCAGGGTACCTGCATGTAACGGCCCAGGTTTTCATCCCGGTCTTCCAGGTATGTCCTAAGGGTATTTTGGTAATTTGGTCGGGCCGTTAGGGCTGTTTCTGTCTTCTCAGTTGTTTATGTTCTTGGATGTTCAAAATTGGGGTTTGGTTGCATTCTGGTTGAGTTTGGGTGTTGAGAGTTGCAAAAATAAAATAAGGGTTTTTGGCAGAAAATAGATGCAGCAGCCGAGGCTTAAGCTAGGGGTGGTTGGGAAGATAGTAGTGGGGTTTTGCCAGTCAAGCTACAGGTAGTTTCTGATACTCATTCCGCAGGTTATCTTGGTTTTCCTTGGTTTTCGTGACTTAAGTGAGTTTGATTAAAAAAAAAGGTTTTATTCTCTTTCTCCTTCCTAAATCCCTTTGTCGCAACCCATTCCTCCAGAGCTCACCTTGCCGTGCAATTTCTAGCCTCCCGAAAGCTTCGATCGATCATTCCGGGTAAGTGTTCCTTTGATCTTCAATTTCCTCCCCTTCATGTGGTTGCCGATCCGTTTGGCTAAGGGTTTTTGTTGGTTTGTTCTTGCTGGCCAAGAGGAGGGAAAGGTGATTGAGGTTGTGAGTTTTGTTGTTGTGATTGCAGCCGAGAGCAGCCTTTGCAGCTGCACATCGCCGCCCAACCGAGCACAGCCTCGTCACAATTGCAGCCCTAGCCGAGCACAGCCACGTTGCAATCGCAGCCCCTGCCAAGCCGCACCGCACGCGAGCAGCCCCTGTCGCCCGAGCAGCCGCACCGCACTCTAGCAGAGCTGCCCTGTCATGATCCCAGCCCGCAACCGCACCGCAACCCCTTCGTACACCCAGCGACCGAGCTGCATGCCCACACGCCGCTCGCCCAGCCTCGCTGTTTGCTTCTTTGCTGCAGACGTGCGCCGCGACGTCAAGAACGCTCGCGCGACGACGCCCGGCCAGCGAAGGAAGACAGACGCGACGCCAGCGCCCGTTCGTCGCCACCGCCGTGCCGCACGCCCCATGTCGCACGCCCTGTCGAGCTCTGCCGCTCACTCCCAGCCGCACGTCATCGAGTTGTGTGCTTTGCAGCCTGTCCGTCCTCGCGCTAGCCTCGAGCCGTGTGAGTTGTTTCCAACCGAACCGAGTTCTGTTTGTATTTTACCTAAGGCCTATAGATTGTGATGTTTGCTGTTTGTTTGTTAGGTTCCCGATAGCTAGCTTAGGTTCGGTTGCAACTTAAGGTCTTTATTGTGTGTTCACCCTCCGATTTGGTAAGGATTTCTTATCGGAGTTGATTGGTGTTGATTGTATGCCTGTTTATGTTTACCAGCATGTTAGTGGATAGGTGTTTTGTTCTAAATTCCGACTGGCATGATTCTCGTGTTATTTCTCATGTTAGTTCCATGCTAGGTTGTTCTTTTCTGGCATGTTCGTTATCTGTTCTTTCTTCGTAGTACCATGCTAGGTTCATTGATTCTGCTAAGCATGTGTTGGTATGTTTGCTGTTAGCTGTTTATAGCTTAGAGTTCAAATAGGTAGCATCATCCGGGCGAGGATGCATAACGTAACTTGCATCCATGGCAGGGACGTGCGAGGCAGTACTCCGTCCCTGATCCGTCGTTAGGGTTTAGCTAACCTTAACGCAGCCCAGTGCAATCTTGGGTGAGGGTGACAGACTGTTAAATGCCCCAACGGTCGATGGAATGACGAGGCATTGCCTTGTCCCCGGCAGTCGACACGACCTCAGCGTGTCAGCAGTAGCCCTTGATTGCCATCTGTTAGGGCAATGACCGATTCCTGGTGTAAGCCTACCACGGAAGGTTCCTTAGCCTCAGGTGCGGTGGTACAGGCTGACATAGTCATAGTGTCCTGGTCTCACACCATTATGTTCAGTGACACCGATCCAGAGATTCTTTTAGGCATGCGTACTGGACCAGGGGACCATGCCCTAGACCCAACAGCTCCCTGGTTTGCAGCAGCATGCGGTGCGCGCGCACGCTCATTACAGCGCCGCCTTGAGGGCTCCTCGGGATCTTGAGTTCAGTGCACCTTTCGTATCGACAGTAGTAGGAAAGCTGAGGCCGAGACTAGTTTCTCGTAGATTATCGAGATTCGTTGTAGTTTTCCTGAGTAAGACCGTAAGATGGCATCTGTGGTATTTATGTATGATGTGCTCTCTTCTGTGTTTGTATTCATAGCTTTCATACTTTCTGCTAGATGACCAGTTGTATCGTATTGCACCGCGATTAGGGATTCTTACTGGGTAATTCGTTACTCACCCTTATCTTGTGGTTTCCACAGGTAACTAGGGCGCGAGACAGGATGGCTGAAGGAGGAGCTGCTGATCATGGGAACCTGTTGTCTTTCCAAACTTTGAGTTTATGTTATGTTTATGTTTTGTCCTCTGAATGCATATAGTTGGGCACGGAGCCTTTAGGATGTTTTCTGATTGTTTCTGGATTCTGGCATTGTTTGTAAACTGTTTGGAACTGAATGTTTTTTAAATAAATCTCTGATCAGAGTATGTTTTAAACTGCTTTTAGATTGGAACAGGTGCTTAGAAACAGGGACAGGTTTCAGGACGTTTTATAACTGATTATTTCATGAATGTTTACAAGTTTTAATTCTCATTCAGAATCTGGATAACAATCTTGCATATTATATTTAAATTTTTAAAGCATGCATTGAGGTAAAGGCCTAGGTTAGGACCTATTTGGGGTCGGGTCTTTACAGTTGGTATTAGAGCTCAGAGTGATAGATTCTGTAGACTAACCTTTTGTTGTAGGTCATTTTTCCATGATCATTAGCCCTCCGACAGTCATCAGGTACGCCTAAGTTTACTATTTTAGAAAAGGGTTAAGAATTTACAATATTTTTCATCTAGTGTATGCCTTGTTTAGTGGTGTAGAGCGGATACGAGCAGGTTTTGACTCGTTGTTGGTTTGGGTGTAGATCGCCAGCATGCCAATTACTCGCGTAGGAAGAGGAGGTTCGAGAGCAGCAGGTCAGGGTATAGTGATCGGTTCGGATACCGCTCGGACATCGTCCCAAGCTGAGACAGATGGTGTACCACCAGCAGCTCCTCCTGTTTTGCCTAGAGAAGGCGTTGAGGCGACAGAGCACCGAGAGTCTGCTCCTGGAGCAGAGTTTGCAGATTTGATGAGGGCCATGATGGTCAGTTTGTTGAGTGACCAGAGAACCGAGACCCAGGCTATGTTGGCCGCACAGTAGGAAGAGTCCCGGGCCCAGATAGAGCAGTTGACTCGGATGTTTCAGCAGGGCACTGTAGCACTAGCAGCTCCACAGGAGCAAGCAGCCACAGAGACAGTTGGGACAGAGGGTGCTGAGGAACTGGGCAAATGGCTGAAAGACTTTGTGAAGTGGAAGCCAGAGAAGTTCGACGCCCTAGGAGATCCATTAGCAGCAGCCAGATGGATTGCCCATCTGGAGTACACCTTTGTGATTATGGTGTGACCCGATGTCCAGAAATCGCGTTGTGTAGCTCATGTGTTAGGAGGCACAGCTAGATGGTGGTGGGAGTCCACTCTGAGTGAGAGACCAGCTGGGTCTCCACCTGCCACCTGGGATTTCTTCAAGACAGAGTTTAAGGCCAAATATATGAGTGAAGAGGCCCAGGAGAAGATGGTAGAGTTGTTCCAAAACCTGAAGCAGGGGACTGATTCGATAGAGGAGTATGAGAGGAAATTCTTTGAGTATGGATACTTTGCTCCGCAGTTGATAGCCACGTCTGAGCTGAAAATCAGGAAGTTCATTTATGGTCTGAGGCATGGTGTATCCTAGAATGTTAGGGCACAGGCCCCCGATACTTATGCTAAGGCAGTGCAGTTGGCGACCATTTATAACGAGAAGTACCCAGTCGAGCAGGTTGTCGCCACTCCGGTTCAGCGTCCTGCCCCAGCCTCGCCAAGGCGAGAGAGAAGTTTGACTTTAGAGGCGGCGGCGCGCGCCAAAGGCGATATTCGGCGGGATCAACGTAGAGCTCCGATTCGCTTCCAGCCTCGCCAGTAGGGCGGTCCTAGGCAGATTCCCCCATGTGCTACTTGTCGGAGGGCCCACACTGAAGTTTGTCAGGGAAGGACCAGACTTTGTTACCGCTGTGGTAAGGAGGGGCACCTGGCCCATTTTTGTAAGCAGCCAGTTATGGCAGCTCAGCCGGTGCAGCACAGGGTCGGGTGATTGCTACGACCCGACAGGAGGCCGAGCGTACAGATGCCGCCGTGGTAGGTACGCTACTTGTTTTAGATCACTGCGCATTTGTTTTGTTTGATTCTGGTTCTAGGCATTTATTTGTATCTGTCATGTTTGCTGAGCATGCTAGTTTGAGATTTGAGCCTCTAGGATTTGAGTTGTCAGTTGCAACTCCTTCGGGAGTTAGTATGTTAGCTAGAGATAAGGTTAAGGCTGGCCGGATCGAGATATCCAGAGAGTTGCTTGTAGCTACGCTCATAGTCCTGCCTATGAGCGGCTTTGATGTGATACTTGGCATGGAGTGGTTAGCTGCTAACCACGTGTTGATCGAGTGCCACTGGAGAGAAGTAGTGTTCAGGCCGCCGAGTCGGCCCAACTTTAAGTTTCGTGGAGTTTAGGGTGGAGGTTGCCCGCCGATAGTTTCAGCTGTGAAAGCTCGTCGTCTGTTAGCTCGTGGAGCTTGGGGCTACCAAGCCAAGTTGTCTGGGGAGAGCCTGTAAAGGCCCGGCCCAAAAGGGGCTCTAAATGGGCCTTTACCCCAATGCATGCATTCAAAGTAAAGGACAATATGCAGGTATGTTTTCAGATTCCAATTAAAACTAAAACATTCAACATTCAATCCAGAAATCAATACAGTTTACTGAAACCTGTCCTTGTCTCCAAGCACCTGTTTCAAGACAAATACGTTTCCAAAAGTTTACTCTGATAAGAGATTTATTAAAAACATTCAAAACCTTCTCAGTTACAACAATGCTGGAATCCACAAAAACATTTTAGAAAATATCCTAGGGCTTCGTGCCCAGCTACATGCATTCAGAGGAAATAAAAAGGCAAAGAGTCATAATATAAAAATCAGAGACAACAGCAGGTTCCCATGATCACAGCTCTTCCTTCAGCCATCCTGTCTCGCACCTTGGTTACCTGCGGAAAACCACAAAAATAAGGGTGAGTAACGAATTACTCAGTAAGAATCCCCAACTGGGGTACAATACGATATACATGGTCATCTAGATGAATGTATGCAAGCTATGACTATAAACACAGAATAGAGCACATAGCTTAAATCCACATATAAACCTCGGATGCCAACTCAGGGTCCTAGTCTGAAAAATCCACCAAACAATACGCCCTATACGAGAAACAAGTCCCAGCCTCAGCCTGTCTACTGTCGATACGAAAGGTGCACTGGCTCACAATCCCGAGGAGCTCTCCAGTCGCACTGTAATGAGCGTATGCGCGCACCGCATGCTACTGTAGACTCTGAGGGTGCCGGGTCTAGTGGCAAGCTGCCCAGGTCCAGTCACCATGCCTAACTAAATCTCTGGATCGGTGTCACCGACATAGGGGTGTGAGACACGACACGTGAACTATGTCACCTGAACCACCGCACCTGAGGCTAAGGAACCGGTCGTGGTAGGCTTACACCAGGAAGCAGTCCTTGCCCTAACAGGTGGCAATCAAGGGCTACGGCCGAACACGCTGAGGACGTGCCGACTTCTAGGGACGAGGCAATGCCAAGTCATCATCCCGACCGTTGGGGCATTTAACATCTGCCACCCTCACCCAAGATTGCGGCGCCAGCCGTTAGGGTTAGCTAAACCCTAACGGGGTCCAGGGACGGAGTACTACCTCGTACGTCCCTGCCATGGATGCAAGATACTTTATGCATTCTGGCCCGGATGATGCTACCTATCTGGACTCTAAGCTATACATCAACAGCAAACAATCCAATACAATCCAATACGTGCTCAATAGATACAACGAACCTAGCATGATACTACGAAGCAAGAACAGATAACGAGCATGCCAGAACAGAACAACCTAGCATGGACTAACATGAAGAACAACATAAGAAATCGGGCGGTCGGGAATTCGTAAACAGAGCACCTATCACTAAACATGCTGATAAACACAAATAAGCATACAAACAACAATCACATATAATATCGCAGGGCCCACACAACTCCGGTAAGAAATCCTTACCTTGGTCGGGAGGCTTCTACACATAAAATCCTAATCTGCGATCAATCTCGAGCTAGCTAACGAGAACCTAACAAACATAGTAATAATCACAATCCATAGGCCTAAAATATTATAAACAAGCAGGCTCGGCTCGGGGGCACTCACACGACACGGCCGGGCGCGCCACTGGGTGGGTGGTCTGGCTGGAAGGCCTGTATTTGGCGGCGGCACGGCAGGGGAGAGGGCGGCTGCGAGCACGGACGGAACTGAGGCAGGCGCGAGGGCGCGAACGCGGACGAGCGGCACCGAACAGGCGCGCTGGCGCTGGGCGTGCGACACGGACGCGGACGAGCGGCAGCTGCGACGGGCGATCTGGGAGGCCTGGCGTCTGCTGCTGCGCGCGACAGGGAGCGACGGGGCTGGAGATCTGGGCGGGCTGCAACGGCGACCTGGGCGTGATCTGGCCGGCTGCTGGGCTTCCCTCGGCTGGCTGCACAAAACACACTCACACACAACCTCTTCTTCTTACATTCGGCCAGCAAGAACCCAAAACGGAGAAGATGAAGAGACGAAGGAACTTACCCGGAGTGACGATCGAACCACGGAGATGCAAGAAGATGAAAATCGGCTTGGAGAGCTAGGGAGACAAGCTTGGACGGCAAAGTGTGATTTGGAGAAGAAGGAACAAAAAACCTAATTTCTTTTCATTTAATCAAATGCACCAAAACTCCAAGGAACCAAGGCTAACCAAGATATGTCGCGAAAAGAGAACCAAGAGCTCTCCATAGTTCATCTGGCACGCATCCCCACAGGCTTTCTCGGAGACTCGAGTTCGAATCCCAACTGCAATACAATTTCCTCTATTTTTACTTTTGCATCCATCCATGCTCAAACCCATCCACAAAGCCTAAAAAACCTACATAAACCCATCCAATAATTTTAGCAACTGGAAAAAGACATAAACGGCCCTGACGGCTCGACCAAATTACCAAAATACCCCTAGGGCATACCTGGAAGACCGGGATGAAAACCTGGGCCGTTACAAAGCCACCCCTCGCTGACTGTTGATCAGGTACCGGTCGTGCAGGAGTTTACGGATGTATTTCCTGAGGAGTTACCGGGGTTGCCCAAGAAGAGAGAGATTGACTTCACAATCGAGCTCGAGCTAGGGACCCTCCCTATCTCGAAGGCTCCGTATCGTATGGTGCCAGTAGAGCTAAAGGAACTTAAGGTTCAGTTGCAGGAAATGTTAGATCGAGGGTTCATCCGTCTGAATGTGTCCACGTGGGGAGCACCAATTCTGTTTGTAAAGAAGAAGGATGGTTCGATGCGCTTGTGTATAGATTATCGTGAGCTTAATAAGGTTACCGTGAAGAATAAGTACCCGTTGCCTCGTATTGATGATTTGTTCGACCAGCTTCAAGGAGCTTCATTGTTCTCCAAGATATATTTGAGATCCGGTTACCATCAGTTGCGGATCAGGGATTTCGACATTCCTAAGACAGATTTTAGGTCTAGATATGGTCACTACGAGTTTGTGGTCATGTCGTTCGGATTGACTAACGCCCCAGCAGCGTTCATGGAGATGATGGATAGGGTGTTCAAATCTGTAACGGCCCAGTTTTCTATCCCGGTTCTCGAGGAGCTTCTGGTTCAGTTTTAGTGGTTCGGTTGGGTCGTTAGAGCTGTTTTGACCCTTAGGGGTATTTTGGTCTTTTTGCTCCCCGGGCAGGATTTGTGGATTTTCAGGGCTTCGAGGCAGCTCCTGCCTTTGTTGAGGCTTGTTTATTGGTGGCTGCGAGTCCCGAGATGTTTGGGCTATTCGTTTGGGAGTTCGGTTGTGATTTGGGTTTTGGGCAAAGTGATGGTTGTTTGGGTGTTTCCTTTGGGATTCGAGCCCGGGCCCTCAGTGTTGATTTGGGAGGTTGTTTTAAGTGAGATTTATTGTTTGGGAAAGGTTGCTTCAGTCGGGTCTCGAAGTAGGAAGCCGGGAAATGGGATTTAAGGATTTTAAGGATTTTTGGAAAATTGGAAAATTTGATAAAATGGTTTTGGATGAGAATAAAAAGAAAAAGGAAATTTCTTTTTTTTATTAAAATCCCATTTTCCTTTATTTTTTCCCATTTTTCCCCAAAATTCCATTTTCCCCTTTCTCTCTCCTCCAGCCCGACCCCAGCCCTCCTCCCTGCCCGAGCAGCCCCTGGTCGCCCACCCTAGCCGCCCAGCTCGCCCACTCTGGCCGCCCAGCTCGCCCACGCCCGAGCCCCAGCTCGCCCAGCCCAGCCCGGCCTCGCACAATGCCCAGGCACCCAGCCCTAGCTCGCCAGCCCGAGTCGCCTAGCTCGCCCTCGCCCAGGCCGAGTCGCGTCGCCCAGCCTCGCCCAGGCCATCCTCGAGCAGCCGCCGCGGTCGTCGCGTCGCCCACCGGCCGTGCGTGCCGTCGTGCGTGCCGGCCGAGTGTCTCTGTAGCTCGTGTCGCCGCGCCGAGAAGCGTAGCTTCGTCGACCGCGCGCGCGCGCCTGCTGCTGCGAGCTAGCGCCCGCGATGCCGTTCTCTCTATGCCGCGCGCGCGCCGCCGCCGCTGCGCAGCAGCGACTCCACGCCCTGCGCTGCGCCCCAACGCCCAGCGTGCCCCTCGCTCCGTGTTCGAGCCCAGTAGCGCCCAGCGCTGCGCCCACCGCCTGTTGTGTGTTGGGGCTGAGCGAGCCTTGTGGCTTCTCGGATGGTATTTCCCAAGTCTTTTCTTCGTTGGGCCCGGATTTATTGGGCTGTTTTATTGTATTTATTTGGGTGCTTTGTTTGATGTTCAGGCTATTTGGGATCGATTAGAGGCTCGAGGATCGCTCGTTGATTTATTATGATTTGTTATTGTTTTTCTGCTTGTCCCAGGTAAGGATTTCTTACCGTGGTTGTGTGGACCCTGCGATATATCTCGATTGCGCTTTGTATGCTTGTTTACTGTTATGAGCATGTTAGAGATAGAGCAGTTGTTTGATCTCTTGCTAGCATGTTTGCCTGATTTTACATGTTAGTGCCATGCTAGGTTTGTTCTGCCAGCATGCTTATGATTCCTGCTTAAGTTGTAGTATCATGCTAGGTAATGTGATTTATGTCGGTCATTGCTTGCTAGCCAGGAATCATTTATTTGCTCCGTACTCTTAGATAGAGTTGTAGGGTTTGTCATCATCCAAAGGCTGAGAGCGGACATAACGTATCTTGTCCCCACCGGTCTGGAGTAAAGCGATGCATTGCTTCAGGGGTTGAGAGCGGACATAACGTACTTTGTCCCCAGTGGTCGGATATTGAGCAAAGCATAACATACCTTGCTTTTTCTCCCCCCTCCCGGCAGCCAATGAGACTTAGCTACCTCATTGGCGTATGCCTAGTTTGTAGCCTGCTAGAGCGGAACCCTGCCAACGGTGTAAGCCTACCTTGGCGGTTCTTAGCTTCGTGTCGGTGGATCAGCCGCACAGATGGAGCGCCGAGGGCCTCGAGCCATCGTGATCGGTGACACCGCTTCCGAGTCATAGGCATGTGCACTGCCCGCGTAGTTTGCCCTTAGGCCCCGCATTACGCGCCGATTGTAGAGAGCATGCGGTGTGCGCACACACGCGTTAGTTGTCGGTTCGGAGAGCTCCCCCCGGGCTAATGTCATGAGTACACCATTCCTTCCGTTAGAGCCTGACTTCGGGTACTCTCCCGTAAGTCCAGATTAGTGCAAGGGCAAGGAGGCCCTTGAGGACATTCTAGGGATCAGTGTATTCCCCCCGAGTGACAGATACCTCGGTGATGTCCCAGGATTGGTCAGTGTATCCAATCCCAGTTAGGCCGGAAGAAAGAGACTTTCGATGGCTCCAGATCTTGTTTTATAAGCTCGTTGAGCTATGATCTGTGTTGATAGTTATTTGCTTGCATGTTGAGGTGCTAGATGACTGATGTATCGTATTGTACCCCGGTTGGGGATTCTTACTGAGTATCTTTATACTCACCCTTATTTATCTTTCAGGTAGCTTGGGACAACACCAGGATGGCTAGCGGAGGGAGCTGATTGATCATGGGGAGCCGCCGACACTCTGTCATTTATTATTGCATCGTTATTCAGCATGTAGATGGACAGGAGTCCTAGGGGAACATTGTTTAAAACGTGGTTTAAATTGTATTATATATTTTTATAAATACTGGCCAGGATGTTTTACTACTGTTGGTTTGTTTTAAATGTAAACTGTTGTTTATGTTTTAAGGGTTCCCCCTTCTCATATGTTTTGAAAGGTTTTTAAATATGAGCACTAGACCGCTTGATATCATATTTAACTTGCATGCTGAGTGAGAACCCCGATTTAGGACCATGTTTTGGGTCGGGTTCTTCACAAAATCATTTTTGGACAGCTTCGTCATCGTGTTCATTGACGACATTCTAGTCTATTCGAGGACTAAGGAGGATCATGCAGAGCATTTGAGGCGAGTGTTGACAGCTTTGAGGGAAAACCAGCTTTATGCGAAGTTTTCCAAATGTGATTTCTGGTTAGAGCAGGTGGCCTTCCTAGGTCACGTAGTATCGAGAGATGGTATAGCTGTGGAACCCGCGAAGATTGAGGTCGTGAGTTCGTGGGCCAAGCCGACTTCAGTTGCCGTGGTTTGCAGCTTTCTGGATTTGGCAGGTTACTACCGTCGATTCGTCAAGGACTTTTCCGCCATAGCCTCGCCCCTTACTCGTCTGACGAGGAAGGGTGTCGAGTTTGTTTGGGATAGTAAGTGTGATGAGAGCTTTTCCAGGCTTAAGCGCATTTTGACTTCAGCACCAGTGTTTGCAGTCCCGGAGGGGACAGGTGGTTTCGTAGTCTACAACGAAGCTTCCAAGTTTGGGTTAGGATGTGTGTTGATGCAGCACGGGAACGTAATTGCTTACACTTCTTGTCAGTTGAAACCGTATGTTAAAGACCCGACCCGAATGGGGTCCTAAACTAGGTCTTTACCTCAATGCATGCTTTATAAACTTAAAAAAAAAACATTATGCAGGGTTGTATGCCAGATTCTGAATAAAATAAAAACCTTAAAAACAACATGTTAATAACAAACATAAAATGCCCTGGACCTTGTCCCTGTTTCCAAGTACCTGTTCCAGCTAAATACAATTTAAAAGGTACTCGGGGTCGATTGCAACATAGGATCATTGTGTGTAGTTGCCTTCCAAACAAGGTAAGGATTTCTTACCAGAGTTGTGTGGGCCCTGCGATATATTCTGTGATTGTTGTTTGTATGCTTGTTTATGTTTATCAGCATGTTTAGTGGATTGGTGCTCTGTTCTGAATTCCGACTGGCATGATTCCCGTGTTGTTTCTCATGTTAGTTCCATGCTAGGTTGTTCTGTTCTGGCATGCTCGTTATCTGTTCTTGCTTCGTAGTATCATGCTAGGTTCATTGTTTTTGTTGAGCACGTAATGGATTGATAGTTGTTCTCTGTTTATAGTTTAGAATCTTGATAGGTAGCATCATCCGGGTGAGGATACATAACGTAACTTGCATCCGTGGCAGGGATGTACGAGGCAGTACTCTGTCCCTGATCCGTCGTTAGGGTTTAGCTAACCCTAACGGCAGCCCAGTGCAATCTTGGGTGAGGGTGGCAGACTGTTAAATGCCCCAACGGTCGGGGGAATGACGAGGCATTGACTTGTCCCTGGCATTCGACACGTCCTCAGCGTGTCGGCCGTAGCCCTTGATTGCAACCTGATAGGGCAAGGACCGGTTCGTGGTGTAAGCCGACAACGACCAGTTTCTTAGCCTCAAGTGCGGTGGTACATGCTGACATAGTTTTCGTGTCCTGGTCCCACACCACTATGTTCAGTGACACCATCCAGAGATTTGTTAGGCATGCGTACTGGACCAGGGCAGCTTGCCCTAGACCCGAGACCCCTAGTTTGCAAAGAAAGATGCGGTGCGCACACACGCTCATTACTGGTATGTGACCGGAGAGCTCATCGAGATCTTGATTGATGCACCTTTCAGATCGGATGATAGGGGAAGGCCGAGGCGGAACTAGTTTCTCGTATAGTATCGTATCGCGTGGTAGTTTTCCGGAGTAAGACCTTGAGATGGCATCCGAGGTTTATGTGTGGATTAAAGTAAAGTCCTATCTTCTGTGTTTATATTCATAGCTTGCATACCTTATGCTAGATGACCAGTTATATCGTATTGTACCCCGTTTGGGGATTTTTACTGAGTAATTTGTTATTCACCCTGATTATGTGGTTTTCCACAAGTAACCATGGTGCGAGACAGGATGGCTGAAGGAGGAGCTGCTGATCATGGAAACCTGTAACGACCCGACCCGAATGGGGTTCTAAATAAGCCGTTACCTCAATGCATGCATACAAATCTACAGAAAATTTGCAAGATGGTGTTCGGATTCTAAGTAAAAACAAAAACATAAAACATCCATTTAAAATCAACATAATTTCCTGAAACCTGTCCCTGTTTCCAAGCACCTGTTCCAAGACAAATACATTTACAAAACTTACTCTGATCAGAGATTTATTTAAATCATACAAACTTTACAACAATGCTAGAATCCGGAAATACATTCAGAAAACACCCTAGGGCTCCGTGCCCAACTACATGCATTCAGAGGACATTTAAATCATAAACATAAAACTCAGAGTTGAACAACGGGCTTTCCATGATCACAGCTCCTCCTCCAGCCATCTTGTCTCGCACCATGAATACCTGTGGAAAAACCACAGAAATAAGGGTGAGTAACGAATTACTCAGTAAGAATCCCCAACCGGGGTACAATACGATATAATCAGTCATCTAGTACTAAAGCATGCAAGCAAACAGCTACCAACACAGATCATGGCTCAACGAGCTCATAAAACAAGATCGAGTCATCGGAAGTCTCCTACTTCCGCCTAAGCTGGGATTGGATACATCGGCCCAATCTCGGACATCACCGAGGTATCTCGTCACTCGGGGAAAACATCGATCCCTAGAATGTCCTCAAGGGCCTCCTTGCCCTTGCACTAACTGGACTTACAGGAGAGTACCCAAGTCGCTCTAACAAAAAGAATGGTGTACTCACGAACATTAGCCCGGGAGCTCTCCGAACCGCAGCAACTAACGCGTGTGCGCGCACACCGCATGCTCTCTCAAACCGGCGTAAATGCGGGGCCTAAGGGCAAACTACGCGGGCGTGCACGCATGCCTATGACTCGAGCGGTGTCATCGATCACGAAGAGCGAGGCCTCGGCGCTCATGCGTGCAAACTGATCCACCGACTGAAGCTAAGAACCGCCAAGGTAGGCTTACACCGTTGGCGGTGGTTCCGCTCTAGCGAGCTACAAACTAGGCTATTGCCGAAGTGGGTAGCTAAGTCCACAACCGGTGGTCTGGGGAGGGTAGCAAGATACGTTATGCTGTGCACACTTTTTTCCCGACCTGAGCTAAATCCACCTTAGTGACCTGGGAAGCAAGATACGTTATGCTTCGCACACTACTCCCGATCAGTGGGGACAAAGTACGTTATGTCCGCTCAGGCTCTGGATGATGACAAACCCTACAACTCTATCTAAGAGTACAGAGCAAAAAGCAATGATTCCTGGCTAGCAAACAAAGACCGACATCAATCACATTACCTAGCATGATACTACGAGCTTAAGCAGGAATCATAAGCATGCTGGCAGAACAAACCTAGCATGGCACTAACATGTAAAATCAAGCAAACATGCTAGCAAGAAATCAATCAAAGCTGCTATATTATTATCATGCTCATAAGAGTTAGCAAACAAGCAAGGCAAATCATGAAAATATCCCAGGGCCCACACAACTCCGGTAAGAAATCCTTACCTCGTCGGAAGGCAACAACACACAATAAAATTAACTGCGATCGAACCCGAGAAACCTATAACGAGCCAAGAAAACACATCATTAATCATAAAATAGCCCTAAATACACTAAAATAAACAGGGCTCAGCTCGGGAGCAACTCACGAGGCGCGGCTGACACGCGAACGAGCCGGCTGCACGGGCTAGGCAGCTGATGGGCGCAGACAGGCGCGCTGGGGCCAGTGGCGCTGGGAGGCTGCGTGACGGCAGACGCGAGCGACACGGTGGCGCTGGCGGCACGGCGCTAGCTCGATTGGCGACGCAGACGCGCGGCTCAAAGATGAGGGGCGGGCGGCGCGCGAGCGACGACGACACGGCGCGCGACACGGCGCGGACGGCGACACGGCGCGCTGGACGCGCGATCGAGCTGGGTTTCGGCATAGGGCGACGCGGCTCAAGGTTGGGCGACTTCGAGCGCGGACGGACACGAGTGGTGAGTTCGGCCGGGCGACGCGACACCAAGGCGAGTGGGCGACACATGGCGTGGCGCGAGGCGCGCGCTGGCGCGACTGGCGAGCTGGGCTGGGCTGGGCCGGGCGAGCCAAGGGGATAATGAGGCAGGGCACTCGGGCTGGGCTAGGAGGCTAGGTCGGGGAGAGAGAGAGAGAGAGAGAGAGAGAGAGAGAGAGAGAGAGAGAGAGAGAGAGAGAGAGAGAGAGAGAGAGAGAGAGAGAGAGAGAGAGAGAGAGAGAGAGAGAGAGAGAGAAAATTGATTTTGGGAAAAAAAAGAAAAGAAAAATGGGAAATAAAAAGGGAAAATGGGAAAAAGGGAAAATATGGGATTTTATCCATTTTTTCCATCCTTATCCACTTTTAAAACCTCAAAATCCCATTTCCCGGCTTCCTCCTTCGAGACCCGACCGAAGCAATCTTTTCCAATAAATAAAACTCACTTAAATCCAACTACCAAAGCAACACTAAGGGCTCGGGCTCGAATCCCAAAAGAAGCAGACAACCAACCATCACTTTGCCAAAGCCCAAACCACAACCGATCATCCAACCGACTAGCCCAAACACCTCGGGACTCGCAGCCACCAACAAACAAGCCTCGACAAAGGCAGGAGCTACCTCGAAGCCCTGAAAACCACAAATCCTGCCCGAAGAGCCAAAAGACCAAAATACCCCCAAGGGGCCAAACGGCTCTAAAACCCAACCAAACAACCGAATCTTGACCCGAAGGCACCTCGAAAACTGGAATAGGAAACTGGGTTGTTACAAAACCAACTATTTTTAACTCTGAGTCTGATGTTTATGTTTTTATGTTTATTGTCCTCTGAATGCATGTAGTTGGGCACGAAGCCCTTTGGTGGTTTTCTGGTTGTTTTCAGGATTCTGACACTGATGTAAACTACTTTGGATTTGAATGTTTGAATTAAATCTCTTATCAGAGTACGTTATAAACTGTATTTAGCTTGGAACAGGTACTTGGGAACAGGGACAGGTTCCAGGACATTTTGTGTTTGTTTTCAAATGGATGTTTACTGCTTTTTGTTTTATTCAAAATCTAGAAACAATCTTGCATAACACTTTCTAAGTTTTAAGAAGCATGCATTGAGGTAAAGGCCTAGTTAGGACCCCTTCGGTCTGGGTCTTTCTGATTGGTATCAGAGCTCAGAGTCATAGATTCTGTAGACTGATGTAACAGCCCAGGTTTTCATCCCGGTCTTCCAGGTATGCCCTAGGGGTATTTTGGTAATTTGGTCGGGCCGTCAGGGCCGCTTTTGTCTTTTTCAGTTGCTAAAACTATTGGATGGTCGTATGTAGGGTTTTGTTGCTTTGTTGAAGTGTTTGGGCTTGGAGAGATGCAAAAATAAATTAGGGAATTAAAAGTGTTGTTGTTGGGTTTCGAACCCAGGTTGCCAGAGTCAGGGGAGTGGTGTTGCCGGTTGTGCCACTAGTCGATATTGATGCTCATTCCGCGGTATGTCTTAGTTAGCTATGGGTTTTTGGGATTTTGGTGTGTTTGATTAAATGAAGAGAAAATAGGGTTTCTTCTTGTTTGCTCCTCCAAATCCCCTAGCCGCCCAACCCTTCCTCTCTAGTTTCTTGTCGTGCAACATCTCCCCAAGCAGCTCCGTCGATCAATCGTCGTCCTGGGTAAGCAAAGAGAGAGAGAGAGAGAGAGAGAGAGAGAGAGTGCGGCTACCAAGGGAAGCAAAGAGGGTTTTCTTTAATTTTCCTTCTTTTTCCTATTTTAAATAGGTTAGGAGACCTAAATTCCCTTCCCAAGGCTTCCTCCTACGGGACCCGGCTGAAGCAACCCTTTTCTTTTTAATTAAAACTCCTTTTCTAAAAATTCCAAATTCATCATTAGGGCAAGGGTTCAAATCCCAATGGAACCAATTAATTTTCAATTAATTTTGCAGATAACCAGAATGCCTCCGAACTTCTAAACAACTACCCCAAATTCCTTGGGTCTTGCAATCAACATCAATCAAGTCTCAACGAAGGCCGAAATGACCACAAGTCCCGAAATCCTCAACCTCCGAACGGGAGCAAAAGACCAAAATACCCCTAAGGGTTAAAAAGCTCTAACGGCCCAACCAATTGCCCCAATACTGAACCGAGAGTACCTGGGAAACCGGAATGGAAAACTGGGCCGTTACAAGTACTCCGTCCCTGATCCGTCGTTAAGGTTTAGATAACCCTAATGGAAGCCCATAAAATCTTGGGTGAGGGTGGCAGACTGTTAAATGCCCCAGCGGTCGGGGGAATGATGAGGCATTACCTTGTCCCCGGCAGTCGACACTACCTCAGCGTGTTGGCAGTAGCCCTCGATTGCCACCTGATAGGGCAAGGACCGGTTCCTGGTGTAAGCCTACCACGACCGGTTTCTTAGCCTCAAGTGCGGTGGTACAGGCTGACATAGTCATAGTGTCCTGGTCTCACACCACTATGTTCAGTGACACCGATCCAGAGATTCTTTTAGGCATGCGTACTGGACCAGGGCAGCATGCTCTAGACCCAACACCTCCTCCGGTTTGCAAAGAAGATGAGGTGCGGCGACACGCTCATTACAATAATGATCTTGTAGAACTCCTTGGGATCTTGAGTTCAGTGCACCTTTCGTATCGACAGTAGTAGGAAAGCTGAGGCCGAGATTAGTTTCTCGTAGAGTATCGAGATGCGTTGTAGTTTTCTGGAGTAAGACCGAAAGATGGCATCTGTGGTAAATTTGTATGGATTAAAGTGTTATGCTCTCTTCTATGTTGTATTCATATCTTGCATACTTTCTGCTAGATGACCAGTTGTATCGTATTGTACCCCGGTTGGGGATTCTTACTGAGTAATTCGTTACACACCCTTATTTTGTGGTTTTCCACAGGTAATCAGGGCGCAAGACAGGATGGCTGAAGGAGGGGCTTTGGATCATGGAATAACTGCTGTTTTAAACTCTGAGTTTATATCTATGTTTTTAGTTTGTCCTCTGAATGCATGTAGTTGGGCACGGAGCCCGTAGGATGTTTTCTGATTGTTTCTGGATTCTGACACTATGAAAACTGTTTGTGGTTTTGAATGTTTGAATAAATCTCTGATTAGAGTATGTTTTAAACTGTATTTAGCTTGGAACAGGTGCTTCGACACAGGGACATGTTTCAAGACTTTTTATGCTTGTTGTTAAAGTGATTGTTTACAACTTTTATTTTCATTCAGAATCGGGAAAACAATCTTGCATAATATTTTTAAGTTTTAAAAGCATGCATTGAGGTAAATGCCTAGTTTAGGACCTCTTTCAGGTTGGGTCTTTACACCTCACTTGGACCCTCACTGCCAACAACAAACTGGAACAAGTATGCTAGATGCAAGTATTGTAAACTTAAACCCTTAAAACAACTTAATCACTATAACAACCCAGTTTTATATTCCAGCTTTCGAGGTGCCTTCGATTCAAGATTCGGTTGTTCGGTTGGGCCGTTAGAGCTATGTTAACCCTTAGGGGTATTTTGGTCTTTTGATCCCCAGGCAGGATTTGTGGATTTTCAGGACTTCAAGGTCGCTCCTGCCTTTGTCGAGGCTTGTTTGATTGTTGGTTGCAGACCCAAGATGTTTGGGATAGTCGTTTGGAAGTTCGGTTGTGGTTTGGGTTTTGGCAAAATTATTGTTGGTTGAGTGCTTCCTTTGGGATTTGAGCCCAGGACCTTAATGTTGATTTGGGAGTTTGATTTTAAGTGAGTTTTATTTATTGGAAAAGATTGCTTCAGCCGGGTCTCGAAGGAGGAGGTCGGGGAATGGGATTTTAGGTCTTTAAGGCTATTTAAATTGGATAAGGATGGAAAAAAAAGGAAAAATCCCATTTTCCCCTTTTGCTCTCTCTCTCATCTCTCTCTCTCTCTCTCTCTCTCTCTCTCTCTCTCTCTCTCTCTCTCTCTCTCTCTCTCTCTCTCTCTCTCTCTCTCTCTCTTCCTCTCAGCCAGCCCGAGCCCTAGCCCAGCTCGCCCAATCCCTAGCCGCCCAGCTCGCCCAAGCCCGAGCCCCAGCTCGCCATGCCACAAGATAGTGTCGTCGCGTCGACACACACCGCACCAAAGCCGCTCCGCGCCAGATCGCCTGCACCAGCGCGCTCATATCCGAAGTCGCCAAGCCCCGCCTGTGCCGGTCGCCCGCGCAAGGCCCCTATAGCTCGTTACGTCGCCCAGCCCGAGCGTCGTTCCCTGTGCCGAGCCGCGCCACACGCCATCGCCCAGCCGAGCTCGGGCCCGCGCCCGTGCGCTCTTGTCTCGTCTGCAGCCCATCCGCGCGTAGCACGGTGCCCCAGCCGTCCGTAAGCAAGACGACCCGGCAGCGAAACTCCCCGCGCCCATCAAAGGTTCTTCAACGCCAAAGCAAGAGCCTCATTGTGTAGCTCGCCCGTCACTTTGTCCGTAGTGCCTCGTGAGTTGCTCCTTGAGCGAGAGCCTGTTTATTTTATTATATTTAGGCCTATGGATTGTTATTATTGTTGTGTTTGTTAGGTTCTCGTTAGCTAGCTCGGGTTCGATCGCAGCTTAGGTTTCTTGTGTGTTGCCTTCCGACCAGGTAAGGATTTCTTACCGAAGTTGTGTGGGCCCTGCGATATTATATGTGATTGCTGATTGTATGCTTGTTTGTGTTTATTAACATGTTTAGTGATAGGTGCTCTATTCTGAATTACCGACTGGCATGATTTCCTATGTTGTTTCTCATGTTAGTCCATGCTAGGTTATTATGTTCTGGCATGCTCGTTATCTGTTCTTGCTTCGTAGTATCATGCTAGGTTTGTTGTATCTGTTTGAACACGTATTGGATTGTGTGGGCCCTGCGATATTATATGTGATTGCTGATTGTATGCTTGTTTGTGTTTATTAACATGTTTAGTGATAGGTGCTCTATTCTGAATTACCGACTGGCATGATTTCCTATGTTGTTTCTCATGTTAGTCCATGCTAGGTTATTATGTTCTGGCATGCTCGTTATCTGTTCTTGCTTCGTAGTATCATGCTAGGTTTGTTGTATCTGTTTGAACACGTATTGGATTGTATTGGATTGTTTGCTATTGATATTATAGGTTAGAGTTCAGGTCGATAGCATCATTCGGGCCAAGATGCATAAAGTACCTTGCATCCACGGCAGGGACGTACGAGACAGTTCTCAATCCCTGGACCCCGTTAGGGATTAGCTAACCCTACCGGTAGGCCCTGCAATCTTGGGTGAGGGTGGCAGTCTGTTAATGCCCCAACGGTCGGGATGATGACTTGGCATTGCCTTGTCCCCGGCAGCCGGCACGTCCTTAGCGTGTTCGGCAGTAGCCCTTGATTTGCCACCTGATAGGGCAAGGACGACTTCCTGGTGTAAGCCTACCACAACCGTTTTCTTAACCTCAAGTGCGGTGGTTCAGGCTGACATAGTTCACGTGTCCAGGTCTCACACCCCTATGTCAGTGACACCGATCCAGAGATTTAGTTAGCCATGGTGACTAGACCTGGGCAGCTTGCCACTAGACCCGCCACCCCCCAGATTCTGCAGTAGCATGCGGTGCGCGCTTACGCCCATTACTGCGCCGACTAGAGAGCTCCTCGGGATTGTGAGCCAGTGCACCTTTCGTATCGTCAGTAGACAGGCTGAGGCCGGGACTTGTTTCTCGTATAGGGAGTATTATGAGGTGGTTTATTCCGGACTAAGACCCTAAGTTGGTGTAAGAACCCGACCCAAAACACGGTCCTAAACTGGGATTCTCACTCAGCATGCAAGTTAAATATGATAACAAGCGGTTTAGTGCTCATATTTAAAAACTCTTCAAAACATATGAGAAGGGGGAACCCTTAAAACATAACCAACAATTTTCATTTAAACAAACCAACAAAATAAAACAAGCCTGGCCAGTGTTTATAAAAACATACAATACAATTTAAACAACTTTTTAACAATGTTCTCCTAGGACTCCTGTCCATCTACATGCTGAATAAACAATGCAATAATAAATGACAGAGTGCCGGCAGCTCCCATGATCAATCAGCTCCCTCCACTAGCCTTTCTGGTGTTGTCCCAAGTTACCTGAAAGATAAATAAGGGTGAGTATAAACATACTCAGTAAGAATCCCCAACCGGGGTACAATATGATACATCAGTCATCTAGCACCTCAACATGCAAGCAAACAGCTCTCAACACAGATCATAGCTCAACGAGCTCATAATGCAAGATCTAGAGTCATCGGAAGTCTCCTACTTCCGGCCTAATGATTGGTTCTCATAACCAATCCCGGGACATCTCCGAGGTCTCTTTCACTCGGGGGATTGATCAGCTCAAAAACTGATCCCAAGGATGTCCTCAAGGGCCTCTTGCCCTTGCTGCAAATCTGGACTTACGGGAGAGTACCCAAGTCTGGCTCTAAACTGGAAGGAATGGTGTACTCACGACATTAGCCCGGGGGAGCTCTCCGAACCAGCAACTAACGCGTGTGCGCGCACACCGCATGCTGCTGCAACCGGCGTAAATGTGGGGACCTAAGGATAAACTACGCGGGCCAGGTATGCATGCCTAAGACTTGGAAGCGGTGTCACTGATCACAGTAGCTCGAGGCCCTCGGCACTCATCTGTGCAGCATGATCAACCGACCTGAAGCTAAAAACCGGCCAGGGCAGGCTTACACCGATGGCAGGGTTCCGCTCTAGCAGGCTACAAACTAGGCTTATGCCGATGTGGGTAGCTAAATCTACATCGGCTGCCGGGGGGGAAAGCAATGTACGTTATGCTTCGCGCACTTTACTCCCGACCAGTGGGGACAAAGTACGTTATGTTCGCTCTCAGCCTCTAGATGATGAAAAACCCTACAACTCTAGCTAAGAGTACAGAGTAAATAAATAATTCCTGGCTACCAAACAATAACCGACATCAAACACGCTTACCTAGCATGATACTACGAACTTAAAGCAGGAATCATAAGCATGCTGGAAGAACAAACCTAGCATGGCTCTAACATGTAAAATCAGGCAAACATGCTAGCAAGAGATCAAACATAGCTGCCCTATTACTATCATGCTCATAACAGTAAACAAGCATACAAGGCACAATCATGATATATCGTAGGGTTCACACAACCACGGTAAGAAATCCTTACTTGGAACAAGCAGAAAATAATCACAAATCAACCAAGCGACCCTCGAGCCTCTAATCGAACCCGAACAAATCAGGGCCCAACGAAGAAAAGACTCGAGAAATACCATCCGAGAAGCCACAAGGCTCGGGCCATCCAACACACAACAGGGCAGGCTATCGGCAGGGCTGGGCTGGCTGGGAGCTGGGCGCTGGCGCAGGCACGGGCCCTGGGGCGAGGCAAGGGCGCGCGGGCGAGGGCTTGAGCTCAGCTGGGTAGTGGGGTGCGGCGCGGCTCGACACAGGGGACGGCGCGTGGGCGCAAGCTCGGTGAGCTACAGGGACGCGCGCGGGGGACGCGACGCGACGGCCTCATGGGCCTTTCGGGCTCGACACGGCGACGAGCTCTGAGGGGACGCACGATCACAGTCTTTGGGGCGGCGGGCGAGGGCTGGGCGACGCGACACTGTGCGGCAAGGGCTCAAGCGACGTGACACGGATATGGGCGAGGCTGGGAGACGTGGCCTGGGCGATCTGGCGCGGGGACTCGGCACAGTGCGGGCGGCCTGGGCGAGCTGGGCTGGGCGAGCTGGGCGGCTAGTGGGCTCGGGCTGGGCTAGGGCTTGGGCTAGGGGGTTGGCTCGGGCTAGGGGAGAGAGAGAGAGAGAGAGAGAGAGAGAAAAGGGAAAAATGGGGATTTAGAAAAAAAAATGGGATTTTATAAAAATAAAAAGGGAAATGGGATTTAAAAAGGAAAAATGGGATTTTATCCTAATTTCCATCCTTATCCAATTTGCCAACCTTATCCATTTTAAAACCTTAAAATCCCATTTCCCGGCTTCCTCCTTCGAGACCCGACTGAAGCAACCTTTTCCAATAAATAAAACTCACTTAAATCCAACTCCCAAATCAACACTAAGGGCCCGGGCTCGAATCCCAATGGAAGCACTCAACCAACCATCTCTTTGCCCAAAACCCAAATCACAACCGAACTTCCAAACGAATAGCCCAAACATCTCGGGACTCGCAACCCACAACAAACAAGCCTCGACAAAGGCAGGAGCTGCCTCAAAGCCCTGAAAAACCACAAATCCTACCCGGGGAGCAAAAAGACCAAAATACCCCTAAGGGTTAAAATAGCTCTAACGGCCCAACCGAACAACTGAATCTGAACCGTAAGCACCTCAAAAACCGGAATAGAAAACTGGGCCATTACAATACTCCCTCCTCTTAAGACTTTCGTCCTCGAAAGTCCTAAGACGAAACAGCTGTAGGAAATCTTCACTGATTCCTAGCTAACTGAACTTCTCGGCTAAGACAACACTAGCCCTTCTTCGAAAACCAAACCCCCCTTGGGTTCTCAAAGGCTCAAAGCCACAATGCTATCCAGTTTGCCACATACTATCTCAACATCGAAACGAGGAACACAAAAATGCACTGCTGCCAAAGATTGGGCAAAGCTAACCAAAAGGCCACTGCTCCGATCCGCTCAAGGATCTCAAAAGGCCCTACAAACCAGGGGCTCAATCTAAACCCTGCTAATCCAACACGGAACACCTCTCTACGGTGTTACTCTCAGCAAACTCGCAGACTGGGCACAAGCTCCAAAACGCAACGCCACGCACTGGCGTAACCTCTCTGAATGCTCACAGCTGTTAACAAACAGCCTCAACTCTACACCATGCTGGCCAAACAACTGAACCTCTCAGGTTCCAGAAACTAAACGGCCAACACTTACTTCACATGAGGCCAGTGAACCACAAAGCTTGCCTAAAGCCTTAACGAAATACAATCGAACCACCAACTGGCGATTGATCCTAAAGGCAAACTTTTCCAACTAGCACGCGCTTACAACACTTAAGCAATCATCTTAAGGAGAAATCGCCGAACCAAAGGCAAGGGGCACCATCCTGGTACACCCGACGGCTAACACTACTCGCACCAGCTGAAACTTCAGCTACGGCCAACCATAAATGGCCAAATCTAGGCACAGGCTCCACTCGGCCAAACCAACAAACTGGAGCCTCTCAACGGCCGAACGCAAACTTTTCAAAGCAAACTTACCAGCAACTGGCCTAAGAGAACATTGCCAGACAAGGAAACAACCAACATTCCTCTCATGGAAAATCTCGGGTAGCAAGGACTAAACCATCACGCAGCCACTAGCAACACAACACCTTGAGGATAGCAACTCAAGGGTTTAACCAACCAATGCCACGACACCTCTGTGCCAACTCACTCAACTGTGGCTCAGCTAAAATGCCAACTGCGAACGCACAACAACTAGGAACAAAGCCCGAGAAAGGGCTTGCTCAGCAGAAACTCAAACCAAGCTCATAACGAGCACGACTCGCCTCCAAGCTACCACTCAACACTTAAGTCCAACTGGCTACTCAAAGGATTTCCTCCTTTTAGCTTTGGCCTAACTCATCTTGCGACTAGAAACTCCACACTCTGAACATCGCAAGGAATACTCACTGACGAGGCTATCTCCAAAGATAATACTCGAGGCTGGCATCCATGGTGCAACTCAACCACCATAGAAACTAGGGGTTCTTCAAACCCCAAAGAACCAACAACTTTCCAGCAAAAACTCAACTCTTAAACTGGCTGGCCTCCGCCCTTGCGGGGACAAACAACTTTTCGCTTGCTAACAACACAATGCAGGGACCCTCTCGCTGGGCTAACCGCTGCGCTACTCTGATCAACTACTCAACTCAGGAGCTAAGCTGACTTCCTCTAAACGGGAAACGATTTCTCAGCAAGCAAACTCTGAAGGGCAGCGAACATCACACACGCTCGCTGACTTGCTCAAACCCAAGGGCAACAACAACCAACTCTCTTGGAAGCAACACCCAAGGGAAAACTCAACTGATTGGACCAACAACCCAGAACTATACGAACTTACTCAACTGCCGAGGGAGGGGTCAACTCCCGAAACCTCCTGACTAGGAACAAGTCCTCAAGGCAACGCCCTCCTGCTCGAACCGAGCTAGCTCTTGAAACAACAAGAGAACCAAATCTTGGTCAACACCTAGCACCAACTAGCCACCATACCGGAACCAATCCGGACTCTACTCCAAACAAGCACTAGCTTGCTAGACTACCAAGACTGCAAGCAACTCACCCAAGGAACACTGCCTGGGTCTGACTGAGCTCTCGAGAGGCTCTCCACAACTTAGGGATCCTCCGATCACCCTCCGACACACGCGCTCGTCAAACGATCTAACAGACAACCGGCTACACGGGCACAACCAACACCATCATCTCAACTACGCTAGCCAACTCCAACTTCTTGGAAACCAGGAGAACCAGAAACGCAACATAATGCGTCATCCTCCTACTCAAACATCAATCACAACATACCTTCTGCCCAAGGTAAGGATCCGAACAGCTCTCTTAGCCATAACGATCCGAAACTGCGCGGCTTTGGTACCACCGCTCTTGTTCAGTTCCAACTGAACTCTAACCAGGCCAAGGCCAACTAGCAAAACTTGCTTAAACAACAACCTGGCTACGAGCACGGCATCCTTACAACCAAAGCTAGGGCACTTGCCAAGAACTAAAGCCTTGACAACTCAAAGACTGAGCACTGGTTCCTCAACACGAACCCCTCGTGGTTCTCCAAACATACTCCACGGAACGAGCTACACAATAGTACACCAGGGTGTACAGCTCCAACTTGATTCCTTAAGATCCAATGCCAACAAGGACTCTCACACAAGGCAACTTTTGCCTCCAACAGAGCCACTACCAACAAGGGAGCAACAAGAGTTCAAACCCACTCGGGGTTAACTCACCGCGAAACGCCACATTGGCCAACTCACTCTTACAAGAGCGTATCCATACCAAGTTAACATACCTAAAACCAATGTGCCCACTAAACGTGCTCCGATCAACCATCCAACTCATGGCTCTAACACTGGATCAACCACGCATCCTCGATGCCAACACTACCCATACTAGGGTAACTCAAAGGGTAGTCGAATCATGCTACCATCAAACTGGCTCACAGGCTCACAACACAGGCGCGAGAACTCAAACGCGCTAGCTCTTAACAGCCTACAACATCCTTTGCTACCCAACTCTCGGAGACCCTGAAATGCTCCTACTTTCCCTCGAATGATCTCATACTTGTAGTCCTCTTACTACCACCGAGCTAGATCTCCTAAGCAACCCAAACAGGTGCAACCTCAGAAAATGGGTACAAGACTAGTGGGGATGCTAAACTCCGGGCGGCCATGGAACCATCTGCACAAAAAAGCCAACTGGCCTGAATCTAGGCCTCCTCTCAAAGCTTGGTGCCAACAGGCACTACACCCTTTACAACAAAAATCAGCCCTATACGAGCTTTATGCCCCTCTGAGGGTAGGGAAGGTCACACTCCAAGTGACGGGGCAAAGGCACTCAACACAAGAGTCCAAACACTCGAGCAGTCTAATCTCTGGCATCTCGCCTAACAGACATGCCACGGCCTACTCCTGTATCCCACTCGATGCTCAACAAAAGCTCAGACCAACTCCTGCATCCCACTCGATGCTC
This sequence comes from Sicyos edulis, assembly GCA_036507275.1. Taxonomy (NCBI): domain Eukaryota; kingdom Viridiplantae; phylum Streptophyta; class Magnoliopsida; order Cucurbitales; family Cucurbitaceae; genus Sicyos; species Sicyos edulis. The sequence continues at coordinate 34,025,893 of CM071846.1, read as the reverse complement.
AACAAAAAGAGTGCTCCACTCTACTAGCCCGCTGAAATCCACAAACGGATTAAGCCCTGACAAGCAAACTCCACACAACACCCTGGCTACGAGGGTACTAAGAGAACTGGCTGTAAAACAACAGCAGGCTTGCAAGGGGGCAAAGATGTCTCTACATCTTCCTCAAGCCACTAACACGGCAACTTGCCAATCGATCAGGCGACTAGTGGAGACTCTGCTAGTCCACCTCTCTCAAGGGACTTCCACCACCAACTGCTGTACCAAACAGCACAGGAACGGCACACCTCGGCCTCTGAACAACAGGGCATCCCAACACACGGATGCTAAACTCAAACCTGGCCAACCGCTTTACTACTAGCAGTAGGAATTTCTAAAACATCAAGCTCTACAGGCTTCCACTTGCCAAACTGGGCAGCTCCATCAACGCCAACAATCTCATCGGCATAAACCTGCTGATCATGCCCTCCCAGGAATCTCCGGGGCAACAATAGCTACTAGGGAGGCGGGGTGTCTGCTTAAAAAAACTCTGTCAGCTGGGCTATCTCTGCCTGGGACTCCTCACTACGCGCTATAATCTGCGCCTGGGTCTCCGCTCTCTGATAGCTAAAGACCTGCCATCAAATCTCTCATGGCTGGAGCACACTCTACTCAAGGAGTCACACTTTGAGGCGTGCTAGCCTCTACCCCCTCCACTAGGCAACTCAACTGCCAGGGCCAAATCTGGCCTACGGGTCTAAACAACCCTGGACGCGGCCTCAACATCAACACGATCAGTCCAACTCCTCGGTTGGACATGCCAAGCGTCCCTGCTCCTCTGAGTGGGATCAACATACTGGCGATCTGCACAAAGCACCTCCACCCTCTCACTAGGGGAAAACCAACAACTGGGCCACAAGTGGCCTACGGGAGTCTAATCTCTGCCTCCCTCTGGAACGATGTCCCAGGGGCATCCGAATCTATCTGGATACCTCAACAAGCTGCTATCAAACTGCTCACACTGCGGAAAGTTGGCATGATGGCGCTCTAAGCCCAAACCAACAACGAGTCATAACCTGCTCGTCTCCGCTCCACAACACTACACAAGGCATAAAAGCTAGATGAAAAGTATTGTAAATTCGTAACCCTTAGCTTAATGAACTCAGACAAACCTGACGGTCGTGGAGTGCTGATGATCATGGGAACAACAACCTACAAAGCAGGTTAGTCTATAGAATCTATGACTCTGTGCTCTGATACCAACTGTAAAAAACCCGACCCAAAACACGGTCCTAAATCGGGGTTCTCACTCAGCATGCAAGTTAAATATGATAACAAGCGGTTTAGTGCTCATATTTAAAAACTCTTCAAAACATATGAGAAGGGGGAACCCTTAAAACATAACCAACAATTTTCATTTAAACAAACCAACAAAATAAAACAAGCCTGGCCAGTGTTTATAAAAACATACAATACAATTTAAACAACTTTTTAACAATGTTCCCCTAGGACTCCTGTCCATCTACATGCTGAATAAACAATGCAATAATAAATGACAGAGTGCCGGCAGCTCCCATGATCAATCAGCTCCCTCCGCTAGCCATCCTGGTGTTGTCCCAAGTTACCTGAAATATAAATAAGGGTGAGCATAAACATACTCAGGAAGAATCCCCAACCGGGGTACAATACGATACATCAGTCATCTAGCACCTCAACATGCAAGCAAACAGCTATCAACACAGATCATAGCTCAACGAGCTCATAATGCAAGATCTGGAGTCATCGAAAGTCTCCTACTTCCGGCCTAATGATTGGTTCTCATAATCAATCCCGGGACATCTCCGAGGTCTCTTTCACTCGGGGGATTGATCAGCTCAAAAACTGATCCCAAGGATGTCGTCAAGGGCCTCTTGCCCTTGCTGCAAATCTGGACTTACGGGAGAGTACCCGAAGTATGGCTCTAAACTGGAAGGAATGGTGTACTCACGACATTAGCCCACAGAAGCTCTCCGAACCAGCAGCAACTAACGCGCGTGGCGCGCACACACACCGCATTCGCCGCAACCGGCGTAAATGTGGGGGCCTAAGGACAACCTACGCGGGCCAGGTATGCATGCCTAAGACTCGGAAGCGGTGTCACTGATCACTGTAGCGCGAGGCCCTCGGCACTCATCTATGCAGCATGATCCACCGACCTGAAGCTAAGAACCGGCCAGGGCAGGCTTACACCGATGGTAGGGTTCCACTCTAGCATGCTACAAACTAGGCTTATGCCGATGTGGGTAGCTAAATCCACATCGGCGACTAGGGGGGAAAGCAATGTACGTTATGCTTCGCGCACTTTACTCCCGACCAGTGGGGACAAAGTACGTTATGTCCACTCTCAGCCTCTGGATGATGACAAACCCTACAACTCTAGCTAAGAGTACATAGTAAATAAATGGTTCCTGGCTAGCAAACAATAACCGACATCAAACACGCTTACCTAGCATGATACTACGAACTTAAAGCAGGAATCATAAGCATGCTGGAAGACAAACCTAGCATGGCACTAACTTGTAAAATCAGGCAAACATGCTGGCAAGAGATCAAACATAGCTGCCCTATTACTATCATGCTCATGACAGTAAACAAGCATACAAGGCACAATCATGATATATCGCAGGGTCCACACAACCACGGTAAGAAATCCTTACCTGGAACAAGCAGAAAATAATCACAAATCAACCAAGCGACCCTCGAGCCTCTAATCGAACCCGAACAGCCTAAACATTAAATAAAACACCCCAATTAAATACAATAACCAGCAGCCAATAAATCAGCGCCCAACTAAGAAAAGACTCGGGAAATACCATACGAGAAGCCACAAGGCTCGGGCCAACCAACACACAACAGGGCAGGCTGTCGGCAGGGCTGGGGTGGCTGGGCGTTGGGGAGCTGGGCACAGGCGCAGGCACGGGCGCTGGGGCAAGGCAAGGGCGCGCGGGCGAGGGCTTGAGCTAAGCTGGGCAATGGCGTGCGGCAGGGCTCGGCTCGACACAGGGGACGGCGCGAGCTCGGTGAGCTAAAGGGACGCGCGCGGGGGGACGCGACGCGACAGCCTCAAGGACGCTCGGGCTCGGCACGGCGAGCTACAAGGACGCTCGATCTGGTGAGGGGACGGCCTGGGCAAGGGCTGGGCGACGCGACACTGTGCGGCGAGGGCTCAAGCGATGCGACACGGATCTGAGCGAGGCTGGGCGACGCGGCCTGGGCGATCTGGCGCGGGGACTCGGCGATCTGGCGCAGGCGGCTCGGGCGAGCTGGTGGGGCGAGGCGGGCAGGTGGGTGGGGTAGGCGGCCGGAGGACTCGGGCTGGGCTAGGGCTCGGTCTAGGGGGCTGGCTCGGGCTAGGGGAGAGAGAGAGAGAGAGAAAAGGGAAAAATGGGGATTTAGAAAAAAATGGGATTTTATAAAAATAAAAAGGGAAATGGGATTTAAAAAGGAAAAATGGGATTTTATCCTAATTTCCATCCTTATCAAATTTTCCAACCTTATCCATTTTAAAACCTTAAAATCCCATTTCCCGGCTTCCTCCTTCGAGACCCGACTGAAGCAACCTTTTCCAATAAATAAAAATCACTTAAATCCAACTCCCAAATCAACACTAAGGGCCCGGGCTCGAATCCCAATGGAAGCACTCAACCAACCATCTCTTTGCCCAAAACCCAAATCACAACCGAACTTCCAAACGAATAGCCCAAACATCTCGGGACTCGCAACCCACAACAAACAAGCCTCGAGAAAGGCAGGAGCTGCCTCGAAGCCCTGAAAAACCACAAATCCTACCCGGGGAGCAAAAAGACCAAAATACCCCTAAGGGTTAAAATAGCTCTAACGGCCCAACCGAACAACTAAATCTGAACCGGGAGCACCTCAAAAACTGGAATAGAAAACTGGGCCGTTACAGGTTGCATTCGATGATTATGTGTGGATTTAAGCTATGTTCTCTATTCTGTGTTTATATTCATAGCTTGCATACCTTTCTGCTAGATGACCATGTATATCGTATTGTACCCCGGTTGGGGATTCTTACTGAGTAATTCGTTACTCACCCTTATTTTGTGGTTTTCCACAGGTAACCATGGTGCGAGACAAGATGGCTGGAGGAGGAGCTGTGATCATGGAAACCCGTTGTTTCAAACTCTAAGTCTTGTATTTATGTTTTGATGTTTTAAATGTCCTCTGAATGCATGTAGTTGGGCACGGAGCCCTAGGTTGTTTTCTGAATGTATTTCCGGATTCTAGCACTGTTGTAACTATTGGAAAGTTTGAATGTTTTAAATAAATCTCTTATCAGAGTGAGTTTTTGGAAATGTATTTGTCTTGGAACAGGTGCTTGGAAACACAGGGACGTGTTTTGAAATTATGTTGACTTTTAAATGGATGTTTTTATGTTTTAGTTTTTACTTAGAATCCGAAACACCATTTTGCATATTGATTTTAGTTTTGATTGCATGCATTGAGGTAAAGGCGTATTTTAGAACCCCATACGGGTCGGGTCTTTACAGTTGGTATCAGAGCTCATAGTCATAGATTCTGTAGACTGACCTTTTGTTGTAGGTCGTTTTTCCATGATCATCAGCACTCCGACAGTCATCAGGTATGCCTAAGTTTACAGTTTTTGAAAAGGGTTAAGAATTTACAATACTTTTCATCTTGTGTATGCCTTGTGTAGTGTTGTGGAGCGGAGACGAGCAGGTTCTGACTCGTTGTTGGTTTGGGTTTAGAGCGCCATCATGCCAACTTCCCGCAGTGTGAGCAGTATGTTATGGGTTGTTGAGGTATCCAGATAGATTCAGATGCCGCTGGGACATCGTTCCAGAGGGAGGCAGAGATTAGACTCTCGTAGGCCACTTGTGGCCCAGTTGTTGGTTTTTCCCTAGAGAGAGGGTGGAGGTGATTTGCCTTGGAGACCCACTCCAAGAGAGGAGTTAGCTATGGCTTTGCTTATGTTGATGCTTGTGGAGCAGGTCCCAGTGTGGACTAGCCTGGGTAGTTCAAGGTTGATCTTGAGCCTTAGCAGATTGTTTGATTGCCCAGTGAGTGATTGCAGAGTTAGTAGCCTTCGTGGAGGATGTAGAGGCATTTTTGTGCTCTTGTAAAGTGTTGTTGTTTGCAGCCAGTAAGCCGGAACCCTGTGGTTAAGGGTGCAGCGACTATTGTTCCCATCGGACTTGATCCGTTGGTGGTTTTCCCAGTGGTTTAGTAGAGTTGAACACTCTTCTTTTGGTGAGCCCTAGAGTAGGGCTAGCTGCTGCATGTTGAGAGAGCCGGCCAGAGTTTTGTTGAGCATCATGTGAAGATGGAAGAGTAGGCCGTGAGCCTTCAGTTTGATGAAATGCCATAGTCTGGGTTGTTTGAGTTTGGAGCCCTTGTATGCCTAGCCAGAGTTTTTGTCACTTGAGGTTGTGACCTTGCTGGCCCCATTTGTAGTAAGTTGTGGATTTGGTAGTAGTGGCACTTGAGGTGCATTGGTTGGTGTTCCACTTTGGCACTAAGTCTAGTTCAGGCCTGAGCTTGGCATGGGTATAGCAAATGGTTCTATGCCGTCCGGAGTTCAGCGCACTCCTTTAGCCTTGGATCCGTTTATGGCAGTTGCACCTGTTTAGGTCATGCAAGAGGGCTAGTTCAGTGGTAGTCGAAGAACTACAAGCGAAAGGATGTTCGAGAGGAGCCGGAGCCTCTTCCTTGTGTTACTTGGGGTTGAGTAAGTCAGCAGGTTGACGGTTGGTAAGTGTTAGTGCGCGTGAGTCTCACGCTAGTGTTAAGGCCAAGAGATCTTTGAAGTTGGTAGTGCGGTCAACTACCTTCGAGTGCCTAAATCCGAGGAGAGTTGAGCATCGTAGATGCGAGTTTGGTCCAGCAGAGGGGCCATGAGTTGGATGCTTATGAGTTGAGCTGGATGCTTATAAGGCGAGTTGGATACCTATGAGATGAGTAGGATGCCTTATGAGAGGAGTTGGACGCCTTATGGGTAAGCACCCTTGGTAGAGGCTTGGTATAAAGTAAGTTCGGTTTGGCATTGTTGTGCTTTGGTAGAGCAAGGTTGCCACAGCTTCGAGTATCGTGTGGAGATGGAACTTTTGGTGCTCCTCTGGTTGATTGTATCTCTGCCAAAAGTTAGTGTTGCCTTTTGGAAAAGCGCCTGTTAGTCTTGGATCTCTAAAAGAAGGTTGGGAGTTGTGCACACAAGTGTGTTTTGTGTGGTTCGTTCTGTTGGCGAGAGTTTAAGATCCATGTAGGGTTTGCATTGGAGAACTGGTGCTCAGTTCTTGGAGAAGTTGGACTCCAGGTGGATGTTGTAAGGCTTTAGTTGAGGTGGTAAGGATACCGTGCTCGTGGTCGGGTTGTTGCTTAGGCAAGTTTTGTTGGGTTGGACCTAAGCTTGGTTGGTGGTACTTCTTGTTGATCGTTGGTTAGAGTTCAGTTGGAACTGAACAAGAGCGGTGGTAGCTAAGCCACGCAGTTTTTGATCGTCATGGCTAAGAGAGTTGTTCGGGTCCTTTCCTTGGGTAGAAGCTATGTTGTGGCTGGTGCTTTGAGTAGGAGGATGACGCATTCTGTAGAATTTCGAGTCCTCTTGGTTTCAAGGAGCTGGAGTTGGCTAGCATAGTTGAGATGCTGGAGAAAGTTGTGCCCGTGTAGCCAGTTGTCTGTTAGATCGTTTGACGACAGTGTGTGTCGAGGGTTGCCGAAGAACCCTAGGTTTTGGAGAGCCTCTCCAGAGCTCAGTCAGTCCCAGGTAGTGAGTTTCAGTTGGCAAGCTGGAGTCATGTAGTTTGTAGCCTCCGGTGAGTTGCTGGCAGTTTTGGTAGGCTACCAAGCTAGTGTTTGTTTGGAGTAGAGTCCGGATTGGTTCCGGTGTGGTGGCAAGTTGGTGCTTGGTGTTGACCAAGGTGTGGATTGAAGTTGCTAGAAGTTAGTTTTGCTCGTGGGGCGAGTAGTTCGTGCCCTGTTGGTTGTTTTTCCTGTTTCCAGGATGTTGAGAGTTGCCCCGTTTGGCATTTGGAGGTTCAGTTTGTGGTGGACCCTCTGTTGTTGCCCCGTGAGATTTAGATGTTATTGCTTTAGCGGAGCAAGACAGTGAGCGTGTGTGGAGCTCTCTGTCCTTCGGTTGTCTGCTTGTAAGAGCCGTTTCCTTCTGGGAGTTGTCAGATTACTCCTGAAGTCTTGGAGTTGATGGTAGTGGTGCTAGCAAGAGGGAAACGTTTGTTGGCTGCCTGTAAGCAGTTGTTTGTCCAATTAGGCGGACTCTTGAATGGTGTTCTGGAAAGTTGTTGGTTCTTTGAGGATTTAAGATTTTTCCCCCCTAGTCTCTGTGGTGGTTGAGTTGCACCATGGATGCCAGCCTCGAGTATTACCTTCTGAGGTAGTCTTGTTGATTCGTGTGGCTCAGGATCCGTAAGCTTTGAGGTTGTCGTTATTCGTTTTCCTTGCGAGGTTTCGGGAGTGGAGCTTCTGGTTGGAAGATGAGTTAGGCCTAAGCTAAAAGGAGGAAGTCCTTTGAGTAGCCAGTTGGACTTAAGAGTTGAGTGGTAGCTTGGAGGCGAGCTTTGCTCGTTATAAGCTTGGGTTGAGTTCTGCTGAGCAAGCCCTTCTCGGGCTTTGTTCCTAGTTGTTGTGCGTTCGCAGTTGGCGTTTTAGCGGAGCCACGTTTGAGTGAGTTGGCACAGAGGTGCCGTGGCAATGGTTGGTAAAGCCGTTGAGCTGTTATCCTCAAGTTGTTGGTTTGTAGCAGTTCGTGTGGAAGCTGGCAGCTGGTTGAGGTTGTTGTGTGAGTTCGGATTTTTTTGGTGGATTGGTTTTAGTAGCTAGAGCTCGCGCCTCGCCCAGGTGGAGATGTCATTATTGTGGAGTAGTGGCATGGTAGTTTCGGGCTAGAGTTGTTGTCACCAGGGTGTGGCAACAAAGGTTTGTTCTGAGCAGTGCGTTGATGAGCTGTGGTTCTGGAGAGCGTTCGTAGAGGCTTGTGAGCCGAGTGCAGTCCTGTAGTGTTTTCACCCTCTGATCGATGGTCTTTTGGGAGGAGTGAGCCAGATCCTTCAGATGCGAGTTGGTGTTTCCGTGGTTAGGCAGCTGGAGACCAGTGTTTGTTTATGAGATTGCTTTGGGTAGCAATTCCCAGCTGTTAGTTCTTATGGTTCCGTTGAGGCGTTGTATGATAAATGTTGCAGGTTTCTAGTGTTGTGAGAAAAGGTTGGTGGCCGTCAGTTTTTGGGTCCTGAGTTGCTGCAGTTGGCCAGTAGTGCAATGCAGTAGTTTAGAGCTCGTATGTTGAAAGCTTAGAGCAGGCAAAAAAGTTGCGCCGATGTTCGGCGTCAGGTTTGGAGTTTGAGGTTGGACAGTTCGTGTTGGGGGTTGCACGGATGGGAGGTGTGTTGAGGTTTGGTAAGCGAGGGAAGTGGAGTCCCCGTTTTTCTTGGACCATTTGAGATTTTTGAGAGGAATGTTGGTTGTTCCTTGCCTGGCAATGTTCTCTTAGGCCAGTTGCTAGTAGGTTTGCTTTGAAAAGTTGTGTTCGGCCGATGAAGGGCTCTAGTTTGTTGGTTTGGCCGAGTGGAGCCTGTGAATGGCCCTTGTCTTTTAGAGGTGGTCGTAGCTGAAGTTTCAGCTGGCGTGAGTGTTGTTAGCCGTCTGGTGTACCAGGATTGTGCCCCTTGTCTTTGGTTCGACGATTTCTCTTTAAGATGGTTGCTTAAGTGTTGTGGACGCGTTCTAGTTGGAGAAGTTTGCCTTTAGGATCAGTCGCCAATTGGTGGTTCGATTGTTTTTCGTTAAGGCTGTAGGCAAGATTTGAGGTTTGCTGGTCTCTTGTGAAGTAAGAGTAGGCCGTTTAGTTTTCTGGAACCTGGGAGGTTCAGTTGTTTGGCCAGCTTGATGTAGGGTTGAGGCTGTTTGTTAACAGCTGTGAGCTTCCAGAGGAGTTATGCCAGTGCGTGGTGTAGAGTTTTAGAGCTTGTGTAAAGACCCGACCCAAAAGGGGCTCCAAATGGGACTTTACCTCAATGCATGCAATCAAAACTAAAATTAATATGCAGGAATGGCTTTCAGATTCCAATTAAAACCAAAACATTCAAACATCCAATTCAAAGTCAAAACAATTTCCTGAAACCTGTCCCTGTCTCCAAGCACCTGTTTCAAGATAAATACGTTTCCAAAAGTTTACTCTGATCAGAGATTTATTAAAGCATTCAAAACTTTCAGCAGTTACAACAGTACTGGAATTCGAAAAACATTCAGAAAACAACCTAGGGCTCCGTGCCCAGCTACATGCATTCAGAGGAAATAAAAAGACAAAGAGTCATAACATAAAATCAGAGTTTGACAACTGGTTCCCATGATCACAGCTCCTCCTTCAGCCATCCTGACTCGCACCTCGGTTACCTGTGGAAAACCACAAAATAAGGGTGAGTAACGAATTACTCAGTAAGAATCCCCAACCGGATTACATAACTTAAATCACACATAATCAACGGATGCCAACTCAGGGTCTTAGTCCGGAATAAATCACCAGACAATACGCCCTATATGAGAAACAAGTCCCGGCCTCAGCCTGTCTACAGACGAATGAAAGGTGCACTGGCTCACGATCCCGAGGAGCTCTCTAGTCGGCGCTATAATGAGCATAAACGCGCACCCCGTGCTACTGCAGACTATGGGGGGTGCCGGGTCTAGTGGCAAGCTGCCCATGTCCAGTCACCATGCTTAACTAAATCTCTGGATCGGTGTCACTGACATAGTTGTGTGAGACCTGGACACGTGAACTATGTCAGCCTGAACCACCGCACCTGAGGCTAAGGAAACGGTAGTGGTAGGCTTACACCAGGAAGCCGTCCTTGCCCTATCAGGTGGCAATCAATGGCTACTGCCGAAACACGCTACGGACGTGCCGGCTGCCGGGGACGAGGCAATGCCAAGTCATCATCCCGACCGTTGGGGCATTAAGAGACTGCCACCCTCACCCAAGATTGTAGGGCCTACAAGTAGGGTTAGCTAATCCCTCACGGGGTCCAGGGACGGAGAACTGTCTCGTACGTCCCTGCCATGGATGCAAGGTACTTTATGCATCTCGGCCCGGATGATGCTATCTACCTGAACTCTAATCGGTCATAACAATCAACAAACAATCCAATACAATCCAATACGTGCTCAATTAGAATACAACGAACCTAGCATGATACTACGAAGCAAGAACAGATACGAGCATGCCAGAAAGGAACAACCTAGCATGGACTAACATGAGAAGCAACATAGGAAATCATGCCAGTCGGGAATTCAGAATAGAGCACCTATCACTAAACATGTCAATAAACACAACAAGCATACAATCAGCAATCACATATAATATTGCAGGGCCCACACAACTCCGGTAAGAAATCCTTACCTGGTCTGAAGGCAACAACACACAAGAAACCTAAGCTGCGATCGAACCCGAGCAACCTAAAGCGAACCTAACAAACACATCAAAATCACAATCCATAGGCCTAAATATAATAAAATAAACAGGGCTCGGCTCGGGAGCAACTCACGAGGCGCGACTGACACGCGAACGGGCAGGCTGCACGGGCGAGGTAGTGATGGGCGCCGAGGGGCGCAGATGGGCGTAGAGGCTGGGCGCTGGGACGCTGGCACGGGCGCTGGGGCAGGGCTGGGCGAGACAAGGCGCTCGGGCGCTGACGCGAATACGCGAGCGAGCTGTAGGGAGACGAGGGCGCGCGGGCTGGCGACGCGACGAGCTATAGGGACAAGCGATCTGGCATGAGGTGGCTCGGATCTGGGCAACTCGAGCGCGGACAGGACGGCCTGGCGCGGGGATGGGCGACGCGGCACTGTGCAGGGCGACTCGGGCTCGGACGGGACGCGACACTGTGCGGCTGGGCTGGGGCTAGGCTCGGTCTTGGGGGAGAGAGAGAGAGAGAGAGAGAAAAGGGAAAATGGGATTTTTTTTCCTATTTTTCCAACCTTATCCATTTATTATATAACCTTAAAATCCCTAAAATCCCATTCCCCGGCTTCCTCCTTCGAGACCCGGCTGAAGCAACCTTTTCCAATAGATAAAACTCACTTAAATCGAACTCCCAAAACAACACTAAGGGCTCGGGCTCGAATCCCAAAGGAAGCACTCAACCAACCATAACTTTGCCAAAACCCAAATGACAACCGAACTTCCAAACGACTAGCCCAAAGATCTCGGGACTCGCAACCAACACCAAACAAGCCTCGACAAAGGCACGAGCTACCTTGGAATCTTGAAAATCCATAAATCCTGCCCGGGGAGCCAAAAGACCAAAATACCCCCAAGGGTCAAAACAGCTCTAACGACTCAACCGAACCACCGAATCTTGAACCGAAGGAACCTTGAAAATTGGAATAGAAAACTGGGCTGTTACAGCTTGTGGCCAGTCCTCGAGTTTGCTGAGAGTAGCACCGTTTGAGAGTTGGTGCGAGTTGAGGATGTGGTTTGCCGTCTAGCTTTATCGCGTCTATTCCCTTCGGAGTTCAGTGTATGCCCAGTCTTGGTTGAGATAGTTGTGGCAGTCTGGATGGCATTGTGGCTTTGAGTTTTTGAGAACCCAAGAGGGTTCGGTTTTCGAAGAAGGTTAGTATTGTCTTAGCCGAGAAGTTCAGTTGGTTAGGAATCAGTGGAGTTTTCCTAGAGCTGTTTTGTCTTAGGACTTTCGAGGACGAAAGTCTTAAAAGGAGGGAGTATTGTAACAGCCCAGTTTTCTATTCCAGTTTTCGAGGTGCCTTCGGTTCAAGATTCGGTTGTTCGGTTGGGCCGTTAGAGCTATGTTAACCCTAAGGGGTATTTTGGTCTTTTGCTCCCCGGGCATGATTTGTGGATTTTCAGGACTTCAAGGTCGCTCCTGCCTTTGTCGAGGCTTGTTTGATTGTTGGTTGCAAGACCCAAGATGTTTGGGCTAGTCGTTTGGAAGTTCAGTTGTGGTTTGGGTTTTGGCAAAATTATTGTTGGTTGAGTACTTCCTTTGGGATTTGAGGCCTGGCCCTTAATGTTGATTTGGGAGTTTGATTTTAAGTGAGTTTTATTTATTGGAAAAGATTGCTTCAGCCGGGTTTCGAAGGAGGAGGCAGAGGAATGGGATTTTAGGTCTTTAAGGCTATTTAAATTGGATAAGGATGGAAAAAAATAGGAAAAATCCCATTTTCCCCTTTTGCTCTCTCTCTCATCTCTCTCTCTCTCTCTCTCTCTCTCTCTCTCTCTCTCTCTCTCTCTCTCTCTCTCTTCCTCTCAGCCAGCTCGAGCCCCTAGCCCGATTCAAGCAAGCCCTAGCGCCCACTCGCCTGCCCAAGCGCAAATGACAAAGCACGCGTCACCTGACCGCACTGCGGATCTATGAACGGCCCTGAGTTTTCATCCCGGTCTTCCAGGTATGCCCTAGGGATATTTTGGTAATTTGGTCGGGCCGTTTATGTCTTTTTCCAGTTGCTAAAATTATTGGTTGGTCTTTTGTAGTTTTTGAGGCTTTGTGGAAGTGTTTGGGCATGGTCAAGTGCAAAAGTAAAAATGTAAGGAAATTGTGTTGCAGCTGGGTTTCGAACCCAGGGTGCTAGGAAGTCGAGTGGGTGGAGTGGCCAGTTGAGCCACAGGAGGATCTTGTTGCTCTTTCCGCAGCATATCTTGGTTAGCCTTGAGTCCTTTAGGTTTTGGTACATTTGATTAAATGAAAGGAAATTAGGTTTTTTTGGGTTTCTTCTCCAAAGAGCTCCTTGGCTGCCCAAGCTCTCCCTCCCAGGTGCCTAGCCGAGTTCTTCCTTCCCTTGCATCCCCGAGCGTCGTCCGGCCAGTCGAGCGAGAGTCCGTAGCCGACCGCCCTACGCCACGCCCGCGCCCAAAGAAATGACCATCATCGTCGGCAACCCCTGCGCCCAGATTCGCCAAAGAGCCCTAGCTGGATCGCCCAAAGACGCCCAGATTCGCGCAAAGAAGCCAAGCTCAGAAGACCCGACCCGAAAATGGGACTAAATCTAGATCTTTACTCAGCATGCAAGTGAAAAGCTTAAAAGGACCCGGCTGGGGTCGGTTTGTAAAACTTTTTCAAATATAAGAGTGGAAAACATTAAAAACAAAGTAAACATTCATTAAGCAGAAACGAACCATTCAAATTAAAAATAGTGACTGATCAGTACTTTCCTTAAAACATAAAATAGTTCAAATCATAGTTTTCCCTACGGACCTAAGTCCAACTACATGTTTGAAATCCAAAAATAGTAAAATAAGACACACATACCAGTGTCAAGAACATCCATGATCTCCGGCTCTCTCCGCTAGCCACCTCGGTGTTGTCCCAAGTTACCGTGGAAGAAACCACGATAAGGGTGAGTATAAACATACTCAGTAAGAACCCCGACAGGGAGTACGATACGATGCAATCTATCATCTAGCAACCTAGTACACATGCTACAAATATCAACACGGATCTTAGCTCAACGAGCTCACAAGGCAAATCAGGAATCCACGGAAGTCTCCTACTTAGGCCTAATGATTGGCTCTCAAACCAATCCCGGGACATCTCCAAGGGTCTTTCTCCCTTGGCCAATTGATCAGCTCAAAAACCGATCCCAAGATGTCCGACACCCTCGAGGGTCTTTCTCCCTCGACCAATTGATTAACTCTAGAGTCAATCCCAATGGGTGTCCTCAAGGGCCTCTTACCCTCGCTTATAAACGGACTATCGGAGAGTACCCAAGTCGGCTCTAAACGGGAAGGCGGTGTACTCACGAACATTAGCCCGGGAGCTCTCCGAACCGGGCTACTAACGCAGCGTGTGCGCGCACACCGCATGCTCTTCTCGCAACCGGCGTAAATGCGGGGCCTAAGGGCAAACTACGCGGGCAGTGCACGCATGCCTAAAACTCGGAAACGGTGTCATCGAACACGGTGAGTGCGAGGCCCTCGGCACTCATCATGCGGCACTGTACCCACCGACGAAGCTAAGAACCGGCCAAGGTAGGCTTGCACCGCTGGCGGTGGTTCCGCTCTAGCGAGCTACAAACTAGGCTTATGCCAATGAGGTAGCTAATCCTCACTGGGTGCCGGGGGGAAGCAAGGTACGTTATGCTTCGCTCTACTCCCGACCGGTGGGGACAAGGTACGTTATGTCCGCTCTCAGCCTCTAGATGATGACAAACCCTATTATACTAGCTTAGACTACCAAGCACGTGATTCCTGGCTAACATTCACAAAGACATCTCATCATACATAGCCTAGCATGATACTACGAGCTTAAAGCAGAATCTCAAGCATCTTTGGAAGAACAAACCTAGCATGGCACTAACATGTATAAAAGGCAAAACATGCTAGCAAGAATTCAATCACTAGCTATCCTATCCACTAACATGCTCATAAAGGTAAACAAGCATACAAGGCACAATTAAGAAAGCATAGCGAGGTCCACACAACCACGGTAGGAAGTCCTTACACGGAAACAAGTGGAGAATAGCTTTCACAACCAAAAAAGACCCTCGAGCTTAATACGAACTCGAGCAACCTAGGCATAAATAAAACATCCTAAGTAATTACATACAAAGACGAGAAGCTTAGAAAACACAAAGGGATTGGTTCGGGAATTACCACCGAGAAGACACGGCCCTCGCAGCAAAGGAGGAGGGTGGCTTGGGCGCCGCTGGTGTGTGGGGCGCTGGCGCTGCTGGCGCTGGGCGCTGGCGCTGGCGAGCGTGCATGCATGTCGAAGCGGACGCGCAGGCGGCAGCGCAGGTGTCGCGGCTGCAAGGCGACGCGGCGAGCGAAGCGGCTCGGCTGGGTTGGCGCGCGGCGAGGATCGCGCTAGAGCGCAAGGCGGCGCGGCGGGCGGCGCGTCTGGCTGCTGCGCGGCGGCAGATCGGCGACCACGAGCGACGCCGGGCGGGCTTTGGGCGCCACGAGGCGACGCCAGCGGCGATGGGTGTGCGACGGTGGGGCTTCCGTCCGCAGCGCAGATGTTGGCGGGCGGTAGAGGCCGAAAGCGCGCAGGGTGTCGCGGGCAGGGGTGGTGCGATGGAGCAGGTGGTGCGTGCGGCTAGGGCTGGGTGGCTCGGGGGTGGTTCGATGGTGGTTCGATGGTGTGGCTAGGGCTGCTCGGCTAGGGTTTTAGGAGAGAGAGAGAGAGAGAGAGAGAGAGAGAGAGAGAGAGAGAATGTGGCTATGAGGGGAAAATTAGGGGTTTTCTTGATTTTCCTTCTTTTCCTTATTTTTAAATAGGTTAGGAGACCTAAATTCCCTTCCCAAGGCTTTTCTCTTGCGGGTCCCGGCTAAAGCAACCTTCTTTTCTTTTTCTTTTTCTTTTTAATTAAGACTCTTTTCTTAAAACTCCAAATTCACCATTTAGGGCAAGGTTCAAATCCCAAAAGATTCAATTAATTTTCCAATTAATTTTGCTATTAACCGGGAAGGAAAACGGGGTCGTTACAAAGCCAGACCGCCCAGCACGCCCAGATCGTAGCTCGTGATGCCCAGCCACTCGCCGACGCTGCGCTGTTGCTTGTCGCGTGCACCAGCCCTCGTCGCATCCGCCCAGACGCCCAAATCGCCCAGCCGAGCTCACGCCCGCGCGCCTGCTCCGCGTCTGCGATCGTGTGCCAGCGCGTCTCGCCCGTCTGCTTGCCCGCGCCCAGCCAGCAGTTCTTGCGCACAGCCCTGCCGCCCTTCTGCGCCCGTCAGCGGCCCCTGCCGCCCATTAGCGCCCAGCAGCAGCCTCGCCGTGCTGCATGCCCGTCCGCGTGTCAGCCGCGCCGCGTGAGTTGCTCATGAGCCGAGCCTTGTTTATTTTATTATATTTAGGAATATGGATTGTGATTATTATTGTGTTTTTTAGGTTCTCGGTAGATAGCTCGGGTTCGATCGCAGCTTAGGATTTTGTGTGTAGTTGCCTCCCGGCCAGGTAAGTTTTTCTTACCGAAGTTGTGTGGGCCCTGCGATATATTATGTGATGCTGTTTGTGTGCTTGTTTGTGATTATCAACATGTTTAGTGATAGGTGCTCTGTTCTGAATTCCCGACTGGCATGATTTCTTATGTTGTTTCTCATGTTAGTCCATGCTAGGTTGTTCCGTTCTGGCTTGCTCGTTATCTGTTCTTGCTTCGTAGTATCATTCTAGGTTCGTTGCATCTGTTGAGCACGTATTGGATTGTTTGTTGTATCTATTTATAGGTTTGAGATATGGTAGGTAGCATCATTCGGGCCAGAATGCATAAAGTATCTTGCATCCACGGCAGGGACGTACGAGGCAGTACTCTGTCCCTGGACCCCGTTAGGGTTTAGCTAACCCTACCGGTAGGCCCTGCAATCTTAGGTGAGGGTGGCAGACTGTTAAATGCCCCAACGGTCGGGATGATGACTTGGCATTGCCTTGTCCCCGACAGCCGGCACGTCCTCAGCGTGTTCGGCAGTAGCCCTTGATTGCCACCTGATAGAGCAAGGACGGGTTCCTGGTGTAAGCCTACCACGACCGGTTCCTTAGCCTCAGGTGCGGTGGTTCAGGCTGACATAGTTCACGTGTTCAGGTCTCGCACCCCTATGTCTGTGACACCAATCCAGAGATTTAGTTAGGCATGGTGGTGGACACGGGCGGCTTGCCACTAGACTCGCACCCCGAGTTTGCAGTAGCATGCGGTGCGCGCATACGCTCATTATAGCGCCGACTGGAGAGCTCCTCAGGATTGTGAGCCAGTTCACCTTTCGTATCGACAGTAGACAGGCTGAGGCCGAGACTTGTTTCTCGTATAGGGCGTATTGTGTGGTGGATTTTCTGGAGTAAGACCCTGAGTTGGCATCCGAGGTTTTTATGTGGATTTAAGCTATGTGCTCTATTCTGTGTTTATATTCATAGCTTGCATATCTACCAGCTAGATGACCATGTATATCGTATTGTACCCCGGTTGGGGATTCTTACTGAGTAATTCGTTACTCACCCTTATTTTTTTGGTTTTCCACAGGTAACCAAGGTGCGAGACAGGATGGCTGAAGGAGGAGCTGTGATCGTGGGAACCAGCTGTCAAACTCTATTTTTAAGTTATGACTCTTTATGTTTTTGTTTCCTCTGAATGCATGTAATCGGGCACGGAGCCCTAGAATTTTTTCTGAATGTTTTTACGGATTCCAGCATTGTTGCAACTGTTGAAAGTTTTGAATGTTTTAATAAATCTCTGATCAGAGTAAACTTTTGGAAATGTATTTATCTTGAAACAGGTGCTTGGAGACAGGGACAGGTTTCAGGAAATTGTTTTGACTTTGAATTGAATGTTTGAATGTTTTGGTTTTAATGGGAATCCGAAAGCCATTCCTGCATATTGTCTTTAACTTTGAATGCATGCATTGAGGTAAAGTCCCATTTAGAGCCCCTTTTGGGTCGGGTCTTTACAAGATCGCCCAGACCCAGTGCCGCCCAGATCCGAGTCGCTCAGCCCTGCCCTATGCCGAGCTACCCCACGCGCGTCCCTGTAGATCGTAGCGTCGCCCAGCCCGCTCGCCATTCCCTGTGCCGAGCCTCGCCGCACGCCATCGCCCAGTCGAGCTCGCGCCCGAGCCCGTGCGCCCTTGTTTCGCCTGCAGCCCGTCCGTGTGCAGCTCCGCGCCCCAGCGTCCGTGCCAACACGCCTAGCGCGCGACCCTGCGCGTGATGGGAGCCTCGCCAGGTACCGCCCGTCCGCTTGCTTGTCCGTGTGTGCGCGTGAGTTGCTCCCGAGCCGAGCCCTGTTTATTTTATTATATTTAGGCCTATGGATTGTGATTATTGTTGTATTTGTTAGGTTATCGTTAGCTAGCTCGGGTTCGATTGCAGCTTAGGTTTCTTGTGTGTTGTTGACTTCCGACCAGGTAAGGATTTCTTACCGGAGTTGTGTGGGCCCTGCGATATTATATGTGATTGCTGATTGTATGCTTGTTTGTGTTTATTAACATGTTGAGTGATAGGTGCTCTGTTCTGAATTCCCGACTGGCATGATTTCCTATGTTGTTTCTCATGTTAGTCCATGCTAGGTTGTTCTGTTCTGGCATGCTCGTTATCTGTTCTTGCTTCGTAGTATCATGCTAGGTTTGTTGTATATGTTTGAGCACGTATTGGATTGTTTGTTTTTGATATTATAGGTTAGAGTTCAGGTAGATAGCATCATCCGGGCCCAGATGCATAAAGTACCTTGCATCCACGGCAGGGACATACGAGACAGTTCTCAGTCCACGGACCTCGTTAGGGGATTAGCTAACCCTACCGTGTAGGCCCCCGCAATCTTGGGTGAGGGTGGCAGTCTGTTAATGCCCCAACAGTCGGGATGATGACTTGGCATTGCCTTGTCCCCGGCAGCCGGCACGTCCTCAGCGTGTTCGGCAGTAGCCCTTGATTTGCCACCTGATAGGGCAAGGACGACTTCCTGGTGTAAGCCTACCACTACCGTTTCCTTAGCCTCAGGTGCGGTGGTTCAGGCTGACATAGTTCACGTGTCCAGGTCTCACACCCCTATGTCGGTGACATCGATCAAGAGATTTAGTTAGGCATGGTGATGGACTCGGGCGACTTGCCACTAGACCCGCAGCAACCCCGCAGTCTGCAGTAGCATGCGGTGCGCGCTTACGCTCATTACAGCACCGACTGGAGAGCTCCTCGGGATTGTGAGCCAGTGCACCTTTCGTATCGTCAGTAGACAGGCTGAGGCCGGGACTTATTTCTCGTATAGGGCGTATTATGTGGTTGTTTATTCCGGACTAAGACCCTGAGTTGGCATCCGATGATTATGTGTGGATTTAAGCTATGTGCTCTATTCTGTGTTTATATTCATAGCTTGCATACCTTTCTGCTAGATGACCATGTATATCGTATTGTACCCCGGTTGGGGATTCTTACTTAGTAATTCGTTACTCACCCTTATTTTGTGGTTTTCCACAGGTAACCATGGTGCGAGACATGATGGCTGGAGGAGGAGTTGTGATCATGGAAACCCGTTGTTTCAAACTCTTAGTCTTGTATTTATGTTTTGATGTTTTAAATGTCCTTTGAATGCATGTAGTTGGGCACGGAGCCCTAGGTTTTTTTCTAAATGTATTTCCGGATTCTAGCACTGTTGTAACTATTGGAAAGTTTGAATGTTTTAAATAAATCTTTGATCAGAGTGAGTTTTTGGAAATGTATTTGTCTTGGAACAGGTGCTTGGAAACAGGGACAGGTTTCATGAAATTATGTTGACTTTTAAATGGATGTTTTTATGTTTTAGTTTTTACTTAGAATCTGAAACACCATTTTGCATATTGATTTTAGTTTTGATTGCATGCATTGAGGTAAAGGCCTATTTTAGAACCCCATTCGGGTCGTGTCTTTACAATCACATACCTGGCGGCTGTTGGAGTGCTGATGATCGTGGGAGACAACGACCTAACTCAATAGGTCAGTCTACATAATCTATGACTCTGAGCTCTTATACCAACTGTAAAGACCCGACTCTAAATGGTCCAAAATGGCCTTTACTAAATGATGTAATTCAGAATTCATTACACTTAAAATAAAAGATTTCAAACATCCATTTCATTAAAACAATGAAGTTCCAAATGCTTATGTAGAAATCATTAAAATAGTTCAGCCTCTAGCCAGAGGAAAAATAAAAACCATTACAAATTTCAAGTAAAACATCCCAACTATATAAATGTAAAATGAAACAAGAAAATGCAGCGAACTCTCCCATGATCATCCAGCTTCTCCTCTAGCTACCTCGATGTTGTGCCAAGTTACCTGGTGGAAAACCCATAGAAAGGGTGAGTACAATTGCACTCAGTAAGGATCCCCCTACCGGGGTACAATACGCAAGAAACATCTTCTAGCATCCAAGCATACAAGCATAAAAATAAAGCATGGCAGTCTCAACAAGTATAACAACAGGATGATCAACATCAAAGGTCTATGCTCATAGCTAGATGGGGTCAGCATACACTAGGCTAACAAATAGGTGAAACAACTAAGTAATCTCGGGAGTTCTATCTCTACATCAAACATAGTCAGCACACATTGGGTTAGCTCGGGATCAGAACACACTGGGCTAATCCTGAACAATCTGGTCAGCACACATTGGACCAACAATGAGACAGCACACACTGGGCCAACAGGGGACATCACACACTGGGCTAGTCTTGAGCAAACCCGATCAGCACACACTAAACCAACCTTGAACAACACACACTAGGCTAGTCCTAGGTATCCTTATTTGAATCCACCTATTACAACATAACCTAGAGCTAGCATGGTTCAATATGACCATTTAACAACATAAACAAAATAGCAACAATCGTATGGAACAATACAGTGCAACCACATGATACATCTCCTTACATGTCAAGCCCTAACAAACAAATCAGTCAATCCCTAACCACTAACATGCTCAACCACAACATACGAGAACATGGCATACAAACATACAAGGACGGGTCATACAAACATAGAGGAACAGGACATAAACAGTAGTAGCATAGCATCCAAATGTAGTTCTAGTAGTGTTTTCACCCTCTGATCGATGGTCTTTTGGGGGAAGTGAACCAGATCCTTCGGAACTTGTTGCGAGTTGGTGCTTTCGTGGTTAGGCAGCGGGGGACCAGTGTTGGATTTTATGAGGTTGCCTTGGGTAGCAGTTCCCAGCTGTCAGTTCATGTGGTTCCGTTGAGGCGTTGTATGGTAATTGTTGCAGGTTGTTCTGGGAAAAGGTTGGTGGCCGTCAGATTTTGGGTCCTGAGTTGCTGCAGTCGACCAATAGTGCAGTGCAGAAGATTAGAGCTCGTATGTTGACAGCTCAAAGCAGGCAGAAGAGTTACGCCGATGTGCAGCGTCGAGACTTAGAGTTTGAGGTTGGACAGCACGTGTTCTTAAAGGTTGCACCGATGCAAGGTGTGTTGAGGTTTGGTAAGCAAGGGAAGTTGAGTCCCCGTTTTGTCGGTCCGTTTGAGATTCTCGAGAGGATTGGCAGAGTTGTATATCGGTTAGCCTTACCTCTGTCGTTGTCAGCTATGCACAGTGTTTTTCATGTATCGATGTTGAGGCAGTATGTGCCGGACCCGTCGCACATTGTGGACTTTGAGCCTTTGCAGCTGAATGAGGATTTGAGCATCAAGGAGAGGCCTGTGAGGATTCTGACCTATGAGACGAAGACGTTGCGTAATCGTGAGATCCGTTAGGTAAAGGTTCAGTGGAGGAGTCAGAGTTTAGAGGAAGCCACTTGGGAGCGGGAGGACGAAATGAGATTTCATTATCCTGAGCTGTTTCAGTCTTAAGGACTTTCGGGGACGAAAGTCATAAAAAGGAGGGAATATTGTAACTGCCCAAGTTTTCGTTCCGGTCTTCCAGGTATGTTCTAAGGGTATTTCGGTAATTTGGTCGGGTCGTTCGGGCCGTTTCTGTCTTTCTCAGTTGATATTATTCTTGGATGGTCAAATGTAGGGTTTGGTTGCTTTGTGGATGTGTTTGGGCATGGAGAGATGCAAAAATAAATTAGTGGTTTAAAAGTGTTGTTGTTAGGTTTCAAACCAAGGTGGCCTAGTTAGTTAGCAGCAGGGCTTTGCCAGTTGAGCCACCGGTTGCTTTTGTTGCTCATTCCGCGGTATGTCTTGGTTTGCTTTGGTTTTTTGGATTTAGGTGAGTTTGATTAAAAGAGAATAGAAATAGATTTTCATTCTTTTTGCTTCTCCAAATCCTCCTTGCCGCCCCCATTCTGCCAAGCTCTCCTTGTCGTGTGTCTTCTCCCAAAGCTTCGCCATCTCGTTCGTCCCTGGTAAGTGTTCTCGATCCCTCGTTCTCTCTTTCGTTTTGGGTGTTGTTCTTGCTGGCCCAGAGAAGAAGAGATTCAGTTTTGGTGTTGTGCAGCTAGCCGAGCAGCAGCCCAGTCGAGCAACCCCTGCAGTGCCTTCACACGCCCAGTCGACCAGCCGGATCGCATCGCAGCCTGTCGCCCGCAGCCCTACCGTCGCGCGTCTTGCCTCCATCCCCAGCCAAATCGCGTCGCAGCCGAGAGTCCGATCGTAGTTGTCCCCGCGCGAGCAGCAGCCCTGTCTGCGCACAGCCACGCGCGCCCAATTTTAGCTCGAGCACGCCCCCATCATCGCCCGTCAACGCGCAGCCCTAGCGCACGAGTCGCTCGATCCTATCCGCGCGCAGCCCAGCGTCCGTCCACGCGCTCAACTCCTGCAGCGCCAGCAGCACCCAAGCGCCCGTGCAGCCGTCTGTCCGCGCACCAGCCCCGTGCTGTGTGAGTTGCTTCCCGAGCCGAGCCCTGTTTGTATTTTTATTTAAGACCTATAGGTTTTGATATTTGTTGTTGTTTGTTAGGTTCCCGATAGCTAGCTAGGGTTCGTTTGTAGGATAGGATCTTTGTGTGTTGTTGCCTTCTGACCAAGGTAAGGATTTCTTACCGAAGTTGTGTGGGCCCTGCAGTATATTCTGTGATTGTTGTTTGTGTGCTTGTTTATGTTTATAAGCATGTTAGTGAATAGGTGCTCTGTTATGATTTCCGACTGGCATGATTCTCGTGTTGTTTCTCATGTTAGTTTCATGCTAGGTTGTTCTATTCTGGCATGCTCGTTATCTGTTCTTGCTTCGTAGTATCATGCTAGGTTCATTGTTTTTGTTGAGCACAAATTGGATTGATAGCTGTTGTCTGTTTATAGTTTAGTATCTTGATAGGTAGCATCATCCGGGCGAGGATGCATAACGTAACTTGCATCCGTGCCAGGGACGTGCGAGGGAGTACTCCGTCCCTGATCCGTCGTTAGGGTTTAGCTAACCCTAACGGCAGCCCAGTTCAATCTTGGGTGAGGGTGGCAGATTGTTAAATGCCCCAACAGTCGGGGGAATGATGGGGCATTGCCTTGTCCCTGGCAGTCGACACGTCCTCAGCGTGTCGGCAGTAGCCCTTGATTGCCACCTGATAGGGCAAGGACCGGTTCCTGGTGTAAGCCTACCACGGCCGGTTTCTTAGCCTCAGGTGCGGTGGTACAGGCTGACATAGTCATAGTGTCCTGGTCTCACACCACTATGTTCAATGACACCGATCCAGAGATTTGTTAGGCATGCGTACTAGACCAGGGCAGCATGCCCTAGACCCAGCACCTTCTTGGTTTGCAGCAGTATGCGGTGCGTGCACACGCTCATTACAACTCCGACTGGAGAGCTCCTCAGGATCTTGAGTTCAGTGCACCTTTCGTATCGACAGTAGGAAGGATGAGGTCGGGACTAGTTTCTCGTATAGTATCGAAAAGCGTTGTAGTTTTTCGGAGTAAGACCGTAAGATGGCATCCAAGGTTTATGTGTGGATTAAAGCGATGTGCTCTCTTCTGTGTTTATATTCATAGCTTGCATACATTCTGCTAGATGACCAGTTATATCGTATTGTACCCCGGTGGGGATTCTTACTGAGTAATTCTTTACTCACACTTATTATGTGGTTTTCCACAGGTAACCATGGCGCGAGACAGGATGGCTGAAGGAGGAGCTGCTGATCATGGAAACTAGCTGTTTTAAACTCTGAGTCTTATGTTTATGCTTTATGTTTTGTTGTGCTTTGAATGCATGTAGTTGGGCAAGGAACCCTTAGGATATTTTCTGATTGTTTTCTGGATTCTGACACTTTTGTAAACCGTTTGGAGTTTTGAAATGATTTGAATAAATCTCTGATCATAGTAAGTTTTAAATTGTATTTAGCTTGGAACAGGTGCTTGGAAACAGGGACAGGTTCCAGGACATTTTTATGTTTGTTTGTGAATGGATGTTTACCTGTTTTTAGTTTTAATCAGAATCTGGAAAGTGATCTTGCATAGTATTCTCTAAGTTTTTAAGCATGCATTGAGGTAAAGGCCTAGTTTAGAACCCCTTTCGGGTCGGGTCTTTACAGATGAAGTGTGGGAAGAACTTCCTCGTTGTCCTGCTTCCCATGTGCTTTCTTACTTCCTCTTCGATGATTCGCCCTATATCAATCGTTAGACTTGCACATATAGCATATATAGGAGCATCTATGTCTGGGAAAGTGTTGTTAGCATGATGCTGGTCTTGATAAATTTATTCAAGTGGTGTCCCTGGAAGTTGAGGATAGAGAGTGGTCGATTCCTTCCCCATTTAGTGTTTGGCAAAGCCACTGTGCATAGGCATGATTCCAAATCTGGTGTGGTAGGCTCCTTTATTAGGCTGTCAAACTATGCTTCTTCATAACCTTGGAATCTAAACAATTCATTCCACACCTCCGCACTTTAGTTGATTGGCTTTCCTACGACTGTAGTGCTGCAACTTTCGTCTCCTGTTCCATTCTCATAGAATTCCTTCACCCATGTTGGGTTTGCATCAATGCTCGATCTTCAAAAATTGTCCTATCCCCGTGCTGTGATAGTCGCTTGGATGTCGTCATAGAGCATTGCCTTTGCGAAGCCCTACTCTTGCAGAAATTCCCTTTTTTCAGCTTCAATTATTTCTACCGTCCTGTCGCCGCTTCCTTGCTTCACCCTTGTTGACTGCGATTGAGGTTCTTCCTCTGACGGAGTAGCAATTCCTTTCCCTTTTTCTTTTTGAGTCAATTTCTTGGCATTCTTTGAGCCTGTTCCCTTTTCATCCTCGACAAGCTTTTTAGCGAACTATGCATCTTTCGCCTCTTTCTTAAGGGGTTGATGATTTTCTTCTTCTGTCTCAGTTGCAGGTTCTTAATCCACAAAGCTGATATTTTTTTGGGGAATTTCTTCCTCAATTTGGCTTTCTTCAACTCCACTCTGTTCAGCGGGAATCTCACAACTCCTCAGTTCAGGTTCTGGTTCATACCATTCTTCGTCAGTTGTTGTTGGGGATGCATGTAACGAGCCAGATGTCCGTTTCGGTTTCCCATGTATGTTCGGTTCAGTTTTTGGTTGTTCGATTTGGGCCGTTAGTGCTTTTTAACCTCGAAGGGCATTTTGGTCATTTTGCTCTTAGGCTGGCCTTATGAGATCTTAGGGTTCTGAAGCTGTTTTTGACTTTTGCTGAGGTTTGGTTGGTTGTTGGTGGTAGGTTCCCGAGAAATTCAAAGTTGTTAGGGTTTCTGGAGGCTTTCCGGTTAATTGTAAAATAATGATTTAAAGGTGTCTCTTGGAGGATTCGAACCCCTGACCTCAAGGGGGCCTGGAGGCTTGGATATAATTAATGGAATTAGATGCTTCAGTCGGGACTCAATGTAACGGCCCAGGTGAACCAGGGTGGCTGGGAAGATAGTAGAGGGGCCTTACTAGATGAGCTACAGGTAGTTTCTGATACTCATTCCGCAGGTTATCTTAGTTTGCCTTGGTTTTCGTGACTTAAGTGAGTTTGATTAAAAAATAGGTTTTATTCTCCTTCTTCTTCCCAAATCCCTTTGTCGCAACCCATTCCTCCAAACTCTTTATTGTCGTGTGATTTCCAGCCCCAGGAGCTTCGTCTATTCGTTCGTTCTGGGTAAGTGTTCCTCATTCTTCTATTTCTCCTTCTTGTTGTTGTTGTTGATCCATTGGCTAAGGGGTTTTGTTGTTTGTTCTTGCTGGCCGAGAGAAAGGGAAGGTGATTGTTTGTCTTTTTGGTTGTGTTTGTTGTGGTGTTGTGCAGCCGAGAGGAGTTCCACAAAGCCCAACCGTGAGTCGCTCGATCCTGCCAGCCTACAGTAGAGCTTCGCCGAGCCCCGCACGCTCCAACACTCGCCCAACCTTGTAGCATTTCAGCTGCAGCTCCTGCCGAGCCGCACCGCAGCCCCTTCGCACACCCAAAGAACCGAGTTTGCACCCGCTCGCTTGACCTCGCAATTCACTCGCGCTGCCGTGCGCGCCGCAGACCGCAGCCACCACACCGCCGCGACGCTGCCAGCTAGGCGCAGAAGAAATAGAGACGACGCCCCACTATAACGGCCCAGGTTTTCATCCCAGTCTTCCAGGTATGCCCTAGGGGTATTTTGGTAATTTGGTCGGGCCGTCAGGGCCGTTTATGTTCTTTTTCAGTTGCTAAAATTATTGGATGGTCTTAAGTAGGATTTTGATGCTTTGTGGATGTATTTGGGCATGGAGAGATGCAAAAGTAAAATAGGGATTTAAAAGTGTGCGTGTTGGGATTCGAACCCAGGGTGCTAGGAAGTCAGGTGGGTGGAGTGGCCAGTTGAGCCACAGGACGATCTTGTTACTCTTTCCGCGACATATCTTGGTTAGCTTTGAGTCCTTTGGGTTTTTGGTGCATTTGATTAAATGAAAGGAAATTAGGCTTTTGTCTTCTTCTCCAAAAAGCCCATTGGCCGCCCAAGCCTCTTTCTCCCTAGCTCCCAAGCCGAGTCCTTCGTCCTTAGCAGCCCCGAGGTTCAATCGTCGTTCCGGCAAGGTTCTTCGTCCTCTTCTTCTTCTCCTTCTTCGATTGATATGCAGGTTGGCCGAGTGAGAAGAGGTGTGTGTGTTTGTGTGCAGCTAGCCGAGAGGAGCCAGCCCAGCAACCACGCCCAGATCGCACCTGTCGCACTCCCAGCTCGCCCAGATCGCCAGGAGACTGTCGCCCCGTCGGGCGCATCGGATCGCCCAGCAGCAGATCCATTGCCCTGTCTCATGCACCAGGTCGCCCAGCCGAGCTCGCGCCCGCGCGCCTGCTTCCCGTCTGCTTGTCTGTGCCCGTGCGCCTGCGCATAGCCGGCCCGTCCGCGTGCACGCAGCCCTGCCGCCCATCTGCGCCCGTCAGGGCCCAGCGCGCAGCTCCTGCCGCCCATCTACGCCCATCAGCGCTCAGCAGCAGCCTCGCACGTGCAGCTTGTTCGTCCGCGCGTCAGACGTGCAACGTGAGTTGCTCCCGAGCCGAGCCCTATTTATTTTATTATATTTAGGCCTATGGATTGTGATTATTATTGTGTTTGTTAGGTTCTCGTTAGCTAGCTCGGGATCGTTTGCAGCATAGGATTCTTGTGTGTAGTTGCCTTCCGACCAGGTAAGGATTTCTTACCTGAGTTGTGTGGGCCCTGCGATATATTATGTGATTACTGATTGTATGCTTGTTTGTGTTTATCAACAATGTTTAGTGATAGGTACTCTGTTCTGAATTCCTGACTGGCATGATTTCTTAAGTTGTTTCTCATGTTAGTCCATGCTAGGTTGTTCTGTTCTGGCATGCTCGTTATCTGTTCTTGCTTCGTAGTATCATGCTAGGTTCGTTGTATCTATTGAGCACGTATTGGATTGTTTGTTGTTGATGTTATAGTTTAGAGTTCAGATAGGTAGCATCATCCGGACCAGGAGGCATAAAGTACCTTGCATCCACGGCAGGGACGTACGAGGCAGTACTCCGTCCCTGGACCCCGTTAGGGTTCAGCTAACCCTACCGATAGGCCCTGCAATCTTGGGTGAGGGTGGCAGACTGTTAAATGCCCCAACGGTCGGGATGATGACATGGCATTGCCTTGTCCTCGGCAGCCGGCACGTTTTCAGCGTGTTCGGCAGTAGCCCTTGATTGCCACCTGACAGGGCAAGGAAGGCTTCCTGGTGTAAGCCTACCACGACTGGTTCCTTAGCCTTAGGTGCGGTGGTTCAAGCTGACATAGTTCACGTGTCCAGGTTTCACACCCCTATGTCAGTTACACCGATCAAGAGATTTAGTTAGGCATGGTGACTGGACCTGGGCAGCTTGCAACTAGACCCGGCACCCCTCATGGTTTGCAGTAGCATGCGCTGCGCGCATACGCTCATTACAACGCCTACTGGAGAGCTCCTCGAGATTGTGAGCCAGTGCACCTTTCGTATCGACAGTAGACAGGCTGAGGCCGGGACTTGTTTCTCGTATAGGATCGTATCATGAGGTGGATTCTTTCGGAGTAAGACCCTGAGTTGGCATCCGAGGTTTATGTGTGGATTTAAGCTATGTGCTCTATTCTGTGTTTATATTCATAGCTTGCATACCTTTCTGCTAGATGACCATGTATATCGTATTGTACCCCGGTTGGGGATTTTTACTGAGTAATTCGTTACTCACCCTTATTTTGTGGTTTTCCACAAGTAACCAAGGTGCGAGACAGGATGGCTGAAGGAGGAGCTGTGATCATGGAAAACAGCTGTTGAACTCTGAATTTATGTTATGACTCTTATATGTCTTGTTTTTCCTCTGAATGCCTGTAGTTGGGCACGGAGCCCTAGGTTGTTTTCTAAATGTTTTTCCGGATTCTAGCACTATTGTAACTGTTGGATGTTTTGAAGGTTTTAAATAAATCTCTGATCACAGTATGTTTTGGAACTGTATTTGTCTTGGAACAGGTGCTTGGAAACAGGGACAGGTTTCAAGAATTATGTTGATTTTTAAATGGATGTTATATGTTTTTGGTTTTTACTTAGAATCCGAAACACCACTCTTGCATATTGATTTTAGCTTTGAATGCATGCATTGAGGTAAAGACCTATTTTAGGACCCCATTCGGGTCGGGTCTTTACACCCGCGCTCACTCACCTGCAATCCGTGTCGCACGCCCTGTGTAGCACGCCCTGCCAAGCCCTGCCGCTCACGCCGAGCTGCACGTCGGCGAGCCGTGTGCCTTGCATCTTGTCCGTCCGTGCGCCAGCCATGAGCCGTGTGAGTTGATTCCGACCGAGCCGAGTTCTGTTTGTATTTTACCTAAGGCCTATAGATTGTGATGTTTGCTGTTTGTTTGTTAGGGTTCGTTAGCTAGCTCATGTTCGTTTACAGTTCGGGAGTCCTCTTGTGTGTTGTTTGCCTTCTGATTCAGGTAAGGATTTTTTACCGAAGTTATGTGGGCCCTACGATATTCCTGTGATTGTTGATTGTATGCCTCTTTATGTTTATCAGCATGTTAGTGGATAGGTGCTTTGTTCTGAATTCTGACTGGCATGATTCTCGTGTTATTTCTCATGTTAGTTCCATGCTAGGTTGTTCTGTTCTGGCATGTTCGTTATCTGTTCTTGCTTCGTAGTACCATGCTAGGTTCATTGATTCTTATGAGCATGTGTTAGTATGTTTGCTGTTATCTACATGAGTTCTGATAGGTAGCATCATCCGGGCGAGGATGCATAACATAACTTGCATCCGTGGTAGGGACGTGCGAGGCAGTACTCCGTCCTTGATCGGTCGTTAGGGTTTAGCTAACCTTAACGGCAGCCCAGTGCAATCTTGGCTGAGGGTGGTAGACTGTTAAATGCCCCAACGGTAGTGGGAATGACGAGGCATTGCCTTGTCTCCGGCTGTCGACACTACCTCAGCGTGTTGGCAGTAGCCCTTGATTACCACCTAATAGGGCAAAGGCCGGTTCCTAGTGTAAGCCTACCATGGACGGTTCCTTAGCCTCAGGTGCGGTGGTACAGGCTGACATAGTCATAGTGTCCTGGTCTCACACCACTATGTTCAGTGACACTGATCCAGAGATTCTTTTAGGAATGCGTACTGGACCAGGGCAGAATGCACTAGACCCAGCACCTCCCTGGTTTGCAGCAGCATGCGGTGCGCACGCACGCTCATTACAGCGTCGACTAGAGAGCTCCTCGGGATCTTGAGTTCAGTGCACCTTTCGTATCGACAGTAGTAGGAAAGCTGAGGCCGAGACTAGTTTCTCGTAGAGCATCGTGATTCGTTGTAGTTTCCGGAGTAAGATCGTAAGATGCCATCCGTGGTATTTATGTATGGACTAAAGTGATGTTCTTTCTTCTGTGTTTGTATTCATAGCTTGCATACTTTCTGCTAGATGACTAGTTGTATCGTATTGTACCTCGGTTGGGGATTCTTACTCAGTAATTCGTTACTCACCCTATTTTGTGGTTTCCACATGTAATCAGGGCGCGAGACAAGATGGCTGAAAGAGGAGCTGCTGATCATGGAAAACCTGCTGTCTTTCCAAACTCTAAGCTTATGTTTATGTTTTGTCCTCTGAATGCATGTAGTTGGGCACAGAGGCCTTAGGATGTTTTCTGATTGTTTCTGGATTCTGGCATGGTTTGTAAACTTTTTGGAACTGAATGTTTTTTAATTAAATCTTTGATCAAAGTATGTTTTAAACTGCTTTTAGCTTGGAACAGGTGCTTGGAAACAGGGACAGATTTGAGGACGTTTTATAACTGATTATTTCGTGAATGTTTACAAGTTTTTATTTTCATTCAGAATCTGGATAACAATCTTGCATATTATATTTAAATTTTAAAAGCATGCATTGAGGTAAAGGCCTAGGTTAGGACCTCTTTCGGGTCGGGTCTTTACACTCGAAAGGGGGATGCCTAATGCCTGTGTCGCCAAACCTAAATTAAAAAGAAAAGAGGATCATGCGTTTTGATCGTTCACTCCTTGCCGCACGCCAAAGCTCCCATTCTTGCGATCTCCTCTTCTTCCACTTTCTCCTGTGATTTCTTCAAGAGTAAGATCACGAATCGAGGTAAGACTTCTTCTTCTTCTCTTCTTTGTTTCTCTAGCCGAGAGTGGCCTTCATTGTCGCTGGACCAACCCTAACCGAGCAAAGGTTGTCATGTTTCTCCTTGTAGCCGAGACCAGCAGCATCAGCCCGGCCGTTTGCCTCAGCGCCGTAGCAGCGAGATCGCCCTTCCCAACCACTCAGCAGCCCAGCGCATCGCATCGCCTGCACGTCCTCGTTGTCGCAGCGAAGCCAGCGTCTCCCTTCGCGCCCGCGCACTCACGCCGCAAGAGCGATCTCGCAGCTCAGCATTGCCTTTCTCTACTCACGCAAACCGCAAGCCCACAACAGCCTTGTAACGGCCCAGTTTTCTATTCCAGTTCTCGAGGAGCTTCCGGTTCAGATTCAGTGGTTCGGTTGGGCCGTTAGAGCTGTTTTGACCCTTAGGGGTATTTTGGTCTTTTGGCTCCCCGGGCAGGATTTGTGGATTTTCAGGGCTTCGAGGCAGCTCCTGCCTTTGTCGAGGTTTGTTTGTTGGTGGCTGGGAGTCCCGAGAGGTTTGGGCTATTCGTTTGGGAGTTCGGTTGTGATTTGGGTTTTGGGCAAAGTTATGGTTGTTTGGGTGTTTCCTTTGGGATTCGAGCCCGGGCCCTTAGTGTTGATTTGGGAGGTTGATCTAAGTGAGATTTATTCAGTGGAAAAGGTTGCTTCAGCAGGGTCTCGAAGGAGGAAGCCAGGAAATGGGATTTTAAGGATTTTAAGGCTAATTTAAAATTGGATATTTTTGGATAAGGATGGAAAAATAATAAAAGAGAAAAAAAAAAAAAGAAAAATCCCCAAAATTCCCATTTTCCCCCATTTTTCATGTTTTTCTTTTTTTCCCTTTTCTCACCCTCTCTCTCTCCTCCAGCCCGAGCCAACCCCCCCTAGTCGCCCAACCTAGCCGCCCAGCTCTCGTCGCTCAGCCCCTAGGCCGCCCGCACTGTGCCGAGTCGCCTCGCCCAGGCCGAGTCGCCCAACTCGCCTAGGTCCGTGTCGCGTCGCCCGAGCCCCCGCGCCTGATGTAAGCGTCGCCCCGCCCTCGCCAGTCGTCCCCCGCACCACGATCAGCGCCCAGAGCCCGTCGCGTCGCGTCGCCCGCGCGCGTCCTGTAGCTCGTGTCGCTCGCGCCCGCGCGCCGTTCCCCAGCTGAGTCGAGCCCGCGCGCAGTCTCCGCCTTCCAGCGCCCGTGCCTGCGCTTGCGCCCAGCGCCCCAGAGCCAGCCCTGCGACCAGCCTGCCCTGTTGTGTGTTGGTTGGCCCGAGCCTTGTGGCTTCTCGGATGGTATTTCTCGAGTCTTTTCTTCGTTGGGCACTGATTTGTTGGCTGCTGTTTATGGATTTAATTGGGGTGTTTTATTTGATGTTTAGGCTGTTCGGGTTCGATTAGAGGCTCGAGGATCACTTGGTTGTTTGTGATTATTATTGTTTTCTGCTTGTTCCAGGTAAGGATTTCTTACCGTGGTTGTGTGGACCCTGCGATATATCATGATTATGCCTTGTATGCTTGTTTGCTGTTATGAACATGATATTGATAGGCAGCTTTGATTGATCTCTTGCTAGCATGTTTACCTGATTGTACATGTTAGTGCCATGCTAGGTTTGTTCTTCCAGCATGCTTATGATTCCTGCTTTAAGTTCGTAGTATCATGCTAGGTAAATGTGATTGATGTCGGTCATTGCTTGCTAGCCAGGAATCATTTATTTTTCTCTGTACTCTTAGATAGAGTTGTAGGGTTTGTCATCATCCAGAGGCTGAGCGGACATAACGTACTTTGTCCCCACTGATCGGGAGTAAAGTGTGCGCAGCATAACGTATCTTGCTTCCCCCCCCCCCCCCGACCCGCCGGTTGTGGATTTAGCTACCCACTTCGGCATAAGCCTAGTTTGTAGCCTGCTAGAACGGAAACCTGCCAACGGTGTAAGCCTACCTTGGCCGGTTCTTAGCTTCAGGTCGGTGGTTTAGGCCGCATGAGATGAGCGCGAGGGCCTCGCGCATCGCGTGATCGGTGACACCGCTTCGAGTCATAGGCATGCGACCGCCCGCGTAGTTTTCCCTTAGGCCCCGCATTTACGCCGGTTTTAACAAAGATGCGGTGTGCGCGCGCGACACGCCAGAGTTGTTCTTGCGTTCGGAGAGCTCCCGGGCTAATGTCGTGAGTACACCATTCCTTCGATTTAGAGCCGGACTTCGGGTACTCTCCCGTAAGTCCAGATTAGTAGCAAGGGCAAGGAGGCCCTTGAGGACATCCTTGGGATCAGTTTTTGAGCTGAACAATCCCCCGAGTGAAAGATACCTCGGTGATGTCCCGGGATTGGTCAGGGTAACCAATCATTAGGCTGGAAGTAGGAGACTTCCGATGGCTCCAGATCTTGCATTATGAGCTCGTTGAGCTATGATCTGTGTTGATAGTTGTTTGCTTGCATGGTGAGGTGCTAGATGACTGATGTATCGTATTGTACCCCAGTTGGGGATTCTTACTGAGTATGTTTATACTCACCCTTATTTATCTTTCAGGTAACTTGGGACAACACCAAGAGGGCTAGCGGAGGTAGCTGATTGATCATGGGAGCTGCCGGCACTCTGTCATTTATTATTTCATTGTTTATTCAGCATGTAGATGGACAGGAGTCCTAGGGGAACATTGTTAAAAAGTTGTTTAAAATGTATTGTATGTTTTTATAAACACTGGCCAGGTTGCTTTACTTTGTTGGTTTGTTTAAATGAAAGTTGTTGGTTATGTTTTAAGGGTTCCCTCTTCTCATATGTTTTGAAAGGTTTTAAATATGAGCACTAAACCGCTTGTTATCATATTTAACTTGCATGCTGAGTGAGAACCCAGGTTTAGGACCATGTTTTGGGTTGGGTTCGTCACAAGCCTTCACTATTCAACAGCCGCAACCCCTACGTATTCCACCGAAGACAGCAGCTCGCCCAGCCTACCCGTGCTAATTGTGTGCCACTTCGCCCAACGACGCACACAGTAGACCTCATTTCGCCCCGCACATAACCAGCCATTTCTTTGCTTTCACTGAGGCCTCGCTGCAGAGAGTTGTTCCTGTGTGGGTAGTTCTGAACCCTTTTTGAATTAATTCCTAGATGTTTTTAGCTGCTGGATTTAATGACGGTTGACCCCGTTATTCGCCTAGGTTGTTCGGGTTGGATTTCCAGCTCTAGGGTCGTAGTGAATTGTGTATTTGTCTTCTACATAATTCCAGGTAAGGATTTCTTACCGGGGTTGTGTGGACCCTGCGAAATACTTTAATAGCACATTTATATTTAGCAAGTATGTATGAGTATTCTAGTGGATAGGATCTTTGTTTCTGAATTGCCGACATGTTTGTTGATTTATCCATGTTTCCTGTTTTAAGTTATGTAGAGCCATGATAGGGATTTTTCTTACTCTAGCATATCCATGTTTTCTGTTTAAGTTCGGTAGAGCCTGCTAGGATCGTATTGCTATAAATTTCTGCCTGGTTGGACTGTTAGCTTGTATTACTGTGGTTAGAAGACTATTAGGAGCTGTTAGTGCAGGTCTCGCGTGGGTAAGTCCCCGAAGGGCACCAATGCGTTGTCAGTGGGTGTAAGTCCCCGATGGTCATCACACTGTTGCGGTATAAAACCCCGATGGGCTTCCGTGTATTGAGTAGGTGTAAGTCCCTGTTGGGCAGCTTGTGAACCTAGTAGGAGTAAGTCCCCGATGGGCGTCCTTGAGCTTAAGCTGGTATAAAACCCCGATGGGCTTTCGTGTATTGAGTAGGTGTAAGTCCCCGATGGGCATCCTCGTGCTTAAGCTGGTGTAAGTCCCCGATGGGCAACCTTGAGTGCTGCTTGAATAAGACCCTGTTGGGCATTATCGCGCTTAAAAGTGAGTAAGTCCCCGATGGGCCTCACCAGGTATAAGTCCCTGATGGGCATCCTGCAGGTGTAAGACCCTAATGGGCATCCTTGTGTTGAGTTGGTGTAAGACCCCGATGGGCATCCAAAGTGTAAACCGAATGTAGGTTGCGATAGTAAGTCCTTGAATAGGCAAGTTCTAGAGTGGCAGTTAGCCTGAGCTAGGTTGTTCCTTTTGAGCTCGTATTTGGTTGCATGTATCTGTGTGCTAGATGATTGGTTTTTCATATTGTACCCCGGTTAGGGATTCTTACTGTGCGACTCGTTGCTCACCCTTATTATTCTGTGGTTTTCCACCAGGAAACTTGGGACCGAGACTGGATGGCTAGGAGGATGCTGCTGGATGATCATGGACAGAGTACTCTGAGTCGTGTCGTGTTGTTCTTGATTCTTTTGCATGTAGACAGGGCATGGAGCCCTTAGGTGGACATATTGTATTTAAAAACATTGAGTTATTTGCTTCAATTTCTTTTGTTAAACTTGTTTGGATGTTTTCTTTTGCAAATAAACGATACTCTGGCCAGGGTTGGTTTTTGGTAAAACTTTTGACATGTGCTTGGAAACAGGGACAGGTCCAATTAATAAAATTTCTCTGAACGATTTTATGTTATAAAGTTTTCTTTTTATTTCTGCATTCATGATTTCGGGTTTACTTACATGCATAAGAGCTTAAAGGCCTAGGTTTAGGACCCTAATCGGGTCGGGTCTTTACAATGCATAACCCGCTGAAAGCACTTGTAAAGACCCGACCCGAATGGTGTCCTAAACTAGGCCTTTACCTCAATGCATGTTTTAAAACTTAGAAAATAATATGCTAGGTTGTATGCCAGATTCTGAATAAAACTAAAACGGTAAACATCCATTCAAAACAACACAAAACGTCATGGAACCTGTCCCTGTTTCCAAGTACCTGTTCCAAGCTAAATACAATTTAAAACATATTCTGATCAGAGATTTTATTCAAACATTCAAATCCAAAAATAGTTTACATCAATGTCGAATCCAGAAAGCAACCAAAAAACAACCTAAGGGCTCCGTGCCCAACTACATGCATTCAGAGGACATTTAAACATAAAAACATAACAAAAGACTCAGAGTTTAATCAGCTGGTTTCCATGATCAGCAGCTCCTCATTCAGCCATCCTGTCTAGCACCATGGTTATTTGTGGAAAACCACATAATAAGGGTGAGTAACGAATTACTCAGTAAGAATCCCCAACCGGGGTACAATACGATATAACTGGTCATCTAGCAGAATGTATGCAAGCTATGAATATAAACACAGAAGAGAGCACACAGCTTAAATCCATACATAAACCTCGGATGCCATCCAACTACCACGCAATACGATACTATACGAGAAAGTAGTCTCGGCCTCAGCCTTCCTACTGTCGATACGAAAGGTGCACTGAACTCAACATCCCGAGGAGCTCTCCAGTCGGCGCTGTAATGAGCCTGTGCGCGCACCACATGCTGCTGCAAACCAGGGGGGTGCTGGGTCTAAGGAAAACTGCCCTGGTCCAGTACGCATGCCTAAGAAATCTCTGGATCGGTGTCACTGAACATAGTGGTGTGAGACCAGGACACGAAAACTATGTCAGCCTATACCACCGCACCTGAGGCTAAGAAACCGGCCGTGGTAGGCTTACACCAGGAACCGATCCTTGCCCTATCAGGTGGCAATCAAGGGCTACGGCCGACACGCTGAGGACGTGGCGACTGCCGGGGATAAGGAAATGCCCCGTCATTCCCCCGACCGTTGGGGCATTTAACAATCTGCCACCCTCACCCAAGATTGCACTGGGCTGCCGTTAGGGTTAGCTAAACCCTAATGACGGATCAGGGACGGAATACTGCCTCGTACGTCCCTGCCACGAATGCAAGTTACGTTATGCATCCTCGCCCGGATGATGCTACCTATCACAATTCTAAACTATAAACAGATAACAACAAACAATCCAATAAGTGCTCAGCAGAGACAATGAACCTAGCATGATATTACGAAGCAAGAACAGATAACGAGCATGCCAGAACAGAACAACCTAGCATGGAACTAACATGAGAAACAACACGAGAATCATGCCAGTCGGAATTCAGAACAAAGCACCTATCCACTAACATGCTGATAAACATAAACAAGCACACAAACAGCAATCACAGAATATATCGCAGGGCCCACACAACTCTGGTAAGAAATTCTTACCTTGGTCAGAAGGCAATAACACACAAAGGTTCTATGCTGCAAACGAACCTCGAGCTAGCTATCGGGTAGCTATCGGGTACCTAAAAAATAACAACACATATTACAACCAATAGGACACGATGGCACTGGCGCTGGGGATGCGCTGCTGGGCGTGCTGGTGCTGTAGGGGGCTGCGCGCGCGGATGGGCTCACGTTGAAGCTGGGCAATGCTACACGGGCGCTGGCTGCGCGGGCGATGGCAACGCAGTCGCTGAGGCTGCGCGCGGACGGGCGACGGAGTGCGACGCGACGGGCTGGCTGCTGCAGGCAAGCGGCGTGCGACGCGATGGGCAGGGGCTAGACGCTGGGATGCTCGGCTGGGCTACAGGGAGACGCAATCTACTGCTCGGCTGGTGCGATGGACGGCTGGTCCTCTCAGCTAGCTACAACAAAACCAAAAATCACCTCTTCTTCTCTCGGCCAGCAAGAACACACCAAACAAAAGAGAAAGAGGGATCGAGACACTTACCCGGGATGACGAATGATGGAGCTTTAGGAAGGAGTGCACGGCAAGGAGCTAGAGAGGAAGGGTTGGGCGGCTAGGGAATTTGGAGGAACAAAAAGAAGAAAACCTATTTTCTCTTCATTTAATCAAACACACCAAAATCCCAAAAACCCATAGCTAACCAAGACAAACCACGGAATGAGCATCAATAACATCTTGTGGCACAACCGACAGCACCACTACTGTGATCACCCAGGTAACTCGGGTTCGAAACCCAACAACCACACTTTTAATTCTCTAATTTATTTTTGCATCTCTCCATGCCCAAACACATCCACAAAGCAACAAAACCCTACATACGACCATCCAATAATATTAGCAGCTGAAAAAGACATAAACGACCCTGACGACCCGACCAAATTACCAAAATACCCCTAGGGCATACCTGGAAGACCGAGATGAAAATCTGGGCCGTTACAATATTCCCTCCTTTTTATGACTTTCATCCCCGAAAGTCTTTAAGACTGAAACAACTCAGGATAATGCAATCTCATCTCGTCCTCCCGCTCCCAAGTGGCTTCCTCTAAACTCTGACTCCTCCACTGAACCTTTACCAAACGGATTTCTCGATTACGCAACGTCTTCGTCTCAAAGGCAAGAATCCTCACAGGCTTCTCCTCGAAGCTCAAATCCTCATTCGGCTGCAAAGGCTCAAAATCCACAATGTGCGATGGGTCCGGCACATACTGCCTCAACATCGATACATGAAAAACACTGTGCACAGCTGACAACGACGGAGGTAAGGCTAACCGATATGCAACTCTACCAATCCTCTCAAGAATCTCAAACGGTCCAATAAAACGGGGACTCAACTTCCTTCGCTTACCAAACCTCAACACACCTCGCATCGGTGCAGCCTTTAAAAACACGTGCTGTCCAACCTCAAACTCTATGTCCCGACGCCGAACATCGGCGTAACTGCTGTATCAAACAGCATAAGAACAGCATATGCCTCGGCCTCTGAACATCAGGACATCCCAACACTCGGGTGATAAACTCGATCCTGGCCAACCACCTTGCTGCTACCAGCGGGTTCTCTAAAACATCAAGCTCTACAGGCTTTCACTTGCCAAGTCCTTGAGCCACTTGCCGTACTCGACGGCTCCATCCACATCATCTGCCTCAACAATAGGCTCCTGCTGATCCTATCCTCCCGGGGAACCTCTGGGGCTACTGAAGCTACTGGGGGGGGGGAGGTACCTGCTAAACAAGCTAGGTCGGCTGGGCTATCTATGCCCAAAACCCCTCTCTCTACGCTGCTATCAGCGCCTCGGTCTTCGCTATCTGATCAGCTAGAAGACCTGCCATTAACTCTCTCATGGCTGAAGCAACTCTACTCCTGGAGTCTCACTCTAAGGCTCGGTGGCCTCCACCCCACTCACTCTACAACTCAACTGTCGGGGCCAAAGGTGGCCTACGGGTCTACTCAACCCTGGACGTGGTCTCAACAACATACTCACTCCAACTCCTCGGTTGGGATACCAAACGTTCAAGCTCTTCTATGTGCAAACAGCATACTGGCGATGTACGCGCAAACAAACAACGAGTCAGAACCTGATGGCTATTGGAGCGCTAATGATCATGGAAAAGCAACCTACAACTGTAGTTTAGTCTATAGAATCTATGACTCTGAGCTCTGATACCAACTGTAAAGAGCCGACCCGATTAGGGTCCTAAACCTAGGTCTTAAACCTCTTATGCATGTAAATAAACTCGAAAACATGAATGCAGAATTATAAAAACTTTAAAACATAAAACGTTCAGTGTAATTCAGTTATTTGGACTTGTCCCTATTTCCAAGCACCTGTCAAAAGATTTATCAAATTCAACCCTGGCTAGAGTTTCTTTTATTTGCAAGTAAAAACATCCAAAACAATTTCAACAAAAATGAAGAAATATTTTAATATCCAGAAATACAACAAAGTCCACCTAAGGGCTCCGTGCCCTATCTACATGCAACAAAATTAAGAGAAGACAAAACAAGACTCAGAGTACTCTATCCATGATCATCCAGCAGCTTCCTCCTAGCCATCCAGTCTCGGTCCTAAGTTACTTGGTGGAAAACCACAAAAAAGTAAGGGTGAGAAACGAGTCGCTTAGTAAGAATCCCCAACCGGGGTACAATACGAAAACAAATCATCTAGCACACAGATACATGCAACCAATCGCGAGGACAAAGAAAACAACTTGGTTCAAACTAACCGTCATTCCTAGAACTTGCCTATTCAAGGACTTACCGAGCTGCCCTTCGGGACTTACAACTACAATCTACATTCGGTTTAACACATGGATGCCCATCGGGGTCTTATACCAGCTGGAACACGTGGATGCCCATCAGGGTCTTACACCAACTCAAACTTAAGGATGCCCATCGGGGACTTACACCCGCAGGATGCCCATCGGGGTCTTTTACCTGGTGGTGCCCATCGGGGTCTTTTACCTGGTGGTGCCCATCTGGGTCTTACTCACTTTAGAGTGCGATGACGCCCTACATGGCTTACTCAAGCAACACTCAAGGTTGCCCATCGGGGTCTTACACCTGCTTAAGCTCGAGGACGCCCATCGGGGTCTTACACCTACTCAATACACGGAAACCCATCGGGGTCTCACACCTACTCAACACACGGAAGCCCATCTGGGTCTTATACCTGCTTAAGCACAAGGATGCCCATCGGGGACTTACTCCTACTAGGTTCACAAGCTGCCCTACATGGTCTTAATCTCCCTAGCTGCACTATGATGTCCATCGGGGACTTACGCATACCGCTACAGTGTGATGCCCATCGGGGACTTACACACACTGACAATGCACTGGTGCCCATCGGGGTCTTACCTATGCGAGACCTAAACTAGTAACTCCTAACAGCTTCCTAAGTACAGTGATGCAAGCTATTAGATCGACCAGGCAATAATCAATAACAACACGATCCTAGCATGGCTCTACAGAAAATGAACAGGAAACATGGGTATGCCAGAGTAAGAAAATCCCTAGCATGAAGCTAACATGAACAAGACAGCAATCATGCCAGCAAATCAGAAACAAGGATCCTATCCACTAGAATGCTCACAAACACTCACAAAATATCACTGTGCTATTAAAGTATTTCGCAGGGACCACACAACCCCGGTAAGAAATCCTAACCTGAAAACAAGCAGATAAATACAAGCAAAGTGCTCCTTGAGCTGCAGATAACCAAGCCTAGCTATTCAAACCTAACACATAAACCAACATGCTATTACCAACCAAACTGGCTAAACATGACTAAACAACTAAACCGAGCTAGGACAGAGTTTATCGAATCCCGATCAGGTAGTCGGGGCATCCACTCGGCCAACAATGCTATCGGCAAGGCTAAGCATACACAACTCCCAACAAGGCAGCTTCCGGCTCGACAAACAACAAACACAAACACACATTAGCTCTTGGCCAAGGCAATAACAAGACCAAACTCACAGCAAAGGGGAACTCACCTAGGCAACAAGGGCTACGGTTGTGCGCTTGCGGAACGATCGCGAGGGGCTGCTATGCGGACACGAGTGGCAGGGCGAGCGGAGCTGTGCGCGTGCGAGAGGCAGACGAGTACTGGCGAGCGGCTGCGATCGCACCGCGAAGGACTGCGTACGCGCAAGCTAGGCGAACCAAGGCTGCGGTTTGCTGCTGCGAACGGATCAGCAAAGGTGGAATGGCTCGCGGTGCGCGTCTTTGCCTGATCAGGCGGCGATCAAGCGATCACCGCTGGCGAGGCGAGGCCGTGGGGCATGCAGATTCGCGTGGGCGAGGCGTGCGGCACTAAGTTTGAGCGTTGCGGCTGAGATGCGACGTGGAAGCTCACCGCTGCGAAGCGGCTGCGGATGATGCTCGAATTCGAACGGCTGCAAGGGATGATTTACTTACGGTGGTGTGGCACAAAGATCTCGGCTAGAGCTTGACATACACAACCACAAACCTTTGGTCAAGGCTCAACCAACCAACAAAGAAAGATCTCAGCTAGGGAAAGAAGGAGATGAAGAAGCTTACCTCGATTCTTGGAGAAATCGGCAGAGTGGAGATGGAGGATGAAGAAGTTGGAATCGGCAAAAAGAATGAGAAATTGAGTGCGGCAAGATGGGAAAACCAAAAAGAATGCGATTCCACTTTAGCTTTTAGTCGATTGAAAACCTGGGCTTTCCCCCTTCGAGTCCGAGCTGGCAGCAACCTTTTACTTCCAAATTAATCCATTAATTCCAAGCCTCCAATCTCCCTTACAGGTCAGGGGTTCAAAACTCACAAGCAACACCTTATATTTTCTATTTTAAAACTCTTTTAAACCAAGCTCTCAACTCTGAAACAACCAAGGTTCGAGTCCTAGCAACAACACCATTAGAATCCTAGTTTCCCTTTCCAATCCAAGCTTCCAAAAGCCTAGCAAGTCACAGGTTCGAATCCCAGCAGCAACATTAATTAATTCTTAATTAATCAACAACAAACCTCAACTCCTAGCCACCTGGGTTCGAATCCCAAAAGCAACACTTTTAATCTCTTATTTTATCTAAAAGCCAAACTCCAAAATCCAACACCATTCGAGTCCCAACAACCACACAATTAATTCTTATTTTCTCCTTTAACTAGAAAGCCACCCAACTTCTCAAAATGCATTCCAACCCTAGAAATCGGAAATCGAAGAACA
This sequence comes from Sicyos edulis, assembly GCA_036507275.1. Classification (NCBI taxonomy): domain Eukaryota; kingdom Viridiplantae; phylum Streptophyta; class Magnoliopsida; order Cucurbitales; family Cucurbitaceae; genus Sicyos; species Sicyos edulis. Next base: position 33,984,195 of record CM071846.1, on the reverse strand, counting down.
ACCAATCTAACGAATGACAAGAACGTCCCTGAAACCCTGGCTATTTACACCACTGGCCCTCAGGGCAGAATGAACAAAATGCCCCTAAGGGCTAAAACCGTCCTAACGGCCCAACCACACAACTGAAATATTAACCAAACATACCTAAGGAACCGGAATTGAAATCTGAGCCGTTACAACAATACACATAATCATAATTAGCACACAAGCGTAGACATGTTTACAACTCAACCACACATAGCAATTGACAAGTCATGACATACGTTTACATGACTCCCTTGTACTCCCTTAAGGCACTCACCTAACTCATTAAGGAACCCCAAGCTAAATGGCTCAACAACTTACCAACAAAAGCTGTACTAACATCATCGATTCATGTGAGCCATCTACCTAACATTCAGTGCATGTATGCATACACCGCATGTTACTACAAAGAAAATAGATGTAAGCCTATACAGACCGTCCTGGTCCAGATCCACATGCCTAACTATTGATAGGAAAGGTGACCATTGAGTCACAGTTGGTGAAGGTCTTTGCCAGCAATGGAGTTAGCATGTTCACACCCATCACCCAAATTTAAGACCCACTCATAGCAGGCGTACATTATGATTAGGGCATGCCGTAACTGGTTAAAAATTAGGCATCCACAGGGGTGGCATGTTACAATCGCATCCCCGCCTACTAGGGGTGGCATGAATCCTCACATCTTCCACCCATAAGGACAGTAGTACGTCGCGCCATCAATAGTCCACATATGTCAACACCTAGCAGGTCAATCTTAGAATGTTACATGTTCGGTCCTAAGAGTCTGTACAACATGTTCAATCATCACATAGTCATCCTAGTAGGAAACTACTCATACAACAGACTCTGACTAACTCAGATGCTAACAATCATAATAGATATACGTGCCATCCAGATAAATAAACATGCAAAAATCAAAGATTTCACTAAACACAAGAAGAAAACATATCAAAATCCCATAATCCATACATACATACAAGTCAATAAATAGTACAATCAAGTTAAATCAAAGGCCTTCTAAGTTTTTCTTAAATAATTTGAAATTTAAAAATTTGAACATCCCACATTTTTTATGTTTTAAATAATAAGTTTTTGTACAAATCTTCTTGATTGATTATACAAATCCACAACTTTAATGTAGTCGAGTTTTCCTTTTATCCAAAAAAAGAACTACTTGTCTTTGTTCATGTGAGCATATTACTTAAAATTATAGTTTATCTTAGCAAATATTTATTTCAAAACATTCCAAAAATAAAAAGTACCGAATTGATTCCTCCTCTCAATAAACAATGATTTTTTAAGGCAATATACAAATATCTTTTTATCTCACTTTTCAATGTTTATATAAAGTTTAAGGAAAAATTAAAGTAAATAAACATGATTAGTTTTATTAGAAAAACGTTATTAAATGTGCAATTAGTTTCATCAATTCTAATTAAAAAAAATTAAACAAAATAAGATCAATTGAGAGTTGAAAATAATATTAAAATAAATGTTAAAATATCCTCTCTTTTTTTCTTTAAACTTTGAGTTCTTATTCAATTTTGTCCTAAATGTTTTTTAAAAGTTTAATTTTAATTTCTCTAAGATTTGTTTCATTTTAGTCTCTCAATTTTTAAGAGTTCAATTCTAGTCCATGCGTTTTAAAAAAAAAAATAAAAAAAGGGAATATAATAAACTTGAAGTTAATATTAATTTAATAGTCTTAATACAATCAAAGGCAAAATGTGAACATACCTTCAAAATTTATAGAAAAAAATGATAATTTTTGTAAAGAAAATTAAATAATTTATTTTCTAAAGACCAATTCTACATATTTTTTTTAGTTCACACAACAAAACTCAAATCTTAATAACTAAAATTAGACTTTTGAAAGTTGAAAATTAAAATGAAATAAATTTCAAAATTTTAAAACTAAAATTGGACTTTTAAAAATTTAAAGATTAAATTGAACAAAATTCAAAATTTAAAGACCAAAATGATATTTTACTCTAAAATAAATATTATCATTACACCGGTGTGTTGGTTTTGGGATGAGATGAGGTGAAGTAAGGTGTTGAAGTCCAACACCTTGTTTGGCACAAAGTGTTCTTCACCTCATCTTCTCTTTCTCTTTTTTTTTTTAACATTTTTTCATCTTTTTGTTTTATATTTTTTTTACTTGTTTTATTATTTTATGATTGATATATTTTTATAATAATAATAATATTATTATTTGAATATATTTTTTTGAAAATCAAGAAATCGGAGCTTCGTTCCTCTATAGTCGGAGTACCACTCGCCCGTCCCTAGACTGTGGCACTAAGATATTTATTTGAATATTTTAATATACTGATAAATAATTATACTATTATTATATCAAATATTTATTCAAATCAATTTGAATTTTAAAAATTAAAATAAATAGGTATATATTATTTTTAATATATGAAAATAAATTTTAATATTTTTATTTAGAAAAAATTAAATAGAACTCGAACCTGCGACGCTGGTGTTAAACTAGTTTACCACCAAACAATGAAACTATTGGGTCATTGACCCATTCGATAATGATATAATTATTTAAAGCCTCCTTATTTACATATTTTTCGATTTTATTTTTATTTTTATCTTACCAATGATAAACGATACAACAAAATTGAATCAAGATGAGTGCAATGCAAAAAATTCAAAATCGATAAGTTTTTTTTTTTGTGAGATTCACTTCAATATATATGCATCTTTATTTTAACTTAAAGCATACTTGCAATCACTTCAAAATCTTTATTTACATTTTTTTCAAAGTTTATTCTTAAATTACAAAAGATCAACTTAAAAAAAAAAAAAGAATCAAGATAGATAGTTTTTTAAAAAAAAACAAAATCAAGATAGATGTTAAGTAAACAAATCACAAATATATTATAAGGAAAATAAAGAATGAAGAAATGAAAAAAATAATCCCAAAAGCATGATTGTATGGTGGAAATCCTTCCAACTCCATAAGATATTCATATACATCAACTTATGCGAGGGGTCTAAATTTTTTTTTTTTTTTTGAAATCTAGTCTAAAATATTTCAAATAAGTAAAATAAAATTAATATAAGGTAAATAAAAATAAATCAAATATTTTGAAATTTTAACATTAAGTATTAATGAAAAATAAAAATTCATAACTTATAGAAATTAAATTATAAAAATAAAGAGACATAACTTTTCATTCCATTCTCAAATCTTTATGTGGGTGGTTAAATCAAATTTATAATGATTTATTTTATTTCCACTATATCGTAATAAATTTTGAAATTTATAATGATTTATTTTATTTTCTGAATGGGTCGATGGCGCGATTGGTTATCTGATTTGGTATTAATTTATTTCCATTTCACGGACACGTGCTTGATCCGTGTATCGATATTTGTAACCACCTTTTAGAAACTCTTATGCGGGAGAGTGAAATGTTTAGAATTTACTATTGTACTATTTATTTTTTAATTTTTTAAAAATTAGATTTTTGTTTTTAGAATTTATGTATTTTGTTTTGTATTTTTATGAGTTAGAGTAAATAATTTTTTTTAAAAACTATTATTGACATGTTTTTTGTAATTTAGAATTTAATAAAGAGAAAATAATCTAAATATAATTGTTCTTCTTCAGTGACTTTTAACCTACAACATACTTGCAATTAATTTTGATGGACAATATAATCTTCAAGTCTTCTTCCTCCATATTTTTCAAACTTGTTTTTTAATTAAAAAATAATTAACCATACAACAAAATAAACACATACCTCCAATTAACTTAAATGGATGATATATTATCTTGAAGCCCCCTTACTTGCATAAATTTTAAGTTTGTTCTTGAATTACAAAAAATAAACTACAAAGCAAAATAGAATCAAAATAGATATTAGATTAAGTAAGCAAATCAATATATATATATATATAATCTAGATAATGCATTAACCAAAAGATAAACTACAACAAAATAGAATCAAAAGAAATGTTAGAATTAAGTAAGCAAGTTACAAATATATTAAAATTAAAGATAATGAATAAAAGAAGAAAACAAATCAAACATGTATAGACATAGGATGTTTGTAAAATATGTTGAAAAGAACTCTATTTATACTTGTAGGAGATGGAAGTTCCAAACTTTTGAAATTTTCATGAATATAATTAAAAATAAAAACTCATTTTGAAACCATTAATACTAATTAATTTCATTAAATCCTAATAAATTTTGAAACCATAACTTAATAATTAATTAATACTAAAATATAATAAGTTAATAAAATATAAACCAAAACATGTTGTAGCTTGTTGGCAAAGTGATGATTTGGCTCTAATGTTCATTTTTTAAAACAACAAATAATGTTCATTTCACTAATAAATTAATTTAAACAAAACATTAAAGATACGTGTAGGTGGGAGATTTAAAAAATAAGGTTTGTGGCATATATTCTTATTACAAAACTTGAAAAAGATCAATATCATCTAAAAATGTAACGACCCGACCCGAATGGGGTTCTAAAATAGGCCGTTACCTCAATGCATGCATACAAATCTACAGAAAATTTGCAAGATGGTGTTCGGATTCTAAGTAAAAACTAAAACACAAAACATCCATTTAAAAAGTTAACATAATTTCCTAAAATCTGTCCCTGTTTCCAAGCATCTGTTCCAAGACAAATACATTTACAAAACTTACTCTGATTAGAGATTTATTTAAAACATACAAGCTTTACAACAATGCTAGAATCCGGAAATACATTCAGAAAACACCCTAGGGCTCCGTGCCCAACTACATGCATTCAGAGGACATTTAAATCATAAACATAAAACTCAGAGCCATGATCACAGCTCCTCCTCCAGCCATCCTGTCTCGCACCATGGTTACCTGTGGAAAACCACATAATAAGGGTGAGTAACGAATTACTTAGTAAGAATCCCCAACCGGGGTACAATACGATACACATGGTCATCTAGCAGAAAGATATGCAAGCTATGAATATAAACACAGAATATAGCACATAGCTTAGCCCACACTTGGGCCTCAGATGCCAACTCAGGGTCTTAGTCCGGAATAATAACCACCACACAATCCATCACACAAGTCGCCCTATACGAGAAACAAGTCCCGGCCTCAGCCTGTCTACTGTCGATGAAAGGTACGCTGGCTCACAATCCCGAGGAGCTCTCCAGTCGGCGCGTGCTACTGCAGACTATGGGGGGTACCGGGTCTAGAGGCAAGCTGCCCATGTCCAGTCACCACGCCTAACTAATTCTTTGGATCGGTGTCACTGACATAGGGGTGTGAGACTTGGACACGTAAACTATGTGTCACTGAACCACCGCACTGGGGCTAAGGAACGGGTCGTGGTAGGCTTACACACAGAAGCCGTCCTTGCCTTAACAGTGGCAATCGTGGCTACCGCCAAACATGCTGAGGACATGCCGGCTGCCGGGGACGAGGCAATGCCAAGTCATCATCCCGACCGTTGGGTCATTTAACAGTCTGCCACCCTCACCCAAGATTGCAGGGCCTACCGGTAAGGTTAGCTAATCCCTCACGGGGTCCAGGGACGGAGAATTGTCTCGACGTCCCTGCCATGGATGCAAGGTACTTTATGCATCAGGCCCGGATGATGCTATCTACCTGCAACTCTAACCTGTCCTAGCAATCAACAAACAATTCAATAAAATCCAATACGTGCTCAATAAGAATACAACTAGCCTAGCATGATACTACGAAGCAAGGAACAGATACGAGCATGCCAGAAAGGAACAACCTAGCATGGATTAACATGAGAATTAATCAGGAAAATCATGCTAACCGGGAATTCAGAAACGAGCACCTATTACTAAATATGTCGATAAACACAAACAAGCAATCAATCAGCAATCACATATAATATCGCAGGGTCCACACAACTCCGGTAAGAAATCCTTACCTGGCCGGAAGGCAAAAACACACAACAAACCTAACTGCGATCGAACCCGAGCAACCTATAGCGAGCCAAACAAACACATCAATAAATCACAACCATAGGCCTAAATACAATAAAATAAACAGAGCTCGGCTCGGGAGCAACTCACGAGGCGCAACTGACACGCGAACGGGCCGGCTGCACGGGCAAGGCAGCTGCTAGGCGCTGGGGCGCGCTGACACGGGCGCTAGGGCACGGCTGGGCAAGCAGGGCACTCGGGCGCGGACGCGAACGCGCGGGCGAGCTGCAAGGGCGCGCGATTCTGAGCGGCTCGGCACAGAGACAGCGCGCAGGCGCGGGGGCAACACGAATCTGGCGACACGGGGGCCTAGGGGACACTGCGCAGGCGACTCGGGACTGAGGCTGGCGATGGCGCGACCTGAGCAGGCGAGCTCGGCGACTGCGCGACCTGGGCAGGGCAGGGCGAGGCTGGGCGAGGCTTGGGCGAGCAGGGGCTGGGGCTGGGCTAGCTGGCTCAGGCTAGGGCTAGCTCGGGGAGAGAGAGAGAGAGAGAAAGGGATTTTGAAAAGAAAAGGGGAAATGGGAAAAATAAAAGGAAAAATAGGGATTTTAATCCTAATTTCCATCCTTATCCAAATAAAAACCTTAAAATCTCATTTCCCGGCTTCCTCCTTCGAAACCCGGCTGAAGCGACCTTTTCCAATAAATAAAAATCACTTAAATCCAACTCCCAAAACAACACTTAAGGGCCCGGGCTCGAATCCCAAAGGAAGCACACAACCAACCATCACTTTGCCAAAAACCCAAACCACAACCGAACTTCCAAACGACTAACCCAAACATCTCGGGACTCGCAAGCAACAACAAACAACCCTCGACAAAGGCAGGAGCGACCTCGAAGCCCTGAAAATCCACAAATCCTGCCCGAAGAGCCAAAAGACCAAAATACCCCCAAGGGTCAAAACCGCCCTAATGACCCAACCAAACAACTGAATCTTGACCCGAAGGCACCTCGAAAACTGGAATAGAAAACTGGACTGTTACAAAAAATGATTTTCATTCTAAGCCACTTTTTAAGATTGTTAGATAGTAGAAGCGGATTGTTTTTTTAAAGGATAAATTCATTTAAATAATTTTGAGAGTTTTGCTTGTATATACAAAAAATAACAAGTTTCAAGACTTGTATGAATCAACATAGGGATTAAGATCTATTTTACCTAATAAGAAAACAATAAATTCCAAAATTTGATAGGTATTATCTTACTTTAATGTAATAATTATTATCAAAATGTGACTGGTTCACTTTTAACTACAAAAAAACAACAAATCAAAAAATTTAACGGTGTTTATAGTTTCCTAGAAGCGTCAATCACCAATAAGATAAATATGTTTAATTTATTGTTACCTATTAATTAATATATTTCATTGACAATTCTTTAATTTTTGGTAACTATAAATATCAATGTATAAAAGGTATAAGAAAATTGTTTCTTTTTTAATGAAATAAAAATAGCTATTTTATAAATGACTAGTTTAACCAAATGATTTTATTTTTATTTTTTAATAAATAGAATCTTTGTATTTTTAAATTTGTTTTATTATTTAAGTCTAACAAATCTTGAAAAAAAAAGTTATTAATGATCTACAAATATCTTAAATTAATCAAACTTCATTTTTGTGGTTTAAGTTTTTTCTAATTATTATTTTTTAATTAAATAATATTTAGGAGTGAAATATTAGAAACTTTGATTTATGTCATACATAATATTATTGAAACTTCGTTTCTTTTCAATATAAACATTAATATGATGAAGGGTGATATAATATTAATTTTATATTACTTACATTTTATTTATGATATTAGTTATATTTATATACTTATGTTAATGGCTAAAGATTTGAGAATAATTGTTTAAAAAACAAATCTAAAAAAGATTTGAGAATAATTTTATTGTTAAAAAAAATATAAGAATAGATAAAAAAAAATTTAAAAAATTAAAATAAAATCAGATACCCTAACATCTCATCTCCCTTCACCCCAAACGACATTTTTCTGTCATCTCATCTATCTTATCTCCATACACCCCCAAACAAGGTTTTTCTGCTATCAACATCTCACCTGCAACCAAACATCCCAAAAAGTTATTAAAAAAAAGCAAACAAAAAAAAACTAAAATTACTAATCCTTATAATACTTTTCTCTTTCTTCCTTTGCGTGTTTAAATTAAGGAAAGAATTAGCTCGTCAAACCTATCATCCAACAAAATCCATTTGTTCACAATGATAAATTTAAAAGATTGAAAGCCGAAAGACCAAGGGTGTGTTTGGGCCCCGTTTATGTAAACGGTCTGGATGGTTATAATATGTAACGGCCCAGGTTTCTATTCCGGTTCTCGAGGAGCTTCCGGTTCAGATTCAGTGGTTCGGTTGGGCCGTTAGAGCTGTTTGGACCTTTAGGGGCATTTTGGTCTTTTTGCTCCCTGGGCAGGATTTGTGGTTTTTCAGGGCTTCGAGGCGCTCTCGCGCTTTGTTGAGGCTTGTTTGTTGGTGGCTGCGAGTCCCGAGATGTTTGGGCTTTTCGTTTGGGAGTTCGGTTGTGATTTGGGTTTTGGGCAAAGTGATGGTTGTTTGGGTGTTTCCTTCGGGATTCGAGCCGGGCCTTCAGTGTTGGTTTGGGAGGTTGATTTCAGTGAGATTTGTTGTTTGGAAAGGTTGCTTCAGTCGGGTCTCGAAGGAGGAAGCCGGGAAATGAGATTTAAGGATTTTAAGGATTTTTGGAAAATTTGGAAAATGGATAAAATTGGATTTATTTGGATAAAGTCGGATTTAAGTTTGGATAAGGATAAAAGAGAAAAAGAAAAGAAAGAAAAAGAAAAATCTCATTTTTTTTCCCCTTTCTCTCTCCTCCAGCCCGAGCCCCCCCCCCCCTTGGCCCTCTCCTCCCGCCCGAGCGCCCAGCTCGCCCTCTTGCGCCGCCACCGAGCCCCCTGGCGCCCGAGCTCGCCCCGCCTCGCCAGCCCAGCTCGCCGCTCGCCGCTGCGCGAGCCCACCGCTCTCTCCCGGCCGCGTCGCCTGAGATCCGCCTCGCCAGTCGCGATGTCGCGCGCTTTGTCCGCAGCGCGCGCTGCAAGCTGTCGCGCTGACCGCGCCTGACATCGCCATGCGGATCAGCGCCCGAGCCCGTCGCGTCGCGCGATCGCCTCGCGCGCGCGCGCTTGTGCTTGCTGAAGCTCGCGCCGCGGCGCGTCCTGTCTTGCGGCGCGAAGCGCTCGCCTCGCCCGGCTGCGGCGGCGGCAGCACTCACTCTGCGACGCGTCTGCGCCCAGGCGCCCCAATGCGCGCCAGCGCGCTGCGCCCACTGCCCTATTGTGTCTTTGGTTGGCTTGAGAGCCTTGTGGCTTCTCGGATGGTATTTCTCGAGTCTTTTCTTCGTTGGGCGGATTTATTGGTCTTTGGTTATGGATTTTATTGAAAATTTGTTTATGTATTTGATTTGGGTGCTTTGTTTGATGTATAGGTCTGTCGGGATCGTTTAGAGGCTCGAGGATCGCTCGTTGATTTATTATTATTATTGTTTTTCTGCTTGTCCCAGGTAAGGATTTCTTACCGTGGTTGTGTGGACCCTGCGATATATCTCGATATGCCTTGCTTGTTGCTTCTTTGTTATGAGCATGTTAGAGATAGAGCGATTGATTGAATTCTTGCTAGCATGTTTGCTGATTTTACATGTTAGTGCCATGCTAGGTTTTTTTACGCTAGCATGCTTGTGATTCTGCTTAAGTTGTAGTATCATGCTAGGTAATGTGATTTATGTCGGTCATTGCTTGCTAGCCGGGAATCATTGTTTTTGCTCTGTACTCTTAGATAGAGTTGTAGGGTTTGTCATCATCCGCAGGTGAGCGGACATAACGTACTTTGTCCCCACCGATCGGGAGTAGTGTGCGAAGCATAACGTATCTTGCTTCCCCGGTCACTAAGGTGGATTTAGCTCAGTCGGGAGTAAAGTGTGCACAAAGATAACGTATCTTGCTACCCCGACCCGCCGGTTGTGGACTTAGCTACCCACCGGCCGGCGAGCCTAGTTTGTAGCTGCTAGAGCGGAACCCCGCCAGCGGTGTAAGCCTACCTTGGCCGGTTCTTAGCTTCAGTCGGTGGATCAGCCGCACAGATGAGCGCGAGGGCCTCGCGCATCGTGATCGATCGATGACCACCGCTCCGAGTCATAGGCATGTGCACTGCCCGCGTAGTTTGCCCTTAGGCCCCACAATTTCGCCGGTTGCAGAGGAGCATGCGGTGCAGTGCGCACACGCACACGCGTTAGTTGCTTGCGTTCTCGAGAGCTCCCGGGCTAATGTCGTGAGTACACCATTCCTTCCGTTAGAGCGACTTGGGTACTCTCCGTAAGTCGATTTAGTGCAAGGGCAAGGAGGCCCTTGAGGACATTCTAGGGATCAGTGTATTCCCCGAGTGACCAGATACCTCGGCGATGTCCGAGATTGGTCGATGTATCCAATCCTAGTTAGGTAGGAAGTAAGAGACTTTAGATGGCTCCAGATCTTGTTTTATGAGCTCGTTGAGCTATGATCTGTGTTGATAGCTGTTTGCTTGCTTGTTAAGGTGCTAGATGACTGATGTATCGTATTGTACCCCGGTTGGGGATTCTTACTGAGTATCTTTATACTCACCCTTATTTATCTTTCAGGTAGCTTGGGACAACACCTGAAGGGCTAGCGGAGGGAGCTGATTGATCATGAGGAGCCGCCGGCACTCTGTCATTTATTATTGCATTGTTTATTCAGCATGTAGATGGACAGGAGTCCTAGGGGAACATGGTTTAAAACGTGGTTTAAATTGTATTGTATATTTTTATAAATACTGGCCAGGTTGTTTTACTTCGTTGGATGGTTTAAATGAAAACTGTTGTTTATGTTTTAAGGGTTCCCCCTTCTCATATGTTTTGAATGGTTTTTAAATATGAGCACTAAACCGCTTGTTATCATATTTAACTTGCATGCTGAGTGAGAACCCCGGTTTAGGACCATGTTTTGGGTCGGGTTCGTCACATAATAACCCAATCGATGTTTGCCCCACCGTTTATAATAAACGGTGGTTACCTAAAACTGCGTACCCGTTTTGGCCGAGTGGTTGCCCCGAGCACCTGATCGGGATCCGGTTTGAATAGCTAGGCTTGGTTATCTACAGCTCAAGGAGCACTTTGCTTGAATTTATCTGCTTGTTTTTAGGTAAGGATTTCTTACCGGGGTTGTGTGGACCCTGCGAAATACTTTAATAGCACATTGATATTTTGTGAGTATTTATGAGCATTCTAGTGGATAGGATCCTTGTTTCTGATTTTCTTGCATGTTTGCTGTCTTGTTCATGTTAGCTCCATGCTAGTGATTTTCTTACTCTGGTATATCCATGTTTCCTGTTCATTTTCTATAGAGCCATGCTAGGATCGTGTTGTTATTGATTATTGCCTGGTCGATCTGTTAGCTTGCATTACCGTACTTAGGATGCTGTTAGGAGTTACTAGTTTAGGTCTCGCATGGGTAAGACCCTGATGGGCACCAATGCATTGTCAGTGTGTAAGTCCCCGATGGGCATCATAGTGCAGCTAGGGAGTGTAAGACCCTATAGGGCAGCTTGTGAACCTAGTAGGAGTAAGTCCTCGATGGGCATCCTTGTGCTTAAGCAGGTATAAGACCCCGATGGGCTTCGTGTGTTGAGTAGGTGTAGGACCCCGATGGGCACCCTCGAACTTAAGCAGGAGTAAGACCACGATGGGCAACCTTGAGTGCTGCTTGAGTAAGCCCTGTAATGCGTCATCGCTCTCTAAAGTGAGTAAGACCCCGTTGGGCATCACTAGGTATAAGACCCCGATGGGCATCCTCCGGGAGTAAGTCTCCGATGGGCATCCTTGAGTTTAAGCTGGTGTAAAACCTCAATGGGCATCCACGTGTTCTAGCTGGTATAAGACCCCGATGGGCATCCATGTATTAAACCGAATGTAGGTTGTAGTTGTAAGTTCCGAAGGGTAGCTCGGTATGTCCTTGAATAGGCAAGTTCTAGGAATGACGGTTAGCTTGAACCAAATTGTTTTCTCTGTGCTCGTGATTGGTTGCATGTATCTGTGTGCTAGATTATTTGTTTTCGTATTGTACCCCGGTTGGGGATTCTTACTGAACGACTCGTTGCTCACCCTTACTTTTCTGTGGTTTTCCACCAGGTAACTTGGGACCGAGACTGGATGGCTAGGAGGAAGCTGTTGGATGATCATGGATAGAGTACTCAGAATCTTGTTTCGTCTTCTTTTAATTCTGTTGAATGTAGATAGGACACAGAGCCCTTAGGTGAACTTTGTTGTATTTCTGGATATTAAACTATTTGCTTTGTTTTTGTTGAAATTGTTGTGGATGTTTTTACTTGCAAATAAAAGAAACTGTGGCCAGGGTTGAATTTGCTAAATCTTTTGACAGGTGCTTGGAAATAGGGACAGGTCCAAATAACTGAATTTCACTAAACGTTTTATGTTTTAAAGTTTTTATAATTCCGCATTCATGTTTTCGGGTTTATTTACATGCATAAGAGGTTTAAGACCTAGGTTTAGGACACTAATTGGGTCGGCTCTTTACGATTTAGGTCTTTTGCCGAGGCTTGTTTGTTTGTTGGTTGCAAGTTCCAAGAGTTTGTTTTGTTTGTGCTGGTTGTTCGGAATTTGGAGGTAGTTTGGTTAATTATAAAACTAAAGGAAATTAAAGTGCTTCCATTGGGATTTGAACCCTTGGCCTGAAGGGGGGTTTTGGAGGCTTGGATTTAATGAGTTTATTTAAGGAGAAAAGGTTGCTTCAGTTGGGACTCGAAGGGGGAAAGCCCAGGGAAGGAATCGCTTAACCTATTTAAGAAAGAAAAAGGGAAACGTATTTTTGGGATTCTTCATTCTCCCTTGCCGCATGAATTCTCCAAGATTTCTCCTCATTCTTTCCGTTTCTCCAAGAACCCGAGCCAAGAGTCGAGGGGTAAGATTTCTTTCTTTTTTTTCTTCTTCTTCTTCCCTAGCCGAGAAATCTTCTCTTTGTTGCTCGGCCAAGCCCTAACCGACGGAGATGCTTTGTGGGTGTTTTCTTTCCAGCGGAGGCCTTCACCTTTGCACATTCTGCCCCCAGCGTTCGCCCTAGCAACACTAGCACTGTAGTAGCGAGCCAAGCCCGAGCCTCTTCCCACGTTTAGTAGCAACTGCTGCGCAGCCCCATCTGTTCACCCCAGTGAAGCCGCAGCAAAGGCAGCGGATCGCCCTTGCACACTACATCCTTCGCTGACCAGCAGCGACAACATCGCAACCTACCATCAACATCGCCCCGCGAAGCCGCACCAAAGGCAGCCAGATCACCCGCACCGTTCCGCCTGTTTGCTTGCACCCGCGCGCCCATCGTCGCCGCAGCGAAGCGACATCACCTCGTTCCTCCACTACCGCACGTTCCCTCAGCACCGAGATGCTCTTCTGCCGACACCTTGCAGTCCGCGCGCGTGCAAGCTGCCGCAACAGCGAAGTTGTAGCCTACATCACTTAGCCTATTGCACCGGGCAACAGCCCCGTTCGTCTAGGCCGCATCGCGCAGCAAGCTTTCTTTCTCCCGCAGCAGCACCCCTTCGCCGTGTGTAGCCGTGTCGCCAATCCGCGCAGCAGTGCCTCTTCGCCAGGCAAAGCTTCGCCCCAGCGAAGCCCCTGCAATGGAGTTGTTTTCTCCGGTTTCCATCTAATTCTCGATTTTGGTAACCTCTGTTCCCCCTACATTCTTGGTTAAGTTAGATGCTTGCAGGTGTATTGATCGTCTTAATGTCGATGCTAGGTGTGTTATGCCTTGTTGGTAGCCTGCAGCTCGAGGAGCTCTTAGTTTGTGTGATTGTTTTCTACTTTTTTCCAGGTAAGGATTTCTTACCGGGGTTGTTGTAATGGCCCAGGTTTCTATCCCGGTTCTCGAGGAGCTTCCGGTTCAGATTCAGTGGTTCGGTTGGGCCGTTAGAGCTGTTTTGACCCTTAGGGGTATTTTGGTCTTTTGGCTCCCTGGGCAGGATTTGTGGATTTTCAGGGCTTCGAGGCAGCTCCTGCCTTTGTTGAGGCTTGTTTGTTGTGGACTGCGAGTCCCGAGATGTTTGGGCTATTCGTTTGGGAGTTCGGTTGTGATTTGGGTTTTGGGCAAAGTTATGGTTGTTTGGGTGTTTCCTTTGGGATTCAAGCCCGGGCCCTCAGTGTTGATTTGGGAGGTTGTTTTAAGTGAGATTTATTGATTGGAAAAGGTTGCTTCAATTGGGTCTCGAAGGAGGAAGCCGGGAAATGGGATTTAAGGATTTTAAGGATTTTTGGAAAATTGGAAAATTGGATAAGTTTGGATTTATTTTGGATAAGGATAAAAAGAAAAAAGAAATTTCTTTTTTTTATTAAAATCCCCATTTTCCCCCATTTTTCCCATTTTTCCCCAAAATCCCCATTTTTCATTTTTTCTCTCCTTTCTCTCTCCTCCAGCCCGAGCACCCCAGCCCCCCTTGGTCGCCCATGCCCGAGCCAGCCTGAGCCCCCTGGCTGCCCAGCTCGAGCCAACCCAGACGCGTTGCATCGCCCAGCCCAGACGCATTGCATCTCCTAGCCCAGGTGCGCCCAGACGCGTTGCATCGCCCAGCCTCAGCGCGCGCGCCAGCAACGCGCTGCATTGCTCCACAAAGCCGCCCGAGATCGTCGCGTCGCTTTGCGCTGCCGCGCCCGACCGCGTCGCCAGCGCCGCTTCGATCACGCCAGACGCGCGTCGCGCGCTGTCCTCGCGACCCGGACGTCTCGCCCACGCGCCCGACCCAGCGTGTTCGCTCGCTGCTCGCGGCGGCGCGTCGCGACGCCCTCGCTCGCTAAGTGCGCCTAACGCGCCCGATGCAGCGCCGGCTCAGTGCAGCGCCAGCGCCAGTGCGCCACTGCTTGTTCTTTGGCGGACGGACTTACCTACCGCCGTGCGGGTTGGGGCGTGACCTTGTGTCTTCTCGGGCCGGTAATTCCCGAGTCTTTTCTCCTTTGCGCACTAGGCTGTTGGCTGCTATTTATTTAATTAGGTTGTCTTTACTATAATGCTTAGGTTGCTCGGTTTTGCTTTAAAGCTCGAGGGTCATTATTTGATTGTGAAAGTTATTTCTGCTCGTTTCCAGGTAAGGATTTCTTACCGTGGTTGTGTGGACCCTGCGATTCCTTCTTGATTGTGCCTTATATGCATGTTTACTCCTATGAACATGATTAGTGGATAGGACAGCTTGTGATTGCACTCTTGCTAGCATGTTTGCCTGTTTGTACATGTTAGTGCCATGCTAGGATTGTTCTTCCAGCATGCTTGAGATTCCTGCTTTAAGTTCGTAGTATCATGCTAGGTTATGTGTGATTGATGTTGATATGTATGTCTAGCCAGGAATTAGTTATTTTGTACTCCTAGCTAGTATAGTAGAGTTTGTCATCATCCAGAGGCTGAGAGCGGACATAACGTACTTTGTCCCCACCGGTCGGGAGTAGAGCGAAGCATAACGTACATTGCTTCCCCCCGGCAGCCGATGTGCATTTAGCTACCACATCGGCATAAGCCTAGTTTGTAGCCTGCTAGAGCGGAACCCTGCCAAAGGTGCAAGCCTGCCTTGGCCGATTCTTAGCTTCAGGTCGGTGGTACAGGCTGCACAGATGAGTGCCGAGGGCCTCGTGACCACTCGTGTTCAGTGACACCATTTCCGAGTCTTTAGGCATGCGTACCTGGCCCGCGTAGTTTGTACTTAGGCCCCCACATTTACGCCGGTTGCAGCAGCATGCGGTGTGAGCGCACACGCGTTAGTCGCCGGTTCGGAGAGCTCCCCCGGTCTAATGTTCTTGAGTACACCCGTTCTTTCCAGTTTAGAGCCAGACTTTGGGTACTCTCCCGATAGTCCAGATTTGTTAGCGAGGGTAAGAGGCCCTTGAGGACACCCATTGGGATTGGCTTTTGAGCTGATCATATGGTCGAGGGAGAAAGACCCTCGAGGGTGTCGAACATCTTTGGGATCGGTTTTTGAGCTGATCAATTGGCCGAGGGAGAAAGACCCTCGGAGATGTCCCGGGATTGGTTATGAGAGCCAATCAATAGGCTGGAAGTAGGAGACTTCCGAGGATTCCAGATTCTGCCTTGTAAGCTCGTTGAGCTATGATCTGTGTTGGTAATTGTTTGCATGTATACTAGGGTGCCAGATGATTGATGTATCGTATTGTACCCCGGTTGGGGATTCTTACTGAGTATGTTTATACTCACCCTTATTTCTGTGGTTTTCCACCGTGTAACTTGGGACAAAGACCGAGACGGCTAGCGGAGGGAGCCGATTGATCATGGGAGCCGCCGACGACACTCTGTCTTTTATTGTTTGCATAATTTGTTCAAAGCATGTAGGCGGACAGAGTCCTAGGGGACGTTTTTAAAAGTTGTTTAAATTGTATTGTATGATTTTATAAACACTGGCCAGGCTTGTTTTACTTTGTTGGCTTTGCTTAAATGAAGTTTGTTGTTTATGTTTTAAGTGTCCCCGCTTTTAAATGTTTTGAAAGGTTTAAAATATGAGCACTAAACCGCTTGATGAAGTATTTAACTTGCATGCTGAGTAAGAACCTAGGTTTAGGACTGCATTTTGGGTCGGTTTCTTACAGTTGGTATCAGAGCACAGAGTCATAGATTATGTAGACTAACCTGCTTTGTAGGTTGTTGCCCCCATGATCATCAGCACTCCGCGGCCATCAGGTTTGTCTGAGTTCATTAAGCTAAGTGTTTTATTTTACAATACTGCATCTAGTATACATGTGTTACCCTTGTTTGGCAGTGAGAGCCCCAGCGTGGGCTAGCTTTTATGCTTTGTGTGGATCGCTAGTAGGTTGATTGCACTTAGAGGAGCAGGGACGTTTGGTATTTCCAACCGAGGAGTTGGGCTGTTCATGTTGATGATGAGACCGCGTCCAGGGTTGTCTAGACCCGTAGGCCACCTTTGGCCCTGGCAGATGAGTTGCCAAGAGTAGGGGGGGTTGAGGCTAGCACGCCTCAGACTGAGACTCCTTGAGCAGAGTGTGCTCCAGCCATGAGGGAGTTGATGGCAGGTCTTTTAGCTAATAGAGAGCGGAGACCCAGGCGCAATTTGTAGCACGTAGTGAGGAGTCTTGGGCACAGATAGCCCAGCTGGCAGAGTTTATTTAGGAGACACCCCTCCTTGTAGCTCCAGTAGCCCCGGAGGTTCTCGGGAGGGCTTGATCAGCAGGTTTATGCTGATAAGATAGTTGGCGTTGATCGAGCCACCGAGTTTGGCAAGTGGAAGCCTGTAGAGCCGGATGTTTTTGAGACCTACTGCTAGCAGCAAGGTGGTTGGCCAGGATCGAGTTTATCATCCAAGTGCTGGGATGACCTGGTGTTCAGAGGTTGATGACCAGATGTTTAGAGGTCGAGGCGCGCCGTTCTGGTGTTGTTTGATGCGATGAGTGTGGTGGTGGAAGTCCTGTGAGAGGCGGACCAAAGAGAGTCTCCACCACCACCTAGTAGATTGGCAAGTCGCCAAGTTAGTAACTTTTGAGGAAGATGTAGAGACATCTTGTCCTCCCGCAAGCCTCGATCGTTTTGCTGGCCAGTTCTTTTAGTACCCTCGTAGCTGAGGGGGTAGTGTGGAGTTTGCTTGTCGAGGACTTAATCCGTCCGTCCGTGGTTTTCGGTGGCTATTAGAGAGAAGCACCTTCTGTTAGCATGTTCCAGGTGTGGAGTTAGGTGCTGCCACCCGAGGGTTGGCCTGAGTATTCGTTGAGCATCGAGTGGGATGCAGGAGTGGGCCTTGGCTTGTCTGTTAGACGTGATGTCAAAGAGTAGTCTACTCTAGTGTTGAGACTCTTATGTTGAGTGCCATTGCCCTGTCACCTGGAGTGTGACCTTCCCTACCCTCAGAGGGGTTTAAAGCCCGTAAAGGGATGTTCGTGATGTAAAGGAAGTAGTGCCTGTTGGCACCAAGCTTTGAGAGGAGGCCTAGATTCAGGCCAGTTGGCACTTTTCGTGCAGGTGGTTCCAGTACCCGCCCGGAGTTTAGCATCCCCACTAGTCTTGTATCCATTCCTGAGATTGAACCTGTTTGGGCTGCATAATAGATCTAGCTCGGTGGTAGTCAGAGAACTACAAGTGTGAGACCGTTCGAGGGATAAGTAGGAGCCTTTCAGGGTCACCGAGAGTTGGGTACAAAGGATGTTGTTGGTTGTTAAGGGCTAGCGCGTCTGAGTTCTCGCGCCTGTGTTGTGGGCTTGTGAGCCAGTTGGATTGTAGTGTGATTCGACTACCCTGGAGTTACACTAATATGAGTAGGGTTGGCATCCATGATGCGTGGTTGATCCACTGTTAGAGCCATGAGTTTGATGGTTGATCGGAGCACGTTTAGTGGACCATTGGTATGAGGTAAGTTAGCTTGGTGTGGCTATGCTCTTGTAAGAGTGAGTTGGCCAATGTCGCATTCCGTGGTGAGTTGACCCCGAGTGGGTTGAACTCTTGTTGCTCCTTAGCTAGATGCGGCTCTATTGGGAGGCAAAAGTTGCCTTGTGTGAGAATACTTGTTGGTTTGGATCTTAAGGAACCAAGTTGGAGCTGTACACGCCGGTGTACTTTTGTGTAGCTCGTTCCGTGGTGTATTTTTCAAGAACCACGAGGGGTTTCGGGTTGTGAAACCAAGTGCTCGATTCCGAGGAGTTAGGACTTTAGTTCTTGGCAAGTGCCCTAACTTGGGTTGAGAGGTTACCGTGCCGGTAGCCGGGTTGTTGCGTAGGCAAGTTATGCTAGTTGGCCCTTGACTTGGGTAGAGGCATTTCTTGTTGATCGATGGTTGGAGTTCAGTTGGAACTGATCCAGGGCGATGGTAGTAAAATCGCGGAGTTTCTGGCCGCCATGGCTAAGAGCGTTGTTCAGATCCTTACCCTGGGTAGAAGCTACGATGTGGCTGATGCTTTGAGCAAGAGGAAGTTTGGGTCTTCCGGTGGTTCCCTTCAGTGGATAGCATCACTAGCCGACAGTGGCGGGCCTAGGGGTCGCGATCGGCGCGACCGCGAGTTAGAGCTCGAGATCGTTAGCGGAGGCGGGGCCAGCGGCCGCTCATTGCATCAACTCTGGTAAGGTACTTTTCGGATTGTGTGGAGCATCGCCCTTGCTTGCTACAGATGTGGCAAGGAAGAACTTTTGGCCAGCACAGTTGAGATACTGGAGGGAGATGTGCTCATGTAGCTAGTTGTCTGTTAGACCGTTTGACGACAATATGTGTCGGAGGGTGATCGGAGGAACCCTAGATTGTGGAGAGCTTCACTATAGCTAAGTCAGACCAGGCAGTGTTCCATAGTTTGAGTTGCTGGATGCTTGTTGTCGGTTGACAAGCTAGAGTTATTCTTAGTAACCTCGACGTTGGTTTTCAGAATTCTTAGCAAGGTGGTGCTTGGTGTTGACCAAGGTTTGGTTCCCATGTTGTTTCGTGAGCTAGCTCGGTTCGAGCAAGCGGGCGTTGCCCTGAGGACTTGTTACTAGTCAGGAAGTTTTGGGAGTTGACCCCTCCCTCGGCAATTGGGTAGGCACTACTAGTTCCAAGTTGGGGGTTCATGCGATTGAGGATCCTCGGATGTTGCTTCCGAGAGATTTGGTTGTTGTTGCCCTTGGGTTTGGGCAAGACAGCGAGCGTGTGTGAAGTTCACGCCCTTGAAAGTCCGCTTCTTTGGTATATCGTTCTGTTGAGGAGGAGTCGACTTAGCTCCCGAGTTGTGTAGTTGATCGAGTAGCAATGGTCAGCCCAGCGAGAGTGTCCCTGCGTTTGTTTGTTAGCAAGCGGAAAGTTGTTTGTTCCCGCAAGGGCAGAGGCCTGCCAGTTCAAGGGCTTGAGTTGTTGCTGGAAGGTTGTTGGATCTTTGTAGTTTGTAGAACCCCTTAGTTCTTTGGTAGTTGAGTTAAACCGTGGATGCCGACCTCGAGTTTTAACTTTTGAGGTAGTCTTGCCGACTCATGTTGTTTAGGATCCGCAAGCTTGTGGTCGTCGCTATGCTTATTCCTCACGATGTTTCGTGGGTGGAGTTTCTGGATTGGAAGAAGAGTTAGGTCTAAGCTATAAGGAGGAAGTCCTTGGAGCAGCCAGATGGGCTTAAGAGTTGAGTGGCAGCTTGGAGGCGAGCCTTGCTCGTTATAAGCTTGGGTTGAGTTTCTGCAGAGCAAGCCTTCTCGGGCTTTGTTCCTAGTTGATGTGCGTTCGCAGTTGGCGTTATAGCTGAGCCACAGTTGAGTGGGTTGGCACAGAGATGTCGTGGCATTGGTTGGAAACCTTAGAGTTGTTATCCTCCAGCTATTGTGTTACTAGTAGCCACGTGATGTTTTATTCCTTGCTGCTCGAGATTTTCGTAAGAGGAATGCTGTTTGTTTTTCTGTCTTGCGATGTTCTCTTAGGCTAGTGGCTGATCGATTGAATTGGAAAGTTTGTTGTCGGCCGTTGAGGGGCTCCAGTTTGTTAGTTTGGCCGAGTGGAGCCTGTGCCTGGACCTTGTCTTCTAAAGGTGGTCGTAGCTGAAGTTTCAGCTGGTGTGTTGTTGGTAGCCGTTTGGTGAACCAGAAAAGTGCCCCTTGGCTTTGGTGCTTTGATTTCTCATAAGATGGTTGCTTAAGTGTTGTGGACGCATGCTAGTTGGAGGAGTTTGCCTTGGGATCAGTCACCAGTTGGTGGTTCGATTTGGATTTCGTTAAGGATTGTAGGCAACCATTGGGGCTCACATATCTCTTGCGAAGTAAGAGTAGGCCGTTTAGTTTCTGAAACCTGGGAGGTTCAGTTGTTTGGTCAGCATGGTGAAGGGTCGAGGCTATTTGATAACAGCTATGAGCATTCAGAGAAGTTACGCCGGAGCGTGGCGTTGAGTTTTAGAGCTTGTGACCCGTCCACGAGTTTGCAGAGAGTAGCGCCGTAGAGAGGCGTTCCGAGTAGGGCTAGCAGGGTTAAGTGAGCCCTAAGATTTTAAGACCGTTTGAGAGCTAGTGCGAGTTTGAGGATGTGTATTACCGTTAGCACTATCACATCTATTTCTTCGGAGTTCGGTGTATGCCCAGTCTTGGTTGAGATAGTTTGTGGCAGACTGGATGGCTTGTGGCTTGGTGCCTCTGGGAACCCAAGAGGGTTCGGTTTCGAAGAAGGATTTGTGTTGTCTTAATCGGGAGCTTGGTTGGTTAAGAATCAGTGGAGTTTCCTAGAGTTGTTTTCGTCTTAGGACTTTCGAGGACGAAAGTCTTAAAAGGAGGGAGTATTGTAACGGCCCAGTTTTCTATTTCAGTTACCAGGGTGATTTCGGGTCATTATTCGGATGTTCGGATTGGCCGTTAGAGTTGTTTTAACCCTTAGGGGTATTTTGGTCTTTTTGCCCCCGATCAGGGTTTTGAGGATTTTCAAGATTTCAGGGCCTTTCCTGCCTTCGTCGAAGTTTGGTGGTTGTTGGTTGCAAGACCCAAGAGGTTTGGGCAAGTTGTTTGGGAGTTTGGAGGTATTTTAGTTATTGGCAAAATTAATGGGTTTTTGAGTGCTTCCCTTGGGATTTGAACCCTTGCCCTAAATGGTTTTGGGAGTTTGTAGGAAAAAGAGTTTTTCTAGAAAGAAAAGTTTGTTTGGGCCGGGTTTTGAAAGAGGAAGCTTTGGGAAGGGATTTTAGACCCATTTAAATTAGGAAAAGGGAAGAAAAATCAAGAAAGTCCCTTTCCCCTTGTTTTGCAATCTCTCTCTCTCTCTCTCTCTCTCTCTCTCTCTCTCTCTCTCTCTCTCTCTCTCTCTCTCTCTCTCTCTCTCTAGCCAGACCTCACCACCAAGAAAACCCAACCCTAGGCGCCCAGCCATGCCCTAGCCGCACCACACCCGGCGCATCGCATCGGCCGCTCGGCCAAAGACAGCCGCCCGACCACGCAAAGACTGTGACGCCTACAGATCGCCCGGCCTGTGTGTGCCAGAGACGCGTTGCATCGCCCAGCCCAGGTGCGCCCAGACACGTTGTATCGCCCAACCCAGGTGCGCCCAGACGCGTTGCATCGCCCATCCCAGGTGCGCCCAGACGCGTTGCATCACCCAGCCAGCGCGCTGGCCAGAGCGCGCATTCGCTTCGTTCACCAGCCGCGAAGCAGCGCGCGCGCCCTCCGCCGCTGCCGCCCGCGCCGCGTCGCCAGCGCGCTCTCTGCTGTCTAGACGCTGCCGCCGCGTTGTCCTCGCGAACCCGACGTCTCGCCTCGCGCCCGACCCAGCGTGTTCGCTCGCTGCGGCGGCCAGCGTCTGTCAGACGTCCCGCCTCGCTAGTGCCGGCGCCCAACGCCCGATGCTGCTAGCGCTACCGCTTGTGTCTGGCGACGGACAGACACCGCCTGCCGTGCGGGTTGGGGCGTGACCTTGTGTCTTCTCGGTCGGTAATTCCCAAGTCTTTTCTCCTTTAATTAGGTTGTTTTTACTAAAATGCTTAAGTTGCTCGGTTTCACTTTAAAGCTCGAGGGTCATTATTTGATTGTGAAAGTTATTTCT
Source organism: Sicyos edulis (assembly GCA_036507275.1). Classification (NCBI taxonomy): domain Eukaryota; kingdom Viridiplantae; phylum Streptophyta; class Magnoliopsida; order Cucurbitales; family Cucurbitaceae; genus Sicyos; species Sicyos edulis. The sequence continues at coordinate 33,961,675 of CM071846.1, read as the reverse complement.
GCTCGTTTCCAGGTAAGGATTTCTTACCGTGGTTGTGTGGACCCTGCGATGCCTTCTTGATTGTGCCTTATATGCATGTTTACTTCTATGAACATGATTAGTGGATAGGACAGCTTGTGATTGCACTCTTGCTAGCATGTTTGCCTGTTTGTACATGTCAGTGCCATGCTAGGATTGTTCTTCCAGCATGCTTGAGATTCCTGCTTTAAGTTCGTAGTATCATGCTAGGTTATGTGTGATTGATGTTGATATGTATGTCTAGCCAGGAATTAGTTATTTTGTACTCCTAGCTAGTATAGTAGAGTTTGTCATCATCCAGAGGCTGAGAGCAGACATAACGTACTTTGTCCCCACCGGTCGGGAGTAGAGCGAAGCATAACGTACATTGCTTCCCCCCGGCAGCCGATGTGGATTTAGCTACCACATCGGCATAAGCCTAGTTTGTAGCCTGCTAGAGCCGAACCCTGCCAAAGGTGCAAGCCTACGTTGGCCGGTTCTTAGCTTCAGTGCGTGGTGCAGTGCCGCACAGATGAGTGCCGAGGGCTCTCGCCTCTCGTGTTCGGTGACACCGTTTCCGAGTCTTTAGGCATGCGTACCTGGCCCGCGTAGTTTGTACTTAGGCCCCCACATTTACGCAGGTTGCAGCAGCATGCGGTGTGCGCGCACACGCGTTAGTCGCCTGTTCGGAGATCTCCCCCGGGCTAATGTTCTTGAGTACACCCGTTCTTTCCAGTTTAGAGCCAGACTTCGTGTACTCTCCCGATAGTCCAGATTTGTTAGCGAGGGTAAGAGGCCCTTGAGGACACCCATTGGGATCGGCTTTTGAGCTGATCATATGGTCGAGGGAGAAAGACCCTCGAGGGTGTCGGACATCTTTGGGATCGGTTTTTGAGTGATCAATTGGCCGAGGAGAAAGACCCTCGAGAGATGTCCCGGGATTGGTTATGAGAGCCAATCATTAGGGCGAAGTAGGAGACTTCCGAGGATTCCAGATTCTCGCCTTTGTAAGCTCGTTGAGCTATGATGCGTGTTGGTAGCTGTTTGCATGTATACTAGGGTGTCAGATGATTGATGTATCGTATTGTACCCCGGTTGGGGATTCTTACTGAGTGTGTTTATACTCACCCTTATGTCTGTGGTTTTCCACGGGTAACTTGGGACAAAGACCAGGGACGGCTAGCGGAGGGAGCTGATTGATCATGGGAGCCGCGGCACTCTGTCTTTATTGTTTGCATAATTTGTTCGAAGATGTAGACGGACAGAGTCCTAGGGGACGTTTTTAAAAGTTGTTTAAATTGTATTGTATGATTTTATAAACACCGGCGAGCTTGTTTTACTTTGTTGGCTTTGCTTAAATGAAGTTTGTTGTTTATGTTTTAAGTGTCCCTGCTTTTAAATGTTTTGAAAGGTTTTAAATATGAGCACTAAACCGCTTGATGAAGTATTTAACTTGCATGCTGAGTAAGAACCTAGGTTTAGGACCGCATTTTGGGTCGGGTTCTTACATTAGCTGAGCAAGACAGCGAGCGGTTATGAAGCTCTCTGTCCTTCTGATGTTCGCTTGTAAGGATCTGTTCCTCCTTGGGAGTTGTCAGGTTATTCCTTGGTCTTGGAATTGGTGGTAGTGGTGCTAGTATGAGGAAAAGTTTGTTGGCTGCTTGGAAGCAGTTGTTTGTCCAAGTTAAGCGAACTCTTGAGTGGTGTTCTGGAAGTTGCGGTAAGGGTTGTTCTGCCTCCTATGAGTGTTTGGCCTAGTTGGTTAAGGTTTTTGTGTGTTGGCATGGAAGCTGTTGCACCTTTGTAGTTGAAGAACTCCTTTTTATCAGTTGTGGGTTGAGGTTGCACCATTGTTGTTGGATTAGGGTCTTGACCTTTCTAGGGATCCTTGCTGGTTAGTGTGGCTTGTGCTCTGCCAGCCATTATTGGTAATCTGGTTCTTGGTAGTTGGTGTTAACCGAGTAGTGGAGTCCCGTTTATGAAGTTTCGGTGGGAAGGTGCATTAAACTTAAGCTAGAGGGTTAAGCCTGTATGTGTTATCGTTTGGACTTGTGAGATGCGTTTCATATTTGAGGCCAGCTTCGTTCCGTTGCTTGCATGGAGGTAAGTTTGGTGGAGGGAGCCCTCTGGGACCCGGTTATTGGCAGGCTGACTTGTCCAGCCAGTGATTTGAGTCGAGCTAGAGTTGAGTAGATTGGCGTGGTTATGCAGTGTGCGGTTGGTTAGGCTTCCGAGTTCGTAGCACTCAAGTTGTTGGATTGTAAGTTCCGTGTGGGAGCTGTCAGCTAGTTGAGGTTGTTGTGTGAGTTCGGATTTTTGGAGGATTGGTTTCAGTAGCTAGAGCTCGCACCTCGCCCAGGTGGAGATGTCATTACTGTGGAGTAGTGGCATGGCAGTTTCAGGCCGGAGTTGTTGTCACTAGGGTGTGGCAACAAAGGTTTATTCTAGGCAGTACGTTGACGAACCTTGGTTCTGGAGAGCGTTGTTAAGAGGCTTATGAGCCGAGTGCAGTTTTGTAGTGTTTTCACCCTCTGACCAATGGTCTTTTGGGAGGAGTGATCCAGAACGTTTGGAGCTTGTTGCGAGTTGGTGTTTCCGTGATTAGGCAGCGGGAGACCAGTGTGGTTTTATGTGGTTGCCTTGGGTTGCAGTTCTCAGCGGTCAGTTCTTGTGGTTCCATTGAGGCATTGTATGGTAAGTATTGCAGGATTCCAGTGTTCTGGGAAAATGTTGGTGGCCATCAGTTTTGTTTTGGGTTCTGAGTTGCTGCATTTGACCAGAGGTGATGTGCAGGAGTTTAGAGCTAGTGTTGTCAGCTCAGAGCAGGCAGAAAAGTTACGCCAATGTTCGGCGTCGAGTTTTAGAGTTTGAGGTTGGATAGTGCGTGTTTTTAGGGTTGCACCGATGTGAGGTGTGTTGAGGTTCGGTAAGAGAGGGAAGTGGAGCCCCTGTTTGTTGGATCATTTGAGATTCTCGAGAGGATTGGCAGAGTTGCATTTTGGTTTCCTCCGTTGATGTCAGCTGTGCACAGTGTTTTCATGTATCGATGTTGAGGAGCATGTGTCGGACCCATTGCTCACTGTGGACTTTGAGCCTTTGCAGCTGATTGAGGATTTGAGCTTCGAGGGGAAGCCTGTGAGTATTCTGGTCTTTGAGACGAAGACGTTGCGTAATCGTGAGATCCGTTTGATAAAAGTTCAGTGGAGGAGTCAGAGTTTAGAGGAGGCCGCTCGTGATGAGATTGTAGTATCCTGTGCTGTTTCAGTCTTAAGGACTTTCGAGGACGAAAGTCATAAAAAGGAGGGAATATTGTAACGGCCCAGGTTTTCATCCCAGTCTTCCAGGTATGCCCTAGGGGTATTTTGGAAATTTAGTCGGGCCGTCAGGGCCATTTATGTCTTTTTCCAGTTGCTAAAATTATTGGATGGATTTATGTAGATTTTTTAGGCTTTGTGGATGGGTTTGAGCATGGTTAGATGCAAGAGTAAAAATATAGGAAATTGTGTTGCAGTTGGGGTTCGAGCCAGGGTGGCCTTGTGTGCTAGAGGAGAGCTGTAACAGCCCAGTTTCCTATTCCAGTTTTCGAGGTGCCTTCGGGTCAAGATTCAGTTGTTTGGTTGGGTTTTAGAGTCGTTTGGTCCCTTGGGGTATTTTGGTCTTTTGGCTCCCCGGGCAGGATTTGTGGTTTTCAGGGCTTCGAGGTAGCTCCTGCCTTTGTCGAGGCTTGTTTGTTGTTGGCTGCGAGTCCCGAGGTGTTTGGGCTAGTCGGTTGGATGCTCGGTTGTGGTTTGGGCTTTGGCAAAGTGATGGTTGGTTGTGTGCTTCCTTTGGGATTCGAGCCCGGGCCCTTAGTGTTGCTTTGGGAGTTGGATTTAAGTGAGTTTTATTTATTAAAATAGATTGCTTCGGTCGGGTCTCGAAGGAGGAAGCCGGGAAATGGGATTTTATGGTTTTGATTTGGATAAAAGTGGATAAGGATGGATAAAATGAGATAAAAATCCCATTTTTCCCTTTTTTCCCATTTTCCTTTTATTTCCCATTTTCTTTTATTTTATTTTCCCAAAATCCATTTTCTCTCTCTCTCTCTCTCCCCGAGCCCCCACCTAGCCGATCCCCTTTGGTCGCCCAACCCCACAAGCCCTTTCGCCACAAATTTGAGCGGCGGCCCGGCCCGGCTGCGCGCCTCGCCTGCCAGTCGCCACCGGTGAACCCCTCGCCGGCGCGGTGCCAGCATCCCCCGAGCCTCGCCCAGTTCGTGTCCGTCTGTTCTCAATTTGCCCTGCACTCTACCGTGTCGCTAGCCCTCACCCCAGCTCGAGCATCGCGTCGCCCAGTGCAGAGCCCAGCTCGAGTCGCGTGTCCCAGCGCCAGATCGCGCGTCCCTGCGCCCGTGTCGCACGCCCTCGTCATGTAGCTTGCCGAGCCGCGCCGCTTTGCCAGCGCCCAGGCGAGCTAGCGCCCTCGCCCGCGCGCCTTGCCTCGACCCTGCTCGTCCGCGCGCAGCTCGCGCCCACCGCCCGCGCCCCCACCGCCCGAGCCCAGCGCTCCAGCGCCCATCCCTGCGCCTGTCTGCGCCCAGCTACTGCCTAGCCCGTGCAGCCAGCTCGTTCGCGTGTCAGCCGCGCCTCGTGAGTTGCTCCCGAGCTGAGCCCTGTTTATTTTATTGTATTTAGGCCTATTTTATGATTATTGATGTGTTTGTTTGGCTCGCTATAAGTTGCTCGGGTTCGATCGCAGTTAATTTTATTGTGTGTTGTCACCTTCTGACCAGGTAAGGATTTCTTACCGGAGTTGTGTGGGCCCTGCGATATTTTTCATGATATGCCTTGCTTGTTTGCTGACTGTTATGAGCATGTTAGAGATAGAGCAGTTTGATTGATTTCTTGCTAGCATGTTTGCCTTATGTTACATGTTAGTGCCATGCTAGGTTTGTTCTGCCAGCATGCTTATGATTCCTGCTTAAGATCGTAGTATCATGCTAGGTAAATGTGATTGATGTCAGTCTTTGTTTGCTAGCCACGAATCATTGATTTTTACTCTGTACTCTTACATAGAGTTGTAGGGTTTGTCATCATCTAGAGGCTGAGCGGACATAACGTACTTTGTCCCCACTGATCGGGAGTAAAGTGTGCGCAGCATAACGTATCTTGCTTCCCCCCCGGTCGCCAAGGTGGATTTAGCTCAGGTCGGGAGTAAAGTGTGCGCAGCATAACGTATCTTGCTTCCCCCCCCCCCGACCCGTCGGTTGTGGAATTAGCTACCCACTTCGGCATAGCCTAGTTTGTAGCCTGCTAGAGCGGAACCCTGCCATCAGTGTAAGCCTGCCCTGGCCGGTTCTTAGCTTCAGGTCGGTGGATCATGCTGCACAGATGAGCGCCGAGGGCCTCGCGCATCGAGATCGGTGACATCGCCCGAGTCATAGGCATGCGTGCACGCCGCGTAGTTTGCCCCTTAGGCCCCACATTTACGCCGGTTGCGAGAGAGCATGCGTGTGTGCGCGCACACGCGCGTTAGTTGCCGGTTCGGAGAGCTCCCGGGCTAATGTCATGAGTACACCATTCCTTCCGTTAGAGAGCTCGACTTTGGGTACTCTCCCGTAAGTCCAGTTTAGTGCAAGGGCAAGGAGGCCCTTGAGGACATTCTAGGGATCTGTGTATTCCCCCCGAGTGATAGATACCTCGGTGATGTCCAAGATTGGTAAGTGTATCCAATCCCTAGGCCGGAAGAAAGAGACTTTCGATGGCTCCAGATCTTGTTTTATGAGCTCGTTGAGCTATGATCCGTGTTGGTAGTTGTTTGCTTGCATCTTTGTGGTACTAGATGACCGATTATATCGTATTGTGTACCGGTTGGGAATTCTTCTTGAGTAATTCGTTACTCACCCTTATTCTCGTAGTTTTTCCACGGGTAACCATGGTGCGAGACATGATGGTCGGAGGAGGAGTGTGATCATGGAAACCCGTCGTTCAACTCGAGTTTTATGTTTATGATTTAAATGTTCTCTGAATGCATGTAGTTGGGCACGGAGCCCTAGGGTGTTTACGAATGTATTTCGGATTCTAGCATTGTTGTAACTATTGTAAAGTTTGTATGTTTTAAATAAATCTCGATCGAGTAAGTTTTGTAAATGTATTTGTCTTGGGCAATGTGGTTGGAAACGAGGGACAGGTTCCAGGAATTGATGTTGATTTTTAAATGGATGTTTTATGTTTTAGTTTTTACTTAGGATCCGAACACCCTCTTGCAAATTTTCTACAGATTTGTAATGCATGCATTGAGGTAATGCCCTAGTTAGAACCCTTTCGGGTCGGGTCGTTACAGGTTGGTATCAGAGCTCAGAGTCATAGATTCTGTAGACTAACCTTTTGTTGTAGGTCGTTTTTCCATGATCATCAGCACTCCGACAGTCATCAGGTACGCCTAAGTTTACTGTTTTAAAGAAAGGGGTAAGAATTTACAATACTTTCATCTAGTGTTTGCCTTGTGTAGAGTTGTGGAGCGGAGACGAGCAGGTTCTGACTTGTTGTTGGTTTGGGCTTAGAGAGCCATCATGCCAACTTTCCCGCAGTGCGAGCAGTTTGTTAGCAGCTTGTTGAGGTATCCAGATAGATTCGGATGCCCATGGGACATCGTCCCCGAGGGAGTCAGAGCTTAGACTCCCATAGGCCATTTGTGGCCCAGTTGCTGCTTTTCCCCTAGTGAGAGGGTGTAGGTGCTTTGTGCAGATCGCCAGTATGTTGATCGCACTCAGAGGAGCAGGCCGCTTGGCATGTCCGACCGAGGAGTTGGACTGATCGTGTTGATGTTGAGGCCGCGTCCAGGGTTGTTAGGCCCATTGGCCAGAGTTGGCCCTGGCAGTTGAGTTGCCTAGAGGAGGGGGGTAGAGGCTAGCACGCCTCAGAGTGAGACTCCTTGAGCAGAGTGTGCTCTAGCCATGAGAGATTTGATGGCAGGTCTTTAGCTATCAGAGAGCGGAGACCCGGGCGCAGTTTGTAGCTCGTAGTGAGGAGTCCCGGGCACAGATAGCCCAACTGACAGAGTTTGTTTCAACATTTTCCCCCTCAAGAGCTCTTGTAGCCTCGGAGGTTCCCGGGAGGGCATGATCAGCAGGTTTATTCAGATGAGATTGTTGGCGAAGATGGAGCCGCCCAGTTTGGCAAGTGGATGCCTGTAGAGCTCGATGTTTTAGAAAGTCCTGCTGCTAGTAGTAAAGCGGTTGGCCAGGTTTGAGTTTAACATCCGGGTGTTTGCATGCCCTGCTGTTCAGAGGCCGAGGTGTGTCGTTCCTGTGCTGTTTGGTACAGCAGTTGGTGGTGGAAGTCCCTTGTGAGAGGTGGATTAGTAGAGATTCCACCAGTCGCCCGATTGATTGGCAAGTTGCCGTGTTAGTGGCTTGAGGCAGATGTAGAGACATCTTTGCCCCCTTGCAAGCCTGCTGTTGTTTAACAGCCCAGTTTCCTCAGATGTTTGGTAGAGTTGAGCACTCTTCCTTGGTGAGCTCCTAAAGTGGAGCTAGCTGCTGCATGTTGAGAGATCCGGCCAGAGTTTTGTAGAGCATCATGAGGAGATGCAAGAGTAGGCTGTGAGCCTTCGGTTTGATGAGATGCCATAGGCATGGCTGTTTGAGTTGAGCCCTTGTATGCCTAGCCAGAGTTGTTGTCACTCGAGGTAGTGACCTTGTTGGCCCCATCTGTAGTAAGATGTGGTTTTGGTAGTAGTAGCACTTGAGGTGCATCGGTTGGTGTGCCACTTTGGCACTAAATCTGGTTCAGGCTTGAGTTTGGCATGGGCATAGCAGATGGTTCTATGCCATCCGGAGTTCAGCGCACTCCTTTAGCCTTGGATCCGTTATGGCAGTTGCACCTGTTGGTCGTGCAAGATGGCTAGTTCAGTGGTAGTCGATGGACTACAAGCGAAAGGATGCTCGAGAGGAGCCAGAGCCTCTTCCCAGTGTTTCTGGGGGTTGAGTAAGTCAGCAGGTTGGCGGTTGGTAAGTGTTGGTGCGCGTGAGTCTCGCGCTAGTGTTAAGGCTAAGAGTTTCCTTGTGGTTGGTAGTGCGGTCAACTACCTTCGAGTGCCTTAATCTGAGGAGAGTTGAGCATCGTAGATGCGAGTTTGGTCCAGCAGAGGGACCCTGAGTTGGATGCTCATGAGATGAGCTGGATGCCTATGAGGCGAGATGAGCTGATGCCTTGCGAGAGGTTTTGGATGCCTTATGGGTAAGCACCCTTGGTAGAGGCTTGGTGTAAAGTAAGTTCAGTGTGGCATGGTTATGCCTTGGTAGAGCAAGGTTGCCTCAGCTTTTAGCATCATGTGGAGAAGGAACTTTTGGTGTTCCTTCTGTTGGAGTTCAATTGGAAACTGAACAAGTGCGGTGGTAGCAAAGCCGCGCAGTTTCTGATCGCCTTGGCTAAGAGAGTTGTTTGGATCCTTTCCTTGGGTAGAAGCCTTGTTGATATGGATCAGAATGTGACTCAACATTTTACCTTCAAGCTACTTAGAAGGGATCTTCATTTACTTGTGGATGAATACAAAATCATGAAGAATGCTTTAGAAACTATCAATTTTCATATTTATGGCTATTTACATGTAATTTTAGGTTTAAAATTTTCATTTATGTGTTTTTAGGTTAAATTTTGCAACAATGGCATTATGGTAATTATGTTAGTTTCTTTATTTTAGGTTTAACTTTCCTAGGCTATAAATAGCCATGAAGTAAGTTGTAAAACTCAGATTTTGATTGAATGAAAATTAGCTCTCTACAAGAGATCATTTTCTTAGAATTTTTGGGCATGTTCTTTGTCTCTTTTTCTAAGTTTCCCTTGCAATCTTGTGATAGAATGCATTTGAGCCATTCAATCCAGCCTTGATCAAGCTTGATTGTGGAGTGACTCAATCTAGAACAAGATCTTCCATATCTTGCTTCTAGATCATTGATCTTAAGGGGTAATCAAATTCTAGCCTTTTCTCTTGGTTGTTCCCAAATCTATAAGGAGGTGTTAATCTCTTAATTCAAGGGTTCTTGCTTCATCATAAGCTTGGATTTTTGGGCTGAGAATTAGGGTTGCCTTATCATTTGGTATCAGAGCATAGGTTGCATCTTTGTGGCCGGCTCTAGATTTGATTTTATCTTTAACTTTCAGCAATTCGTTCATCTTCTTGTTCATATCTTGTTTCTCTTTTTTTTTCATCATTTTTGGATCTATAAAAAAAAAAAAAGTTCATGGTTCGATCTTGAATTATTCTTGTCCAATTTTAAACTGCTGCATTGAATGCTTATATTTTCGATTGTAATACCTCGATAACGATCTATTTTGACAAACTGTTCTTCTACAAATATTTAGATCAGTACGTTATCTTTAATTCTTAAGAAGACGACTTATTCAAATTAGTATCGTAAAGCATTCGTTTGTGGGATTCTTTTTCAGTCTGTAATTTACCCGAAAAAAAAAACAAATTGCCAGATATTTATCTTTCTTTTCCATCAAATTCCTTGTGGCCTACTCTCGATTTGATTTCATTATATCCATGTGGCCAACCCTATATTTGAATTGATTTTATCTTTTATTTTATCCTTGTGGCCTACTTTTGTTTTCAGTTCTAACACCTCGCTAACAACCGAATTTGACAAATTATCCTTCTGTAAAAGTTTAGATCGGTGCATTATCTATATTCTTCAAGAAGGCCATTTACTCAAATTAGTAATTTCAGACGTTCATTTGTTTGTTTCCTTCTGAGTGTTCGATATATCCGAAAAAAAAAAAACAAATCAGAACATTTATCTTTCTTTCTATTTCTTTTTGTTCTTGATTTTTTTTATTTCGTAATCTTTCTTGTCTTGGCTGATTTGTAAGGCTCACTATTACAAGATTTGCTTTATCCATATTAACCTACCTTTATCAAAATTTAGCCACTTTCCCAAATAGCCTACCTTTGTGTGTGACAAACACGAGCGTTCCAAGTGTAAAATCAGTAAAGGAGTGCTTGTGAGGTCTACTTTGTGTTTATTTTTAAGAGCAATGCCTCAAAAGGATTTTGCTAGGCTTCATCGAAGCATGGAGCATACAACTATTCAATTTCAAAAGTTGGATTCAAGAACGAAATTTCTTTGAGAAACAATCAGCCTATGTATCTAACGAGAGATCCGATTTCTCGCACCATATAGAATATTGGAAAGTAAAGGGAAGAGCACATGGAGGAGAATTTCAAGTTGTCCAAGAGAGAAATCAAAGTGGAGTTTATAAAATTGAATACAACTTGGGAAGCATGAAGCCAAAACTTCCTAAATTCTATGGAAGTCCAGGCCCAACGGAGTACATTCAATGGGAAAGGCAAGTTAATTATGTCTTTGATTGTTACACTCTTGATGATGAAGAAAAGGTAAAACTCGTTGTGTCTCATCTTAGAGAATATGGCATTATTTGGTGGGATAACTTATTTTCTAGGAGGAGGAAGCTAAATCGTCCAATTAAATCATGGAATGTTCTTAAGCAATTGATGCGAGAGCAATTTGTTCCTAAGTTTTTCCATAGCTTACAAACTTTGAGACAAGAGAGCAAAAGTGTGGAGACTTACTACATGGAGATGAAAAAGTTGCTTGAGGATCTAGAAATATATGAGGACGAGCAAGTAACAATGGGTCGATTCTTTAGAGGGCTTAACAAGGAGATTTCCATTCAACTTGATCTTCAACCTTATGAAGATTTACAAAGGATGGTGCGCATGGCAATAAAGATTGAGAAGCATCTCCAAATGAAGACTACAAGGTACACTAAACTTATACAAAACTCAAAGGTTCATTCATCTTGAAACAGTTAGTTTGTGTACTAAAACTAAGCCTATTGTTGAGAAACAAAGTGGTGACAATCAAAATGAATTACTTCAGTAATTTAGTTTCAACACATGCTTTTGAGCTTAGTAGGAAATTAGATTGCAAAGGCTTATTCATTTGTAAACCTTCCACTATTGTAGCACCTACTCCTAATGATGTACATGATGATGTGTGTGAGTTAGGGAAAAAGGCACAAATGGTCAAAACAAAAGCATGTGAATTTATTAAAAAAAAATCTTGTGAGAAAAAGAGTGAGAGAGAAAAGCAAGAGAATAGTTTATGGCCAATAAAAAAAAATGAGAGAAAAGCCAATGATGTGAGCTTATCTGAAAAAGCATGTGAGGTTAAATCTATTTTATTTTCAAAGAAAAATATTTTTAGTCTCTTACATGAAGGGATTTGTTTTCTAACTGGTGAGTTCAAACCATGTTTCTCTAGTGTTTCTTTTGAGTTCATTCAGGAGGCGAAAGAACTTATACAACGTCTTAAACTAAAGATTCCTTTGAAAGTCAACAATCACAACAAACGTAATGCCAACCGATTTATTAGGAAGCAAAGCAAAAAATTTACATCAAAGATCATGCATGGCATCAACCATAAGGTGTTCAAACCAGGTGATTGGGTTTGGAGGCACTTTTGGAAGGATCGATGTTCATTTGACAAATAAACCTAAATGGAATTCAGTAGACAATTTACCATGGACATCTCATGACTTCAAGTTTGTTCTACAACGAGAGAATGATGTTGAATACATTTTCAATGCTACTGATTTTCGCCCATTTGATGTAGGCGATCATTTAGATTCGAGGACGAATCTTCTCGAAGAAAGGGAGAATGATATGGATCAGAATGTGACTCAACATTTTACCTTCAAGCTACTTAGAAGGGATCTTCATTTACTTGTGGATGAATACAAAATCATGAAGAATGCTTTAGAAACTATCAATTTTCATATTTATGGCTATTTACATGTAATTTTAGGTTTAAAATTTTCATTTATGTGTTTTTAGGTTAAATTTTGCAACAATGGCATTATGGTAATTATGTTAGTTTCTTTATTTTAGGTTTAACTTTCCTAGGCTATAAATAGCCATGAAGTAAGTTGTAAAACTCAGATTTTGATTGAATGAAAATTAGCTCTCTACAAGAGATCATTTTCTTAGAATTTTTGGGCATGTTCTTTGTCTCTTTTTCTAAGTTTCCCTTGCAATCTTGTGATAGAATGCATTTGAGCCATTCAATCCAGCCTTGATCAAGCTTGATTGTGGAGTGACTCAATCTAGAACAAGATCTTCCATATCTTGCTTCTAGATCATTGATCTTAAGGGGTAATCAAATTCTAGCCTTTTCTCTTGGTTGTTCCCAAATCTATAAGGAGGTGTTAATCTCTTAATTCAAGGGTTCTTGCTTCATCATAAGCTTGGATTTTTGGGCTGAGAATTAGGGTTGCCTTATCACTTGTTGAGGCTGATGTTTGAGTAGGAGGACGACGCATTCGGTAGCGTTTCGGGTCCTCTTGGTTCCCAAGGAGTTGGAGTTGGCCAGCATGGTTAAGATGCTGGATAGAGTTGTGCCTGTTTAAGCAGTTGGCTGTTAGCTCGTTTGTCGACAGTGTGAGTCGAGGGTTGCCGAAGAACCCTAGGTTGAGGAGAGCCTCTCAAGAGCTCAGCCAGCCCAGGTAGTGAGTTTCAGTTGGCAAGTTGGAGGCGTGTAGTTTGTAGCCTTGGGTGAGTTGCTAGCAGTCTTGGTAGACTAGCAAGCCAGTGGTTGTTTGGGGTAGAGTCCGGATTGGTTCTGGTGCGGTGGCAAGTTGATGCTTGGTGTTGTCCAAGGTGTGGTTTGGAGCTGCTAGAGATTAGTTTTGCTCGTGGGGCGAGTGGTTCGTGCCCTGTTGGTCGCTTTCCTGTTTCCAGGATGTTGAGTTGCCCCGTTTGGCATTGGGAGGTTCAGTCTGAGGTGGACCCCCCTGTTGTTGCCCCGTGAGATTAGATGTTGTTGCTCTAGTGGAGCAAGACAGTGAGCGTATGTGGAGCTCTCTGTCCTTTGGTTGTCTGCTTGTAAGAGCCGTTTCCTTCTGGGAGTTGTCAGATTTCTCCCGTAGCCATGAGTTGATGGTAGAGGTGTAACGACCCGACCCGAATGGGGTTCTAAATAAGCCATTACCTCAATGCTTGCATACAAATCTACAGAAATTTTGCAAGATGGTGTTCGGATTCTAAGTAAAAACTAAAACATAAAACATCCATTTAAAATCAACATAATTTCCTGAAACCTGTCCCTGTTTCCAAGCACCTGTTCCAAGACAAATACATTTACAAAACTTACTCTGATCAGAGATTTATTTAAATCATACAAACTTTACAACAATGCTAGAATCCGGAAATACATTCAGAAAACACCCTAGGGCTCCATGCCCAACTACATGCGTTCAGAGGACATTTAAATTATAAACATAAAACTCAGAGTTGAACAACGGGTTTTCCATGATCACAGCTCCTCCTCCAGCCATCCTGTCTCGCACCATGGTTACCTGTGGAAAACCACATAATAAGGGTGAGTAACGAATTACTCAGTAAGAATCCCCAACCGGGGTACAATACGATATACATGGTCATCTAGCAGAAAGATATGCAAGCTATGAATATAAACACAGAATAGAGCACATAGCTTAGCCCACACTTGGGCCTCGGATGCCATCTCAGGGTCTTAGTCCGGAAATAAAATCCACCACGCAATCCATCACACAAGTCGCCCTATACGAGAAAAAAGTCTCGGCCTCAGCCTGTCTACTGCCGACGAAAGGTGCACTGGCTCAAGATCCCGAGGAGCTCTCCACGGTGCCAGTAATGAGCGTAAGAATGCACGCGTGCTCACCGCAGTCACATGGGGGTGCCCGGTCTAGTGGCAAGTTGCCCATGTCCGATCACCACGCCTAACTAAATCTTTGGATCGAGTGTCACCGACATATAGGTGTGAGACACGGACACGTAAACTATGTCACTGAACCACCGCACTTTGAGGCTAAGGAAACGGGTCGTGGTAGGCTTACACCAGAAGTCATCCTTACCTTAACAGTGGCAACTCAAGGGCTACCGCCGAACCACGCCAAGACGTGCGTCTTGCATTTGTCGGGGACAAGGCAATGCCAAGTCATCATCCCGACCGTTGGGGCATTTAATGATACCGCCACCCTCACCCAAGATTGCGGGGCCACCGTTAGGGTTAGCTATTCCCTAACGGGATCGCATGAGCTCCATCTCATACGCCCACGTCGGGGTGCAAGGTACGTTATGCACCCGGCCCGGATGATGCTATCTACCTGCAACTCTAACCTGCCTTAGCAAACAGCAAACAATTTAATAACATCCAATACGTGCTCAATAAGAATACAACGAACCTAGCATGATACTACGAAGCAAGAACAGATACGAGCATGCCAGAAAGGAACAACCTAGCATGGACTAACATGAGAAACAACATAGGACATCATGCTAGTCGGGAATTCAGAATAGAGCACTTATCATCAAACATGTCAATAAACACAACAAACATACAATCAACAATCACATAATATATCGCAGGGCCCACACAACTCCGGTAAGAAATCCTTACCTGGTCGGAAGGCAATAACATACAATAAAATTAACTGCGATCGAACCCGAGCAACGTATAACGAGCCAAGCAAATACATCAATAATCATAAAATAGCCCTAAATACACTAAAATAAATAGGGCTCAGCTCGGGAGCAACTCACGAGGCGCGGCTGACACGCGAACGAGCCGGCTGCACGGGCTAGGCAGCTGATGGGCGCAGACAGGCGCGCTGGGGCGCTGGCTGGGCTCGAGCTGGGCGCGAGCTGGGCGCGGAGGGGCGCTGGGTTGCTTGTGGACGGCAATCGAGTGAAACAGCGTGCAGGCGCGGGCGCTAGCTCGGCTGGTCGCTGGTGCGCGGCGCGGCTCGGCAATCTACAGGGCGAAGGCGCACGACACATGCGCGGGGACGCGCCACACGGGCGCTGGGATGTGCGATCGAGCTGGGCTCGGCATAGGGCGACGCGGCTCGATGTTGGGCGACTCGAGCGCGGATGGACACGAGCTGGGCGAGCTCTGGCTGGCGAGCTAAAGGGACGAGGGCGCGCGACACGGCACAGTACCCGAACGAGACGGCCTGGGCAAGGGCTCGGGCAACGCGAGCAAGGGCTGGGCGACACTGCGCGATGGGGCGGGTGGCGCGACGCTGCAGCCTTTGTCTGGCGACGCGACAAGTGCGAGCTGGGCAATGGCGAGGCGACGGCGCAGACGGGTGAAATTGGCGAGGCAGGGCGCTCGGGCTGGGCTAGGAGGGGGGGCTCGGGGAGAGAGAGAGAGAGAGAGAGAGAGAAAAGAGAAAAAAATAAAAAGAAAAGAAAAATGGATTTGGAAAAGAAAAGGAAAATGGGAAATAAAAGGAAAAATAAGGATTTTATCCAAAATCCATCCTTATCCACTTTTATCCTTAAAAAAATCCCATTTCCCGGCTTCCTCCTTCGAGACCCGGCTGAAGCAACCTCTTCCAATAAATAAACTCACTAAATCCAACTCCCAAATCAACACCAAGGGCCCGGGCTCGAATCCCAAAGGAAGCACACAACCAACCATCACTTTGCAAAAAACCCAAATCACAACCGAACTTCCAAATGACTAGCCCAAACACCTCGGGACTCGCATCCCAACCCAAACAAGCCTCGACAAAGGCAGGAGCTACCTCGAAGCCCTGAAAACCACAAATCCTGCGCGAAGAGCCAAAAGACCAAAATACCCCCAAGGGTCAAAACCGCTCTAACGAACCAACCAACAACCGAAACTTGACCCGAAGGCACCTCGAAAACTGGGATAGAAAACTGGGCTGTTACAATACTCCCTCCTTTTAAGACTTTCGTCCTCGAAAGTCCTAAGACGAAACAGCTCCAGGAAAACTCCACTGATCCAGCCAACTGAACTTCTCGGCCAACAACACTAGCCCTCTTCGGGAACCAAACCCTCTTGGGTTCTCAAAAACTCAAGGCCACAATGCCATCCAGACT
The DNA here is from genome assembly GCA_036507275.1 of Sicyos edulis. NCBI lineage: Eukaryota > Viridiplantae > Streptophyta > Magnoliopsida > Cucurbitales > Cucurbitaceae > Sicyos > Sicyos edulis. The sequence continues at coordinate 33,945,784 of CM071846.1, read as the reverse complement.
GAGCATACGCTGAACTCCAAAGGAAACAGACGGCAAACCACGTCCTCAACTCGCACCAACTCTCAAAGGGTGCTACTCTCAGCAAACTCGAGGACGGGCCACAAGCTCTGAAACTCTACACCAAGCACTGGCGAACTCCTCTGGAAACTCACAGCTGCTAACAAGCAGCCTCAACCCAACAACAAACTGGCCAAACAACTGAACCTTCCAGGTTCCAGAAAACCAAACGGCCAACAAACAGCAGCCTCTCAACGACCGAAAGCAAACTTTTCCATGCAAACCTACTAGCAACTGGCCAAAGAAAACACTGCCAGGCAAGGAAACCACCAAAATTCCTCTCAAGAAAACTCGGGCTGCAAGGACTAAACCATCACGCAGCTCAGCCGCTTTACCAACCAAAGTCACGGCACCTCTGTGCCAACTCACTCAAACAAGGCTCTGCTACGCCAACTGCGAGTGCACAACAACAAGGAGCAAAGCCCGAGAAGGACTTGCTCAGCAAAACTCAACCCAAACTTATAACGAGCAACGCTCGCCTCCAAGCTACTACTCAACTTCCAACCAGAAGCTCCACTCCCGAAACCTGACCAGGAAAAACGAATATCAACAACCTCAAAGCTTACGGATCCTGAGCCACACGAATCCGCAAGACTACCTCAGAAGCTAACACTCGAGGCTGACATCCAGGGAGCAACTCAACCACCACAGAGGCTAGGAGGAAAGGGAAATCTTCAATCCCCAAAGAACCAACAACTTGCCAGAACAACTCAACTCTTACTGGCTGGCCTCCGCCCTTGCGGGAACAAACAACTCTTGCTTGCTAACAACACAAAGCAGGGACCCTCTCGCTGGGCTGACCGCTGCGCTACTCTGATCAACTACACAACTCAGGAGCTAAGCTCACTCCTGCCAAACGGGAAACGACTTCCCAGCAAGCAAACTCCAGAAGGGCAGCGAACTCCACACACGCTCGCTGACTTGCTCAAACCCAAGGCAACAGCAACCAACTCTCTTGGAAGCAACACCCAAGGGAAAACTCAACCAATCGGATCACCAATCCGAAACTAACAGAACTTACTCAACTGCCGAGGGAGGGGTCAACTCCCAAAACTTACTGACTAGGAACAAGACCTCAGGGCAACGCCCTCCAGCTAGAACCGAACTAGCTCTCGAAACAACAAGAGAACCAAATCTTGGCCAAACACTCACAAGAAGCAGAACAACCTTTACTGCAGCCTTTAGAACACCATCCAAGAATCCGCTTAACTAGACAAACGACTGCTTCCAAGCAGCCAACAAACTATTCCCTCTTGCTAGCACCACTACCATCAATTCCAAGACCAAGGAAGAACCTGACAACTCCCCGAAAGAAACGGCTCTTGAAAGCAGACAACCAAAGGACAGAGAGCTCCACATATGCTCACTGTCTTGCTCCACTAGAGCAACAACAACTAATCTCACGGGGCAACAACAAGGGTCCATCTCAGACTGAACCTCCAAAAGCCAAACGGGGCAACTCAACATCCTGGAAACAGGAAAACAACCAACAGGGCACAAACCACTCGCCCCACGAGCAAAACTAATCTCTAGCAACTCCAATCCACACCTTGGTCGACACCAAGCATCAACTAGCCACCGCACCGGAACCAATCCGGACTCTACTCCAAACAACCACTGACTTGCTAGTCTACCAAGACTACTAGCAACTCAACCGAGGCTACAAACTACACGCCTCGAGCTAGCCAACTGAAACTCACTAGCTGGGCCTGACTGAGCTCTGGAGAAGCTCTCCACAACCTAGGGATCCTCCGATCACCCTCCGACACACACGACCGACAAACGAGCTAACAGCCAACTGCCTGAACAGGCACAACTCACTCCAGCATCTCAACCATGCTGGCCAACTACAACTCCTTGGGAACCAAGAGGACCCGAAAATGCTACCGAATGCGTCGTCCTCCTACTCAAACATCAGCCACAACAAGGCTTCTACCCAAGGAAAGGAACCAAACAACTCTCTTAGCCAAGGCGATCAGAAACTGCTCGGCTTTGCTACCACCGCACTTGTTCAGTTTCCAACTGAACACCAACCGAAGGAACACCAAAAGTTCCAACTCCACACGATGCTAAAAGCTGAGGCAACCTTGCTCTACCAAGGCATAACCATGCCAAACCGAACTCACTTTATACCATGCCTCTACCAAGGGTGCTTACCCCTAAGGCATCCAAAACCTCTCACAAGGCATTATCTCATCTCGCCTGATAGGCATCCAGCTCATCTCATGAGCATCCAACTCAGGGTCCCTCTGCTGGACCAAACTCGCATCTACGATGCTCAACTCTCCTCAGATTAAGGCACTCGAAGGTAGTTGACCGCACTACCAACCACAAGCAAACTCTTGGCCTTAACACTAGCGCGAGACTCAAACGCACCAACACTTGCCAACCGGCAACCTGCTGACTTACTCAACCTCCAGAAACACTGGGAAGAGGCTCCGGCTCCTCTCGAGCATCCTTTCGCTTGTAGTCCATCGACTACCACTGAACTAGCCCTCTGGCACGACCTAAACAGGTGCAACTGCGATAAACGGATCCAGGGCTAAAGGAGTGCGCTGAACTCCGAACGACATAGAACCAACTGCTATGCCCAAGCCAAACTCAAGCCTGAACCAGACTTAGTGCCAAAGTGGCACACCAACCAATGGGGCCAACAAGGTCACTACCTCAAGTGACAAGAACTCTGGCTAGGCATACAAGGGCTCAACTCAAACAACCATGCCTATGGCATCTCATCAAACCGAAGGCTCACAGCCTACTCTAGCATCTCCTCATGATGCTCAACAAAGCTCTTGCCGGATCTCTCAACATGCAGCAGCTAGCTCCTATCTAGGAGCTCGCCAAGGAAGAGTGCTCAACTCTACCAAACATCTGAGGAAACCACCAATGGATCCAGTCTGATGGGAACACTGCTCGCTGCACCCTTAACCACAGGGTTTCAGCTCACTGGCTGCAACAACAACACTTTATGGGAGCACAAAGATGCCTCGACAATCTCCTCGAAGGCTGCCAACTCTGCAGCTACTCACCGGGCAATCAACAATCTGCTAAGGCTCAAGATCAACACTTGAGCTACCCAGGCTAGTCCACACGGGGACCTGCTCGACAAGCATCCTCATCGACATAAACCTGTTGATCATGCCCTCCTGGGAACCTCCGGGGCTACAAGAGCTACTAGGGGGGAATGCTGAAACAAACTCTGTCAGCTGGGCTATCTGTGCCCGGGACTCCTCACTACGCGCTACAACTGCGCCTAGGTCTCCGCTCTCTGATAGCTAAAGACCTGCCATCCAATCTCTCATGCCTGGAGCACTCTCTGCTCAAGGAGTCTCACTCTGAGGCGCTGCTAGCCTCTACCCCCTCCTCTAGGCAACTCAACTGCCAGGGCCAACTCTGGCCAACGGGCCTAACAACCCTGGACGCGGCCTCAACATCAACACGATAAGTCCAACTCCTCAGTCGGACATGCCAAGCGTCCTGCTCCTCTGGGTGCGATCAACATACTGGCCATCTGCACAAAGCACCTCCAACCTCTCACTAGGGGAAAAGCAGCAACTGGGCCACAAATGGCCAATGGGAGACTAAGCTCTGCCTCCCTCGGGGACGACGTCCCAGGGCATCCGAATCTATCTGGACACCTCAACAAGCTGCAACATACTGCTCACACTGTGGGAAGTTGGCATGATGGCGCTCTATACCCAAACCAACAACGAGTCAGAACCTGCTCTTCTCCACTACACAACACTACACAAGGCATAACTAGATGAAAAGTATTGTAAATTCTTAACCCTTTTCTTTAAAACAGTAAACTTAGGCGTACCTGATGACTGTCGCAGCTGATGATCATGGAAAAACGACCTACAACAAAGGTCAGTCTACAGAATCTATGACTCTGAGCTCTGATACCAACCTGTAACGACCCGACCCGAATGGGGTTCTAAATAAGCCGTTACCTCAATGCATGCATGCAAATCTACAGAAATTTTGCAAGATGGTGTTCGGATTCTAAGTAAAAACTAAAACATAAAAATCCATTTAAAATCAACATAATTTCCTGAAACCTGTCCCTGTTTCCAAGCACCTGTTCCAAGACAAATACATTTACAAAACTTACTCTGATCAGAGATTTATTTAAATCATACAAACTTTACAACAATGCTAGAATCCGGAAATACATTCAGAAAACACCCTAGGGCTCCATGCCCAACTACATGCATTCAGAGGACATTTAAATTATAAACATAAAACTCAGAGTTGAACAACGGGTTTTCCATGATCACAGCTCCTCCTCCAGCCATCCTGTCTCGCACCATGGTTACTTGTGGAAAACCACATAATAAGGGTGAGTAACGAATTACTCAGTAAGAATCCCCAACCGGGGTACAATACGATATACATGGTCATCTAGCAGAAAGATATGCAAGCTATGAATATAAACACAGAATAGAGCACATAGCTTAGCCCACACTTGGGCCTCGGATGCCATCTCAGGGTCTTAGTCCGGAAATAAAATCCACCACGCAATCCATCACACAAGTCGCCCTATACGAGAAACAAGTCTCGCCCTCAGCCTGTCTACTGCCGACGAAAGGTGCACTGGCTCAAGATCCCGAGGAGCTCTCCAGTCGGCGCTGTAATGAGGGTAAGCATGCACCGCGTGCTACTGCAGACCATGGGGGGTGCCCGGTCTAGTGGCAAGCTGCCCATGTCCAGTCACCACGCCTAACTAAATCTTTGGATCGGTGTCACTGACATAGGGGTGTGAGACCTGGACACGTAAACTCTGTCAGCCTGAACCACCGCACCTGAGGCTAAGGAAACGGGTCGTGGTAGGCTTACACCAGGAAGTCGTCCTTACCTTAACAGGTGGCAACTCAAGGGCTACCGCCGAACCACGCTGAGGACGTGCCGGCTGTCGGGGACAAGGCAATGCCAAGTCATCATCCCGACCGTTGGGGCATTTAACAGTCTGCCACCCTCACCCAAGATTGCAGGGCCAGCCGTTAGGGTTAGCTATTCCCTAACGGGATCAGGGCGGAGCTCCATCTCATACGTCCCTGTCGGGGTGCAAGGTACGTTATGCACCCGGCCCGGATGATGCTATCTACCTGCAACTCTAACCTACCTTAGCAAACAGCAAACAATTTAATGACATCCAATACGTGCTCAATAAGAATACAACGAACATAGCATGATACTACGAAGCAAGAACAGATACGAGCATGCCAGAAAGGAACAACCTAGCATGGACTAACATGAGAAACAACATAGGACATCATGCCAGTCGGGAATTCAGAATAGAGCACTTATCATCAAACATGTCAATAAACACAACAAACATACAATCAGCAATCACATAATATATCGCAGGGCCCACACAACTCCGGTAAGAAATCCTTACCTGGTCGGAAGGCAACAACACACAATAAAATTAACTGCGATCGAACCCGAGCAACCTATAACGAGCCAAGCAAACACATCAATAATCATAAAATAGCCCTAAATACACTAAAATAAATAGGGCTCAGCTCGGGAGCAACTCACCAGGCGCGGTACGACACGCGAACGCAAGCGGCAGACGGGCTAGGCGGTGATGGATGGGCCTGCATTTGCGCTGGGGGTTGGTGGGAGCGCGAGCCGCGCGCTACTGGCCGAAAGCGGACGGACGGCACGCGGGCGAGGTCGCTAGCTCGGCTGGGCGTTGGCGCGCGGCGCGGCTCGGCAATCTACAGGGCGAAGGCGCACGACACGAGCGCGATGACGCGCGACAAGGGCGCTGGGACGCGCGATCGAGCTGGGCTCGGCACAGGGCGACGAGGCTCGATATTGGGCGACTCGAGCGCTGACGGACACGAGCTGGGCGAGCTCGGGCTGGCGAGCTACAGGGACGAGGGCGTGCGACACGGCACAGTGCACGGACGAGACGGCCTGAGCAAGAGCTCGGGTGACGCAAGCAGGGGCTGGGCGACACTGCGCGATGGCGCGGGCTGGTGACTCTGGCACTGTGCGGGCGACTCGGGCGAGCTGGGGCTCGGGCTGGGCGAGGGCGACGGCGCACGGGGCAGGGGCTGGAGAGGCGGGGCGCTCGGGCTGGGCTAGGATGGGGGGCTCGGGGAGAGAGAGAGAGAGAGAGAGAGAGAGAGAGAGAGAGAGAGAGAGAGAGAGAGAGAGAGAGAGAGAGAGAGAGAGAGAGAGAGAGAGAGAGAGAGAGAGAGAGAGAGAGAGAGAGAGAGAGAAAAAGCGAAAAAAAATAAAAAGAAAAGAAAAATGGATTTGGAAAAGAAAAGGAAAATGGGAAATAAAAGGAAAAATAAGGATTTTATCCAAAATCCATCCTTATCCACTTTTATCCTTAAAGAAATCCCATTTCCCTGCTTCCTCCTTCGAGACCCGGCTGAAGCAACCTCTTCCAATAAATAAACTCATTAAATCCAACTCCCAAATCAACACCAAGGGCCCGAGCTCGAATCCAAAAGGAAGCACACAACCAACCATCACTTTGCAAAAAACCCAAATCACAACCGAACTTCCAAACGACTAGCCCAAACTCCTCGGGACTCGCAGCCCAACCCAAACAAGCCTCGACAAAGGCAGGAGCTACCTCGAAGCCCTGAAAACCACAAATCCTGCCCGAAGAACCAAAAGACTAAAATACCCCCAAGGGTCAAAACCGCTCTAACGACCCAACCAACAACCGAAACTTGAACCGAAGGCACCTCGAAAATTGGGATAGAAAACTGGGTTGTTACAAGAGGTGCTAGCTTGAAGGAAAAGTTTGTTGGCTGCTTGGAAGCAGTTGTTTGTCCAGTTAGGTGGACTCTTGGATGGTGTTCTAGAGGCTGCAGTAAGGGTTGTTTAGCCTCTTGTGAGTGTTGGGCCAAGGTTTGGTCCTCTTGTTGTTTCGAGAGCTAGTTCGGTTCTAGCTGGAGGGCGTTGCCCTGAGGTCTTGCTCCTAGTCAGGAAGTTTGGGAGTTGACCCCTCCCTCGACAGTTGAGTAAGTGCTTTTGGTTCCGGATTGGTGATCCGATTGGTTGAGTTTTCCCTTGGGTGTTGCTTCCAAGAGAGTTGGTTGCTGTTGCCTTGGGTTTGAGCAAGTCAGCGAGCGTGTGTGAGTTCGCTGCCCTTCAGAGTTTGCTTGCAGGGAAAGTCGTTTCCCGTTTGGTAGGAGTCAGCTTAGCTCCTGAGTTGTGTAGATGGTCAGAGTAGCGCAGTGGTCAGCCCAGCGTGAGGGTCCCTGCTTTGTGTTGTTAGCAAGAAAAGTTGTTTGTCCCCACAAGGGCGGTGGCCAGCCAGTAAGATTTGTTTCTGGAAAGTTGTTGGTTCTTTGGGGATGGAAGATTTCCCTTCCCCCTAGTCTGTGTGGTGGTTGAGTTGCTCCCTGGATGTCAGCCTCGAGTGTTAGCTCCTGAGGTAGTTTTGCGGATTCGTATGGCTCAGGATCCTTAATCTTTGAGGTTGTCGTTATCCGTTTTCCTTGTGAGGTTTCTAGAGTGGAGCTTCTGGTTGGAAGTTGAGTTAGGCTTAAGCTTAAAGGAGAAGTCCTTTGAGTAGCCAGTTGGATTTTTAGAGTTGAGTAGTAGCTTCGAGGCGAGCGTTGCTCGATAAGCTTGGTTTGAGTTCCTGCTGAGCAAGCCTTTCTCGGGCTTTGCTCCTAGTTGTTGTGCGCTCGCAGTTGGCGTAGCAGAGCCGTTTGAGTGAGTTGGCACAGAGGTGCCGTGGCTTTGGTTGGTAAAGCAGTTGAGCTGTTTTCCTCAAGATGTTGTGCCGCAGAGAGCTGCGTGAGGGTTTAGTCCTTGCAGCCCGAGTTTTCCTTGAGAGGAATGTTGGTTGTGCCTTGCCTGGCAGTGTTCTCTTTGGCCAGTTGCTGGTAGGTTTGCTCCGAAAAGTTTGCGTTCGGCCGATGAGGAGCTCTAGTTTGTTTGTTTGGTCGAGTGGAGCCTGTGCCTGGCCCTTGTCTTTTAGAGGTGGTCGTAGCTGAAGTTTCAGCTGGTGTGAGTGTTGTTGGCCGTTTGGTTTCTAGAACCTGGGAGTTTCAGTTGTTTGGCCAGTTTGTTGTTGGGTTGAGGCTGTTTGTTAACAGATGTGAGCTTCCAGAGGAGTTCCCCAGTGCTTGGCGTTGAGTTTCAGAGCTTGTGGCTCGTCCTCAAGTTTGCTAAGAGTAGCACCGTTTGAGAGTTGGTGCGAGTTGAGGATGTGGTTTGCCGTCTATTTCCGTTGGAGTTCAGGGTATGCCAGTCTTGGTTGTAGTTTGTGGCAGTCTGGATGGCATTGTGGCCTTGAGTTTTGAGAACCCAAGAGGGTTTGGTTTTCGAAGAAGGTTGGTGTTGTTGGCCGAGAGGTTCAGTTGGCTGGATCAGTGGAGTTTTCCTAGAGCTGTTTCGTCTTAGGACTTTCGAGGACGAAAGTCTTAAGAGGAGGGAGTATTGTAACAGCCCAGTTTCCTATTCCAGTTTTCGAGGTGCCTTCGGGTCAAGTTTCGGTTGTTTGGTTGGATCATAGAGCGGTTTGGACCCTTGGGGGTATTTTGGTCTTTTGGCTACCCGGGCAGGATTTGTGATTTTCAGGGCTTCGAGGTAGCTCCTGCCTTTTTCGAGGCTTGTTTGTTGTTGGCTGCGAGTCCCTAGATGTTTGGGCTAGTCGGTTGGATGCTCGGTTGTGGTTTGGGCTTTGGCAAAGTGATGGTTGGTTGTGTGCTTCCTTTGGGATTCGAGCCCGGGCCCTTAGTGTTGCTTTGGGAGTTGGATTAAAGTGAGTTTTATTTATTGGAATAGATTGCTTCGGTCGGGTCTCGAAGGAGGAAGCCAGGAAATGGGATTTTAAGGTTTTGATTTGGATAAAAGTGGATAAGGATGGATAAAATGAGATAAAAATCCCATTTTTCCCTTTTTTCCCATTTTCCTTTTATTTCCCATTTTCTTTTATTTTATTTTCCCAAAATCCATTTTCTCTCTCTCTCTCTCTCTCCCCGAGCCCCCACCTAGCCGAGTACCTTTGGTCGCCCAACCAGGCCCGGCCCGCTCGCCTAGCCCGAAGCGGCCCGACCCACCAGACGCCTCGCCTCGCACAGTCGCCAACCGAGCCCTCGCCCGCAGTGTGATGCCAAAGATCGCCGAGCCTCGCCCAGCTCGTGTCCGTCCGCACTCGAGTCGTCCTGCACTGTGCCTTGTCGCGTGCCCTCGCCCCAGCCCGAGCATCGTGTCACCCAGCTTCTAGCCGCGTCGCCCAGTGCCGAGCCCAGCTCGAGTCGCGCGTCCCCGCGCCCGTGTCGCTCGCCCTCGCCCTGTAGCTTGCCGAGCCGCGCCGCTTGTCGAGCCCAGTCCTTGCCTCTTCCCTACTCGCCCGCGCCCGGCGCTCAGAGCCAATGGCGCGCGGCGCCCATCCTGCGCTGTCGCGCCGTTTCTTTGCCTAGCTCGTGCAGCCGGCTCGTTCGCTTGTCAGCCGCGCCTCGTGAGTTTCTCCTGAGCCGAGCCCTATTTATTTTATTGTATTTAGGCCTATTTTATGATTATTGATGTGTTTGTTTGGCTCGCTATAGGTTGCTCGGGTTCGATCGCAGTTAATTTTATTGTGTGTTGTTGCCTTCCACTGTAAGGATTTCTTCTTTGGAGTTGTGTAGGCCCTGCGATATTTTTCATGATATGCCTTGCTTGTTTGCTGACTGTTATGAGCATGTTAGAGATAGAGCAGTTTGATTGATTTCTTGCAAGCATGTTTGCCTGATTTTACATGTTAGTGCCATGCTAGGTTTGTTCTGCCAGCATGCTTATGATTCCTACTTAAGATCGTAGTATCATGCTAGGTAAATGTGATTGATGTCGGTCTTTGTTTGCTATCCAGGAATCATTGATTTTTACTCTGTACTCTTAGATAGAGTTGTAGGGTTTGTCATCATCCAGAGGCTGAGCGGACATAACGTACTTTGTCCCCACTGATCGTGAGTAAAGTACTAATTACTCAGTAAGAATCCCCAACCGGGGTACAATACGATATACATGGTCATCTAGCAGAAAGGTATGCAAGCTATGAATATAAACACAGAAGAGAGCACATAGCTTAAATCCACACATAAACTTCGGATGCCAACTTAGGGTCTTACTCCGGGATAATCCACCTCATGATACGATCCTCTACGAGAAACAAGTCTCGGCCTTAGCCTGTCTACTGCCGATACGAAAGGTGCACTAAACTCAAGATCTCGAGGAGCTCTCCGGTCGGCACTGTAAAGAGCGTGTGTGCTCACCGCATGCTACTGCAAACCATGGGGGGTGCCGGGTCTAGTGGCAAGCTGCCCAGGTCCAGTCACCATGCCTAACTAAATCTCTGGATTGGTGTCACTGACATAGGGGTGTGAGACCTGGACACTTGAACTATGTCAGCCTGAACCACCGCACCTGAGGCTAAGGAACCGGTCGTGGTAGGCTTACACGAGGAAGTCGTCCTTGCCCTAACATGTGGCAATCAAGGGCTACGGCCGAACAAGCTGAGGACGTGCCGACTACCGGGGACAAGGCAATGCCATGTCATCATCCCGACCGTTGGGGCATTTAACAGTCTGCCACCCTCACCCAAGATTGCAGGGCCTGCCGTAAGGGTTAGCTAAACCCTAACGTTGGATCAGGGACGGGGTACCGCCTCGTACGTCCCTGCCGTTGATGCAAGTTACGTTATGCATCCTGGCCTGTATGATGCTACCTACCATATCTCAAACCTATAAACAGATACAACAAACAATCCAATACGTGCTCAACAGATACAACGAACCTAGCATGTTACTACGAAGCAAGAACAAATAACGAGTATGCCAGAACAGAACAACCTAGCATGGACTAACATGAGAAACAACATAAGAAATCATGCCTGTCGGGAATTCAGAACAGAGCACCTATCATTAAACATGCTGATAAACACAAACAAGCATATAAACAACAATCACATATAATATCGCAGGGCCCACACAACTCCGGTAATAAATCCTTACCTTGGTCGGGAGGCAACTACACACAAGAATTCCTCAGCTGCGATCGATCCCAAGCTAGCTAATGAGAACCTAACAAGCACAACAATAATCATAATCCATAGGCCTAAGCATAATGAAACAAATAGGGCTCGGCTCGGGAGCACTCACACGGCACGGGCGACACGGGTGCTGGGCGCTGCGGGCGTGCTGGACAGGCGATGGCACGACGCTGGGGAGATGGGCTGCAGGCGAGACAATGGCCCACGGGGCAAGGGCTCGTGGGAGAGCGACTCGACGGGCTGGCTGCGACCGGGTTGCTGCTGGCAATGCGCGTGCGACCGCAGGGCTAGACACTGGGCTGCTCGGCTGGGCGACGGGCTGAGCGACGGCACTGCAGGGGACGATGGACCTGCTGCTGTGCGTGCGACAAGGGCAACGGGCTGCTGCTGGGCTTCTCTCGGCTAGCTACAATAAAACACACACAACACACCTCTTCTTTTCACTCGGCCAGCAAGAACACCAAACAGAGAAGGAGAAGAGAACGATAAATCTTACCCGGAAAGATGATCGAACGACGGGCTGCTAGGGAGATGGAACTCGTCTTGGAGCTTGGGAGAGAAAAGCTTGGGCGGCCAAGAAGCTTTTGGAGAAGAAAGACAAAAAACCTAATTTCCTTTCATTTGAACAAATGCACCAAAACCCAAAGGACTCAAGGCTAACTAAGATATGCCGCAGAAAGAGTAACAAGAGCTCCCAATAGCTCAACTGGCATGCAACCCAACAAGCTTCCTGGAGACTCGAGTTCGAAACCCAACAACACCACTTTTAAGTCTCAATTTTTCTTTTGCATCTCACCATGCCCAAACACATCCACAAAGCATCAAAATCCTACTTAAGTCCATCCCATAATTTTTAACAACTGGAAAAGACATAAACGGCCCTGACGGCCCGACCAAATTACCAAAATACCCCTAGGGCATACCTGGAATACAGGGATGAAAACCTGGGCCGTTACATTGGTTGCAAGTCTTCATACCATGGTGAAGGTTGTAGAGGATTTGCAAGATAGAGATAGTTGGTTTGAAACGAATAGGCAAATGTCCCATTTCTTGCAGGGTTTTTAACCATTGAAGTGTTGGATATGACGATCAGATTCCAATAGTTGCTTAGGTTAGGGCAACGATTGGGCTTTTGGTGGCTGTGCATTCTCTGCACACTGTTGGATCAAAACGTTTGCGATTCGGCTGCTCGATATCCACCCGTAATTAATAATTGATATGATGGTAAAAGAGATTTACTCATTTATTGAAATTCAAAAATTGCAGTGAAAAATAGTAAGCGAAAAATAAATAAAGCATTAAATTAAGATAAACTTCTAGCATAAGTAAATAGGAAATATTAAAACTTAGCATGCATGGAGCAAAAATTAAAGGGTACAGATACGCTCTGGCTCCATTAGCATGCTTGCGCGTTTATTCTTCAGCTAATGCGAATGAAGATATTCAGCATTGAACATCCTCATTCCAGTAATGCTTCAATCTTTGGCCATTTACTGCAAATTCATTTCTAGTGGCTTCGTTCTTGATCCACACTACTCCTTCCGCTTTTACCTGTGTAATGTAAAATGGTCCAAACCACTTGGATCTGAGCTTTCTTGGGAACAAACGAAGTCTAGAGTTAAATAATAACACTTGTTGTCCAACCTTAAAAGTACGAGGGGTCAGCCGTCGATCATGCCATCTTTTGGTTTTTTCCTTGTATAACTTTGTATTTTAGTATGAAAAGAGCTATGCTCTTCTTAGTTGAGCAATTGCATCATTCTTACTACTCCAGCTTTTTGAAGATCTAAATTTAATCTTTTTATCGCCCATAAAGTTTTATGCACTAGCTCGATTGGTAAGTGACAGGCTTTCCTGTACACTATCCTATAAGGTGATATATTCAGTGGAGTTTTCAATGCTATTTTATAAGCCCAAAGTCCATCATCTAATCGAGTGGACCAATCCTTTCGGTTAGGTCCCACAATTTTCTCAAGAATTCCTTTTATTTCTCGGTTTGAGATTTCAGCTTGTCCATTGGTTTGTGGATGATATGGAGTCGCAATGTGATGCTTGATGATGTACTTGTGCAGCACATGTGACATTGCTCTATTTATAAAATGTGTCCCTTCATCACTGATGATTACTCGTGGCGTTCCAAACTTTGTAAAAACATTCCTGTGAAGGAATCTTATAACAGTTCTTGCATCATTCTTAGGTGTAGCCACTGCTTCAATCAACTTTGACACGTAATCAACCGCTAACAAAATGTACAAATTTCCACTTGAAGGAGGAAATGGACCCATGAAATCGATTCCCCAGACGTCAAATAATTCAACCTCTAAAATCGAAGTCAATGGCATTTCATCCCTTTTTCCTATGTGTTCCCTTCCGCTGGCATTTATCGCATGTCTTTGCATAGTGATGCTCATCCTTAAATATGCTAGGCCAAAAGTAGCCACATTGGAAAATCTTTGCTGTAGTTCGCATTCCTCCGAAATGTCCTCCGTAAAGCGATGCCTTGCATGACTCCAGTATTGCGTTGTTCTCATGTTCTGCTACGCATCGGCATATTATCCCATCAACACATTGCCTATAAAGATATGGTTCATTCCAGAAATAGAATTTCGTGTCATGGAAGAAGCATTTTGCTTGCTGTTGCGTCATCTGGGATGGAATGATATGGCTTGCTAAGTAATTGATAATGTCTGCGAACCAATGGGCATTCCTTTCTTCTATTACTTTCAACTCAAAAACTTGCTTGTCAGTGAATTTTTCTGAAATGTTGAGCATAGTTGTGTCAGGATATGTGACCTCGAGTCGTGATAGATGATCTGTAATGTAACGGCTCAGTTTTCTATTTCGGTTTCCCAAGAGTTTTCGGGACATTATGCGGATGTTCGGTTGGGCCGTTAGAGCTTTTTAACCTTTAAGGGTATTTTGGTCTTTTTCCCCCCGATCAGGGTTTTGATGATTTTCAAGATTTCAGGGCCATTCCTGCCTTTGTCGAAGCTTAATGGTTGTTGGTTGCAAGACCCGAGAGGTTTGGGCGGGTTGTTTGGAAGTTTGAAGGTGTTTTAGAAAATGGCAAAATTATTTATAATTTTTGGTGCTTCCATTGGGATTTGAGCCCTTGCCCTAAATGGTCTTTGAGAGTTTGTAGGAAATGAGAGTTTTACTATTAAGTAAGTTTGCTTGGGCCGGGTTTTGAAAGTGGATGCTTTGGGAAGGGATTTTAGGCCTTTTAAATTAGGAAAAGGAAGGAAAAATCAAGAAAATCCCTCTTCCCCTTGTTTTGGCAAGATTCTCTCTCTCTCTCTCTCTCTCTCTCTCTCTCTCTCTCTCTCCTAGCCGACCTCACCAAGAACCCAAACCCTAGCCGCTAAGCCCAGCCGCCATGCCCAGATCGCACCAGCCTGCTCATCCCTGTCGAGCCAGCCGCACCAGCCTGCTCATCCCTGTCGAGCCAGCCGCACCAGCCTGCACCGCCCAGCCATGCCCAGATCGCACCAACCCAAGGTCGCCCAGCGACCACTCGGCCCAGCTCTCCCGGACGCCTGATCGCCGCCCATGCCCAGCGCGCCCGCCGTCAGATCTGCCTCGCCCAGCCAGACGCGCCGCGCCGTTCCGCACGAACCGCCCAGACGCGCGCGCGCGCTCGCTGCCATTGTTTGCCCAGCCGCCTCGCCCGCGCGCCCGACCCAGCGTGTTCGCTCGCCTGCGACAGCCCGCGTCTGCGGGCCCGTGCCGCTTCGTCGCGTCGCCCGCCAGCCGCGCGCTCCTCGCTCCTCGTCGCATCGCGCAACCCAGCGCTAACGCCCTTCCCTGCCGCGCGCGCGCGCCGGCGCGCCAATAGAAGCGCCCGAGCCAGCGCCCAGCGCGCCAGCAGCGCGCTACCGCTTGTCTCTTGCCGGACGGACGAACTGCCTTGCCGTGCGGGTTGGGGCGTGGCCTTGTGTCTTCTCGGTCGGTAATTCCCGAGGCTTTTTCCTTTGGGCCCTAGGCTATTGGCCGCTGTTTATTTAATTAGGTTGTTTTAATTAAAATGCTTAGGTTGCTCGGTTTCGCTTTAAAGCTCGAGGGTCATTATTTGATTGTGAAAGTTATTTCCGCTCGTTTCCAGGTAAGGATTCCTTACCGTGGTTGTGTGGACCTTGCGATGCTTTCTTGAATGTGCCTTATATGCATGTTTACTTTTATGGACATGATTAGTGGATAGGATGACTTGTGATTGCATTTCCGCTAGCATGTTTGCTTGTTTGTACATGTTAGTGCCATGCTAGGATTGTTCTTCCAGCATGCTTGAGATTCCTGCTTTAAGATCGTAGTATCATGCTAGGTTATGTATGATTGATGATGATTATGTATGTTTAGCCAGAAATCGTTTACTCTATACTCTAGCTAGTGTGTTAGGGCTGTCATCATCTAGAGGCTGAGAGCGGACATAACGTACCTTGTCCCCACCGGTCGGGAGTAGAGCGAAGCATAACGTACATTGCTTCCCCCCGGCAGCCGATGTGGATTTAGCTACCACATCGGCATAAGCCTAGTTTGTAGCCTGCTAGAGCGGAACCCTACCAACGGTGCAAGCCTGCCTTGGCCGGTTCTTAGCTTCCGTGTCGGTGGTACAGTGCCGCACAGATGAGTGCCGAGGGCCTCGCACTCTCGTGTTCGGTGACACCGCTTCGAGTCTTTAGGCATGCGACTGGCCCGCGTAGTTTGTACTTAGGCCCCCACATTTACGCCGGTTGCAAAAAGATGCGGTGTGCGCGCGCACACGCGTTAGTCGCCGGTTCGGAGAGCTCCCGGGCTAATGTTCGTGAGTACACCAGTTCCTTCTGTTTAGAGAGCGGACTTCGGGTACTCTCCCGATAGTCCAGATTTATAGCGAGGGTAAGAGGCCCCTTGAGGACACCCATTGGGATTGGCTTTTGAGTGATCATATGGTCGAGGAGAAAGACCTCGAGGGTGTCGACATCTTTGGGATCGGTTTTGAGTGATCAATTGGCCGAGGGAGAAAGACCCTCGGAGATGTCCCGGGATTGGTTATGAGAGCCAATCATTAGGCCGGAAGTAGGAGACTTCCGAGGATTCCGCCGCCTTGTAAGCTCGTTGAGCTATGATGCGTGTTGGTAATCTGTTTGCATGTATACTAGGGTGCTAGATGATTGATGTATCGTATTGTACCCCGGTTGGGGATTCTTACTGAGTATGTTTATACTCACCCTTATTTCTGTGATTTTCCACCAGGTAACTAGGGACAGCACCGGGACGGCTAGCGGAGGGAGCTGAATGATCATGGGAGCCGCCGGCACTCTGTCTTTATTGTTTGCATATTTGTTCAGCATGTAGATGGACAGGAGTCCTAGGGGAAACATTATTAAAAGTTGTTTGAACTGTTTTGAATGTTTTATATATAAACTGGCCAGGCTTGTTTTACTTCGTTGGTTTTTCTTAAACAAAACTGTTGATTATGTTTTAAGCATTCCCCGTTTCTAAATGTTTGAAAGGTTTTAAATATGAGCACTAAACCGCTTGATGAAGTATAAAGTTTTCGGATTCCCATTAAAAACAAAACATTCAAGATTCATTCAAAACGATAAAGTCTACTGAAACCTGTCCCTATCTCCAAGCACCTGTTTCACAGACAAATACATTTCCAACAGTTTACTCTTATCAGAGATTTTATTAAAAACATTTAAAACATCCTCAAATTCAACAAAGCTGGAATCCACAATTCATTCAGAAAACATCCTAGGGCTCCGTGCCCGGCTACATGCATTCAGGGGAAAAATAACGATAAGAGTCATAACATAAGAAACGTTAGAGATGACAGCAGGATTCCATGATCACAGCTCCTCCTTCACCATCATCCTGCCTCTCGCGCCTTGGTTACTGTGGAAAACCACAAAATAAGGGTGAGTAACGAATTACTCAAGAAGAATCCCCAACCGGGTACAATACGATATACATGATCATCTAGAAGAATGTATGCAAGCTATGAATATAAACACAGAGCGGAGCACATAGCTAAGTCCACACTTGGACCTCGGATGCCAACTCAGGGTCTTAGTCCGGAAATACCACAACACACTATACGCCCTATACGGGAAACAAGTCCCGGCCTTAGCCTCTCATCGTCGATCACGAAAGGTGCACTCGCTCAAGATCCCGAGGAGCTCTCCGGCCGGCGTTGTAATGAGCGTAAGCGCGCACCGCATGCTACCGCAAACTCTGGGGGTGCCGGGTCTAGTGGCAAGCGCCCGAGTCCAGCCACCATGCCTAACTAAATCTCCGGATCGGTGTCACTAACATAGGGGTGTGAGACACGGACACGTGAACTATGTCGGCTGTACCACCGCTTTGAGGCTAAGGAACCGGTCGTGGTAGGCTTACACCGTGAAGCGGTCTTTGCCCTAACAGTGGCAATCAAGGGCTACGGCCAACACGGCTGAGGACGTGCCAACCGCGAGGACGAGGCAATGCCAAGTCATCATCCCGACAGTGGGGCATTTAATGATCCGCCACCCTCACCCAAGATTGCAGGGCCACCGTTAGGGTTAGCTAAAACCCTAACGGGATCGGGGACGGAGTACCATCTCGTACGCCATCATCGGGGATGCAAGTTACGTTATGCATCCGGCCCGGATGATGCTACTTACCTGAACTCTAAACCATAGCAATAATAACAATTCATTCAATGCGGTCCAATACGTGCTCAGCAGATACAAGGAACCTAGCATGATACTACGAAGCAAGAACAGAGATATCGAACATGCGAGAATGGAACAACCTAGCATGGGCTAACATGAGAAACAATACAAGAGTTCATGCGATCAGGGAATTGAACAGAGCACCTAGGGCTAAACATGCTAATAATCATACACAGGCATACAAAACAACAATCACAAATATACCGCAGGGCCCACACAACTCCGGTAAGAAATCCTTACAAAAACCTACATAAATCCATCCAATAATTTTAGTACCTGGAAAAGACACAAACGGCCCTGACGGCCCGACCAAATTACCAAATTACCCCTAGGGCATACCTGGAAGACCAGGATGAAAAACCTGGGTCGTTACACCAGGAGTTGGGTACAAAAGAGGTTGTAGGTTGTTAAGGGCTACCGCGCTCGAGTTCCCGCGTTTGTGTTGTGGCCTTGTGAGCCAGTTTGTTGGTAGAGTGATTTGACTACCCTTGAGTTTCCTTGGTAAGAGTAGAGTTGGCATCGATGATGCGTGGTTGGTCCAGCGTGGGAGCCATGTGTTGGATGGATTGTGCGGAGCACATTTGGTGGACACATTGGTATGAGGTTGTTAGCTTGGTGTGGTTATGCTCTTGTAGAGTGAGTTGGCCAATGTGGCGTTTCGTGGTGAGTTGACCCCAAGTGGGTTTGAACTCTTGTTGCTCCCTTGCTAGTTGTGGCTCTTCTTGGAGGCAAAGGTTGCCTTTTGTTAGAGTTCGTGTTGGATCTTAAGGAATCAAGTTGGAGTGTGTGCACTTGCGGTGTACTTTTGTGTAACTCGTTCTGTGGGGTATGTTTTGGGAACCACGAAGGATTCGGGTTGAGAAACCAAAGTGCTCGATTTCGAGGAGTTAGGGCTTTAGTTCTTGGCAAGTGCCCTAACTTTGGTTTGAGGAGGTTCTTGTCTTGCATTGTAGTCGGGTTATTGCGTAGGCAAGTTATGCTAGTTGGCCCTTGACCTGGGTAGATGCATTTCTTGTTGATCGATGGTTGGAGTTCAGTTGGAACTAAACAAGGGCGGTGGTAGCAAAGTTGCGTAGTTTTTGACCGTCATTGCTAAGAGTGTTGATCGGATCCCTACCCTGGGTAGAAGCTACAATGTGGTCGATGCTTGAGTTGGAGGCTGACACATTCTGTAGTATTTCTGGTCTTCTTGGTTTTTCGAGGAGTTGGAGCGCGCCAGCATAGTTGAAATGCTGGAGAGAGAGTTGTGCCCGTGTAGCCAGTTGTCTGTTAGACCGTTTGACGGCTGTGTGTGTCGGAGGGTGATCGGAGGAACCCTAGGTTATGGAGAGCCTCACCAAAGCTCAGCCAGACCCAGGCAGTGTTCCTCGGTTGAGTTGCTGGAAGCTTGTAGTCGGTTGACGAGCTAGTGTTGTTTTAGTACCTCCGCATTGGCTTCGAAACTGTTATCTGTTGGTGCTTGTAGTTGGCCAAGGTTTGGTTCCCATGTTGTAAGAGCTAGCTTGGTTGGAGCAAGCGGGCGTGGCCCTGAGAACTTACTCTTGTTTGGAAGGTTTTAGGAGTTGGCACCTCTTTCGGTGTTTGGATAGATACTGCTAGTTCTAAGTTGGTGGTTCAATCGATTGTGGAGTTTCTGGTTGGAAGATGAGTTAGGCCTAAGCTAAAAGGAGGAAGTCATTTGTTTAGCCAGTTGGACTTGAGAGTTGCATGTCCTTGAAGCGAGCGAGCCGCCGATTGTAAGCTTGAGTTGAGTTACTCAGAGCAAGCCTTTCTCGGGCTTTGCTCACGGTTGTTTGCTTGCGTTTCGTGGTTGGCATTTAGTTGAGCCAAAGTTGAGGGGGTTGGCATAGAGGTGTCGTGGCATTGGTTGGTTAAACCTTTGAGTTTTTATCCTCGAGGTGTTGAGTTGCAAGTAGCCGTGTGTGTGTTTTATTCCTTGCTACTCGAGATTTCCGAGAAAGGTATGTTGTTTGTTTTCCTGTCTGGCGATATTCTCTTAGGCCAGTGGCTGATCGGATTGCATTGGAAAGTTGTTGTCGGCCGATGAGGGGCTCTAGTTTATTAGTTTGGCTGAGTGGAGCCTGTTCCTGGACCTTGTCCCTTCAGGGGTGGCCGTAGCTGAAGTTTCAGCTAGTGTGAATGGGGTTAGCTGTCTGGTGAACCAGGTATGTGCCCTTGGCTTGAGTGCGTCGGTGCTCTTCAAGATGGTTGCTTAAGTGTTGTGGACGCATTCTAGTTGGAAAAGTTTGCCTTTGGGATCGGCCGCCAGATGGTGGTTCGATTGGATTTCGTTAAGGCTTATAGGCAACCATTGGAGTTCGTTGGTCTCTTGTGAAGTAAGAGTAGGCTGACTGGTTTCTGGAACTCGAGAGGTTCAGTTGGTTGGCCAGCATGGTGTAGGGTTGAGATTGTTTGTTAACAGCTGTGAGTATTAAGAGGAGTTACGCCGGTGCGTGGCGTAGAATTTTAGAGCATGTGACCCGTCCACAAGTTTGCTAAGAGTAGCGTCGTGGAGAGGCGTTCTGAGTTGGGTCAGCAGGGATAAGTGAGCTCTAGGGTTGTGAGACTGTCTGAGAGTTGATGCGAGTTTGAGGATGTGGCATACCGACTAGCACTATCGCATCTTTTTCTTCGAAGCTCAGTGTATGTTAAGTTTTGGTTGAGATAGTTTGTGGCAGACTCGATGTCTTTATGGCTTGAGCCTTTGGAAACCCAAGAGGGTTGGGGTTTCGAAGAAGGAGTAGTGTTGGCCTGACAAGGAGTTTGGTTGGTTAAGGATCAGTGGAGTTTTCCTAGAGTTATTTCGTCTTAGGACTTTCGAGGACGAAAGTCTTAAAAGGAGGGAGTATTGTAACGGCCCAGTTTTCTATTTCGGTTTCCCAGGTATTTCCGGTTCATTATTCGAATGTTCGGATGGGTCATTACTGCTATTTTTAACCCTTAGGGGCGTTTTGGTATTTTTGCCCCCGGTCAGGGTTTTGTGGATTTTGAGGACTCCAGGGTCACTCCTACCTTTGTCGAGGCTTGATTATTGTTCGTTGCAGGACCCAAGAAATTCGGGCTAGTTGTTTGGAAGTTTGGAGGTGTTTTGGTAATTAGCAAAATTATTGTTAATTAGAGTGCTTCCTTTGGGAATTGAACCCTTGACCTAACGGTTATTAGGAGGCTTGATTTAAATGGGTTTTATTAAATGGAAAATAATACGTAAGCTAGGACTCGAAGGAGGAAAGCCTTGGGAAGGGATTTTGAACCACCCAAAACCTATTTAATTTAGGAAAAAGGAAAAGAAAAGAGAAAAACCCTTATTCTTTCTCTCTCTCTCTCTCTCTCTCTCCTTGCTGACCTCACCAAGAAACCCAACCGAGCCGCACCGAGCCACCAAAGGCACCAGAAGAAGCAGCCACTGTCGCCACGGCCGGCCGAGCGCCCAGACGCGCCCAAAGACGGCCTGCACTGTCGCCACAGCCGGCCAAGCGGCCAGACGCCCAGCCACGATACCGTGCATCGCGCCCAGACGCCCCGCCAGCCTGCTCGCGTCGCGCCTGCGAGCCCAGTCCGTGTCGCCTTGCCGACCGCGCGCGCCTGTTTCCTGCCGCGCCACCGCGCCCGTGTCGCGTGCGGCGCCGTCCTGCCGCGCCAAGGCGCCTAAGGCCAGTGGCGCCAGATTGCTCGCCTCTGCCGCCCAACCTGCCTGCCCCTTGCTGCCGAGAGCCTGATTTTTGCCAAAAAAGTTGGGCCGAGACCTTGTGCCCTCTCGTTTGGTAATTCCCGAGCCTCCACTCTTTTGGACCCTAAGCTGTTGGCTGCTGTTTATTTAATTAGGTTGTTTTTATTAAAATGCTTAGGTTGCTCGGTTTCGCTTTAAAGCTCGAGGGTCATTATTTGATTGTGAAAGTTATTTTTGCTCGTTTCCAGGTAAGGATTTCTTACCCGGGGTTGTGTGGACCCTGCGAATACTTGTTAGCATATTGATTTTTCATAACTGTATGAGTTTCTAGTGGATAGGCTTCATGTTTGCTTCTGATTCATGTTCGAGTTAAGTTTGTATTCCGTTAGTTCCGTGTTAGGTTTTGACATGTTAGGTTTAGTATAGAAGATAGTAGGAGGGTCTAGTGTAGGTCCCGCTCGGGTAAGACCCCGATGGACAGCCGAAGGTGTAAGGCCCGATGGGCATCCTAGGTGTGTAAGTCCCCACTGGGCATCACTGATTCTGGAGGTGTAAGGCCCGATGGGCATCCTAGGTGTGTAAGGCCCCACTGGGCATCACTGATTCTAGAGGTGTAAGGCCGATGGGCATCCTAGGTGTGTAAGGCCCCACTGGGCATCACCGATCCCTAGGGTGTAAGGCCCCACTGGGTATCACTGAAACCTAAGTGTGTAAGGCCCCACTGGGCATCACTGTGTCCTAGGTTGTGTAAGGCCCGAAGGGCATCCAAATGTAGGACTTAGGAGAGGATGTAGACGGAAGCCCTTGAATAGGCTCGCTCTAGAAGTAGCTCATAGCCTAATTCAACCGTTTTGCTCTAAGCCATTGTTTTATTTGCATGTATACTATGGTGCTAGATGACTGATGTATCGTATTGTACCCCGGTTGGGGATTCTTACTGAGTATGTTTATACTCACCCTTATTTCTGTGGTTTTTCCACCGGGTAACTTGGGACAGCACCAGGATGGCTAGCGGAGGGAGCTGTTTGATCATGAGGGCTGCCGGCACTCTGTCGTTTATTGTTTGCATTTATTTATTCAACATGTAGATGGACAGGAGTCCTAGGGGAATGATGTTAAAGTTGTTTAAACTGTTTTGAATGTTCTTTTATAAATACTGGCCAGGCTTATTTTACCTAGATTGGATTTGCTTATGAAAATTGTTGGATATGTTTTAAGTGTTCCCCGTTTCCAAATGTTTTGAAAAAGTTTTAAATATGAGCACTAAACCGCTTGTTGAAATATTTAACTTGCATGCTGAGTGAGGACCTAGGTTTAGGACCGTATTCCAGGTCGGGTCTTTACAGTAAGCTCTCGTCTTTTCCTCTTTTTCTTCCAGTTTCCATTCGTTTCATCTCCATTTCGGCCTTATTGCTGCCCTTGTTCGTCCGAGACAGTCCTTGCAGCCGTCCATACGCACTAACAGCAACTCGCACTCTCGCCTCGCTGATCCGCGCTGCCACCCCTGCCACCGGTCGCGCCATCGCAACCCAGCCCTGCAGCGCCCCATCGCCGATTGTAGCCCCTCCCGATCGCCCCCTCGCCCGCAGCCTGTCCATCACCGATCGAAGCCCCTCGCACGTCGCCGCTCGGCCATCGCAGAACAGACGCGACGCCGCGCCAATGAGCGCGCGCAGAGCAGCAACGAGACACACGCGACTTCAGCGCCCTGCCGCTGCGCGCGAGAGTGGCCGATGCTCACCCCGTGTCATACGCCCTTGTCGAGCCCTACCTCTCAAGCCCGCGAGTACCCGTCAGCACACCAGCTCTCTGTCGTGTGCCTTGCAGCTGAGACACCCCTGGTGCTTGGCCGAGTTGTGTGAGTTGCTTCTGACCGAGCCGAGCTTCTGTTGTATTTTATTTAGGCCCTATTGTTAGTGATGTAATTACTGTTTGTTTGTTAGGGTCCGTTAGCTAGGTCGTGTTCGTTTGTAGCTCGGGATTCCTCTTGTGTGTTTGTTTGTCTTCTGATTCAGGTAAGGATTTCTTACTGGAGTTGTGTGGGCTTGCGATATTTCTGTGATTGTTGTTTGTATGTTTGTTTATGATTACCAGCATGTCTAGTTGTTAGGTGCTTTGTTCTGAATTCCGACTGGCATGATTCTCGTGTTTATTCTCATGTTAGTTCCATGCTAGGTTGTTCTGCTCTCGCATGTTCGTATTCTGTTATGTTTGTAGTACCATGCTAGGTTCATTGATTCTTCTGAGCATGTGTTGGTATGTTTTGCTGCTAGCTGTTTATAGCATAGTGTTCTGATAGGTAGCATCATCCGGGCGAGGATGCATAACGTAACTTGCATCCGTGGCAGGGACGCGCTTGGCAATACTCCGTCCTTGATCCGTCGTTAGGGTTTAGCTAATCCCAAAGGCAGCCCAGTTATAATCTTGGGTGAGGGTGGCAGACTGTTAAATGCCCCAACGGTCGGGGGAATGACGAGGCCTTGCCATGTCCCCGGCAGTCGACACGACCTCAGCGTGTTGGCAGTAGCCTTTGATTACCACCTGATAGGGCAAGGTCCGGTTCTTGGTGTAAGCCTACCATGGACGGTTCCTTAGCCTCAGGTGTTGTGGTACAGGCTGACATAGTCATAGTGTCCTGGTCTCACACCACTATGTTTAGTGACACAGATCCAGAGATTCTTTTAGGCATGCGTACTGGACCAGGGCAGCCTGCCTTAGACCCAGCACCTCCCTGGTTTGCAACAGCATACGGTGCGCGCGCACGCTCATTACAGCGCCGACTGGAGAGCTCCTCGGGATCTTGAGTTCAGTGCACCTTTCGTATCGACAGTAGTAGTAAAGCTGAGGTCGAGACTAGTTTCTCGTAGAGTACCGAATTTCGATGTAGTTCCCAGAGTCAGACCGTAAGATGGCATCCGTTGTATTTATGTATGGATTAAGTAAAGTGCTCTCTTCAGTGTTTGTATTTATAGCTTGCATACATTCTGCTAGATGACCAGTTGTATCGTATTGTTCCTCGGTTGGGGATTCTTACTGAGTAATTCGTTACTCACCCTTATTTTGTGGTTTCCAAAGGGAACCAGGGCGCGAGATAGGATGGCTGAAGGAGGAGTTGCTGATCATGGAATCCTGCTGTTTTATAAACTCTGAGTTTATGCTTTATGTTTTTGACCTCTGAATGCATGTAGTTGGGCACGGAGCCCTTAGGATGTTTTTGGATTGTATCTGGATTCTGTCTTTTATTGAACCTATTTGGAACTGAATGTTTTTAAATAAAATCTCTGATCAAAGTATGTTTGAACTGATTTTAGCATGGAACAGGTGTTTGGAAACAGGGACAGGTTTCAGGATGTTTTATAATTGTTTGTTAAATGAATGGTTGCAAGTTTTACATTTTATTCAGAATCTGGATGACAATCTTGCATAACATATTTAAGTTTTAAAAGCATGCATTGAGGTAAAGGCCTAGGTTAGGACCTCTTTCGGGACGTGTCTTTACATATACTTACTGTTAGTGTTGAACTATGCTAGCTCTAGGTTGTGTAGCCATAGGTTTTCTGGTTAAGATTATCTAGGACTAGCCCACTGTGTGTTGTCCAAGGTTGGCACAGTGTGTTGCTGATCGGGTTTGCTCAAGACTAGCCCAGTGTGTTGTTGTCCCCTATTGGCCCAATGTGTGCTGGAAGGTATGAGCCGGACTAGCCCAGTGTGTGCTGTCTCTTTGTTGGCCTAGTGTGTGCTAACAGATTATCCAGTATTGGCCCAGTGTGTTGCAAATCCCGGTCTAGCCCAGTGTGTGCTGCCCGAGTTGCTCAGGACTAGCCTAGTGTGTTGTTGTCCCTTGTAAACCCAGTGTGTTGCTGACCAGGTATGAGCAAGACTTGCCCAGTGTGTGCAGTCCAGGACTAGCCCAGTGTGTTGTTGTCCTTTATTAGCCCAGTGTGTGCTAACCTTGTTTGTTATAGTGATAGAGCTTTTGAGATTACTTAACTGTTTCTCATGTTTGTTAGCCTAGTGTGTGCTAACCCTCTCTAGCTATGAGCATAGACCTTTGATGTTGTTCATCCTGCTGTTTATAACTGTTGAGACTGCCATGTTGTTGTGTATTGCTTGTATGTTAGGATGTTAGAGGATTTATCTTGCGTATTGTACCCCGGTTGGGGAATCCTTACTGAGTGTTTTTATACTCACCCTTTATGTGGTTTTTCCACCAGGTAACTTGGCACTGCATCGAGGTGGCTAGAGGGGGAGCTGGATGATCACTGGAAAAGGCGCTGCATCTTTCGTTCTTGCATATTTATGTAGTAGAACTGTTTTACCTAAAACTTGTAATGTTTTAATTGAACTTTGGCCAGAGGCTAAATCATTTGTAATGTTTCCAGTTTGAGATGTTTTTGATAACTTGATTCTTATAATATGGATGTTTGGAAATAAGTTGTTTAAAGTGGTTTGAAAATTGAACTGCATCCTTAAGTAAAGGCCATTTTGGACCACATAGCATGGCCTAAGAAACTGCGCATGCTGACCGGACGATTCCACTGCTAATATATTGGACAATAACTATTCTTATGTGAAACACACTTGGAATTACTTACGCGCAAGTATACACGGTCGGGAATTGCAACAAGTAATAAGTATATAAATTTATCGATCCCACAGAGATTGATGTCTAGAGCGAATACCACTTAAGTTAGAGTCATGCGAAAAAGTAATTAAGAATATATTGTTGAGTGGTTTGGTTTTTGTTTAATAAAATAAATAAAATTCAGAAAAAAAATACTAATGCAAGCAATGAGTAATGCTAATTATGTATTCCTAGATAAGGCTAAGAGCGCGGACTAGCCAATAAGTGTCTTACTTCCCTAACAATTATCACTTCCGTGACTCATGATTTATGCTCAAACCAGCTTCCGCTATGAACACCATACTTAGCACAGGGCGACATAAGCAGTAGTGAGGTTATTCCTAACTCCCTAAATGCTAAACAGTTGTTCATGCAACCTAAAGCGTACTGGATCAACATGTGATTCCTCTTTCAATTCTTCACAAGGTACATGCTTGGGTAGCTAATCAACACATATTTTTATGAATAAACATTCAACATTGTAAAATTCAAGGACCTAACATGATCTATTCATAAGTGGCCATCATATACTTCTATAATGCAATCATTGTAATAAACACAATATAGAAGTTTAAACCAGATGATTCATTATGACTATGAAATGTTTAAATACTCAACTACTCCTAATAAAAATAGTAAGTGGAATTGGCACGGCTGAAGGTGTGTAGTCTCCTTGTCATCAGTTCCCACAACACCACCATTAGCTTCTCTACAGTAGACTCAAGTCTTGGCTTTAGTCCCTCGATCGGCTTATGGCTAACCGACTAGCTCAATGAATTCCGTTCCTTGCTTTGGTATTTATAGGGTTGAATTTCGTGATCCTCAAGTAGAGGTGAGCTGTGCAAATCATCATCGATGCATATTCCATGATTTTCGTTGAGATTTATTTGATTACCGTCGCATTGATTGCATAATTGATTCTCTGATTCTTTCCTTGGATACGAAACTTTTTCGAACGTAATTCCTTCTTCGTGTTCTGCATCTTCACGAGATCTGGTCGTCGTTCGCAATGTTGTCTTTTTATCGAACCTGCACGAAATCCTGCTAAAAAGCGTTAATTAGGTACAATTGTTTTGCAATTTGCATAGAGCGCAGATTCATGCTTTTGATGCGACATTATGAATGCATGCTGATTTTCTAAGTTATTTCTCTGTATTTCTACTAGGAACGCATATATTCTTTACTTAAATCTTAAAATAATGCAAACTTAGCAGCCTAAATTATGCTTTCTTTGAGAGTTATCACACGCTTTTCACGTTTTGTGGTGGCTCTAATTTTTCTATTGCTTCCACTTTTGCTTGATCAACTTCCATTCCTTTCCTGCAGATTTTGTGCCCAAGAATAATTCCTTTGTTTACCATGAAATGGCACTTCTCCCAATTGAGCACTAAGTGGGTTTCTTCCCATCGGTGGAGCACTTTCTCAAGGTTTTCTAAACAATTATGTAAGGTGTGTCCAAACACTGTAAAATCGTCCATTAAAACTTCCATAACCTCTTCAAGCATATCCGAGAAAATAGACATCATACATATTTGGAAGGTGGCGGGTGAGTTACATAATCCAAACGACATTCTTCTGAAGGCAAATGTTCCATAGAGGTAGGTGAACGTAGTTTTCTCTTGGTCCTTCGGATCTATCGTGATTTGGTTGTATCTAGAATATACATCAAGAAAATAATGCACCCTGTCTGTTGTGTCCCCCACTACATTCTCCTGGAAGTCCTCTGCTTCCTCAATATTGTCCTCAATCGCCAGCCACTTATGCTGTTGCTTGGACATACTAGCTTCTTCCAGCAATACTTCTAGATGGCTGACGTAGAAGTTGTCTTCTATGTTAGGCTACTTCATCAAGTCGAATATTTTGTACTGAATCTGCTGGTCATTTGTCCTTAAGGTGATCGTCCATTTGTAGACATCTACTAATGTGCGCCCAATCCTCAAGAATGGTCGTCCCAGAATGATCGAAACTTCTGGATCTACTTTATAGTCTAAAATAATGAAATCCGCTGGAAAAACGAACTTGTCGACCTAAACCAGTATTTCTTCAATTTTTCCATTAGGGCGAGTTATCAACCTATCAGCAAGCTGAATTGTGACGGTGGTCGGTCTTTCTTCACCTATTCCAAATTTCTTATAAATCATAGGGGCATCAGATTTATGCCAACACCTAAATCGCATACTGCTCGCCCAATGTGATGACTACCGATTTTTATCGAAATGGTAAACTGCCCTTGGTCGACTTCTTTCTTGGGAATTTTATTTTGAATAATCGAACTACACTCCTCGTTTAATGCTACTACCTTGAATTCCTCGAATTTTCTCTTTTCCTTAAGTGCATCCTTCAAGAATTTCATATAGTTAGGCATCTGTTGAAGTGCATCGACTAGAGGTATGTTAATGTGGATTTGTTTCAACATATTCGTGAATTTTTTGAAGTTTCACTCATTTCTCTTTCGTTTAAGCTTTTAAGGGTTCGGTCGTGGTGGTGGTTGGTAAAGAGGTAATGGTTTCTCCTTGTTTCTCCTCCTTTTTTTGTTGTAATGACCTCATCGACATACTTCAATGGCTCTTTTGTTGTTGGAGGGTTCAATGTAACCTTTGTTCCTTGGAAATTCTTGATTTCTCCACTATCACAAATGGTTTTCGGCTTCGTAACTCAACTGCACGAACTTGTTCTTTGCCATTCCGCCTAGCTTATTCCGTATCTGATGGTAATTGTCCTAGATGTCTAGCTTTCAAATCTGCGGCGATTTATCTTAATTGCAGCTCCAACGCCCGAAGTGTTGCTTGCTAAGTCTTTAACATAGTTTGATGTTCCATCATGACCATGTCATTCTTTGCCATGTAATGCTCTAGTGCTGAATCTGTTTGCATAGTCTGCTGATGGTTTCTTCCAGCATTTAGAGGTGTGCGCTGCTGTACCAATTGATTTGTATTGCTACTCTGTCCTCCGCATGAGAATTTTGGGTGTTGCTTCCATCCAACATTGTATGTATTCGAGTAGGGGTTGTATTGCTGGCGCGAGTTAGAATTTCCAATGTAATTGACAAACGCCGAATTCTCACTACACAACTCATACGCATGATCACCCCTATAGAATGGGCATAATTCAAGAGTTGATTCTTCAACTGCGGATACATTTTGAGGTGCGGTCATCTGCACTTTCTTCAGGGTATTAGTTAGCGTAGCCAATTGCACAAAACTCGTACGCATGATCACTTAGCTCGAACTTACTTCCTCCTTTTTCTTGGGTACAACCTTGGCCTACCCTAGGGGCGTGATTCTTAGTGGTTGTTTCGGTTAACTTATAAGCCTGATTGTATGTTCTGTCTATTAAAAAACCTCCTGCTGTTGCGTTAAGAATCGCTTTGTCTGCCTCGTTAGCCCATTATAGAAATGTTTGTTTTGAATCGTATAAGACAGGCCATGGTACGAAAATTTCACTATGAGCTCCTTGTACCGCTCCCATGCTCCTCCTATAGTTTCATTGAGCTCTTGCGTAAAGCTAGTGATTTCATGCCTAGAGTTCATTCTACGAGCACTCGGGTAATATTTCGCTAAGAAACTATAGACCATTTGTCTCCAAGTGTAAGTACTTGGCAATGTATTTATCCAGTATCTGGCCTTATCCCTTAAGGAATATGGGAACAGAAACGGTCGAGTGTCTTCTAAAGAGACGCCGAATTCCTGGTGAGCATTACTAATTGTAAAGACCCGACCCGAATGGGGACCTAATCGAGGCCTTTATCTCAATGCATACTTAAAAACATAGAAAATATTATGCAAGGTCACTTTCCAGATTCTGATTAAAACTAAAAACGGTAAACATCCATTCACAACAAACACAAAATGTCTTGGAACCTGTCTCTATTTCCAAGTACCTGTTCCAAGCTAAATAAAATTTAAAATGTACTCTGATCAGAGATTTAGTTCAAACATTCAAAATCCAAAACAGTTTACATCAGTGTCAGAATCCAGAAAACAACTAGAAAACAACCTAGGGGCTCCGTGCCCAACTACATGCATTCAGAGGACAATAAAAACATAAAGAAATATAAAATCAAGAGTCAGAGTTTAAACAGCTAGTTTCCATGATCAGCAGCTCCTCCTTCAGCCATCTTGTCTCGCACCATGGTTACCTGTGGAAAACCACATAATAAGGGTGAGTAACGAATTACTCAGTAAGAATCCCCAACCGGGGTACAACACGATATAACTGGTCATCTAGCAGAAATGTATGCAAGCTATGAATATAAACACAGAAGAGAGCACATCGCTTTAGTCCATACATAAACCTCAGATGCCATCTTACGGTCTTACGTCGGAAAACTACAATGTTTTACGATACTATACGAGAAACTAGTCTCGGCCTCAGCCTTCCTACTTTCGATACGAAAGGTGCACTGAACTCAAGGTCCCGAGGAGCTGTCCAGTCGGCGCTGTAATGAGCGTGTGCGCTCACCGCATGCTGCTGCAAACAAGGCAGGTGTTGGGTCTAGGGCATGCTGCCTTGGTCCAGTACGCAAGCCTAACAAATCTCTGGATCGGTGTCACTGAACATAGTGGTGTGAGACCAGGACACTATGACTATGTTAGCCTGTACCACCACACCTGAGGCTAAGAAACCGGCCGTGGTAGGCTTACACCAGGAACCGATCCTTGCCCTATCAGGTGGCCATCAAGGGCTACTGCCGACACGCTGAGGACGTGGCGACTGCCGGGGACAAGGCAATGCCTCATCATTCCCCCGACCGTTAGAGCATTTAACAGTCTGCCACCCTCACCCAAGATTTCACTGGGCTGCCGTTAGGGTTAGCTAAACCCTAACGACGGACCAAGGACGGAGTACTGCCTCGCACGTCCCTGCCACGGATGCAAGTTAAGTCATGCATCCTCTCCCCGATGATGCTACTATCAGAATTCTAAGCTATAACTGTAAAGACCCGACCCGAATGGGGTCCTAAACTAGGCCTTTACCTCAACGCATGCTTTAAAACTTAGAAAATAATATGCAAGGTTGTATGCCAGATTCTGATTAAAACTAAAACGGTAAACATCCATTCAAAACAACACAAAATGTCCTGGAACCTATCCCTGTTTCCAAGTACCTGTTCCAGGCTAAATACAATTTAAAACGTACTCTGATCAGAGATTTAATTCAAACATTCAAATCCAAAATAGTTTACATCAGTGTCAGAATCCAGAAAGCAACTCGAAAACAACCTAAGGGCTCCGTGCCCAACTACATGCATTCAGAGGACATTTAAACACAAAAATATAAACATAAGACTCAGAGTTTAATCTGCTGGTTTCCATGATCAGCAGCTCCTTCTTCAGCCATCCTGTCTCGCACCATGGTTACCCGTGGAAAACCACATAATAAGGGTGAGTAACGAATTACTCAGTAAGAATCCCCAACCGGGGTACAATACAATATAACTGGTCATCTAGCAGAAAAGTATGCAAGCTATGAATATTAACACAGAAGAGAGCACTTTACATTAATCCACACAAAAACCTCGGATGCCATCTCAAGGTCTTACTCCAGAAAACTACCACGCGATACGATACTATACGAGAAACTAGTCCCGGCCTCAGCCTTCGTACTGTCGATACGAAAGGGGCACTGAACTCAAGATCCCGAGGAGCTCTCTAGTCGGTGTTGTAATGAGCGTGTGCGTGCACCACATGCTGCTGCAAACCAGGGGGGTGTTGGGTCTAGGGCAAGCTGCTAAAATTATTGGTTGGATTTATGTGAGTTTTTAGGCTTTGTGGATGGGTTTGAGCATGGATAGATGCAAAAGTAAAAATAAAGGATAATTGGGTTTCAGCTAGGATTCGAACCCAGATCTCTGGGAAGGCCTGTGGGGATGCGTGCCAATTGAGCTATGGAGAGCTCTTATTGCTCTTTTCGCGTCATATCTTGGTTAACCTTGGATCTTTGGAGTTTGGGTGCATTTGGTTAAATGAAAAAGAAATTAGTTTTTTGTTCTTCTTCTCCAAAACTCCCATTGCCGTCCAAGCTTGTTCTCCCTAGCTCCCCAAGCCAATTTTCATCCCCTTTGCAGCTCCGTGATTCGATCGTCCTTCCGGGTAAGTTTCTTCGTCTCTTCGTCTTCTCCAATTTGAACTCTTGCTGGCCGAATGTAAGTGGAAGAGTGTGGGTGTGTGTGTGTGTTTGATTGCAGCCAGCCAAGAGGAGCCCCAGCCAGCAGCCCCTCCGTCGCAGCTCTCCAGCCTGCCAGATCGCGCCCAAATCGCGCCCTGTCGTGCCCAGCAGCCGAGCCATACCGCCCGGAATCGCCCAGCCCCTTCGCTTCCTGTCGCGCGCAGCAACAGGCGCCAGGCCTCCCAGATCGCCCAACTCCCATCGCACGCCATCGCACGCCCAGCGCCCGCCTCAGCGCCCGTCCGTGCTCCCAGCCAGTGCCCCAACGCTGTGCCATCGCCTGCCCAGCGCGCAGCCCAGTCGCACCAGCTCGCCAGCAGCACCCAGCCCCGTGTCGCCGTGCCGTGTGAGTGCCCCCGAGCCGAGCCTGTTTGTTTTATTATATTTTAGGGCTATGGTTGTGATTATTGCTATGTTTGTTAGGTTCTCGATAGCTAGCTCGGGAGTGATCGCAGCTTAGGATTTTGTGTGTAGAAGCCTCCCGACCAAGGTAAGGATTTCTTAACGGAGTTGTGTGGGCCCTGCGGTATTATACGTGATTGTTGTTTGTATGTTTGTTTGTGATTATCAGCATGTATAGTGTTAGGTGCTCTGTTCTGAATTCCCGACTGGCATGATTTCTTTTGTTGTTTCTCATGTTAGTCCATGCTAGGTTGTTCCGTTCTGGCATGCTCGTATCTGTTCTTGTTTTGTAGTACCATGCTAGGTTTGTTGTATCTGTTGAGCACGTATTGGATTGTATTGGATTGTATGTTATTGATATGATAGGTTAGAGTGTAGGTAGGTAGCATCATCCGGGCCCGAATGCATAAAGTATCTTGCATCCATGGAAGGGACGTACGAGGTAGTACTCCATCCCTGGACCCCGTTAGGGTTTAGCTAACCCGACCGGTAGGCCTTGCAATCTTGGGTGAGGGTGGGAGACTGTTAAATGCCCCAACGTTTGGGATGATGACTTGGCATTGCCACGTCCCCTGCAGCCAGCACGTCCTCAGCGTGTTCGGCAGTAGCCCTTGATTGCCACCTGAAAGGCAAGGATGGCTTCCTAGTGTAAGCCTACCATGACCGGTTCCTTAGCCTCAGGTGCGGTGGTTCAGGAAGACATAGTTCACGTGTCCAGGTCTCACACCCCTATGTCAGTTACACCGATCAATAGATTTAGTTAGGCATGGTGACTGGACCTGGGCAGCTTGCCACTAGACCCGGCATCCCCCCAGAGTCTGCAGTAGCATGCGGTGCGCGCATACGCTCATTATAGCGCCGACTGGAGAGCTCCTCGGGATCGTGAGCCAGTGCACCTTTCGTATCGTCAGTAGACAGGCTGAGGCTGAGACTTGTTTCTCGTATAGGGCATTTTGTGTGGTGGATTGTTCCAGACTAAGACCCTGAGTTGGCATCCGAGGTCCAAGCGTGGACTTATGCTATGTGCTCTATTCTGTGTTTATATTCATAGCTTGCATACATTCATCTAGATGACCATGTATATCGTATTGTACCCCGGTTGGGGATTCTTACAGAGTAATTCGTTACTCACCCTTATTTTGTGGTTTTCCACAAGTAACTAAGGTGCGAGAATGGATGGCTGAAGGAGGAGCTGTGATCATGGGAACCTGCTGTCATCTCTGACTTTTTATATTATGACTTTTGTCTTTTATTTCCCCTGAATGCATGTAGTCGGGCACGGAGCCCTAGGATGTTTTCTCAATGTTTTGTGGATTCCAGCATTTATGTATCTGACAAGGTTTTGAATGATTTTAATAAATCTCTGATCGAAGTAAACTTTTGGAAATGTATTTGTCTTGAAACAGTGCTTGGAGACAGGGGATGAGTTTTGATGAAACTGTATTGATTTACGATTGAATCTTTGAATGTTTTAATTTTTACTTGGAATCTGAAATCATATTTGTACATTGTCTTTACTTTGAATGCATGCATTGGGGTAAAGGCCCATTTAGAGCCCCTTTTGGGTCGGGTCTTTACAGAGCAGGACACGAAAACTATGTTAGCCTGTACCACCGCACCTCAGGCTAAGAAACCGGCCGTGGTAGGCTTACACCAGGAATCGGTCCTTGCCCTATCAGGTGGCAATCAAGGGCTACGACCGACACGCTGAGGACATGTCAACTGTCGGGGACAAGGCAATGCCTCGTCATTCCCTCGACGATTGGGGCATTTAACAGTCTGCCACCCTCACCCAAGATTGCACTGGGCTGCCGTTCGGGTTAGCTAAACCCTAACGACGGATCAGGGACGAAGTACTGCCTCGCACGTCCTTGCCACGGATGCAAGTTAAGTTATGCATCCTCGCCCGGAGGATGCTACCTATCAGAATTCTAAGCTATAACAGATAACAGCAACATATAAACATAAACAAGCATACAACACACAAAGAACAATTACAGAATATATATCGCAGGGCCGACACAACTCCGGTAAGAAATCCTTACCTTTGTCGGAAGGCAACAACACACAAAGATCCTATGCTGCGATCAACCCTGAGCTAGCTAACGGGAACCCAACAAACAACAGCAAATATCACCACCTATAGGTCTAAAATAAAAATACAAACAAGGCTTGGCTAGGGAGTAACTCACACGGCACGATCGGGCGCTACATGGCTGCAGACGGGCTACACAGCGCTGGGCGCTTTGTGGCTAGATCAGTGCGCAGTAGCCGCGCAGCGGATCGGTAGCTGCACGACGCTGGGGGCGCTGGAACTGGGCGAACGAGGCGCAAGGGCTGCGCGGACGGCGATGCGACGCTGGGCGCTGGCTGGGCGCGATGCAGGTGAGGCGACGTAGGTGATAGCTGCTGCTGCGATGTGATCCGGATGTTGGGCTGCGATGCGATGCAGGGGCTGAGCGATGGCGCAACGCGACTGCTTGGCTGGGCCAAGGGCTGTGACGGAACTGGTAGTGCGATGCAGCTGCTGGCGACGCGACACGGGCTGGGTTAGGGGCTGCGACGGCGCTGCTGGACGGCTAGGGATGGGCGATGGTGCTACTGGACGGCTAGGAATGGAGGTGAGTCGGCCGGCGTGGGGGTGTGGTGAAGGGGGAGAGAAAAGAGAAGAAGAAGAAGGAGTTAGGTTTTTGGGAAAATGGGATGAAAGACTGTAACGACCCGACCCGAAATGGGTTCTAACTAAGCCGTTACCTCAATCCATGCATTACAAATCTACAGAAAATTTGCAAGACGGTGTTCGAATTCTAAGTAAAAACTAAAACATAAAACATCCATTTAAAATCAACATCAATTCCTGGAACCTGTCCTTGTTTCCAAGCACCTGTTCCAAGTCAAATACATTTACTCTGATCAGAGATTCATTTAAAACATACAAACTTTACAACAATGCTAGAATCCGGAAATACATTCAGAAAACACCCTAGGGCTCCGTGCCCAACTACATGCATTAAGAGAACATTTAAAACATCAACATAAACATAAGACTCAGAGTTGAACAACGGGTTTCCATGATCACAGCTCCTCCTCCAACCATCCTGTCTCGCACCATGGTTACTTGTGGAAAAAACCACAGAAATAAGGGTGAGTAACGAATTACTCAGTAAGAATCCCCAACCGGTGTACAATACGATATAATCAGTCATCTAGTACCAAAGCATGCAAGCAAACAGCTACCAACAAAAATCATAGCTCAACGAGCTCATAAAACAAGATCTGGAGTCATCGGAAGTCTCTTTCTTCAAACCTTATTTGGGATTGGATATCTGTGACCAATCCTGGACATCACCGAGGTATCGTCACTCGGGGAATACATCGATCCCTAGAATGTCCTCAAGGGCCTCCTTACCCTTGCACTAACTGGACTTACGGAGAGTACACGAAGTCGGGCTCTAACGAAAGGAATGGTGTACTCACGACATTAGCCCGGGGGAGCTCCCCGAACCGGCAACTAACGCGTGTGCGTGCACACCGCACGCTCTCTGCAACCGGCGTAAATGCGGGGGCCTAAGGGCAAACCACGCGGGCCAGGTACGCATGCCTATGACTCGGAAGCGGTGTCACTGATCAGAGTAACGCGAGGCCCGGCGGCCATCATCATGCAAAGCATGATCCACCGACCTGAAGCTAAGAACCGGCCAGGGCAGGCTTACACCGATGGCAGGGTTCCGCTCTAGCAGGCTACAAACTAGGCTATGCCGAAGTGGGTAGCTAATTCCACAACCGTGGCGGCCTCGGGGGAAGCAAGATACATTATCTTTGCACACACTTTACTCCCGACTGAGCTAAATCCACCTAGGCGACCGGGAAGCAAGATGCGTTATGTCGCGCACACTATACTCCCGATCGGTGGGGACAAAGTACGTTATGTCCGCTCGGCCTGCGGATGATGACAAACCCTACAACTCTATCTAAGAGTACAGAGTAAAAGCAATGATTCTGGCTAGCAAACAAAGACCGACATCAATCACACTAACCTAGCATGATACTACGAGCTTAAGCGGGAATCACAAGCATCTTTGGGAGAACAAACCTAGCATGGCACTAACATGTAAAATCAGCAAACATGCTAGCAAGAAATCAATCAAAGTCGCTCTATTATTATCATGCTCATAATGATCAAGCAAACAAGCAAGGCATAATCATGAAAATATCGCAGGCCCACACAACTCGTAAGAAATCCTTTCTGGCCGGAAGGCAACAACACACAATAAAATTAATCGCGATCGAACCCGAGCAACCTATATCGAGCCAAACAAACACATCAATAATCGGACAATAGGCCTAAATAATAATAAAATAAGCGGGGCTCGGCTCACGGAGCAACTCACGAGGCGCGTCGACACGACATAACGAGCAAAGCAAGCCGCGACGACGGGCCGCACTGGCGCGCAGGGTTGGGCGCTGGAAGCGCTTGCTCGTGGCTGGGGGCGCAAGCGCTGGGCGAAGCGCGCTGCGTGACGGCGCTGGCGACACTAAGCGTGGCTGGCGCGGCGCTTGCTCTACTGGGCGACGGCGGCGCGCGCGGCTCGTAAGCTTCTGAGGCGAGGGGAGCGCGACACGGGCTGGGACGAGCGACTCGGACCTAGGCTCGGGCGATCTGGCGCGAGGACACCCGCGACGGGCGCGGGGGACGCGCGATCTGGCGGGGACGCGACTTCGGAGTGGGGGCTCGCGATCGTCGCGACGCGACACTGGCGACATCGGCGAGGTGGGGCTCGGGCGACACGAGCTGGGCGAGGCTCGGGTTGGTGACACTGTGCGACGCTGGCACGACTTGGGCAGGGCAAGGGCGCACGGGCTGGCTGGGCGAACGGGCTGGCTCGGGCTGGCTAGGCTGCTCGGGATGGCTGGGTTGGGCAACTAAAGGGGCTGCTCGGGCTAGGGTGGGGGGCTCGGGGAGAGAGAGATTGAGAGAGAGAGAGAGAGAAAAGAGATTTTGGGAAGAAAATAAAAGAAAATGGGAAATAAAAAGGAAAATGGGAAAAAAGGGAAAAATGGGATTTTTATCTCATTTTTCCATCCTTATCCACTTTAAAACCTTAAAATCCCATTTCCCGTCTTCCTCCTTCGAGACCCGACCGAAGCAATCTTTTCCAATAAAAAAAACTCACTTAAATCCAACTCCCAAAGCAACACTAAAGGCCTGGGCTCGAATCCCAAAGGAAGCACACAACCAACCATCACTTTGCCAAAGCCCAAACCATAACCGAGCATCCAACCGACTAGCCCAAACACCTCGAGACTCGCAGCCAACAACAAACAAGCCTCGACAAAGGCAGGAGCTACCTCAAAGCCCTGAAAACCAAAAATCCTGCCCGGAGAGCCAAAAGACCAAAATACCCCCAAGGGTCAAAACAGCTCTAAGACCCAACCAAACAACCGAATCTTGACCCAAAGGCACCTCGAAAACTGGAATAGGGAACTGGGCTGTTACAATACTCTCTTCTTTTAAGACTTTCGTCCTCGAAAGTTCTAAGACGAAACAGCTTCAGAAAACTCCATTGATCCAGCCAACTGAACTTCTCGGCCAAGACAACACTAGCCCTCTTCGAGAACCAAACCCTCTTGGGTTCTAAAAAACTCACGGCCACAATGCCATCTAGACTGGGCATATGCTGAACTCCGAAGGAAATAGACGGCAAACCACGTCCTCAACTCGCACCAACTCTCAAACGGTGCTACTCTCAGCAAACTCGAGGACGGGCCACAAACTATGAAACTCAACGTCACGCACTGGCGAACTCCTCTGGAAGCTCACAGCTGTTAACAAATAGCCTCAACCCAACAACAAACTGGCCAAACAACTAAACCTTCCAGGTTCCAGAAACCAAACGGCCAACAAACAGCAGCTTCTCAACGGCCTAAAGCAAACTTTACGGAGCAAAACTACCAGCAAATGGCCAAAGAGAACACTGCCAGGCAAGGAACAATCAACATTCCTCTCAAGGAAAACTGGGGTTGCAAGGACTAAACCATCACGCAGCCACTAGCAACACAACACCTTGAGGAGAACAGCTCAACGACTTTACCAACCAAAGCCACGACACCTCTGTGCCAACTCACTCAAACGGCTCTGCTACGCCAACTACGAACGCACAACAACTAGGAGCAAAGCCCGAGAAGGGCTTGCTCAGCAGAACTCAACCCAAGCTATAACGAGCAACGCTCGCCTCCAAGCTACTACTCAACTCTCAACCAGAAGCTCCACTCCCGAAACCTCGCAAGGAAAACGGATAACGACAACCTCAAAGCTTACGGATCCTGAGCCACACGAATCTGCAAGACTACCTCGGAAGCTAACACTCGAGGCTGACATCCAGGGAGCAACTCAACCACCACCGAGACTAGGGGGAAGGGAAAACTTCAATCCCCAAAGAACCAACAACTTGCCAGAAATAACTCTTACTGGCTGGCCACCGTCCTTGCGAGAACAAACAACTCTTGCTTGCTAACAACACAAAGCAGGGACCCTCTCACCGGGCTGACCGCTACGCTACTCTGACCAACTCCACAACTCAGGAGTTCCCAGCAAGCAAACTCTGAAGGGCAGCGAACTCCACACACGCTCGCTGACTTGCTCAAACCCAAGGCAACAACAACCAACTCTCTTAGAAGCAACAACCAAGGGAAAACTCAACCAATCGGATCACAAATCCGGAACTAACAGCACTTGCTCAACTGCCGAGGGAGGGGTCAACTCCCAAAACTTCCTGACTAGGAAAAAGACCTCAGGGCAACGCCCTCTAGCTAGAACCGAACTAGCTCTCAAAACAACAAGAGGACCAAACCTTGGCCCAACACTCACAAGAGGCAAAACAACCCTTACTGCAGCCTCTAGAACACCATCCAAGAGTCCACCTAATTGGACAACCAACTGCTTCCATGCAGCCAACAAACTTTCCTTCAAGCTAGCACCTCTACCATCAACTCATGGCTACGGGAGAAATCTGACAACTCCTAGAAGGAAACGGCTCTTACGAGCAGACAACCGAAGGACAGAGAGCTTCACATACGCTCACTGTCTTGCTCCACTAGAGCAACAACATCAAATCTCACGGGGCAACAACAGGGGTCCATCTCAGACTGAACCTCCAAATGCCAAACGGGGCAACTCAACATCCTGGAAACAGGAAAAACAACCAACAGGGCACTAACCACTCGCCCCACGAGCAAAACTAATTTCTAGCAGCTCCAAACCACACCTTGGTCAACACCAAGCATCAACTAGCCACCGCACCGGAACCAATCCGGACTCTACTCCGAACAACCACTGGCTTGCTAGTCTAAAAGCATACTCTGATCAGAGATTTATTTAAACCATTTAAACAATCCACAAGTACAAATATGCTGGAATCCATAAAACATAAGAAAACATCCTAGGGCTCCGTGCCCGTCTACATGCATTCAGGGGAAATAACAAAATTCAAGAGTCATGATAAAATAAAATGGTCGAGAGATGACAAAGAGATTCCATGATCACGACTTCTCCTTCACCATCCTGTCTCCGCCTTGATTACCGTGGAAAACCACGAGAATAAGGGTGAGTAACGAATTACCCAAGAAGAATCCCCAACGGGGTACAATACGATATACATGATCATCTAGAAGAATGTATGCAAGCTATGAGTACAAACACAGAGCGGAGCACATAGCTAAGTCCACACTTGGACCTCGGATGCCAACTCGTGGTCTTAGTCCGGAAAATACCACAACACACTACGCGCTATACGGGAACAAGTCCGGCCTCGGCTGTCTACTATCGATACGAAAGGTGCACGGCTCAAGATCCCGAGGAGCTCTCGGCGCGTATGTATCGAGCGTAAGCGCGCGCGCATGCTGCATCGCAAACTCGGGGTGCCGGGTCTAGTGGCAAGCCGCCGAGGTTCGATCCACCATGCCTAACTAAATCTCCGGATCGGTGTCACCGACATAGGGGTGTGAGACACGGACACGTGAACTATGTCACTGTACCACCTTTGAGGCTAAGGAACCGGCCGTGGTAGGCTTACACACAGAAGCGGTCCTTGCCCTAACAGTGGCAATCAAAGGCTACGGTGAACACGCCGAGGACGTGCCGATTGCCGGACGAGGCAATGCCAAGTCATCATCCCGACCGTTGGGGCATTTAACGATCGCCACCCTCACCCAAGATTGCGAGGGCGGCCACCGTTAGGGTTAGCTAAACCCTAACGGGATCGAGGGCGAGTACCATCTCAAATGCGTCCCCGTCGGGGATGCAAGTTACGTTATGCATCCGGCCCGGATGATGCTACCTACGAACTCTAAACCTTAACAATAATAACAATTCATTCAATGCGGTCCAATACGTGCTCAGCAGATACAAGGAACCTAGCATGATACTACAAAGCAAGAACAGATATCGAACATGCGAGAATAGAACAACCTAGCATGGGCTAACATGAGAAACAATACAAGAGTTCATGCGATCGAGAATTGCAACAGAGCACCTAGGGCTAAACATGCTAATAATCATACACAGCATACAAAACAACAATCACAAATATACCGCAGGCCCACACAACTCCAGAAGAATCCTTACCTTGGTGGGAGGCTTCTACACACAAATCCTAAGTGCGGAACAATCCAGAGCTTAGCTGGAACCTAACAAACCAATAATAGTCAATACCTAAAAAGTCTAAAAACAATAGAAACAAGCAAGCTCGGCTCGGGAACTCACGCGCACGCGGCGACACGAGCTTGGAGG
Source organism: Sicyos edulis (assembly GCA_036507275.1). Classification (NCBI taxonomy): domain Eukaryota; kingdom Viridiplantae; phylum Streptophyta; class Magnoliopsida; order Cucurbitales; family Cucurbitaceae; genus Sicyos; species Sicyos edulis. The sequence continues at coordinate 33,904,369 of CM071846.1, read as the reverse complement.
CTGGCGGCAAGCCGGGCACGCAGCAGGTGGCGCTGGCCGCGCTCTGCGCACGGCAGGCGGGCTGGCTGGCTGCGCGTTGGCACGCGGCACGGCACGGATGCACGGCAGGAGGCGCGCGCGGCGGCGGCGAAGCGCTCGGGCGCGCGCGAGCAGCGGCGGCGGCGGCGCGAAGGCGCTGGCGCAGCGCGGCGGCGCACGCGGACGCGGCTGGGGCGGCGGCAGCGCGAAGCGCGCGCGCGGCGCGTGCTGGCGCGGCGGGCGCGTGACGCTGACGCGCGGCGGCGCGAGCAGCAGCAGAGCGAGCGGCGCTGGCGGCGCTGGCGCGGCGGCAGCGACGCGCGGATGCTGGCCTTGAGCGGCGGCGAGCGGCTGGGCGAAGGCGCGCTGGCGTCTGGCGTCTCGCTGCTGCATGGCGATCCGCACACGATCGGCGAGCGATTTCGTGCGCGGAGGGTCGCTTCAACAGATCTGGGCGCGACTGGTGAGCGATGGCGCGGCAGGCCGCTCAACGGATCGGGCGATCCGGTGCGCGGCAGGGCGATCTCGTGCGACGGCGGGGCGATCGGCCGGCCGGACGGGCGTGCGATGATGGCTGCTGGCTGGGCTTCTCTCGGCTGGCTGCAATCAACACAAACACACACAACACACCTCTTTTCACTTCGCCAAAAGCACACCAAACGGATGAGAAGAAGAAGAGGAAGATCGATACCTACCCGGAATGATGATGAACGATCCAAGGGAGCTGCAAGGATGAAGAATCGGCAAGGGCTATGGAGAGGGAGAGCTTGTGCGGCCAAGAGGAGATTTGGAGAAGAAGATGGAATAAACCTAATTTCTATTTCATTTAACCAAATGCACCAAAACTCCAAAATCCAAGGCTAACCATAAAATGATGCAGGAAGAGCAACAAGAGCACCTAATGGCTCAATTGGCACACATCTCCACAAGCTTCCCAGGAGACTCGGGTTCAAACCCCAGCTGCAGCACAATTTCCTTTTATTTTTACTTTTGCATCAAACCTTGCTCAAACCAAACCACAAACCCCTCCAAAAACCTACAAAAACCATCCAATAATTTTAGTAACTGGAAAAGACACAAACGACCCTGACGGCCCGACCAAATTACCAAATTACCCCTAGGGCATACCTGGAAGACCGGGGAGAAAAACCTGGGTCGTTACACTGAGTATTTTTATACTCACCCTTATTTATCTTTCAGGTAACTCAGGACAGCACCGAGGTGGCTAGCGGAGGTAGCTGGGAGATCATGGATTCTGCTGACACTCTGTCGTGTCTTATTTTGTTTTATTTTGAATACAGCATGTAAATGGATTTTGGTCTGTATGGAAAACTTATGGTTTGAACTGTTTTGATGATTTTAAGAAAAGTACTGATCAGTCACTATTTGTAAATGAATGTTTAGTTTGCTTTAATGTTTTCCACTTTTATGTTGAAAAGTTTCAATCCGACCCTAGGTTGGGTCTTTTTATGTTTTCCTTTTGCATGCATTAAGTTAACGGCCCATTTTAGAACCCCATTCGGGTTGGGTCGTTACAACTTTACTCCAAACAAACACTGGCTTGCTTGTCTACCAAGACTGCTAGCAACTCAACCGAGGCTACAAACTACACTCCTCCAGCTAGCCAACTGAAACTCACTAGCTGGGCCTGACTGAGCTCTGGAGAGGCTCTCCACAACCTAGGGTTCTTCGGCAACCCTCGACACACACTGTCGACTAAAGAGCTAACAGCCAACTGCCTGAACAGGCACAACTCTCTCCAGCATCTCAACCATGCTGGCCAACTCCAACTCCTTGAGGACCAAGAGGACCCGAAACGCTACCGAATGCGTCGTCCTCCTACTCAAACATCAGCCTCAACAAGGCTTCTACCCAAGGAAAGGATCCAAACAACTCTCTTAGCCAAGGCGATCAGAAACTGCGCCGCTTTGCTACCACCGCACTTATTCAGTTTCCAACTGAACTCCAACCGAAGGAACACCAAAAGTTCCTTCTCCACACGATGCTCAAAGCTGAGGCAACCTTGCTCTACCAAGGCATAACCATGCCAAACCGAACTCACTTTATACCAAGCCTCTACCAAGGGTGCTTACCCATAAGGCATCCAAATCCTCTCACAAGGCATGAGCTCATCTCGCCTCAAAGGCATCCAGCTCATCTCATGAGCATCCAACTCAGGGTCCCTCTGCTGGACCAAACTCGCATCTACGATGCTCAACTCTCCTCAGATCAAGGCACTCGAAGGTAGTTGACCGCACTACCAACCACAAGGAAGCTCTTGGCCTTAACACTAGCGCGAGACTCACGCGCACCAACAGTTACCAACCTATAACCTGCTGGCTGGCTCAACCCCCAGAAACATTGGGAAGAGGCTCCGGCTCCTCTCGAGCATCCTTTCGCTTGTAGTCCATCGACTACCACTGAACAAGCCCTCTGGCCGACCTAAACAGGTGCAACTGCCATAAACGGATCCAAGGCTAAAGGAGTGCGCTGAACACCGAACGACATAGAACCATCTGCTATGTCCATGCCAAACTCAAGCCTGATCCAGACTTAGTGCCAAAGTGGCACACCAACCAAAGCACCTCAAGTGCTACTACTACCAAATCCACATCTTACTACAGATGGGGCCAGCAAGGTCACTACCTCAAGTGACAACAACTCTGGCTAGGCATACGAGGGCTCGAACTCAAACAACCATGCCTATGGCATCTCATCAAACTGAAGGCTCACAGCCTACTCTTGCATCTCCACATGATGCTCAACAAATCTCTGGTCGGATCTCTCAACATGCAGCAGCTAGCTCCACTATAGGAGCTCACCAAGGAAGAGTGCTCAACTCTACCAAACATCTGAGGAAACTGGGCTGTTAAACAACAGCAGGCTTGCAATGGGCAAAGATGTCTCTACATCTGCCTCAAGCCACTAACACGACAACTTGCCAATCAATCGGGCGACTGGTGGAGACTCTGCTAGTCCACCTCTAACAAGGGACTTCCACCACCAACTACTGTACCAAACAGCACAGGAACGACACACCTCGGCCTCTGAACAGCAGGGCATCCCACACACGGATGCTAAACTCAAACCTGGCCAACCGCTTTACTACTAGCAGCAGGACTTTCTAAAACATCGAGCTCTATAGGCATCCACTTGCCAAACTTGGCGGCTCCATCATCGCCAACAATCTCATCTGAATAAACCTGTTGATCATGCCCTCTCGGGAACCTCTGGGGCTACAAGAACTATTGGGGGGAAAAGCTGAAACAACCTCTGTCAGCTGGGCTATCCGTGCCCGGGACTCCTCACTACGCGCTACAAACTGCGCCTGGGTGTAAAGACCCGACCCAAAAGGGGCTCTAAATGGGCCTTTACCCCAATGCATGTAGTGAAAATAAAAGACATTAGGAAAAATACATTTCGGATCCCAAGTAAAAACAGAAACATTCAACAACCAAAACATACATTTCTAAAAGCATACTCTGATCAGAGATTTATTTAAACCATTAAAACAAATCCACAAGTACAAATATGCTGGAATCCATAAAACGTAAGAAAACATCCTGGGGCTCTGTGCCCGTCTACATGCATTCAGGGGAAATAACGAAAGTCAAGAGTCATGATAAAATAAAATAGCCAGAGATGACAGAGGATTCCATGATCACAGCTCCTCCTTGACCATCCTGTCTCCCGCCTTGATTACCCGTGGAAAACCACGAATAAGGGTGAGTAACGAATTACCCAAGAAGAATCCCCAACCCAGGGGTACAATACGATATACATGATCATCTAGAAGAATGTATGCAAGCTATGAGTACAAACACAGAGCGGAGCACATAGCTAAGTCCACACTTGGACCTCGGATGCCAACTCGTGGTCTTAGTCGGAAATACCACAACACACTAAACGCGCTATACGGGAACAAGTCTCGGCCTCACTGTCTCACCGTCGATCACGAAAGGTGCACTAGCTCAAGATCCCGAGGAGCTCTCCGGTCGACGTTTGTAATGAGCGTAAGCATGCACCGCATGCTTCTACTGCACTATGGGGGTGCGGGTCAGTGGCAAGCCGCCCATATCCGGATACCACGCCTAACTAAATCTCCGGATCGGTGTCGCGACATAGGGGTGTGAGAGACGGACACGTGAACTATGTCGGCTGTACCACCGCTTTTTGAGGCTAAGGGCAGGTCATGGTAGGCTTACACCGAAGCCGTCCTTACCTTAACAGTGGCAATCAAGGGCTACCGCCGAACACGGCGAGGACGTGCTTGGCTGCCGGACTAGGCATTGCCAAGTCATCATCCCGACCGTTGGGGTATCGCTTAGACTACCACCTCACCCAAGATTGCGGGGGCCTACCGGTTGGGATAGCTAATCCCTCACGGGGTCCAAGGACGAGAATCGTCTCGAACGTCCTTGCCATAGATGCAAGATACTTTATGCATCGGCCCGGATGACGCTATCTACCCGAATTCTAACCCGCCTTAACAATCAACAAACAATCCAATACGTGCTCGAAAGAATACAGCAGAACTAGCATGGTACTACAGAACAAGAATGAATATGAGCATGCGAGCGGAACAACCTAGCATGGACTAACATGAAAGAACAACATACGAAGTCATGCTGGCAGTCAGAATTTGAGCAGAGCACCTAAACTATACATGCTGATAATCACAAACAAACATACAACATCAATCACATAGAACATCGCAGGTCCACACAACCCCGGTAAGAAATCCTTACCTTGGTGGAAGACTTCTACACACAAATTCTTAGAAGGCTGCGAACACTTCCGAGCTAGCTATCGAGAACCTACAAACATGGTAACAATCATAACCATATCCCTAAAAATATAATAAAGCAATGAGGCTCGGCTCAGGAGCACTCACCACGCACCGCGACACGAAGCAATGGCGCTTCTTTGGAAGGCTTTGCACGGCCGAGCTGGCGCTGGGGCTGTATGGTACTGTTGGCTGGGCGTCTGCTTGTGTGGATGGATGGGCGCTGGGCGCGGTATGCGCTGCGACAGACAGACGGACTCGGCAGCGAAGCGGCACGGCACGGGCGCACGGCGGCTGGCGTCGCGCGATGCGGACACTGGCGAGTTGCTCGCGAGGACGCGCGACGCGCGAACGTCTTGGCGAAGCGGCGAGCGGTTCGAAAGCGACACCGCGAGGGCGCGCGACACCGCGCGAGAGGCGTGCGATGGGGCGATGCGTGCAATGGGCGAGCTCGGGTGGCGCGGCGACAGCGAGCGACTTCGGCGATGGCTTCCCTCGGCTGCGACCTGGCGTCGCGACAAAGTCAGTCGGCGGCGGCGACAGATCTGGGGCGACGGACACAGGGGCGTGCGGACGAGCGTCTGGCGATCCTCGGTCGGATCGGATCTGATGCGTGTAACTTTGGTCGAGGGCGTCTGCGGCGGCAAGGCAGGGCTGCGACAACAGATCTGGGCGAGGGGCTGGCCGGCTGGACGGCGACGATGGCTGCTTCTCTCGGCTGGCTGCAATCAACACAACACACACACAACACTCTACATCTTACCTTCGGCCAGCATCAATAACCAAATGAGGAGATGAAGAGGATGAAGACTTACCCGGAATGATGATGATCGAACCCAAGGAGATGCAAGGGAAGGAATCGGCAAGGGCTATGGAGAGGGAGAGCTTGTGCGGCCAAGAGGAGATTTGGAGAAGAAGATGGAATAACCTAATTCTATTTCATTTAACCAAATGCACCAAAACTCCAAAATCCAAGGTTAACTAAGATGTGATGCAGAAAGAGCAACAAGAGCACCTAATGGCTCAATTGGCACACATCTGTACAAGCTTCCCAGGGGACCCGGGTTCAAACCCATTGCAAAGACAAATTCCTTTATTTTTACTTTTGCATCAAACCTGCTCAAACCAAACCACAAGCCCCTCCAAAACCTACAAAAACCATCCAATAATTTTAGTAATGGAAAAGACACAAACGACCACGACGGCCCGACCAAATTACCAAATTACCCCTAGGGCATACGGAAGACCGGGAAGAAAAACACTGGTCGTTACAATATTCCCTCCTTTTTATGACTTTCGTCCTCGAAAGTCCTTAAGACAGAAATAGCTCGAGGTAATGCAATCTCATCTCGTCTTCCCGCTCCCAAGTGGCTTCCTCAGAACCCCGATTCCTCCACTGAACCTTTACCAAACGAATCTCGCGATTACGCAACGTCTTGGTTTCAAAGGCAAGGATCCTCACCGGCTTCTCCTCGAAGTTCAAATCCTCATTCATTTGCAAAGGCTCAAAGTCCACAATGTGCGACGGGTCGGCACATCTTTGCCTCAACATCGATACATGGAAAACACTATGCTGCACTGAGTAGTGACGGAGGTAGGGCTAACTAGGTAAGCAACTCTGCCAATCCTCTCTAGGATCTCAAGCGGACCAACAAAGCGGGGACTCAACTTCCCACGCTTACCAAACCTCGTAACACCTCGCATCGGAGCAACCTTAAGGAACACATGTCGACCAACCTCAAACCAAATCTCGACGCGAACATCGGCGTAACTCTTCTCACTGCTCTGAAGTGTCAACATACGAGCCCTAATCTTTCGACCTTTGCACCATTGGTCAACTCTGGTAACTCGGGACCCAAAACTCTGTCTATCACCAACCTCTTCCCTGAACACGGGGACCGACAACGCTTACCATACAAAGCCTCGAATGGAGCCATCTGAATCGTCGATCGTAATCGTTGTTATAGGCAAACTCCATCAAGTATGAGAATCTGGTCCCAAGCTGCGCGGGAAATCCAACACACAAGCCCTCAACATATCCTCGAGAATCGATTCACTCTCTCGGTCGACCATCAAATCCGAGGGTGAAAAGTCATCTTTGGCGCACTCTGTGCCCAAACCCTTCGGGCGCTCTCGAAAGCGAGAAGTGAACCGCGAGTCACGATCGGACACAATCCTCACCAAGCACACCATGATAACGGATGATCTGCTCCAAAAACAAAGCGCCACTGTTCCACGGTATAAGTGTCTCTACCGGGAATGAAGTGTGCGCTCTTGGTCAAACGGTCGACTATCACCCAAATCTGAGAGAACTTCCTCGGAGTCCTTGGCAAACCAGAGATAAAGTCCATGGAGATCTCTTCCCATTTCCACTGGGCACACTCGGTGGTCGCAACAAACCGGTGGCCTCTGCTGGGTGCCTTCACTTGGCGACAAGTGAGACAGGTGACAAACTCGCCACATCTCTCTTCATTCCCATCCACCGGAAGGTGCGCGCAAGGTCTGATACATCTTGGTACCCCGGGGTGCCAAGCAAAGGGGAGGCTGTGGGCCTCAGAGAGCAACTACGCTGCAAAAGCCGCAATATCCGGAACACACAACCGGCCTCTATAAGTCAACCCACGGTGCCGTGAATATACAAAGTCAAAGTCACCGTCAAGACTAACTCTGTCAACCAATCTCTTAAGTGCGGGGTCACCTAACCTGGCCGTCTATAATCCACGCTAATCGACGGTGAGCAGTCAAGTGAGCTACTCGGCGGTAACCTCACCCAACAACATCGCAACCTCGGCCGTTCGAACTCTCTCCGCAAACTGGGTGGGAACTCAACAACGCCGCAGAGTGCGACGTCTTTCTACTCAAAGCATCGGCCACTACATTGGCTTTACCGGATGGTACAAAATCTCGCGATCATAATCCTTTACCAACTCTAACCATCTCTCTCGCCTCATATTCAACTCCTTACGAGTAAGCAGATACTTGAGGCTCTCGGTGATCGGTAAACATCGAATCCGCTCACCATACAGTGTAATGCCTCCAAATCTTGATTGCAAACACCATCTTTGCCACTCCATATCATGAGTCGGGTAGTTCTGCTCATATCACGGCTTGGTGACGGGAAGCATAGGCAATGACCTTCCGTCTTTGCATCAACACACAACCTAATCCAAACTTGGAAGCATCATTTGTAGACCACGAAACCACTGTCCCCTCTCGGGATCGCCAACACTCAGTCTTTGAAGTCAAACTACGCTTGAGCACGGCAAAGCTCTCATCACACTCTTTGTCCCAAACAAACTCGACACCCTTCCTCGCCAGAGACGAGTGAGGGGCGAGGCTAAAGCGGAAAAGTCCTTGACGAACCGACGGTAGTAACTCGCCAAACCAGAAAGCTGCGAATCTCGGCAATCGAAGTCGGCTTGGCCCATGAACTCACGGCCTCAATCTTCGCGGGGTCCACGGCTATACCATCTCTCTCGAACCACGTGGCCTAGGAAGGCCACCGCTATAACCAGAAATCACATTTGGAAAACTTCGCATAAAGTGGTTTTCCTCAAAGCCGCCAATACTCGCCTCGGATGCTCTGCATGGTCTTCTTTAGACCTCGAATAAATCAGAATATCGTCAATGAACACGATGACGAAATTTGTCCAAAAATGATTTGAACACCCTATCCATCATGTCCATGAACGCGGTGAGGCATTGGTCAATCCAAACGACATAACCACAAACTCATAGTGACCATATCACGGACGAATTTTGTCTTAGGAATGTCGGCATCCCCGATCCGCAATCGATGGTAACAGGATCTCGGATCTATCTTGGAGAACACGAAGCTCCCCGAAGCTAATCGAACAAATCATCGATACGGGCAGCGGATACTTATTCTTCACTTTGTCACCTTATTAAGCTCGCGGTAATCAATACATAAGCGCATAGAACCATCCTTCTTTTTCACAAACAGAATCGTGGTGCTCCCACGGGGACACACTCGGACGGATGAACCCTCGGTCTAACATCTCCCGTGAATCTGATCTTGATTCCTTTAACTCGCTGGCGCCATGCGTCACGGGGCCTTCGAGATAGGAGGTCCACGGCTCGAGCTCAATAATGAAGTCAACCTCTCTCTTTGGGGCAACCCCAGAACTCCTCAGAAACACATCCGCGAACTCCGCACGGCCGCACTGACGATCAGCCAGGGCGAGGGGCGGCTCTTCCTGCACAACTTGGCTAGATAGCCCCAAGCTCCATGAGCTAGCAAGCGACGAGCTTCACACGGTGACACCATCGGCGGGCAAACTCCACCTGGACTCCACGAAACTTAAAGGCTGGGCCGACTGGCGATCTGAACACTACTTCTTTCCGGTGGCGGTCAATCAGCGCGTGGTTAGCGACTAACCACTCCATACCAAGAATCACATCAAAACCGCTCATAGGCGAGAACTATGAGCGTAGCCACAAGCAACTCTCCGGATATCTCGATCAGGCCATCCCTAATCTTATCTCTAGCCAACATACTAACTCCCGAAGGAGTTGCAACAGATAACTCAAAACCTAGAGGCTCTAGTCTCAACTTAGCATGCTCACCAAACAACACACAGATACAAATGAATGCGTGAGAACCAGAATCAAACAAGACAAATGCGCAGTGATCTAAAACAAGAAGCGTACTGCCACGGCGGCATCCGTGACGCTCGGCCTCTGACGGTCGTAGCAAACACCCGACCTCGCCTGCTGCTGCTGTTTGAGGGCGAAACGGATCATATGTCCCTCTTTACCACAACGAAAACACACACTGGGCCCCGTCTGCGAGGCTCCGGTGTGGGTCCTCCCGCAAGAAGCACAAGCAGGAACTCGCTCGGGACCGCCGCCTGGCGAGGTGAAAACGGATCGGGGCCCTATCGCGATCCCGTTTTGGAATCGCCCTTGGCGGCACGCTGGCCGCCACCCTAAACTCAAACTTTCTCTTCGCCCCACCGCGGTGGAGCAGACGCCGAGCAGGAGCGGCAACCACCCGCTCAGCAGATACTTCCCATTATAGATCGTGGCCAATCTGGGATGCCCTAGCATAAGTGTCGGGGGCACGAGCCACGACATCCCGGGAAACACCGCCTCAATCCGGATATGAACTTCCGAATCTTCACTCGGGGTGGCAATCAAGCGAGGAGCAAAATATCCATACTCGAGAACTTGCGCTCATATTCCTCAATGGAATCGGAACCTGCTTCTTGGTTCGGAAGAGCTCCACCATCTTCTCTTGAGCCTCATCAGCGATGAACTTTACCTTGAACTCGGCCTTGAAGAACTCCCAAGTAGCGGGTGGAGACCCGGTGGTCTCTCGCTCAAAGTGGACTCCCACCACCATCTCGCTGTGCCTCCTAGCACATGAGCCGCACACCTCGGCCTCGAATATCGGGGCACACCATGATCGGGAAGGTGTACTCCGGATGGGCAATCCACTGGCTGCCGCTAACGCATCACCGGTGGCATCAAACTTCTCCGGCTTCCACTTCACAAAATCCTTCACCACCTACCCAATTCCTCGGCACCCCTACGCCATATCCGCCTCTAGGGCTACTTGCTCCCGAGGAGCTGGAGGTGCTCTCGAGCTCTCTTTGAACCAATCGAGTCATTTGCGCTCGTCGGGCTCGGGACTCTTCCCGCTGCTTGGCGCCAACAAGGCTCGGGTCTCGCCCTCGGTCACTCAACATGCGACCATAAAAGCCCTCATAGACTCGGCAAACTCTGCTCCAGGAGCGATCTCACGGCGCTTCGATCGCCTCAACGCCCGCTCTAGGCGTAACGGGGAGGAGCTCTTTGGTGGAATGCCATCGATGTCGGCTTGGGACGATGTCCTGCGAGATCGATCCGATCCCGATACCTCGACCGCTCTCGAACCTCCTCTCCGATGCGGGTGGTAGCATCTTTGGCGATCTACATCCAAACCAACAACGAATCAAAACACGCTGTCACCATTCCACAACACCAAACAAGGCATACACTAGATGATAGGTATTGTAAATTCTTAACCCTTTTCCTTTCTAAAACAATAAATCTAGGCGCGCACTGATGGTATCCAGTCTTTGGTGATCATGGAAGGATGACCTACAACAAAGGTCGGTCTACGAGAATCTATGACTACGAGCTCGATACCAATCAGTAAAGACCCGACCCAAAAGGGGCTCTAAATGGGCCTTTACCCCAATGCATGTAGTGAAAATAAAAGACATTAGGAAGAATACATTTCGGATCCCAAGTAAAAGCAGAAACATTCAACAACCAAAACATACATTTCTAAAAGCATACTACGATCGAGAGATTTATTTAAACCATTAAAACAAATCCACAAGTACAAATATCTTGGAATCCATAAAACGTAAGAAAACATCCACGGGGCTCTGTGCCCGTCTACATGCATTCGGGGAAATAACGAAAGTCAAGAGTCATGATAAAATAAAATAGCCGAGAGATGACAAAGCAGAGATTCCATGATCACGCTCCTCCTTCACCATCCTGTGTCCCGCCTTGATTACTCGTGGAAAACCACGGAATAAGGGTGAGTAACGAATTACCCAAGAAGAATCCCCAACCGGTACAATACGATATACATGATCATCTAGAAGAATGTATGCAAGCTATGAGTACAAACACAGAGCGGAGCACATAGCTAAGTCCACACTTGGACCTCGGATGCCAACTCGTGGTCTTAGTCGGAAATACCACAACACACTAAACGCGCTATACGGGAACAAGTCCTGGCCTCACTGTCTCATCGTCGTCACGAAAGGTGCACTAGCTCAAGATCCCGAGGAGCTCTCCGGCCGACGTTGTAATGAGCGTAAGCATGCACCGCGTGCTTCTACAGACTATGGGGGTGCGGGTCCAGTGGCAAGTCGCCCATATCCGGATACCACGCCTAACTAAATCTCTCGGATCGGTGTCACCGACATAGGGGTGTGAGACACGGACACGTGAACTATGTCGGCTGTACCACCACTTTGAGGCTAAGGAACGGGTCATGGTAGGCTTACACCAGGAAGCCGTCCTTACCTTAACAGTGGCAATCAAGGGCTCTTGCCGAACACGCCGAGGACGCGTGCCGGCCGCCGGGACTAGGCATTGCCAAGTCATCATCCCGACCGTTGGGGTATCGCTTAGACTACCACCCTCACCCAAGATTGCGGGGCCTACCGGTTGGGATAGCTAATCCCCTCACGGGGTCCAAGGACGGAGAATGTCTCGAACGTCCTTGCCATAGATGCAAGATACTTTATGCATCGGGCCGGATGATGCTATCTACCGAATTCTAAACCGCCTTAACAATCAAAGAAACAATCCAATACGTGCTCGAAAGAATACAATGAGACCTAGCATGGTACTACAGAACAAGAATGAATATGAGCATGCGAGAACGGAACAACCTAGCATGGACTAACATGAAAGAACAACATACGAAGTCATGCCGGTCGCCAGAATTGCACAGAGCACCTAAACTATACATGCCGATAATCACAAACAAACATACAACATCAATCACATAGAACATCGCAGGTCCACACAACCCGGTAAGAAATCCTTACCTTGGTGGAAGACTTCTACACACAAATTCCTAGGTGCGCGAACACTTCCGAGCTAGCTATCGAGAACCTACAAACATGGTAACAATCATAACCATATCCCTAAAAATATAATAAATAAAGAAAGCTCGGCTGGGAGCACTCACACACGCACCGCGACACGAAGCAAGGGCTTCTTGGGCTGGCAGTCGTGGCAGGCTGAGCTGGCGCTGCCGCTGCGCGTTTGGCGCGGCTGGCGCGTCTGTGCGCGGATGGGCGCTGGGCGCGGATGTGCGCGACGGACAGACGGACTCGGAGGAGTAGCAGCGGCGACGGCACGGGCGGGCGCGCGCGTGCGCGACACGGCGAGTTGCTCGGCAGGACGCGCGCGACGCGCGTAACGCCTTGGCGAAGCGGGCGAGTTCGCCGGCAAGCGGACACGCGGCGAGGGCGCGCGACACCGCGAGCGGCGTGCGGCGGGGCGATCGCGTGCAATGGGCGAGCTTCGCTGGCGCGGCGACGGCGAGCGACTTCGGCGATGGCTTCCCTGTTTGCGACTTTGGCGTCGCGATAAGTGGTGCGACGGCGGCAGATCCGGGCGACGGACAGGGCGCGGCGATGACAGCGATCTGGCGATCCTCGGTCGGATCTCGAGTGCCGGCTGGTCGAGGGCGTCTGCTGGCGGCAAGCGGTGCGACAACAGATCTGGGCGAAGGTTGGCCATTTACCGGCGGCGCGACGATGGTCGCTCTCTCTACGGTGTCTGCAATCAACACAACACACACACAACACTCTACATCTTACCTTGGCCAGCATCAATAACCAAATGAGGAGATGAAGAGGATGAAGACTTACCCGGAATGATGATGATCGAACCCAAGGAGATGCAAGGGAAGGAATCGGCAAGGGCTATGGAGAGGGAGAGCTTGTGCGGCCAAGAGGAGATTTGGAGAAGAAGATGGAATAACCTAATTCTATTTCATTTAACCAAATGCACCAAAACTCCAAAATCCAAGGTTAACTAAGATGTGATGCAGAAAGAGCAACAAGAGCACCTAATGGCTCAATTGGCACACATCTGCACAAGCTCCGAGGACCGGGTTCAAACCCATTGCAAAGACAAATTCCTTTATTTTTACTTTTGCATCAAACCCTGCTCAAACCAAACCACAAGCCCCTCCAAAAACCTACAAAAACCATCCAATAATTTTAGTAACTGGAAAAGACACAAACGACCCTGACGGCCCGACCAAATTACCAAATTACCCCTAGGGCATATACGGAAGACCGGAAGAAAAACACGGTCGTTACAATATTCCCTCCTTTTTATGACTTTCGTCCTCGAAAGTCCTTAAGACAGAAATAGCTCGAGGTAATGCAATCTCATCTCGTCTTCCCGCTCCCAAGTGGCTTCCTCGAGAACCCCGATTCCTCCATCGAACCTTTACCAAACGAATCTCGCGACACGCAACGTCTTGGTTTCAAAGGCAAGGATCCTCACCGCTTCTCCTCGAAGTTCAAATCCTCATTCACCGCAAAGGCTCAAAGTCCACAATGTGCGCGACGGTCCGCACATGCCTCAACATCGATACATGGAAAACACTATGCACCGCCGATAGTGACGGAGGTAGGGCTAACAGGTAAGCAACTCGCCAATCCTCTCTAGGATCTCAAACGGACCAACAAAGCGGGACTCAACTTCCCACGCTTACAAACCTCAGAACACCTCGCATCGGAGCAACCTTAAGGAACACATCTTTGACCAACCTCAAACTCCAAATCTCGACGCCGAACATCGGCGTAACTCTTCTGCTCGCTCCGAGTGTCAACATACGAGCCCTAATCTTCTCCTGCTCGCACCATTGGTCAACTCTGATGAACTCGGGACCCAAAACCTGTCTATCACCAACCTCTTCCGAGAACACAGGGACCGACAACGCTTACCATACAAAGCCTCGAATGGAGCCATCCAGATAAATCGATCGTAATCTGTTGTTATAGGCAAACTCCATCAAATCTGAGATCTTTGGTCCCAAGCGCACGGGAAATCCAACACACAAGCCCTCAACATATCCTCGAGAATCTGATTCACTCTCTCGATCGACCATCCGTCGAGGGTGAAAAGTCAGGTCTTTGGCGCACTCTGTGCCCAACCCCTTCGGGCGCTCTCCGAAACGAGAAGTGAACCGCGAGTCACGATCGGACACAATCCTCACCGGCACACCATGATAACGGATGATCTCGCTCCAAAAACAATCGCGCCCACTTGTTCACGGTATAAGTGTCTCTACCGGGAATGAAGTGTGCGCTCTTGGTCAAACGGTCGACTATCACCAAAATCGAGAGAACTTCCTGAGTCCTTGGCAAACCAGAGATAAAGTCCATGGAGATCTCTTCCCATTTCCACTGGGCACACTCGGTGGCTGCAACAAAACGGTGGCCTCTGCGCAGGTGCCTTCACTTGTCGACAAGTGAGACACGGGTGACAAACTCGCCACATCTCTCTTCATTCCCATCCACGGAAGGTCCGCTTAAGGTCTCGATACATCTTGGTACCCCGGGGTGCCAAGCAAAAGGGGGCTGTGGGCCTCAGAGAGCAACTCGCCGCAAACACCGCAATATCCGGAACACACAACCGGCCTCTATAAGTCAACCCACGGTGCGGTGAATATACAAAGTCAAAGTCACCGTCAAGACTAACTCTGTCAACCAATCTCTTAAGTGCGGGGTCACCCAACTGGCCGTCTATAATCCACGCCTAATCGACGGGTGAATAGATCCAATCGAGCTACCACGGCGGTAACCTCACCCAACAACATCGCAACCTCGGCCCGTTCGAACTCTCTCATAAACCGGGTGGGAACTCAACAACGCCGCAGAGTGCGACGTCTTTCTACTCAAAGCATCGGCCACTACATTGGCTTTACCGGATGGTACAAAATCTCGCATCATAATCCTTTACCAACTCTAACCATCTCCTCGCCTCATATTCAACTCCTTACGAGTAAAGCAGATACTTGAGGCTCGGTGATCGGTAAACATCCGAATCCGCTCACCATACTGTGTAATGCCTCCAAATCTTGATTGCAAACACCACTGCTGCCCGACTCCATATCATGAGTCGGGTAGTTCTCGCTCATACGGCTTGGTGACGGAAGCATAGGCAATGACCTTCCGTGCTTTGCATCAACACACAACCTAATCCAAACTTGGAAGCATCATTTGTAGACCACGAAACCACTGTCCCCTCGGGATCGCCAACACCAGTCTTTGAAGTCAAACTACGCTTGAGCACCGCAAAGCTCTCATCACACTCGGCTTTGTCCCCAAACAAACTCGACACCCTTCCTCGTCGACGAGTGAGGGGCGAGGCTAAAGCGGAAAAGTCTTGACGAACCGAAGCGGTAGTAACTCGCCAAACCGAGCAAAAAGCTGCGAATCTCGGCAGAATCGAAGTCGGCTTGGCCCATGAACTCACGGCCTCAATCTTCGCGGGTCCACGGCTATACCATCTCTCGAAACCACGTGGCCTAGGAAGGCCACCGCTATAACCAGAATCACATTTGGAAAACTTCGCATAAAAGTGGGTTTTCCTCAAAGCCGCCAATACTCGCCTCGGATGCTCTGCATGGTCTTCTTTAGACCTCGAATAAATCAGAATATCGTCAATGAACACGATGACGAAAATTTTGTCCAAAAATGATTTGAACACCCTATCCATCATGTCCATGAACGCGGTGAGGCATTGGTCAATCCAAACGACATAACCACAAACTCATAGTGACCATATCCGGACACGAAAGCTGTCTTAGGAATGTCGGCATCCCACGATCCGCAATCGATGGTAACCGGATCTCGAGATCTATCTTGGAGAACACGTAAGCTCCCTGAAGCTAATCGAACAAATCATCGATACGGGCAACGGATACTTATTCTTCATTGTCACCTTATTAAGCTCGCGGTAATCAATACATAAGCGCATAGAACCATCCTTCTTTTTCACAAAGCAGGCCCGGGTGCTCCCACGGGGACACACTCGGACGGATGAACCCTCGGTCTAACATCTCCCGCTGAACCGAATCTTGATTCCTTTAACTCACTGGCGCCATGCGACACGGGGCCTTCGAGATAGGGAGGGTCCACGGCTCGAGCTCAATAATGAAGTCAACCTCTCTCTTTGGGGCAACCCGGTAACTCCTCAGAAACACATCCGCGAACTCCTGCGCACGACCGGCTTTGATCGACAGACAGCGGCGAGGAGCGCTCTTCCCGCACAACTTGGCTAGATAGCCCCAAGCTCCATGAGCTAGCAAACGACGAGCTTTCACGGTGACACCATCGGCGGGCAAACTCCACCCTGGACTCCACGAAACTTAAAGCTGGCCGACTGGCGATCGAACACTACTTCTTTCGGTGGCGGTCAATCAACGCGTGGTTAGTGACTAACCACTCCATACCAAGAATCACATCAAAACCGCTCATAGGCGGAACTATGAGCGTAGCCCTAAGCAACTCTCCGGATATCTCGATCCGGCCATCCCTAATCTTATCTCTAGCCAACATACTAACTCCGAAGGAGTTGCAACAGATAACTCAAAACCTAGAGGCTCTAGTCTCAACTTAGCATGCTCACCAAACAACACGAGATACAAATGAATCGTAGAAGCGAGAATCAAACAAGACAAATGCGCGGTGATCTAAAACAAGAAGCGTACTCGCCACAGCGGCATCCGTGACGCGCGGCCTCTGACGGTCGTAGCAAACACCCGACCTGCCGCTGCTACTGGCCGAGGACGAAACGGATCATATGTCCTCTTTACCACAACGAAAACACACTGCGGGCCCTGTCGCGGAGGCTCCGGTGTGGGGTCCTCCCGCGAAGAAGCACAAGCAGGAACACGCGCGGGACCGCCCTGGCCTGGCGAGGTTGAAACGGATCGGGCCCTATGATCCCGGTTTTGAATCGCCCTTGGCGACGCCGCCGCCGCCCCTAAACTCAAACTTTCTCTTCGCCGCTGCGCACTGAGCAGACGCCGAACAGAGCGGCAACCACCCGCCAAGCGGGATACTTCCCATTATAGATCGTGGCCAAGCTGGGACAGACCTAGCATAAGTGTCGGGGCCCGAGCCACGACATCCGGGAAACACCGCCTCAATCCGGATATGAACTTCCGAATCTTCACTCCGGGGTGGCAATCAAGCGAGGAGCAAAATATCCATACTCGAGAACTTGCGCTCATATTCCTCAATGGAATCGAACCCGCTTGAGTTTACGGAAGAGCTCCACCATCTTCTCTTGAGCCTCATCACCGATGAACTTTACCTTGAACTCGGCCTTGAAGAACTCCCAAGTAGCGGGTGGAGACCCGGTGGTCTCTCGCTCAAAGTGGACTCCCACCACCATCTCATTGTGCCTCCTAGCACATGAGCCGCACACCTCGGCCTGCGAATATCGGGGCACACCATGATCGGGAAGGTGTACTCCGGATGGGCAATCCACTGGCCGCCGCTAACGCATCACCGGTGGCATCAAACTTCTCGGCTTCCACTTCACAAAATCCTTGACCACCTACCCAATTCCTCGGCACCTCCGCTGCCATATCTCGCCTCTAGGGCTACTTGCTCCGAGGAGCCTGGAGGTGTGCTCGAGCTCTTTGAACCAATCGAGTCACCGCTCGATCTGGGCTCGGGACTCTTCCCGCGCCATACGCCAACAAGGCACGGGTCTCGCCCTCTGGTCACTCAACATGTCGACCATAAAAGCCCTCATAGACTCAAAGAAACTCGCTCCGGGAGCGATCTCACGGCGCTCGATCGCCTCAACGCCCGCTCTAGGCGTAACAGAGGAGCTGGCTGGTGGAATGCCATCGATGTCGGCTTGGGACGATGTCCCTGCGATGATCGATCCGATCCACGATACCTCGACCGCTCTCGAACCTCCTCTCCCGAGACGGGTGGTAGCATCTTTGGCGATCTACATCCAAACCAACAACGAATCAAAACTCACTCTGTCACCATTCCACAACACCAAACAAGGCATACACTAGATGATAGGTATTGTAAATTCTTAACCCTTTTCCTTTCTAAAACAATAAATCTAGGCGTACTGATGACCTGTCTTGAGTCTTTGGTGATCATGGAAGGATGACCTACAACAAAGGTCGAGTCTACGAGAATCTATGACTCGAGCTCGATACCAGCTGTAAAGACCCACCCAAAAGGGGCTCTAAATGGGCCTTTACCCCAATGCATGTAGTGAAAATAAAAGACATTAGGAAAAATACATTTCGGATCCCAAGTAAAAGCAGAAACATTCAACAACCAAAACATACATTTCTAAAAGCATACTGACGATCGAGATTTATTTAAACCATTAAAACAAATCCACAAGTACAAATATGCTGGAATCCATAAAACGTAAGAAAACATCCACGGGGCTCTGTGCCCGTCTACATGCATTCGTGGGAAATAACGAAAGTCAAGAGTCATGATAAAATAAAATAGCCAGAGATGACAAAGCAGGATTCCATGATCACAGACTCTCCTCCTTCACCATCCTGTCTCCCGCCTTGATTACTGTGGAAAACCACAGAATAAGGGTGAGTAACGAATTACCAGTAAGAATCCCCAACCGGGGTACAATACGATATACATGATCATCTAGAAGAATGTATGCAAGCTATGAGTACAAACACAGAGCGGAGCACATAGCTAAGTCCACACTTGGACCTCGGATGCCAACTCGTGGTCTTAGTCCGGAAATACCACAACACACTAAACGCGCTATACGGGAACAAGTCACGGCCTCACTGCTCTATCGTCCGACACGAAAGGTGCACTAGCTCAAGATCCCGAGGAGCTCTCCGGTCGTATTTGTAATGAGCGTAAGCATGCACCGCGTGATTCTACGGACTATGGGGGGTGCGGGTCCAGTGGCAAGCCGCCCATATCCGGATACCACGCCTAACTAAATCTCCGGATCGGTGTCACCGACATAGGGTGTGAGACACGGACACGTGAACTATGTCACTGTACCACCGCACTTTGAGGCTAAGGAACGGGTCATGGTAGGCTTACACCAGAAGCCGTCCTTACCTTAACAGTGGCAATCAGGGCTCCGCCGAACACGCCGAGGGCGTGCCGGCCGCTGCCGGGGACTAGGCATTGCCAAGTCATCATCCCGACCGTTGGGGTATCGCAGACTACCACCCTCACCCAAGATTGCGGGGCCCTACGGTTGGGATAGCTAATCCCTCACGGGGTCCAAGGGCGGAGAATCGTCTCGAACGTCCTTGCCATAGATGCAAGATACTTTATGCATCGGGCCGGATGATGCTATCTACCGTAATTCTAACTCGCCTTAACAATCGGCAAACAATCCAATACGTGCTCGAAAGAATACAAAGCAGACCTAGCATGGTACTCTGAACAAGAATGAATATGAGCATGCCAGAAGCGGAACAACCTAGCATGGACTAACATGAAAGAACAACATACGAAGTCATGCCGGTCAGAATTGAATGAGCACCTAAACTATACATGCGATAATCACAAACAAACATACAACATCAATCACATAGAACATCGCAGGTCCACACAACCCCGTGAAGAAATCCTTACCTTGGTCGGAAGACTTCTACACACAAATTCCTAGGCTGCGAACACTTCCGAGCTAGCTATCGAGAACCTACAAACATGGTAACAATCATAACCATATCCCTAAAAATATAATAAAACAGCAGGCTCGGCTCGGCGGAGCACTCACACGGCACCGCGACACGAAGCAAGGGCGCTGGCTGGCGGCAGGGCACGGGTGAAGCTGGCGCTGGCCGCGCTGGCTGCACTGTGGCGGCACTGGTGTGGCGCTGTCTGCGCATGGATGGGCGCTGGGCGCGGATGTGCGCAGACGACAGACGGGACTTCAGCAGCGAGCGGCACGCACGCACGCGGCGTGGCGTGCGATGCGCGACACTGGCGAAGTTGCTCGGCGAGGGGCGCGCGCGCGCGCGAACGTCTTTGGCGAAGCGGCAGTTCGGCAAGCGACACGGCGAGGGCGCGCGACACGGCGAGGGCGTCGCGATAGGGGGGCTGCGTGCAATGGGCGAGCTTTCGGCTGGCGTCGGCGGACGGGCGAGCGACTTCGGCGATGGCTTCCCTCGGTGCGACTGGCGTGGCGATAAGTTGGGCGCGGCGGCGGCGGCGGATCTCGGGCGACGGACACGGGCGTCGGCGACGAGCGATCTCGCGATCCTCTACTGGATCTGGTGCAGGCTGGTCGAGGGCGCTCTGCGGCGGCAAAGCGTGGTGCGACAACAGATCTCGGGGCGAGGGGCTGGCCGGTGGGATTGGCGGCGACGATGGTCGCTTTCTCTCCGTGGTGCAATCAACACAACACACACACAACACTCTACATCTTACCTTCGCCAAGCATCAATAACCAAATGAGGAGATGAAGAGGATGAAGACTTACCCGGAATGATGATGATCGAACCCAAGGAGATGCAAAGGAAGGAATCGGCAAGGGCTATGGAGAGAGGAGAGCTTATGCGCCAAGAGGAGATTTGGAGAAGAAGATGGAATAACCTAATTCTATTTCATTTAACCAAATGCACCAAAACTCCAAAATCCAAGGTTAACTAAGATGTGATGCGAGAAAGAGCAACAAGAGCACCTAATGGCTCAATTGGCACACATCTCTACAAGCTTCCTAGGAGACCGGGTTCAAACCCCACTGCAAAGACAAATTCCTTTATTTTTACTTTTGCATCAAACCCCGCTCAAACCAAACCACAAGCCCCTACAAAAACTCCATCCAATAATTTTAGTAACTGGAAAAGACACAAACGACCCTGACGGCCCGACCAAATTACCAAATTACCCCTAGGGCATACTTGGAAGACCGGGAAGAAAAACCTGGGTCGTTACACTGGGTCTCCGCTCTCTGATAGCTAAAGACCTGCCATCAAATCTCTCATGGCTGTAGCACACTCTGCTCAAGGAGTCTCACTCTGAGGCGTGCTGGCCTCCACCCCCTCCACTAGGCAACTCAACTGCTAGGGCCAAATCTGGCCTGCGGGCCTAACAACCCTGGATGCGGCCTCAACATCAACACGATCAGTCCAACTCCTCGGTCAGACATGCCAAACGTCCTGCTCCTCTGAGTGCGATCAACATACTGGCGATCTGCACAAAGCATCTCCACCCTCTCACTAGGGGAAAAGCAACAACTGGGCCACAAATGGCCAATGGGAGTCTAAGCTCTGCCTCCCTCGGGGACGACGTCCCTGGGCATCCGAAACTATCTGGATACCTCAACAAGCACGCTAAATATGCTGCTGCGATCGCGGAAAGTTGGCATGATGGCTCTCTAAGCCCAAACCAACAACGAGTCAGAACCTGCTCGTCTCCGCTCCATAACTCTACACAAGGCAAACACTAGATGAAAAGTATTGTAAATTCTTACCCCTTTCTTTAAAACGAAGAAACTTAGCGCGCACTGATGGTATCAGAGTGCCGATGATCATGGAAAAACGACCTACAACAAAGGTCAGTCTACAAAATCTAAGACTCTGAGCTCTGATACCAACCTGTAACGACCCGACCCGAAACGGGTTCTAACTAGGTCGTTACCTCAATGCATGCATTACAAATCTACAGAAAATTTGCAAGACGGTGTTCGAATTCTAAGTAAAAACTAAAACATAAAACATCCATTTAAAATCAACATCAATTCCTGGAACCTGTCCCTGTTTCCAAGCACCTGTTCCAAGTCAAATACATTTACTCTGATCAGAAATTTATTTAAAACATACAAACTTTACAACAATGCTAGAATCCGGAAATACATTCGGAAAACACCCTAGGGCTCCGTGCCCAACTACATGCATTCAGAGAACATTTAAAACATCAACATAAACATAAGACTCAGAGTTGAACAACGGGTTTCCATAATCACAGCTTCTCCTTCAGCCATCCTGTCTCGCACCATGGTTACCTGTTTAAAAACCATAGAAATAAGGGTGAGTAAAGAATTACTCAGTAAGAATCCCCAACCGGGGTACAATACGATATAATCAGTCATCTAGTACCAAAGCATGCAAGCAAACAGCTACCAACACAGATCATAGCTCAACGAGCTCATAAAACAAGATCTGGAGTCATCGGAAGTCTCTTTCTTCCAGCCTAGTTGGGATTGGATACACTGACCAATCCTGGACATCACCGAGGTATCTGTCACTCGGGGGGAATACACTGATCCCTAGAATGTCCTCAAGGGCCTCCTTGCCCTTGCACTAATCTGGACTTACGGGAGAGTACCCGAAGTCAGGCTCTAACGAAAGGAATGGTGTACTCACGACATTAGCCTGGGGGAGCTCTCCGAACCGGCAACTAACGCGCGTGTGCGCAAGACACCGCATGCTCTCTCGCAACCAGAGCAAAATGCGGGGCCTAAGGGCAAACTCACGGGCAGTGCACGCATGCCTATGACTCGGAAGCGGTGTCACCGATCACAATAACTCGAGGCCCTCGGCGCTCATCATGCGGCAAAGATGATCCACCGACACGAAGCTAAGAACCCGCCAGGCGAGCTTACACCGATGGCGTGGTTCCGCTCTAGCAAAGAGCTACAACTAGGCTATGCGCCAAGTGGGTAGCTAATTCCACAAACCGGCGGGTCTGGGGGAAGCAAGATACATTATGCTGCGCACACTTTACTCCCGACTGAGCTAAATCCACCTTGGCGGCCGGGGAAGCAAGATACGTTATCTCTGCTTTGCACACTTTACTCCCGATCAGCGGGGACAAAGTACGTTATGTCCGCTCAGCCTCTGGATGATGACAAACCCTACAACTCTATCTAAGAGTACAGAGTAAAAAGCAATGATTCCTGGCTAGCAAACAAAGACCGACATCAATCACACTAACCTAGCATGATACTACGAGCTTAAGTAGGAATCACAAGCATGCTGGCAGAACAAACCTAGCATGGCACTAACATGTAAAATCAGGCAAACATGCTAGCAAGATATCAATCAAATCTGCTCTATTATTATCATGCTCATAACAGTCAGCAAACAAGCAAGGCATAATCATGAAAATATCGCAGGGCCCACACAACTCCAGTAAGAAATCCTTACCTGGTCGGAAGGCAACAACACACAATAAAATTAACTGCCATCGAACCCGAGCAACCTATATCAAACCAAACAAACACATCAATAATCACACAATAGGCCTAAATAATAATAAAATAAACAGGGCTCGGCTAGGGAGCAACTCACGAGGCGCGGCTGACACGCGAACGAGCAAGCTGCACTGCAGGGCTGCAGCTGGGCGTAGGGGCTAGGCGCTGGCTCGGCGCTGGGGCTCGGGCGCTAGGCGCGAGCTGCGCTCGGACGGGCGCTGGGACGACACTGGGCGCGCGGGCGCGGGCGCTTGCTCGGCTGGGCGACGACGAAGCGGCGCGGCTCGGTAAGCTACAGAGCGAGGGCGCGCGACACGGGCTGGGACGAGCGACTCGGACCTAGGCTCGGGCGATCTGGCGCGAGGACACGCGACCTAGGTGTGGGGACGCGCGATCTGGCGCTGGGACGCGACCTGGGCGACACTGTGCGAGGCAGGGGCTCGGGCGATATGAGCTGGGCGAGGCTCGGGCTGGCGACACTGTGCGACGCTGGCACGACCTGGGCAGGGCAAGGGCGCACGAGCTGGCTGGGCGAGCGGGCTGGCTCGGGCTGGCTGGGCTGCTCGGGCTGGTTGGGTTGGGCAACCGAAGGGGCTGCTCGGGCTAGGGTGGGGGGGCTCAGGGAGAGAGA
Organism: Sicyos edulis; assembly: GCA_036507275.1. NCBI lineage: Eukaryota > Viridiplantae > Streptophyta > Magnoliopsida > Cucurbitales > Cucurbitaceae > Sicyos > Sicyos edulis. The sequence continues at coordinate 33,880,193 of CM071846.1, read as the reverse complement.
GATTGAGAGAGAGAGAGAGAGAAAAGAGATTTTGGGAAAAAAATAAAAGAAAATGGGAAATAAAAAGGAAAATGGGAAAAAAGGGAAAAATGGGATTTTTATCTCATTTTTCCATCCTTATCCACTTTAAAACCTTAAAATCCCATTTCCAGGCTTCCTCCTTCGAGACTCGACCGAAGCAATCTTTTCCAATAAAAAAAACTCACGTAAATCCAACTCCCAAAGCAACACTAAAGGCCCGGGCTCGAATCCCAAAGGAAGAACACAACCAACCATCACTTTGCCAAAGCCCAAACCATAACCGAGCATCCAACCGACTAGCCCAAACACCTCGGGACTCGCAGCCAACAACAAACAAGCCTCGACAAAGGCAGGAGCTACCTCGAAGCCCTGAAAACCACAAATCCTGCCCGGAGAACCAAAAGACCAAAATACCCCCAAGGGTCAAAACAGCTCTAAGACCCAACCAAACAACCGAATCTTGACCCGAAGACACCTCGAAAACTGGAATAGGGAACTGGGCTGTTACAAAGACCTATTTTGAACCAACTCTCCTAGGCCATGGATTTTAAGGTAGCACGAAAGCTTGCAAGGTGAGGCACAAAAACACCAAGTGGCTCACTTGGCAAGGCTCTCCTCTAGCACACAAGGCTACTCTGGCTCAAACCCTAGCTGTTGCAACTTTTAATCCAAACTCAACTCTAATTTTATTTTTGCAACTCCCAACACCGGAACTCAACCAAAATGTAACCACAATCTGAAGACAAACCTCCAAGACTAAACTACAACTGAGAAACAGAAACGACCCTGACGACCTGGCCAAATTACCAAAATACCCTTGGGACATACCTAGAAGACCGGGATGAAAACCTGGGCCGTTACAATAACAGATAACAGCAAACATTCCAATACGTGCTCAGCAGTAACAATGAACCTAGCATGATACTATGAAGCAAGAACAGATAACGAGCATGCTAGAACAGAACAACCTAGCATGGAACTAACATGAGAAACAACACGAGAATCATGCCAGTCGGAATTCAGAACAGAGCACCTATCCACTGACATGCTAATAAACACAAGCAAGCATACAAACAACAATCACAGAATATACCGCAGGGCCCACACAACTCCGGTAAGAAATCCTTACCTTGGTCGGAAGGCAACAACACACAAAGATCCTATGCTGCAAACGAACCCGAGCTAGCTATCGGGAACCTAACAAACAACAACAAATATCACAACCTATAGTTCTCAAATAAAAATACAAATAGGGCTCGGTTCGGGAGCAACTCACACACGGACGCGGCCGGGCGCGATGATGATACGGTGCTGACGGCTTGGGCTCTTGGCGCTTTCTTGGTGCGCAGAGGCTGCGACGCGAGCGCAGCGGCCGCGACAGCGGCAAGCGGCTGGGCTGGCGTCTTGGCGCGCAGAAGGCTGCGCGCGAGCGACGGGCATCGGTCTTTGCGCGCGACGCGACACGATCCATCGATCTTTGCGCGGGCGTGCATCGGCACCTGGCGTGGTCGCTCTAAGACTGGGCGCGTGGGGTTGTGTGCGGACGGGGCTGCTGCTCGCGCGGGGATAGCGACGATCGAACGCTGGGCTGCGACGCGAGCGCTGGGCCGCAGCGAAGGATCTGGGCATTGTGAGAGACGCGATCAGTTCTTTGGTGCGATGGGGCTATTTGGGCGCTGGCAGGCGGGGCGCGTCGGGTGGCTGCACAACACCAAAACTTAGTTTCGTCTTCTCTCGGCCAGCAAGAACATCACCCAAAAGAGAAGAAGGGATCGATAACACTTACCCGGGATGAACGAGACAACAGAGCTTGGGAGAAGGTGCACGACAAGAAGCTTGAGGGAATGGGGGTTGGGCGGCAATGGGGATTTGAAAAACAAAAAGATGAAAACGTATTTTCTCTTCTTTTAATCAAACACACCAAAATCCCAAAAACCCAAAGCAAAGCAAGACATACCGCGGGGTGAGCAACAAAAGCACCTAGTGGCCCAACTGGCAGGACCACACCTCTAACTCCCTGGCCACCTGGGTTCGAAACCCAACAACCACAGTTTAAAACCTCTATTTTATTTAAGCATCTCCTCATGCCCAAACACATCCACAAAGCAACCAAACCCTACATTTGACCATCCAAGAATAATATCGGGCTGAGAAAGACAGAAACGGCCCGACCAAATTACCAAAATACCCTTAGAACATACCATGAAAACTTGGGCAGTTACACTAATAGCTAATTTTTTTTGTAAATGCTCATGCAGATCTTCTGATGGAAGTCCTCTAAAAGGTTCATTGATTTTTAGCATCTTATACATATTATTGGTCAATATGGGGCGCTACCTCCACCGTTTAATCTATCCATACCTGGATATGTCAAATAAGTGAAGTCTCCCTTTTTCGTTCGCATGACTCTACCTCTCTCATCTACGTTCAATTTTGGTGGCAGATTGTGCTCTTTATTTGCTCCTCATTCCACACCTGTTGCAGTTGCATGAATAGGTTTTGCTGATATGATTTTGGGTTTGCAAGGCAAAGAAATAAATAAACAATAAAACAGTTTTGTTAAGTTAAGGCTAAACTAGGATACTTATGACTGCAGCAGCAATGCGATAACAAGAAATATGTGGTAAGGGAATCTATCATACTATGATTACAAACTAATGCTTCCGCATTCGTTTGACACCTAGCCCAGATTCTACTATGACTAAATGTATTTAAAAACTGCGCTAAGTATGTAACGACCCAGGTTTTGATCCCGGTCTTCTAGGTATGCCCTAGGGGCATTTTGGTAATTTGGTCGGGCCGTCAGGGCCGTTTATGTCTTTTTCCAGTTGCTAAAATTATTGGATGGGTTTATGTAGGTTTTTTAGGCTTTGTGGATGGGTTTGAGCAAGGATAGATGCAAAAGTAAAAATAAAGGAAAAATAAAGGAAAATTGTGTTGCAACTGGGATTCGAACCCGGGTCTCCGGGAAAGCTTGTGGGGATGCGTGCCAATTGAGCTATGGAGAGCTCTTGTTACTCTTTCTGCGTCATATCTTGGTTAAGCCTTGGTTCCTTGGAGTTTTGGTGCATTTGGTTAAATGAAAAAGAAATTAGGTTTTTGTTCCTTCTTCTCCAAAACTCATCTTACCGCCCAAGCTTGTCTCCCAAGCTCCTCTAGCCGATTCTCTTCTCCCTAGCAGCCCGAGAGATCCGATCGCCGTGGCTTTGGGTAAGTTTAAATCTTCTTCTTCTCCCCCTCCGATTGATGTCTTTGTATGGCCGAGTGAATAGAGTGTGGGTGTGTGTGTGTGTTTGATTGCGGCCACAGTGAGAGAGGCCCCTCACCAAGGCCCCTATTGCGCCCAGATCTGCCCAGCAGCAGAGCCAGACCTCCGAGCACGCCTAGATCGCCCAGCAGCCCCACCCAGACAGCCCCTGCCTCGCCCAGACGCCTAGGCGCCGAGCAGCACGTCGCACAGCCCGTCCGAGCGCTCAGCCAGCGCTCGTCGCTGTCCCAACGCGTCCGCGTCGCCAGCGCCCGCGCGCGCTTCGCCCGTCAGCGTGCGTTGTTTCTGGCGTGCGCGCGCGCTAGTGTCCGGCTCGTCGCGCGCGTGCGCTGCTCCAGCCAGCCTTCGTCGCGCCGCGGCCGCCGATCACCACCAGCGTGCCCAGCGTGCGGCCCCTGCCGCCCACCAGCGCCCGGCCAAGGCAGAGACAAATGCAACTGTCGTCGTCAGCGTCGACCATGCGCGTGAGTTGCTCCCGAGCCGAGTTCTATTTATTTTATTATATTTAGGCCTTTGGGTTGTGATTATTATTATGTTTGTTAGGTTCTCGTTAGCTAGCTCGGGATCGATCGCAGCTTAGGATTTTATGTGTAGTTGCCTCCCGGCCATGTAAGGATTTCTTACCGGTGTTGTGTGGGCTCTGCGATATTATATGTGATTGTTGTTTGTATGTTTGTTTGTGTTTATCCGCATGTTTAGCGATAGGTGTTCTGTATGACTTCGTATGTTGTTCTCTCATGTTAGTCCATGCTAGGTTGTTCCGTTCTGGCATGCTCGTATTTGTTCTTGTTTCGTAGTATCATGCTAGGTTCGTTGTATCTGTTGAGCATGTATTGGATTGTATGTTATTGATATGATAGGTTAGAGTGTAGGTAGGTAGCATTATCCGGGCCCGAATGCATAAAGTATCTTGCATCCATGGCAGAGACGTACGAGGTAGTACTTCGTCCCTTGACCCCGTTAGGGTTTAGCTAACCCGACCGGTAGGCCCTACAATCTTGGGTGAGGGTGGCAGACTGTTAAATGCCCCAACGGTCGAGATGATGACTTGGCATTACCTCATCCTCGGCAGCCGGCACGTCCTCAGCGTGTTCGGTAGTAGCCCTTGATTGCCACCTGATAGGGCAAGGATGGCTTCCTGGTGTAAGCCTACCACGACCGGTTCCTTAGCCTCAGTGCGGTGGTTTGGTGACATAGTTCACGTGTCAGTCTCACACCCTATGTCGGTGACACCGATCCGGAGATTTAGTTAGGCATGGTGATTGGACTGGGCAACTGCCACTAGACCGCAGACCCCAGTCGCAGTAGCATGCGGTGCGCGCATACGCTCATTATAGCGCCGACTGGAGAGCTCCTCGAGATCGTGAGCCAGTGCACCTTTCGTATCGACAGCAGACAGGCTGAGGCTGAGACTTGTTTCTAGTATAGGGCGTATTGTGTGGTGGATTATTCCGGACTAAGACCCTGAGTTGGCATCCGAGGTCCAAGTGTGGACTTAAGCTATGTGCTCTATTCTGTGTTTATATTCATAGCTTGCATATCTTTCGGCTAGATGACCATGTATATCGTATTGTACCCCGGTTGGGGATTCTTACTGAGTAATTCGTTACTCACCCTTATTTTGTGGTTTTCCACAGGTACCAAGGTGCGAGACAAGATGGCTGAAGGAGGAGTTGTGATCATGGGAACCTGCTGTCATCTCTGACTTTTTTTTTTATATTATGACTCTTGTCTTTTTATTTCCCCTGAATGCATGTAGTCGGGCATGGAGCCCTAAGATGTTTTCTCAATGTTTTTGTGGATTCCAGCATTGTTGTATCTCACAAGGTTTTGAATGATTTTAATAAATTTTTGATCAGAGTAAACTTTTGGAAATGTATTTGTCTTGAAACAGGTGCTTGGAGACAGGGACAGGTTTCATTAAACTGTTTAGATTTCTGATTGAATGCTGAATGGTTTAATTTTTAATTGGAATCCGAAATCATATTTGTATATTGTCCTTACTTTGAATGCATGCATTGGGGTAAAGGCCCATTTAGAGCCCCTTTTTGGGTCGTGTCTTTACAAAGTATGTAATAATTTTGCATTTATTCCTAAACTTCGATTTTCACAGCAGTAAAATTACCTATTCAACATGCATGATAGACTTAGATTGTTTTCTCTTCTGAATTACAATCTATTAGCTTGTGTCGATGTAACGGCCCAGTTTTCCATGCTGGTTCCCCATGTGTTTTCGATTCATTATACGGATGTTTGGTTGGGCCGTTAGAGCTATTTATTCCTTAAGGGAATTTCGATCATTTTGCCCTCGAGGCCGATTTTGAGGATAATCAGGATTTCAGGGATATTCCTGTCCTGTGCCAAGGCTTGATGGTTTGTTGGTTGCAAGTCCAGGAAGTTGTGTTGGTTGTTCGGAAGCTTGGAGGTAGTTTGGTTAATTTCAAATTAAAGAATTAAAAGTGCGCTTGCCAAGGCTCAAACCTTGATCGTTCTGCAGTTGGGAGCTTGGTTTAAAGGAGTTTTAAAAATAGAAAATAAAAGGTGACGCTTGTGAGGTTCGAACCCTTGACCTGAAAGGGTTTGGAGGCTTGGATTAAATGAGTTTAATAAGGAGAGAAAGGATGTAACAACCCGGATGTCAGTTAAATGTAAAATAAGGTTTTAAAAGATGTTATTTGGAGGACTCGAACCCTTGGCCTCAAAGAGGGTTGGAGGTTTGGATTTAATTAAGGAAAATAAACGCGTCAGCTAGGACTCGAAGGAGGGAAGCCTTGGGAAGGGATTTTGGGATCCCCAAAGCCTAGTTAATTTAGGAAGAAAAAAAAAAGATCAAGAAACCCTTATTTTTCCCCCTTGCCTTTGCCGCACGCCTCACCCTCTCCCTCTTACCTTGCCGTCCACCAAGAGCAAGAACCGAGAGAGTTTGTGTGTGTTTTCGTCCCAGCCAAGTTTAGCTGCACCTAGCCGCCCTGTGTCGCCCAGCCCTACTACCACCTGACGTTGCGCCGCCACCTGCAGCGCAAGACCGAGCCACCTGCGCAGCAGCCCCATCGCAGCCGGTCGCGGCCGGCCGCAGAAGCGCGACGCCATCGCCGCATCGCACCGCGCGCGCCAGATCGCCGTTTGATCGCGTGCACCGCCCAAAGGCGAGCTTGTCGCGTCTGCATGCCGCGCCCCGCCGGCGTCGCGTCTGCGCACACACGTCCGCCACCGCGACGCGTCTGTTTGCCCTTGCCGCCGAGAGCCGCTCGCCTCACCCTTGCACCTGCGCGCCCGTGCCTAGCGCCAGCGCACAGCAGCCCCGCCGTCCCCGCCGCTTACTGCATCCTGCCAGCCGCATGCAGCCTTGCCGTGAGCCTGCCTTGTCGAGATAGCTTGGTGCCAAGCCCTAGTGCTCTCTCGGTTGGTAATTCCCGAGCCTTTATTCTTTTGGACCTTAAGATGTTAGCTGCTGATTGGTTAATTAGGATGATTTATTTTATTGATTGCTTAGGTTGCTCGGGTTCACTTAGAAGCTCGAGGGTCGCTTGTTGGTTGTGGTCCTTATTTTCTGCTTACTTCCAGGTAAGGATTTCTTACCGGGGTTGTGTGGACCCTACGAATACTTGATAGCATGTCGTATCTTGTAACTGTATGAAGCTTCTAGTGGATAGGATTCATGTTTTCTCTTGATTACAGATTTGTGTTATGCTTGTATTCTGTTAGTTCCATGCTAGGTTTTTCTTATCCTGGCATATCCATGTTTCCTGTTGTATCCTGTTAGTTCCATGCTAGGGTTTTCCTATCCTGGCATATCCGTGTTTCATGTTGTATTCTGTTAGTTCCATGCTAGGGATAGACAGGTGATGTATAGTGTAGGAGATTGTAGGGGTTCTAGTTTAGGTCCCGCTTGGGTAAGTCCCTGATGGGCACCAATGCGGTGCCAGTGTAGGTAAGTCCCCGATGGGCCCTGCACTGTTTCCTTATGTGTAAGACCCCGATGGGCATCCTTGTGTGTAAGTCCCCGATGGGCATCACTGAGTCTAGCTGGAGTAAGACCCCGATGGGCATCATTGATTGAGGTGTAAGACTCCGATGGACATCCGTATGTGTAAGACCCCGATGGGAATCATTGTTTGAGGTGTAAGACCCTGATGGGCATCCGTATGTGTAAGACCCCGATGGGCATCATTGATTTGATGAGTAAGACCCCGATGGACATCCGTTTGTGTAAGACCCCGTTGGGCATCATTATTTCCTCTACACAAACCTCCAATTTCGTCAACCACACACCAAGGATCAAATCCTAGCTCAAACACAATTTATTTTAATTTTCTCCTTTTACCTAGGAGACCACCAAACTTTCCTAATATGGAACTCTTGTCCTGGGAATCAAAACTGGAGGAAATTGAAGTCCAAAACCAACACAGACATTCTTGAAACCCTGAATAACTGAGTAAACAACCTGGAGGGCAAAATGACCACAATACCCCCGGAGGGTAAAATGACCAAAATACCTCTGGAAGCACAAAAAGGCCCTAACAGCCCAACAACTCATTGGGAGGACAACCTGTCAGGCTTGGAGAACCGGAAGGAAAACTTGGGCTGTAACGGTCCAGGTTTTCATCCTGGTCTTCCAAGTATGCCCTAGGGGTATTTTGGTAATTTGGTCGGGCCGTTTATGTCTTTTTCAGTTGTTAAAATTATTGGATGGACTTAGGTAGGATTTTGAGTTGTTGGGCAAGGTGAGATGCAAAAGAAAAATAGAGAAATAAAGAGAAGCAGTTGGGGTTCAAACCCGGGTCTCCAGGGAAATGTGTTGGGTAGTGTGCCAATTGAGCTATTGGGAGCTCTTGTTATTTTTTCCGCGGCATAACTTGGTTAGCCTTGAGTCCTTGGGGTTTTTGGTGCATTTGATTAAAAGGAAGGAAAATAGGGTTGTGGTGTTTTCTTTTCCAAATCACCCATAGCCACCCAAGCCCTTTCATCTCCCTAGCAGCTCCTTCGTCCGTTCGTCATCCCGGGTAAGTGTCTCAATCTTTTCTTCTTCTTCTTCTTCTTCCGTTTGGTGTGTTCTTGCTGGCCTAGTGAAGAAGAGGTGAGATTTGTTGGTGTTGTGCACCCCAACCACTGCCGCAGCCTGTCGCCGACGCAGCCCAGCAAAGAAGCGCCATATACGCCGTCGCACGCACCTGGCGTGCCCAGACGGTAGTCCTCGCCAGCGCGCCCGTGCCGCGTCGCGTCGCCCTTCCGCGCCATCGCGTCTGCTTGTTTGCTCCAGCGCGCCTGCGCCCAGCCAGCCCGTTCGCGCGTGCGCGCGCGCAGCCCATCAGCGCCCAGCAACAGCCACGACCGTGCAGCTTGTCCGTCCCCGCGTCAGCCGTGCCGTGTGAGTTGCTCCCAAGCTGAGCCCTGTTTATTTTATTATATTTAGGCCTATGGATTGCGATAATTATTGTGCTTGTTAGGTTCTCATTAGCTAGCTCGGGATCGATCGCAGCTTAGGATTCTTTGTGTGTAGTTGCCTCCCGACCAAGGTAAGGATTTCTTACCGGAGTTGTGTGGGCCCTGCGATATTATATGTGATTGTTGTTTGTATGCTTGTTTGTGTTTATCAGCATGCTTAGTGATAGGTGCTCCGTTCCGAATTCCCGACTGGCATGATTTCTTATATTGTTTCTCATGTTAGTCCATGCTAGGTTGTTTCGTTCTGGCATGCTCGTTATCTGTTCTTGCTTCGTAGTATCATGCTAGGTTCGTTGTATCTGTTGAGCACGTATTGGATTGTTTGTTGTATCTATTTATAGGTTTGAGATATGGTAGGTAGCATCATCAGGGCTAGGATGCATAACGTAACTTGCATCTACGGCAGGGACGTACGAGGCAATACTCCGTCCGTGATCCACCGTTAGGGTTTAGCTAAACCTAACGGCAGGCCTTGCAATCTTGGGTGAGGGTGGCAGACTGTTAAATGCCCCAACGATCGAAATGATGACATGGCATTGCCTTGTCTTCGACAGTCGGCACGTCCTCAGCGTGTTCGACCGTAGCCCTTGATTGCCACATGTTAGGGCAAGGACCGCTTCCTGGTGTAAGCCTACCAAGACCGGTTCCTTAGCCTCAGGTGCGGTGGTACAGGCTGACATAGTTCACGTGTCCAGGTCTCACACCCCTGTGTCTGTGACACGTATCCAAAGATTAGTTAGGCATGGTGACTAGACCTGGGCAGCTTGCCACTAGACCCGGCACCCCCCATGGTTTGCAGTAGCATGAGGTGCGCGCACACGCTCATTACAGCGCCGACCGGAGAGCTCCTCGGGATCTTGAGTTCAGTGCAACTTTCGTATCGATAGTAGACAGGCTGAGGCCGAGACTTGTTTCTCGTATAGGATTGTATTGTGTGGTGGATTTTCCAGAGTAAGACCCTGAGATGGCATCCGGGGTTTATGTGTGGATTTAAGCTATGTGCTCTCTTCTGTGTTTATATTCATAGCTCGCATGCCTTTCTGCTAGATGACCATGTATATCGTATTGTACCCCGGTTGGGGATTCTTACTGAGTAATTCGTTACTCACCCTTATTTTGTGGCTTTCCACAGGTAACCATGGTGCGAGATAGGATGGCTGGAGGAGGAGTTGTGATCATGGAAACCCGTTGTTTAGAACTCTGAGTCTTTTATTCATGTTTTTATGTTTTAAATGTCCTATGAATGCATGTAGTTGGGCACGGAGGCCTTAGGTTATTTTCTGGTTGTTGCCCGAATTCTGACACTGATGTAAACCATTTTTGGATTTGAATGTGAATTAAATCTCTGATCAGAGTACGTTTTAAATTGTATTTAGCTTGGAAGCAGTGCATGGAAACGAGGACGAGTTCAGGACATTTTGTTGTTGTTTTGAATGGATGTTTACTGCTTTTTGTTTTAATCAGAATCTGGCATACAACGTTGCATATTATTTTTCTAAGTTTTAAAAGCATGCATTGAGGTAAAGGCCTATTTTAGGACCCCATTCGGGTCGGGTCTTTACATGGGCTGTTACAGTATTCCCTACTTTTAAGACTTTCGTCCCCTAAAGTCCTAAAGCTAAAACAACTCCAGATAGTGCGTCCTCATCTCATCCTCAAGTTCCCAAATGGCTTCTTCTGCTCTCAGATTTCTCCACTGAACTTTAACTAAGATAATCTCCCGGTTACGCAAAACCTTGCATTCTCGAGCTAGAATTTGCACAGGCTTTTCCTCGAAGCTCAAGTCCTTGTTCAGCTGTAACGGCTCAAAATCAACAATGTGAGACGGGTCTGCAACATACTGACGTAACATCGATACATGGAATACGCTATGCATAGAAGCCAACGACGGAGGCAAGGCTAATCAGTACAACACTGGACCGATTCGTTCAAGTATCTCAAAAGGTCCCACAAACCTGGGACTCAGCTTGCCCCGTTTACCAAATCTCAGTACTACACGCATCGGTGCTACCTTCAGGAAAACATGTTGCCCCACCTCATACTCTAAGCTCCTAAGCCTAACATCAGCGTAGCTTTTCTGCCTACTCTAAGCAGTCAACATACGAGCTCGGATCTTCTACACTGCCTCGTTGGTCAACTGAAGCAACTCTGGACCCAAAACCTGTCTGTCGCCAATCTCTTCCAAGAACACAGAAGACCTACAACGTTTACCATACAGTGCCTCAAATGGTGTCATCTGAATCGTTGTCTGATAACTGTTGTTATAAGCAAACTCCATCAGATACAAGTACTGATCCCAACTGCCCAGAAAGTCTAGCACACAGGCTCTCAACATGTCCTCTAATATCTGGTTCACCCTCTCCACGCCCATCAATCTAAGGGTGAAAAGCGGTGTTGAAGCTACACTCGGTGCCCAAGCCCTTCTAGAGTGCCCTTTAGAAGCGAGAAGTGAAACGGGAATCTCTGTTGGAAACAATTTTAACTGGCACCCCATGGTACCGCACAATCTACTCCAAGAACAACTGCACCCACTGCTCCACGATATAAGTAATTCTACCGTGGATGAAGTGCGCACACTTGGTCATGCGGTCGACAATCACCCAGATCTGAGTAAATCCTTTCGGTGTCCTCGGCAAACCATAAATGAAATCCATGGAGATCTCTTCCCACTTCCATTGAGGTACACTCAATGCATTTGCAATAAACCTTGCTAGCTTTTTGTCCGGGAGCCTTTACCTTTCCGACAAAGTAGAGACACCGGTTAATCGCGTGCTATGCCTCTCTTCATGTTAACCCACCAAAAAGTTTGTTTGAGGTCCTGATACATTTTTTTGCCCCCTAGGTGCCACGCGAACGAAGAATTGTGAGCCTTAGAAAGAAACTCAGCTAGCAGTCCCCGTCTGTTGGCATGCAAAGACGTCCTCTATACCTCAAACCACCATCTGGAGCCACAACAAAGTCGAAGTCTCCATCGGCCTGAACCCTGGCAATCAAGCGACTCAACTCGGGATCACTCAACTGGCTGCCGATGATCCTCTGTCTGATGGAAGGCTGAACAGTCAACTGGGTCACCCTGGAAGTAACCTCTCCCAACAGTACTGCTATCCCAGCTAGCTCTAAATCCCTCTGCAACGTAACCTGTGAACTCAACAATGCGGTAGAATGAGAAGTCTTCCGACTCAAAGCATCAGCTACCACATTAGCTTTACTCTAGTGGTACAGAATCTCGCAGTCATAGTCCTAAACCAACTCCAACCACCTCCTCTGCCTCATGTTCAGCTCCTTCTAAGTGAAGAAGTATTTGAGGCTTTGGTGATCAGTGAAAATCTGAATCTTCTCACCATGCCAATAATGTCTCCAGATCTTCAAAGAAAAAACCACTGCAGCTAGCTCCATATCATGCGTCGGATAGTTCTGCTCATTCGGTTTCAACTGTCTCGAAGCATAAGCCATAACCCTTCCATGCTGCATCAGAACACAATCCAGACCAAACTTAGAAGCGTCGTTGTACACCACAAAACCACCTGTACCCTCTAGCACTGACAAAACTGGAGCAGAGGTCAAACTATGCTTCAACAGGGCAAAGCTCTCTTCACACTTCTCATCCCAAACAAAGGCCACACCCTTCCTGGTCAATCTGGTCAAGGGTGCAGCTTTAGCAGAAAAGCCCTAAACAAACCTACGATAGTAGCCTACTAGAGCTAGAAAACTGCTAACCTCGGCGACTGTGGTCGGTCTAGCCCACGAACTCACTGCATCTATCTTGGAGGGATCCACTACAATGCCATATTTAGATACAACATGCCCTAGGAAGGCAACCTGATCCAACTAAAGTCACACTTGGAGAATTTTGCATACAACTAGTTCTCTCTCAGAGCTGTCAAAACTTGCATCGGGTGTGAAGCATGGTCCTCTCTGGTCCTTTGAGTAAATCAGGATGTCGTCAATGAATACGATGACAAAGCTATCCAAGAATGCCTTGAATACCATGTCCATCATATCCATGAAAGCTGTTGGGGCATTGGTCAGCCCAAAAGACATTACCACGAACTCGTAATGGCCATACCTCGACTTGAACGGTGTTTTGGGGATGTCAACATTTCTGATCCTCAACTGATGATAACCAGACCCCAAATCAATCTTTGAAAAGACAGAAGCTCCCTGCAACTGGTCAAACAAATCGTCGATACGGGGTAACGGGTACTTGTTCTTCACAATAACCTTGTTCAGTTCCCTGTAATCTATGCAAAGGAGCATCAAATCGTCTTTCTTCTTTACAAACAGAACGGGTGCTCCCCACGGGGACATACTGGGACGAATAAAACCACGGTCCAAAAACTCCTGCAACTGAACCTTCAACTTCTTCAGTTCTGCTGGTGTCATTCGGTAAAGAGCCTTTGAGATAGGGAGAGTCCCTAGCTCAAGCTCGATAGTGAAGTCCACCTCTCTCTTAGGTGGTAAACAAGGCAACTCCACTAGAAACACATCTACAAACTCCTGTACAACCGGTACCTGATCCACAGACGGCGGAGAATGGTCTCCTCCACACAACTTCGCTAGGAAACCCCAAGCTCCTCGAGCTAACAAACGCTGGGCTTTCTGTAAAGACTCGACCCCAAAGAGGTCCTAAACTAGGCCTTTACCTCAATGCATGCTTTTAAAACTTAAAAGAAATAATATGCACGATCGTTTTCCAGATTCTGAATGAAAACAAAAACTTATAAACATCCATTCAATAATCAAATATAAAAATGTTCTGGAAACTGTCCCTGTTTCCAAACACCTGTTCCAAGCTAAATACAGTTTAAAACATACTCTGATCAGAGATTTATTCAAAACATTCAAAAATCCCAAACAGTTTACAACAGTGCCAGAATATAGAAACAATCAAAAAACGTCCTACGGGCTCCGTGCCCAACTACATGCATTCACAAGACAAACAAAAAACACAAATATAAACTCAGAATTCAAAACAATAGTTATTCCATGATCCGCAGCTCCTCCTTCAGCCATCCTGTCTTGCGCCCTGATTACCTGTGGAAAACCACAAAATAAGGGTGAGTAACGAATTACTCAGTAAGAATCCCCAACCGGGGGACAATTTGTACAACACGATATAACAGGTCATCTAGCAGAAAGTATGCAAGCTATGAATATAAACACAGAAGAGAGCACATCACTTTAATCGATACATAAAATACCACGGATGCCATCTTACGGTCTTACTCTGGAAAACTACAACGCATCTCGATACACTACGAGAAACTAATCTCGGCCTCAGCTTTACTACTACTATCGATACGAAAGGTGCACTGAACTCAAGATCCCGAGGAGCTCTCCAGTCATTGCTGTAATGATGCGCGTGCGCGCGACTTTGCATCTTCTTTGCAAACCAGGGAGTCTTTGGGTCTAGAGCATCTTTGCCTTGGTCCAGTACGCATACCTAAAAGAATCTCTGGATCGGTGTCACTGAACATAGTGGTGTGAGACCAGGACACTATGACTATGTCAGCCTGTACCACCGCACCTAAGGCTAAGATACCGGCCGTGGTAGGCTTACACCAGGAACTGGTCCTTGCCCTATTAGGTGGCAATCAAGGGCTACTGTTGACACGCTGAGGTCGTGTCGACTTCCGGGGACAAGACAATGCCTCGTCATTCCCCCGACCGTTGGGGCATTTAATAGTCTGCCACCGTCACCCAAGATTGCACTAGGCTGCCGTTAGGGTTAGCTAAACCCTAACGACGGATCAGGGACGGAGTACTGCCTCCCACGTCCCTACACGGATGCAAGTTACGTTATGCATCCTCGCTCGGATGATGCTACCTATCAGAACTCTAAGCTATAAACAGATAACAGCAAACATTCTAATACGTGCTCAGCATAAACAATGAACCTAGCATGATACTATGAAACAAGAATAGATAACGAACATGATAGAACATAACAACCTAGCATGGAACTAACATGAGAAACAACAAGGGAATCATGCCAGTCGGAATTCAGAACAGAGCACCTATCCACTAACATGCTGATAAACATAAGCATACATGCAATCAACAATCACACAATATACCGCAGGGCCCACACAACTCCGGTAAGAAATCCATACCTAGGTCGGAAGGCAACAACACACAAAAGGATCCTAAGCTGCAACCGAACCCGAGCTAGCTATAGGGAACCTAACAGACAAACAACAAACATCACAAAATATAAGACTTAGGCAAAATGCAAACAGAGCTCGGCTCGGTCGGGAGCAATTCACATGGCACGGGGCCGGGCGCGTTGTTGACGGACAGCTGCGCATTTGGCGCTGGGGCGGCTTGAGCGTGCAAACGTCTTCTTTGAAATGGGGCGCGGCAGACGCGACAGGGAGCTGGGGCTGCGCACGGACGGGCAATGCGACGCGAAAGTGCTCTTGTGCGGCTGGGCGGGCGGGCGATCGGGGTTGCTGCTTCAGCGCGGGCTGGCCTGAGCGATGCAGCTCGGTGTTGGGCAAAACTGTAACGGCCTAGGTTTTCATCCCGGTCGTCCAGGTATGCCCTAAGGGTATTTTGATAATTTGGTCTGGCTGTTAGTGACGTTTCTGTCTTTTTCAGCTGTTAATATTCTTGGATGGTCAAATGTAGGGTTTGGTTGCTTTTTGGATGAGTTTGGGTATGGAGAGATGAAAAAATAAAATTTAGGATTAAAAGTGCATCAGCTGGGATTCGAGCCCGGGTGGCTAGGGAGATAGCAGTGTGGTCCTGCTAGTCAAGCTGCAGGTTATCTTGGTTTGCCTTCGTTTTTGGGATTTAGGGAGTTTGATTAAAAAGAAAAGAAATAGGTTTTCCTTTCCTCCTTCCCCAAATCCTTTGCCTCATCCATCCATCTTCTCCAAGCTCCTTGCCGTGAGCCTTCTCCCAAGAGATCCATCGTCTCGTTCGTCCTTGGTAAGCGTTCCTCGATCCCTCTTTCTCTTCCTTTTTCGTGTTGTTCTTTCTGGCCGAGAGAAGAGGATTGAGAGCTTATGTTTGTGCAGCCCAGCCGAGCAGCAGTAGCGCCGATCGCCCAGCCGCCCGCAGCCCTGTCGCACGAAGCCCCTGGCCGATCGCAGCCCTACTCTTCGTCGCTCGTCCAGCCAGATTGCAGCCCT
The DNA here is from genome assembly GCA_036507275.1 of Sicyos edulis. NCBI lineage: Eukaryota > Viridiplantae > Streptophyta > Magnoliopsida > Cucurbitales > Cucurbitaceae > Sicyos > Sicyos edulis. Next base: position 33,864,323 of record CM071846.1, on the reverse strand, counting down.
GTCGTCGCATCGCCAGCCTGCAGCATCCAGCGTCGCATGCCCAGCCCCAGCCTGAGCACATCCCCTGCCGTCGGGTCGCCCAGCCTGCAGCAGCCCAATAGCCCATCGTCGCGCGCCCAGCCGAACGTGAGCAGCCCGTTTGCTTCATCACATCGCTCGTCCGCGCGCAGCACTTGCCCTTGTATCTGCACACCCAGCTGCACGTACGCACAACCCCTATCGCGCGTCTGCGCCCGCCGCTTTTCGACCGCGCGACGCCAGTCGCCGCGACGCTCGCATGCCCAACAGCGCCCCATCGCCTGTTGAACATGTCCATCCACGCTCCAACACCGTGCCGTGTGAGTTGCTCCCGACTGAGCCAAGTGCTATTTGTATTTTTTATCTAAGGCCTATAGGTTGTGATATTTGTTGTTGTTTGTTAGGTTCCTGATAGCTAGCTCAGGTTCGGTTGTAGCTTAGGATCTTTTGTGTGTTGTTGCCTTCCGACCCAGGTAAGGATTTCTTATCGGAGTTTTGTGGGCCCTGCGGTATATTATGTGATTGTTGATTGTATGTATGTTTATGTTTATCAGCATGTTAGTGGATAGGTGTTCTGTTCTGAATTTCGACTGACATGATTCTCGTGTTATTTCTCATGTTAGTTCCATGCTAGGTTGTTCTTTTCTGGCATGTTCGTTATCTGTTCTTGCTTCGTAGTACCATGCTAGGTTCAATGATTTTGCTGAGCATGTGTTGGTATGTTTGTTGTTAGTTGTTTATAGCTTAGAGTTCTGATAGGTAGCATCATCCGGTCGAGGATGCATAACGTAACTTGCATCCGTGGCACGGACGTGCGAGGCAGTACTCCGTCCCTAATCCGTCGTTAGGGTTTAACTAACCCTAACAGCAGCCCAATGCAATCTTGGGTGAGGGTGGCAGACTGTTAAATGCCCCAACAGTCAGGGGAATGACGACGCATCGCCTAGTCCCCGGCAGTCGACACGACCTCAACGTGTCGGCAGTAGCCCTTGATTGCCACATGATAGGGCAAGGACCGGTTCCAGGTGTAAGCCTACCACGGCGGGTTTCTTAGCCTCAGGTGCTGTGGTACAGGCTGACATAGTCATAGTGTCCTAGTCTCACACCACTATGTTCAGTGACACCGATCCAGAGATTCTTTTAGGCATGCGTACTGAACCAGTGCAGCATGCCCTAGACCCAGCACCTCCTTGGTTTGTAGCAGCATGCGGTGCGCCCACACTCTCATTACAGCTCCGAATGGAGAGCTCCTCTGGATCTTGAGTTCAGTGCACCTTTCGTATCGACAGTAGTAGGAAAGCTGAGGCTGAGATTAGTTTCTCGTAGTGTATCGAGACGGGTTGTAGTTTTTCGGAGTAAGACCTTAAAATGGCATCCGTGGTATATGTATGGATTAAAGTGATGTGCTCTCTTCTGTGTTTATATTCATAGCTTGCATACTTTCTGCTAGATGACTAGTTATATCGTCTTGTACCCTGGTTGGGGATTGTTACTGGGTAATTCGTTACACACCCTTATTTTGTGGTTTTCCACAGGTAACCAGGGCGCGAGACAGGATGGCTGAAGGAGGAGCTGCTGATCATGGAAACCAGCTGTTCAAAAACTCTGAGTTTATGTTTTATGTTTTTGTTGTCCTCTGAATGCATGTAGTTGGGCAAGGGGCCCTTAGGACTTTTTCTGATTGTTTCTGGATTCTGGTACTGTAGTAAACTGTTTTTTTGGATTTTTTAATGTTTGAATGAATCTCTTATCAGAGTATGTTTTAAACTACTTTTAGCTTGGAACCGGTGCTTGGAAATAGGGACAGGTTCCATGACATTTTATATTCGATTTATGAATGGATGTTTACACGTTTTTAGTTTTCATTCAGAATCTGGAAAACGATCTCGCATATTGTTTTTAAGTTTTTAAAGCATGCATTGAGGTAAAGGCCTAGCTTAGGACCTCTTTTGGGTCGGGTCTTTACAGAAACGATGTTGCAAGCTGGCGGGATCGAGCGATGGCGCAATGGACGTGCGGGTGATCGCGACCGGCAGGGGCAGCGATCTGGCTGGCGCTGTAGGCTGGGCGGATGGGGCTGCTCGACTTGCTGCATCAAACACAAAGCTTAACCATCCTCTTCTCTCGGCCAGCAAGAATAACACCAAAAGACGAGAAGGAGAGATCGAGGAACGCTTACCCAGGACGAACGAAACGATGGAGCTCTTGGGAGAAAGACGCACGACAAGAAGGCTTGGAGAGAGTGGTTGGACGGCAAGGGAATTGGGGAAGGAGGAAAAGAAAACCTATTTCTCTTCTTTTTAATCAAACTCACCTAAATCCCGAAAACCAAGGCAAACCAAGATAACCTGTGGAATGAGTATTAAAATCTACCTGAAGCTTGACTGGCAAAACCACACTGCTATCTCCCTAGCCACCCGGGCTTGAATCCCAGTTGATGCATTTTTTTCTCCGGCAAAACTCTTATTTTTATTTTTGCATCTCTCCATGCCCAAACTCATCCAGGAAGCAACCAAACCCTACATTTGACCATCCAAGAATATTAATAGCTGAGAAAGACAGAAACGGCCCTATTGGCCCGACCAAATTACCAAAATTCCCTTAAGACATACCTGGAAGACCAGGATGAAAACCTGGGCCGTTACACTTTCACTACCAAAATCAAAGGTGTACAAACTCCACTCTGAACACCACGGAATCTAAAGCTCTGCTTTTTAGGCGGTCTGAACACAACCTCCTTCTGGTGGCAATCAATTAAGGCATGGTGCTCGGCTAACCAGTCCATCTCGAGGATCACATCAAAACTACTCATAGGCAGTACTATGAGTGTAGCAGCTAAAGACTCTCCGGATACTATGATCCGACCGTCTCTAATCTTTTCACTAGCCAACATACTAACTCTCGAAGGAGTGGCAACACTCAACTCGAACCCTAGGGGTTCCAACACTAAATAGGCTTGCCTAGCAAATAAAGCAGAAATAAACGAGTGGGTCGAGTCTGAATCAAACAACACATAAGCATAATGGTCCAAAACAAGTAAAGTACCTGCCACAGCTGCATCAGTCTTCTCGGCCTCCTGCCGAGACATGGCAAACACACGACCCTACTGCTGAGCCGATCTAGCAACTGTCTCACCCTGCGGGCAAGCTCTAGCCAGGTGACCCTCTTTGCCACACTTGAAACATGCTCTGGGCCCTGCTCCACACAGACCATAATGAGTCTTACCACAAGTTCAACAGTAAGGCGATTGTCTCCCTACATTCTCTCATGTTTTACGATCTCTCATTGGGGGCCCCGAGCCACGGTGCGGTGACCTCTCACGATCAAATTTTCTCTTACGCTCTGAATCGCTCAAGCATGGTGTGCTCTTTGTTAGAGTCTGCAATGGAGGGTACTTTCTGTTGTAGATCTTGGCCAATGCCACTGTCCTCGTATAAGTCTCTAGAACAAGCGCCCTAATGTCCTGGGCAACCTATAATCTGAGCCCACCGATAAACTTCTTTATCTTGAGTTCCTCAATGGCAACCAACTCGGGAGCAAAATAACTCTACTCCGAAAACTTTCTCTCATACTCAGCTATGGAGTCAGACCCTTGCTTCAAGTTGTTGAACGCATCAACCATCTCCTATTGAGCCTCCTCACTAATGTACTGGGCCTTAAACTCAGACCTGAAGAATTCCCATGTAGGGGGTGGGGATCCTGCAGGTCTGCCTTTAAGGGTGGACTCCCACCACCACACTGTTGTGTCAGTGAGAACATGAGCTACACAATGCGGTCTCTATACATCTGGGCAGTTCATGACTTGGAAGATGTTGTAGCGGCCCAGTTTTCTATTTCGGTTTCCCAGGTGTTTTTGGGGACATTATGCGGATGTTCGGATGGGCCGTTAGAGCTATTTTAACCTTTAGGGGTATTTTGGTCTTTTTGCCCCCAGTCAGGGTTTTGTGGATTTTCAGCATTTCAGGGCCATTCCTGCCTTTGTCGAAGCTTGGTGGTTGTTGGTTGCAAGACCCAAGAATTTTGGGCAAGTTGTTTGGAAGTTTGAAGGTAATTTAGATTTTGGCAAAATTAATTGTTATTTGAGTGTTTCCTTTGGGTTTTGAACCCTTGCCCTGGATGGTGAAGTGGAAGCTTGGATTAAATGAGTTTATTAAAAAGGAAGTTTGCTTCGGCCGGGTCTAGAAAGAGGAAGCCTTGGGAAGGGATTTTAGGCCCATTTTAATTAGGAAAAGGAAAGAAAATCAAGAAAATCCATTTCCCCTTGTTTTGCAACTCTCTCTCTATCTCTCTCTCTCTCCCCAAGCCCTAGCCGCACCAACCCCAGCCGAGCCACCACACCCAGTGCTCGGCCACCACTGCACAACCGCCCGCCCGCCCCCGCACGATCGCACTGACCCATGCCCAGCCACTCTGCACGAGCCGCCCGATCGCTCGGCCACGCGATCGCCCGGCCAGGCCGCCCACCGTCACCTGTGGCGCGACCGCGACCGAGCCACCACCCAGCCTAGACGCGCCGCACCGCCCCGCACCAGGCCGCTCTGCTCCTCGAAGCACGCTGCCGCCCAGCAGCGCTCCGCTCGCTGCCACCCAGATGAGTAGCCCACGCGCCGTCCTTGCAGACCCGACGTCTCGCCCGTACTGCTCGCCCGTTCCAGCGTGTTCGCTCTCCTACGCCAGCGCCAACACGCTCTGCTGCCTCCTTGCTGCCGACCAGCCTGCCTTGCCGTGCGGGTTGGGCCGAGGCCTTGTGTCTTCTCGGTCGGTAATTCTCGAGTCTTTTCTCCGTTGGGCCCTAAGTTGTTCGCTGCTTTTTTATTTACTTAGGTGTTTTTATTAAATGCTTAGGTTGCCCGGGTTCGCTTAGAAGCTCGAGGGTCTCTTGGTTGTTATATGATAGCTAATTCTGCTTGTTTCCAGGTAAGGATTTCTTACCGTGGTTGTGTGGACCTTGCGATATTATCATGATGTGCTTTGTATGCTTGTTGACTGTTATGAGCATGATAATGATAGGACAACTATGTTTGATCTCTTTCTAGCATGTTCGCCTGATTGTACATGGTAGCGCCATGATAGGTTTGTTCTTCCAGCATGCTTATGATTCCTGCTTTAAGTTCGTAGTACCACGCTAGGTTATGTGTGATTGATGTTGATATGTATGTTTAGCCAGGAATCAGTTATTTTGTACTCTTAGCTAGTATAGTAGGGTTTGTCATCATCCAGAGGCTGAGAGCGGACATAACGTACTTTGTCCCCACCGGTCGGGAGTAGAGCGAAGCATAACGTACATTGCTTCCCCGGCAAATGATGTGGATTTAGCTACCACATCGGCATAAGCCTAGTTTGTAGCCTGCTAGAGCGGAACCCTGCCAACGGTGCAAGCCTGCCTTGGCCGGTTCTTAGCTTCAGGTCGGTGGTACAGGCTTGTAAAGACCCGACCCAAAAGGGGCTCTAAATGGGCCTTTACCTCAATGCATGCATTCAAAGTAAAGGACAATATGCAGGTATGTTTTCGGATTCCAATTAAAATTAAAACATTCAACATTCAATCCAGAAATCAATACAGTTTACCGAAACCTGTCCCTGTCTCCAAGCACCTGTTTCAAGACAAATACGTTTCCAAAAGTTTACTCTGATCAGAGATTTATTAAAAACATTCAAAACCTTCTCAGTTACAACAATGCTAGAATCCACAAAAACATTTAGAAAACAACCTAGGGCTCCGTGCCCAGCTACATGCATTCAGAGGAAATAAAAGGCAAAGAGTCATAATATAAAAATCAGAGACAACAGCAGGTTCCCATGATCACAGCTCCTTCTTCAGCCATCCTGTCTCGCACCTTGGTTACCTGTGGAAAACCACAAAATAAGGGTGAGTAACGAATTACCCAGTAAGAATCTCCAACCGGGGTACAATACGATATACATGGTCATCTAGCCGAAAGATATGCAAGCTATGAATATAAACACAGAATAGAGCACATAGCTTAAATCCACACATAAACATCGGATGCCATCTCAGGGTCTTAGTCCGGAATAATCCACCACACAATACGCCCTATACGAGAAACAAGTCCCGGCCTCGCTGGTTTCTCTGTCGATACAAAAGGTGCACTAGCTCACAATCCCGAGTAGCTCTCGATCGGTATTTTGTAATGAGCGTATCGCGCGCACCGCATGCTACTGCAGACTACGGAGGGTGCCGGGTCTAGTGGCAAGCCGCCCGAGTCGATCACCATGCCTAACTAAATCTCCGGATCGGTGTCACCGACATAAGGGTGTGAGACACGGACACGTGAACTATGTCACTGAACCACCGCACTTTGAGGCTAAGGAATCGGTCGTGGTAGGCTTACACCAGAAGCCGTCCTTGCCCTAACAGGTGGCAATCAAGGGCTACTGCCGAACACATTGAGGACGTGCCGGCTGCCGGGGACTAGGCATTGCCAAGTCATCATCCCGACCGTTGGGGCATCGCACAGACTGCCACCCTCACCCAAGATTACAGGGCCTACCTGTAGGGTTAGCTAAACCCTAACGGGGTCCTGGGACGGAGTATTACCTCGTGCGTCCCTGCCATGGATGCAAGATACTTTATGCATTCTGGTCCGGATGATGCTACCTATCTGGACTCTTAGCTATAACATCAACAACAAACAATCCAATACGTGCTCAACAGATACAACTAACCTAGCATGATACTACGAAGCAAGAACAGATAACGAGCATGCCAGAACAGAACAACCTAGCATGGGCTAACATGAGAAACAACATAAGAAATCATGCCAGTCGGGAATTCAGAATAGAGCACCTAACACTAAACATGTTGATAATCACAAACAAGCATACAAATAGCAATCACATATAATATCGCAGGGCCCACACAACTCCGGTAAGAAATCCTTACCTGGCCAAGAGGAAACTACACACAAAATCCTAAGCTGCGATCAAACCCGAGCTAGCTACCGAGAACCTAACAAACACAATAATAATCACAATCCATAGGCCTAAATATAATAAAATAAACAAGGCTCGGCTCGGGAGCAACTCACGCGTCGCGGTTGACACGCTGGATGCGAGCAAAGACGGCGAGCGAGGCTGCTCTTTGGAAGGTAGGGCCGCACGCTGGCCTCGCACACGGCGCTCATGGGCGCATAAGGGCTGCGCGCGCGGACGAGCGAGTGGCACGGCACAGGCGCGCTGGAACGGCAACAGGCGCGCGGGCGCTGAAGATGCGACGGCCTTATTTGGGGCGGCGGCACGGCGATGCGCTTGGCGCTGGCTGCGTGCTTCGTTTGGCTGGCGACGCGGCGGGCGTGGCTGGGGCGGCTGTCGCGACGAGCTACTCGGCGTCTGGGCGAAGTAGGGGCTGCTCGGGCGTGCATACCGCGATCCAGGCGTCTGGGCGGTGCCGCTCGTCTGTTGGGCGAGATCTAGGCGTCTTTGGGAGGTCTAGCTCAAAGAGTGGCGCGATCTGGGAGCAAAAGGGTCGCTGCTCGCTGGCTGGCGGACGAGGCTCGGGGCTACAAGGGAAGAAGGAGCTCGGCTTGGGAGCTAGGGAGAAATGCTTGGGCGGCCAAGGAGCATTTGGAGAAGAAGACCCAAAACCCTATTTTCTCTTTTTTTAATCAAATGCACAAAAACTCCAAAGATCCAAGGGTAACTAAGATATGATGCGCAAAGAGTAACAATTACACCTGGTGGCTCACTTGGCAAGGCTCTCCTCTAGCACACAAGGCCACCCTTGCTTAAACCTCGGCTGCTGCAACTTTGTTTCTCAAATTTACTTTTGCATCTCACCATGCCCAAACACATCCACAAAGCATCAAAATGTTACTTAAGTCCATCCAATAATTTTAACAACTTAAAAAGACATAAACGGCCCGACCAAATTACCGAAATACCCCTAGGGCATTCCTGGAAGACCGGGATGAAAACCTGGGCCGTTACAATATTCCCTCCTTTTTATGACTTTCGTCCTCGAAAGTCCTTAAGACTGAAACAGCACAGGACACTGCAATCACATCCCGTCTTCCCCGCTCACGGCGGCCTCCTCTGAACTCTGACTCCTCCACTGAACTTTTACCAAACGGATCTCACGACTACGCAACGTCTTCGACTCAAAGACCAGAATACTCACAGGCTTCCCCTCGAAGCTCAAATCCTCAATCAGCTGCAAAGGCTCAAAGTCCACAATGAGCGATGGATCCGACACATACTGCCCCAACATCGATACATGGAAACACTGTGCACAACTGACAATGACGGTAAAGCACTAACCGATATGCAACTCTACCGATCCTCTCGAGAATCCAAAATGGTCCAACAACAGGAGACTCCTCTTCTCCAGCTTACCAAACCTCAACATACCTCGCATCGGTGCAACCTTAAAACACGTACTGTCCAACCTTAAACTCTAAAACTCGACGCTGAACATCGGCGTACTTTTCTGCCTCCTCTGAGCTGACAACACTAGCTCTAAACTCCTGCACATCACCTCTGGTCAAATGCAGCAACTCAGGACTCAAAACAAAACTGATGGCCACCAACCTTTTCCCAGAACACTGGACTCCTGCAATACTTACCATGCAATCCCTCAATGGTACCACAAGATCTGACCGCTGAGAACTGCAACCCAAGGCAACCTCATAAATCACACTAGTCTCCCGGTGCCTAACCACGGAAACACCAACTCACAACAAGTTCTGAAGGATCCGGCTCACTCCTCCCAAAAGACCATCGGTCAGAGGGTGAAAACACTACAGGACTGCACTCGGCTCATAAGCCTCTTAACAACGCTCTCCAGAACCACAGTTCAACAATGCACTGCCTAGAAAAACCTTTGTTGCCACACCCTGGTGCCAACAACTCCAGCCTGAAACTGACATGCCTTTACTCCAAAGAAATGGCCTCTGCACACAAAACGAGGTGCGAGCTCTAGCTACTGAAACCAATCCTCCAAAAATCTTAACTCACACAACAACCTCGACTAACTGACAGCTCCCACACGGAACTTACAACTTAACAACTTGAGTGCTACGAACTCGGTAGCCTAACTATCCACACACTGCATAACCACACGAATCTACTCAACTCCAACTCGACCTAGATCACTGACTAGAAAAGTCAACCTGCTATCAACAGGGCCCCAGAGGGCTCCCTCCACCAAACTTACCTCCATGCAAGCAATGGAACGAAACTTGCCTCAAATATGAAACACATCTCACAAGTCCGAACGATAACACATACAGGCTTAACCCTCTAGCTTAGGCTTATTACACCTTCCCACCGAAACTTCACAACGGGACGCCACTACCCGGTTAACACCAACTGCCAAAAACTAGAATACAAACAATGGCTGGCAGAGCGCAAGCTACACTAACCCGCAAGGATCCCTCAAAAGGTCAAGACCCTAATCCAGCCACAATGGTGCAACCTCAACCCACAACTGATACAAAGGGGTTCTTCAACTACAAAGGTGCAACAGGTCCCAGGCCAAACACACAAAGAACCTTAACCGACTAGGCCCAACACTCACAAGAGCAGAACAGCCCTTACTGCAACCTCCAGAACACCACTCAAGAGTCCGCTTAACTGGACAAACAATTGCTTCCAAGCAGCCAACAACTTTTCCCTCTTGCTAGAACCACTACCATCAACTCCAAGACCAAGGCCAAGACCAAGGAATAATGTGGCAACTCCCAAGGAGAAACAGTTCCTTACAAGCGGACAACCGAAGGACAGGGAGCTCCACAACGCATGCTGTCTTGCTCAGTTAAGCACAATATCCAACTCTCACAGAGGCAACAACAGGGGGGTTCCACCACAGACTGAACTGCCAACCACAAACTAGCCAAGACACACCTCCAAACACCAAAGGAGGGCAACTCTCAACATCTTGGAAACAGGAAAAAAACAACCGACAGGGCACGAACCACTCGCCCCACGAGCAAAACTAACTTCTTAGAAACTCGAAACCACACCTTGGTCAACACCAAGCACCAACTTTTCACCACACCGGAACCAATCAGGACTCTACTCCAAACAAACTCTAGCTTGCTAGCCTACCAAATCTGCCAGCAACTCACCTGAGGTCTACAACCTACACGACTCCGGCTTGCCAACTAAAACTCACTACCTGGGCCTGACTGAGCTCTGGTGAGGCTCTCCACAACTAGGGTTCTTCGGCAACACTCGACACACACTGTCGACTAACGGTCTAACAGCCAACTGCCTGAACAAACAACTCCTTTTTCCAGCATCACAACCATGTTGGCCTACTCCGAAACTCGAAACCCAAAATACCAGAAACGCTTCAGAATGTGTCATCCTCCTACTCAAAGCATCAGCCACATTGTAGCTTCCACCCAGGGTAAGGATTCCGAGCAACACCCTTAGCAACTACGGTCAGGAACTACGCGGCTTCACTACAACCACCATTTGTTCAGTACCATCTAAACTCCAACCAAGCTTAGGTCCAATCTAACAAAACTTGCCTAAGCAACACACCGACATCCTTACAACCTCAACTAAAGCCTTACAACATCCACCTGGAGTCCAACTTCTCCAAGAACTGAGCACCAGTTCTCCAATGCAAACCCTACATGGATATGAAACTCTCGCCACAGAACGAACCACACAAAACACACTTGTGTGCACAACTCCCAACCTTCCTTCAGAGATCCAAGACTAACATGCGCTTTTCCAAAAAGCAACACTAACTTCTGGCAGAGATACAATCAACCCAAGAAACACCAAAAGTTCCATCTCCTCACGATACTCGAAGCTGTGGCAACCTTGCTCTACTAAAGCATAACAATGCCAAACCGAACTTACTTTATACCAAGACTCTACCAAGGGAGCATACCCATAAGGCGTCCAACTCCTCTCATAAGGCATCATACTCATCTCATAGGCATCCAACTCGCCTCATAGGCATCCAGCTCATCTCATAAGCATCCAACTCATGGCCCCTCTGCTGAACCAAACTTGCATCTACGATGCTTAACTCTCCTCAGACTTAGGCACTCGAAGGTAGTTGACCGCACTATCAACCACAAAGATCTCTTGGCCTTAACACTAGCGTGAGACTCACTGATAAGGATCATGGAGTTCCACAAGTTGCACTTGGACCTATTACACGATCCAAAGCAAAGAAGATTCAACAAGCATTCATTCTTCACCTTCGACAGTGGATAGCTTCAATTCAAAATTCATTTCATGTGCTAGAGACCATTTCAAGGGAAGAGGAACCATTTGATGCTTTGGAAGTCAATGTATGCAAGATTGAAGTTGTCCATGGAATTAATGACATTTGACTTGATTTAAATGTCTTAATCATTCGACAAGGGGAAATACAAATGTTAGAGTTGGCAACACAAACATCAATTTTCAGATTTTAGGAGCTTTTATGCAAGTCTATGTTTAAAATCTTGTTTTTAATGTTTTAGGTTATATTTGGCAACAATGACATTATGGTAATTATGTTGGTTTTCTTTATTTTAAGTTTAACTTTCATAGGCTATAAATAGCCATGAAGTAAGTTGTAAAACTCAGATTTTGATTGAATGAAAATTAGCTCTCTACAAGAGATCATTTTCTTAGAATTTTTGGGCATGTTCTTTGTCTCTTTTTCTAAGTTTCCCTTGCAATCTTGTGATAGAATGCATTTGAGCCATTCAATCCAGCCTTGATCAAGCTTGATTGTGGAGTGACTCAATTTAGAACAAGATCTTCCATATCTTGCTTCTAGATCATTGATCTTAAGGGGTAATCAAATTCTAGCCTTTTCTCTTGGTTGTTCCCAAATCTATAAGGAGGTGTTAATCTCTTAATTCAAGGGTTCTTGCTTCATCATAAGCTTGGATCTTTGGGCTGAGAATTAGGGTTGCCTTATCATTTGGTATCAGAGCACAGGTTGCATCTTTGTGGCCGGCTCTAGATTTGATTTTATCTTTAACTTTCAGGAATTCGTTCATCTTCTTGTTTAGATCTTGTTTCTCTGTTTTTTTCATCATTGTTGGATCTATAAAAAAAAAAAAAAAAAAGTTCATTGTTCGATCTTGAATTATTCTTGTCCAATTTTAAACTGCTGCATTGAATGCTTATATTTTCGATTGTAATACCTCGAAAACGATCGCATTTGACAAACTGTTCTTCTGCAAATATTTAGATCAGTACGTTATCTTTAATCCTTAAGAAGACGACTTATTCAAATTAGCATCGTAAAGCATTCGTTTGTGGGTTTCTTTTTCAGTGTGTAATTTACCCGAAAAAAAAAAAAATTGCCAGATATTTATCTTTCTTTTCCATCAAATTCCTTGTGGCCTACTCTAGATTTGATTTCATTATATCCTTGTGGCCAACCCTATATTTGAATTGATTTTATCTTTTATTTTTATCCATGTGCCTACTGTTGTTTCCAGTTATAACACCTTGCTAACGATCGAATTTGTCAAATTGTCCATCTTCAAAAATTTAGATCGGTGTGTTATCTATATTCTTCAAGAAGGCCATTTACTCAAATTAGTAATTTCAAACGTCCATTTGTTTGTTTCCTTCTGAGTGTTCCATATATCCGAAAAAAATCTGAACATTTATCTTTCTTTCTATTTCTTTTTGTTCTTGATTTTGTTATTTCATAATTTTTCTTGTCTTGGCTGATTTGTAAGGCTCACTATTACAAGATTTGCTTTATCCATATTAGCCTACCTTTATCAAACTTTAGCCACTTTCCCAAATAGCCTACCTTTGTGTGTGATAAACACGAGTGTTCCGAGTGTAAAATTCAGTGAGTTGAGTGTGTGAGGTCCTTCATATATATTTTACTATTTTACAACCATGAATCAAGATGGGAGAGATGGAGAGGAGATTAGTGAAGCTAGGTGGAGAGAAGCTCAAAGTGGGGTCATTAATCGTTTAACTCAAGTTGTTAATTCCTTAAGCGATAGGTTGGAGCGAATGGAAGTAGCTTTAGGAAATCCTCAAGGGAGGAAGGATAACTTTAATTATGAAGGAGTTGAAAATGAAGATGGAGAAGATAATGTTAACCTCTTAGCGGGATACAATCCACGGGAGGGAGAGTTTTAGGTCGAGGGGGACGAGGAGGAAGAAGAGGGGGTAGGGAAATTATAGCACCTAGAAGGGTCGAAAGGAGAACCAATATGAAAGAGGAGTAGGGGAGTAAAGCTTAAAATTCCTACTTTCCATGGGAAATCTGATCCGGAGGAGTATTTGCAATATGAGAGCAAAATTGAGCATGTTTTCGATTGCAACAACTTTAGTGAAGAAAGGAAGTTGAAACTTGCCGTTGCTGAATTTTGTGATTATGCCAATATTTGGTGGGCTTCTTTGAAATCCGAATGGAGGAGAAATTTTGAAGAACCAATTGAAACATGGGAGGAGTTGAAGACACTAATGAGAAAAAGGTACATTCCTAAACATTATTCTCGAGAACTCAAGCAAAAGCTCTATACTTTGCAACAGGATCCAAAAGTGTAGAGGATTATTACAAGGAAATGGAGGTCCTTATGAACAGAGCATGCATTAACGAAGATGAGGAGGATACAATGGCTAGGTTCCTTGGCGGGTTGAACCGACAATTGGCTCATCAAGTTGATAGACAACCTTACTTTGATATGAAGGAATTGTTACACTTTGCTGTCAAAATTGAAGGACAATTAGCATGGGAGAAGGAGAATTCCAAGAGGTACTCTTCTTCTAAGTCTACTACTTTTTACGCCAATAATTGGAAAAAGAATGCAAATAATGTTAAGGTTGATTTGAAGCCAAAAGGCAAGTATGAGTTTGACAAAAGGACAATGCCGAAAGTTCTAAAGGCAAGGATAAAATGGAAGGATATAAGGAGGTTCGAGAGAGAAATAGAGATATCAAATGTTGGAAATGTCAAGGAGTGGACATATTAGTCGTGATTGTCCTAACAAGAGAGTCATGATCATTAAAAATGGACAAGTTGTCACCGATGGAGAGGACAGTGACGAAGATGAGTTAATTGATGAAAAAGAAAATGAGAATGAGGAGGAATTGGAAGATGGGAGTCATTTGGCCCTTGTAACAAGAAGACTCCTTACCACTCAAATTAAGGAGAATGATGTTGATGACCAAAGAGACAACTTATTCCATACACGATGTCTCGTTAATGGGACTCCTTGTAGTCTTGTTATTGATAGTGGAAGTTGCACCAACGTCGTAAGTACATTTTTATCAAGAGGTTGCAAATTCCAATTCAACACCATCCTAAACCATACAAGCTCCAATGGCTCAATGATAGTGGGGCAATGAAGGTAGTTTCTCAAGCTTTAATTACTTTTTCTTTAGGAAAATATCAAGATGAGATTCTTTGTGATGTGTTACCTATGCTCGCTGGAGATATATTGCTTGGTAGACCTTGGCAATTTGATAGGAAGGTCATGTATGATGGTTATTTGAATAGGTATTCTTTCACAAAAGATGGAAGAAAAACAACTCTTGTACCTTTAAGTTCTAATGATGTATATATTGATCAACTGAAGTTGGAGGAAAAAAAAGAGAGAGTATGAAGAAAAAGAATTAAAAGAAAAAAAAGAAGTGAGTGAGAAAATAGCGAAAAATAAAAGAGAGAAAAAAAGTGGTAGGGAGAGTGAAAAAAGTGATGAAAATGAAAAAAAGTCAAAAAAAGTGAGCTGTTTTGCTAGAGTGGGAGAGGTGAGAAGGGCAATGTTTTCCCAAAAACCAATCTTTGTGCTTATGTACAAGGAAGGATATTTGGCTTCTAACGATAATACTCTTTCTTTGCCTAGTGTGTTTCAATCTCTTTTACAGGAATTTGAGGATGTGTTCCAAGATGAAGTACCTAAAGGACTACCTCCCATTCGAGGAATTGAACACAAAATAGACTTCATTCCAGGGGCTGTCATTCCCAATAGGCCAGCTTATAGAGCCAATCCAACCGAGACCAAGGAAATTCAAAGACAAGTGGAGGAGCTCATTGATAAAGGCTATGTACGAGAGAGTTTGAGTCCATGCTCAGTACCTGTCATATTGGTGCCAAAGAAAGATGGAACTTGGCGCATGTGTGTGGATTGTAGAGCCATCAACAAAATCACTGTAAAGTATCGACATCCTATTCCTAGACTAGATGATATGTTTGATGAATTGCATGGTTCGTGCTTATTTACAAAGATTGATTTAAAATCTGGATATCATCAAATTAGAATGCATGTAGGTGATGAATGGAAAATGACTTTCAAAACTAAGTTTGGGTTGTATGAATGGCTTGTTATGCCTTTTGGACTAACTAATGCTCCTAGCACATTTATGCGTTTAATGAACTATGTTTTGAGAGAATATTTAGGAAAGTATGTTGTTGTGTATTTTGATGATATTCTAATTTATTCAAAGACTTTGCTTGAACATGTCGAACATGTTAGGTCTGTTCTAACTACACTTAGAAATGAGGAACTTTATGCTAATTTGAATAAGTGTTGTTTTTGCATGGAAAAAGTTAACTTTCGTGGATTTATAGTTGGTAAAAATGGAGTAGAAGTGGACATTGAGAAAGTTAAGGCAATTCGCGATTGGCCAACGCCAACAAATGCAAGTGAGGTAAGGAGTTTTCATGGGTTAGCTAGCTTTTTTATAGGCGGTTTATAAAGGACTTTAGTACCATAGCTGCACCATTGAATGATTTGGTAAAAAAATGTTGTGTTCCAATGGGGAAATGCAAGATAAAGCCTTTAATGAACTTAAGGAGAAATTAACCAATGCACCATTGCTTGTCTTGCCTAACTTTGAAAAGACATTTGAAATTGAGTGTGATGCAAGTGGTTTGGGCATAGGTGCTGTTTTAATGCAAGATGGAAGGCCTTTGATGTACTTTAGTGAAAAACTAAATGGGGCAGCATTGAACTATCCTACCTATGATAAAGAATTGTTTGCTTTAGTTCGTACATTGCAGATATGGCAACACTACTTATGGCCTAGAGAGTTCGTGATTCACACTGATCATGAGAGCTTGAAGCATCTTAAGGGTCAAAGTAAATTGAACCGCCGGCATGCAAAGTGGGTAGAATTTATTGAAACATTTCCTATGTGATCAAATATAAGCAAGGTAAAGATAATATCGTGGCTGATGCATTGTCAAGAAGGTACAATCTCTTTACTTCTCTTCTGCAAAAATTCTTGGATTTGAGCACATTAAAGAGCTATATAAATCGACAAAGATTTTGGACCAATTTTGCATCTTGTCGAGTTGGAAAAGTTTTGGATGATTATTATGTCTTTCATGAATATTTGTTTAAGAAAAATAAACTTTGTGTTCCTAATTGTTCTATAAGAGATTTACTTGTGAAAGAGGCCCATGGTGGTGGCTTAATGGGACATTTTGGGATTCATAAAACTTATGATATGTTGCATGAACATTTTTTTGGCCTAAGATGAAACATGATGTTCATAAGGTTTGTAGTCAATGTTTTAAATGCAAAGCGGCTAAGTCTAGAACCCAACCAAATGGATTGTATACTCCTTTGAATGTACCTAATGAACCATGGACTGATATATCTATGGATTTTATCCTTGGTTTGCCATGAACCAAAAGGGGTAAAGATAGTATTTTTGTTGTGGTTGATAGATTTAGTAAAATGGCTCATTTTATAGCATGTAACAAAACGGATGATGCAAAGCAAGTGGCTGATATTTTCTTTAGAGAAGTAGTAAGATTACATGGAATTCCTAAAACTATTGTTAGTGATAGGGATGTTAAATTTTTAAGTCACTTTTGGAAAGTATTATGGGGTAAATTAGGCACTAAACTACTGTTTTCAACCACATGTCATCCTCAAACTGATGGGCAAACTGAGGTGGTTAATAGAACTTTAGGAACTTTGCTTAGAGCTATTATTTCTAAGAACATTAAGTCTTGGGAGGAATGCTTGCCATTTGTAGAGTTTGCATACAATAGAGCAATTCATAGTACCACTCATTGTTCTCCTTTTGAAGTTGTTTATGGATTTAATCCACTTACACCTCTTGATTTGCTTCCTATTCCGTCTAATGTTTTTGTGAGTGATGCAGCAACAAATAAGGCAGATTTGATCAAGAATTTGCACAAGGATGTGAAAGAGAGAATTGAGAAACAAAATTTCCAAGTTGCTTAGCGAATTAACAAAGGACGAAAGGAACTCATTTTTAAACCAGGAGATTGGGTTTGGGTTCATTTTCGAAAGGAGAGATTTCCATCTCAAAGGAAGACCAAGTTACATGCAAGAGGAGATGGTCCTTTTCAAGTTCTTGAGAGGATTAACAACAATGCCTACAAAATCGATCTTCCAGGTGACTTTTCAGTGAGTTCTACTTTTAATGTTGCTGACTTGAGTCCTTTTGATGTAGGTGATGATTTTCCAGATTCGAGGACGAATCCTTTCGAAGAGGGGGAAGATGATAAGGATCATGGAGTTCCACAAGTTGCACTTGGACCTATTACACGATCCAAAGCAAAGAAGATTCAACAAGCATTCATTCTTCACCTTCGACAGTGGATAGCTTCAATTCAAAATTCATTTCATGTGCTAGAGACCATTTCAAGGGAAGAGGAACCATTTGATGCTTTGGAAGTCAATGTATGCAAGATTGAAGTTGTCCATGGAATTAATGACATTTGACTTGATTTAAATGTCTTAATCATTCGACAAGGGGAAATACAAATGTTAGAGTTGGCAACACAAACATCAATTTTCAGATTTTAGGAGCTTTTATGCAAGTCTATGTTTAAAATCTTGTTTTTAATGTTTTAGGTTATATTTGGCAACAATGGCATTATGGTAATTATGTTGGTTTTCTTTATTTTAGGTTTAACTTTCATAGGCTATAAATAGCCATGAAGTAAGTTATAAAACTCAGATTTTGATTGAATGAAAATTAGCTCTCTACAAGAGATCATTTTCTTAGAATTTTTGGGCATGTTCTTTGTCTCTTTTTCTAAGTTTCCCTTGCAATCTTGTGATAGAATGCATTTGAGCCATTCAATCCAGCCTTGATCAAGCTTGATTGTGGAGTGACTCAATTTAGAACAAGATCTTCCATATCTTGCTTCTAGATCATTGATCTTAAGGGGTAATCAAATTCTAGCCTTTTCTCTTGGTTGTTCCCAAATCTATAAGGAGGTGTTAATCTCTTAATTCAAGGGTTCTTGCTTCATCATAAGCTTGGATCTTTGGGCTGAGAATTAGGGTTGCCTTATCACTCACGCTCACTAACACTTACCAACCGTCAACCTACTGACTTACTCAACCCCAGTAACACTGGGAAGAGGCCCCGGCTCCTCTCGAACATCCTTTCGCTTGTAGTCCTTCGACTACCACTGAACTAGCCCTCTTGCACTACCTAAACAGGTGCAACTGCCACAAACGGATCCAAAGGCTAAAGGAGTGTGTTGAACTCCGGACGGGATAGAACCATATGCTATACCCATGCCAAACTCAGGCCTAAACCAGACTTAGTGCCAAAGTGGCACACCAACCAATGCACCTCAAGTGCCACTACTACCAAATCCACATCTTACTACAAATGGGGCCAGCAAGGTCACAACCTCAAGTGACAAAAACTCTGGCTAGGCATACAAGGGCTCCAAACTCAAACAACCCAGACTATGGCATCTCATCAAACTGAAGTCTCACGGCCTATTCTTACATCTCCACATGATCCTCAACCAAACACTGGCCGGCTCTCTCAACATGCAGCAGCTAGCCCTACTCTAGGGGCTCACCATAAAAAGAGTGCTCAACTCTACAAAACAACTAAGGAAACCACCCACGGATCAAGTCCGATGGGAACACTGTCGCTGCACCCTTAACCACAGGGTTCCGACTTACTGGCTGCAAACAACAACACTTTACAAGAGCACAAAGATGCCTCTACATCCTCCACGAAGGCTACTAACTCTGCAGCCACTCTCGGGGCAATCAAACAATCTGCTAAGGCTCAAGATCAACACTTGAACTACCCAGGCTAGTCCACACTGGGACCTGCTCCACAAGCATCAACATGAGCAAAGCCATAGCTAACTCCTCTCTTGGAGTGGTACTCCAAGGCAAATCACCTCCACCCTCTCTCTAGGGGAAAACCAACAAGTGGGCCACAAGTGGCCTACGGGAGTCTAATCTCTGCCTCCCTCTGGAACGATGTCCCAGCGGCATCTGAATCTATCTGGATACCTCAACAAGCCACAACATACTGCTCACACTGCGGGAAGTTGGCATGATGGCGCTCTAGACCCAAACCAACAACGAGTCAGAACCTGCTGGTCTTCGCTCCACAACACTAAACAAGGCATACACTAGATGAAAAGTATTGTAAATTCTTAACCCTTTTCAAAAGCGTAAACTAAAGGCGCGCACTGATGACCGTCAGTCTTGATGATCATGGAAAAACGACCTACAACAAAAAAGGTCAGTCCTCTGAGAATCTATGACTCGAGCTCGATATCAATCAGTAAAGACCCGGCCGAATGGGGCCCTAAAATAGGTCTTTACCTCAATGCATGCATTCAAAACTACAGTCAATATGCAAAATGGTGTTTCGGATTCTAAGTAAAAACTAAAACATAAAAACATCCATTTAAAAGTCAACATAATTTCCTGAAACCTGTCCATGTTTCCAAGCACCTGTTCCAAGACAAATACATTTCCAAAACTCACTCTGATCAGAGATTTATTTAAAACATTCAAAACTTTCCAATAGTTACAACAGTGCTAGAATCCGGAAATACATTCAGAAAACAACCTAGGGCTCCGTGCCCAACTACATGCATTCAGAGGACATTTAAAACATAAAAACATAAATACAAGACTCAGAGTTCAAAATTGTAAGAACCCAACCCAAAATACGGTCTCAAACCTAGGTTCTCACTCAGCATGCAAGTTAAATACTTCATCAAGTGGTTTAGTGCTCATATTTAAAACCTTTCAACACATTTAAAAGCGGGGACACTTAAAACATAAACAACAACCTTCATTTAAGCAAACCAACAAAGTAAAACAAGCCTGGCCAGTGTTTATAAAATCATACAATACAATTTAAACAACTTTTAAAAACTTCCGCCTAGGACTCCTGTCCGTCTACATGCTGAACAAATTATGCAAACAATAAAAGATGCAGTGCGGCGGCTCCCATGATCAATCAGCTCCCTCCGCTAGCCGTCCCGGTGTTGTCCCAAGTTACCTGGTGGAAAAACCACAGAAATAAGGGTGAGTATAAACATACTCAGTAAGAATCCCCAACCGGGGTACAATACGATACATCAATCATTTCGCACCCTAGTATACATGCAAATAGTTACCAACACAGATCATAGCTCAACTAGCTTACAAGGCAGAATCTGGAATCCTCGGAAGTCTCCTACTTCTGGCCTAATGATTGGTTCTCATAACCAATCATGGGACATCTCCGAGGGTCTTTCTCCTTCGGCCAATTGATCAGCTCAAAAACCGATCCCAAAGATGTCCGACACCCTCGAGGGTCTTTCTCCCTCGACCATATGATCAGCTCAAAAGCCAATCCCAATGGGTGTGCTCAAGGGCCTCTTACCCTCGCTAATAAATCTGGTCTATCGGGTGAGTACCCGAAGTCTGGCTCTAAACTGAAAGGAACTGGTGTACTCACGAACATTAGCTCGGGGGAGCTCTCCGAACAGGCGACTAACGCGTGTGCGCGCACACCACATGCTGCTTCAACCTGCGTAAATGTGGGGGCCTAAGTACAAACTACGCAGGCCAGGTACGCATGCCTAAAGACTCAGAAACGGTGTCACTGAACACAGTAGTGCGAGGCCCTCGGTACTCATCTGTACAGCCTGTACCACCGACCTTAAGCTAAGAGCCGGCCAAGGAAGGCTTGCACCTTTGGCAGGGTTCCGCTCTAGCAGGCTACAAACTAGGCTTATGCCGATGTGGTAGCTAAATCCACATCGGCTGCCGGGGTAAGCAATGTATGTTATGCTTCGCTCTACTCCCGACTGGTGGGGACAAAGTACGTTATGTCCGCTCTCAGCCTCTGGATGATGACACACCCTACTATACTAGCTAAGAGTACAAAATAACTGATTCCTGGCTAAACATACATATCAACATCAATCACACATAACCAAGCGTGATACTACGAACTTAAAGCAGGAATCATAGGTATGCTGGAAGAACAAACCTAGCATGGCACTAACATGTACAATCAGGCAAACATGCTAGCAAGAGATCAAACATAGCTGTCCTATCACTATCATGCTCATAACAGTAAACATGCATACAAGGCACAATCAAGGAAGCATCGCAGGGTCCACACAACCACAGTAGGAAATCCTTACCTGGGAACAAGCAGAATTAGCTATCAAATAACAACCAAGCCACCCTCGAGCTTCTAAGCTAACCCGAGCAACCTAAGCATTTAATAAAAACACCTAAGAAAATAAAACAGCAGCCTGCAGCTTAACATCTAAAAGGGGAAAGGCTAAGGAATTACCAATCGAGAAGACACGCGGTCTCGGCGTGCAAAGGCGAGGAATAGCGCTGGCGCTGCGCTGGGGCGCGGTGAGGCGGCGCTGAAAAGCGAGCAGACGCGTCTTGGAGCGCACGCGCGCGGCGAGCGGCAAGGGCGAGACATCGGTTCGCGTGCGGGGCGGCGTGGCGGCAGCGTATGGGCGGCAGCAAGCGGAGGGGTGTAGGGCTGCTCTTGGCGGCGTGTGTGCTGGCGCGGCGCAGGCGGCTGGTGTGGGGCGATCGCGCGCGTGCGGGCGAGGTGGTGGCTCGGTGCGGTGCGGCTTTGGGCGGCGGTGGGCGACTGGTCGGGCGATGCAAAGGTGAGCGGCCCGGGCGGCCTGGGCAAGACTGGTGGCGACAGTGGTGCGAAGTGCGGCTAGGGTTTGGAGAGAGAGAGAGAGAGAGAGAGAGAGAGAGAAGTAGAGAGAGAGAAACTTGCAAAACAAGGGGGAAAGGGATTTTTCTTGATTTCTTTCCTTTTCTTCTTTTAAATAGACCTAAAATCCCTTCCCAAAGCTTCCTCCTTCGAGACCCGGCTGAAACAACTTTCCTTTTTAAAATAAAACCCCTTTTTCCTACAAACTCCCCAAACCATTTAGGGCAAGGATTCAAATCCCAATGGAAGCATTCAAATAACAATTAATTTTGCCAAAATCGAACTTACCTCCAAACTTCCAAACAACTTGCCCAAACTTCTTGGGGCTTGCAACAAACAACCACCAAGCTTCGACAAAGGCAGGAATGGCCCTGAAATCCTGAAAATCCACAAAACCCTGACCGGGGGTAAAAAGACCAAAATACCCCTAAGGGTTAAAATAGCTCTAACTGCCCATCCAAACATCCGCATAATGTCCCAAAAACACCTGGGAAACCGAAATAGAAAACCGGGCCGTTACAATACTCCCTCCTTTTAAGACTTTCGTCCTCGAAAGTCCTAAGACGAAAATAGCTCTAGGAAATCTCCACTAATCCTTAACCAACCAAACTCCCGGTCAAGACAACACTAAACCTTCTTCGAAATCCAAACCCCCTTGGGTCCCCAAAGGCTCAAAGCCATCCAGTCTGCCACAAACTATCCCAACCAAGAGTGGGCATACACATAACTCTGAAGAAATAGACGCGATAGTGCTAAACGGTAAGCCACATCCTCAAACGCGCACCAACTCTCAAACGATCTACGACTCTAGGGCTCACTTATCCCTGCTATCCCAGCTCGGAACGCCTCTCTACGGTGCTACTCTCAGAAAACTCGTAGACTGTTCAGAAGCTCGAAACTCACCGCCGCGCACCGGAGAAACTTCTCTAGGCTCACAGCAGTTTAGCCCCAACTCTACACCATGCTGACCAAACAACTGAACCTCCCGGGTTTCAAAAACTAAACAGCCTACTCTTATTTCACATGAGACCTGCGAACCACAACGCTTGCCTATAGCCTTAACCAAATCCAAATCGAACCACCAACCAGTGACAGATCCCAAGGCAAACTTCTCCAACTAGCACGCGCCCACAACACTTAAGCAACCATCTTGCGAGAAATCGAAACACCAAAGCCAAGGGGCACCTTTCTGGTTTACCAAACGGCTACCACCATCACACCAGCTGAAACTTCAGCTACGACCACCTTTAAAAGATAAGGTCCAGGCACAGGCTCCACTCGGCCAAACTAACAAACTGGAGCCCCTCGACAGCCGAGAACAAATTTTCCAATGCAATCCGATCAGCCACTGGCCTAAGAGAACATCGCCAGACAGGAAAACAAACAACATTCCTCTTACAGAAATCTCGAGCAGCAAGGAATAAAACATTACGTGGCTACTAGCAACACAATAGCTGGAGGATACAACTCAAAGGTTTTACCAACAAATGCCACGGCACCTCCGTGCCAACCCACTAAACTGTGGCTCAGCTATAACGCCAACTGCGAACGCACATCAACTAGGAACAAAGCCTGAGAAGGCTTGCTCTGCAGAAACTCAACCCAAGCCTCACAACGAGCGAAGTTCGCCTCCAAGCTGCCACTCAACTCTTAAGTCCATCTGGCTGCTCCAAGGACTTCCTCCTTATAGCTTAGACCTAACTCTTCTTCCAATCTAGAAACTCCACCCACGAAACATCGTGAGGAATAAGGATAACGAAAACCACAAAGCTCGCGGATCATGAGCAACACCAATCAAGCAAGACTGCCCCAAAAGTTAAAACTCGAGGCCGGCAACCACGGAGCAACTCAACTACCCAAGAACTAAGGGGGTTCTACAAACTCCAACGATCCAACAACCTTCCAGCAACAATTCAAGCCCTTGAACTGGCTGGACTCCGCCCCCCGCGGGGACAAACAACTTTCCGCTTGCTAACAAACAAACGCAGGGACACCCTCGCTGGGCTGACCTCTGCGCTACTCTGATCAACTACACAACTCAGGAGCTAAGCTAACTCCTCCTCTACAGAAACGATTTCCCAGCAAGCAGACTTCCGAAGGACAGCGAACTTGACACACGCTAGCTGTACTGCTCACCGAAGGCAACAACAACCAATTCCCTCGAAAGCAACACCAGAGGGAGACCACAACCGATGGGTCCACCTACCAAGAACTAACAGTAGTTACTCAACCATCGGGGGAGGGGTCAACTCCCGAAACCTCCTGACTAAGAACAAGTCCTCAGGGCAACGCCCGCTTGCTCGAACCGAGCCAGCTCACGAAACAACATGGGAACCAAACCTTGGTCAACACCAAGCACCACCTTGCTAAGAATTCCGGAAACCAACGCGGAGGTTACTAAGAACAACCCTAGCTTGTTAACCGACAACAAGCATCCCGCAACTCAATCCGTGGAACACTGCCTGGACTGACTTAGCTCTGGTGAAGCTCTCCACAGACTATGGTTCCTCCGATCACCCTCCGACACATATTGTCGTCAACGGACTAACAGACAACTGGCTACACGAGCACATCTCCCTCCAGCATCTCAACTGTGCTGGCCAAAAGCTCTTCCTTGCCACATCTGCAGCAAGCACGGGGCGATGCTCCACACAATCCGAAAAGCGCCTTACCACACTTGATGCAAGGAGCCGGCTGCCTGGCCCCGCCCTGCTGACGATCCTGAGCTCTAACTTGCAGTCGGCGCTGATCTCGACCCCTAGACTGGCCCTACCGGCGAGTCTGCTATCCACCTGAGCGGGAACCACCGGAAGACCCAAACTTCCTCTTGCTTAAAGCATCAGCCACATCGTAGCTTCTACCCAGGGTAAGGATCCGAACAACACTCATAGCCATGGCGGCCAGAAACTTCCGCGATTTTGCTACCATCGCCCTGGATCAGTTCCAACTGAACTCCAACCATCACTCAACAAGAAATGCCTCTACTCAGGTCAAGGGCCAACTAGCATAACTTGCCTACGCAACAACCCGGCTACCGGCACAGTAACCTCTCCACCCAAGTTAGGGCACTTGCCAAGAACTAAAGCCCTAACTCCTCAGAACTGAGCACTGGTTTCTCAACCCGAATCCTCTCGTGGTTCCTGAAAAATACACCACGGAACAAGCTACACAAAAGTACACCGGCGTGTACAGCTCCAACTTGGTTCCTTAAGATCCAAACCAACAAGCATTCTCACACAAGGCAACTTTTGCCTCCCAATAGAGCCACATCTAGCAAAGGAGCAACAAGAGTTCAACCCACTCGGGGTCAACCCACCACGGAACGACACATTGGTCAACTCACTCAACAAGAGCATAGCCACACCAAGCTAACTTACCTCATACCAATGGTCCACTAAATGTGCTCCGATCAACCATCCAACTCATGGCTCTAACACTGGATCAACCACGCATCATCGATGCCAACTCTACTCATATCAGAGTAGCTCCAGGGTAGCCGAATCACACTACCATTCAACTGGCTCACAAGCCCACAACACAGGCGCGAGAACTCGGACGTGCTAGCCCTTAACAACCAACATCATCTTTTGTACCCAACTCTCGGTGACCCTGAAAGGCTCCTACTTATCCCTCGAACGACCTCACACTTGTAGTTCTCTGACCACCACCGAGCTAGATCTCTTATGCAGCCCAAACAAGTGCAATCTCAGGAATAGGTACAGACTAGTGGGGATGCTAAACTCCAGGCGGGTCCTGGAACCACCTGCACAAAAAGTGCCAACTGGCCTGAATCTAGGCCTCCTCTCAAAGCTTGGTGCCAACATGCTCTACATCCTTTACAACACAAACATCCCTTTACGGGCTTTAAGCCCCTCTGAGGGAAGGGAAGGTCACACGCCAGGTGACAGGGCAATGGCACTCAACACAAGAGTCTCAACACTCGAGTAGACTACTCTCTGACATCACGTCTAATAGACAAGCCACGACCCACTCCTGCATCCCACTCGATGCTCAACGAATACTCAGGCCAACCCTCTAGTGGCAGCACCTGGCTCCACTCTTGGAACATGCTAACACAAGGTGCTTCTCTCTACTAGCCAACTAGAATCCACGGATGGGTTAAGTCCTGACAAGAAAACTCCACACTACACCCTGGCTACGAGGGTACTAAAAGAACTGGCTGCAAAACGACTGCAGGCTTGCACGAGGACAAGATGTCTCTACATCTTCCTCAAAAGCTACTAACTTGAAGGCTTGCCAATCGACCGGGTGGCTGGTGGATACTCTGCTGGTCCGCCTCTCACAGGGGACTTCCACCACCACACTGCTGCATCAAACAACACAAGAACGACACGTCTCGACCTCTGAACATCAGGTCATCGGCCTTTGAACACCAGGTCATCCCAACACTTGGATGATAAACTCGATCCTGGCCAACCACCTCTCTACTAGCAGTAGGTCTCAAAAACATCCAGCTCTACAGGCTTCCACTTGCCAAACTCGGCGGCTCGATTAACGCCAACCAACTCATCAGCATAAACCTGCTGATCAAGCCCTCTCGGGAACCTCTGGGGCTACTAGAGCTACTAGGGGGGGTGTCTCCTAAATAAACTCTGCCAGCTGGGCAATCTGTGCCCACGACTCCTCACTACGCGCTACAAACTGCGCCTGGGTCTCCGCTCTCTGTTAGCTAAGAGTCCTGCCATCAACTCTCTCATGGCTGGAGCACACTCTGATTAAGGAGTCTCACTTTGAGGCAGACTAGCCTCTACCCCCTCCTCTTGGCAATTCAACTGCCAGGGCCAGAACTGGCCTACGGGTCTAGACAACCCTGGACGTGGTTTCATCATCAACATGAACAGTCCAACTCCTCGGTTGGAAATACCAAACGTCCCAGCTCCTCTAAGTGTAATCAACATACTGGCGATCTACACAAAGCATAAAAGCTAGCCCACACTGGGGCTCTCACTGCCAAACAAGGGTAACACATGTATACTAGATGCAGTATTGTAAAATAAAACCGTTAGCTTAATGAACTCAGACAAACTTGACGCCCGTGGAGTGCTGATGATCATGGGGGCAACAACCTACAAAGTAGGTTAGTCTACATAATCTATGACTATGTGCTCTGATACCAACTGTAAGAACCCGACCCAAAATACGGTCCCAAACCTAGGTTCTCACTCACCATGCAAGTTAAATACTTCATCAAGCGGTTTTGTGCTCATATTTAAAACCTTTCAACACATTTAAAAGCGGGGACACTTAAAACATAAACAACAACCTTCATTTAAGCAAACCAACAAAGTAAAACAAGCTTGGCCAGTGTTTATAAAATCATACAATACAATTTAAACAACTTTTAAAAACATCCCCCTAGGACTCCTGTCCGTCTACATGCTGAACAAATTATGCAAACAATAAAAGACAGAGTGCCGACGGCTCCCATGATCAATCAGCTCCCTCCGCTACCCGTCCCAGTGCTGTCCCAAGTTACCTGGTGGAAAAACCACAGAAATAAGGGTGAGTATAAACATACTCAGTAAGAATCCCCAACCTGGGTACAATACGATACATCAATCATTTCGCACCCTAGTATACATGCAAACAGTTAACAACACAGATCATAGCTCAACGAGCTTACAAGGCAGAATCTGGAATCCTCAGAAGTCTCCTACTTCCGGCCTAATGATTGGTTCTCATAACCAATCTCGGGACATCTCCGAGGGTCTTTCTCCTCGGCCAATTGATCAGCTCAAAAACCGATCCCAAAGATGTCCGACACCCTCGAGGTCTTTCTCCTCGACCATATGATCAGACTCAAAAGCCAATCCCAATGGGTGTCCTCAAGGGTCATAATCGCTTGATTTTTTCTATTCGATTTCCAGTGTTTCCGGTTCATTATTCGGATGTTCGGATGGGCCGTTAGAGCTATTTTAACCCTTAGGGGTATTTTGGTCTTTTTGCCCCCGGTAAGGGTTTTGTGGATTTTCAAGACTTCGGGGTCACTTCTGCCCTTGTCGAGGCTTGATTGTTGTTGGTTGCAGGACCCAAGAAGTTCGGGCTAGTTGGTTGGATGTTTGGAGGTGATTTGGTAATTAACAAAATTATTGTTAATTTAAGTGCTTCCATTGGGATTTGAACCCTTCCCTTGATGGTGATTTGGAAGATTGGTTTAAATGAGTTTTAATAAGGAGAAAAGGTTGCTTCAGCCGAGAATCGAAGGAGGAAGCCCGGAGAAGAGATTTAGGTCACCAAGACCTATTTAAATTAGGAAAAGGAAAGAAAATAAAAAAAAAATCCCGTTCCCCTTGTTTTATCTCTCTCTCTCTCTCTCTCTCTCTCTCTCCTTGCCGACCTCACCAAGAAACCCAACCGAGCCGCACCGAGCCACCGAGCCACTGAGCCCAGGCAGCGGCCGCTGCACGCCACGACCTGTCGCCCGACCATCGGCCCGATCGCCCGACCATCAGCCACTGTCGCCCGGTAAAGCGGCAAATTTCAGACGCTGTCGCAGCCGATAGCCCGTCGCCCAGACGCCAAACGGCCAGCAGCGCGTCGCACAACCCGTCGCCCAGCGCCAGCGCGCCCTCGTCGGGCGTCTCCGTCGCCTGCGCGCCCGGCCGCGCTGCCGCGCCAGCGCTGCGCGGCCGTGTCGCGGCGCCCGTCCGTCCGGCGCTGTTCCTGTGCGCGCCCGCGCGCCGTGTCGCCGTGCCGCGGCGGTCCCCTCCCCGTGCAGCGTGCCCAGTATGAGCGAGCGCCGATCTGCTCGCCCGGTAGCTGCACGTCCTGCCGCCCACTTTGCCGAGAGAGCTGCTTTGCCAAAATTGTTGGGGCCGAGACCTAGTGCCTTCTCGGTTGGTAATTCCTGAGCCTCCACTCTTTTGGACCCTAAGTTGATTGGTTGTTGTTATTTAATTAGGATATTTTCATTAAATGCTTAGGTTGCTCGGGTTCACTTAGAAGCTCGGGAGTCGCTTGGTTGGCTTATGGTAGTTATTTTCTTCTTGTTTCCACGTAAGGATTTCTTACCGTGGTTGTGTGGACCCTGCGATGCTATCATGATTGTGCCTTGTATGCTTGGTTGTTGTTATGAGTATGTTAGCTATTGAACAGCTTGTGTTTGAAATCATGCTAGCATGTTGCTTGTTGTTCATGTTAGTGCCATGCTAGGTTTGTTCTTCCAGCATGCCATATCTTGTGATTGTATGAAATTTCCAGTGGGTAGGTTACATGTTTTCTCTTGCTTCCAGATCGTGTTGCTCTTGTGTCCTTGATATATATTTTGTTAGTTCCATGCAAGGGGTTTAATTATCTTGGCATACCTTGTTCTATTTTATCCTGTTAGTTCCGTGCCAGGCATAGGCGGGTGATGTATAGTGTAGAAGACTGTAGGGGTAACTAGTTTAGGTCCCGCTCGGGTAAGACCCCGATGGACATCCGGAGGTGTAAGACCCTGATGGGGATCCTAAGTGTGTAAGTCCCTGATGGGCATCACTAAGTTGGAGGTGTAAGACCCCGATGGGCATCCTAGGTGTGTAAGTCCCCGATGGGCATCACTGAGTTGGAGGTGTAAGACCCTGATGGGCATCCTAGGTGTGTAAGTCCCCGATGGGCATCACTGAGTTGGAGGTGTATGACCACGATGGGCATCCTAGGTGTGTAAGTCCTCGATGGGCATCACCTTGAGTTGGAGGTGTAAGACCACGATGGGCATCCTAGGTGTGTAAGTCCCCGATGGGCATCGGTGAGTTGGAGGTGTAAGACCACGATGGGCATCCTAGGTGTGTAAGTCCCGATGGGCATCACCGAGTTGGAGGTGTAAGACACGATGGGCATCCTAGGTGTGTAAGTCCCTCACTGGGCATCACCGATTACGGAGGTGTAAGGCCCGATGGGCATCCTAGGTGTGTAAGGCCCCACCGGGCATCACCGATTACGGAGGTGTAAGGCCCGATGGGCATCCTAGGTGTGTAAGGCCCCACTGGGCATCACTGAGTCCTAGGTGTGTAAGGCCCCACTGGGCATCACTGAGTCCTAGGTTGTGTAAGGCCCGAAGGGCATCCAAGTGTAGAACCTAGGATAGGCTGTAGATGAAAACCCTTGAATAGGCTTGCTCTAGAAGTAGCTCATAGCCTAATTCAACCGTTTTGCTCTAAGTCATTGTTTTATTTGCATGTATACTAGGGTGCTAGATGACTGATGTATCGTATTGTACCCCGGTTGGGGATTCTTACTGAGTATGTTTATACTCACCCTTATTTCTATGGTTTTTCCACCAGGTAACTTGGGACAGCACCAGGATGGCTAGCGGAGAGAGCTGTTTGATCATGGGGGGCTGCCGGCACTCTGTCGTTTATTGTTTGCATTTATTTATTCAGCATGTAGATGGACATGAGTCCTAGGGGAATGATGTTAAAGTTGTTTAAACTGTTTTGAATGTTCTTTTATAAATACTGGCCCGGCTTATTTTACCTTGATTGGTTTTTCTTATGACAATTGTTGGTTATGTTTTAAGTGTTCCCCGTTTCCAAATGTTTTGAAAAAGTTTTGAATATGAGCACTAAACCGCTTGTTGAAATATTTAACTTGCATGCTAAGTGAGGACCTAGGTTTAGGACCGTATTCCAGGTCAGGTCCTTACAAGGGCCTCTTACCCTCGCTAATAAATCTGGACTATCGGGAGAGTACCCGAAGTCTGGCTCTAAACTGGAAGAAACTGGTGTACTCACGAACATTAGCTCGGGGGAGCTCTCCGAACCGGCGACTAACGCGTGTGTGCTCACACCGCATGCTGCTGCAACCGGCGTAAATGTGGGGGCCTAAGTACAAACTACGCGGGCCAGGTACGCATGCCTAAAGACTCGGAAATGGTGTCACTAAACACAGTAGTGCGAGGCCATCGGCACTCATCTGTGCAGCCTGTACCACCGACCTGAAGCTAAGAACCGGCCAAGGCAGGCTTGCACCGTTGGCAGGGTTCCGCTCTAGTAGGCTACAAACTAGGCTTATGCCGATGTGGTAGCTAAATCCACATCGGCTGCTGGGGGAAGAAATGTACGTTATGCTTCGCTCTACTCTGGGCGGGGTGGTGGCTCGGTGCGGTGCGTCTGGGCAACGTTGGGCAGCGAATGGTCGGGCGATGTGGTGAGCGATCAAGGCGGCTGGGCAAGACTCGGGTGGGCGACTGGTGCGGGGTGCGACTAGAAATTTGGGCATGGTGCGGCTAGGGTTTGGAGTGAGAGAGAGAGAGAGAATCTTGCAAAACAAGGGGGAAAGGGATTTTTCTTGATTTCTTTCCTTTTCTTCTTTTAAATAGACCTAAAATCCCTTCCCAAAGCTTCCTCCTTCGAGACCCGGCTGAAACAACTTTCCTTTTTAAAATAAAACCACTTTTTCCTACAAACTCCCCAAACCATTTAGGGCAAGGGTTCAAATCCCAATGGAAGCACTCAAATAACAATTAATTTTGCCAACATCTAACTTACCTCCAAACTTCCAAACAACTTTCCCAAACTTCTTGGTTCTTGCAACCAACAACCACCAAGCTTCGACAAAGGCAGGAATGGCCCTGAAATCCTGAAAATCCACAAAACCCTGATCGGGGGCAAAAAGACCAAAATACCCCTAAGGGTTAAAATAGCTCTAACGGCCCATCTAAATATCCTCATAATGTCCCAAAAACACCTGGGAAACTGAAATAGAAAACCGGGCCGTTACAAAAACAACGGGTTTCCATGATCACAGCTTCTCCGCCAGCCATCCTGTCTCGCACCATGGTTACCTGTGGAAAACCACAAAATAAGGGTGAGTAACGAATTATTCAGTAAGAATTCCCAACCGGGGTACAATACGATATACATGGTAATCTAGCAGAAAGGTATGCAAGCTAATGAATATAGACACAGAATAGAGCACATAGCTTAAATCCACATATAAACATCGGATGCCATCTCAGGGTCTTAGTCCGGAATAAACCACCACACAATACGCCCTATACGAGAAACAAGTCCCGGCCTCAGCCTGTCTACTGTCGATATGAAAGGTGCACTAGCTCAAGATCCCGAGGAGCTCTTCGGTCGACGTTGTAATGAGCGTAAGCACGCACCGCATGCTACTGCAGACCATGCGAGGTGCCGGGTCTAGTGGCAAGCTGCCCATGTCCAGTCACCATGCCTAACTAAATCTCTGGATCGGTGTCACTGACATAGAGGTGTGAGACCTGGACACGTGAACTATGTCAGCCTGAACCACCGCACCTGAGGATAAGGAACCGGTCGTGGTAGGCTTACACCAAGAAGCCGTCCTTGCCCTAACAGGTGGCAATCAAGGGCTACGGCCGAACACGGCGAGGCGTGCGTGCCGATGCGCGGGACGAGTCAATGCCAAGTCATCATCCCGACCGTTGGGGCATTTAACAGTCTGCCACCCTCACCCAAGATTGCAGGGTCAGCTGTTAGGGTTAGCTAGACCCTAACGGGATCAGGGACGGAGCACCTTCTCGTACGTCCCTGTCGTGGATGCAAGTTACGTTATGCATCTGGCCCGGATGATGCTACCTACCTGCACTCTAAACCTATAAGCGAATCTGACAAACAATCCAATACGTGCTCAATTAGATACAACGAACCTAGCATGATACTAAGAAGCAAGAACAGATACGAGCATGCCAGAACGGAACAACCTAGCATGGACTAACATGAGAAACAACATAAGAAATCATGCCAGTCGGGAATTCAGAACAGAGCACCTATCACTAAACATGTTGATAAACACAAACAAGCATACAATCAGCAATCACATAATATATCGCAGGGCCCACACAACTCCGGTAAGAAATCCTTACCTTGTTGGAAGGCAACTACACACAAGAAACCTAAGCTGCGATCGAACTCAAGCTAGCTAACGAGAACCTAACAAACACAACAATAATCACAATCCATAGGCCTAAATATAATAAAATAAATAGGACTCGGCTCGGGAGCAACTCACGCGGAGCGGCTGACACGCGTACGGGAAGGCTGCACAGCGAGGCTGCTGCTGGGCGCTGATAAGCGCAGGGCTGCGCGGCTGAACGAGCTGGCACGGGCTGGGGCGCAGAGCTACGCACGGACGAGCTGCAGGTGAGACAAGGGCGTGCAGGCGCGGTAGCAAGCTCGGCTGGGCGATGGCGTGCGGTGCAGCTCGGCACAAGGAACGACGCGCGGGCGACGCGACGAGCTACAGAGATGCGCCCGGGGATGAGCGGCTTGGCACAGGGCAGGGCTGGGCGACTCGGATATGGGCGGCGCTGGGTCTGGGCGATTTGGCGCGGAGCGGCCTAGTGAGGGGCTGTGCGGCGCAAGACAAGATCTTGTGGCTGGGCGAGTAGTAATTTGGGAGACACAGGCGAGTAGGGGGCTAGGCTCGGGAGAGCTGGGCGGCTAGGGCTGGGGCGAGCTGGGGATCGGGCTTGGTGAGAGGGAGAGAGAGAGAGAGAGAGAGAGAGAGAGAGAGAGAGAGAGAGAGAGAGAGAAACAAAAAGGGGAAAATGGGATTTTTCTCTTATTTTCCATCCTTATCCAATTTAAATAAGCCTTAAAGACTGCCTCGCCTTATTTTCCATCAGGGATGGAGTACTGCCTCGCACTGCCCTGCCACAGATGCAAGTTACGTTATGCATCCTCGCCCGGATGATGCTACCTATCAGAATTCTAAGTTATAAACAGCTAATAGCAAACATACTAAAACATGCTCAGCAGAAACAATGAACCTAGCATGATACTACGAAGCAAGAACAAATAACGAGCATGCTAGGACAGAACAACCTAGCATGGAACTAACATGAGAAATAACACGAGAATCATGCCAGTCGGAATTCAGAACAGATCACCTATCCACTAACATGCTGATAAACATAAACATACATACAATCAACAATCATAGAAAATATCGCAGGGTCCGCACAACTCCGGTAAGAAATCCTTACCTGGGTCGGAAGGCAACAACACACAAGAAGATTCTAAGCTGCAACCGAACCAGAGCTAGGTATCGGAAACATAACAAACAACAACAAATATCACAACCTATAGGCTTTAGATAAAAATACAAACAACACTCGGCTCACTCGGGAGTAACTCACACAAGACGGGGTGGTGCACGACGACGCAGCAGCAACGGCGTTGGAGCGAGCGGCTGGACGCGTCTTCCGGGCGGCGTCGCGGCAGGAGCTGGGGCTGAGGCTGCAGCGCGCGAAGCTTGGCGGCGTGGGGGCTAGGCTACGTGAGGCACGGTGTAGGCGCCAGCGTGCGAAGGGGCTGCTTGGGCGTTGGGGCTCTGTAGGGCGTGGGCGTGCAGCTCGGTCGCTAGGCATGCGAACGGGCTGCTCGCTGCTGGGTGTGGCTACGATCGGGCGCTGGGCTGGGTGTGACAGGGGCTGCGACGAGACAGGGCTGCGTGTCATAGGGGTTGCGATTAGCTGAGGCGCTGCAGGCTGGGCGACGACGGCAAGGCTGCTCGGCTGGGCTGCAACAAACACACAACCAGCAACCAAAAGACAAACACAAACCCCCTTAGCCAAGGATCGGCGACAACAGCAAGGAGAAGGAATCGAGCCACAACGTGGAACTTACCTGGGATGAACGATCGATGCTCTCGGGAGGAAAAACGCACTGCAAGAGGACTTGGAAAGGATGGATGCGGCAAAGTGATTTGGAGAAGGGAAAAAGAAAACATATTTCTTTTCTTTTTAATCAAACTCCCTAAATCCCGAAAACCAAGGCAAACCAAGATAACCTGCGAAATGAGCATTAACATCAACCTGAAGCTTGACTGGCAGGACCACACCACTATCTCCCTTGCCACTCGGGCTTGAATCCAAGCTGAAGCATAATTAATCCAGCAAAACTCTTATTTTTATTTTTGCATCTCTCCATCCCCAAACTCATCCAAAAAGCAACCAAACCCTACATTTGACCATCCAAGAATATTAACAGCAGAGAAAGACAAAGACGGCCCTAACGGCCAGAACAAATTACCAAAATACCCTTAGGACACACCTGGAAGACCGGGATGAAAACCTGGGCCGTTACATATCTCCCTCTGCTCGGGGTACACTAGCAGCTGGGGCCACAAGCGGACTACTGGTCTGGCCCAGTCCTGATGCAACCCTGTCAGTGGCTATCTCAGTGCCAACATCTCGGTTGGCTACACTAGATGATCCTGCTCCTCCCCAAGACATACTAAGTTAGTACATGCTCGGACCAACACTGCCAAAAACAAAATAATACAAGTATTCTAGGTGCTAGTATTGAAACCTTAAACCCTTAAATAAACTTAAACACATACCTGGCGGCTGTCCGAGTGCTGATGATTATGGGACACAATGACCTAACTCAGTAGGTCAGTTTACAGAATCTATGACTCTAAGGACTCGACACTAAACAACCCTAAATGGCCCTTACTCAACATGTAAATTCAGTGAAAATCATTCAAGGGCTGGAAAAGAACATCTTGATTAAAGTACTGGAAACATAAAATCCGTTTGAAAATGCTTCAAGGGAAAACAATAAACAATCCCGGGCCAGAGTTTACAAAACGTTTCAAATGACAATAACATAAATCCAAGTTCAATAATACAAGTTCCGAAACTCTTTCAAGATGCATTATAAAAGACTCAAACTATGCAGCGGCCTTCCCATGATCCATCAGCTCCCTCCTCTAACCACCTGGATGTTGTGCCAAGTTACTGGTGGAGAAAACCACAGAAAGGGTGAATACAAATTGCACTTAGTAAGGATTCCCCAACCGGGGTACAATACGCACAACAAATCACCTAACAGCCTAGCATACAAACAACAGTTCAAAACATGGCAGTCTTAAACAGTACAGCAGGATAATCATCAACAAGGTCTAAGCTCACAGCCAGACTTGATTAGCATACACTGGGCTAACCAACTGGAGTGCAATTCAAGTAATCTCAAGCTATAACAGCACAACAAGCAAGGTTAGCACACCCTGGGCTAACTAAAGACAGCAACACACTAGGATCGAGCGACGGCGCGATGGACGTGCGGGTGATCGCGACCGGCAGGGGCTGCGATATGGCTGGCGTTGTAGGCTGGGTGGATGGGGCTGCTCGACTTGCTGCATCAAACACAAAGCTTAACTATCCTCTTCTCTCGGCCAGCAAGAATAACACCAAAAGACGAGAAGGAGAGATCGAGGAACGCTTACCCAGGACGAACGAAACGATGGAGCTCTTGGGAAAAAGACGCACGGCAAGAAGGCTTGGAGAGAGTGGTTGGACGGCAAGGGAATTGGGGAAGGAGGAAAAGAAAACCTATTTCTCTTCTTTTTAATCAAACTCACCTAAATCCCGAAAACCAAGGCAAACCAAGATAACCTATGGAATGAGTATTAAAATCTACCTGAAGCTTGACTGGCAAAACCACACTGCTATCTCCCAAGCCACCCGGGCTTGAATCCCAGTTGATGCATTTTTTTCTCCGGCAAAACTCTTATTTTTATTTTTGCATCTCTCCATTCCCAAACTCATCCAGGAAGCAACCAAACCCTACATTTGACCATCCAAGAATATTAATAGCTGAGAAAGACAGAAACGGCCCTAACGGCCCGACCAAATTACCAAAATTCCCTTAGGACATACCTGGAAGACCGGGATGAAAACCTGGGCCGTTACACTTTCACTACCAAAATCAAAGGTGGACAAACTCCACTCTGAACACCACGGAATCTAAAGCTCTACTTTTTAGGCGGTCTGAACACAACCTCCTTCTGGTGGCAATCAATTAAGGCATGGTGCTCAGCTAACCAGTCCATCTCGAGGATCACATCAAAACCACTCATAGGCAGTACTATGAGTGTAGCAGCTAAAGACACTCCGGATACTATGATCCGACCGTCTCTAATCTTTTCACTAGCCAACATACTAACTCTCGAAGGAGTGGCAACACTCAACTCGAACCCTAGGGGTTCCAACACTAAATAGGCTTGACTAGCAAATAAAGCAGAAATAAACGAGTGGGTCGAGTCTGAATCAAACAGCACATAAGCATAATGGTCCAAAACAAGTAAAGTACCTGCCACAGCTGCATCAGTCTTCTCAGCCTCCTGCCGAGTCGTGGCAAACACACGGCCCTACTGCTGAGCCGATCTAGCAACTGTCTCACCCTGCGGGCAAGCTCTAGCCAGGTGACCCTCTTTGCCACACTTGAAACATGCTCTGGGCCCTGCTCCACACAGACCATAATGAGTCTTACCACAAGTTCAACAGTAAGGCGATTGTCTCCTTACATTCTGTTGTCGGCCCTGATCTCTCGGTGGAATCGCCATGACATGCACGCGGTGACTCTCTCGATCAAATTTTTCTTCTCACCTCGAATCGCTGAAGCATGGTGTGCTACTGCTAGAGTCTGCAATGGAGGGTACTTTCTGTTGTAGATCTTGGCCAATGCCACTGTCCTCGTATAAGTCTCCAGAACAAGCGCCCTAATGTCCTGGGCAACCTATAATCTGAGCCCACCGATAAACTTCTTTGTCTTGAGTTCCTCAGTGGCAACCAACTCGTGAGCAAAATAACTCTACTCCGAAAACTTTCTCTCATACTCAGCTATGGAGTCAGACCCTTGCTTCAAGTTGTTGAACGCCTCAACCATCTCCTATTGAGCCTCCTCACTAATGTACTGGGCCTTAAACTCAGACCTGAAGAATTCCCATGTAGGGGGTGGGGATCCTGCAGGTCTGCCTCTAAGGGTGGACTCCCACCACCACACTGTTGTGTAAGTGAGAACATGAGCTACACAATGCGGTCTCTATACATCTGGGCAGTTCATGACCTGGAAGATGTTGTAACGGCCCAGTTTTCTATTTCGGTTTCCCAGGTGTTTTTGGGGGACATTATGCGGATGTTCGGATGGGCCGTTAGAGCTATTTTAACCCTTAGGGGTATTTTGGTCTTTTTGCCCCCGGTCAGGGTTTTGTGGATTTTCAGGATTTCAGGGCCATTCCTGCCTTTGTCGAAGCTTGGTGGTTGTTGGTTGCAAGACCCAAGAAGTTTGGGCAAGTTGTTTGGAAGTTTGGAGGTAAGTTAGATGTTGGCAAAATTAATTGTTATTTGAGTGCTTCCATTGGGATTTGAACCCTTGCCCTCGATGGTGAAGTGGAAGCTTGGATTAAATGAGTTTATTAAAAAGGAAGTTTGCTTCGGCCGGGTCTAGAAAGAGGAAGCCTTGGGAAGGGATTTTAGGCCCATTTTAATTAGGAAAAGGAAAGAAAATCAAGAAAATCCATTTCCCCTTGTTTTGCAACTCTCTCTCTCTCTCTCTCTCTCTCCCCAAGCCCTAGCCGCACCAACCCCAGCCGAGCCACCACACCCAGGCCGCTCAGCCCTGCATAGCCCCCGCCCCTACCGCCTCGCACGGTCGCCTGACCCATGCCCACCGCTCTGCACGAGCCGCCCGATCGCGGCCAGCCTGCATCGCCCGGCTAGTGTGCGCCACCGTCGCCCGAGGCCGCGATCGCACCGAGCCACCACCCCGCCCAGACGCGCCGCACGCTGCTGCCCAGCAGCGCCCTGCACCGCTCCGCTCGCTGCCACCTAGATGCGTCGCCCGCGCGCCGTCCTCGCAGACCCGACGTCTCGCCGTCTTGCTGCTCGCCGTTCAGTAGCGTTCGCTCTCTGCGCCCGGCGCGCCGGCCCAAGACGCTTTGTCTCTCTGCTTCTTGCCGACCCACCTGCCTTGCTTGCCGTGCGGGTTGGGCCGAGGCCTTGTGTCTTCTCGGTCGGTAATTCTCGAGTCTTTTCTCCGTTGGGCCCTAAGCTGTTCGCCGCTGTTTTATTGACTTAGGTGTTTTTATTAAATGCTTAGGTTGCCCGGGTTTGCTTAGAAGCTCGAGGGTCTCTTGGTTGTTATATGATAGCTAATTCTGCTTGTTTCCAGGTAAGGATTTCTTACCATGGTTGTGTGGACCTTGCGATATTATCACGATGTGCTTTGTATGCTTGTTGACTGTTATGAGCATGATAATGATAGGACAGCTATGTTTGATCTCTTGCTAGCATGTTTGCCTGATTGTACATGTTAGCGCCATGCTAGGTTTGTTCTTCCAGCATGCTTATGATTCCTGCTTTAAGTTCGTAGTATCACGCTAGGTTATGTGTGATTGATGTTGATATGTATGTTTAGCTAGGAATCAGTTATTTTGTACTCTTAGCTAGTATAGTAGGGTTTGTCATCATCCAGAGGCTGAGAGCGGACATAACGTACTTTGTCCCCATCGGTCGGGAGTAGAGCGAAGCATAACGTACATTGCTTCCCCCCGGCAGCCGATGTGGATTTAGCTACCACATCGGCATAAGCCTATTTTGTAGCCTGCTAGAGTGGAACCCTGCCAACGGTGCAAGCCTGCCTTGGCCGGTTCTTAGCTTCAGGTCGGTGGTACAGGCTTGTAAAGACCCGACCCAAAAGGGGCTCTAAATGGGCCTTTACCTCAATGCATGCATTCAAAGTAAAGGACAATATGCAGGTATGTTTTCAGATTCCAATTAAAACTAAAACATTCTACATTCAATCCAGAAATCAATACAGTTTACCGAAACCTGTCCCTGTCTCCAAGCACCTGTTTCAAGAGAAATACGTTTCCAAAAGTTTACTCTGATCAGAGATTTATTAAAAACATTCAAAACCTTCTCAGTTACAACAATGCTGGAATCCACAAAAACATTTAGAAAACAACCCAGGGCTACATGCCCGGCTACATGCATTCAGAGGAAATAAAAGGCAAAGAGTCATAATATAAAAATCAGAGACAACAGCAGGTTCTCATGATCACAACTCTTCCTTCAGCCATCCTGTCTCGCACCTTGGTTACCTGTGGAAAACCACAAAATAAGGGTGAGTAATGAATTACCCAGTAAGAATCCCCAACCGGGATACAATACGATATACATGGTCATCTAGCCGAAAGATATGCAAGCTATGAATATAAACACAGAATAGAGCACATAGCTTAAATCCACACATAAACATCAGATGCCATCTCAGGGTCTTAGTCCGGAATAATCCACCACACAATACGCCCTATACGAGAAACAAGTCCCGGCCTCAGCCTGTCTACTATCGATACAAAAGGTGCACTAGCTCACAATCCCGAGTAGCTCTCGATCGTATTTGTAATGAGCGTATGCGCGCACCGCATGCTCTGCAGACACTACGGAGGGTGCGCGTCTAGTGGCAAGTCGCCCGAGTCGATCACCATGCCTAACTAAATCTCCGGATCGGTGTCACCGACATAAGGGTGTGAGACACGACACGTGAACTATGTCGGCTGAACCACCGCACTTTGAGGCTAAGGAATCGGTCGTGGTAGGCTTACACCAAGAAGCCGTCCTTGCCCTAACAGATGGCAATCAAGGGCTACTACCGAACACGCTGAGGACGTGCCGGCTGCAGGGGACTGGGCATTGCCAAGTCATCATCCCGACCGTTGGGGCATTGCACAGACTGCCACCCTCACCCAAGATTGCAGGGCCTACCGGTAGAGTTAGCTAAACCCTAACGGGGTCCTGGGACGGAGTATTACCTCGTGCGTCCCTGCCATGGGTGCAAGATACTTTATGCATTATGGCCCGGATGATGCTATCTATCTGGACTCTAAGTTATAACATCAACAACAAACAATCCAATACGTGCTCAACAGATACAACGAACCTAGAATGATACTACGAAGGAAGAACAGATAACGAGCATGCCAGAACAGAACAACCTAGCATGGGCTAACATGAGAAACAACATAAGAAATCATGCCAGTCGGGAATTCAGAACAGAGCACCTAACACTAAACATGTTGATAATCACAAACAAGCATTCAAACAGCAATCACATATAATATCGCAGGGTCTACACAACTCCGGTAAGAAATCCTTACCTGGCCAGGAGGCAACTACACACAAAATCCTAAGCTGCGATCGAACCCGAGCTAGCTACCGAGAACCCTAACAAACACAATAATAATCACAATCCATAGGCCTAAATATAATAAAATAAACAAGGCTCGGCTCGGGAGCAACTCACGCGTCGCGGTTGACACGCGGACGGGCAGGCAGCACGGCGAGGCTGCTGCTGGGCGTGCTGGGCGCTGGCAAGGTGCTCATGGGCGCTTAAGGGCTGCGCGCGCGTGGACGAGCTGGACACGGGCGGGCGAGAGGCACGGCACGGGCGCGCTGGAAGGGCAACAAGCGCCCTGGCGCTGGCGATGCGGACGCGCTGGGACGGCAACGGGCGCGCTGGGACGGTCTGTGCGACGAGCTACTCGGCGTCTGGGCGAGGTAGGGGCTGCCTGGGCGTGCGACAGCTGCGATCTGGGAGTCCTGGGCGGTCTGGCTCGTCTGCTGGGCAGATCTGGGCGTGCTGGGAGGTCTAGCTCGGCGGTTGGGCAGATCTGGGAGCAAAAGGGGCTACTGCTCGGCTGGCCTGACGACGGTCGGGGCTACAAGGGAAGAAGGAGCTCGGCTTGGGAGCTAGGGAGAAATGCTTGGGCGGCCAAGGAGCATTTGGAGAAGAAGACCCAAAACCCTATTTTCTCTTCTTTTAATCAAATGCACAAAAACTCCAAAGATCCAAGGGTAACTAAGATATGATGCGGAAAGAGTAACAATAACACCTGGTGGCTCACTTGGCAAGGCTCTCCTCTAGCACACAAGGCCACCCTTGCTTAAACCTCGGCTGCTGCAACTTTATTTCTCAAATTTACGTTTGCATCTCACCATGCCCAAACACATCCACAAAGCATCAAAATGTTACTTAGGTCCATCCAATAATTTTAACAACTTAAAAAGACATAAATGGCCTGACCAAATTACCGAAATACCCCTAGGGCATTCCTGGAAGACCGGGATGAAAACCTGGGCCGTTACAATATTCCCTCCTTTTTATGACTTTCGTCCTCGAAAGTCCTTAAGACTGAAACAGCACAGGACACTGCAATCACATCCCGTCTTCCCCGCTCACGAGCGGCCTCCTCTGAACTCTGACTCCGCCACTGAACTTTTACCAAACGGATCTCACGACTACGCAACGTCTTCGACTCAAAGACCAGAATACTCACAGGCTTCCCCTCAAAGCTCAAATCCTCAATCAGCTGCAAAGGCTCAAAGTCCACAATGAGCGATGGATCCGACACATACTGCCCCAACATCGATACATGGAAACACTGTGCACAACTGACAATGACGGTAAAGCACTAACCGATATGCAACTCTACCGATCCTCTCGAGAATCCAAAATGGTCCAACAACGGAGACTCCTCTTCTCCGACTTACCATACCTCAACATACCTCGCATCGGTGCAACCTTAAAACACGCATCTTGTCAACCTTAAACTCTAAAACTCGACTCAACTGAACATCGTGCTTCGCCTACTCTACGAGTGACAACACTAGCTCTAAACTCCTCGCACATCACCTCGGTCAAATCAGCAACTCGGGACCCAAAACAAAACTGATGGCCACCAACCTTTTCCCAGAACACTGGACTCCTGCAGTACTTACCATGCAATCCCTCAATGGTACCACAAGATCTGACCGCTGAGAACTGCAACCCAAGGCAACCTCATAAATCACACTAGTCTCCCGCTGCCTAACCACGGAAACACCAACTCACAACAAGTTCTGAAGGATCCGGCTCACTCCTCCCAAAAGACCATCGGTCAGAGGGTGAAAACACTACAGGACTGCACTCGGCTCATAAGCCTCTTAACAACGCTCTCCAGAACCACAGTTCAACAATGCACTACCTAGAAAAACCTTTGTTGCCACACCCTGGTGCCAACAACTCCAGCCTGAAACTGACATGCCTCTACTCCAAA
Organism: Sicyos edulis; assembly: GCA_036507275.1. NCBI lineage: Eukaryota > Viridiplantae > Streptophyta > Magnoliopsida > Cucurbitales > Cucurbitaceae > Sicyos > Sicyos edulis. Next base: position 33,821,546 of record CM071846.1, on the reverse strand, counting down.
GAAATGGCCTCTGCACACAAAACGAGGTGCGAGCTCTAGCTACTGAAACCAATCCTCCAAAAATCTTAACTCACACAACAACCTCGACTAACTGACAGCTCCCACACGGAACTTACAACCCAACAACTTGAGTGCTACGAATTCGGTAGCCTAACTATCCACACACTGCATAACCACACGAATCTACTCAACTCCAACTCGACTTAGATCACTGACTAGAAAAGTCAACCTGCTATCAACAGGGCCCCAGAGGGCTCCCTCCACCAAACTTACCTCCATGCAAGCAATGGAACGAAGCTTGCCTCAAATATGAAACACATCTCACAAGTCCGAACGATAACACATACAGGCTTAACCCTCTAGCTTAGGCTTATTACACCTTCCCACCGAAACTTCACAACGGGACTCCACTATCCGGTTAACACCAACTGGCAAAAACTAGAATACCAACAATGGCTGGCAGAGCGCAAGCTACCCTAACCCGCAAGGATCCCTCAAAAGGTCAAGACCCTAATCTAGCCACAATGGTGCAACCTCAACCCACAACTGATACAAAGGGGTTCTTCAACTACAAAGGTGCAACAGCTCCCAAGCCAAACACACAAAGAACCTTAACCGACTAGGCCCAACACTCACAAGAGCAGAACAACCCTTACTGCAACCTCCAGAACACCACTCAAGAGTCCGCTTAACTAAACAAACAATTGCTTTCAAGCAGCCAACAACTTTTCCCTCTTGCTAGAACCACTACCATCAACTCCAAGACCAAGGCCAAAACCAAGGAATAATCTGGCAACTCCCAAGGAGAAACAGTTCCTTACAAGCGGACAACCGAAGGACAGGGAGGTCCACAACGCATGTTGTCTTGCTTAGCTAAGCACAACATCCAACTCTCACAGAGGCAACAACAGGGGGGGTTCCACCACAGACTGAACTGCCAACCACAAACTAGCCAAGACACACCTCCAAACACCAAAGGAGGGCAACTCTCAACATCTTGGAAACAGGAAAAAAACAACCGACAGGGCACGAACCACTCGCCCCACGAGCAAAACTAACTTCTTAGAAACTCGAAACCACACCTTGGTCAACACCAAGCACCAACTTGCCACCACACCGGAACCAATCCGGACTCTACTCCAAACAAACTCTAGCTTGCTAGCCTACCAAATCTGCCAGCAACTCACCTGAGGTCTACAACCTACACGACTCTGGCTTGCCAACTGAAACTCACTACAGGGCTGGTGAGCTGCGGTGAGGCTCTCCACAACTAGGGTTCTTCGGCAACCCTCGACACACACTGTCTTCTAACGGTCTAATAGCCAACTGCCTGAACAAACAACTCCTTTTTCCAGCATCACAACCATGCTGGCCTGCTCCGAAACTCGAAACCCAAAATACCAGAAACGCTTCAGAATGTGTCATCCTCCTACTCAAAGCATCAGCCACATCGTAGCTTCCACCCAGGGTAAGGATTTCGAGCAACACCCTTAGCAACTACGGTCAGGAACTACGTGGCTTCACTACAACCACCATTTGTTCATACCATCTGAACTCCAACCAAGCATAGGTCCAATCTAACAAAACTTGCCTAAGCAACAAACCGACCACGAGCACGGCATCCTTACAACCTCAACTAAAGCCTTACAACATCCACCTGGAGTCCAACTTCTCCAAGAACTGAGCACCAGTTCTCCAATGCAAACCCTACATGGATATGAAACTCTCGCCACAGAACGAACCACACAAAACACACTTGTGTGCACAACTCCCAACCTTCCTTCAGAGATCCAAGACTAACAGGCACTTTTCCAAAAAGCAACACTAACTTCTGGCAGAGATACAATCAACCCAAGGAACACCAAAAGTTTCATCTCCTCACGATACTCGAAGCTGTGGCAACCTTGCTCTACTAAAGCATAACAATGCCAAACCGAACTTACTTTATACCAAGACTCTACCAAGGGAGCATACCCATAAGGCGTCCAACTCCTCTCATAAGGCATCCTACTCATCTCATAGGCATCCAACTCGCCTCATAGGCATCCAGCTCATCTCATAAGCAGCCAACTCATGGCCCCTCTGCTCGACCAAACTTGCATCTACGATGCTCAACTCCCCTCAGACTTAGGCACTCGAAGGTAGTTGACCGCACTATCAACCACAAAGATCTCTTGGCCTTAACACTAGCTTGAGACTCACGCGCACTAACACTTACAACCCGTCAACCTACTGACTTACTCAACCCTCAGTAACACTGGGAAGAGGCCCCGGCTCCTCTCGAACATCCTTTCGCTTGTAGTCCTTCGACTACCACTGAACTAGCTCTCTTGCACTACCTAACCAGGTGCAACTGCCACAAACGGATCCAAAGGCTAAAAGAGTGTGTTGAACTCCGGACGGGATAGAACCATCTGCTATACCCATGCCAAACTCAGGCCTAAACCAGACTTAGTGCCAAAGTGGCACACCAACCAATGCACCTCAACTACCACTACTACCAAATCCACATCTTACTACAAATGGGGCCAGCAAGGTCACAACCTCGAGTGACAAAAACTCTGGCTAGGCATACAAGGGCTCCAAACTCAAACAACCCAGACTATGGCATCTCATCAAACTGAAGTCTCACGACCTACTTTTGCATCTCCACATGATGCTCAACCAAACTCTGGCCGGCTCTCTCAACATGCAGCAGCTAGCCATACTCTAGGGGCTCACCATAAGAAGAGTGCTCAACTCTACAAAACAACTGAGGAAACCACCCACAGATCAAGTTCGATGGGAACACTGCTCGCTGCACCCTTAACCACAGGGTTCCGACTTACTGGCTGCAAACAACAACACTTTACAAGAGCACAAAGATGCCTCTACATCCTCCACGAAGGCTACTAACTCTGCAGCCACTCTCGGGGCAATCAAACAATCTGCTAAGGCTCAAGATCAACACTTGAACTACCCAGGCTAGTCCACACTAGGACCTGCTCCACAAGCATCAACATGAGCAAAGCCATAGCTAACTCCTCTCTTGGAGTGGTACTCCAAGGCAAATCACCTCCACCCTCTCTCTAGGGGAAAACCAACAACTGGGCCACAAGTGGCCTACGGGAGTCTAATCTCGCCTCCCTGCGGAGCGATGTCAGTGGCATCCGAATCTATCTGGATACCTCAACAAGCCACAACATACTGCTCACACTGCCGGAAGTTGGCATGATGGCGCTCTGGACCCAAACCAACAACGAGTCAGAACCTGCTGGTCTTCGCTCCACAACACTAAACAAGGCATACACTAGATGAAAAGTATTGTAAATACTTAACCCTTTTCAAAAACTGTAAACTAAGGCGTACCTGATGACTGTCGGAGTGCTGATGATCATGGAAAAATGACCTATAACAAAAGGTCAGTCTACAGAATCTATGACTCTGAGCTCTGATATCAACTGTAAAGACCCGACCCGAATTGGGCCCTAAAATAGGTCTTTACCTCAATGCATGCATTCAAAACTACAGTCAATATGCAAAATGGTGTTTCAGATTCTAAGTAAAAACTAAAACATAAAAACATCCATTTAAAAGTCAACATAATTTCCTGAAACCTGTCCATGTTTCCAAGCACCTGTTCCAAGACAAATACATTTCCAAAACTCACTCTGATCAGAGATTTATTTAAAACATTCAAAACTTTCCAATAGTTACAACAGTGCTAGAATCCGGAAATACATTCAGAAAACAACCTAGGGCTCTGTGCCCAACTACATGCATTCAGAGGACATTTAAAACATAAAAACATAAATACAAGACTCAGAGTTCAAAATTGTAAGAACCCGACCCAAAATACGGTCCCAAACCTAGGTTTTCACTCAGCATGCAAGTTAAATACTTCATCAGGCGGTTTAGTGCTCATATTTAAAACCTTTCAACACATTTAAAAGCGGGGACACTTAAAACATAAACAACAACCTTCATTTAAGCAAACCAACAAAGTAAAACAAGCCTGGCCAGTGTTTATAAAATCATACAATACAATTTAAACAACTTTTAAAAACTTCCCCCTAGGACTACATGCTGAACAAATTATGCAAACAATAAAAGACAGAGTGCCTAAGGCTCCCATGATCAATCAGCTCCCTCCGCTAGCTGTAACAGCCCGGTTTCCCGTTGAATGTAAAATTAGGTTTCTATATATTTTATGCTCAAAAGTGTTGTTGGGAGGACTCGAACCCTTGGCCTAAAAAGGGGTTTGGAAGTTTGGAATTAAATAAAGAAAATAGTGCATCAGCCGGGGCTCGAAGAGGGGAAGCCTTGGGAAGGGAATTTGAGATTCCCAAGGCTTATATAATTAAGGGAAGGAAGAAAAAAAAAGAAAACTTCACTCGCAAAAGCCCTCTCCCCACATCCTCGTCGTCGCCGCCGCCCATCTCACCCAGCCACGCCCACGTCGCCGTCGCCCCAAGCCGCACCTGCCCAACCTTCACCGACCGATCGGCCCGGCCGCCGAGAGCCCAGCCCGGCCGTCCTCGCCACCGCACGCCCCAGCGCGCCGTCGCTGCCGTGCGCCCCGCCGCCGCTTATCGCAGAAGACCGTGCGCGCCCAGCCAGACCGCCCACACCGCTCCGTCCCCGCCGCCGCCGCGACGCGCACGCGCACCAGCCGCCCGCGTCGCTCGTCGTCGCCGCGCCGCCGCCGCCGCTTCGCCGCGCGTCGTCCCAACGTGTCGCTCGTTCGCGCCGGTCCCGCAGCCAGTGTCGCCGCGACGCTGCGCCGCCGCCCAACGCGCCTTGCCGTGCGCCGCTCCAACGTGTTCGCTCGCCTTTGCCGTGTGCTCGAGCGATGCGGTAGCGCGCCAGTGCCGGCGCGCGCGCGCCTCTACCGCACCAGCAGCGCCGTTCACGCTCCTTGCTGCCAGAGGCGTGTGTCTTCTAGGTTGGTAAATTTCCGAGCCTCCACCCTTTGAACTTCATGATTTTAGCTGCTGTTTATTTATTTAGGATATATTATTGTATGCCTAGGTCGCTCGGGTTCGCTTTAAAGCTCGAGGGTTGTTAGTTGGTTTGTGATAGTTACTTTCCACTCGTTTCCAGGTAAGGATTTCTTACCCGGGGTTGTGTGGACCCTGCGAACACTTGATAGCATATTGGTTATTGTAACTGTATGAGTTTCTAATGGATAGGCATCATGCTTGCTTTTGATTCATGTTCGTGTTATGTTCGCGTTCCGTTAGTTCCATGCTAGGGTTCTCCTATCCTGTCATATTCATGCTTTATGTTGTATTCTATTAGTTCCATGTTACGTTCTTCCATCCTGACATATCCATGTTCTCCGTTGAATGCTGTTAGATCCATGTAGCAAACCAACAAAGTAAAACAAGCTTGCCCAGTGTTTATAAAATCATACAATACAATTTAAACAACTTTTAAAAACATCCCCCTAGGACTCCTGTCCGTCTACATGCTGAACAAATTATGCAAACAATAAAAGACAGAGTGTCGGCGGCTCCCATGATCAATCAGCTCCCTCCGCTAGCCGTCCCGGTGCTGTCCCAAGTTACCTGTTGGAAAAACCACAGAAATAAGTGTGAGTATAAACATACTCAGTAAGAATCCCCAACCTGGGTACAATACGATACATCAATCATTTCGCACCCTAGTATACATGCAAACAGTTACCAACACAGATCATAGCTCAACGAGCTTACAAGGCAGAATCTGGAATCCTCGGAAGTCTCCTACTTCCGGCCTAATGATTGGTTCTCATAACCAATCACGGGACATCATCGAGGGTCTTTCTCCCTCTGCCAATTGATCAGCTCAAAAACCGATCCCAAAGATGTCCGACACCCTCGAGGGTCTTTCTCCCTCGACCATATGATCAACTCAAAAGCCAATCCCAATGGGTGTCCTTAAGGGCCTCTTACCCTCGCTAATAAATCTGGACTATCGGGAGAGTACCCGAAGTCTGGCTCTAAACTGGAAGGAACTGGTGTACTCACAAACATTAGCTCGGGGGAGCTCTCCGAACCGGCGACTAACGTGTGTGCGCGCACATCGCATGCTGCTGCAACCGGCGTAAATGTGGGGGCCTAAGTACAAACTACGCGGGCCAGGTACGCATGCCTAAAGACTCGGAAGCGGTGTCATCGAACACGGTGAGTGCGAGGCCCTCAAGACTCATCATGCGACTGTACCACCGACTGAAGCTAAGAACCGGCCAAGGCAGGCTTGCACCGTTGGCAGGGTTCCGCTCTAGCAGGCTACAAACTAGGCTTATGCCGATGTGGTAGCTAAATCCACATCGGCTGCTGGGGAAAGCAATGTACGTTATGCTTTGCTCTACTCCCGACCGTTGGGGACAAAGTACGTTATGTCCGCTCTCAGCCTCTAGATGATGACAAACCCTACTATACTAGCTAAGAGTACAAAATAACTGATTCCTGGCTAAACATACATATCAACATCAATCACACATAACCTAGCGTGATACTACGAACTTAAAGCAGGAATCATAGGCATGCTGGAAGAACAAACCTAGCATGGCACTAACATGTACAATCAGGCAAACATGCTAGGAAGAGATCAAACATAGCTGTCCTATCACTATCATGCTCATAACAGTAAACATGCATACAAGGCACAATCAAGGAAGCATCGCAGGGTCCACACAACCACGGTAGGAAATCCTTACCTAGGAACAAGCAGAATTAGCTATCAAATAACAACCAAGCGACCCTCGAGCTTCTAAGCGAACCCGAGCAACCTAAGCATTTAATAAAAACACCAAAGTAAATAAAGCAATGACCATGACTTAACATCTAAAAGGGAAAGGCTCGGGAATTAACAACCGAAGGCACGCGGTCTCGCAGCTAGGGGCGAGGAATGGGCGTTCTTTGGTTTGTGGGCAGTGGGTGTAGCTGGGCACTGGCGCCAGCGAGGCAGCGCGGCAAGGCGAGCGACGCCCTTGGCGGAAGCGCGCGCGGCGAAGCGCACGCGCAGGAGACGCGGGTGCGCGAGGACGGCGCGCGGGCGAAGCGTCTGGGCGGCAGCTAGTGGAGCGGCAGTGGTGGCGCTGGGCAGGCAGCTGGCTGCTTGTGCTGGCGCAGGCGGCTCGGTGCGAGGCGTGCGGCGCGCACGCTCGGGCGGGGTGGTGGCTCGGTGCGGTGCGGCGCTGGGCGACGTTGGGCAACAATGGCTGGGTGATGCAGGGCTGAGCGACTGGGCGGCCTAGGCAACACTGGTTGGGCGACCTGGTGCGAGGGTGCTGCTAGGGCTGGGCATGGTGCGGCTAGGGTTTGGAGAGAGAGAGAGAGAGAGAGAGAGAGAAGGAGAGAGAGAGAGAGAATCTGCAAAACAAGGGGGAAAGGGATGTTTCTTGATTTCTTTCCTTTTCTTCTTTTAAATAGACCTAAAATCCCTTCCCAAAGCTTCCTCCTTCGAGACCCGGCTGAAACAACTTTCCTTTTAAAATAAAACCCCTTTTTCCTACAAACTCCCCAAACCATTTAGGGCAAGGGTTCAAATCCCAATGGAAGCACTCAAATAACAATTAATTTTGCCAAAATCTAACTTACTTCGAAACTTCCAAACAACTTGCCCAAACTTCTTGGGTCTTGCAACCAACAACCACCAAGCTTCGACAAAGGCAGGAATGGCCCTGAAATCCTGAAAATCCACAAAACCCTGACCGGGGGCAAAAACACCAAAATACCCCTAAGGGTTAAAATAGCTCTAACGGCCCATCTGAACATCCTCATAATGTCCCAAAAACACCTGGGAAACCGAAATAGAAAACCGGGCCGTTACAAAAACAACGGGTTTCCATGATCACAGCTCCTCCACCAGCCATCCTGTCTCGCACCATGGTTACCTGTGGAAAACCACAAAATAAGGGTGAGTAACGAATTATTCAGTAAGAATCCCCAACCGGGGTACAATACGATATACATGGTCATCTAGCAGAAAGGTATGCAAGCTATGAATATAAACACAGAATAGAGCACATAGCTTAAATCCATATATAAACATCGGATGCCATCTCAGGGTCTTAGTCCAGAATAAACCACCACACAATACGCCCTATACGAGAAATAAGTCCCGGCCTCAGCCTGTCTACTGTCGATATGAAAGGTGCAGTAGCTCAAGATCCCGAGGAGCTCTTCGGCCGACGTTGTAATGAGCGTAAGCGCGCACCGCATGCTACTGCAGACCATGCGGGGTGCCGGGTCTAGTGGCAAGTTGCCCATGTCCGATCACCATGCCTAACTAAATCTACGGATCGGTGTCACTGACATAGAGGTGTGAGACCTGGACACGTGAACTATGTCAGCCTGAACCACCGCACCTGAGGCTAGGGAACCGGTCGTGGTAGGCTTACACCAAGAAGTCGTCCTTGCCCTAACAGTTGGCAATCAAGGGATACGGCCGAACACGTTGAGGACGTGCCGACTGCCGGGGACGAGGCAATGCCAAGTCATCATCCCGACCGTTGGGGCATTTAACAGTCTGCCACCCTCACCCAAGATTGTAGGGTGTAACGACCCAGGTTTTCATCCCAGTCTTCCAGGTATGCCCAAGGGGTATTTTGGGAATTTGTCGGGCCGTCAGGGTCGTTTATGTCATTTCTAGTTGCTAAAAATATTGGATGGATTTATGTAGGTTTGTAAGTCTTCGTGGAAGGGTTTGAGCAAGGTTTGATGCAAAAGTAAAAAGAAAGGAAAATTGTCTTTGCAATTTGGGTTATGAACCCGGGTCTCCTGGAAAGCTTGTGGGGATGTGTGCCAATTGAGCCATTAGGTGCTCTTGTTGCTCTGTCCGTATCATTTTATGGTTAGCCTTGGAGTTTGGAGTTTTTGTGCATTTGGCTAAATGAAAAGAAAATAGGTTTTGCCATGTCTTCTTCTCCAAAAGTCTTGTGGCCGCCCAAGCTATTCTCCCAAGCTCTCCTTGCCGATTTCTTCATCCCCTTCGCTGCTCCGTTGCTCGATCTTCATTCCGGGTAAGTCTTCATCCTCTTTCTCTTCTCGATTGGTTGTTTTGCTGGCCGAAGGTAAGGAAGTGTGTGTGTTTGTGTTTGTTGCAGCAGCCGAGGCCAGATCTGCCACCAGCTGGCCAGATTCGCCGAGCACGCCCGCCGACCGTCGCACCAGCCGGCCACCTTGTCGCGCAGACGCCCCCAACCAGCTGCCGCACCAGATCCGGCCGAGGAGCAGCCGCTCTGTAAAGACCCGACCCAAAAAGGGCTCTAAATAGGCCTTTACCTCAATGCATGCATTCAAAGTAAAGGACAATATGCAAATAATTTTCGGATTCCCAATTAAAACAAAACTATCAAGGTTCAATCAGAAATAAAAATAGTTTGCTGAAACCTGTCCCTGTCTCCAAGCACCTGTTTCAAGGCAAATACATTTCCAAAACGTACACTCTGATCAGAGATTTCTTAAAACATTTGAAACATCCTCAAATTCAATAAAGCAGGAATCCACGAAAACATTCAGAAAACATCCTAGGGCTCTTGTGCCCACCACATGGCATTCGGGGAAAATAAAAGACAAGAGTCATAGAAATAAAAAGTCGAGACGACAAAGAGTTCCCATGATCACAACTCCTCCTTCAACCATCCTGTCTCGCACCTTGGTTACCTGTGGAAAACCACAAAATAAGGGTGAGTAACGAATTACTCAGTAAGAATCCCCAACCGGGGTACAATACGATGCACATGGTCATCTAGATGAGTGTATGCAAGCTATGAATATAAACACAGGAAAGAGCACATAGCTTGAGTCCACACTTGGACCTCGGATGCCAACTCAGGGTCTTAGTCCGGAGATAAATCCACCACACCATACGTCCTATACGAGAAACAAGTCTCGGCCTCAGCCTGTCTACTGTCGATACGAAAGGTACACTAGCTCAAGATCCCGAGGAGCTCTCCGGCGTGTTTTGTAATGAGCGTAAGCATGCACCGCGTGCTACTGCGAGACTATGGGGAAGTGCCGGGTCTAGTGGCAAGCTGCCCATGTCCGATCCACCACACCTAACTAAATCTCTCCGGATCGGTGTCACCGACATAGGGGTGTGAGACCTGAGACACGTGAACTATGTCGCACTGAACCACCGCACTTTGAGGCTAAGGAACCGGTCGTGGTAGGCTTACACCGAGAAGCGGTCCTTGCCCTACAGTGGCAATCAAGGGCTACGGCCGAACACGCCGAGGACGTGCCGATCGCCGGGACGAGGCAATGCCAAGTCATCATCCCGACCGTTGGGGCATTTAATACCGCCACCTCACCCAAGATTGCGGGGCCTACCGGTCGGGTTAGCTAAACCCTAACGGGGTCCACGGACGGAGAAGCGTCTCGACGTCCCCGCCATGGATGCAAGATACTTTATGCATCAAAGCCCGGATGATGCTACCTACGAATTCTAACTCGCCTTAACAATCGGCAACAATCCAATACGTGCTCAAAAGAATACAAGCCAGACCTAGCATGGTACTACGGAACAAGAATGAATATGAGCATGCCGAGCGGAACAACCTAGCATGGACTAACATGAAAGAACAACATACGAAGTCATGCCATCAGAAATCGTAACAGAGCACCTAAACTATACATGCTGATAGTCACAAACAAACATACAACATCATTCACATAGAACATCGCAGGGTCCACACAACTCCGGTAAGAAATCCTTACCTAGGCGTCAGGCAACTACACATAAAAATCCTAAGCTACGATCGATCCCGAGCTAGCTAACGAGAACCTAACAAACACAATAATAACCACAATCCATAGGCCTAAACATAATAAAATAAACAAGGCTTGGCTGGGAGCAACTCACGCGCGCGGCCGACACGCGGACGGGCAGACAAAGAGCGGCATGGCGAGGCCGCTCTTTGGCGAGCGATGGCGGCAGGGGTCGGGCGCTGGCGCCGACAGCGCAGATGGGCGCGGCAGAGCTGGCGCGCGCGCTGCGTGACGACGCCGGCCGCTCAGCGCACGGCGCGCGACAAGCCGGACGAGGATGGACATGCGCGGCGCGGGCTGGGACGACGACAGGCGCACGAGCCGACGAGCGTCTCGACGTCGCGATTCTCGCTGCCGCAGGGGCTCGGCGAGGCGCATCTGGCTGGCGAGATCTGGCCGCGATGGGGGCTGTCTCGGGAGTCTCGCTGGCTGCGACAAAATTTGTCTGGGGCGTCTCGGCTCGGCCTTTGAGCGACAAGCCGCTCGATGGCACCGCAGGGGCGATGGAGCCTGGCGACTCCGGCGATCTGGGCTTCTTCTTTGGTGCGATCTGGCGCGGGCTGGGAGCCGCGACGGTGGAAATTCTTTGGTGGGGCTCGTCTCGGCAGCCGCAAAAAACACACACACACACCCACACTCTTCTATTTACATTCGGCTAGCAAGAACTCAAATCGGAGAAGGCGAAGAGGAAGATCGATACCTACCGGAATGATGATGATCGATCCAAGGAGCTGCAAGGATGAAGAACTCGGCAAGGAAATGGAGAGAATAGCTTGGGCGGCCACACACTTTGGAGAAGAAGATGGAATAAACCTAATTTCTATTTCATTTAACCAAATGCACCAAAACTCCCAAAATCCAAGGCTAACCATAAAATGATGCGGGAAGAGCAACAAGAGCACCTAATGGCTCAATTGGCACACATCCCCACAAGCTTTCCGGAGAGACCGGGTTCAAACCCCCAGTGCAAAGACAATTTCCTTTATTTTTACTTTTGCATCAAACCTTGCTCAAACCAAACCACAAATCCTTCCAAAAACCTACATAAATCCATCCAATAATTTTAGTAATGGAAAAGACACAAACGACCACGACGGCCCGACCAAATTACCAAATTACCCCTAGGGCATACCGGAAGACCGGGATGAAAAACACGGGTCGTTACAATATTCCCTCCTTTTATGACTTTCGTCCTCGAAAGTCCTTAAGACTGAAACAAAGACAGCGGAATCGCAATCTCATCCCGTCTTCTCCGCTCACAAGCGGCCTCCACTGAACTCTGACTCCTCCACTGAACTTTTACCAAACGGATCCCACGATTATGCAACGTCTTCGTCTCAAAGACCAGAATACTCACAGGCTTCATCTTGAAGCTCAAATCCTCAATCATTTGTAAAGGCTCAAAGTCCACAATGAGCGATGGGTCCGACACATACTTGCCTCACACCGATACATGAGAACAACGCACACGGTGACAATGACAAAAAAAGCTAACCAATATGCAACTCTGCCAATCCTCTCGAGAATCTCAAATGGTCCAACAACAGAGACTCCACTTCTCCCGCTTACCAAACCTCAACACAACTCACAAGCGGCACAACCTTAAAACTATGCCTTTGTCCAACCTCAAACTCTAAAACTCGGCGCGAGCGTCAGCGTAACTCTCTTCTGCTCGCTCGAGTTGACAACACTAGCTCTAAACTCCACGCACATCACCTGCGGTCAAATGCAAAGAACTCGGGACCCAAAACAAAATTGATGGCCACCAACCTTTTCCGAGAACATTGGAATCCTACAACACTTACCTTGCAATGCCTCAATGGAACAACAAGAATTGACCGCTGAGAACTTGTAACGGCCCCGTTTTCCTTCCCGGTGAATAACAAAATTAATTGGAAAATTAATTGAATCTTTTGGGATTTGAACCTTGCCCTAAATGCTGAATTTGGAGTTTTAAGAAAAGAGTCTTAATTAAAAAGAAAAAGAAAAAGAAAAGAAGGTTGCTTTAGCGGGACCCGCAAGAGAAAAGCCTTGGGAAGGGAATTTAGGTCTCCTAACCTATTTAAAAATAAGGAAAAGAAGGAAAATCAAGAAAACCCCTAATTTTCCCCTCATAGCCGCATTCTCTCTCTCTCTCTCTCTCTCTCTCTCCTAAAACCCTAGCCGAGCAGCCCTAGCCACACCATCGAACCACCATCGAACCACCCCCGAGCCACCCCAAACCCTAGCCGCACGCACCACCACCGCTCCATCGCACCACCCCGCCCGCATGACCCTCGCGCCGCTCGGCCTCGCCGCCAACCATCAGACGCTGCGGACGGAAGCTCCCACCGCCGCACACCCATCGCCGCTTGAGCGTCTCCGTGGCCACCCAAAGACCGCCGACGTCGCTCGTGGTCGCCACAGAGCCGCAACGCAGCCAGACCGCGCGCCGCGATGACGCCCCCCGCCGCTCAGCGCGATCCTCTCGCTAGCGCCAACCCAGCGAGCGCTTCGCTCGCGCGCGTCGCCTTGCAAACAGACACCACATGTGCGCGCCTCGCCAAGGTCCGCCTGACGTGTTAGCGCGCGCCCAGCGCCTCAGCCACACTGCAGCGCCCAAGCCACCCCTCCTCTGCTGCGAGGCCCGTGTCTTCTCGGTGGTAATTCCCAAACCAATCCCTTTGTGTTTTCTAAGCTTACGTTGCTTTGTATGTAATTACTTAGGATGTTTTATTTATGCCTAGGTTGCTCGAGTTCGTATTAAGCTCGAGGGTCTTTTTGGTTGTGATAGCTATTCTCCACTAGTTTCCGTGTAAGGACTTCCCTACCGTGGTTGTGTGGACCTGCTATGCTTTCTTAATTGTGCCTTGTATGCTTGTTTACCTTTATGAGCATGTTAGTGGATAGGATAGCTAGTGATTGAATTCTTGCTAGCATGTTTTGCCTTTTTGTACATGTTAGTGCCATGCTAGGTTTGTTCTTCCAGCATGCTTGAGATTCCTGCTTTAAGCTCGTAGTATCATGCTAGGCTATGTATGATAGATGTCTTTGTGAATGTTAGCCAGGAATCACGTACTTGGTAGTCTAAGCTAGTATAATAGGGTTTGTCATCATCTAGAGGCTGAGAGCGGACATAACGTACCTTGTCCCCACCGATGCTAGGTTGTTCCGTTCTGGCATGCTCGTGTTTATTCTTGCTCCGTAGTACCATGCTAGGTTCGCTGAACTCTTTGAGCACATGTTGGATTATATCGCTTGTTTGCTGATTGTTAAGGCAGGTTAGAGTTCAGGTAGATAGCATCATCCGGGCCTGATGCATAAAGTATCTTTCATCCATGGCAAGGACGTTCGAGACAGTTCTCCGTCCTTGGACCCCGTGAGGGATTAGCTATCCCAACCGGTAGGCCCTGCAATCTTGGGTGAGGGTGGTAGTCTAAGCGATGCCCCAACGGTCGGGATGATGACTTGGGAATGCCTAGTCCCGGCCCGGCACGTCCTCGGCGTGTTCGGCAAGAGAGCCTTGATTGCCACTGTTAAGGTAAGGGCGGCTTCACGGTGTAAGCCTACCACGACCCGTTCCTTAACCTCAAAGTGCGGTGGTACAGGTGACATAGTTCACGTGTCCGTGTCTCACACCCCTATGTCGGTGACACCGATCCGAGATTTAGTTAGGCGTGGTATCCGGATATGGGCGACTTGCCACTAGACCCGGCACCCCATAGTGCAGTAGAAGCACGCGCGGTGCATGCTTACGCTCATTACTGGCGTCGGCCAGGAGAGCTCCTCGGGATCTTGAGCTAGTGCACCTCTCATTCGTCAGTAGACAGGCTAAGGCCGGGACTTGTTTCTCGTATAGGGCGATTTGTGTGGTTATGGTAGTTAATTCCGGACTAAGACCCTGAGTTGGCATCCGAGGTCCAAGTGTGGACTCCAGATATGTGCTTTATTCTGTGTTTATGATCATAGCTTGCATACACTCATCTGGATGACCATGTGCATTGTATTGTACCCCGGTTGGGGATTCTTACTGGGTAATTCGTTACTCACCCTTATTTTGTGGTTTTCCACAGGTAACCAAGGAGCGAGACAGGATGGCTGAAGGAGGAGCTGAGATCATGGGAACCTGCTGTCGTCGCTGTCTTTTATTTCTATGACTCTTGTCTTTCATTTTTCCCCTGAATGCATGTAGCCGAGCACAGAGCCCCTAGGATATTTTTATGAATGTTTTGTGGATTCCTGTTTTTTTGAATGGAGGATTGTTTTCAAATGTTTTAAGAAATCTCTGATCAGAGTGTACGCTTGGAAATGTATTTGCTTTGAAACAAATGCTTGGAGACAGGGACAGGTTTCAGCAAACTTTATTGTTTGCAGATTGAACTTCGTTTTGTTTCACTTGGGAATCCGAAATTTATTTTCATAATGTCCTTTACTTTGAATGCATGCATTGGGGTAAAGGCCTATTTAGAGCCCTTTTGGGTCGGGTCTTTACACAGGGCCAGGCGTTAGGGTTAGCTAGACTCTAACGGGATCAGGGACGGAGCACCGTCTCGTACGTCCCTGTCGTGGATGCAAGTTACGTTATGCATCCGGCCCGGATGATGCGACCTACCTGCACTCTAAACCTATAAAGAGATACCGCAAACAATCCAATACGTGCTCAATTAGATACAACGAACCTAGCATGATACTAAGAAGCAAGAATAGATACGAGCATGCCAGAACGGAACAACCTAGCATGGACTAACATGAGAAACAACATAAGAAATCATGCCAGTAGGGAATTCAGAACAGAGCACCTATCACTAAACATGTTGATAAACATAAACAAGCATACAATCAACAATCACATAATATATCGCAGGGCCCACACAACTCCGGTAAGAAATCCTTACCTGATTGGAAGGCAACTACACACAAGAAACCTAAGCTGCGATCGAACCCGAGCTACCTAACGAGAACCGAACAAACACAACAATAATCACAATCCATAGGCCTAAGTATAATAAAATAAACAGGACTCGGCTCGGGAGAAACTCACGCGGCGCGGCTGACACGCGGACGGGCAGGCTGCACAACGAGGTCTTTGTTGGCGCAGGTCGCTGGTACCGAGCGAGCCGGGCACGGCCGGGCGCAGAGCTCCACGCGGACGAGCTGCAGGTGAGACAAGGGCGTGCAGGTGCGGTAGTGAGCTCGGCTGGGCGATGGCGTGCGGCGCGGCTCGGCACAGGGAACGGCTTGCGGGCGACGCGACGAGCTATAGGGACGCGCCGGGGATGAGCGGCTCGGCACAGGGAAGGGCTGGGCGACTCGGATCTGGGCGGCGCTGGGTCTGGGCGATTTGGCGCGGAGCGGCCTGGTGCGGGGCTGTGCGACGCGGCACAGTGCGCGGCTGGGCGAGTAGGGGCTAGGAGACTTGGGCGAGCAGGGGGCTAGGCTCGGGAGAGCTGGGCGGCTAAAGCTGGGCCGAGCTGGGGCTCAGGCTTGGTGAGAGGAAGAGAGAGAGAGAGAGAGAGAGAGAGAGAGAGAGAAACAAAAAGGGGAAAATGGGATTTTTCTCTTATTTTCCATCCTTATCCAATTTAAATAAGCCTTAAAGACCTAAAATCCCATTCCACGACTTCCTCCTTCGAGACCCGGCTGAAGCAATCTTTCCAATAAATAAAACTCACTTAAAATTAAACTCCCAAATCAACATTAAGGGCCAGGGCTCAAATCGCAATGGAAGCACTCAAACAACAATAATTTTGCCAAAACCCAAACCACATTCGAACTTCCAAACGACTAGCCCAAACATCTTGGGTCTTGCAACCAACAACAATCAAGCCTCGACAAAGGCAGGAGCTACCTTGAAATCCTGAAAATCCACAAATCCTGCCCGGGGAGCAAAAGACCAAAATACCCCTAAGGGTTAAAATAGCTCTAACGGTCCAACCGAACAACCGAATCTTGAACCGAAGGCACCTGGAAAACCGGAATAGAAAACTGGGCCGTTACAGGCATGCTGCCTGGTCTAGTACGCATGCCTAAATGAATCTCTAGATCGGTGTCACTAAACATAGTGGTGTGAGACCAGGACACTATGACTATGTCAGCCTGTACCACCGCACCAGAGGCTAAGAAATCGGCTGTGGTAGGCTTACACCAGGAACCGGTCCTTGCCCTATCAGGTGGCAATCAAGGGCTACTGCCGACACGCTGAGGTCGTGTCGACTGTCGGGGACAAGGCAATGCCTCGTCATTCCCCCGACCATTAGGGCATTTAACAGTCTGCCACCCTCACCCAAGATTGCACTGGGCTGCCGTTAGAGTTAGCTAAACCCTAATGACGGATCAGGGATGGAGTACTGCCTCGCACTGCCCTGCCACGGATGCAAGTTACGTTATGCATCCTCGCCCGGATGATGCTACCTATCATAATTCTAAGCTATAAACAGCTAATAGCAAACATACTAAAACATGCTCAGCAGAAACAATGAACCTAGCATGATACTACGAAGCAAGAACAAATAACGAGCATGCGGATAGAACAACCTAGCATGGAACTAACATGGAAATAACACGAGAATCATGCCAGTCGGAATTCAGAACAGATCACCTATCCACTAACATGCTGATAAACATAAACATACATACAATCAACAATCATAGAAAATATCGCAGGGTCCGCACAACACCGGTAAGAAATCCTTACCTGGGTCGGAAGGCAACAACACACAAGAAGATTCTAAGCTGCAACCGAACCCGAGCTAGGTATCGAGAACCTAACAAACAACAACAAATATCACAACCTATAGGCTTTAGATAAAAATAAAAACAACACTCGGCTCACTCGGGAGTAACTCACACTGCACGGGGCTGGTGCACGGACGAACAGGCTGCAACGGCGCAGGAGCGCTGCTGGACGTGCGGCTGGGCGTGCAGACGCTACAGGGCGCTGGGGCTGCGCGTGCGAGCGAGCGGCGCTGGGGCTGGGCTGCGTGCGACACGGTGTAGGCGCCAGCGTGCGGAGGGGCTTCTTGGGCGTTGGGGCGCTGTAGGGCGTGGGCGTGCAGCTCGGCCGCTAGGCATGCGAACGGGCTGCTCGCTGCGGGGTGTGGCTACGATCGGGCGCTGGGCTACGACGCTACGGGGCTGCGTGTGACAGGGGCTGCGACGAGACAGGGCTGCGTGTCACAGGGGTTGCGATCAGCTGAGGCGCTGCAGGCTGGGCGACGGCGGCAAGGCTGCTCGGTTGGGCTGCAACAAACACACAACCAGCAACCAATAGACAAACACAAACCCCCTTAGCCAAGGATCGGCGACAACAGCAAGGAGAAGGAATCGAGGCACAACGTGGCACTTACCTGGGATGAACGATCGATGCTCTCGGGAGGAAAAACGCACTGCAAGAGGACTTGGAAAGGATGGATGCGGCAAAGTGATTTGGAGAAGGGAAAAAGAAAACATATTTATTTTCTTTTTAATCAAACTCCCTAAATCCCGAAAACCAAGGCAAACCAAGATAACCTGCGAAATGAGCATTAACATCAACCTGAAGCTTGACTAGCAGGACCACACCACTATCTCTCTTGCCACTCGGGCTTGAATCCAAGCTGAAGCATAATTAATCCAACAAAACTCTTATTTTTATTTTTGCATCTCTTCATGCCCAAACTCATCCAAAAAGCAACCAAACCCTACATTTGACCATCTAAGAATACTAACAGCTGAGAAAGACAAAGACGGCCCTAACGGCCAGACCAAATTACCAAAATACCCTTAGGACACACCTGGAAGACCGGATGAACCGGGATGAAAACACGAGCCGATTACATATCTGCCAACATCTCTGCTGGCTACACGGATGATCCTGCTCCTCCCAAGACATACTAAGTTAGTCCATGGGCACGCCAACAACAAAATAAGACAAGTATGCTAGGTGCTAGTATTGAAACCTTAAACCCTTAAATAAACTTGGTACAGCGGTGTCCAGTGTTGATGATCATGGGACACGATGACCAACTCGCTATGGGTCATGTGTCCCATGATCTCGAGTTAGGTCATCCAAAAGCATCTAAGAATTTGACCATCTAAGAATACTAAAAGTGAGAAAGCGGCGGACCAAATTACCAAAATACCAACATCTCGGATTGGCTATCACCGGTACATGATGATCTGATGCCTCCCCAAGACATACTAAGTTAGTCCATGGTCGGACCAACACTGCCAACAACAAAATAAGACAAGTATGCTAGGTGCTAGTATTGAAACCTTAAACCCTTAAATACACTTAAACACATTCCTGGCGGCTGTCCGAGTGTTGATGATCATGGGACACGATGACCTAACTCAGTAGGTCAGTTTACAGAATCTATGACTCTGAGGACTCGTGTAACGACCCAGGTTTTCATCCCGGTCTTCCAGGTATGCCCTAGGGGTATTTTGGTAATTTGGTCGGGCCGTCAGGGCCGTTTATGTCTTTTTCCAGTTGCTAAAATTATTGGATGGATTTATGTAGGTTTTTGGAAGGATTTGTGGTTTGGTTTGAGCAAGGTTTGGTGCAAAAGTAAAAATAAAGGAAATTGTGTTGCAGCTGGGGTTTGAACCCGGGTATCCTGGGAAGCTTGTGGGGATGTGTACCAATTGAGCCATTAGGTGCTCTTGTTGCTCTTCCTGCATCATTTTATGGTTAGCCTTGCATTTTGGGAGTTTTGGAGCATTTGGTTAAATGAAATAGAAATTAGGTTTGTCTCATCTTCTTCTCCAAAGTGTGTGGCCGCCCAAGCTTTTCTCTCCATTGCCTTGCCGAGTTCTTCATCCTTGCAGCTCCCTTGGTTCAATCATCATTCCGGGTAAGTCTTCATCCTCTTCATCTTCTCGATTGGGTGTTCTTGTTGGCCGAAGGTAAGGAGAAGAGCTTGTGTGTGTGTGTGTTTGTAGCAGTCGCCCAACATGCCCAGATCTCGCCAAAGAAGAAGCCCAAGCCGCCCGGATCGCCTAGAAGCAAGCCCCAGCTGCCCGGATCGATCGCGCAAAGAAGAAGAGCAATTGCCGCCTGGACCGCCCGCCCCGTCGCGGCCGTCGCGGCCGTCGCGCGCATCACGGTGGCGGCCCGCGCGCGCCCGCTCCTCGCCTACGCGCGGCGCGCGGCATTGCGTCGCTTCGCCTCGCGCCGGCGCGCTCGTCCGTCCGTCCGCTTGCGGCGCCTAGTGTCGCGGTCCTCGCCGCCCATCGCCTCTGCTCTGCGCCGTCGCGCAAAGAAGCGACCCGCCGTCTTTGCTGCCGCCGTCCGCGTGTCGGCCGAGCCGCGCGTGAGTTGCTCCCGAGCCGAGCCTTGTTTATTTTATTATATTTAGGCTTATGGATTATGATTATCATTGTTTTTGTTAGGTTCTCGGTAGCTAGCTCGGGTTCGATCGCAGCTTAGGTTTTGTGTGTAGTTGCCCCGGCCAGGTAAGGATTTCTTACCGGAGTTGTGTGGACCCTGCGATGTTCTATGTGATTGTTGTTTGTATGTTTGTTTGTGATTATCAGCATGTATAGTTTAGGTGCTCGTTTCAATTCACGACTAGCATGACTTCGTATGTTGTTCTCTCATGTTAGTCCATGCTAGGTTGTTCCGTTCTGGCATGCTCATATCTGTTCTTGCTTCGTAGTACCATGCTAGGTTCGTTGTATCTGTTGAGCACATTTTGGATTGTATTGGATTATATGCTATTGAAATGATATGTTAGAGTGTAGGTAGGTAGCATCATCCGGGCCTGATGCATAAAGTATCTTGCATCCATGGCAGGGACGTACGAAGTAATACTCCGTCCCTGGACCCCGTGAGGGTTTAGCTAACCCGGCCGGTAGGCCCTGCAATCTTGGGTGAGGGTGGCAGACTGTTAAATGCCCCAACGGTCGGGATGATGACTTGGCATTGCCTCATCCCGGCGATCGACACGTCCTCGGCGTGTTCGGCCGTAGCCCTTGATTGCCACCGATAGGGCAAGGACGTCTTCCCGGTGTAAGCTTACCACGACCGATTTCCTTAGCCTCAGTGCGGTGGTTCAGGTGACATAGTTCACGTGTGTCGTGTCTCACACCCTATGTCGGTGACACCGATCCGAGATTTAGTTAGGCGTGGTGGATTGGACATGGGCGACTTGCCACTAGACCCGGCACCCCATAGTTCTGCAGAGCACGCGCGGTGCGCGCTTACGCTCATTCTGGCGCCGACCGAGAGCTCCTCGGGATCTTGAGCTAGTGCACCTTTCATATCGACAGTAGACATGCTGAGGCCGGGACTCGGTTTCCCTTAAAGGGCGTATTGTGTGGTGGATTTATTTCCGGACTAAGACCCGAGTTGGCATCCGAGGTTCAAAGTGGGGACTTAAGCTATGTGCTCTATTCTGTGTTTATATTCATAGCTTGCATACACTCACCTAGATGACCATGTGCATCGTATTGTACCCGGTTGGGGATTCTTCTTGAGTAATTCGTTACTCACCCTTATTTTGTGGTTTTCCACGGGTAACCAAGGTGCGAGACAGGATGGTGAAAGGAGGAGCTGTGATCATGGGAACTGCTTTGCGTCTCGATCTTTTATTTCTATGACTCTTGTCTTCTATTTTTCCCCTGAATGCATGTAGTCGGGCACGGAGCCCTAGGATGTTTTCTGAATGTTTTGTGGATTCCCGCTTTATTGAATTTGAGGATGTTTCAAATGTTTTAATAAATCTTTGATCAGAGTGTACGTTTTGGAAATGTATTTGCCTTGAAACAGGTGCTTGGAGACAGGATGAGTTTCAAACAAACCATCTTGATTTACGATTGAATCTCTTTTGTTTTTAATTGGGAATCAAAACCTATCTCGCATATTGTTCTTTACCTTGAATGCATGCATTGGGGTAAAGACCTAATTTGAGCCCTTTTTGGGTCGGGTCTTTCTGATTGGTATCGAGCTCGAGTCATAGATTCGTAGAGTGACCTTTCGTTGTAGGTCGTTTTTCCATGATCATCACACTCCGACGAGTCATCAGTACGCCTAAGTTTACTATTTTTGTTGAAAAAGGGTTAAGAATTTACAATACCTTTCATCTAGTGTATGCCTTGTTTTGTGTTGTGGAGCGGAGACGAGGAGGTTCTGACTCGTTGTTGGTTTGGGTTTAGAGCGCCATCATGCCAATTTCCCGCAGTGTGTGATGTATGTTGTGGCTTGTTGAGGTATCCGAGATAGATTCGGATGCCGCGCTGGGACGTCCCCCGAGGGGAGGCGAGCTTAGTCTCCCATTGGCCATTTGTGGCCCAATTCGCTTTTCCCCTAGTGAGAGGGTGGAGGTGCTTTGTGTGCGATCGCTAGTATGTTGATCGCACCCGAGAAGAGCGGGGCGCTTGGCATGTCCGACCGAGGAGTTGGACCTGATCGTGTTGATGTTGAGGCCGCGTCCGTCAGGTTGTTAGCCCGTTGGCGAGTTGGCCCTGGCGATTGAGTTGTCTAGTGGAGGGGGTAGAGGCTAGCGGCGCCTCGAGTGAGACTCCTTGAGCGAGAGTGTGCTCCGGCCATGAGAGATTTGATGGCGAGTCTTTAGCTATCGAGAGCGGAGACCAGCGCAGATTTGTAGCGCGTAGTGAGGAGCCACGGCACACGGATAGCCCGGTGTGAGTTTGTTTCAGCATTTTTCCCCCAGTAGCTCTTGTATCCCGGAGGTTCCGGGAGGGCATGATCAGCGAGTTTATGCCGATGAGGATGCTTGTGGAGCGAGTCCCCGTGTGGACTAGCTGAGTAGCTCAAGTGTTGATCTTGAGCCTTAGCGGATTGTTTGTTTGCCCGGTGAGTAGCTGCAGAGTTGGCACCTTCGAGGAGATTGTTGAGGCATCTTTGTGCTCTGTAAAGTGTTGTTGTTTACTGCCCGATGGCAGGAACCCTGTGGTTAAGGGTGCAGTGAGCAGTGTTCCCTTCGGATTTGATCCGTTGGTGTTTTCCTCAGATGTTTGGTAGAGTTGAGCACTCTTCCTTTGGTGAGCTCCTGGAGTGGAGCTAGCTGATGCATGTTGAGAGAGCCGACCAGAGTTTTGTTGAGCATCATGTGGAGGTGCAGGGGTAAGTCGTGTGAGCCTTCGGTTTGATGAGATGTCGAGGCATGGTTTTTGAGTTGGAGCCCTTGTATGCCTAGCCAGAGTTCTTGTCACTTGAGGTTGTGACCTTGTTGGCCCCATTGGTAGTAAGATGTGGTTTTGGTAGTAGTGGCACTTGAGGTGCATTGGTTGGTGTGCCGCTTTGGCACTAAGTCCTGGTTCGGGCTTGAGTTTGGCTTGGGCATAGCAGATGGTTCTATGCCGTCCGGAGTTCAGCGCACTCCTTTAGCCTTGGATCCGTTTATGGTAGTGGCACCTGTTTAGGTCTTGCCAGAGGGCTAGTTCAGTGGTAGTCGATGGACTACAAGCGAAAGGATGCTCGAGAGGAGCCGGAGCCTCTTCCCAGTGTTTCTGGAGGTTGAGTAAGTCAGCAGGTTGCCGGTTGGCAAGTGTTGGTGCGCGTGAGTTTCGCGCTAGTGTTAAGGCCAAGAGTTTGCTTGTGGTTGGTAGTACGGTCAACTGCTTTCGAGTGCCTTTATCTGAGGAGAGTTGAGCATCTTAGATGCGAGTTTGGTCCAGCAGAGGGACCATGAGTTGGATGCTTTTGAGGCGAGATGAGCTGATGCCTTGCGAGAGATTTTGGATGCCTTATGGGTAAGCACCCTTGGTAGAAGCTTGGTATAAAGTAAGTTCGGTTTGGCATGGTTATGCCTTGGTAAAGCAAGGTTGCCTCAGCTTTTAGCATCGTGTGGAGTTGGAACTTTTGGTGTTCCTTGGTTGGTGTTCGATTGGAAGGCCCGAACAAGTGCGATGGTAGCAAAGCGCGTGATTTCGGATCGCCTTGGCTAAGAGAGTTGTTCGGATCCTTCCTTGGGTAAAAGTTATGTTGTGGCCGATGTTTGAGTAGGAGGATGACGCATTCTGTAGCGTTTCGGGTCCTCTGGGTTCCCAAGGAGTTGGTGTTGGCCAGCATAGTTGTGATGCTGGAAAATTGGAGTTGTTTGTTCAGGCAGTTGTCTGTTAGATCGTTTGCCGGCAGTGTGTGTATCGAGGGTTGTCGGAGAACCCTAGGTTGTGGAGAGCCTCTCCAGAGCTCGGTCGAGCCTGTAGTGAGTTTAGTTGGCTTTCGCTGGAGGCGTGTGGTTCGTAGCCTCGGGTGAGTTGCTAGCAGCCTTGGTAGACTAGCAAGCTAGTGTTTGTTTGGAGTAAAGTCCGGATTGGTTCGTGTGTGGTGGCAAGTTGGTGCTTGGTGTCCACCAAGGTGTGGATTGGAGTTGCTAGAGATTAGTTTTGCTCGTAGGGCGAGTGGTTTGTGCCCTGTTGGTTGTTTTCCGTTGTTGCCCCGTGAGTTTTAGATGTTGTTGCTTTAGCAGAGCAAGGCAGTGAACGTATGTGGAGCTCTCTGTCCTTTGGTTGTCTGCTTGTAAGAGTCGTTTTCCTTGGGGAGTTGTCGAGTTACTCCTTGGTCTTGGAATTGATGGTAGTGGTGCTAGCAAGAGGGAAAAGTTTGTTGGTCGCTTGGAAGCGATCGTTTGTTCGATTAAGCGGATTCTTGTATGGTGTTCTAGAGGCTGCGCATAAAGGTTGTTCTCGCCTCTTGTGAGTGTTTGGCCAAGATTTGGTTCTTTTGTTGTTTCGAGAGCTAGTTCGGTTCTAGTTGGAGGGCGTTGCCCTGAGGTCTTGTTCCTTGTCAGGAAGTTTTGGGAGTTGACCCCTCCCTCGGCAGTTGAGTAAGTTCTGTTAGTTTTGGGTTGGTGATCCGATTGGTTGAGTTTTCCTTGGGTGTTGCTTCCTAGAGAGTTGGTTGCTGTTGCCTTGGGTTTGAGCAAGTCAGCGAGCGTGTGTGATGTTCATTGCCTCTTACGAGTTTGCTTCTTTGGGAAGTCGTTTCCCGTTTGGTAGGAGTCAGCTTAGCTCCTGAGTTGTGTAGTTGATCAGAGTAGCGCAGCGGTCAGCCCAGCGTGAGGGTCCCTGCTTTGTGTTGTTAGGAAGCAAAGTTGTTGTTCCCGCAAGGGCGGAGGCTAGCCAGTCAAAGTTGAGTTGTTCGGGCAAGTTGTTGGTCCTTTGGGGAGTGATGATTTCCTTTCCCTCTAGCCTCTGTGGTGGTTGAGTTGCTCCTTGGATGCCAGCCTCGAGTGATAGCTTGCGAGGTAGTCTTGCGGATTCGTGTGGCTCAGGATCCGTAAGCTTTGAGGTTGTCGTTATCCGTTTACCTTGTGAGGTTTTGGGAGTGGAGCTTCTGGTTGGAAGAT
Source organism: Sicyos edulis (assembly GCA_036507275.1). NCBI lineage: Eukaryota > Viridiplantae > Streptophyta > Magnoliopsida > Cucurbitales > Cucurbitaceae > Sicyos > Sicyos edulis. Next base: position 33,796,534 of record CM071846.1, on the reverse strand, counting down.
GAGTTAGGCTTAGGCTTAAAGGGGAAGTCCTTTGAGTAGCCAGTTGGATTTTAAGAGTTGAGTAGTAGCTTGGAGGCGAGCGTTGCTCGTTATAAGTTTGGGTTGAGTTCTCTTTGAGCAAGCCCTTCTCGGGCTTTGTTCCTAGTTGTTGTGCGTTCGCAATTGGCGTTAAGCGAGCGCGTTTGAGTGAGTTGGCACAGAGGTGCCGTGGCATTGGTTGGTAAGCGGTTGAGCTGTTTTCCTCAAGGTGTTGTGTCGCAAATAAATGCGTGATGGTTTAGTCCTTGCTTCCCGAGTTTTCCTTTAGAGGAATGTTGGATGTTCCTTGCCTGGCGATGTTCTCCTTGGTCGGTTGCTGGTAGGTGTTCGTTGGAAAGTTTGCGTTCGGCCGATGAGGAGTTCTTGTTTGTTGGCTTGGCCGAGTGGAGTCTGTGCTTGGCCCTTGTTTTTTTTTTAAGGTGTGGTCGTAGGTGAAGTTTCAGCTGGTGTGAGTGTTGTTAGCCGTCTGGTGTACCAGGATGGTGCCCCTTGCCTTTGGTTCGACGATTTCTCCTTAAGATGGTTGCTTAAGTGTTGTGGTCGTGTTCTAGTTGGAGAAGTTTGTCTTTTTGGATCAGTCGCCAGTTGGTTGTTCGTTTGTATCTCGTTAAGGCTGTAGTCAAGGTTTGAGGTTTGTTGGTCTCTTGTGAAGTAAGAGTAGGCCGTTTAGTTTTGGAATCTGGAAGGTTCAGTTGTTTGGCTTGATTTGTTGTAGGGTTGAGTTTGTTTGTTGACATTTGTGCACAGTGTTTTTATGTATCGATGTTGGGGCAGCATGTGCCGAACCCATTGCTCATTGTGGACTTTGAGCCCTTGCAGCTGATTGAGGGTTTGGGCTTCGAGGAGAAGCCTATGAGTATTCTGGTCTTGAGTCGAAGACGTTGCGTAGAATTGAGATCCGTTGGTAAAAGTTTAGTGAAGGAGTGCGAGTTCGGAGGAGGCGCTCGTGAGCGGGAAGGACGGGATGAGAATGCGATATCTGTGTTGTTTGAGTCTTAAGGACTTTCGAGGACGAAAGTCATAAAAAGAGAGGAATATTGTAACGACCAGGTTTTCATCCGGTCTTCGAGGTATGCCCTAGGGGTATTTTGGTAATTTGGTCGGGCCGTCGGGGCCGTTTATATCTTTTTTCAGTTGCTAAAATTATTGGATGGATTTATGTAGGTTTTGGAAGGATTTGTGGTTTGGTTTGAGCAAGGTCTGGTGCAAAAGTAAAAATAAAGGAAATTGTGCTACACTGGGTTTGAACCGGGTCTCCGGGAAGCTTGTGGGGATGTGTACCAATTGAGCCATTAGGTGCTCTTGTTGCTCTTCTGCATCATTTTATGGTTAGCATTGCATTTTGGGAGTTTTGGAGCATTTGGTTAAATGAAATAGAAATTAGGTTTGTCTCATCTTCTTCTCCAAAGTGTGTGGCCGCCCAAGCTTTTCTCTCCATTGCCTTACCGAGTTCTTCATCCTTGCAGCTCCCTTGGTTCAATCATCATTCGGGTAAGTCTTCATCCTCTTCATCTTCTCGATTGGGTGTTCTTGTTGGCCGAAGGTAAGGAGAAGAGCTTGTGTGTGTGTGTGTTTGTAGCAGTCGCCCGGCATGCCCAGATCGCCCAAAGCAGAAGCCCAAAGCCGCCCAGATCGCCTAGCAAGCAAGCCCAGCTGCCCAGATCGCGCAGAAGCCAGCAGGCACCGAGCCGCCTGCATCGCGCCCGTCGCGGCGTCGCGCGCGTGGCAGCCGCGGCCGCGCGCCCGCGCGCTCGCCGCGCGCGCGCGTCGCGCGCGCATCATCGCGTCGCGCTCGCGCGCGCGCGCTCGTCCGTCCGCTCCGCTGCGCGCGCCGCGCGCGCTACGCGCCGGCGCAGCCGTCCGCGCGCGCGCGCAGCCCGCCGCCGCCTCGCCGCCGTCAGCGCCCGGTGTGCCGTCCCTGCCGCCCATCAGCCCCCTTCTGCGCCCGTCAGCGCCCAGCAGCAGCCCCGCCGTGCTGCCTGCCCGTCCGCGTGTCAGCCGAGCCGCGTGAGTTGCTCCCGAGCCGAGCCTTGTTTATTTTATTATATTTAGGCTTATGGATTATGATTATCATTGTTTTTGTTAGGCTCTCGGTAGCTAGCTCGGGTTCGATCGCAGCTTAGGTTTTGTGTGTAGTTGCCCGGCTGTAAGGATTTCTTACGGAGTTGTGTGGACCTGCGATGTTCTATGTGATTGTTGTTTGTATGTTTGTTTGTGATTATCGGCATGTATAGTTTAGGTGCTCATTCAATTCCTGACTAGCATGACTTCGTATGTTGTTCTCTCATGTTAGTCCATGCTAGGTTGTTCCGTTCTGGCATGCTCATATCTGTTCTTGCTTCGTAGTACCATGCTAGGTTCGTTGTATCTGTTGAGCACATTTTGGATTGTATTGGATTATATGCTATTGAAATGATATGTTAGAGTGTAGGTAGGTAGCATCATCGGGCACGATGCATAAAGTATCTTGCATCCATGGCGGAACGTGCGAGGTAATACTCCGTCCCTGGACCCCGTGAGGGTTTAGCTAACCGACCCGGTAGGCCCCGCAATCTTGGGTGAGGTGAGGGTGGCGATCGTTAAATGCCCCAAGCGGTCGGGATGATGACTTGGCGTTGCCTCATCCCCGGCGATCTACACGTCCTCGGCGTGTTGGCGCGTAGTAGCCTTGATTGCCACCGATAGGGCAAGGGCGGCTTCACGGTGTAAGCCTACCACGACCGATTCCTTAGCCTCGGTGCGGTGGTTCAGGTGACATAGTTCACGTGTCGAGTCTCACACCCCTATGTCGGTGACACCGATCCGAGAGATTTAGTTAGGCGTGGTGGACTGGACATGGGCGCTTGCCACTAGACCGAGGCACCCCCATAGTCTGCATGTAGCACGCGCGAAGGCGCGCGCTTACGCTCATTCTGGCGCCGGCCAGGAGAGCTCCTCGGGATCTTGAGCTAGTGCACCTTTCGTATCGGCAGAGAGCAGGTGAGGCCGGGACTTGTTTCTCGTATAGGGCGTATTGTGTGGTGGATTTATTTCGGACTAAGACCCCGAGTTGGCATCCGAGGTCCAAGTGTGAACTTAAGCTATGTGCTCTATTCGTGTTTATATTCATAGCTTGCATACACTCACCTAGATGACTATGTGCATCGTATTGTACCCGGTTGGGGATTCTTCTTGAGTAATTCGTTACTCACCCTTATTTTGTGGTTTTCCACAGGTAACCAAGGTGCGAGACAGGATGGCTGAAGGAGGAGCTGTGATCATGGGAACCTGCTGTCGTCTCTGATCTTTTATTTCTATGACTCTTGTCTTCTATTTTTCCCCTGAATGCATGTAGTCGGGCACGGAGCCCTAGGATGTTTTCTGAATGTTTTGTGGATTCCCGCTTTATTGAATTTGAGGATGTTTCAAATGTTTTAATAAATCTCTGATCAGAGTGTACGTTTTTGGAAATGTTTTGCCTTGAAACAGGTGCTTGGAGACAGGGACAGGTTTCAGCAAACCATCTTGATTTCTGATTGAATCTCTTTTGTTTTTAATTGGGAATCCGAAAACCTATCTGCATATTGTTCTTTACCTTGAATGCATGCATTGGGGTAAAGACCTAATTTGAGCCCTTTTTGGGTCGGGTCTTTACAACTCGACACTAAACAACCCTAAATGGCCCTTACTCAACATGTAAATTCAGTGAAAATCATTCAAGGGCTGGAAAAGAACATCTTGATTAAAGTACTGGAAACATAAAATCCGTTTGAAAATGCTTCAAGGGAAAACAATAAACAATCCCGGGCCAGAGTTTACAAAACGTTACAAATGACAATAACAAAAATCCAAGTTCAATAATACAAGTTCCAAAACTCTTTCAAGATGCATTATAAAAGACTCAAACTATGCAGCGGCCTTCCCATGATCCATCAACTCCCTCCTCTAGCCACCTCGATGTTGTGCCAAGTTACATGGTGGAGAAAACCACAGAAAGGGTGAATACAAATTGCACTCAGTAAGGATTCCCCAACTGGGGTACAATACGCACAACAAATCACCTAACAACCTAGCATACAAACAACAGTTCAAAACATGGCAGTCTTAAACAGTACAGCAGGATAATCATCAACAAGGTCTAAGCTCACAACCAGACATGATTAGCATACACTGGGCTAACCAACTGGAGTGCAATTCAAGTAATCTCAAGCTATAACAGCACAGCAAGCAAGGTTAGCACACCCTGGGCTAACTAAAGACAACAACACACTGGGCTACTCCTGGCTGCAACACACTGGGCATGTAAAGACTCGACCCGAATTGGGTCCTAAAATAGGTCTTTACCTCAATGCATGCATTCAAAACTAAAGTCAATATGCAAGAATGGTTTTTCGGATTCTAAGTGAAAACTAAAAACATACAACATCCATTTAAAAGTCAACATAAATTCCTGAAACCTGTCCCTGTTTCCAAGCACCTGTTCCAAGACAAATACATTTCCAAAACTTACTCTGATCAGAGATTTATTTAAAACATTCAAAACATCCAACAATTACAATAGTGCTAGAATCCGGAAAAGCAGTCAGAAAACAACCTAGGGCTCCGTGCCCAACTACATGCATTCAGAGGAAAAATAAGACATAAAGAATCATAGATAAAATTCAGAGTTCGAACAACGGGTTTCCATGATCACAACTCCTCCTCCAGACATCCTGTCTCGCACCTTGGTTACCTATGGAAAACCACAAAATAAGGGTGAGTAACGAATTACTCAGTAAGAATCCCCAACCAGGCGATACATGGTCATCTAGCAAAATGGTATGCAAGCTATGAATATAAACACAGAAGAGAGCACATAGCTTAAATCCACACATAAACTTCGGATGCCATCTCAGGGTCTTACTCCGAAATAATCCACCTCATGATACGATCCTATACGAGAAACAAGTCTCGGCCTCGGGCATCTCTCTCATCGATCACGAAAGGTGCGGCTCACAATCCCGAGGAGCTCTCGATCGGTGCTATAATGAGCGTATATGCGCATCGTATGCTCTCGCAAACCGTGGAAGTGCGGGTCTAGTGGCAAGCGCCGAGTCGATAACCATGCCTAACTAAATCTCTGGATCGGTGTCACTAACATAGGGGTGTGAGACACGTGAACTATGTCAGCTTGAACCACCGCACCTGAAGCTAAGGAACCGGTCGTGGTAGGCTTACACCAGGAAGTCGTCCTTGCCCTAACAGGTGGCAATCAAAGGCTATTGTCGAACACGCTGAGGACGTGCCGACTGCTGGGGACAAGGCAATGCCATGTCATCATCTCGACCGTTGGGGCATTTAACAATCTGCCACCCTCACTCAAGATTGCAGGGCCAGCCGTTAGGGTTAGCTAAACCCTAACGGGGGATCAGGGACGGAGTACTGCCTCGTACGTCCTGCCGTTGATGCAATGTACTTTATGCATCCTAGCCCGGATGATGCTACCTATCTGAACTCTAAACTATAACATCAACAGCAAACAATCCAATACGTGTTCAACAGATACAACGAACCTAGCATGATACTACGAAGCAAGAACAGATAACGAGCATGCCAAGAAAGGAACAACCTAGCATGGACTAACATGAGAAACAACATAAGAAATCATGCCAGTCGGGAATTCAAAACAGAGCACCTATCACTAAACATGTTGATAAACACAAACAAGCATACAAACCGCAATCACATATAATATCGCAGAGCCCACACAACTTCGGTAAGAAATCCTTACCTTGGTCGGTAGGCAACTACACTCAAGAATCCTAAGCTGTGATCGATCCCGAGCTAGCTAATGATAACCTAACAAACACAACAATAATCACAATCCATAGGCCTAAATATAATAAAATAAACAGGGCTCGGCTCGAGAGCAACTCACGTGGAACAGCTGACGCGCGAACGGACAGGCTAAATGGGCGTGGCTGCTGCTTGGTGCTGATGGGCGACAGGCGCACGGGCGCGGACAAGCACACGCGATGACTGGACGCAGGCGGGCGACACGACACGGGTGCGCTGGGACACGTTACACGAGCTGCTGGGGACGCGGATGCACTGGGCGATCTGGTGCGTGCGACGGGTTGCGACATGACTCTAGGGTGCGTTGCAGGCTGCTGCGACGGGCGTCTGGGGCGCAATGCAGGCTGCTGGGCTGTCGTCTGGCGGGACAGGGCTGATGGCTAGGCGACGCAGTCTTTGAAATTTGCGCCTTTCTTTGGCGCGACAAGCTTCTTTGCTCTCCTCTCATTGGTTGCACAAAACACAAAACTCACCTCTTTCCCTCTCGGCTAGCAAGACTCCGAACGGAAGAAGATGAAAAGGACGAGGACCCTTACCCGAGATGACGATCGAACAACGGGCTGCTAGGGAGGAGGGACCCAACTTGGAGCTTGGTGGTGTCCCTGAATACCTAGTGGAAAGAAAACCACAGAAAGGGTGAGTATAAAAGAATACTCAATAAGAACTCCCCAACAGGGGTACAACGAGCGACATGCTTCACCCATGATCTCTCCAACACCTCCCAGCTAACCGTCTCGGTGGTGTCCATGAATACCTAGTGGAAAGAAAACCACAGAAAGGGTGAGTATAAAAGAATACTCAGTAAGAACTCCCCAACAGGGGTACAATGCACAAGATAGAGTCTATCATACTAGCAATACATGTCTAACTCAGCTTAACTTTCTACTTTACTTGGCCATGAGATTCGTTAGAAGACTTACTTGTGAGGCCCTTGAGACACTCACCTATTCAAGATATTATAACTGGTCATGAGGTTTGTTACATGACTATCTAGCTCAAACTCCACTTTTCTCTACTGGTGTACTGACGACACCGGTTCACGTGAGCCATCTACCTGCCACCGGCACGTGTACGCATACACCTCATGGTGCTGGAAACCAGTCAGGTGTAAGCCTACACAAACTGACCTGGTCAAGGTTGACATGCCTAAGTACTCGAAGGAAAGGTCCAATGAGTCACCGCCCTGGAGGCCCTCACCAGTGCACCAAGTTAGCCTGCTCACACCCATCGCCCTAAGCTAAGACCCTCCCATAGCAGGCGTACACTATGATCAGGGCCCGCCTAAAAGGGCCACAAACTAGGCATCGCCGAGGGTAGCATGTTACATCACATCCTTGGCTATCGGGCACGGGATAAAGATCCAACAACACCAACCCATTGAGAACAACATACGTCGTGTTCTCTACAGCCTCTAGATGATGACAGGAAAGCAGTTTCATAGCGGGAGAGTTTAAAAGCCTAGTCCTAACAGATCACCAAACGTGCTTCACAATTAACTGGCATCCTAGCAGGATACTACTTGCAGAACTGGGACTAGCTATAACCCAACATGTCATCAACAATGGTACGTGCTTATACAAAGAACAAAAGAACATGCAACAGAAGAATTGACAAACTGGGACCCCATAATCCCAGCATGCCTACAATAAGCAAGATACAGGTATAAATAACATATAGGATGCATCTCGGGACCCCATAATCCCGAGGTACTAGGCACGAACACAAATGTATAAACAACATATAGTGGGATGCATCGATAAGCGCAGATCCTTGGACCCCATAATCTTGTAAAAACTCACAATGATAGAGGTACTCTAAAAGGCTTATGAACACAAAGTTTGATCAAGTAATGAATTTTAAACAACATAGAAAGACAACACCAAATGGGGTCTAAGAAAACACAAGTTTTTCATTCATGAATCTGTCCAAATGATGTATTACAAGCCATTTTAAAGGCCCGTGCATGCCTTGGAATACAAAAGAACTAAAAAGCTATTAAATGCATTTTGTAGAAAATAAGACATAAGAAGCCAAAAGTAAATTGCGAGACAACAAAAATATCAACCAACTCTTCAATGTCCTTGCAACAAACAAATCAAAAAGTCCCAAGATAAGAAATCTAGAAACTCTTTATTCCAAACGACATGTAATTGTTATAATCCTCTTGGAATCTTCTTTTCCTTCTTCTTGTAATTGCTCCTTCATGTGCATGCAATAAGTTGTAGTTGAATTCATATCAACAACTTACAAAGTAAAAAGAGAGCAACAAAAAGGTCCACACAACCCTAGTAGAGATGGTCTTTGCCTTGAGCAAGGTCCACACAACCCTAGTAGAGATGGTCCTTACCTGAAAAGTCAACACAGTCCAAACCAACCGTTTCAAACTAGAGTGAACTCGAACCACGACAACCTAATAAAATATATCCAAATTCAGTCTCATCATAGCACAAAACCAACAACACGAGGAATACCCTTTTTCTTTCATAAAACAGCCACCAAACTTACCCCAATTTCGAACTCAACACAGCTGTCCAGCAAGGCGGGGCTTGGAATAGGAACGTACCACGACGAGCACTTCAAAAATCAATAAGACCCAATGAACAACAAAACCCAAATCTACACAAAATCTTTCAATTAATCACAACAATCCAAAGCTAAACAAGTCTCATAACCCAACACCAAGGTTAGAAGGGAACTCACCCAATCCGAGCAGATCGAGCTCGAAACGTGGCTGGATCATGATGAACGGCGGCAAGGCGTGATTGGCGGTGGAGGCAGGACATCGCGGTGGCTGAGCAGGAGTCCGTGTCGGCGATGGGCGGCTACGACGACGCGCGATGAGGGGCTGCTCGTGGTGGGGGTGTGTGTGTGGGTTGTGGCGCGTCTTTGTGGCGCACTCGTGGGGAGTTTTCTTTGCACGAGGTCAGTGCAGCCGGGCGAGGTGGCCGGTGGTGGGTTCTGGGAAATCGCCAGCGACGGTGGAGTTGGACGGCGGCGGCGGCTAGGTGGGAGTGGATCTAGGGTTTGGGTGGGGGGAAAGAAGAAAAAGAAGAAAAAAAAATAATAATAAAAGAAAATAAAAAGAAATTGTTTTTTTTTCTTTTTCTTTTTATTAACACCCATATGGGCTTTTTCTAACTAGTCCATAAAACCCCCTTTTCAATTTTTCCCTTTTCAGAAACTAAGTAGAAATTAAATTTTATTTATTTATTTATATTCTTTTTTTTTTTTACAAAAAGTCGGGCATTACAACGATAAAATATAAATACTTCTCACTTGCTGCATACTCGATTGCATATTCTTGCGTATTAATGCGATTCAAAGTGTAGAACTTAGTTTCACTCTTAGAATTAATCATTTGCTTATTTATACCGCACTGAAATATCGCATCACCGTCCCTAAGGGTGAATTTACCAAAATATCCCTTAAGGCTAAAAATGTAATAATGGCCCAACGAACCAATCAAATTGACTGAAAATCGTACCTGAAGAACCGTATCGAAAAGCCAGGCCGTTACAATACTCCCTCCTTTTATGACTTTAGTCCCTAAGACTGAAACAACTCTAGGTAATGAGTTCTCATCTCATCCTCAAGCTCCCAAGTTTCTTCCTCGACCTTTTGACATCTCCACTGAACTTTAACCAAACTGATTTCTCGGTAACGCAAAGTCTTGCACTCCTGAGCTACAATCTGCATAGGCTTCTCTTCGAAGCTCAAATCCTTGTTTAGCTCTTATGGTCAAAATTCAACAATGTGGGAAGGATCTGCCACATATCGGCGCAACATTGATACATGAAACACACTGTGGACTGTAGACAAAGACGGAGGCAAAGCCAAATAGTAAGCCACTACACAAACTCGTTCAAGAATCTCAAAAGGGCCCACGAACACAAACCTCGACTGGAACAAGGGAACTTCCAAAACCTCAAGTGGTCCAAGAACAAACTTGTAGCAAACCAACATGTTGTACTTAAACTAAACCATCCACTACCCAAAGATAGGAACAAAGCTACTCCATACAGAACAAGAAAAAACACTGAACCCAGATGCTAAAGATTGGATCAAATCCAAATTCCACGAAACCAGATCACACCAAGAAGAGCATTATCACTCTTTATTTACGAGTAACTCCAAACTATCTTCTGTACAACATTCTAAAAGCAAAAAATTAGATACAACCAAGTTTCAACCTATGTTGCTACTCCAAAGCCAACTCAAAGATTACCACGAAACTAACTTTAGCTAGACAACTAACAACAAAGCTCCAATGGCACCACTGAAAGAAAACTACCTGGGTCTGACAAAGCATTAGTGAGGGTCTTCACAAACTTAAGGTCTTTCCGACGACCCTAAAACACACACTACCGTAAAGATGGTCTAATAGCCAATTGACCAAACAAGTAGAAACCTCCTTCAACATCACCAATATGCTAGCTAGCTTCAACTTCCTAGATAAAAGGGCAAGAGTGTAACGGCCCAGGTTTTCATCTCGGTCTTCCAGGTATGCGCTAGGGGTGTTTTGGTAATTTGGTCGGGCCGTTTCTATCTTTTTAAGCTGCTAATATTATTGGATGGTCGTATGTAAGGTTTTGTTGCTTTGTGGAAGTGTTTGGGCTTGGAGAGATGCAAAATTAAATTATGGAATTAAAGGTGTTGTTGGGTTTCGAACCCGAGTTACCGGAGAGTTAGGGGAGTGGTGTTGCCGGTTGTGCCACTAGTCGATATTGATGCTCATTCCGCGGTATGTCTTGGTTAGCTATGGGTTTTTAGGATTTTGGTGTGTTTGATTAAATGAAGAGGAAATAGGTTTCTGTTATTTTGCTTCTCCAAATCCCCTAGCCACCCAACCCTTTCTCTCCCAAGCTTCTTTCGTGTGTCTTCTCCTCGATCGATCGTCGTCCCGAGTAAGTGTTCTCGATCCCTTCTTCTCTTTCATTTGGTGTGTTCTTGCTGGCCGAGAGAAGAAGAGGTGAGTTTTGGTGTTGTTGCAGCTAGCCGAGAGGACGAGCGAGCAGCCCAGGGTCCAGCCCCTGCCCATCCAACCAGCAGTTGATGGCTCGCAGCAGCCAAGTCTCCATCGCCCCATCGTCGCAGCCAGCATGCCCTGTCACCCAGCCGAGCAGCCCTGCATCTCCCCTGCCCATCGCACAGCCGGATCGCATCGCCCAGACGCCCAGCAGCGCATCGCACAGCCCGTCGCACGCCCAGACGCCCCGCCTGCACCGCGTCGCAGCCCAGCAGCCGCGTCGCGTCCCAGCGGTAGCGTCGTCGCCCGTTCGTGCGTAGCCCAGTGCCTGTGCCAGCGTCTTTCCGCGCGCGCGCAGCTCTGCCGCACTAGCACGCCTAGCATTAGTCAGCGACCGTGCAGCCCGTCCGTCCGCGCGTCAGCCGTGCCGTGTGAGTTGCTCCCGAGCTGAACCCTGTTTTTTTTATTATTTTAGGCCTATTGGTTGTAATATGTGTTGTTGTTTGTTAGGTAACCGATAGCTAGCTCGGGGTTCGTTTGTAGCATAGGACCCGACCAAGGTAAGGATTTCTTACTGGAGTTGTGTGGGCCCTGCGCAATATATTCTGTGATTGCTATTTTTATGTTTGTTTATGTTTATCAGCATGTTAGTGGATAGATTCTCTCGTTTGAATTCCGACTATCATGATTCCTGCGTTGTTCCTCATGTTAGTTCCATGCTAGGTTGTTTTGTTCTGGCCTGCTCGTTATCTGTTCTTGCTTCGTAGTATCATGCTAGGTTCATTGTTTCTGTTGAGCACGTATTAGAATGTTTGTTGTTATCTGTTATAGCTTAGTGTTCTGATAGGTAGCATCATCCGGGCGAGGATGCATAACGTAACTTGCATCCGTGGCAGAGACGTGCAAGGCAGTACTCCGTCCCTGATCCGTCGTTAGGGTTTAGCTAACCCTAACGGCAGCCCAATGCAATCTTGGGTGAGGGTGGAAGATTGTTAAATGCCCCAACGGTCGAGGAAATGACGAGGCATTGCCTTGTCCCCGGCAGTCGACACGTCCTCAGCGTGTCGGTCGTAGCCCTTGATTGCCACCTGATAGGGCAAGGACCATTTCCTGGTGTAAGCCTACCACGGCGGATTTCTTAGCCTCAGGTGTGGTGGTACAGGCTGACATAGTCATAGTGTCCTGGTCTCACAACACTATGCTCAGTGACACCGATCCAGAGATTTGTTAGGCATGCGTACTGGACTAGGGCAGCATGCCCTAGACCCAGCACCTTCCTGGTTTGCAGCAGCATGCGGTGCGCGCACACACTCATTACAGCACCGATTGGAGAGCTCCTCGAGATCTTGAGTTCAGTGCACCTTTCGTATCGACAATAGGAAGGCTGAGGCCGGGACTAGTTTCTCGTATAGTATCGTATCGTGTAGTATTTTTCCGGAGTAAGACCTTGAGATGGCATTTGACGTTTCTGTATGGATTTAAGTGAAGTGCTCTTGTAACAGCCCAGTTTCCTATTCCAGTTTTCGAGGTGCCTTCGGGTCAAGATTCGGTTGTTTGGTTGGGTTTTAGAGCCGTTTGGACCCTTGGGGGTATTTTGGTCTTTTGGCTCTCCGGGCAGGATTTAAGGTCTTCAGGGCTTCAAGGTAGCTCCTGCTTTTGTTGAGGCTTGTTTGTTGTTGGCTGCGAGTCCCGAGATGTTTGGGCTAGTTGTTTGGAAGTTCGGTTGTGGTTTTGGGTTTTGGCAAAGTGATGGTTGTTTGGGTGTTTCTTTTGGGATTCGAGCCCGAGCCTTTAGTGTTGCTTTGGGAGTTGGATTTAAGTGAGTTTGATTGATTGGAAAAGATTTCTTTGATCGGGTCTCGAAGGAGGAAGCCGGGAAATGGGATTTTGAGGTTTTAAGTGGATAAGGATGGAAAATGGAATTTAAATCCCATTTTTCCCTTTTATTTCCCATTTTTCCTTTTTATTTCTTTTTTTTTCTTTTATTTTTCCCCAAAATCAACTTTCTCTCTCTTTTCTCTCTCTCTCTCCCCGAGCCCCCCCCCCACCTAGCCCAGCCCCTAGCCTTGGCTCGCCCAGCCCCAGCCCGTGCAGCTCCTGGCTCGCCCAAGCCCAGCCCGGCCGAGCCAGCGTCGCGAGAGCCGGCCGAGCTCGCCAGCGCCGCGCGCGCGCGCTCGCCTCGCCCGGCCGGCGTCGCGCGCGCCTCGCCGCCGTCGCCCGGCCGCGCGCCCTCGCCTGCCTGGTCCGTGTCGCCCGGTGCGTCTTGCCGAAAGCCGCACACGTTGCCGCGCGTCGCGTCGCCGAGCCTCGCCAGCTCGATCGTGCGTCCCAGCGCCAGATCGCGCCCCCGCGTCGTGTCGCTCGCGCCCGCGCGCCTCTCTCTATCTTGAGCCGCGCGCGCGCGCAAAGCGCCAGCCGAGCAAGCGCGCGCGCGCGCGCCTTGGCCCGTGCAGCGCTGCAGCGCAGGCCAGCGCCAGCCAGCCCCCTTTGCCCTGCCTAGTCCGTGGCCCGGCTCGTTCGAGTGAGTGTCGCCGCGCCTCGTGAGTTGCTCCTGAGCCGAGCCTGTTTATTTTAGTGTATTTAGGGCTATTTTATGATTATTGATGTATTTGTTTGGCTCGATATAGGTTGCTCGGGTTCGATCGCAGTTAATTTATTGTGTGTTGTTGCCTTCCACCCGTGTAAGGATCTTACCGGAGTTGTGTGGGGCCCTGCGATATTGTCATGATTTTGCCTTGCTTGTTTGCTTGACTATTATGAGCATGATAATAATAGAGCAGCTTTGATTGATTTCTGCTAGCATGTTTGCTTGATATTACATGTTAGTGCCATGCTAGGTTTGTTTCGCCAAAGCATGTTTGTAATTCCGCTTAAGCTCGTAGTATCATGCTAGGTAGTATGATTGATGTCGGTCTTTGCTTGCTAGCCAGGAATCATTGCTTTTTCCCTGTACTCTTAGATAGAGTTGTAGGGTTTGTCATCATCCAGAGGCTGAGCGGACATAACGTACTTTGTCCCCACTGATAGGGAGTAGTGTGCGACGCATAACGTATCTTGCTTCCCCCCCGGTCACTAAGGTGGATTTAGCTCAGGTCGGGAATAAAGTGTGCGCAAAATAACGTATCTTGCTACCCCGCCCGACCAGCCGGTTATGGAATTAGCTACCCACTTCGGCATAGCCTAGTTTGTAGCCTGCTAGAGCGGAACCCTGCCACGGTGTAAGCCTACCTTGGCCGGTTCTTAGCTTCAGGTCGGTGGACCATGTCGCATGAGATGGCGCGAGAGGGCCTCGCGCTCATCGTGATCAGTGACACCGCTTCCGAGTCTTAGGCATGCGTACCTGGCCCTCGTAGTTTGCCCTTAGGCCCTCGCTTTACGCCGGTTGCAGAAGAGCATGCGGTGTGCGCGCACACGCGTTAGATGCCGTTTCGGAGAGCTCCTTCCGGGCTAATGTTCGTGAGTACACCATTCCTTCCAGTTTAGAGCCAGACTTCGGGTACTCTCCCGATAGTCCAGATCAATTAGCAAGGGTAAGAGGCCCTTGAGGACATCCTTGGGATCGGTTTTTGAGCTGATCAATTGGCTGAGGGAGAAAGACCCTCAGAGATGTCCCAGGATTGGTTAGGATAACCAATCATTAGGCCGGAAGTAGGAGACTTCCGATGACTCCAGATCTTTCTTTGTAAGCTCGTTGAGCTATGATCTGTGTTGGTAGCTGTTTGCTTGCATGCTTTGGTACTAGATGATTGATTATATCGTATTGTACCCCGGTTGGGGATTCTTACTGAGTAATTCGTTACTCACCCTTACTTATCTTTCAGGAAACCATAGCGCGAGGCAGGATGGTTGGAGGAGGAGCTGTGATCATGGAAAACCCGTTGTTCATCTCTGAGTCTTGTATTTATGTTTTAAATGTCCTCTGAATGCATGTAGTTGGGCACGGAGCCCTAGGTTGTTTTATGAATGTATTTCCGGATTCTAGCATTGTTGTAAATGTTGTAAAGTTGTATGTTTTTAATAAATCTCTTATCAGAGTAAGTTTTGGAAATGTATTTGTCTTGGAACAGGTGCTTGGAAACAGGGACAGGTTTCAAGAATTTTGTATTGACTTTTTAAATGAACTCTTGCCGGTTTTTGGTTTTTACTTAGAATCCGAAACAACCATCTTGCAAATTCTAGTGTTGATTTGTATGCATGCATTGAGGTAAGGGCCCATTTAGAGCCCCATTCGGGTCTGGTCCTTACAGTTGGTATCAGAGCTCAGAGTCATAGATTCTGTAGACTGACCTTTTGTTGTAGGTCGTTTTTCCATGATCATCAGCACTCCGACAGTCATCAGGTACGCCTAAGTTACTGTTTTAAAGAAAAGGGGTAAGAATTTACAATACTTTTCATCTAGCTTTTATGCCTTGTGTTGTGTAGCGGAGACGAGCAGGTTCTGACTCGTTGTTGGTTTGGGCTTAGTGAGCCATCATGCCAACTTTCCCGCAGTGCGAGCAATTTTTGTTTAGCAGCTTGTTGAGGTATCCAGATAGATTCGGATGCCCCTGGGACATCGTTCCAGAGGGAGGCATAGCTTAGATTCCCGTTGGCCATTTGTGGCCCAGTTGCTGCATTTCCCCTAGTGAGAGGGTGGAGGTGCTTTGTGCAGATCGCCAGTATGTTGATCGCACCCAGAGGAGCAGGACGCTTGGCATGTTCGACAGATGAGTTGGACCGATCGTGTTGATGTTGAGGCCGCGTCCAGGGTTGTTAGGCCCTCATGCCAGATTTGGCCCCGGCAGTTGAGTTGCCTAGAGGAGGGGGTAGAGGCTAGCAGCGCCTCAGAGTGAGACTCCTTGAGCAGAGTGTGCTCCAGCCATGAGAGATTTGATGGCGGTCTTTAGCTATCGAGAGAGCGGAGACCAGCAGATTTGTAGCGCGTAGTGAGGAGTCCAGCACACAGATATCCCGGTGACAGAGTTTGTTTCAGCATTTTTCCCCAATGGCTCTTGTAGCCGGAGGTTCCGGGAGGGCATGATTAGCGAGTTTATTCGGATGAGTTGGTTGGCGTTGATGGAGCCGCTTGATTTGGCAAATGGATGCCCTGTAGAGCTCGATGTTTTTAGTAAGTCCTTTGCTAGTAGTAAAGTAGTTGGCCAGGTTTGAGTTTAGCATCCGTGTGTGGGATGCCCCCATTGCTCAGAGGCCGAGGTGTGCTGCGTTCTGTCTTTGTTTGGTTCATCGGATGGTGGTGGAAGTCCCTTCCGAGAGGTGGACTAGCGAGTCTCCACCGATCGCCCGATTGTTTGGCAAGTTGCCGTGTTAGTGGCTTGAGGCGGATGAAGGGTCATCTTTGCCCCCTTGCGAGCCTCTTTGTTGTTTAATGACCTGACTTCCTAAGATGTGGATTTGGTAGTAGTAGCACTTGAGGTGCATTGGTTGGTGTGCCACTTTGGCACTAAGTCTGGTTCAGACTTGAGTTTGGCTTGGGCATAGCAGATGGTTCTATGCCGTTCGGAGTTCAGCGCACTCGTTTAGCCTTGGATCCGTTTATGGCAGTTGCACCCGTTTAGGTCGTGCCAGAGGGCTAGTTCAGTGGTAGTCGATGGACTACAAGCGAAAGGATGCTCGAGAGGAGCCGGAGCCTCTTCCCAATGTTTCTGGAGGTTGAGTAAGTCAGCAGATTGGTTGGTTAGTGTTGGTGCGCTTGAGCCTCGCGCTAGTGTTAAGGCCAAGAGTTTTCTTGTGGTTGGTAGTGCGGTCAACTACCTTCGAGTGCCTTTATCTGAGGAGAGTTGAGCATCGTAGATGCGAGTTTGGTCCAGCGGAGGGACCCTGAGTTGGATGCTTTTGAGGCGAGATGAGCTGATGCCTTGCGAGAGGATTTGGATGCCTTATGGGTAAGCACCCTTGGTAGAGGCTTGGTATAAAGTAAGTTCGGTGTGGCATGGTTATGCTTTTGGTAGAGCAAGGTTGCCTCAGCTTTGAGCTTTGTGTGGAGTTGGAACTTTTGGTGTTTCTTCGGTTGGAGTTGATTTGAAACCGAGCAGTGTGATGTGGTAGCAAAGCCGCTCGATTTTTGATCGCCTTGGCTAAGAGAGTTGTTTGGATCCTTTCCTTGGGTAGAAGCCTTGTTGAGAGGCTGATGTTTGAGTAGGAGGACGACGCATTCGGTAGCGTTTCGGATCCTCTTGGTTCCCAAGGAATTGGAGTTGGCCTGCATGGTTGAGATGCTGGAGAGAGTTGTGCCTGTTCAGGCATTTGGCTGTTAGCTCGTTTGTCGGCCGTATGTGTCGGAGGGTGATCGGAGGATCCCTAGGTTGTGGAGAGCCTCTCCAGAGCTCAGTCAGGCTCAAGTAGTGAGTTTCAGTTGGCAAGCTGGAGCCGTGTAGTTTGTAGCCTCGGTTGAGTTGCTAGCAGTCTTGGTAGACTAGCAAGCTAGTGTTTGTTTGGAGTAAAGTCCGGATTGGTTCCGGTGTGGTGGCAAGTTGATGCTTGGTGTTGACCAAGGTGTGGATTGGAGTTGCTTGAGATTTGCTTTGCTTGTGGGACGAATGGTTCGTGCCCAGTTGGTTGTTTTCCTGTTTCCAAGATGTCGAGTTGCCCCGTTTGGCTTTTGGAGGTTCAGTCTAAGATGGACCCCTGTTGTTGCCCCGTGAGATGTAGATGTTGTTGCTCTAGTGGAGCAAGACAGTGAGCGTATGTGGAGCTCTCTGTCCTTTGGTTGTCTGTTTGTAAGAGCCGTTTCCTTCGGGGATTTGTCAGGTTACTCCTTTGGGCTTGGAATTGATGGTAGTGGTGCTAGCAAGAGGGAAAAATTTGCTGGCTACTTGGAAGTAGTCGTTTGTTCAGTTAAGCGGATTCTTGGATGGTGTTCTAGAGGCTGCAGTAAGGATTGTTTTGCCTCTTGTGAGTGTTAGGCCAAGGTTTGGTCCTCTTGTTGTTTCGAGAGCTAGTTCGGTTCTAGTTGGAGGGCGTTGCCCTGAGGTCTTTTTCCTAGTCAGGAAGTTGTGGGAGTTGACCCCTCCCTTGGCAGTTGAGCAAGTTTTGTTGGTTCCTGATTTGTGATCCGATTGGTTGAGTTTTCCCTTGGGTGTTGCTTCCAAGAGAGTTGGTTGCTGTTGCCTTGGGTTTGAGAAACTCAGCGAGCTTGTGTGAAGTCCGTTGCCCTTCAGAGTTTGCTTGTTGGGGAATTCGTTTCCTGTTTTTGTAGGATTCAGCTTAGCTCATAAGTTGTGTATTTGATCGAGTAGCGCAATGGTCAGCCCAAATGAGAGGGTCCTCGCTTTGTGTTGTTAGCAAGCAAGAGTTGTTTGTCCCCGCAAGGGTGGTGGCCACCAGAAGAGTTGTTTACGGCAAGTTGTTGGTTTTTGGGGATTGAAGATTTCCCTTCCCCTAGTCTCTGTGGTGGTTGAGTTGCTCCATGGATGTCAGCCTCGAGTGTTAGCTTCTGAGGTAGTCTTGCGGAATCGTGTGGCTTAGGATCCGTAAGCTTTGAGGTTGTCGTCATCCGTTTTCCTTGTAAGGTTTCGGGAGTGGAGCTTCTGGTTGAAAGATAAGTTTGGCCTAAGCGAAAAGGAGAAGTCTTTTGAGTAGCCAGTTGGATTTTAAGAGTTGAGAGGTAGCTTGGAGGCGAGTGTCGCTCGTTATAAGTTTGGGTTGAGTTCACTTTGAGCAAGCCCTTCTCGGGCTTTGCTCCTTGTTGTGCTTCGCAGCTGGAGTAGCAGAGCCGTTTGAGTGGGTTGGCACAGAGGTGCCATGGCTTTGGTTGGTAAAGCCATTGAGTGCTTTCCTCAAGGTGTTGTGCCGTAGAGAGTCTGCGTGATGGTTTAGTCCTTGCGGCCCGAGTTTTCCTTGAGAGGAATTTTGGTGGTTTCCTTGCCCGGCGGTGTTTTCTTTGGCGATTGCTAGTAGATTTGCATGGAAAAGTTTGCTTTTCGGCCGTTTGGTTTTCGGAATCTGGAAGGTTCGGTTGTTTGGCCGATTTATTGAAGGGTTGAGTTTGTTTGTTGTCAGCTGTGAGTTTCCAGAGGAGTTTTGCCAGTGCGTGGTGTAGAGCTTCATAGCTTGTGGCCAGTCCTCGAGTTGCTGAGAGTAGCACCGTTTTAGAGTTGGTGCGAGTTGAGGACGTGGTTTGCCGTCTGTTCCCTTGGAGTTAAGTGTATGCCCAGTATGGATGGCATTGTGGCCTTGAGTTTTTGAGAACCCAAGAGAGTTTTGGTTCTCGAAGAGGGCTAGTGTTGTTGGCCGAGAAGTTCAGTTGGCTGGATCAGTGGAGTTTTCCTGGAGCTGTTTCATCTTAGGACTTTCGAGGACGAAAGTCTTATAAGGAGGGAGTATTGTAACAGCCCAGTTTCCTATTCCAGGTTTCGAGGTGCCTTCGGGTCAAGATTCGGTTGTTTGGTTGGGTTTTAGAGCCGTTTGGACCCTTGGGGGTATTTTGGTCTTTTGGCTCTCCGGGCAGGATTTGTGGTCTTCAGGGCTTCGAGGTTGCTCCTGCTTTTGTTGAGGCTTGTTTGTTGTTGGCTGCGAGTCCCGAGATGTTTGGGCAAGTCGTTTGGAAGTTCGGTTGTGGTTTTGGGTTTTGGCAAAGTGATGGTTGTTTGGGTGTTTCTTTTGGGATTCGAGCCCGAGCCTTTAGTGTTGCTTTGGGAGTTGGATTTAAGTGAGTTTGATTGATTGGAAAAGATTTCTTTGATCGGGTCTCGAAGGAGGAAGCCGGGAAATGGGATTTTGAGGTTTTAAGTGGATAAGGATGGAAAATGGAATTTAAATCCCATTTTTCCCTTTTGTTTCCCATTTTTCCTTTTTATTTCTTTTTATTTCTTTTATTTTTCCCCAAAATCAACTTTCTCTCTCTTTTCTCTCTCTCTCTCCCCGAGCCCCCCCCCACCTAGCACAGCCCCTAGCCTTGGCTCGCCCAGCCCCAGCCCGTGCAGCCCCTGGCTCGCCCAAGCCCAGCCGGCCCGAGCCAGCGTCGCGAGCGGCCCGAGCTCGCCAGCGCCGCGCGCGCGCCGCCTCGCCCGGCCCGGCGTCGCGCGCCCTCGCCAGCGTCGCCTAGCCGCGCGCCTCTCGCCGTCCGTGGTCGTGTCGCCCAGCTGCGTCTTTGGGCTTTGGCCGCGCGACGATGCCGCGTCGCGTCGCGTCGCCGCCTCGCCAGCTCGATCGTGCGTCAGCGCCCCGGTCGCGCGCGCCCGCGTCGTGTCGCTCGCGCCCGCGCGCCGTCTCTCTGCCGCTGCGCGCGCGCGCGCGCGCCAAAGCAGCAAGCGTCGCCAGCGCCCCGCGCGCAAAAGCGCCCGCTGCGCGTGCCGTGGCCCTGTGCGCCCCTGCGGCCCTGCGCCCGGCGCGCCCTTTAATTGCCTACTTTGATCGCTTAGCCTGTAGCGGCTCGTTCGAGTGTCGGCCGCGCCTCGTGAGTTGCTCGAGCGAGCCCTGTTTATTTTAGTGTATTTAGGGCTATTTTATGATTATTGATGTATTTGTTTGGCTCGATATAGGTTGCTCGGGTTCGATCGCAGATTAATTTATTGTGTGTTGTTGCCTTAGGCCGTAAGGATTTCTTACCGGAGTTGTGTGGGCCCCTGCGATATTGTCATGATTTTGCCTTGATTGTTTCTTGATTGTTATGAGCATGATAATAATAGAGCGGCTTTGATTGATTTTCGCTAGCATGTTTGCTTGATATTACATGTTAGTGCCATGCTAGGTTTGTTTCGCCGGCATGTTTGTGATTCCGCTTAAGCTCGTAGTATCATGCTAGGTAGTATGATTGATGTCGATCTTTGCTTGCTAGTCGGGAATCATTGCTTTTCCTGTACTCTTAGATAGAGTTGTAGGGTTTGTCATCATCCAGAGGCTGAGCGGACATAACGTACTTTGTCCCCACTGATCGGGAGTAGTGTGCGACGCATAACGTATCTTGCTTCCCCGGTCACTAAGGTGGATTTAGCTCAGGTCGGGAATAAAGTGTGTGCGCAAAGATAACGTATCTTGCTACCCCGCCCGACCAGGTCAGGTTGTGGAATTAGCTACCCACTTCGGCATAGCCTAGTTTGTAGCCTGCTAGAGCGGAACCCCCGCCACGGTGTAAGCGCCTTGGCGGTTCTTAGCTTCGTGTCGGTGGACCGGTGCCTGCAGATGAGCGCCGAGGGCCTCGCGCGCTCATGTGATCGGTGACACCGCTTCGAGTCTTAGGCATGCGTACCGCCCGCGTAGTTTGCCATTAGGCCCCGCATTTACGCCGGTTGCGAGAAGAGCATGCGGTGTCGCGCGCGACACGCGTTAGATGCCGGTTCGGAGAGCTTCTTAGGGCTAATGTTCGTGAGTACACCATTCTTCCGATTTAGAGCCAGACTTCGGGTACTCTCCCGATAGTCCAGATCTATTAGCAAGGGTAAGAGGCCCTTGAGGACATCCTTGGGATCGGTTTTTGAGCTGATCAATTGGCTGAGGGAGAAAGACCCTCAGAGATGTCCCAGGATTGGTTAGGATAACCAATCATTAGGCCGGAAGTAGGAGACTTCCGATGACTCCAGATCTTTCTTTGTAAGCTCGTTGAGCTATGATCTGTGTTGGTAGCTGTTTGCTTGCATGCTTTGGTACTAGATGATTGATTATATCGTATTGTACCCCGGTTGGGGATTCTTACTGAGTAATTCGTTACTCACCCTTACTTATCTTTCAGGAAACCATGGCGCGAGGCAGGATGGCTGGAGGAGGAGCTGTGATCATGGAAAACCCGTTGTTCATCTCTGAGTCTTGTATTTATGTTTTAAATGTCCTCTGAATGCATGTAGTTGGGCACGGAGCCCTAGGTTGTTTTATGAATGTATTTCCGGATTCTAGCATTGTTGTAAATGTTGTAAAGTTGTATGTTTTTAATAAATCTCTGATCAGAGTAAGTTTTGGAAATGTATTTGTCTTGGAACAGGTGCTTGGAAACAGGGACAGGTTTCAAGAATTTTGTATTGACTTTTTAAATGAACTCTTGCCGGTTTTTGGTTTTTACTTAGAATCTGAAACAACCATCTTGCAAATTCTAGTGTTGATTTGTATGCATGCATTGAGGTAAGGGCCCATTTAGAGCCCCATTCGGGTCTGGTCCTTACAGCTCTCTTCTGTGTGTATATTCATAGCTTGCATACATATCTGCTAGATGACCAGTTATGTCGTATTGTACCCCGGTTGGGGATTCTTAGTGAGTAATTCGTTACTCACCCTTATTATGTGGATTTCCACAGGTGATCATGGTGCGAGACAGGATGGCTGAAGAAGAAGCTGTTGATCATGGAAACCAGCTTTTAAAACTCTAAGTCTTATGTTTATGATTCTTTATGTTTTATTGTCCTCTGAATGCATGTAGTTGGGAACGGAGCCCCTAGGTTGTTTTCTGGTTGTTTTCTGGATTCTGACACTGATGTAAAATGTTTTGGAATTTGAATGTTTGAAATAAATCTATGATCAGAGTACGTTTTAAATTGTATTTAGCTTGGAACGGGTACTTGGAAACAGGGACAGGTTCTAGGACGTTTTGTGTTGTTTTGAATGAATGTTTACCGTTTTAGTTTTATTCAGAATCTCGCATACAACCCTGCATAATGTTTTCTAAGCTTTTAAAGCATGCATTGAGGTAAAGGCCTAGTTTAGGACCCCATTAGGGTCGGGTCTTTACAGTTGATATCAAAGCTCAGAGTCATAGATTCTGTAGACTGACCTGTTGTTGTAGGTCATTTTTCCATGATCATCAACACTTTGACAGTCATCAGGTACGCCTAAGTTTACGGTTTTAGAAAAGGGTTAAGAATTTACAATACATTTTACATCTAGTGTATGCATATTTTAGTAGAGCAGGGCGGAGATGAGTAGGTTCTGACTCGTTGGTTGTTTGGGTCCAGAGCACCGTCATGCCAACTACCCGCAATGTAAGGAGTATGATAGCAGCTAATTAGGGTTTCCAGATAGATTCAGATACCGCTGGGACATCATCCCAGGGGGAGGCAGAGATCAGACTCTCGTAGGCCACTTGTGGCCTAGTTGTTAGTTTTCCCCCAGAGAGAGGGTGGAGGTGATTCGCCTCGGAATATCGCTCCAGGAGCGGAGTTAGCCTTGGTTTTGCTCATGTTGATGCTAGTGGAGCAGGTCCTAGTGTGGACTAGCCTGGGCAGTTCAGATGTTAATCTTGAACCTTAGCAGATTGTTTGGTTGCCCAAAGAGTGGTTGCAGAGTTAGTAGCCTTCGTGGAGGATGTAGAGACATTCTTGTTCTCTTGCAAATTGTTGTTGTTTTGCAGCCAGTGAGTCAAACCCTGTGGTTAGGGGTGTAGTGAGTAGTGTACCCATCGGACTTGATCCGTTGGTGGTTTCCCCAATTGTCTAGTAGAGTTGAACACTCTTCTTTGGTGAGCTCCTAGAGTAGAGCTAGTTGCTGCATGTTGAGAGAGCCGGTCGGGGTTTTGTTGAGCATCAAGTGGAGATGCAAGAGTAGGCCGTGAGACTTCAGTTAGATGAGATGCCATAGACAGGGCTATTTGAGTTTTGAGCTCTTGTATGCCTAGCAAGAGTTTTTGTCACTTGAGGTTGTGACCTTGCTGGCCCCATTTGTAGTAAGATGTAGAATTTGGTGGTAGTGGCACTTGAGGTGCGTTGGTTGGTGTACCGGTTGGCACTAAGTCTGATTCAGGCCTGAGTTTGGCACGGGTAGAACAGATGGTTCTATAACCCGCCTAGAGTTCAGCATTCTCCTTTAGCCATTGGACCCGTTTGTGGCAGTTGCACCCACTTAGGTCATGTAAGAGGACTAGTTCAGTGGTAGTCGTAGGACTACAAGCGAAAGGATGTGCGGGAGGAGCCGGAGCCTCTTCCCAGTGTTACTAGAGGATGAGTACGTCGGCAGGTTGAAGGTTGATAAGTGTTAGTGCGTGTGAGTCTCACGCTAGAGCTGAGGCCAAGAGATCTGTGTGGTTGGTAGTTCGGTCAACTACCTTCGAGTGCCTTAATCTGGGTAGAGTTGAGCATCGTAGATGTGAGTTTAGTCGAGTAGAGGGGCCATGAGTTGGATGCCTTATGAGATGAGTTGGATGCCTTATGAGTAAAGCACACTTGGTAGAGACGTTGGTATGAGGTAAGTTCGGTTTGGCATTGTTATGCTTTAGTAGAGCAAGGTTGCCACAGCTTCGAATATCGTGTGAAGTTGAAACTCTTGGTGTTCTTTTGGTGGACTGTATTTCTGCTGGGAGTTGGTTGTTGCCTTTTTAGAAAGCGCCTGTTAGACTTGGATCTCTAAAGGAAGGTTGGGAGTTATGCACATAGGTGTACTTTTGTGTAGTTCGTTCTGGTGGCGAGAGTTTTGGAAACCATGTAGGGTTTGCATTGGAGAACTCGTGCTCAGTTCTTGGAGAAGTTGGACTCTAGGTGGAGGTCGAAAGGCCTTAGTTGAGGTTGTAAGGATACCGTGCTAGTAGTCGGGTTGTTGCTTAGGCATGTTTTGTTATGTCGAACCTAACCTGGTTGGAGAACCTCTTGTTGTTCATGGTTGGAGTTCAGGTGGTGTTGAACAAATGGTGGTTGTAGCGAAGCCACGTAGTCTCTGACCGTAGTTGCTAAGGGTGTTGTTCGAAATCCTTACCCTGGGTGGAAGCTACGATGTGGCTGATGCTTTGAGTAGGAGGATGACACATTCTGTAGTGTTTTCTGGTCTTTTGGTTTCGAGGTTCGGAGCAGGCCAGCATAGTTGTAATGCTGGAAAAGGAGTTGTTTGTTCAAGCAGTTGTCTGTTAGACCGTTTGACGACAATGTGTGTTTGAGGCTTGCCGGAGAAACCCTAGGTGTGGAGAGCCTCACCAGAGCTCAGTCAGACCCAGGCAGTGAGTTTCAGTTGACAAGCTGGAGTCGTGTAGGCAGTAGACCTCGGGTGAGTTGCTGGAAGTTTTGGTAGGCTAGCAAGCTAGAGTTTGTTTAAAGTAGAGTCCGGATTGGTTCCGGTGTGGTGGCAAGTTGGTGCTTAGTGTTGACCAAGGTGTGGTTTTCGAGTTGCTAGAAGCTAGCCTTGCTCGTGGGGCGAGTGGTTCGTGCCCTGTCGGATATTTTTCCTGTTTCCAGAGTTTTGGGAGTTGCCCCTCCATTGGCGTTTGGGGGTGAGTCTTTGCTAGTTCGTGGTTGGCAGTTCAGTCTGTGGTGGAACCCCCCCTGTTGTTGCCTTCGTGAGAGTTAGACGTTGTTGCTTTAGCTGAGCAAGACAGAGAGTATGTGTGGAGCTCTCTGTCCTTCGGATGTCCGATTGTAAGGAACCGTTTCCACATAAGAGTGGTCAGGTTACTTCCTTGGTCTTTGAGTTGGTGGTAGTGGTGCTAGCAAGTGGGAAAGTCTGTTAGCCGCCTTGAAGCAGTGGTTTGTCCAGTTAAGCGGACTCTTGAGTGGTGTAATGGAAGTCGCTGTAAGGGTTGTTCTGCCTCCTGTGAGTGTTTGGCCTAGTCGGTTAAGGAACCTTGTGTGTTTGGCCTGGGAGCTGTTGCACCTTTGTAGATGAGAAACCCTTTGTGCTAGTTGTGGGCTGAGGTTGCGCCATTGTGGCTGGACTAGTGTCTTGACCTTTGAGGGATCCTTGCTGGTTAGTGTAGCTTGTGCTCTGCCAGCCATTGTTGGTGTTCTTGTTTTGGGTAGCTGGTGTTAATCGGGTAGTGGCGTTCTGCATGTGAAGTTTCGGTGGGAAGGTGCAATAAGCCTAAGCTAGAGGGTATAAGCCTGTTTGTGCTACCGTTTGGACTTGTGAGATGTGTTTCATATATGAGGCGAGGTTCGTTCCGTTTCTTGCATGGAGGTAAGTTTAGTGGAGGGAGCCCTTTGGGGCCCTGTTGATAGCGGGTTGACTTTTCCAGTTGGTGATCTAGGTCGAGCTAGAGTTGAGTAGATTGGCGTAGCTATGCAGCTTGTTGTTGGTTAGGTTTCCGATGTTCGTAGGACTCAAGTTGTTGGTTTGTAGGTTTCCGTGTGGGACCCGACAATTGATTGAGGTTGTTGCGTGAGTACGGATTTTTGGCGGATTAGTTTCAGTAGCTAGAGCTCGCACCCTGCCCCGGGTGGAGAAGTCATTTCTATGGAGTGGTAGCATGGCAGTTTCGGTCTAGAGTTGTTGGCACCAGGGTGTGGCAACAAAGGTTTATTCTAGGCAGTGCGTTGATGAACCGTGGTTCTATAGAGCGTTCTGAAGAGGCTTATGAGCCGAGTGCAGTCCCAGTAGTGCTTTCACCCTCTGACCGATGGTATTTTGGGAGGGGTGAACCAGATCCTTTAGATCTTGTTGCGAGTTGGTGTTTCCGTGGTTAGGCAGCGGGGGACCAGTGTTGGATTTTATGAGGTTGCCTTGGGTAGCAGTTCCCAGCTGACAGTCCATGTGGTTCCGTTGAGGTGTTGTATGGTAATTGTTGCAGGTCTCCAGTGTTCTGGGAAAAAGTTGGTGGCCGTTAGATTTTGGGTCCTGAGTTGCTGCAGTTGACCAACGGCAAAGTCTGTAAGATTAGAGCTCGTATGTTGACACTCAAATTTCAAAGAGAGAAGAGTTACGCCGATGTACGGCGTCGAGGTTTGGAGTTTGAGGTTGGACAACACGTGTTTTTAAAGGTTGCACCAATGCAAGGTGTGTTGAGGTTTGGTGAGCGAGGGAAGTTGAGTCCCCATTTTGTTGGACCGTTTGAGATTCTTGAGAGGATTGGCAGAGCTGCATATCGGTTGGCCTTACCTCCGTCGTTGTCAGCTGTGCACAATGTTTTTCATGTATCGATGTTGAAGCAGTATGTGTCGGACCCGTCGCACATTGTGGACTTTGAGCCTTTGCAGCTTAATGAGGTTTTGAGCTTCGAGGAGAAGCCAATGAGGATTCTGGCCTTTGAGACGAAGACGTTGCGTAATCATGAGATCCGTTTGGTAAAGGTTCAGTGGAGGAGTCAGAGTTCAGAGAAAGCCACTTGGGAGCGGGAGGACTAGATGAGATTGCATTATCCTGAGCTGTTTCGGTCTTAAGGACTTTCGGGGACGAAAGTCATAAAAAGGAGGGAATATTGTAATGGCCCAGGTTTTCATCTTGGTCTTCCAGGTATGCCCTAGGGGTATTTTGGTAATTTGGTCAGGCCGTCAGGGTCGTTTCTATCTTTTTCAGCTGCTAATATTATTGGATGGTCGTATGTAGGGTTTTTTGCTTTGTGGAAGTGTTTGGGCTTGGAGAGATGCAAAAATAAATTAGGGAATTAAAGGTGTTGTTGTTGGTTTTCGAACCGTGGTTGCCGGAGAGTCAGGGGAGTCGTGTTGCCGGTTGTGCCACTAGTCAATATTGATGCTCATTCCGCGGTATGTCTTGGTTAGCTATGGGTTTTTGGGATTTTGGTGTGTTTGATTAAATGAAGAGGCAATAGGTTTTTGTTCTTTTGCTTCTCCAAATCCCCTAGCCGCCCAACCCTTTCTCTCCCAAGCTTCTTGCGTGTGTCTTCTCCTCGATCGATCGTCGTCCTGGGTAAGTGTTCTCGATCCCTTCTTCTCTTTCGTTTGGTGTGTTCTTGCTGGCCGAGAAAAGAAGAGGTGAGTTTTGGTGTTGTTGCAGCTAGCCGAGAGGACCAGCGAGCAGCCCAGCGTCCAGCCCATCGCACCAGCAGTTGATGGCCCGCAGCAGCCAGGTCCCCATCTCCCCACCGTCGCAGCTAGCACGCCCTATCACCCAGCCGAGCAGCCCTGCATCTCCCGTGCCTATCGCACAGCCGGATCGCATCTCCCAGATGCCCCGTCTGCACCGCGTCGCAACCCAAGAGCCGCGATCGCGCCAGACGCGCCGTCGTGATCGCGTCCCAGCGCCAGCGCGTTGCGTCGTCGTCGTCATGCATGCGCGCGGCCAAAGACCCAACGTCGTCGCCCGTCGCGCTTCGCCAGCGCGCCGTGCAGTGTGTCGTGTCGCGCGCGCGCAACTCTGTTGCACCAACACGCCTAGCAGCAGCCAGCGACCATGCAGCCTGTCCGTCCACGCGTCAGCCGTGCCTTGTGAGTTGCTCCCGAGCTGAACCCTATTTGTTTTATTATTTTAGGCCTATTGGTTGTAATATGTGTTGTTGTTTGTTAGGTACCCGATAGCTAGCTCGGGGTTCGTTTGTAGCATAGGACCTTAGTGTGTTATTTCCTTCCGACCAAGGTAAGGATTTCTTACCGGAGTTGTGTGGGCCCTGCGATATATTCTGTGATTGTTGTTTGTATGTTTGTTTATATTTATCAGCATGTTAGTGGATAGCTACTCTGTTCTGAATTCCGACTGGCATGATTCTTGTGTTGTTCCTCATTTTAGTTCCATGCTAGGTTGTTCTGTTCTGGCATGCTCGTTATCTGTTCTTGCTTCGTAGTATCATGCTAGGTTCATTGTTTATGTTGACCACGTATTGGAATGTTTGCTGTTATCTGTTATAGCTTAGAGTTCTGATAGGTAGCATCATCTGGGCGAGGATGCATAACGTAACTTGCATCCGTGGCAGGGACGTGCGAGGTAGTACTCCGTCCCTAATCCGTCGTTAGGGTTTAGCTAACCCTAACGGCAGCCTAGTGCAATCTTGTGTGAGGGTGGCAGACTGTTAAATGCCCCAACGGTCGGAGAAATGACGAGGCATTGCCAAGTTCCCAGCAGTCGACACGTCCTCAGCGTGTCGGTCGTAGCCCTTGATTGCCACCTGATAGGGCAAGGACCGGTTCCTGGTGTAAGCATACCACAGCCGGTTTCTTAGCCTTAGGTGAGGTGGTACAGGCTGACATAGTCATAGTGTCCTGGTCTCACACCACTATGCTCAGTGACACCGATCCAGAGATTTGTTAGGCATGCGTACTGGACCAGGGCAGCATGCCCTAGACCCAGCACCTCCCTGGTTTGCAGCAGCATGCGGTGTGCGCACACACTCATTACAGCGCCGACTGGAGAGCTCCTCAGGATCTTGAGTTCAGTGCACCTTTCGTATTGACAATAGGAATGCTGAGGCCGGGACTATTTTCTCGTATAGTATCGTATCGTGTAGTAGTTTTCCGGAGTAAGACCTTGAGATGGCATCCGAGGTTTATGTATGGATTTAAGTGAAGTACTCACTTTTGTGTGTATATTCATAGCTTGCATACATATCTGCTAGATGACCAGTTATGTCGTATTGTACCACGGTTGGGGATTCTTACTGAGTAATTTGTTACTCGCCCTTATTATGTGGATTTCCACAGGTGATCATGGTGCAAGACAGGATGGCTGAAGGAGGAGCTGCTGATCATGGAAACCAGCTTTTAAAACTCTGAGTCTTATGTTTATGATTCTTTATGTTTTATTGTCCTCTGAATGCATGTAGTTGGGCACGGAGCCCCTAGGTTGTTTTCTGGATTCTAACACTGATGTTAACTGTTTTGGAATTTGAATGTTTGAAATAAATCTATGATCAGAGTACGTTTTAAATTGTATTTAGCTTGGAACAGGTACTTGGAAACAAGGACAGGTTCCAGGACGTTTTGTGTTGTTTTGAATGAATGTTTACCGTTTTAGTTTTATTCAAAATCCTGCATACAACCCTGCATAATGTTTTCTAAGCTTTTAAAGCATGCATTGAGGTAAAGGCCTAGTTTAGGACCCCATTCGGGTCGGGTCTTTACAAAAGAGACCAAAAACTCTGTAGTATATGTAACGGCCCCGTTTTCCTTCCCGGTTAATAGCAAAATTAATTGGAAAATTAATTGAATCTTTTGGGATTTGAACCTTGCCCTAAATGGTGAATTTGGAGTTTTAAGAAAAGAGTCTTAATTAAAAAGAAAAAGAAAAAGAAAAGAAGGTTGCTTTAGCCGGGACCCGCAAGAGAAAAGCCTTGGGAAGGGAATTTAGGTCTCCTAACCTATTTAAAAATAAGGAAAAGAAGGAAAATCAAGAAAACCCCTAATTTTCCCCTCATAGCCACATTCTCTCTCTCTCTCTCTCTCTCTCTCTCTCTCTCTCTCTCTCTCTCTCCTAAAACCCTAGCCGAGCAGCCCTAGCCACACCATCGAACCACCATCGAACCACCATCGAACCACCCCCGAGCCACCCAGCCCTAGCCGCACGCACCACCTGCTCCATCGCACCACCCCTGCCCGCACAGCCCTGCGCGCGCTCGGCCTGCGCCGCCCGCCACCATCGTGACGCTGCGGACGTGGAGCCCACCGTCGCACACCCGCCGCCGACGGCGTCGCGTGGCGCGCCAAAGACCGCGCCGCGTCGCTCGTGGTCGCACGATGCCGCTGCGCGCAGCCCAGCGCGCGCGCGCCGCCGCGCGACGCCGCCGCTCAGCGCGATCCCTCGCCGCGCGCGCCAACCTTGCGAGCCGCTTCGCTCGCGCGCGTCGCCCGCTTTGCACGCACACAGACACGCGCCACGCTGCGCCTGCGCGTCCGCCCGACGCCGTGCTGCGCCAGCGCCAGCGCCCGCGCCCGCCCACACCAGCAGGCGCCCAAGCCACCCCTCCTTGCTGCGAGGCCCGTGTCTTCTCGGTGGTAATTCCCGAACCAATCCCTTTGTGTTTTCTAAGCTTCTGGCTGCTGTATGTAATTACTTAGGATGTTTTATTTATGCCTAGGTTGCTCGAGTTCGTATTGAGCTCGAGGGTCTTTTTGGTTGTGAAAGCTATTCTCCACTTGTTTCGTGTAAGGACTTCCTACCGTGGTTGTGTGGACCCTGCTATGCTTTCTTAATTGTGCCTTGTATGCTTGTTTACCTTTATGAGCATGTTAGTGGATAGGATAGCTAGTGATTGAATTCTTGCTAGCATGTTTTGCCTTTTTGTACATGTTAGTGCCATGCTAGGTTTGTTCTTCCAGCATGCTTGAAATTCCTGCTCTAAGCTCGTAGTATCATGCTAGGCTATGTATGACAGATGTCTTTGTGAATGTTAGCCAGGAATCACGTACTTGGTAGTCTAAGCTAGTATGATAGGGTTTGTCATCATCTAGAGGCTGAGAGCGGACATAACGTACCTTGTCCCCACCAGTCGGGAGTAGAGCAAAGCATAACGTACCTTGCTTTCCCCCGGCAGCCAGTGAGGATTAGCTACATCATTGGCATAAGCCTAGTTTGTAGCCTGCTAGAGCGGAACCCTGCCAACGGTGCAAGCCTACCTTGGCCGGTTCTTAGCTTCAGGTCGGTGGTACAGTTGCATGAGATGAGTCGCCGAGGGCCTCGCACTACTGTGTTCAGTGACACCGTTTCCGAGTCTTAGGCATGCGTACCTGGCCCGCGTAGTTGCCCTTAGGCCCCCGCATTTACGCCGGTTGCAGAAGAGCATGCGGTGTGCGCGCACACGCGTTAGTAGCCGGTTCGGAGAGCTCCCCCGGGCTAATGTTCGTGAGTACACCAGTTCCTTCCCGTTTAGAGCCGGACTTGGGTACTCTCCGATAGTCCAGTTATAAGCGAGGGTAAGAGGCCCTTGAGGACACCCATTGGGATTGACTCTAGAGTTAATCAATTGGTCGAGGGAGAAAGACCCTCGTGGGTGTCGGACATCTTGGGATCGGTTTTTGAGGTGATCAATTGGCCAAGGGAGAAAGACCCTTGGAGATGTCCCGGGATTGGTTTGAGAGCCAATCATTAGGCTGGAAGTAGGAGACTTCCGAGGATTCCGGATTTGCCTTGTGAGCTCGTTGAGCTAAGATCCGTGTTGATATCTGTGAACATGTGTACTAGGTTGCTAGATGATAGATTGCATCGTATCGTACCCCGGTCGGGGGTTCTTACTGAGTATGTTTATACTCACCCTTATCGTGGTTTCTTCCACAGGTAACTTGGGACAAAGACCGAGGTGGCTAGCGGAGAGAGCTGGGAGATCATGGATCTTTCTTGACACTCTGTCGTGTCTTATTTTACTGCTTTTGGATTTCAGCATGTAGTTGGACTTAGGTCCGTAGGGAAAACTATGATTTGAACTATTTTATGTTTTAAGGAAATCTTGATCGATCTTGTTTTTAATTTGAATGGTTCGTTTCTGCTTAATGAATGTTTACTTTGTTTTTAATGTTTTCCACTCTTATATTTGAAAAAGTTTTACAAACCGACCCCAGCCGGGTCCTTTTAAGCTTTTCACTTGCATGCTGAGTAAAGATCTAGATTTAGTCCCATTTTCGGGTTGGGTCTTTACAGTATATGTCGTCCTCCTACTCAAAGCATCAGCCACATCGTAACTTTACCTAGGGTAAGGATCTCAGTACCACCCTTAGCAATGCCAGTCAACGACTGCGTGGTTTCTTGACAACCACTCCCTGCTCAATACCATTTAAGCACCAATAGAACAACAACAAAGATTCTTTCCATCTATAGTCCAGTTCCAAACGAACAACTCTTGCTTGAAAACAAGCAATCCAAAAACGAGCAGAATATCTTCGTAATCTCCAATTATTGGTACTTTCTCGAGTAGTATCCTCGAACTGGAGCCTTAAATTTTCTTCAGAACTTAGCACAATCTCGTCCCAAAAGAATTTACTCTAACGTGGTTTCCAATAACCACTCACAATAGGAACAAGCTACTCACATGTACACATGTGAGTACAACGACTAACCATTTACTAAAGATCGAAGTCTAACCAACTCTCACGGAGATGCAACCAACTGACTTCCAACAGAGTCATAACCAAAAACTGAATAGCAAAGGTTCAACTTTACATGTGTTCATTTGGCAACAAAGGCCAACAATAGTGGGAAAAACCTAAATCTACAAAAAGCATATTAACCACAACATCAATATACCTCGAACTATCGTATCCACTGAGTGTGCCCTACGACAGAAGCATCCATCACCTAACTTTGCTATTGGGTCGGTCTAGCATTTGCAGTGCTAGACTCTTGTGAAATCTAAGAAGTCACATAAGTATCTGACCACAATACCTAGAAAAATGGCACACTTGGCCACAACGGAAGCATGCAAACATGAAAGTATTATCCATTCCATGAACAACCTTTAACACACTCTAACTTTAACTTTTACCCAACTCTCGGGTAAACTTAGAGAATGATACTCTTGGTCATTCCTCGCACATCTTTTCTCATGTGGCCATCTGACTACCATCAACAAAGATCACTTGTGCTACATGAACAACTGTCACAACTGGCACGACTGGTGCAACATCTAGAGGAACTTGTTGAACTCTCAAATATGTCATATAAATCATCAGCACAAACAATGCGAACTGGGCCTGTACCTAGGCCTGCATCAAAGCTTGGTGCCAAACAAGCATTCTCCAACCACATCACAAAGTGTTGCTACTAACAAAACTCCAAGTACTGTTGCAGATGGAACATGCAAGGTTACAACCTTGGTGATAGAAACACTAACAACTCGCACAAGATCCACTCTAGAATCTTTACTCGATGCTCAACGAACACTACTCATATCATTTCTCGAAATGTGACAACTAGCTCTACTATAGGAGCATGCTGAAAAGAATAGTACACCTCTACTAGATGACTGGGGAGGTTCACCATCGGATCGAGACCTGATGGGTGGCAGCTGCAGTCCTTCGCAAATCTAAGGACCAAACTTGTTGCAGTACAACAACGGGCTTGTAAGTGGTCTTTGGTATCTCTACACCCTTCCCAAAAGAAATTATCTCTATTGCAACACTCTGGGTAACTCTACGAACAATCAAGGCTCAAGATCTACACCTGAAACATCCTAGGTTAGTCCATGCTTTGACCAACACCAAAAGAAATCAAGAAAAGACATGTAAGCTAGATGCAAGTACTATAAAACAATCCCTTTTAAATTAACTTTCCACATACCTGACTGTTGTTTGAGTGTTGATGATCATGGGGACAAATGACATAACTCAGTAGGTCAGTCTATAGAATCTATGACTCTGAACTTTGATACCAACTGTAAGTACCTGACTTCTAAAATAATTCTAGATCCGGTTCTTACTCAGCATGCATGGTTCAAAATAGTTATAACAGACAACTAAAAACAAATAACTGATTTATACAAATTGTAATGGTTCAAACAAAATAAAATTTGAACATAGTTAAGCCTCTGGCAAGAGATTATTAACAAACTGACATAATAAAAATAGATTAAATAATGTTCCCTAAATTGCATGCTCAATCGAATAAAGAATAATTAAACAAAATTGACAGCGGACTCCCATGATTAGCCAACTCCTCCGCTAGCCATCCCAGTGTTGTCCCAAGTTACCTGATGGAAAACCGTAAAATGAAGGGTGAGTACGAAGGTACTCAATAAGAACCCCAGTCGGGGTACAATACACATACAACAAATCATATAGCATCCAGACATACATGCAATACAGTCAACCAATGGACCTCAAAATGATTTATCAACATAAATCCTAAACCTCGAGAGTCTCTAACTCTCGGCTAATGAGTAACTCACTATGTTGATCCTAGACAATTGGGAGAGTACCTAGTGTCCGGCTCTGGACTAAACAAATAATTGTACTGACAACATTAGCACAAGGGAGTAGTCCTCTCAGCATTTAATTTGTGTGCATGCACATCGCACGCTACTTCAAACCGGGGTAACTATAGGCCAGCACAAACTACACTAGTCCAGGCTCACATGTTAACTTTACGGAATGGTGTCCGCTGATCCATAGTGTAATGGCCCATAATTCTATTATGATTTCCCAAGTATGTTCAGTTGTTCGGTTGGGCCTTTAGGGCAGTTTTAGCCCTTAAGGGCATTTTGGTCATTTTGCCTATGGGCCTGATTTTACAGTTAACCAGGGTTTCAGGGCTATTTCTATCATTTTTTGGCTTCAGTTATTCTTCGATTTCAGGTTCCCATAGTTGGACGCATTTTTTAGAAGTTTGGAGGCTTTCCGGTTAAAAGAGAAAAATAAGAATAAATTGTGTTAGTGTTGGGATTCGAACCATGGTGGTTTGGTGGTTGGAGATGAGCCAAATGAAGAAAGATTAAAAGAGATTTTAGAAGTATTCAAGTTCGGATTTGAAGGTGGGATTTTTGGAGGCCTTTTGTCATTTTAAAATAAGAAAAATCAAAATAGGGTTCCATCTTTTTCTCCTTCCCTTCCCTTGGCTGACCACCTCCTAGCTCTCTTCCTTGGTCGAATCCTCCTCCATTGCCAAGCTCTCAAGTTCTCCTTCCTTGCCTTCTTGCTCCAAGCTCTTGAGGATTGCTCCACGGTTAATTCTTTGCCAAGCTCATCTTCTCCATCTCTTTTATCTTGTCATAGCCGAACCTTAGATCTAACCAAGAGGAACTTTTCCTCTCTTCTCCTTGTAGATTCGAGAGCTCCTTGCTTTGAAATTCGAAGATCTCTTCTTGTTGCTTGGATCCGAAATCTTTTGCACTTCTCCTTGTTGGTGGAAATCCGAGAACACACTCCTCATTTAGTCTCCATTGCCGAGAGCTTCAAGGTAAGTTTGGTGGTGTTTTGGTTATCTTTTTTTGGTTGGGTGTCTGGATCTAACCAAAGCTCTTCTCTTTTGTGCAAACCTAGCCCTAGCCGAGAGCTTGCATTATTCCATTGTCGAGATCTACAAGCCTAGCTGAATCCATCTTATTTTCATCCTCTCCTTGGCCGAGACCTCATTGCATTCTTGGAGACCTTGCCGAAACCATCAAGGTGAGAAGTGTTGGTGTTGTTCATTCCTTGGCCAAGAGGTACTTGGTAGCTAAGTTGGTGTTGATTTCTCTCTTTGATAGAAAGATAATTGTTTGTTGTTGTTGTGATGCCCTAGCCGAGATCAAGTTGTTCAAAAGTGGTGGCCAAGATAACCCTAGTCGAGAGATTCTAGGGTTTCATCCTTAGTGCTTGGCCGAGAGCACTAGTGTTGCGTAAGGGTAGTTTCTCAAATCCCTTGCTTCTAGTTCCTAGTTCGGTTGTTAGCTAGCTAGGTTTAACTTGTATGTATTATGATATTGTTAGGTTGTAAGACACTGCAGCTCAAGGAGCACTTTGTTTATTGTTTTCTGCTTGTTCCAGGTAAGGATCCCTTACCAGCGTTGTGTGGACCTGCGATATGTCTTGATTGCATTCTTTATACATGTTGATTTTTATGAGCATGTTAGTGGATAGGACTACCTTGTTGTTTATCTAGCATGTTTACCTTTGTTTCTACATGTTAGTGTCATGCTAGGTTTGTTCTTCCAGCATGTTCTGTGATTCATGCTTTAAGTTCGTAGTATCATGCTAGGTTACGTTTGTATACTTGTTAAGCATGTTTGAACTGTTAGGATTTGTTTACTTTGTGATACTATATGGTTTATGTAAAGACCCGACCCGAACGGGGTCATAAAATAGCCCTTTACCTCAATGCATGCTTAAAAACTCAGAAAATATTATGCAGATCATTTTCCTGATTCTGAATAAAACCAAATACTATAAACATCCATTCAAAACTAACACAACTGTCCTGGAACCTGTCCCTGTTTCCAAGTACCTATTCAAGCTACATACAATTTAAAACGTACTCTGATCAGAGATTTAACTTAAACATTCAAAAACTTTAAACGGTTTTCAACAGTATCAGAATCCAGAAAATAACCAGAAAACAACCTAATGGCTCCGTGCCCAACTACATGCATTCAGAGGACTTTAAGACATAAAAACATTAACATAAAACTCAGAGTTCGAAACAACGGGTTTCCATGATCACAGCTCCTCCTTCAGCCATCCTGTCTTGGACCATGGCTACCTGTGGAAAACCACAAAATAAGGGTGAGTAACGAATTACTCAGTAAGAATCCCCAACAGGGGTACAATACGATATAACTGGTCATCTAGCAGAAAGTATGCAAGCCATGAATATAAACAAAGAAGAGAGCACTTGTAACAGCCCAGTTTTCTATTTCGATTACCCAGGTGATTTCGGATCATTATTCGGATGTTCGGATGGGCCGTTAGAGCTGTTTTAACCCTTAGGGGTATTTTGGTCTTTTGCCACCGGTCAGGGTTTTGAGGATTTTCAAGATTTCAGGGCCTTTCCTGCCTTCGTCGAGGTTTGGTGGTTGTTGGTTGCAAGACCCAAGAGGTTTGGGCAAGTTGTTTGGGAGTTTGGAGGTATTGTAGTTATTGGCAAATTAATGGGTTTTTGAGTGCTTCCTTTGGGATTTGAACCCTTGCCCTAAATGGTTTTGGGAGTTTGTAGGAAAAAGAGTTTTATTAGAAAGAAAAGTTTGTTTGGGCCGGGTTTTGAAAGAGGAAGCTTTGGGAAGGGATTTTAGACCCATTTTAATTAGGAAAAGGGAAGAAAATCAAGAAAGTCCCTTTCCCCTTATTTTGCAATCTCTCTCTATCTCTCTCTCTCTCTCTCTCTCTCTCTCTCTGTCTCCTAGCCGACCTCACCAAGAAAACCCAACCCTAGCCGCCCAGCCATGCCCTAGCTGTACCATACCCTAGCCGCATCAGACCGCTCGGCCGAGCCACAGCCATGCCCACCGCGCTGCCCGCACGCGGCAAGCGCGCAAACCAGCCAGCCGCTCCTAGGACTGCGCGCGCCGCCGCACCGAGCCACCACACTGCCGACCGCTCGTTGCCATCCGCACGAGTCGCCCAGCGCCTCCCGTGCCGCTCGCTCGCGTGCCATCCTCGCAGACCCGAGGCCTCGCCCCGTGACGCTCAGCCCAGGTGCTACCAGACGCACCGCGCTGTTCCGCACCAGGCCGCCCAGACGCGTCGCCCAGCGCCGCTCGCTGCCGCCCAGACGCGTCGCCCGCGCTCTGTCCTCGCAGACCCGACGTCTCGCCCGCGCGCCCGACCCAGCCCTCAGTGCCAGCGCGCCCTGCTTGTCCTTGCTGACGGACAGCCGGCCCTGCCGTGCGGGTTGGGGCGTGACCTTGTGTCTTCTCGGTCGGTAATTCCCGAGTCTTTTCTCATTTGGGCACTAGGCTGTTGGCTGTTGTTTATCTATTTAGGATGTTTTTATTGTATGCCTAGGTTGCTCGGGTTCGCTTTAAAGCTCGAGGGTCATTATTTGATTGTTAAAGTTATTTTTGCCCGTTTCCAGGTAAGGATCTCTTACCGTGGTTGTGTGGACCCTGCGATGCTTTCTTGATTGTGCCTTATATGCATGTTTACTTGTATGAACATGATTAGTGGATAGGACAGCTTGTGATTGCACTCTTGCTAGCATGTTTGCCTGTTTGTACATGTTAGTGCCATGCTAGGATTGTTCTTCCAGCATGCTTGAGATTCCTGCTTTAAGTTAGTGTGAATGATGATGATATGTATGGCTAGCCAGGAATCAATTATTTTGTACTTTTAGCTAGTATAGTAGAGTTTGTCATCATCTAGAGGCTGAGAGCGAACATAACGTACTTTGTCCCCACCGGTCGGGAGTAGAGCGAAGCATAACGTACATTGCTTCCCCCCGGCAGCCGATGTGGATTTAGCTACCACATCGGCATAAGCCTAGTTTGTAGCCTGCTAGAGCGGGACCCTGCCAACGGTGCAAGCCTACCTTGGCCGGTTCTTAGCTTCAGGTCGGTGGTACAGGCTGCGCAGATGAGTGCCGAGGGCCTCGCACTATTGTGTTCAGTGACACCATTTCCGAGTCTTTAGGCATGCGTACCTGGCCCGCGTAGTTTGTACTTAGGCCCCCACATTTACGCCGGTTGCAGCAGCATGCGGTGTGCGCGCACACGCGTTAGTCGCCGGTTCGGAGAGCTCCGCCGGGCTAATGTTCGTGAGTACACCAGTTCCTTCCAGTTTAGAGCCAGACTTCGGGTACTGTAACAGCCCAGTTTCATATTCCAGTTTTCGAGGTGCCTTCGGGTCAAGATTCGGTTGTTGGTTGGGTCATTAGAGCGGTTTTGCCCCTTGGGGGTATTTTGGTCTTTTAGCTCTCCGGGCAGGATTTGTGGTTTTCTGGGCTTCGAGGTAGCTCCTG
The DNA here is from genome assembly GCA_036507275.1 of Sicyos edulis. NCBI lineage: Eukaryota > Viridiplantae > Streptophyta > Magnoliopsida > Cucurbitales > Cucurbitaceae > Sicyos > Sicyos edulis. The sequence goes on along the minus strand of CM071846.1, from coordinate 33,757,857 downwards.
CCTTTGTCGAGGCTTGTTTGTTGGTGGCTGCGAGTCCCGTGGTGTTTGGGCTAGTCGGTTGGATGCTCGGTTGTGGTTTGGGCATTGGCAAAGTGATGGTTGGTTGTGTGATTCTTTTGGGATTCGAGCCCGAGCCTTTAGTGTTGCTTTGGGAGTTGGATTTAAGTGAGTTTGATTGATTGGAAAAGATTTCTTTGATCGGGTCTCGAAGGAGGAAGCCGGGAAATGGGATTTTGAGGTTTTAAGTGGATAAGGATGGAAAATAGAATTTAAATCCCATTTTTCCCTTTTATTTCCCATTTTTCCTTTTTATTTCTTTTTTTCTTTTATTTTTCCCCAAAATCAACTTTCTCTCTCTTTTCTCTCTCTCTCTCCCCGAGCACCCCCCCACCTAGCCCAGCCCCTAGCCATGGCTCGCCCAACCCCTTGCCCGAGCAGCCCTAGCTCGCCGGCCGCCGACGAGCCCCCGCCCCGCCAAGTCGCTCGCGCGCAGCCAGTGTCAGTCGCCGCCACTGAAAGCGTCGCCTAGCCCAGGTCGCCTCAGCCCGAGCGTCGCGCCCCATCGCCAGCCCGAGCCCAGTCCTTGTCGCGCGCCGTCGTGTCGCCCAGGTCCGAGTCGTGGGTCCCCTATGCCGAGCCGCCCGAAGTCGCGCCCCTCAGAGTCGTCGTCGCGCGCCGCGCCCGCCGCCGCTGCCTTTGCGCGCGCGCGTTTGCTTCGCCTTGCCCGCCGAGAGCCCAGCACGCGTCGGGCGCGCCCAGCGCCATGTCAGCGCGCCCCAGCGCCCTAGCGCCTAGCCCTGCGCCCCAGCGCGCCTGTCTGCGCCCATCAGCTGCCTAGCCCGTGCAGCCGGCTCGTTTGAGTGTCAGCCGCGCCTCGTGAGTTGCTCCCGAGCCGAGCCCTGTTTATTTTAGAGTATTTAGGGATATTTTATTATTATTGATGTATTTGTTTGGCTCGATATAGGTTGCTTGGGTTCGATCGCAGTTAATTTATTGTGTGTTGTTGCCTTCCGACCTGGTAAGGATTTCTTACCGGAGTTGTGTGGGCCCTGCGATATTGTCATGATTTTGCCTTGCTTGTTTGCTGACTGTTATGAGCATGATAATAATAGAGCAGCTTTGATTGATTTCTGCTAGCATGTTTGCTTGATATTACATGTTAGTGCCATGCTAGGTTTGTTTGTAGGCATGCTTATGATTCCCGCTTAAGCTCGTAGTATCATGCTAGGTAGTGTGATTGATGTCGGTCTTTGCTTGCTAGCCAGGAATCATTGCTTTTTCCTCTGTACTCTTAGATAGAGTTGTAGGGTTTGTCATCATCCAGAGGTTGAGAGCGGACATAACGTATCTTGTCCCCACCGGTCGGGAGCAAAGCGAAGCATTGCTTCAGGGGTTGAGAGCGGACATAACGTACTTTGTCCCGGTGGTCGGATATTGAGCAAAGCATAACATACCTTGCTTTTTCTCCCCTCCCAGTGAGCCAATGAGACTTAGCTACCTCATTGGCGTATGCCTAGTTTGTAACTGCTAGAGCGGAACCCTACCAGCGGTGTAAGCCTGCCTTGGCCGGTTCTTAGCTTCAGGTCGGTGGACCAGGCTGCACAGATGAGCGCCGAGGGCCTCGCGCCATCGTGATCGATGACACCGCTCCGAGTCTTAGGCATGCGTACCTAGCCCGCGTAGTTTGCCCTTAGGCCCCCGCATTTACGCCGGTTGCAGAAGAGCATGCGGTGTGCGCGCACACGCGTTAGTTGTCGGTTCGGAGAGCTCCCCCGGGCTAATGTTCGTGAGTACACAATTCCTTCCGTTAGAGCCTGACTTCGGGTACTCTCCCGTAAGTCCAGATTAGCAAGGGTAAGGGGCCCTTGAGGACATCCTTGGGATCGGTTTTTGAGCTGATCAACTGGCTGAGGGAGAAAGACCCTCAGAGATGTCCCAGGATTGGTTAAGATAACCAATCATTAGGCCGGAAGTAGGAGACTTCCGATGACTCCAGATCTTTCTTTGTTAGCTCGTTGAGCTATGATCTGTGTTGGTAGCTGTTTGCTTGCATGCTTTGGTACTAGATGATTGATTATATCGTATTGTACGCCGGTTGGGGATTCTTACTGAGTAATTCGTTACTCACCCTTACTTATCTTTCAGGAAACCATGGCGCGAGGCAGGATGGCTGGAGGAGGAGCTGTGATCATGGAAAACCCGTTGTTCAACTCTGAGTCTTATGTCTTGTATTTATGTTTTAAATGTCCTCTGAATGCATGTAGTTGGTCACGGAGCCCTAGGTTGTTTTATGAATGTATTTCCGGATTCTAGCATTGTTGTAAATGTTGTAAAGTTGTATGTTTTTAATAAATCTACGATCGAGTAAGTTTTGGAAATGTATTTGTCTTGGAGCAGTGTGCTTGGAAACAGGGACGGGTTTCAAGAATTTTGTATTGACTTTTTAAATGAACTCTTGCCGGTTTTTGGTTTTTACTTAGAATCGAAACAACCATCTTGCAAATTCTAGTGTTGATTTGTATGCATGCATTGAGGTAAGGGCCCATTTAGAGCCCCATTCGGTCGAGTCTTTACTGATTGGTATGAGCTCGAGTCATAGATTCGTGAGGACTGACCTTTTGTTGTAGGTCATTTTTCCATGATCATCAAGACTCTGACGGTCATCAGTGCACGCCTAAGTTCTTGTTTTTAAAGAAAAGGGTAAGATTTACAATACTTTTCATCTAGCTTTTATGCCTTGTGTAGTGTTGTGTAGCGGAGACGAGCAGGTTCTGACTCGTTGTTGGTTTGGGCTTAGTGAGCCATCATGCCAACTTTCATGATAAGCGAGCGATTTGTTTAGCGACTTGTTGAGGTATCCAGATAGATTCGGATGCCCCGGGACATCGCTCCGCAGGAGGCAGAGCTTAGACTCCCATTGGCCATTTGTGGCCCGGGCCACCGCTTTCTCCTAGTGAGAGGGTGGAGGTGCTTCGTGCAGATCGCCAGTATGTTGATCGCACCCAGAGGAGCAGGACGCTTGGCAGGTTCGACCGAGGTGTTGGACCGATTGTGTTGATGTTGAGGCCGCGTCCAAGGTTGTTAGGCCCGCATGCCAGATTTGGCCCCGGCAGTTGAGTTGCCAAGAGGAGGGGGTAGAGGCTAGCAGCGCCTCAGAGTGAGACTTCTTGAGCAGAGTGTGCTCCAGCCATGAGAGATTTGATGGCAGGTCTTTAACTATCAGAGAGCGGAGACCCAGCGCAGCTTTTAGTAGCGCGTAGTGAGAGTCCGGCACGGATAGCCCCGGTGATGAGTTTGTTTCAAGCATTTCCCCCAGCGGCTCTTGTAGCGGAGGTTCCGGGAGGGCATGATCAGCAGGTTTATTCAGATGAGTTTGTTGGCGTTGATGGAGCCGCCCTTGATTTGGGAAATGGATGCCTCAGAGAGCTCGATGTTTTAGTAAGTCCTACTGCTAGTAGTAAAGTAGTTGGCTGAGTTTGAGTTTAGCATCCGTGTGTGGGATGCCCCCTGCTGTTGAGGCCGAGGTGTGCCGCCTCTGTCTTTGTTTGGTTCATCAGATGGTGGTGGAAGTCCCTTGTGAGAGGTGGACTAGCAGAGTCTCCACCAGTCGCCCGATTGATTGGCAAGTTGCCGAGTTTGTGGCTTGAGGCAGATGTAGGGACATCTTTGCTCCCTTGCGAGCCTTCTGTTGTTTAACAGCCCAGCTTCCTCAGATGTGGTTTTGGTAGTAGTAGCACTTGAGGTGCATTGGTTGGTGTGCCACTTTGGCACTAAGTCTGGTTTAGGCTTGAGTTTGGCTTGGGCATAGCAGATGGTTTTATGCCGTTCGGAGTTCAGCGCACTCCTTTAGCCTTGGATCTGGTTATGGCAGTTGCACCTGTTTAGGTCGTGCCAGAGGGCTAGTTCAGTGGTAGTCGATGGACTACAAGCGAAAGGATGCTCGTGAGGAGCCGGAGCCGGAGCCTCTTCCCAGTGTTTCTGGAGGTTGAGTAAGTCAGCAGATTGGTTGGTAAGTGTTGGTGCGCTTGAGCCTCGCGCTAGTGTTAAGGCCAAGAGTTTTCTTGTGGATGGTAGTGCGGTCAACTACCTTCGAGTGCCTTTATCTGAGGAAAGTTGAGCATCGTAGATGCGAGTTTGGTCCAGCAGAGGGACTCTGAGTTGGATGCTCATGAGATGAGCTGGATGCCTATGAGGCGAGTTGGATGCCATGATTCGAGTTGGATGCTTTTGAGGCGAGATGAGCTGATGCCTTGCGAGAGGATTTGGATGCCTTATGGGTAAGCACCCTTGGTAGAGGCTTGGTATAAAGTAAGTTCGGTGTGGCATGGTTATGCTTTTGGTAGAGCAAGGTTGCCTCAGCTTTGAGCATTGTGTGGAGTTGGAACTTTTGGGTGTTTCTTCGGTTGGAGTTTAGTTGGAAACTGAACAGGTGCGGTGGTAGCAAAGCCGCTCAGTTTTTTATCGCCTTGGCTAAGAGAGTTGTTTGGATCCTTTCCTTGGGTAGAAGCCTTGTTGAGAGGCTGATGTTTGAGTAGGAGGACGACGCATTCGGTAGCGTTTCGGATCCTCTTGGTTCCCAAGGAATTGGAGTTGGCCTGCATGGTTGAGATGCTGGAGAGAGTTGTGAATGTTCAGGCATTTGGCTGTTAGCTCGTTTGTCGGCCGTATGTGTCGGAGGGTGATCAGAGGATCCCTAGGTTGTGGAGAGCCTCTCCAGAGCTCAGTCAGGCTCAAGTAGTGAGTTTTGGTTGGCAAAAGTGGAGCCGTGTAGTTTGTAGCCTCGGTTGAGTTGCTAGCAGTCTTGGTAGACTAGCAAGCTAGTGTTTGTTTGGAGTAAAGTCCGGATTGGTTCCGGTGTGGTGGCAAGTTGATGCTTGGTGTTGACCAAGGTGTGGATTGGAGTTGCTTGAGATTTGCTTTGCTTGTGGGACGAATGGTTCGTGCCCAGTTGGTTGTTTTCCTGTTTCCAAGATGTCGAGTTGCCCCGTTTGGCTTTTGGAGGTTCAGTCTAAGATGGACCCCTGTTGTTACCCCGTGAGATGTAGATGTTGTTGCTCTAGTGGAGCAAGACAGTGAGCGTATGTGGAGCTCTCTGTCCTTTGGTTGTCTGTTTGTAAGAGCCGTTTCCTTCGGGGATTTGTCAGGTTACTCCTTTGGGCTTGGAATTGATGGTAGTGGTGCTAGCAAGAGGGAAAAATTTGTTGGCTACTTGGAAGTAGTCGTTTGTTCAGTTAAGAGGATTCTTGGATGGTGTTCTAGAGGCTGCAGTAAGGATTGTTTTGCCTCTTGTGAGTGTTGGGCCAAGGTTTGGTCCTCTTGTTGTGTCGAGAGCTAGTTCGGTTCTAGCTGGAGGGCGTTGCCCTGAGGTCTTTTTCCTAGTCAGGAAGTTGTGGGAGTTGACCCCTCCCTTGGCAGTTGAGCAAGTGCTGTTGGTTTTGGGTTGGTGTTCCGATTGGTTGAGTTTTCCCTTGGGTGTTGCTTCCAAGAGAGTTGGTTGCTGTTGCCTTGGGTTTGAGCAAGTCAGCGAGTTTGTGTGAAGTCCGTTGCCCTTCAAAGTTTGCTTACTGGGGAATTCGTTTCCTGTTTTTGTAGGAGTCAGCTTAGCTCATAAGTTGTGTATTTGATCAGAGTAGCGCAGCGGTCAGCCCAACGAGAGGGTCCCTGCTTTGTGTTGTTAGCAAGCAAGAGTTGTTTGTCCCCGCAAGGGTGGTGGCCAGCCAGTAAGAGTTGTTTCTGGCAAGTTGTTTGGTTTTGGGGATTGAAGATTTCCCTTCCCCCTAGTCTCTGTGGTGGTTGAGTTGCTCCATGGATGTCAGCCTCGAGTGTTAGCTTCTGAGGTAGTCTTGCGGAATCGTGTGGCTTAGGATCCGTAAGCTTTGAGGTTGTCGTCATCCGTTTTCCTTGTAAGGTTTCGGGAGTGGAGCTTCTGGTTGGAAGATAAGTTTGGCCTAAGCGAAAAGGAGAAGTCTTTTGAGTAGCCAGTTGGATTTTAAGAGTTGAGAGGTAGCTTGGAGGCGAGTGTCGCTCGTTATAAGTTTGGGTTGAGTTCTACTGAGCAAGCCCTTCTCGGGCTTTGCTCCTTGTTGTGCGCTTCAGCTTGGAGTAGCAGAGCCGTTTGAGTGGGTTGGCACAGAGGTGCCATGGCTTTGGTTGGTAAAGCCATTGAGCTACATTTTCCTCAAGGTGTTGTGCCGTAGAGAGCTGCGTGATAGTTTAGTCCTTGCGGCCCGAGTTTTCCTTGAGAGGAATTTTGGTGGTTTCCTTGCCTCGGCGGTGTTTTCTTTGGCGATTGCTAGTAGATTTGCATGGAAAAGTTTGCTTTCGGCCGTTTGGTTTTCGGAATCTGGAAGGTTCGGTTGTTTGCTTGATTTATTGAAGGGTTGAGTTTGTTTGTTGTGTCACCGTGAGCTTCGGAGGAGTTTTGCCGGGCGTGGTGTAGAGCTTCATAGCTTGTGGCCAGTCCTCGAGATTGCTTAGAGTAGCACCGTTTTAGAGTTGGTGCGAGTTGAGGACGTGGTTTGCCGTCTGTTCCCTTGGAGTTCAGTGTATGCCCAGTATGGATGGCATTGTGGCCTTAAGTTTTTGAGAACCCAAGAGAGTTTTGGTTCTCGAAGAGGGCTAGTGTTGTTGGTCGAGAAGTTGGGCCATTGGATAGTGGAGTTTTCCGAGTGTTTCGTCTTAGGACTTTCGAGGACGAAAGTCTTATAAGGAGGGAGTATTGTAACACCTGATTTCCTATTCCAGTTTTTTGAGGTGCCTTGGGTCAAGATTCGGTTGTTGGTTGGGTCATTAGAGCGGTTTTTCCCCTTGGGGGTATTTTGGTCTTTTGGCTCTCCGGGCAGGATTTGTGGTTTTCTGGGCTTCGAGGTAGCTCCTGCCTTTGTCGAGGCTTATTTGTTGGTGGTTGCGAGTCCCGTGGTGTTTGGCTAGTCGGTTGGATGCTCGGTTGTGGTTTGGGCATTGGCAAAGTGATGGTTGGTTGGGTGATTCTTTTGGGATTCGAGCCCGAGCCTTTAGTGTTGCTTTGGGAGTTGGATTTAAGTGAGTTTGATTGATTGGAAAAGATTTCTTTGATCGGGTCTCGAAGGAGGAAGCCGGGAAATGGGATTTTGAGGTTTTAAGTGGATAACGATGGAAAATGGAATTTAAATCCCATTTTTCATTTTTATTTCCCTTTTTTCCTTTTTATTTCTTTTTTTCTATTATTTTTCCCCAAAATCAACTTTCTCTCTCTTTTCTCTCTCTCTCTCCCCGAGCACCCCCCCACCTAGCCCAGCCCCTAGCCATGGCTCGCCCTTGACCCTTGCCGAAAGCGACCCCTAGCTCGCCAGCGCCGAGCCGACCTCGCCACCCGAGCCCTACCGCTAAGTCGCGTCGCGGCCAGTCGAGTCGCCGGCTCGAGCATCATCCGCCACCAGTCGCCTCGGCCCGGCGTCGCGCGCCATCGCCGGCTCGAGCCCGATCCTCCTGTCGCGCCCCGTGTTGCCCAGTCCGAGTCGTCGCGTCCTCGTGCCGAGCCGCGCTCGAAGTCGCGTCCCCAGTAGCGCGTCGTCGCGCCCGCCGCGCCCTCGCCCTGCTTTGCTCGCGCCGCGAGTTCGCGGCGCTTAGCCCAATGAGCCAGTGAGCCAGCCGTCAGCGCCCTAGCGCCTGCAGCCGCGCCCGCCCAATGTCCGTGTCAGCGCCCGTCTGGGCAAGCCAGCGCCCGACCTACTGCGCCCAGCCCAGCGCTGTCTGCGCCATCACTTTTGCCTAGCATGTGCGGCCGGCCGTTCAGTGTCACCGCGCCTCGTGAGTTGCTCCCGAGCCGAGCCCTATTTATTTTAGAGTATTTAGGGCTATTTTATGATTTTTGATGTATTTGTTTGGCTCGATATAGGTTGCTCGGGTTCGATCGCGATTAATTTATTGTGTGTTGTTGCCTTCCAGGCCGGTAAGGATTTCTTTACCGGAGTTGTGTGGGCCCTGCGATATTGTCATGATTTTGCCTTGCTTGTTTGCTGACTGTTATGAGCATGATAATAATAGAGCAGCTTTGATTGATTTCTGCTAGCATGTTTGCTTGATATTACATGTTAGTGCCATGCTAGGTTTGTTCTACCGGCATGCTTATGATTCCTGCTTAAGCTCGTAGTATCATGTTAGATAGTGTGATTGATGTCGGTCTTTGCTTGCTAGCCAGGAATCATTGCTTTTTGCTCTGTACTCTTAGATAGAGTTGTAGGGTTTGTCATCATCCAGAGGCTGAGAGCGGACATAACGTATCTTGTCCCCACCGGTCGGGAGCAAAGCGAAGCATTGCTTCAGGGGTTGAGAGCGGACATAACGTACTTTGTCCCCAGTGGTCGGATATTGAGCAAAGCATAACATACCTTGCTTTTTCTCCCCCCTCCCGGCAGCCAATGAGACTTAGCTACCTCATTGGCGTATGCCTAGTTTGTAGCATGCTAGAGCGGAACCCTGCCAACGGTGTAAGCCTGCCTTGGCCGGTTCTTAGCTTCAGGTCGGTGGACCAGGCTGCACAGATGAGCGCCGAGGGCCTCGCGCTCATCGTGATCGGTGACACCGCTCCGAGTCTTAGGCATGCGTGCACGGCTCGCGTAGTTTGCCCTTAGGCCCCCGCATTTACGCCGGTTGTAGAAGAGCATGCGGTGTGCGCGCACACGCGTTAGTTGCCGGTTCGGAGAGCTCCCCCGGGCTAATGTTCGTGAGTACACCATTCCTTCCGTTAGAGCGACTTCGGGTACTCTCCGTAAGTCCAGTTAGCAAGGGTAAGAGGCCCTTGAGGACATCCTTGGGATCGGTTTTGAGGTGATCAACCGGGTGAGGAGAAAGACCCTCAGAGATGTCCCGAGATTGGTTAGGATAACCAATCATTAGGCGGAAGTAGGAGACTTCCGATGACTCCATATCTTTCTTTGTAAGCTCGTTGAGCTATGATCTGTGTTGGTATTTGTTTGCTTGCATGCTTTGGTACTAGATGATTTATTATATCGTATTGTACCCGGTTGAGATTCTTCTTGAGTAATTCGTTACTCACCCTTACTTATCTTTCAGAAACCATGGCGCGAGGCGGGATGGTGGAGGAGGAGGAGCTGTGATCATGGAAAACCCGTTGTTCAACTCGAGTCTTATGTCTTGTATTTATGTTTTAAATGTCCTCCGAATGCATGTAGTTGGGCACGGAGCCCTAGGTTGTTTTATGAATGTATTTCGGATTCTAGCATTGTTGTAAATGTTGTAAAGTTGTATGTTTTTAATAAATCTCACGATCAGAGTAAGTTTTGGAAATGTATTTGTCTTGGAAGCAGTGCTTGGAAACAGGGATGAGTTTCAAGAATTTTGTATTGACTTTTAAATGAACTCTTGCGGTTTTTGGTTTTTACTTAGAATCCGAAACAACCATCTTGCAAATTCTAGTGTTGATTTGTATGAATGCATTGAGGTAAGGGCCCATTTAGAGCCCCATTATGGTCGGGTCTTTACAGGTACTCTCCCGATAGTCCAGATTTGTGAGCGAGGGTAAGAGGCCCTTGAGGACACACATTGGGATTGGCCTTTGAGATGATCATATGGTCGAGGGAGAAAGACCCTCGAGGGTGTCGGACATCTTTGGGATCGATTTTTGAGCTGATCAATTGGCCGAGGGAGAAAGACCCTCGAAGATGTCCCGGGATTGGTTATGAGAGCCAATCATTAGGCCGGAAGTAGGAGACTTCCGAGGATTCCAGATTCTGCCTTGTAAGCTCATTGAGCTATGATCCGTGTTGGTGCTCGCTTGCATGTATACTAGGGTGCCGGATGATTGATGTATCGTATTGTACCCGGTTGGGGATTCTTACTGAGTATGTTTATACTCACCCTTATTTCTGTGGTTTTCACACGGGTAACTTGGGACAAAGACCGAGAGGCGGCTAGCGGAGGGAGCTGATTGATCATGGGAGCCGCCCAGGCACTCTGTCTTTATTGTTTGCATAATTTGTTCAAGCATGTAGACGGACAGAGTCCTAGGGGATGTTTTTGATTGTTTAAATTGTATTGCATGATTTCATAAACACTGGCGAGCTTGTTTTACTTTGTTGGTTTGCTTAAATGAAGGTTGTTGTTTATGTTTTAAGTGTCCCCGCTTTTAAATGTTTTGAGAGGTTTTAAATATGAAGCACTAAACCGCTTGATGAAGTATTTTAACTTGCATGCTGAGTGAGAACCTAGGTTTAGGACCGCATTTTGGGTAGGGTTCTTACGGTTGGTATCGAGCACACGAGTCATAGATTCTCAGACTAACTCGCTTCGCAGTTGTTGCCCCCATGATCATCGGCACTCTGCGGCCAGTTTGTTTGTCTGCGAGTTCATTAAGCTAAGGGTTTTATTTTACAATACTGCATCTAGTATACATGTGTTACCCTTGTTTGGCAGTGAGAGCCCCAGCGTGAGCTAGCCTTTATGCTTTGTGTGGATCTTTAGTAGGTTGATTGCACCTAGAGTAGCAGGGACGTTGGTATTTCCAACCGAGGAGTTGGACTGTTCATGTTGATGATGAGACCGCGTCCAGGGTTGTCTAGACCCGTAGGCCAATTCTGGCCCTGGCAGTTGAGTAGCCAAGAGGAGGGGGTAGAGGCTAGTCTGGCTCAAAGTGAGACTCCTTGAGGAGAGTGTGCTCCAGCCATGAGGGAGTTGATGGCAGGTCTTTTAGCTAACAGAGAGCGGAGACCCAGGCGCAGTTTGAAGCGCGTAGTGAGGAGTCGTGGGCACAGATAGCCCAGCTGGCAGAGTTTATTTAGGAGACAACCCCTAGTAGCTCCAGTAGCCCCGAAGGTTTCCGAAAGGGCTTCATCAGCAGGTTTATGCTGATGAGTTAGTTGGCGTTGATCGAGCCGCCAAGTTTGGCAAGTGGAAGCCTGTAGAGGTGGATGTTTTTGAGATCTACTGCTAGCAGCAAGGTGGTTGGCCAGGATCGAGTTTATCATCCAAGTGTTGGGATGACCTGGTGTTCAGAGGCCGATGACCAGATGTTTAGAGGTCGAGGAGTGCCATTCTGGTGTTGTTTGATGCAGCAGTGTGGTGGTGGAAGTCCCCTGTGAGAGGCGGACCAGTAGAGTCTCCACCAGCCACCCGGTCGATTGGCAAGCTTCCAAGTTAGTAGCTTTTGAGGAAGATGTAGAGACATTTTGTCCTCCCCGCAAGCTGCGCATCGTTTTGCTGACCAGATTCTTTTAGTACCCTCGTAGCCAGTGGGTAGTGTGGAGTTTGCTTGTCAGGACTTAATCAGTCCGTGGTTTTCAGCTGGCTAGTAGAGAGAAGCACCTTCTGTTAGCATGTTCCAGGTGTGGAGCTAGGTGCTGCCACCCGAGGGTTGGCCTGAGTATTCGTTGAGCATCGAGTGGGATGCAGGAGTTGGCCGTGGCATGTCTGTTAGGCGAGATGCCAGAGTTTAGGCTGCTCGAGTGTTTGGACTCTTGTGTTGAGTGCCTTTGCCCGTCACTTGGAGTGTGACCTTCCCTATCCTCAGAGGGGCATAAAGCTTGTTTTGGCCTGATTTGTGTTGTAAAGGATGTTGTGCCTGTTGGCACCAAGCTTTGAGATGAGGCCTAGATTCGGCCAGTTGGTACTTTTGGTGCACATGGTTCCATGCCCGCCCGGAGTATAGCATCCCCACCAGCCTTGTACCCGTTTTTCTGAAGTTGCATCTGTTGATTTGCTTAAGAGATCTAGCTCGGTGGTAGTCAGAGAACTACAAGTGTGAGATCGTTCGAGGGAAAAGTAGGAGCTTTTCAGGGTCACCGAGAGATGGGTACAAAGGATGTTGTAGGTTTGTGCGGGCTAGCTCGTCCGAGTTCTCGCGCTTGTGTGTGGGCTTGTGAGCCAGCTTGATGGTAGTGTGTTTCGACTACCCTTGGAGTTACCCTAATATGAGTAGGGTTGGCATCGATGATGCGTGGTTGATCCAGTGTTAGAGCCATGAGTTGGATGGTTGAGTGGAGCATTTAGTGGGCACATTGGTATGAGGTATGTCAGCTTAGTGTAGTTATGCTCTGGTAAGAGTGAGTTGACCAATGTAGCTTTTCGTGGTGAGTTGACCCGAGTGGTTTGAACTCTTGTTGCTCCTGTGCTAGTTGTGGCTCTATTGGGAGGCAAAAGTTGCCTTGTGTGAGAGTACTTGTTGAGTCTGGATCTTAAGAAACCAAGTTGGAGCTGTACACGCCGGTGTACTTTTGTGTAGCTCATTTCGTGGTTATGTTTCAGGAACCACGAGAGGTTCGTGTTGAAGAGCCAGTGCGCAGTCTTTGAGTTGTCAAGGCTTTAGTCCTTGGCAACTGCCCTAGCTTTGGTTGTAAGGATGCCGTGCTCGTAGCCGGGTTGTTATTTAAGCAAGTTTTGCTAGTTGGTCCTTGCTCGTCAGAGTTGATTTGGAACTGAACAAGAGCGGTGGTAGCAAAGCCGCGCAGTTTCTGATCATCATGGCTAAGAGAGCTGTTCGGATCCTTACCTTGGGCAGAAGGTATGTTGTGGCTGATGCTTGAGTAGGAGGATGACGCAGTCTGTAGCGTTTTCGGTTCTCCTGGTTTTCAAGAAGTTGGGGTTGGCCAGCGTAGTTGAGATGCTGGAGAGAGTTGTGCCCGTGTAGCCGGTTGTCTGTTTAGATCGTTTGATGACCATGTGTGTCGGAGGGTGATCGGAGGATCCCTAGGTTGTGGAGAGCCTCTCCAGAGCTCAGTCAGACCCAGGCAGTGTCCTTGGGTGAGTTGCTGGCAAATTTGGTAGTCTATCAGGCTAGTGCTTGTTTGGCATGGAGTCCGGATTGGTTCCGGTGAGGTGGCTAATTGGTGCTTGGTGTTGACCAAGATTTGGTTCCCTTGTTGTTTCAAGAGCTAGCTCGGGTCGAGCAGAGGGCGTTGCCTTGAGGACTTGTTTCTAGTCAGGAGGTTTCGGGAGTTGACCCCTCCCTCGGTGGTTGAGTAAAGTTCTGCTAGTTCTGGATTGGTGGTCCAATCAGTTGGGTTTTCCCTTGGGTGTTGCTTCCAAGAGAGTTGGTTGTTGTTGCCCTTGGGTTTGAGCTAGTCAGCGAGCGTGTGTGAAGTTCGCTGCCCTTCAAAGTTCGCTTGCTGGGAAATCGTTCCCGTTTAGAAGGAGTCGGCGTAGCTCCTGAGTTGTGTAGTTGATCAGAGTAGCGCAGTGGTTAGCCCAGCGAGGGGGTCCCTACATTGTGTTGTTAGCAAGCGAAAGTTGTTGTCCCCGCAAGGGCGGAGGCCAGCCAGTTTAAGAGTTGGGTTTTTGCTGGAAAGTTGTTGGTTCTTTGGGGTTTGAGGAACCCCTAGTTTCCTTGGTGGTTGAGTTGCACCATGGATGCCAGCCGCAAGTATTATCTTTGGAGATAGCCTCGTCAGTTCGTAATCCTTGCAATGTTCTGAGTGTGGAGTTTCTAGTCGCAAGATGAGTTAGGCCTAGGCTAAAGGAGGAAGTCCTTTGAGTAGCCAGTTGGACTTAAAAGTTGAGTGGTAGCTTGGAGGCGAGCTTTGCTCGTTATGAGCTTGGTTTGAGTTTCTGCTAAGCAAGCCTTTCTCGGGCTTTTCTTTTAGTTGTTGTGCATTCGCAGTTGGCATTTTAGCTGAGCCATAGTTGAGTGAGTTGGCACAGAGGTGCCGTGGCATTGGTTGGTAAAGCCCTTGAGTTGCGATCCTCAAGCTATTGTGTTGCTAGTAGCCGCGTGTTGTTTTATTCCTTGCTGCTCGAGGTTTCCGTGAGAGGAATGTTGTTTGTTTTCCTGTCTGGCGGGGTTCACCTAGGCCAGTGGCTAATTGGATTGCATTGGAAAGTTTGTTGTCGGCCGATGAGGGGCTCCGGTTTATTTGTTTGGCTGAGTGGAGCCTGTTCCTGGACCTTGTCGTTCAGGGGTGGCCGAAGCTGAAGTATCAGCTAGTGTGAGTGGTGGTATGTAACGGCCCAGTTTTCTATTTCGGTTACCCAGGTGATTTCGGGTCATTATTCGGATGTTCGGATGGGCCGTTAGAGCTATTTTAACCCTTAGGGGTATTTTGGTCTTTTTGCCCCCGGTCAGGGTTTTGAGGATTTTCAAGATTTCAGGGCCATTCCTGCCTTTGTCGAAGCTTAATGGTTGTTGGTTGCAAGACCCGAGAGGTTTGGGCAAGTTGTTTGGAAGTTTGGAGGTGTTTTAGAAAATGGCAAAATTAATTGTAATTTTGGTGCTTCCATTGGGTTTTGAGCCCTTGCCCTAAATGGTCTTGCGGAGTTCGTAGGAAAAGAGAGTTTTATTTTTAAAATAAGTTTTTCTCAGTAGGGGTTTGGAAAGAGGAAGCTTTGGGAAGGGATTTTAGACCTATTTAATTAGGGAAAAAGGAAAGAAAATAAAGCAAATCCCTTTTCCCCTTGTTTTGCAATCTCTCTCTCTCTCTCTCTCTCTCTCCTAGCCGACCTCACCAAGAAACCCTAGCCGCCCTAGCCGCACCCCCCCGCTCAGTCCTACTCAGCCTAGGGGCACCAGGCAGCCCAGCTGCACAGCCCAAGCGCACCAGGCAGCCCAGCCGTCCAGCCCAGGCGCAACAGACAGCTCAGCCGCTCCGACCAGTCGCTTCAGACGCGCCGCGACCGACCGCATCAGTCGTCAGACGCCGCCGCGACCGACCGACCAGATCGGGTCGCCCAGACGCGCGCATTGTATCCCGCGACACGAGCCGCCTTGCACAACGCCGCACGCGTCGCCCCTGCCGCCCGCCCGGGCCCAAGCACCGTCCGCGTCTGCGTGCCCGTGCCGCTCGTCCGCGTCTACCCGCCAGCGCGCCTGCGCTGTCTCGATCGCCAAGCGCGAAGCCCAGCGCCAGCGCGTCCTCGCCGCGCTAAGCGCACACAAAGAGCGCCAAAATCGCCCCTTGCTGCGAGACCCCGTGCCTTCTCGGTTGGTAATTCCCGAACCTATCCCTTTTAGATTTTTAAAAGTGCTGGTGCTGTATATTTATTTAGGATGCTTTTAAAATGCTTAGGTTGCTCGGTTTCGCTTTAAAGCTCGAGGGTCACTATTTGATTGTGAAAGTTATTCCTACTCGTTTCCAGGTAAGAATTTCTTACCGTGGTTGTGTGGACCCTGCGATGCTATCATGATTGTGCCTTGTATGCTTGGTTGTTGTTATGAGTATGTTAGCTATTGAACAACTTGTGTTTGAAATCTTGCTAGCATGTTGCTTGTTGTTCATGTTAGTGCCATGCTAGGTTTGTTCTTCCAAACATGCCATGTCTTGTGATTGTATGAAATTTCCAGTGGGTAGGTTACATGTTTTCTCTTGCATCCATATCGTGTTGCTCTTGTGTCCCCTGATATATTCTGTTAGTTCCATGCAAGGGGCTTAATTATCTTGGCATACCTTGTTCTATTTTATCCTGTTAGTTTCCGTGCGGGCATAGGGCGGGTGATGTATAGTATAGAAGCGTAGGGGTAACTAGTTTAGGTCCCGCTCGGGTAAGACCCCGATGGACATCCGGAGGTGTAAGACCCTGATGGGCATCCTAGGTGTGTAAGTCCCCGATGGGCATCACTGAGTTGGAGGTGTAAGACCCCGATGGGCATCCTAGGTGTGTAAGTCCCCGATGGGCATCACTGAGTTGGAGGTGTAAGACCCTGATGGGCATCCTAGGTGTGTAAGTCCCCGATGGGCATCACTGAGTTGGAGGTGTAAGACCCTGATGGGCATCCTAGGTGTGTAAGTCCCCGATGGGCATCACTGAGTTGGAGGTGTAAGACCGATGGGCATCCTAGGTGTGTAAGTCACGATGGGCATCACCGAGTCGGAGGTGTAAGACCCCGATGGGCATCCTAGGTGTGTAAGTCTCTCGATGGGCATCACCGAGTTGGAGGTGTAAGACCCGATGGGCATCCTAGGTGTGTAAGTCCTCGATGGGCATCACTGAGTTGGAGGTGTAAGACCCCGATGGGCATCCTAGGTGTGTAAGTCCCCGATGGGCATCACTGAGTTGGAGGTGTAAGACCCTTATGGGCATCCTAGGTGTGTAAGACCCCACTGGGCATCACTGAGTCCTAGGTTGTGTAAGGCCCGAAGGGCATCCAAGTGTAGAACCTAGGATAGGCAGTAGATGAAAGCCCTTGAATAGGCTCTCTCTAGAAGTAGCTCATAGCCTAATTCAACCGTTTTGCTCTAAGTCATTGTTTTATTTGCATGTATACTAGGGTGCTAGATGACTGATGTATCGTATTGTACCCCGGTTGGGGATTCTTACTGAGTATGTTTATACTCACCCTTATTTCTGTGGTTTTTCCACCAGGTAACTTGAGACAACACCAGGATGGCTAGCGGAGGGAGCTGTTTGATCATGGGGGGCCACCAGCACTCTGTCGTTTATTGTTTGCATTTATTTATTCAGCATGTAGATGGACATGAGTCCTAGGGGAATGATGTTAAAGTTGTTTAAACTGTTTTGAATGTTCTTTTATAAATACTGGCCAGGCTTATTTTACCTTGATTGGATTTGCTTATGAAAATTGTTGGTTATGTTTTAAGTGTTCCCCGTTTCCAAATGTTTTGAAAAAGTTTTAAATATGAGCACTAAACCGCTTGTTGAAATATTTAACTTGCATGTTGAGTGAGGACCTAGGTTTAGGACCGTATTCCAGGTCGGGTTCTTACAGTTGGTATCAGAGCTCAGAGTCATAGATTCTGTAGACTAACCTGCTTTGTAGGTTGTTGTCCCCATGATCATCAGCACTCCGCGGCCGTCAGGTTTGTCTTAGTTCATTAAGCTAAGGGTTTTATTTTACAATACTGCATCTAGTATACATGTGTTACCCTTGTTTGGCAGTGAGAGCCCCAGCGTGGGCTAGCTTTTATGCTTTGTGTGGATCGCTAGTAGGTTGATTGCACTTAGAGGAGCAGGGACGTTTGGTATTTCCAACCGAGAAGTTGGACTGCGCATGTTGATGATGAGACCACGTCCAGGGTTGTCTAGACCCGCAGGCCACCTTTGGCCCTGGCAGTTGAGTTGCCAAGAGAAGAGGTTAGAGGCTAGCATGCCTTAGAGTGAGACTCCTTGAGCAGGGTGTGCTCCAGCCATGAGAGAATTGATGGCAGGTCTTTTAGCTATTAGAGAGCGGAGACCCAGGCGCAGTTTGTATTGCATAGTGAGGAGTCCCGGGCACAGATAGCCCAGCTGACAGAGTTTGTTTAGGAGACACCCCCCTAGTAGCACCGGTAGCCCCGGAGGTTTCCGGAAGGGCTTGATCAGCAGGTTTATGTTGATGAGTTAGTTAGCATTGATGGAGCCGCCGAGTTTGGCAAGTGGAAGCCTGAGGAGCTTGATGCTTTAGAGAACTTGCTGGTAGCGGCAAGGTGGTTGACCAGGTTCGAGTTTATCATCCAAGTGTTGGGATGACCTGGTGTTCAGAGACCGATGACCTGATGTTCAGAGGTCGAGGCGCCGATCAGTCTTTGTTTGATGCAGCAGTGTGGTGGTGGAAGTCCCCTGTGAGAGGCGGACCAGTAGAGTCTCCACCAGCCACCCGGGCGAATTGGCCAGCTGCCAAGTTAGTAGCTTTTGAGAAAGATGTAGAGACATCTTGTCCTCCTGCAAGTCTGCAGTCGTTTTGCAGCCAGTTCTTTTAGTACCCTCGTAGCCAGGGGGTATTGTGGAGTTTGCTTGTCAGAACCTAATCCGTCCGTGGTTTCCAGCTAGCTATTAGTGAGAAGCACCTTCTGTTAGCATGTTCCAGGTGTGGAGCTAGGTGCTGCCACCCGAGGGTTGGCCTGAGTATTCATTGAGCATCGAGTGGGATGCAGGAGTGGGCCTTGGCTTGTCTGTTAGACGTGATGTCAGAGAGTAGTCTACTCGAGTGTTGAGACTCTTGTGTTGAGCGCCATTGCCCTGTCACCTGGAGTGTGACCTTCCCTACCCCCAGAGGGGCTTAAAGCTCGTAAAGGGATGTTTGTGTTGTAAAGGATGTAGTGCCTGTTGGCACCAAGCTTTGGAAGGAGGCCTAGTTTCAGGCCAGTTGGCACTTTTGGTGCAGGTGGTTCCATGCCCGCCCGGAGTATAGCATCCCCACTAGCCTTGTACCCGTTTTTCTGAGGTTGCACCTGTTTGGGTTGCATAAGAGATCTAGCTCGGTGGTAGTCGGAGGACTACAAGTGTGAGGTCGTTCGAGGGAAAGCAAGAGCTTTCAAGGTCACCAAGAGTTGGGTACAAAGGATGTTGTAGGTTGTTAAGGGCTAGCGCATTCGAGTTCTCGCGCTTGTGTTGTGGCCTTGTGAGCCAGTTTGTTGGTAGGGTGATTCGACTACCCTTGAGTTTCCTTGGTACGAGTAGAGTTGGCATCGATGATGCGTGGTTGGTCCAGCGTGGGAGCCATGTGTTGGATGGATTGTGCGGAGCACAGTTGGTGGACACATTGGTATGTGGTTGTTAGCTTGGTGTGGTTATGCTCTTGTAGAGTGAGTTGGCCAATGGGGCGTTTCGTGGTGAGTTGACCCCGAGTGGGTTCGAACTCTTGTTGCTCCCTTTCTAGTTGTGGCTCTTTTTGGAGGCAAAGGTTACCTTGTGTTAGAGTTCGTGTTGGATCTTAAGGAATCAAGTTGGAGCTGTGCACGCCAGTGTACTCTTGTGTAGCTCGTTCCTTGGGGTATGTTTTGGGAACCACGAAAGGTTCGTGTTGAGAAACCAGTGCTCAGTCCTTTTGGTGTTAGGGCTTTAGTTCTTGGCAAGTGCCCTAATTTTGATCGTAAGGATACCGTGCTTGTAGCCGGGTTGTTGCTTAGGCAAGTTATGCTAGTTGGCCTTTGACCTGGGTAGAGGAATTTCTTGTTGATCGATGGTTGGAGTTGATTGGAACTAATCAAGGGCGGTGGTAGCAAAGCCGCGTAGTTTTTGTCCGTCATTGCTAAGAGTGTTGACCGGATCCCTACCCTGGGTAGAAGCTATGATGTGATCGATGCTTGAGTTGGAGGCTGACACATTATGTAGTATTTCTGGTCTTCTTGGTCTTTCGAGGAGTTGGAGCACGCCAGCATAGTCGAGATGCTGGAGAGAGAGTTGTGCCCGTGTAGCCAGTTGTCTGTTAGACCGTTTGACGGCTGTGTGTGTCGGAGGGTGATCGGAGGAACCCTAGGTTGTGGAGAGCCTCACCAGAGCTCAGCCAGACCCATGCAGTGTTCCTCGGTTGAGTTGCTGAAAGCTTGTAGTCGGTTGACGAGCTAGTGTTGTTTTAGTACCTCCGCGTTGGCTTCGAAACTGTTATCTGTTGGTGCTTGTAGTTGGCCAAGGGTTGGTTCCCATGTTGTTGTAAGAGCTAGCTTGGTTGGAGCAAGCGGGCGTGGCCCTGAGGACTTGCTCTTGTTTGGAAGATTTCAAAAGTTGGCACCTCCTTCGGTGTTTGGATAGATACTGCTAGTTCTAAGTTGGTGGTTCAATCGATTGTGGAGTTTCTGGTTGGAAGATGAGTTAGGCCTAAGCTAAAAGGAGGAAGTCATTCGTTTAGCCAGTTGGACTTGAGAGTTGCATGTCCTTGGAGGCGAGCTTCGCTAGTTGTAAGCTTGAGTTGAGTTCTGCAGAGCAAGCCTTTCTCAGGCTTTGCTCCTAGTTGTTGCGCGTTCGTGGTTGGCATTTAGTTGAGCCAAAGTTGAGGGGGTTGGCATAGACGTGCCGTGGCATTGGTTGGTTAAACCTTTGAGTTGTTATCCTCGAGGTGTTGTGTTGCAAGTAGCCGTGTGTTGTTTTATTCTTTCTTCGCTCGAGATTCCAGAGAGGTATGTTATTTGTTTTCCTGTCTGGCGATAATCTCTTAGGCCAGTGGCTGATCGGATTGCATTGGAAAGTTGTTGTCGGCCGATGAGGAACTCCAATATATTAGTTTGGCTGAGTGGAGCCTGTGCCTGGACCTTGTCTTCTAAAGGTGGTCGTAGCTGAAGTTTCAGCTGGTGTGTTGGTGGTAGCTGTTTGGTGAACCAGAAAAGTGCCCCTTGGCTTTGGTGCTTCGATTTCTCGTAAGATGGTTGCTTTAGTGTTGTGGACGCATGCTAGTTGGAGAAGGTTGCCTAGGGATCAGTCACCAGTTGGTGGTTCGAATTGGATTTCGTTAGGGATTGTAGGCAACCAGTGGGGTTCGCAGGTCTCTTGCGAAGTAAGAGTAGACCGTTTTGTTTCTGAAACCTGAGAGGTTCAGTTGTTTGGTCAGCATGGTGAAGGGTCGGGGCTGTTTGATAACAGCTATGAGCATTCAGAGAAGTTACGCCGAGCGTGGCGTGAGTTTTAGAGCTCGTGACCCGTCCACGAGTTTCTTTGAGAGTAGCGCCAGAGAGGCGCTCCGAGTTGGGTTAGCAGGGATAAGTGAGCCCTAGAGTCGTGAGACCGTTTGAGAGTTGGTGCGAGTCAGAGGGTGTGACTCACCGACTAGCTATCGCATGATTTCTTCGAAGCTCATTGTTAGTTCAGTTTTGGTTGAGATAGTTTGTGGCAGACTCGGTGTCTTTTGGGCTTGGAGACTTTGGGAAACCAAGAGGGTTCGGTTTCGAAGAAGGATTTGTGTTGTCTTAACCGGGAGCTTGGTTGGTTAAGAATCAGTGGAGTTTTCCTAGAGTTGTTTTCGTCTTAGGACTTTCGAGGACGAAAGTCTTAAAAGGAGGGAGTATTGTAACAGCCGAGTTTTCTATTTCGGTTACCCAGGTGATTTCGGGTCATTATTCGGATGTTCGGATGGGCCGTTAGACCTATTTTAACCCTTAGGGGTATTTTGGTCTTTTGCCCCGGATTGTGGTTTTGAGGATTTTCAAGATTTCAGGGCCATTCCTGCCTTTGTCGAAGCTTAATGGTTGTTGGTTGCAAGACCCGAGAGGTTTGGGCAAGTTGTTTGGAAGTTTGGAGGTGTTTTAGAAAATGGCAAAATTAATTGTAATTTTGGTGCTTCCATTGGGTTTTGAGCCTTTGCCCTAAATGGTCTTGGGAGTTCGTAGGAAAAGAGAGTTTTATTTTTAAAATAAGTTTGCTTAGTAGGGTTTGGAAAGAGGAAGCTTTGGGAAGGGATTTTAGACCTATTTAATTAGGGAAAAAGGAAAGAAAATCAAGAAAATCCCTTTTCCCCTTGTTTTGCAATCTCTCTCTCTCTCTCTCCTAGCCGACCTCACCAAGAAACCCTAGCCGCCCTAGCCGCACCCGCTCGCTCGCCTGCTCAGCGCACCAGCGCACCAGCCCAGTGCAACCCCCAGCGCACCAGCACCTAGCTAGCCGTCCAGCCTCAGCGCACACAGACACCCCAGCCAGCCGCTCCGCACCAGTCGCCCAGACGCGCCAGACCGACCAGATCGGGTCGCCCAGACGCACCGCGCTGGCCCCGCACCGAGCCCGCCAGATCGCGCGCCGACGCTGCCGCCCCCCGCTGCGCGCGCCGCGCTTCTAGAACTGTTCGCGTCTCGCGTGTGCGTGCCGCTGCTTCGTCCGCGTCCGCCCACACCAGCGCGCTGCGCTGCTGTCTCGATCCGCGCGAACCCAGCGCGGCGCGCCGCCCCCTGCCGCGCCCAAGCGCCAGCAGCGCCAAAATCGCTTCTTGCTGCCGAGACCCGTGCCTTCTCGGTTGGTAATTCCCGAACCTATCCCTTTTAGATTTTTAAGTCTGCCATCAGATATTTATTTAGGATGCTTTTAAAATGCTTAGGTTGCTCGGTTTCACTTTAAAGCTCGAGGGTCACTATTTGATTGTGAAAGTTATTCCTACTCGCTTCGTGTAAGGATTTCTTACCGTGGTTGTGTGGACCCGCGATGCTATCATGATTGTGCCTTGTATGCTTGGTTGTTGTTATGAGTATGTTAGCTATTGAACACCTTGTGTTTGAAATCTTGCTAGCATGTTGCTTGTTGTTCATGTTAGTGCCATGCTAGGTTTGTTCTTCCAAGCATGCCATGTCTTGTGATTGTATGAAATTTTCAAAGTGGGTAGGTTACATGTTTTCTCTTGCTTCCATATCGTGTTGCTCTTGTGTCCCCGATATATTCTCGTTAGTTCCATGCAAGGGGTTTAATTATCTTGGCATACCTTGTTCTATTTTATCTTGTTAGTTTCGTGCCGGGCATAGGCGGATGATGTATAGTGTAGAAGATCGTAGGGGTAACTAGTTTAGGTCCCGCTCGGGTAAGACCCGATGGACATCCGGAGGTGTAAGACCCGATGGGCATCCTAGGTGTGTAAGTCCCCGATGGGCATCACCGAGTTGGAGGTGTAAGACCCGATGGGCATCCTAGGTGTGTAAGTCCTCGATGGGCATCACCGAGTTGGAGGTGTAAGACCCCGATGGGCATCCTAGGTGTGTAAGTCCCCGATGGGCATCACTGAGTTGGAGGTGTAAGACCCTGATGGGCATCCTAGGTGTGTAAGTCCTCGATGGGCATCACTGAGTTGGAGGTGTAAGACCCGATTGGCATCCTAGGTGTGTAAGTCCTCGATGGGCATCACCGAGTTGGAGGTGTAAGACCCGATGGGCATCCTAGGTGTGTAAGTCCTCGATGGGCATCACCGAGTCGGAGGTGTAAGACCTCGATGGGCATCCTAGGTGTGTAAGTCTCGATGGGCATCACCGAGTTGCGGTGTAAGACCCGATGGGCATCCTAGGTGTGTAAGTCCCGATGGGCATCACCGAGTTGGAGGTGTAAGACCCGATGGGCATCCTAGGTGTGTAAGTCCCTGATGGGCATCACTGAGTTGGAGGTGTAAGACCCCGATGGGCATCCTAGGTGTGTAAGTCCCCGATGGGCATCACTGAGTTGGAGGTGTAAGACCCTGATGGGCATCCTAGGTGTGTAAGTCCCCGATGGGCATCACTGAGTTGGAGGTGTAAGACCCCGATGGGCATCCTAGGTGTGTAAGACCCCACTGGGCATCACTGAGTCCTAGGTTGTGTAAGGCCCGAAGGGCATCCAAGTGTAGAACCTAGGATAGGCAGTAGATGAAAGCCCTTGAATAGGCTCGCTCTAGAAGTAGCTCATAGCCTAATTCAACCGTTTTGCTCTAAGTCATTGTTTTATTTGCATGTATACTAGGGTGCTAGATGACTGATGTATCGTATTGTACCCCGGTTGGGGATTCTTACTGAGTATGTTTATACTCACCCTTATTTCTCGTGGTTTTTCCACTGTGTAACTTGGGACAACACCGGGATGGCTAGCGGAGGAGCCTGTTTGATCATGGGGGCCACCAAAGACTGGCTCGTTTATTGTTTGCATTTATTTATTCAGCATGTAGATGGACATGAGTCTTAGGGGAATGATGTTAAAGTTGTTTAAACTGTTTTGAATGTTCTTTTATAAATACTGGCCAGGCTTATTTTACCTTGATTGGATTTGCTTATGAAAATTGTTGGTTATGTTTTAAGTGTTCCCCGTTTCCAAATGTTTTGAAAAAGTTTTAAATATGAGCACTAAACTGCTTGTTGAAATATTTAACCTGCATGCTGAGTGAGGACCTAGGTTTAGGACCGTATTCCAGGTCGGGTCCTTACATGGTAGCCGCTTGGTGAACTAGAAAAGTGCCCCTTGGCTTTGGTGCTTCGATTTCTCGTAAGATGGTTGATTTTGTGTTGTGGACGCATGCTAGTTGGAGAAGGTTGCCTTGGGATCAGTCACCAGTTGGTAGTTCGAATTGGATTTCGTTAAGGATTGTAGGCAACCAGTGGGGTTCGCAGGTCTCTTGCGAAGTAAGAGTAGGCCGTTTTGTTTCTGAAACCTGGGAGGTTCAGTTGTTTGGTCAGCATGGTGAAGGGTCGGGGCTGTTTGATAACAGCTATGAGCATTCAGAGAAGTTACGCCGGAGCGTGGCGTAGAGTTTTAGAGCTTGTGACCCGTCCACGAGTTTGCTGAGAGTAGCGTCGTAGAGAGGAGTTCCAAGTTGGGTTAGCAGGGATAAGTGAGCCCTAGAGTCGTAAGACCGTTTGAGAGTTTGTGCGAGTCAGAGGATGTGGCTCACCGACTAGTTATCGCATGTTTTCTTTGAAACTCAGTGTCAGTTCAGTTTTGGTTGAGATAGTTCGTGGCAGACTCGGTGTCTGTTGGGCTTGGAGCCTTTGGGAAACCAAGAGGGTTCGGTTTCGAAGAAGGATTTATGTTGTCTTAACCGGGAGCTTGGTTGGTTAAGAATCAGTGGAGTTTCCTAGAGTTGTTTTCGTCTTAGGACTTTCGAGGACAAAAGTCTTAAAAGGAGGGAGTATTGTAACGGCCCAGTTTTCTATTTCGGTTACCCAGGTGATTTCGGATCATTATTCGGATGTTCGGATGGGCCGTTAGAGCTGTTTTAACCCTTAGAGGTATTTTGGTCTTTTGCCCCTGTCAGGGTTTTGAGGATTTTCAAGATTTCAGGTCCTTTCCTGCATTCGTCGAGGTTTGGTGGTTGTTGGTTGCAAGACCCAAGAGGTTTGGGCAAGTTGTTTGGGAGTTTGGAGGTATTTTAGTTATTGGCAAATTAATGGGTTTTTGAGTGCTTCCTTTGGGATTTGAACCCTTGCCCTAAATGGTTTTGGGAGTTTGTAGGAAAAAGAGTTTTATTAGAAAGAAAAGTTTGTTTGGGCCGGGTTTTGAAAGAGAAAGCTTTGGGAAGGGATTTTAGAACCATTTTAATTAGGAAAAGGGAAGAAAATCAAGAAAGTCCCTTTCCCCTTGTTTTGCAATCTCTCTCTCTCTCTCTCTCTCTCTCTCTCTCTCTCTCTCTCTCTCTCTCCTAGCCGACCTCACCAAGAAAACCCAACCCTAGGCGCCAAGCCATGCCCTAGCCGCACCACACCCTGGCCGCATCAGATCGCTCAGCCCGAGCTACAGCCATGCGCAGCCGCTCTGCACCAGGCCGCGCCGCACAGCCCTGCCGCTCCGCCCAGACTTGTCGCGCCGCCCGCACCAGGCCGCCCTGCACCGCACCGCTCGTTGCCGTCCGCACGCGTCGCCCAGCGCCGCCCGTGCCGCTCACCCTCGCGCCGTCCTCGCAGACCCTAGGCTTCGCCCCGTGCCACTCTGTAAGAACCCGACCCAAAACATGGTCCTAAACCTGGGATCTTACTCAGCATGCAAGTTAAATATAATAACAAGCGGTTTAGAGCTTATATTTAAAAACCTTTCAAAACATATGAGAAGGGGGAGCCCTTAAAACATAACCAACAATTTTCATTTTAAACAATCCAACAAAGTAAAACAACCTGGCCAGTGTTTAATAAAATGTAGAATACAATTTAAGCAACGTTTTAAACAATGTTCCCCTAGGACTCCTGTCCATCTACATACTGAATAAACAATGCGATAATAAAAGACAGAGTGCCGGCGGTTCCCCATGATCAATCAGCTCCCTCCGCTAGCCCTCCTGGTGTTGTCCCAAGTTACCTGAAAGATAAATAAGGGTGAGTATAAACATACTCAGTAAGAATCCCCAACCGGGGTACAATACGATACATTAGTCATCTAGCACCTCAACATGCAAGCAAACAGCTATCAACACAGATCATAGCTCAACGAGCTCATAAAACAAGATCTGGAAACATCGGAAGTCTCTTACTTCCGGAATCATCGGAAGTCTCCTACTTCCGCCTAATGATTGGTTCTCATAACCAATCCGGGTCATCTCCGAGGGTCTTTCTCCTCGGCCAATTGATCACTCAAAAACCGATCCCAAAGATGTCCGACACCCTCGAGGGTCTTTCTCCCTCGACCAATTGATTAGCTCAAAAGCCAATCCCAATGGGTGTCCTCAAGGGCCTCTTACCCTCGCTAACAATCTGGACTATCGGGAGAGTACCCGTAGTCTGGCTCTAACTGGAAGGAACTGGTGTACTCACGAACATTAGCCGGGGAGCTCTCCGAACCGGCGACTAACGCGTGCGCGCGCACACCGCATGCTCATCTCGCAACCGGGCGTAAATGCGGGGCCTAAGGGCAAACTACGCGGTCGTACGCATGCCTAAAGACTCGAAGCGGTGTCACCGAACACAGAGTGCGAGGCCCTCGGCACTCATCCGTGCAGCCTGTACCAACGACACGAAGCTAAGAACCGCCAAGGCGAGCTTGCACCGCTGGCGTGGTTCCGCTCTAGCAGCTACAAACTAGGCTTATGCCGATGTGGTAGCTACATCCACATCGGGCTGCCGGGGAAGCAATGTACGTTATGCTTCGCTCTACTCCCGACCGGTGGGGACAAAGTACGTTATGTCCGCTCTCGGCCCGGATGATGACAAACCCTACTACGCTAAGAATACAGAATAAAACAATGATTCCTGGCTAGCAAGCAATGACCGACATCAATCACGTTTACCTAGCATGATACTACAACTTAAACGGGAATCACAAGCATGCTGGAAGAACAAACCTAGCATGGCACTAACATGTAAAATCAACAATCATGCTAGCAAGAGATCAAACAAAGCTGCCTATCACTATCATGCTCATAGCAATCAGCAAACATACAAGGCACAATCGAGACATATCGCAGGGTCCACACAACCACGGTAAGAAATCCTTACCTAGGACAAGCAGAAAATAATCACAAATCAACCAAGCAATCCTCGAGCCTCTAATCGAACCCAAACAACCTAAACATAAAATAAAGCAAACCCAAATCAAATACATAAAACAGCCCAAATAAATCCTAAACAAAGAAAGACCAACAAATCGGGGCCCAACGAAGAAAAGACTCGGGAAATACCATCCGAGAAGCCACAAGGCTCAAAGCCAACCAAAGACACAACAGTGGCCGGGCGCAGAAGAGCAGGTGGCCAAGGCTGGCACAGCGCTGGGCACTGGGGCTGTGGGTGGGCGCGCGCGCAGCGCGCGGCGCTACTGGGCGAGGCAAGGGCGCACGGGCGGGCTCGAGCTCGGCTGGGCGACGACACACGGCGCGGCTTGGCAGAGGACGGCGCACGGCGCGGCTTGGCAGAGGCGACGCGACGCGACGGGCTCGGGGGCTCTCGGGAAGGCACGACGACCTATAGGGGCGAAGCGACGGCGCGCCGGGGCTCGGGCGACACGACACGGACCGGGCGACACACAGAGACGGCTGGGAGATGCCGATCCGGCTCGGGCCGGCCGACCAAGGCGACACGGAGATGGCCTGGGCGATGCAGATCTGGACTCGGCGCGACCAAGGCGACACGAAGATGGCCTGGGCGATGCAGATCTGGGCTCGGCGCGACTAGGGCGAGGGCGATTCGATCGGGCGCTGGGGTGGCTCGACACGGCGCGGCATGGGTGAGCTGGGCGGCCGAGCGAGGGCGGCGCTTAGGGTCTGGACATGGGCGACCAAGGGGTCGCGGCCTGGAGGAGAGAGAAAAGGGAGAGAAAAGGAAATTTGGGGATTTTGGAAAATAAAAGGGAAAATAAAATGAAAAAGGGAATTAAAAGGAAAAATGGGATTTTATCCTCCTTTCCATCCTTAACCAATTTTCTTTCCAAATTTAAATAAGTCTTAAAGTCCTTAAATCCCATTTCCCGGCTTCCTCCTTCGAGACCCGGCTGAAGCAACCTTTCCAAACAATAACTTTCACTTAAACAAACTCCCAAATCATCTCTAAGGGCCTGGGCTCGAATCCCAAAGGAAACACCCAAACAACGATCACTTTGCCCAAAACCCAAATCACAACCGAACTCCCAAACGAATACCCCAAACATCTCGGGACTCGCAGACACCAACATACAAGCCTCAACAAAGGCGGAGCTGCCTCAAGCCCGAAAAACCACAAATCCCGCCCGGGAGCAAAAGACCAAAATACCCCTAAGGGTCAAAATAGCTCTAACGGCCCAACCGAACCACTGAATCTGAACCGGAAGCACCTCGAGAACTGGAATAGAAAACTGGGCCATTACAATACTCCCTCCTTTTAAGACTTTCGTCCTCGAAAGTCCTAAAACGAAAACAGCTCTAAAAATACTCCACCGATTCTTAGCCAATCGAACTCTCGGCTAAAACAACACTAGCCCTTCTCTCGATAACCAAACCCTCTTGGGTTCTCAAAGGCTCAAAGCCACAATGCTCTCGACCGCCACATACTATCTCAACAAAGAGACGAGGAACACAAAACTTGCACTGCTGTCAAAGACGGGGCAAAGCTAACCACTGCTCCAATCCGCTCAAGGATCTCGAAAGCCCTACAAACTTGGGGCTCAGCCAAAACCCCGCTAAACCAACACGGAACACCTCTCAACGGTGTTACTCTCAAAGAACCGGGCAGATCGGGCACAAGCTCCAAAACTCAACGCGACGACCTTGGCGTAACTTCTCTCAATGCCCACAATCGATAATGATCGCCTCAACACAACGCCAAAGTGGCCAAACAACCTGAACCCCTCAGTTCCGAGAAATCAAACGGCCTACTCTTTCTTCACAAGAGACCAGTGAACCACAAGGCTTGCCTAAAGCCTTAACGAAAAACAATCGAACCACCAATCGGCGATTGATCCAAAAGGCAAACTTTTCCCACTAGCACAAGCTGAAACTTCCACTCCACGGCCAACCCTAAATGGCCAAAAACCGTGCACAGCTCCACTCGGCCAAGCCAACAAGCTGGAGCCTCACAACGGCCGAACACAAACTTTTCCATGCAAACCTACTAGCAATCGGCCAAAGAGAACATTGCCGTGCAAGGAAACACCCAACATTCCTCTCATGGAAAATCTCAGAAGAAGGACCAAACCCTCACGGGGCTACAAAGAACTCACAACGGCTTGAGGAAAAAAGCCCAAAGGCTAACCAACCAATGCCACGGCACCTCTGTGCCAACACACTCAATCGAGGCTCGGCTATTCGCCAATCGCTGAAAGCTCAACAACTAGAAACAAAGCCCGAGAAGGCCTTGCTCAGCAGAAACTCAACTCAAGCTCAACTCTTAAACTGGCCGCCACCGCTCTTGCGGGGACAAACAACTTTTCGCTTGCTAACAATACAATGCAGGGACCTCTCGTTGGGCTAACCAACGCTGCGCTACTCGATCAACTACACAACTCAGAGCTACGCCGACTCCTCAACGGGAACGATTTCAAAGCAAGCAAAACTCTAAAGGGCGCGAACATCACACACGTTCACGACTTGCTCAAACCCAAGGGCAACATCAACCAACTCTCTTGGAAGCAACACCCAAGGGAAACTCAACCGATTGGACCACCAATCCGTAACTAGCCGAACTTACTCAACCACCGAGGAGTAATCAACTCCCAAAACAACCGGACTAGGAACAAATCCTCGTGGCACGCGCCCTGCTCGCTCGAACCGAGCAAGCTCTTGAAACATCAAGAGAACCAAATCTTGGTCAACACCAAGCACCAACTAGCCTCCAAAACCAAACAAGCACTAGCTTGCTAGATCGCCAAATCTGCAAGCAACTCACCCAAGGAACACTACCTGGTCTAATCGAGCTCGAGAGGCTCTCCACAATTAGAGATCCTTTGATCACCCTCCACACACACACGGTCGACAACGATCTAACAAACAACCGGCCACGCGCGGGCACAACCCTCTCCAAAGATCTCAACTACATTTGGCCAACTCCAACTTGGAAACCAAGGGAACCGGAAACGCCACAGGAGGCGTCATCCTCCTACTCAAAGCAACAACCTCAACATACCTTCTCGCTCAAGGTAAGGATCCGAACAGCCTTTCTTAGCCAAAACAATCAGAAATCGCGCGCTTGCCACCATCGCTCTTGATCGGTTCCAATCAAGTCTAACCGGGCAAGGACCAACTAGCAAAACTTGCTTAACCAACGGCCAAGAACAGCACGCGGCATCCTTACACCAAAGCTAGGGCACTTGCCAAGAACTAAAGCCTTGACACCTCAAAGATCGAGCACCGGCTCCTCAACACGAACCTCTCGTGGTTTTCCAAACATAAACCACGGGAACGAGCTACGCAAAAGTGCACCCGGGTGTACACGGCTCCAACTTGATCTCTTAAGATCCAAAGCCAACAAGGGGCTCTCATTGTGGCAACTTTTGCCTCCAAACAGAGCCACAACAAACAAGGGAGCAACAAGAGTTCAAACCCACTCGGGGCCAACTCACCACGAAAAGCCACATTGGCCAACTTACTCTTACAAGCGCAAAACCACACCAAGCTAACATTCCTCAAAACAATGTGCTCACCAAACGCGCTCCGATCAGCCATCCAACTCATGGCTCTAACATCGATCAACCACGCATCCATGATGCCAACACTAACCATACTAGGGCAACTCAAAGGGTAGCCGAATCATGCTACCATCAAGCTGGCTCACAAGCTCACAACACAGCGCGAGAACTCGAACGCGCTAGCTCCTAACAACCTATAACATCCTTTACACCCAACTCGAGAGATCCCGAACAGCTCCTACTTTCCCTCGAAAACCTCAAACTTGTAGTCCTCTCGACTACCACCGAGCTAGATCTCTTAAGCAACCCAAACAGTGCAACCTCGTGAAAAGGGTACAAGACAAGCGGGGATGCTATACTGGGCAGCCATGGAACCACTCGCACTAAAAAGTGCCAACCGGCCCGAAACTAGGCCTCCTCTCAAAGCTTGGTGCCAGCACAGCACTACATCCATTACAACACGAATCAGCCTCAAACGAGCTTTATGCCCCTCTCGAGAATAGGGAAAGTCACTCTCCAAGTGACGGGGCAATGGAACTCAAAGACAGAGTCCAAACACTCGAGCAGCCTAATCTCTCTCGCATCTCGACCACCAACAGACTTTGCCACGGCCTACTCCTCGCATCCCACTCGATGCTCAACAAAAGCTCAGGCCAACTCCTCGGGTGGCAACAACTAGTTCCACACCGGGAACATCCAAAAAAAGAGTGTTCCACTCTACTAGCCCGCCGAAATCCACGATGGATAAAACCCGGCAAGCAAACTCCACACTACACCTCGCTACGAGGGTACAAGAGAACTGGCTGCAAAACAACAAAGAAGCTTGCAAGGGGGCAGAGATGTCTCTACATCCGCCTCAAGCCACTAAACACGGCAACTTGCCAATCAATCGGCGATTGGTGGAGACTCGCGCTAGTCCCCTCTCTCAAGGGACTACCACCACCAATCATGGAACCAAGAGCACGCAGAGCGGCTCACCTCGGCCTCTGAGCAGCCAGGCATCCCAACACACGGATGCTAAACTCAAACTCGCCAACCGCTTTACTACATCGGGCAAAGAGGACTTTCTAATACATCAAGCTCTCAGGCATCCACTTGCCAAACCGGGCGGCTCCATCAACGCCAACAAACTCAATCGCATAAACTCTGCTGATCAAGCCCTCCCGGGAACCTCCGGCTACGAGCTACTGGGGAAAAATGCTGAAACAAACTCACGGTGGGCTATTTATGCTCAGGACTCCTCGCCACGCGCTACAAACAATACTGGGTCTTTGCTCTCGATAGCTAAAGACACGCCATCAAATCTCACATGTTGGAGCACACTCTCTGCTCAAGGAGTCAAACTCGAGGCGAGCTTGCCTCTACCCCCTCCTCTAGGCAACTTAATCGCCGGGGCCAACTTTTGGCCTACTGGGCCTAACAACCACGGGACGCGGCCTCAACATCAACAAGTGTAAGAACCCGACCCAAAATACGGTCCTAAACCTAGGTTCTCACTCAGCATGCAAGTTAAAATACTTCATCAAGCGGTTTAGTGCTCATATTTAAAACCTTTCAAAACATTTAGAAACGGGGAATGCTTAAAACATAATCAACAGTTTTGTTTAAGAAAAAACCAACGAAGTAAAACAAGCCTCGGCAGTTTATATATAAAACATTCAAAAGCAGTTCAAACAACTTTTAATAATGTTTTCCCCTAGGACTCTGCCCATCTACATGCTGAACAAATATGCAAACAATAAAGACAGAGTGCTTGGCGGCTCCATGATCATTCAGCTCCCTCCGCTAGCCGCCCGGTGCTTGTCCCTAGTTACCGTGGAAAACCACGAGAAATAAGGGTGAGTATAAACATACTCGTAAGAATCGCCAACAGGGTACAATACGATACATCAATCATCTAGCACCCTAGTATACATGCAAACGATTACCAACACAGATCATAGCTCAACGAGCTTACAAGGCGTAAATCGGAATCCTCGGAAGTCTCCTACTTTCGCCTAATGATTGGCTCTCATAACCAATCCCAGGACATCTCCGAGGGTCTTTCTCCTCGGCCAATTGATCACTCAAAACCGATCCCAAAGATGTCCGACACCCTCGAGGTCTTTCTCCCTCGACCATATGATCGCTCAAAAGCCAATCCCAATGGGTGTCCTCAAGGGCCTCTTACCCTCGCTTATAAATCTGGACTATCGGAGAGTACCCAAGTCTGCTCGCTCAAACAGAAGGAATCGTGTACTCACGAACATTAGCCGGGGAGCTCTCGAACCGGCGACTAACGCGTGTCGCGCGCACACCGCATCTTCGCCAGAATCGCGGCGTAAATGTGGGGCCTAAGTACAAACTACGCGGGCAGCACGCATGCCTAAAGACTCGGAGCGGTGTCACCGAACACGATGAGTGCGAGGCCCTCGGCACTCATCTGTGCGGCTGTACCACCGACGACTAAGCTAAGAACCAAGCCAAGGCAGCTTGCACCGCTGGCGGTGGTTCCGCTCTAGCAGCTACAAACTAGGCTTATGCCGATGTGGTAGCTAAATCCACATCGGCCGCCGGGGAAGCAATGTACGTTATGCTTCGCTCTACTCCCGACCGGTGGGGACAAGGTACGTTATGTCCGCTCTCAGCCTCTAGATGATGACAGCCCTAACACACTAGCTAGAGTATAGAGTAAACGATTCCTGGCTAAACATACATAATCATCATCAATCATACATAACCTAGGATGATACTACGATCTTAAAGCAGGAATCTCAAGCATGCTGGAAGAACAATCCTAGCATGGCACTAACATGTACAAACAAGCAAACATGCTAGCAGGAATGCAATCACAAGCTTTCCTATCCACTAATCATGTCCATAAAAGTAAACATGCATATAAGGCACATTCAAGAAAGCATCGCAAGGTCCACACAACCACGGTAAGGAATCCTTACCTGGAAACGAGCGGAAATAACTTTCACAATCAAATAATGACCCTCGAGCTTTAAAGCGAAACCGAGCAACGTAAGCATTTTAATAAAAACAACCTAATTA
Source organism: Sicyos edulis (assembly GCA_036507275.1). NCBI lineage: Eukaryota > Viridiplantae > Streptophyta > Magnoliopsida > Cucurbitales > Cucurbitaceae > Sicyos > Sicyos edulis. The sequence continues at coordinate 33,724,737 of CM071846.1, read as the reverse complement.
AATAAACAGCGGCCAATAGCCTAGGGCCCAAAGGAAAAATGTAACGGCCCAGTTTTCTATTCCAGTTCTCGAGGTGCTTCCGGTTCAGATTCAGTGGTTCGGTTGGGCCGTTAGAGCTGTTTTGACCCTTAAGGTATTTTGGTCTTTTTGCTCCCGGGCAGGATTTGTGGATTTTCGTGGCTTCGAGGCAGCTCCCGCTTTGTTGAGGCTTGTATGTTGGTGGTCATGAGTCCCGAGATGTTTGGGGTATTCGTTTGGGAGTTCGGTTGTGATTTGGGTTTTGGGCAAAGTGATCGTTGTTTGGGTGTTTCCTTTGGGATTCGAGCCCAGGCCCTTAGAGATGATTTGGGAGTTTGTTTAAGTGAGAGTTATTGTTTGGAAAAGGTTGCTTCAGCCGGGTCTCGAAGGAGGAAGCCGGGAAATGGGATTTAAGGACTTTAAGACTTATTTAAATTTGGAAAGAAAATTGGTTAAGGATGGAAAGGAGGATAAAATCCCATTTTTCCTTTTAATTCCCTTTTTCCTTTTATTTTTCCCTTTTATTTTCCAAAATCCCCAAAATTCCTTTTTCTCTCCCTTTCTCTCTCCTCCAGCCCGAGCAGCCCCTTGGTCGCCCATGTCCAGCCCTAGCCGCACCATGCCCAGCCCTAGTCGCACCATGTCCAGCCGAGCCGCGCCCTCGCTCCAGCCGCCCTACTCGCCCATGCCCGCGCCCGCCGAGCCACCCAGCCGCCCGATCGTGATCGCCCTCGCCCTAGTCGCGCCGAGCCCAGATCTGCATCGCCTAGGCCGTCTCCGTGTCGCCCAGTCGCGCCGAGCCCAGATCGGCATCGCCCAGGCCGTCTCCGTGTCGCCCAGGTCCGTGTCGAGTCGCCCCGAGCCCCGCCGCACCGAAGTCGCCGCCTCGTAGGTCGTCGTGCCTTCCCGAGCGCCCCATGCCCGTCGCCGCCGCGCGCGCGCCCTTGCGCCGAAATCCTCTGCCAAGCCGCGCGTGTGTGTCGTCGCCAGCCGAGCTCGAGCCGCGCCGTGCGCGCGCCTTGCTCGCGCCCGGCTGCGCCCGTTCTGCGCGCGCGCGCCCGCCTGCGCCCGGTGCTGGCGCTGTGCCCAGCGCCCGGCCGCTTGCTCTCGCCCGCGCCCAACTTTGCTGTTGTGTCTTTGGTTGGCTTGAGCCTTGTGGCTTCTCGGATGGTATTTACCGAGTCTTTTCTTCGTTGGGCCCCGATTTGTTGGTTCTTTGTTTAGGGATTTATTTGGGCTGTTTTATGTATTTGATTTGGGTTGCTTTATTTTATGTTTAGGTTGTTTGGGTTCGATTAGAGGCTCGAGGTTGCTTGGTTGATTTGTGATTATTTTTCGCTTGTCCCGGTAAGGATTTCTTACCGTGGTTGTGTGGACCTGCGATATATCTCGATTGTGCCTTGTATGTTTCTTTGATTGTTATGAGCATGATAGAGATAGGCAGCTTTGTTTGATCTCTTGCTAGCATGTTTGTTGATTTTACATGTTAGTGCCATGCTAGGTTTGTTCTTCCAAAGCATGCTTGTGATTCTGTTTAAGTTGTAGTATCATGCTAGGTAAACGTGATTGATGTCGGTCATTGCTTGCTAGCCAGAATCATTGATTTACTCGGTATTCTTAGATAGCGTAGTAGGGTTTGTCATCATCCGCAGGTCGAGAGCGGACATAACGTACTTTGTCCCCACCGGTCGGGAGTAGAGCGAAGCATAACGTACATTGCTTCCCCCCGGCAGCCGATGTGGATGTAGCTACCACATCGGCATAAGCCTAGTTTGTAGCCTGCTAGAGCGGAACCCTGCCAACGGTGCAAGCCTGCCTTGGCCGGTTCTTAGCTTCAGGTCGGTGGTACAGGCTGCACAGATGAGTGCCGAGGGCCTCGACACTCGTGTTCGGTGACACCGCTTCCGAGTCTTTAGGCATGCGTACCGACCCGCGTAGTTTGCCCTTAGGCCCCGCATTTACGCGGTTGCAGATGAGCATGCGGTGTGCGCAAGACAGCGTTAGTCGCCGGTTCGGAGAGCTCCCCCGGGCTAATGTTCGTGAGTACACCAGTTCCTTCCAGTTTAGAGCCAGACTGCGGGTACTCTCCCGATAGTCCAGATTTTTAGCGAGGGTAAGAGGCCCTTGAGGACACCCATTGGGATTGGCTTTTGAGCTGGTCATATGGTCGAGGGAGAAAGACCCTCGAGGGTGTCGGGCATCTTTGGGATCGGTTTTTGAGCTGATCAATTGGCCGAGGGAGAAAGACCCTCGGAGATGTCCCGGGATTGGTTATGAGAACCAATCATTAGGCCGGAAGTAGGAGACTTCCGATGATTCCGGAAGTAAGAGACTTAGATGTTTCAGATCTTGTTTTATGAGCTCGTTGAGTTATGATCTGTGTTGATAGCTGTTTGCTTGCATGTTGAGGTGCTAGATGACTGATGTATCGTATTGTACCCCGGTTGGGGATTCTTACTGAGTATGTTTATACTCACCCTTATTTATCTTTCAGGTAACTTGGGACAACACCAGGAGGGCTAGCGGAGGGAGCTGATTGATCATGGGGAACCGCCGGCACTCTGTGTTTTATTATTGCATTGTTTATTCAGCATGTAGATGGACAGGAGTCCTAGGGGAACATTGTTTAAAACGTTGCTTAAATTGTATTGTACATTTTATTAAACACTGGCCAGGTTGTGTTACTTTGTTGGATTGTTTTAAATGAAAATTGTTGGTTATGTTTTAAGGGCTCCCCCTTCTCATATGTTTTGAAAGGTTTTTAAATATGAGCTCTAAACCGCTTGTTATCATATTTAATTTGCATGCTGAGTGAGAACCCAGGTTTAGGACCATGTTTTGGGTTGGGTTCTTACAAAAAAGTCTCGGGAATTACCGACCGAGAAGACACAAGGCCACGCCCCAACCCGCACGGCAAGCGGTGTCTGTCGCCGCCAGCGACAAGCAGTGGCGCGCTGGCGCGCTGGCGCTGCATCAGGGCGCTGGGCGCCGCTGGCGCTCATCGGCGCTGCTGGATTGGCTGGCGCGCGCAGCAGGAAGGGCGCTGGCGCTGGGTTGCGGCTTGACTCGCGACAGGAGAGAGCGCGCGTGGGCGGGCGGACGCGGACGAGCGGCACGGCACGCAGACGCTGGCTTGCCGCAGCAGCGAACACGCGCTTTCTGGCGCGCGCGCGCGGCGGGCGGTAGCGGCGAAGCGGAGCGGCGCGCGCGCGCTCGGGCGGTCTCAGTGCGGAACGACGCGACGCGCTGGCTGGGCGAGGCAAAGGCGATCTTGGGCGCGCGCTGGGCATTGGCGGCGTGGCGTCTGGGAGCGCTGGGTGAGTGGTCGCTGGGCGACACAGGGTTGGTGCGATCCGGGCATGGTGGGGCGGTGCAGGCTGGTGAGGCTGGCTCGACAGGGATGAGCAGGCTGGTGCGATCTGGGCATGGCGGCTGGGCTTAGCGGCTAGGGTTTGGGTTCTTGGTGAGGTCGGCTAGGAGAGAGAGAGAGAGAGAGAGAGAATCTTGCCAAAACAAGGGGAAGAGGGATTTTCTTGATTTTTCCTTCCTTTTCCTAATTTAAAAGGCCTAAAATCCCTTCCCAAAGCATCCACTTTCAAAACCCGGCCCAAGCAAACTTACTTAAAAGTAAAACTCTCATTTCCTACAAACTCTCAAAGACCATTTAGGGCAAGGGCTCAAATCCCAATGGAAGCACCAAAAATTATAAATAATTTTGCCATTTTCTAAAACACCTCCAAACTTCCAAACAACTCGCCCAAACCTCTCGGGTCTTGCAACCAACAACCATTAAGCTTCGACAAAGGCAGGAATGGCCCTGAAATCTTGAAAATCCTCAAAACCCTGACCGGGGGCAAAAAGACCAAAATACCCTTAAAGGTTAAAAAGCTCTAACGGCCCAACCGAACATCAGCATAATGTCCCGAAAACTCCTGGGAACCGAAATAGAAAACTGGGCCGTTACAATACTCCCTCCTTTTAAGACTTTCGCCCTCGAAAGTCCTAAGACGAAACAACTCTATGAAACTCCACTGATTCTTAACCAACCAAGCTCTTGATTAAGATAACACAAATCTTTCTTTGAAACTGAACCCTCTTGGTTTCCCAAAGTCTCCAAGCCCAACAGACACCGAGTCTGCCACGAACTTTCTCAACCAAAACTGAACTAACACTGAGCTTCGAAGAAAACATGCGATAACTAGTCGGTGAGCCACATCCTCTGACTCGCACCAGTTCTCAAACGGTCTTACAACTCTAGGGCTCACTTATCCATGCTAATCCAACTCGGAATGCCTCTCTACGGTGCTACTCTCAGCAAACTCGTGGACGGGTCACAAGCTCTAAAACTCAACGCCACGCTCCGGCAGAACTTCTACGAATGCTCTCATACATGTTATCAAACAGCCTCGACCCTTCACCATGCTGACCAAACAACTGAACCTCCCAGGTTTAAGAAACTAAACGGCCTAGGTGAACATCACCAGACAGGAAAACAAACAACATTCCTCTCACGGAAGCCTCGAGCAGCAAGGAATATAACATTACGTGGCTACTAGCAACACGATAGCTGGAGGATCGAAACTCAAGGGCTTTACCACCCAATGCCACGGCACCTCTGTGCCAACTCACTCAACTGTGGCTCAGCTAAAATGCCAACTGCGAATGCACAACGACTAAAAGAAAAGTCCGAGAAAGGCTTGCTTAGCAAAAACTCAAACCAAGCTCATAACGAGCAAAGCTCGCCTCCAAGCTGCCACTCAACTCTTAAGCCCATCTGGCTGCTCCAAGGACTTCCTCCTTATAGCTTAGACCTAACTCTTCTTCCAATCCAGAAACTCCACCCACTAAACATCGCGAGGAATAAGGATAGCGACGACCACAAGCTTGCGGATCCTGAACCACACGAGTCGGCAAGACTACCTCAAAAGTTAAAACTCGAGGCCGGCATCCACGGTACAACTCAACTACCAAAGAACTAAGGGGGGTCTACAAGCTCCAAAGATCCAACAACCTTCCGCCAACAACTCAAGCCTCGAACCGATGGCCTTCGCCTCGCGGAACAAACAACTTTCCGCTTGCTATCAAACAGACGCAGGGACACTCTCGCTAGGGTGGATCATTGCGCTACTACGATCAACTACACAACTCGGGAGCTGTTTCGACTCCTCCTCACAGAACGATTTCCTAGCAAGCGGACTTAGAAGGACAATGAATTACACACATGCTCGCTGTCTTGCTCAAACTCAACTGTAGCAACCACCAACTCTCTCAGAAGAAACATCCAAGGATTCCTCAATCGCTTGAACCACCAACTAAGCACTAGCGGTACTACTCAACCGCTGAGGGGGTGGCCAACTCCCAAAACTACCTGACTAGGAACAAGTCCTCAGGCGACGCCAGCTTGGTCGAACCAAGCTAGCCCTAGATAACAGCAAAGGAACCAAACCTTGGCCAACGCCAAGCACCACCTTGCAAAGAATTCTAAAAAAAACCAACGCGGAGGCTACTAAGAACAACTCTAGCTTGTCAACCGCCTACAAGCATCCAGCAACTCAACCGAGGAACACTGCCTGGGTCTGACTGAGCTCTGGCGAGGCTCTCCTCAAATTAGGGTTCCTCCGATCTCCCTCCGACACACACTGTCGTCAAACGGTCTAACTGACAACTGGCTACACGAGCACATCTCCCTACAACATCTCAACTGTGCTGGCCAAAAGTTCTTCCTTGCCACATCTGTAGCAAGCACGGGCGATGCTCCACACAATCCGAAAAGCACCTTACCACACTTGATGCAATGAGCCGACACGCCTCGCCCCGCCTGCTGGCGATCACGAGCTCTAACTGCGATCGGTCTTGATCGCGACCCCTAGACTGGCCCTGTCGGCAAGTCTGCTATCCACCTGAGCGGGAACAACTGGAAGACCCAAACTTCCTCTTGCTCAAAGCATCAGCCACATTGTAGCTTCTATCCATGGTAAGGATCCGAACAACTCTCTTAGCCATGGCGGCCAGAAACTACGCGATTATGCTACCATCGCCCTTGTTCAGTTTCAACTGAACTCCAACCGTCGACCAACAAGAAATGCCTCTACCCAGGCCAAGGGCCAACTAGCATAACTTTCCTACGCAACAACCCAGCTACACAAGACGGTGAGCCTCTCAACCCAAGTTAGGGCACTTGCCAAGAACTAAAGTCCTAACTCCTCAAGATCGAGCACTTTGGTTTCACAACCCGAAACCCCTCGTGGTTCATGAAAAATACACCACGGAACGAGCTACACAAAAGTACATTGGCGTGTACAGCTCCAACTTGGTTCCTTAAGATCCAAACCAACAAGTATTCTCACACAAGGCAACATTTGCCTCCCAATAGAGCCACTTCTAGCAAAGGAGCAACAAGAGTTCAACCCACTCAGGGTCAACTCACCACGGAATGCCACATTGGTCGACTCACTCTTACTAGAGCTTAACTACACCAATCTGACATACCTCATACCAATGTGCACACTAAATGCTCCACTCAACCATCCAACTCATGGCTCTAACATGGATCAACCACGCATCATCGATGCCAACCCTACTCATATTAGGGTAACTCCAAGGGTAGTCGAAACACACTACCAACAAGTGGCTCACAAGCTCACACACAAGCGAGAACTCAGACGCGCTAGCCCTCACCAACCTACAACATCCTTTGTACCCAACTCTCGGTGACCGTGGAAAGCTCCTACTTATCCCTCGAACGACCTCAAATTTGTAGTTCTCTGACTACCACCGAGCTAGATCTCTTAAGCAATCCAAACAGATGCAACTTCAGAAAAACGGGTACAAGGCTAGTGGGGATGCTAAACTTCGGGCGGGTCCTGGAACCACCTGCACAGAAAGTGCCAACTGGCCTGAATCTAGGCCTCCTCTCAAAGCTTGGTGCCAACGGGCACTACTTCCTTTACAACACAAACATCCCTTTACGGGCTTTAAGCCACTCTGAGGGTAGGGAAGGTCACACTCCAGGTGACAGGGCAATGGCACTCAACACAAGAGTCTCAACAATCGAGTAGACTACTCTCGACATCACGCCCAATGAGACAAGCCAAGGCCCACTCCCGCATCCCACTCGATGCTCAACGAATACTCAGGCCAACCCTCGGGTGGCAGCACCTAGCTCCACACCTGGAACATGCTAACAGAGGGTGCTTCTCTCTAATAGCCAGCTGAAAACCACGGACGGATTAAGTCCTGACAAGCAACCTCCACACTAACCCCTGGCTACGAGGGTACTAAAAGAACTGGCTGCAAAACGACTGCAGGCTTGCAGGAGGACAGATGTCTCTACATCTTCCTCAAGAGCTACTAACTTGGCAGCTTGCCAATCGACCGGGTGGCTGGTGGAGACTCTGCTGGTCCGCCTCTCACAGGGGACTTCCACCACCACACTATACCTGCATCAAACAACACAAGAACGGCACGCACAACCTCAGAACATCAGGTCATCGGCCCTCGAACAACGAGTCATCCCAACACTTGGATGATACACTCGATCCTGGCCAACCACCTTGCTACTAGCAGTAGGTCTCAAAACATCCAGCTCTATAGGCTTCCACTTGCCAAACTCGGCGGCTCGATCAACGCCCACTATCTTATCAGCATAAACCTGCTGATCAAGCCCTCCAGGAACCTCAGGGCTCACTGGAACTACAAGGAGGGGTGTCTCCTAAATAAACTCTACCATTTGGGCTATCTATGCCCAAGACTCCTCACTACGCGCTACAAAGCGCGCTTTGGGTCTCCGCTCTCTGTTAGCTAAAAGACACGCCATCAACTCCTCATGGTGGAGCACACTCGCTCAAGGAGTCTCACTCGAGGCGTGCTAGCCTCTACCCCCTCCTCTAGGCAACTCAACCGCCGGGGCCAACTCGCCACGGGCTAAACAACCCCGGACGCGACCTCAACATCCATACAAACGGTCCAACTCCTCGGTCGGACATGCCAAGCGCCCTGCTCCTCGAGTGCGATCCACGCACTAGCGATCTGCACGAGCACCTCCACCCTCTCACTAGGGGAGAACCACAACCGGGCCACAAATGGCCTCACGGAGTCTAAGCTCTACCTCCCTGCGGGTGCGACCGACACACCTGGCGATCTGCACAAAGCATAAAACCTAGCCCACGCTGGGCTCTCACCGCCAAACAAGGGTAACACATGTATACTAGATGCGGTATTGTAAAATAAAACCCTTAGCTTAATGAACTCGGACAAACTGACGGCCGCGAGTACGATGATCATGGGGCAACAACTCGCAAAGCGAGTTAGTCTACAGAATCTATGACTCGTGCTCACGATACCAAGCTGTAAGAACCCGACCCAAAATACGGTCCTAAATCTAGGTTCTCACTCGGCATGCAAGTTAAAATACTTCATCAAGCGGTTTAGTGCTCATATTTAAAACCTTTCAAAACATTTAGAAACGGGAATGCTTAAAACATAATCAACAGATTTTGTTTAAGAAAAACCAACGAAGTAAAACAAGCTCGGCGATTTATATATAAAACATTCAAAAGCAGTTCAAACAACTTTTAATAATGTTTTCCCCTAGGACTCTGTCCATCTACATCTTTGAACAAATATGCAAACAATAAAGACAGAGTGCGGCGGCTCCCATGATCATTCGGCTCCCTCCGCTAGCCGCCGTCCGGTCTTGTCCCTAGTTACTGGTGGAAAACCATAGAAATAAGGGTGAGTATAAACATACTCAGTAAGAATCCCAACCAGGGTACAATACGATACATCAATCATCTAGCACCCTAGTATACATGCAACGATTACCAACATGGATCATAGCTCAACGAGCTTACAAGGCGTAAACAGAATCCTCGGAATTCTCCTACTTCCAGCCTAATGATTGGCTCTCATAACCAATCCCGAGGACATCTCAGGGTCTTTCTCCTCGGCCAATTGATCGGCTCAAAACCGATCCCAAAGATGTCCGACACCCTCGAGGGTCTTTCTCCTCGACCATATGATCACTCAAAAGCCAATCCCAATGGGTGTCCTCAAGGGCCTCTTACCCTCGCTTATAACTGGACTATCGGGAGAGTACCCGAAGTCCGGCTCTAAACAGGAAGGCGGTGTACTCACGAACATTAGCCCGGGAGCTCTCCGAGCCGGCGACTAACGCGTGCAGGGCGCGCACACCGCATGCTCGCAACCGGCGTAAATGTGGGGGCCTGGTAGTACAAACTACGCGGGCGGTGCACGCATGCCTAAAGTCTCGGAGGCGGTGTCACCGAACACAGATAGTGCGAGGCCCTCGGCACTCATCTGTGCGGCACTGCACCACACCACCGAAGCTAAGAACCGGCCAAGGCGAGGCTTGCACCTTTGGCGGGGTTCCGCTATAGCGAGCTACAAACTAGGCTTATGCCGATGTGGTAGCTAAATCCACATCGGTTTGCCGGGGAAGCAATGTACGTTATGCTTCGCTCTACTCCCGACCGGTGGGGACAAGGTACGTTATGTCCGCTCTCAGCCTCTAGATGATGACAGCCCTAACACACTAGCTAGAGTATAGAGTAAACGATTCCTGGCTAAACATACATAATCATCATCAATCATACGTAACCTAGCATGATACTACGATCTTAAAGCAGGAATCTCAAGCATGCTGGAAGAACAATCCTAGCATGGCACTAACATGTACAAACAAGCAAACATGCTAGCAGGAATGCAATCACAAGCTGTCCTATCCACTAATCATGTCCATAAAAGTAAACATGCATATAAGGCACATTCAAGAAAGCATCGCAAGGTCCACACAACCACGGTAAGGAATCCTTACCTGGAAACGAGCGGAAATAACTTTCACAATCAAATAATGACCCTCGAGCTTTAAAGCGAAACCGAGCAACCTAAGCATTTTAATAAAAACAACCTAATTAAATAAACAGCGGCCAATAGCCTAGGGCCCAAAGGAAAAAGTCTCGGGAATTACCGACCGAGAAGACACAAGGCCACGCCCCAACCCGCACGGCAAGGCAGGCTGTCCGTCAGCAAGGACAAGCAGGGCGCGCTGGCGCTGGCGCAGATCTTGGCGCTGCATCGGGCGCTGGCGCTGGCTGGGCGCTATCGCTTATTCTTTGGCGCTTGCTGGCGCGTTGTAGGAAGGGCGCTGGCGCTGGCGCTGCTTGCGCGCGATCGCGACAGTGAGGCGGTGCGCGCCTTGTGCGGCGACGCGACGAAGCAGCGGCACGCACGCAGACGCGGCCGCCGCAGCAGCGAACACGCTGGGTTGGGGCGCGCGCGAGGCGAGGCGGCTGGCGGCAACGAAGCGGAGCGCGCGGCGCGTCTGGGTGGTCGTGCAGAACTTGGGCTGGCGCTGGTCTGGCTGGGCGAGCGCAAGGCGATCGGGCGCGCTGGGCATGGGCGGCTCAGGGCGTCCGGGGCGCGCTGGGTGAGTGGTCGCTTGGGCGACACAGGGTTGGTGCGATCTGGGCATGGCTGGGGCGGTCTGGTGGTGCGGTGGCTCGACAGGATGAGCAGGTGGTGCGGGTGGCTCGACGAGGATGAGCAGCTGGTGCGATCTGGGCATGACTACTGGGCTTAGCGGCTAGGGTTTGGGTTCTTGGTGAGGTCGGCTAGGAGAGAGAGAGAGAGAGAGAGAGAATCTTGCCAAAACAAGGGGAAGAGGGATTTTCTTGATTTTTCCTTCATTTTCCTAATTTAAAAGGCCTAAAATCCCTTCCCAAAGCATCCACTTTCAAAACCCGGCCCAAGCAAACTTACTTAAAAGTAAAACTCTCATTTCCTACAAACTCTCAAAGACCATTTAGGGCAAGGGCTCAAATCCCAATGGAAGCACCAAAAATTATAAATAATTTTGCCATTTTCTAAAACACCTCCAAACTTCCAAACAACTCTCCCAAACCTCTCGGGTCTTGCAACCAACAACCATTAAGCTTCGACAAAGGCAGGAATGGCCCTGAAATCTTGAAAATCCTCAAAACCCTGACCGGGGGCAAAAAGACCAAAATACCCTTAAAGGTTAAAAAGCTCTAACGGCCCAACCGAACATCCGCATAATGTCCCGAAAACTCCTGGGAACCGAAATAGAAAACTGGGCCGTTACAACAAGATCAGTCCAACTCCTCGGTCAGACATGCCAAGCGTCCTGCTCCTCTGAGTGCGATCAACACGCTGGTGATCTGCACAAGGCACCTCCACCCTCTCACTGGGGAGAAACCAACAAGCCCCGGGCCACAAATGGCCTATGGGAGTCTAATCTCTGCCTCCTCTCGAGTGCGATCGACACTTTGGCGATCTGCACAAAGCACCTCCACCCTCTCACTGGGGAGAAACCAACAACTGGGCCACAAATGGCCTGGGAGTCTAATCTCGCCTCCCTCTCGAGTGCGATCGACACCTGGCGATCTGCACAAAGCATAAATCTTTGGCCCACACTGGGGCTCTCACACGCTCAACAAATGCTGCCAGACTGCGAGAAGTTGGCATGATGGCTCTCTAAGCCCAAACCAACAACGAGTCGAACTCGCTGCGTCTCGCTCCACAACTCTACACATGCATAAAAGCTAGAAGAAAAGTATTGTAAATTCTTACCCCTTAACTTAATTGAACTCGGACAAACCAAGCGGCCGTGGAGTCTGCCGATGATCATGGGAACAACAACCTACAAAGCGAGTTAGTCTACAGAATCTATGACTACGTGCTCGATACCAAGCTGTAAGAACCCGACCCAAAACATGGTCCTAAACACAGGATCTTACTCGGCATGCAAGTTAAATATGATAACAAGCGGTTTAGAGCTTATATTTAAAAACCTTTCAAAACATATGAGAAGGGGGAGCCTTAAAACATAACCAGCAATTTTCATTTTAAACAATCCAACAAAGTAAAACAACTTCGGCGAGTGTTTAATAAAATGTACAATACAATTTAAGCAACGTTTTAAACAATGTTCCCCTAGGACTCTGTCCATCTACATCTTTGAATAAACAATGCAATAATAAAAAGGCAGTGTGGCGGTTCCCCATGATCAATCGGCTCCTCCGCTAGCCCTCCCGGTGTTGTCCCAAGTTACCCGAAAGATAAATAAGGGTGAGTATAAACATACTCAGTAAGAATCCCCAACCGGGGTACAATACGATACATCAGTCATCTAGCACCTCAACATGCAAGCAAACAACTATCAACACAGATCATAACTCAACGAGCTCATAAAACAAGATCTGGAAACATCGGAAGTCTCTTACTTAGGAATCATCCAAGTCTCCTACTTAGGCCTAATGATTGGTTCTCATAACCAATCCGGGACATCTCCGAGGGTCTTTCTCCTCGGCCAATTGATCGGCTCAAAAACCGATCCCAAAGATGTCCGACACCCTCGAGGGTCTTTCTCCTCGACCAATTGATTAGCTCAAAAGCCAATCCCAATGGGTGTCCTCAAGGGCCTCTTACCCTCGCTAACAATGCGGACTATCGGAGAGTACCCGTAGTCCGGCTCTAACTGGAAAGGCTGGTGTACTCACGAACATTAGCCCGGGGGAGCTCTCCGAACCGGCGACTAACGCGTGTGCGCGCACACCGCATGCTCATCTGCAACCGGCGTAAATGCGGGGGCCTAAGGGCAAACTACGCGGGTCAGGTACGCATGCCTAAAGACTCGGAAGCGGTGTCACCGAACACGATGAGTGCGAGGCCCTCGGCACTCATCTGTGCGCTGTGTACCACCGACACTGAAGCTAAGAACCGGCCAAAGCAGCTTGCACCGTTGGCGTGGTTCCGCTCTAGCGAGCTACAAACTAGGCTTATGCCGATGTGGTAGCTACATCCACATCGTCGCTTGGGGAAGCAATGTACGTTATGCTTCGCTCTACTCCCGACCGGTGGGGACAAAGCACGTTATGTCCGCTCTCGGCCTCGGATGATGACAAACCCTACTACGCTAAGAATACTGAGAATAAAACAATGATTCCCGGCTAGCAAGCAATGACCGACATCAATCACGTTTACCTAGCATGATACTACAACTTAAGCGGGAATCACAAGCATCTTTGGAAGAACAAACCTAGCATGGCACTAACATGTAAAATCAACAATCATGCTAGCAAGAGATCAAACAAAGTCGCCTATCACTATCATGCTCATAACAATCGGCAAACATACAAGGCACAATCGAGACATATCGCAGGGGTCCACACAACCACGGTAAGAAATCCTTACAGGACAAGCGAGAAAATAATCACAAATCAACCAAGCAATCCTCGAGCCTCTAATCGAACCCAAACAACCTAAACATAAAATAAAGCAAGCCCAAATCAAATACATAAAACAGCCCAAATAAATCCCTAAGCAAGACCAACAAATCGGGGCCCAACGAAGAAAAGACTAGGAAATACCATCCGAGAAGCCACAAGGCTCAAGCAACCAAAGACACAACAACAGCGGTGGGTGGCGCTGGGCACAGCGCTGGGCACCGGGCGCAGGCGTGGGCGCGCGGCGCGCGCGCCTTGGTATGGCTGGGCGAGGCAAGGGCGACGGGCGCGGGCTCGAGCTCTACTGGCGGCGACGACACACGACGCGGCTTGGCAGAGGCGGCGCACGGCGCGCTAGGCGCGGCGACGCGACGCGACAGGCTCGGGGCGCTCGGGAAGGCACGACGACCTACTGTGGAAGCGGCTTCGGTGCGGCGAGGGCTCGGCGACTCGACACGGACACAGGCGACACGGAGGCGGCACGGCGATGCCGATCTGGGCTCGGCCCGACCAAGGCGACACGGAGATGGCCTGGGCGATGCAGATCTAGACTCGGCGCGACCAAGGCGACACGAAGATGGCCTAGGCGATGCAGATCTGGGCTCGGCGCGACTAGGGCGAGGGCGATGCGATCGGGCGCTGGGGTGGCTCGACACGGCGCGGCATGGGTGAGCTGGGCGGCCTGGAGCGAGGGCGCGGCTAGGGCTGGACATGGGCGACCAAGGGGCTGCTCGGGCTGGAGGAGAGAGAAAAGGGAGAGAAAAAGGAAATTTGGGGATTTTGGAAAATAAAAGGGAAAATAAAAGGAAAAAGGGAATTAAAAGGAAAAATGGGATTTTATCCTCCTTTCCATCCTTAACCAATTTTCTTTCCAAATTTAAATAAGTCTTAAAGTCCTTAAATCCCATTTCCCGGCTTCCTCCTTCGAGACCCGGCTGAAGCAACCTTTCCAAACAATAACTCTCACTTAAACAAACTCCCAAATCATCTCTAAGGGCCTGGGCTCGAATCCCAAAGGAAACACCCAAACAACGATCACTTTGCCCAAAACCCAAATCACAACCGAACTCCCAAACGAATACCCCAAACATCTCGGGACTCGCAGACACCAACATACAAGCCTCAACAAAGGCAGGAGCTACCTCGAAGCCCTGAAAAACCACAAATCCTGCCCGGGGAGCAAAAAGACCAAAATACCCCTAAGGGTCAAAACAGCTCTAACGGCCCAACCGAACCACTGAATCTGAACCGAAAGCACCTCGAGAACTGGAATAGAAAACTGGGCCGTTACAATAGGGGAGGTGGAAACCCATAGGGGAATCCCACATCGGTTGGAAAGGGGAACGAAGCACTCCTTATAAAGGGTGTGGACACGTTTCCCTAGCAAGACGCGTTTTCCCATGGGGGGGAGAAACAAATCCGTGAGGCCAGTGGGCCAAAGCGGACAATATCTTGGCTAGCGATGGGTTGGGCCGTTACACACTCAGCCCAGGTGCGCCCAGACGCACCGCGCCGTTCCGCACCAGGCCGCCCAGACGCGTCGCCCCCGCGCTGTCCTCGCAGACCCGACGTCTCGCCCGCGCGCCCGACCCAGCGTGTTCGCTTGTCTGCGACAGCCCGCGTCTGCACGTCCCCTGCCTCGCTAGCGCCAGCGTCAGCGCCCAGCTCCCTGCTTGTCCTTGCTGACGGACAGCCGACCCTGCCGTGCGGGTTGGGGCGTGACCTTGTGTCTTCTCGGTCGGTAATTCCCGAGTCTTTTCTCCTTTGGGCACTAGGCTGTTGGCTGCTGTTTATCTATTTAGGATGTTTTTATTGTATGCCTAGGTTGCTCGGGTTCGCTTTAAAGCTCGAGGGTCATTATTTGATTGTGAAAGTTATTTCTACCCGTTTCCAGGTAAGGATTTCTTACCGTGGTTGTGTGGACCCTGCGATGCTTTCTTGATTGTGCCTTATATGCATGTTTACTTGTATGAACATGATTAGAGGATAGGACAGCCTGTGATTGCACTCTTGCTAGCATGTTTGCCTGTTTGTACATGTTAGTGCCATGCTAGGATTGTTCTTCCAGCATGCTTGAGATTCCTGCTTTAAGTTCGTAGTATCATGCTAGGTTATGTGTGAATGATGATGATATGTATGTCTAGCCAGGAATCAGTTATTTTGTACTTTTAGCTAGTATAGAAGAGTTTGTCATCATCCAAAGGTTGAGAGCGGACATAACGTACTTTGTCCCCACCGGTCGGGAGTAGAGCGAAGCATAACGTACATTGCTTCCGCCCGGCAGCCGATGTGGATTTAGCTACCACATCGGCATAAGCCTAGTTTGTAGCCTGCTAGAGCGGGACCCTGCCAACGGTGCAAGCCTGCCTTGGCCGGTTCTTAGCTTCAGGTCGGTGGTACAGGCTGCGCAGATGAGTGCCGAGGGCCTCGCACTACTGTGTTCAGTGACACCGTTTCCGAGTCTTTAGGCATGCGTGCACGGCTGCGTGAGTTTGTACTTAGGCCCCCACATTTACACCGGTTGCGGCATGCATGGTGTGTGCGCTCACGCGCGTTAGTCGCCGGTTCGAGAGCTCCCGGGCTAATGTTCCCGAGTACACGGTTCCTTTCGGTTTAGAGCCGGACTTGGTCTCTCGATAGTCCAGATTTGTGAGCGAGGGTAAGAGGCCCTTGAGAACACCCATTGGGATTGGCTTTTGAGCTGATCATATGGTCGAGGGACAAAGACCCTCGAGGGTGTCGGACATCTTTGGGATCGGTTTTTGAGCTGATCAATTGGCCGAGGGAGAAAGACCCTAGGAGATGTCCCGAGATTGGTTATGAGAGCCAATCATTAGGCCGGAAGTAGGAGACTTCCGAGGATTCCAGATTCTGCCTCGTAAGCTCGTTGAGCTATGATCTGTGTTGGTAACTGTTTGCATGTATACTAGGGTGCCAGATGATTGATGTACCGTATTGTACCCCGGTTGGGGATTCTTACTGAGTATGTTTATACTCACCCTTATTTCTGTGGTTTTCCACCAGGTAACTTGGGACAGCACCGGGACGGCTAGCGGAGGGAGCTGATTGATCATGGGAGCCGCCGGCACTCTGTCTTTTATTGTTTGCATAATTTGTTCAGCATGTAGACGGACAGGAGTCCTAGGGGGGATGTTTTTAATAGTTGTTTAAATTGTATTGCATGATTTCATTAATACTGGCCAGGCTTGTTTTACTTTGTTGGTTTGCTTAAATGAAGGTTGTTGTTTATGTTTTAAGTGTCCCCACTTTTAAATGTTTTGAGAGGTTTTAAATATGAAGCACTAAACTGCTTGATGAAGTATTTTAACTTGCATGCTGAGTGAGAACCTAGGTTTAGGACCGCATTTTGGGTCGGGTTCTTACAACACTTTACTTTAATCCTCACATAAACCTCGGATGCCATCTCAGGGTCTTACTCCAGAAAACTACAACGCTTTACGATCCTATACGAGAAACTAGTCTCGGCCTCAGCCTTCCTACTGTCGATACGAAAGGTGCACTGAACACAAGATCCCGAGGAGCTCTCCAGTTAGCGCTGTAATGAGCGTGTGCGCGCACCGCATGCTGCTGCAAACCAGGGGGGTGCCGAGTCAAAGGCAAGCTGCCCTGGTCCAGTACTCATGCATAACTAATCTCTGGATTGGTGTCACTGAACATAGGGGTGTGAGACCGGAACACGTAAACTATGTCAGCCTGTACCACCGCACCTGAGGCTAAGGAACCGGTCTTGGTAGGCTTACACCAGGAAACGGTCCTTGCCCTATCAGGTGGCAATCAAGGGCTACGACCGACACGCTGAGGACGTTCCGATTGCCCGGGACAAGGCAATGTCTCATCATCATCCCGACCGTTGGGGCATTTAACAGTCTGCCACCCTCACCCAAGATTGCAAAGGGCTGCCGTTAGGGTTAGCTAAACCCTAACGACGGATCAGGGATGGAGTACTACCTCGTACGTCCCTGCCACGGATGCAAGTTACGTTATGCATCCTCGCTCGGATGATGCTACCTATCATAATTCTAACTATAACAAATACAACAAACAATCCAATACGTGCTCAGCAGAGACATGAACCTAGCAAGATACTACGAAGCAAGAACAGATAGAGCATGCCAGAACAAAACAACCTAGCATGGAACTAACATGAGAAACAACACGAGAATCATGCCAGTCAGAATTCAGAACAGAGCACCTATCACTAAACATGCTGATAAACATAAACAAGCACACAAACAGCAATCACAGAATATATCGCAGGGCCCACACAACTCCGGTAAGAAATCCTTACTTTGGTCGGAAGGCAACTACACACAAGGATCCTATGCTGTGATCGATCGCGAGCTAGCTAATGAGAACCTAACAAGCACAACAATTATCACAATCTATAGACCTAAATATAATAAAACAAATAGGGCTCGGCTAGGGAGCAACTCACACGGCACAGCTGACACGTGGACGAGCAGGTTGCACCAGAGCTGGCGCTGCGGGAGGGTAGGTGCGGCAGGGCTGCACGCGCAGACATGGGCGCTGGGCTACGCGGCGGAGCGTGCAGGCACGGTGCTGGGGTGCGGAGCTGCGTAGGGACGAGCGTTGGGGCCCGAGAGTGCTGATGCGGACTAGCGACAGGCGTGCGGGCGCACTAGCATGAATGAGCGACTGGGCGTGCGGTAGCGTTGGCGCGGACGAGCGACGGGGCGTGCGGGTGCGCTGGCGCAGATGAGCGACGGGGCGTACGGACGCCCTGGCGCGGACGAGCGACGGGGAGTGCGGGCGTCATTGAAATTTCTTTGGGCGAAATGCTGTGGTCGCGGGCGACGACGACGCACGGCTGGCTGGCTGGCCATTTCTTGGCTGACAGGCGTCTGGCCGCTCGGTGGTGCTCTCCTCTCGGCTGGCTGCACAAAACAACAAAACTCAGCCTCTCCCTCTTCTCGGCCAACATGAACACACCCAAAACGAAGAAGAAGACGGGAACGAGAACTCTTACCCGGGATGACGAATGATCGAAGGAGCTGCTTGGGGAGATGAAGCTCGGCTAGAAGCTTGGGAGAGAGGGCATGGGCGGCTAAGGTGTTTGGGGAAACAAAAATGAGCAAAACCTATTTTCCTCTTCATTTAACCAAATACACCAAATCCCAAAGACCCATAGCTAACCAAGACATACCGCGGAAAGAGAAACAAGAGCACCCAATGGCTCAACTGGCACGCTACTCAAGTGACTTCCCGGAGACCCGTGTTCGAATCCCTATTACATTTTTAATTCTCTAATTTACTTTTGCATCTCACCATGACCAAACACATCCACAAAGCATCAAAACACTACAAAAGACCATCCAATAATTTTAACAGCTGAAAAAGACAGAAACGGCCCAACCAAATTACTAAAATACCCCTAGGGCATACCTGGAAGACCGGGATGAAAACCTGGGCCGTTACAATATTCCCTCCTTTTTATGACCTTCGTCCCCGAAAGTCCTTGAGACTGAAACAGCTCAGGATAATGCAATCTCATCTCGACCTCTCGCTCCCAAGAGGCTTCCTCTGAACTCCGACTCCTCCACTGAAACTTTACTAAACAGATCTCACGACTACGCAACGTCTTCGTCTCAAAGGCAAAAATCCTCTCAGGCTTCACTTCGAAGCTCAAATCCTCATTCAGCTGCAAAAGGCTCAAAGTCCACAACGTGCGATGGGTCCGGCACGTACTGCCTCAACATCGATACATAAAACGCACTATGCACAGTTGACAACAACGGAGGAAAGGCTAACCAATATGCAACTCTGCTAATCCCCTCAAGAATCCCAAACAGACCAACAAACGGGGACCCAACTTCCCTCGCTTACCAAACCTCAACACACCTCGCATCGGTGCAACCTTAAAACGTACTGTCCAACCTCAAACTCTAAATCTCGACGCCGTACATCGGCGTAACCCTTCTGCCTGCTCTGAGCCGTCAACATACGAGCTCTAATCTTCTGCACTACACTGCTGGTCAACTATAGCAACTCAGGGCCCAAAAACTGACGGCCACCAACCTTTACCCAGAACACTAGAAACCTGCAACATCTACCATGCAACGCCTCAACGGAACCACATGAACTGACAACTGGGAACTGCTACCCAAGGCAACCTCATAAAATCCAACCCTGGTCCCCTGCTGCCTAACCACGGAAAACCCAACTCGCAACAAGTTCTGAAGGATCTGGCTCACCCCTCTCAAAAGTCCATCGATATGAGAGTGAAAACACTACTGGAATTGCACTCGGCTCACAAGCCTCTAAGAACGCTCTCCAGAACCACGGTTCTTCATCGCACTGCCTAGAATAAACCTTTGTTGCCACACCCTGGTGCCAACAACTCTAGCCTGAAACTGTCATGCCACTACTCCACAGTAATGACATCTCCACCTGGGGCGAGGTGCTAGCTCCAGCTATAGAAACTAATCCGCCAAAAATTCAAACTCACATAACAACCTCAACCAACTGCCGGCTCCCACATAGAAACCTACGAACCAACAACTTGAGTGCTACTAACTAGGAAGCCTAACCAACCGCAAGCTGCATTGCTACGCCGATCTACTCAACTATAGCTCGTCCTAGATCACTGACTGAAAAAGTCAACCTGCTATAAACAGGGCCCCAGAGGGCTCCCTCCACTAAATTTACCTCCATGCAAGCAACGGAACAAAGCTTGCCTCAAATATGAAACACATCTCACAAGTCCAAACGATAACACAAACAGGCTTAAACCCTCTAGCTTAGGCTTATAACACCTTCCCACCGAAACTTCTCATACGGAACGCCACTACCCGGTTAACACCAGCTACCAAGAACAAGAACACCAACAATGGCTGGCAGAGCACAAGCTACACTAACCAGCAAGGATCCCTCAAAGGTCAAGACCCTAACCCAGCCTCAATGGTGCAATCTCATCCCACAACTGATACAAAGGGTTCCTCAACCACGAAGGTGCAACAGCTCCCGGGCCAAACACACAAGGTACCTTAACTGACTAGGTCATACACTCACAGGAGGCAGTACAACCCTTACTGCAACTTCCAGAACACCACTCACGAGTCCGCTGAACTGGACAAACAACTGCTTTCAGGCGGCCAACAGACTTTCCCTCTTCCTAGCACCACTACCACCAACTCCAAGACCAAAGGAGTAACCTGACAACTCCCAAGAAGAAACAGTTCCTTACAATCGGACATCCGAAGGACAGAGAGCTCCACACACTCTCGCTGTCTTGCTCAGCTAAAGAAACAACATCTAAATCTCACGGAGGCAACAACATGGGGGTTCCACCACAGACTGAACCGCCAACCATGAACTAGCAAAGGCTCACCCCCAAATGCCAAAGGAGGGGCAGCTCCTAGAACTCTCGAAACAGGAAAACATCTGACAGGGCACGAACCACTAGTCCCACGAGCAAGACTAACTTCTAGCAACTCGAAACCACACCTTGGTCAACACCAAGCACCAACTTGCCACCAAACCAGAACCAATCCGGACTCTACTCCAAACAAACTCTAGCTTGCTAGCCTACCAAATCAGCCAGCAACTCACCCGAGGTCTACTGTCTACACGACTCCGCCTTGTCAACTGAAACTCACTGCTTGGGTCTGACTGAGCTCTAGTGAGGCTCTCCACAACTAGGGTTTCTTTGACAACCCTCAAACACACACTGTCGTCAAACGGTCTAACAGTCAACTGCCTGAACAAACAACTCCTTCTCCAGCATTACAACCATGCTGGCCTACACCGAACCTCGAAACTAAAAGACCAGAAACGCTACAGAATGTGTCATCCTCCTACTCAAAGCATCAGCCACATCGTAGCTTTCACCCAGGGTAAGGATTCCGAGCAACACTCTTAGCAACTACGGTCATGAACTACGTGGCTTCGCTACAACCACCATTTGTTCAGTGCCATCTGAACCCCAACCATGATCAACAAGAGGTTCCACCAACCAAGCTTAGGTCCAACTTAACAAAACTTGCCTAAGCAACAACCCGACTACGAGCACGGTATCCTTACAACCTCAACTAAGGCCTTTCGACCTCCACCTGGAGTCCAACTTCTCCAAGAACTGATCACCAGTTCTCCAATGCAAGCCCTACATGGTTTCCGAAACTCCCGCCACCAGAACAAACTACACAAAAGTACACTTGTGTGCACAACTCTCAACCTTCCTTTAGAGATCCAAGTCTAACAGGCGCTTTCTAAAAAGGCAACAACCAACTCCCGACAGAAACACAGTCCACCAAAGGAGCACCAAGAGTTCCAACTTCACACGATATTCGAAGTTGTGGCAACCTTGCTCTACTAAAGCATAACAATGCCAAACCGAACTTACCTCATACTAACGTCTCTACCAAGTGTGCTTTACTCAAAAGGCATCCAACTCATCTCATAGGCATCCAACGCATGGCCCATCTGCTGGACCAAACTCGCATCTACGATGCTCAACTCCCCTCAGATCTAGGCACTCGAAGGTAGTTGACCGCACTAGCAACCACATAGATCTCTTGGCCCTAGCACTAGCGTGAGACTCACACGCGCTAACACTTATCAACCTCAACCTGCTGACGCACTCATTTTCGGTAACACTGGGAAGAGGCTCCTACTCCTCTCGAACGACCTTTCGCTTGTAGTCCTACAACTACCATTGAACTAGCCCTCTTGCACGACCTAAATAGGTTCAACCTTGTCTATGGCATCTCATCTAACTGAAGTCTCACGACCTACTCTTGTATCTTCACTTGATGCTCAACAAAACTCCGACCGGCTCTCTCAACATGCAGCAGCTAGCTCTACTCTAGGAGCTCACCACAAGAAGAGTGCTCAACTCTACTAGAAAACTGGGGAAACCACCAACGAATCAAGTCTGATGGGTACACTGCTCGCTGCACCCTTAACCACAGGGTTTCGACTTACTGGCTTCAAAACAACAACAATTTGCAAGAGAACAAGGATGTCTCTACATCCTCCACAAAGGCTACTAACTCTGCAACCACTCACTGGGTAACCAAACAATCTGCTAAGGTTCAAGATTAACACTTGAACTACCCAGGCTAGTTCACACTGAAACCTGCTCCACTAGCAACAACATGAGCAAAGCCAAAGCTACTCCGCTCCTGGAGCGGTACTCCGAGGCAAATCACCTCCACCCTCTCTCTGGGGAAAAGCTACAACTAGGCCACAAGTGGCCTACAGGAGTCTAATCTCTACCTCCCCCCGGGATGATGTCCTTCGGGTATCTGAGTCTATCTGGATACCCTGACTAGCTGCTAACATACTCTTACTCTGCGGATAGTTGGCATGATGGTGCTCTGGACCCAAACGAACAACGAGTCAGAACCTGCTCGTCTCCGCCCTACTCTGCTAAAATAGGCATACACTAGATGTAAAATGTATTGAAAATTCTTAACCCTTTTCTTAAAACTGTAAACTTAGGCGTACCTGATGACTGTCGGAGTGTTGATGATCATGGAAAAACGACCTACAACAAAAGGACAGTCTACAGAATCTATGACTCTGAGCTCTAATACCAACTATAAAGACCCGACTCGAACGGGGTCCTAAAATAGGCCTTTACCTCAATGCATGCTTAAAAACTCAGAAAATATTATGCAAGATCATTTTCCAGATTCTCAATAAAACCAAATACGATAAACATCCATTCAAAACAAACACAACTGTCCTGGAACCTGTCCCTGTTTCCAAGTACCTGTTCCAAGCTAAATACAATTTAAAACGTACTCTGATCAGAGATTTAACTTAAACATTCATAACTTCAAACGGTTTTCAACAGTATCAGAATCCAGAAAATAACCAGAAAAAAATCTAAGGGCTCCATGCCCAACTACATGTATTCAGAGGACTTTAAGACATAAAAAAATTAACATAAAACTCAGAGTTCGAAACAACGGGTTTCCATGATCACAGCTCCTCCTTCAACCATCCTGTCTTGCACCATGGCTACCTGTGGAAAACCACAAAATAAGGGTGAGTAACGAATTACTCAGTAAGAATCCCCAACGGGGGTACAATACAATATAACTGGTCATCTAGTAGAAAGTATGCAAGCCATGAATATAAACAAATAAGAGAGCACTTTACTTTAATCCTCACATAAACCTCGGATGCCATCTCAGGGTCTTACTCCGGAAAACTACAACGCTTTACGATCCTATACGAGAAACTAGTCTCGGCCTCAGCCTTCCTACTATCGATATGAAAGGTTGTAAGGACCCGACCTGAAATACGGTCCTAAACCTAGGTCCTTACTCAGCATGCAAGTTAAATATCTCAACAAGCGGTTTAGTGTTTATATTTAAAACTTTTTCAAAACATTTGGAAACGGGGAACACTTAAAACATAACCAACAATTTTCATAAAGCAAATCCAATAAGGTAAAATAAGCCTGGCCAGTATTTATAAAAGAACATTCAAAACAGTTTAAACAACTTTAACATCATTCCCCTAGGACTCTGTCCACCTACATCTTGAATAAATAAATGCAAACAATAAGCGACAGAGTGTGTGACCCTCATGATCAAACAGCTCCCTCCGCTAGCCATCCTGGTGCTGTCCCAAGTTACCTGGTGGAAAAACCACAGAAATAAGGGTGAGTATAAACATACTCAGTAAGAATCCCCAACCGGGGTACAATACGATACATCAGTAATTTAGCACCCTAGTATACATGCAAATAAAACAATGACTTAGAGCAAAACGGTTAAATTAGGCTATGAGCTACTTCTAGAGCGAGCCTATTCAAGGGCTTTCATCTACAACCTATCCTAGGTTCTACACTTGGATGCCCTTCGGGCCTTACACAACCTAGGACTCAGTGATGCTTAGTGGGGCCTTACACACCTAGGACTCAGTGATGCCCAGTAGGGCCTTACACACCTAGGATGCCCATCGGGGCCTTACACCTCCAGAATCAGTGATGCCCAGTGGGGCCTTACACACCTAGGATGCCCATCGGGGTCTTACACCTCCAACTCAGTGATGCCCACCAGGGACTTACACACCTAGGATGCCCACGAGGGTCTTACACCTCCAACTCAGTGATGCCCATCGGGGACTTACACACCTAGGATGCCCATCAGGGTCTTACACCTCCAACTCAGTGATGTCCATCGGGGACTTACACACCTAGGATGCCCATCAGGGTCTTACACCTCCAACTCAGTGATGCCCATCGGGGACTTACACACCTAGGATGCCCATCAGGGTCTTACACCTCCAACTCACTGATGCCCATCGGGGACTTACACACCTAGGATGCCCATCGGGGTCTTACACCTCCAACTCAGTGATGCCCATCGGAGACTTACACACCTAGGATGCCCATCGGGGTCTTACACCTCCAACTCAGTGATGCCCATCGAGGACTTACACACCTAGGATGCCCATCCGGGTCTTACACCTCCGGATGTCCATCGGGATCTTACCCGAGCGGGACCTAAACTAGTTACCCCTACAGTCTTCTACACTATACATCACCCGCCTATGCCTGGCACGGAACTAACAGGATAAATTAGAACAAGGTATGCCAAGATAATTAAACCCCTTGCATGGAACTAATAGAATATATTAGGGACCCAAGAGCAACACGATCTGGAAGCAAGAGAAAACATGTAACCTACCCACTGGAAATTTCATACAATCACAAGACATGGCATGCTGGAAGAACAAACCTAGCATGGCACTAACATGAACAACAAGCAACATGCTAGCAAGATTTCAAACACAAGTTGTTCAATAGCTAACATACTCATAACAACAACCAAGCATAGAAGGCACAATCATGAAAGCATCTCAGGGTCCACACAACCACCGTAAGAAATCCTTACCTGGGAAAAAGCAGAACTAACTACCTCAACCAACAAGCAACCCTCGAGCTTCTAAATGTACCCGAGCAACCTAAGCAAACAATAAAAATCATCCTAATTAAGCAACCAACAACTAACATCTTAAGGGCCAAAAGAGTGGAGGTTTGGGAATTACCAACCGAGAAGGCACTAGGTCTCGGTCCCATATATCTCAAAGAAAGCAGGCTCGGCGGCAGTGGGCAGCAGGACGGGGCGTGCGTGGGGCGAGCAGATCAAGGCGCGCTGGCGGGCGCTGCTGAGCACGCTGGCGCGGTAGGGGACCGGCGCTGGCACGGCAACACGGGCGCTAGCGCGGTAGGGGAGAGGCGCGGGGACGGGCGCTGGCGACACGGTCGTGCAGGCGCGGACTGCGCTTGGGTGCCGGCGCGCTGGCACGCAGAAGCAGACAGAGACGCCCGACGCGGGCGCGCTGGCGCTGGGCGATTAGCGTCGCGCGCAGCGGCTGGCTGCTGGCCGTCTGGCGTCTGGGCGACGACTCTACCGGCTGCGCGACAGCATCTGGCGGCTCGGGTGGGCGACACGCGATGGTCGGGCGATCGGGGTGATGGTCGGGCGACAGGTGATGGCGACCGAGGAGGCTACTGCTGGGGCTGGTGGCTCGGGGTGGCTCGGTTGGGTTTCTTGGTGAGGTCGGCAAGGAGAGAGAGAGAAAGAGAGAGAGAGAGAGGTAAAACAAGGGGAATGGGATTTTCTTGATTTTCTTTCCTTTTCCTAATTTAAATAGGTCTTGGTGACCTAAATCTCTTCCACGGGCTTCCTCCTTCGAGTCCCGGCTATAGCAACCTTTTCTCCTTATTAAAACTCATTAAAACCAAGCTCTCAAATCACCATCAAGGGCAAGGGTTCAAATCCCAATGGAAGCACTTAAATTAACAATAATTTTGTTAATTACCAAATCACCTCCAAACTTCCAACCAACTAGCCCGAACTTCTTGGGTCCTGCAACCAACAACAGTCAAGCCTTGACAAGGGCAGGAGTGACCCTGGAATCCTAAAAATCCACAAAACCCTGACCGGGGGCAAAAAGACCAAAATACCCCTAAGGGTTAAAATAGTTCTAACGGCCCATCCGAACACCCGCATAATGTCCCGAAAACACCTGGGAAACCGAAATAGAAAATTGGGCCGTTACAAGTGTGAGGTCGTTCGAGGGAAAGCAAGATCTTTCAAGGTCACCAAGAGTTGGGTACAAAGGATGTTGTAGGTTGTTAAGGGCTAGCGCATTCGAGTTCTCGCGCTTGTGTTGTGGCCTTGTGAGCCAGTTTGTTGGTAGGGTGATTCGACTACCCTTGAGTTTCCTTGGTACGAGTAGAGTTGGCATCGATGATGCGTGGTTGGTCCAGCGTGGGAGCCATGTGTTGGATGGATTGTGCGGAGCACATTTGGTGGACACATTGGTATGAGGTTGTTAGCTTGGTGTGGTTATGCTCTTGTAGAGTGAGTTGGCCTATGGGGCGTTTTGTGGCCCCGAGTGGGTTTGAACTCTTGTTGCTCCCTTGCTAGTTGTGGCTCTTTTTGGAGGCAAAGGTTACCTTGTGTTGGAGTTCGTGTTGGATCTTAAGGAATCAAGTTGGAGCTGTGCACGCCAGTGTACTCTTGTGTAGCTCGTTCCTTAGGGTATGTTTTGGGAACCACGAAAGGTTCGTGTTGACAAACCAGTGCTCAGTCCTTGAGGTGTTAGGGCTTTAGTTCTTGGCAAGTGCCCTAATTTTGATCGTAAGGATACCGTGCTTGTAGCCGGGTTATTGCTTAGGCAAGTTATGCTAGTTGGCCTTTGACCTGGGTAGAGGAATTTCTTGTTGATCGATGGTTGGAGTTCGATTGGAACTAATCAAGAGGCGGTGGTAGCAAAGCCGCGTAGTTTTGTCCGTCATTGCTAAGAGTGTTGACCGGATCCCTACAGGTAGAAGCTATGATGTGGTCGATGCTTGAGTTGGAGGTCGACAGATTATGTAGTATTTCGGTCTTCTTGGTCTTTCGAGGAGTTGGAGCACGCCAAAGCATAGTCGAGATCTTTGGAGAGAGAGTTGTGCCCGTGTAGCCGCTGTTATCTGTTAGACCGTTTGGCTACTGTGTGTGTCGGAGGAACCCTAGGTTGTGGAGAGCCTCACCGAGCTCTCGGCCAGACCAGGCGGTGTTCCTCGGTTGAGTTCTTTGAAAGCTTGTAGTCGGTTGACGAGCTAGTGTTGTTTTAGTACCTCGCGTTGGCTTCAAACTGTTATCTGTTGGTGCTTGTAGTTGGCCAAGGGTTGGTTCCCATGTTGTTGTAAGAGCTAGCTTGGTTGGAGCAAGCGGGCGTGGCCACGAGGACTTGCTCTTGTTTGGAAGGTTTCAAAGTTGGCACCTCCTTCGGTGTTTGGATAGATCTTTGCTAGTTCTAAGTTGGTGGTTCAATCGATTGTGGAGTTTTAGTTGGAAGATGAGTTAGGCCTAAGCTAAAGGAGGAAGTCATTCGTTTAGCTTGATTGGACTTGAGAGTTGCATGTCCTTGGAGGCGAGCCGCGATTTGTAAGCTTGAGTTGAGTTCTGCAGAGCAAGCCTTTCTCAGGCTTTGCTCCTAGTTGTTGCCCGTTCGTGGTTGGCATTTAGTTGAGCCAAAGTTGAGGGGGTTGGCATAGAGGTGTCGTGGCATTGGTTGGTTAAACCTTTGAGTTGTTATCCTCGAGGTGTTGTGTTGCAAGTAGCCGCGTGTTGTTTTATTCCTTGCTGCTCGAGATTTCTGAGAGAGGTATGTTGTTTGTTTTCCTGTCTGGCGATTTCTCTTAGGCCAGTGGCTGATCGGATTGCATTGGAAAGTTGTTGTCGGCCAATGAGGGGCTCCAATATATTAGTTTGGCTGAGTGGAGCCTGTTCCTGGACCTTGTCGTTCATGGGTGGCCGTAGTTGAAGTTTCAGCTAGTGTGAGTGGCGTTAGCCGTCTGGTGAACCAGGTATGTGCCCCTGGCTTGAGTGCGTCGGTGCTCTTCAAGATGGTTGCTTAAGTGTTGTGGACGCGTTCTAGTTGGACAAGTTTGCCTTTGGGATCGGCCGCCAGGTGGTGGTTCGATTGGATTTCGTTAAGGCTTATAGGCAACCATTGGAGTTCGTTGGTCTCTTGTGAAGTAAGACTAGGTGATTGGTTTACGGAACCCGAGAGGTTGGTTGGTTGCTTGACATGGTGTAGGGATGAGATTGTTCGTTAACAGCTGTGAGTATTAAGAAGCGTACGCAGGTGCGTGGCGTAGAGTTTTAGAGCCTGTGACCCGTCCACAAGTTTGCTGAGAGTAGCGTCATGGAGAGGCGTTATGAGATGGGTCAGCAGGGATAAGTGAGCCCTGGGGTTGTGAGACCGTTTGAGAGTTGGTGCGAGTTTGAGGATGTGGCTTACCGACTAGCACTATGGCATCTTTTTCTTCGAAGCTTAGTGTATGTTCAGTTTTGGTTGAGATAGTTTGTGGCAGACTCGATGCCTTTTTGGCTTGAGCCTTTGGAAACCCAAGAGGGTTGGGATTTCGAAGAAGGACTAGTGTTGGCTTGACAAGGAGTTGGTTGGTTAAGGATCAGTGGAGTTTTCCTAGAGTTGTTTTCGTCTTAGGACTTTCGAGGGCGAAAGTCTTAAAAGGAGGGAGTATTGTAACGACCCAGTTTTCTATTTCGGTTTCCCAGGTGTTTTCGGGACATTATGCAGGTGTTCGGATGGGCCGTTAGAACTATTTTAACCCTTAGGGGTATTTTGGTCTTTTTGCACCCGGTCAGGGTTTTGTGGATTTTCAGGATTCCAGGGTCACTCCTGCCCTTGTCGAGGCTTGATTGTTGTTGGTTGCAGGACCCATGAAGTTCGGGCTAGTTGGTTGGAAGTTTGGAGGTGATTTGGTAATTAACAAAATTATTGTTAATTTAAGTGCTTCCATTGGGATTTGAACCCTTGCCCTTGATGGTGATTTGGGAGCTTGGTTTTAATGAGTTTTAATAAGGAGAAAAGGTTGCTTCAGCCGGGACTCGAAGGAGGAAGCCCGGGGAAGAGATTTAGGTCACCAAGACCTATTTCTGAGAGGTAAAACAAGGGGAATGGGTTTTCTTGATTTTCTTTTCTTTTCATAATTTAAATAGGTCTTGGTGACCTAAATCTCTTTCCCGGGCTTCCTCCTTCGAGTCCCGGCTGAAGCAACATTTTCTCCTTATTAAAACTCATTAAAACCAAGCTCCCAAATCACCATCAAGGGCAAGGGTTCAAATCCCAATGGAAGAACTTAAATTAACAATAATTTTGTTAATTACCAAATCACCTCCAAGCTTCCAACCAACTAGCCCAAACTTCTTGGGTCCTGCAACCAACAACAATCAAGCCTCGACAAGGGCAAGAGTGAC
The DNA here is from genome assembly GCA_036507275.1 of Sicyos edulis. NCBI lineage: Eukaryota > Viridiplantae > Streptophyta > Magnoliopsida > Cucurbitales > Cucurbitaceae > Sicyos > Sicyos edulis. The sequence goes on along the minus strand of CM071846.1, from coordinate 33,695,177 downwards.
CCTGGAATCCTGAAAATCCACAAAACCCTGACCAGGGGCAAAAAGACCAAAATACCCCTAAGGGTTAAATAGTTCTAACGGCCCATACGAACACCCGCATAATGTCCCAAAAACACCTGGGAAACCGAAATAGAAAATTGGCCCGTTACAAAGGTGCACTGAACTCAAGATTCAGATGAGCTCTCCAGTCGGCGCTGTAATGAGCATGTGCGCGCACCGCATGCTGCTGCAAACCATGGGGTGTCGGGTCTAAGGCAAGCTGCCCTGGTCCATCACTCATGCCTAACTAATCTTTGGATCTGTGTCACTGAACATAGGGGTGTGAGACCAGAACACGTAAACTATGTCAGCCTGTACCACCAAACCCGAGGCTAAGGAACCGGTCGTTGTAGGCTTATACCAGGAAACGGTCCTTGCCCTATCAGGTGGCAATGCCTCATCATCATCCCGACCGTTGGGGCATTTAACTGTCTGCCACCCTCATCCAAGATTGCAAAGGGCTGCCGTTAGGGTTAGCTAAACCCTAACGACGGATCGTGGGGCGAATCTCGCCTCGTACGTCCCTGCCACGGATGCAAGTTACGTTATGCATCCTCGCCCGGATGATGCTACCTATCATAATTCTAACTATAACAGATAAAACAAACAATCCAATACGTGCTCAGCAAAGACAATGAACCTAGCATGATACTATGTAACAGCCCAGTTTTCTACTCCAGTTTTCGAGGTGCCTTCGGGTCAAGATTCGGTTGTTTGGTTGGATCGTTAGAGCTGTTTTGACCCTTGGGGGTATTTTGGTCTTTTGGCTCCCCGGGCAGGATTTTGTGGATTTTTAGGGCTTCGAGGTCACTCCTGCCTTTGTCAAGGCTTGATTGTTGTTGGTTGCGAGTCCCGAGTTGTTTGGGCCAGTCGTTTGGAAGTTCGGTTGTGGTTTGGGTTTTTGGCAAAGTGATGGTTGGTTGTGTGCTTCCTTTGGGATTCGAGCCGGGCCCTTGGTGTTGATTTGGGAGTTGAATTTAAGTGAGTTTTATTTTTGGAAGAGGTTGCTTGATCGGGTCTCGAAGGAGGGAAGCGGAAATGGGATTTTAAGGTTTTAATTTGGATAAGGATGGAAAAAGAGATTAAATCCCCATTTTCCTTTTATTTTCCCATTTTCCGTTTTCTTTTTCTTTTCCAAATTCATTTTTCTTTTCTTTCTTTTTTTTTTCTCTTTTCTCTCTCTCTCTCTCTCTCTCTCTCTCTCTCTCTCTCTCTCTCTCTCTCTCTCTCTCTCTCTCTCTCTCTCTCTCTCTCTCTCTCTCTCTCTCTCTCTCTCTCTCTCTCTCTCTCTCTCTCTCTCTCTCTCTCTCTCTTCCCAGAGCACCCCCTCTGGCGACCAGCCGACCCTTAGCTCCTTGACCCTAGCCCCGAAAGCGCCCTGGCTCACCTGCCGAGCCCCTGCCCCGCCCAGTCAAGGTCGTCGCCGAGCTCGCCCGCCAGGTCGCCACTCGAGCTCGCGCTCGCCGCCAGTCGCGCCATCGCCGGTCGCCGGCCGAGCTTACCCGGCCAGTCGCGTCGCCAGCCCGAGTTCGCCCAGCCCGGCCGCGCAGTGTCGCTCGTCCCATCCGCACCCGTGCCGCCCAGATCCGAGCCGCCTCTTGCCAGATCGAGCGTCCCCTGTAGCTAGTCGTGCCAGATCGAGCGTCTTGTAGCCGTCGCGTCGCGTCGCGCCCTCGCCCAGCCGAGCTCGCGCCCGCGCGCCCTCGCCTCCCTACAGCTCGCCTGCACGTTCGCGTCTGCGCCCGAGCGCCCTGCTCGCCCAGCCGTGCCCCAATGCAGCGCGGCTCAGCGCCCGATGGCGTGTCAGTAGCGCCCAGCCAGACCCTGCGCCCCTCGGCGCCCCGGCACCGGCTTCGTTCGGCGTGTCACCGCGGCCTCGTTCGCTTTAGGTTGCTCGGGTTCGATCGCAGCTTAAGTTTCTTGTGTGTTGTTGCCTTCCGGCAAGGTAAGGGTTTCTTACCGAGGTTGTGTGGACCCTGCGAATAATTGATAGTATGCCATATCTTGTGATTGTATGAAATTCTAGTGGATAGGTTACATGTTTTCTCTTGCTTCCAGGTTTGTGTTGTACAGGTGTTTCTGTTATATTGGTTACAGGCTAGGGTCTTTTATCTTGGCATATTTTGGTTCTTGTTATATTCTGACAGTTCCATGTTAGTGCTAGGCGGTGATCCTTAATGTAGGTAAGTCCCGGATGGGCCTTTGCCTTTGACTGCACAGTGTGTAAGCCCCCGATGGGCATCATGAGGCTGCTTAAGAGTGTAAGACCCCGATGGGCATCTCAGTGATCCTAGCTGGAGTAAGACCCCGATGGGCATCCTAGGTGTGTAAGACCCGTTGGGCAGCATTGATAGCTAGAGGTGTAAGACCCGATGGGCATCCGTATGTGTAAGACCCCGATGGGCATCATTGTTTAGAGGTGTAAGACCCCGATGGGCATCCGTATGTGTAAGACCCCGATGGGCATCCGTATGTGTAAGACCCCGATGGGCATCACTGTTTAGAGGTGTAAGACCCCGATGGGCATCCGTATGTGTAAGACCCTGATGGGCATCATTGTTTAGCTGGTGTAAGACCCCGATGGGCATCCTAGATGTGTAAGACCCCGTTGGGCAGCATTGATAGCTAGAGGTGTAAGACCCCGATGGGCATCCGTATGTGTAAGACCCCGATGGGCATCATTGTTTAGAGGTGTAAGACCCCGATGAGCATCCGTATGTGTAAAACCCCGATGGGCATCCTTGTGTGTAAGTCCCCGATGGGCATCATTGTGTCATTGTATCCTAGGTTGTGTAAGACCCCGATGGGCATCCAGGTGTAGAACCTAGGATAAGCTATAGTTGAAAGCCCTTGATAGGCTAGCTCTAGTGTTAGCACATAACCTAAACCTACCGTTTTGCTCTAAGTCATTGTATGGTTGCATGTCGGTGTGCTAATGAGATGTTTTCGTATTGTACCCCGATTGGGGATTCTTACTGAGTAATTCGTTACTCACCCTTATTTCTGTGGTTTTTCCACAGGTAACCACGGTGCGAGATGGGATGGCTGGAGGAGGAGCTGTGATCATGGGAACCCGTTGTTCAACTCTGAGTCTTGTTTATGTTTATGTTTTAAAGGTCCTCTGAATGCATGTAGTTGGGCACCGAGCCCTAGGGTGTTTGCTGACTGTATTTCCGGATTCTAGCATTGTTGTAACTATTGCAAAGCTTGTATGTTTTAAATAAATCTACGATCGAGCAAGTTTTGTAAATGTATTTGTCTTGGAGCAGTGCTTGGAAACAGGGACGAGTTTGAGGAATTTTATGTTGACTTTTTAAATGGATGTTTTATGTTTTAGTTTTTACTTAGAATCCGAACATCATATTGCAAATTTTCTGTAGATTTGAATGCATGCATTGAGGTAACGACCTATTTTAGAACCCCTTTCGGGTCGGGTCGTTACAGTTGGTATTAGAGCTCAGAGTCATAGATTCTGTAGACTGACCTTTTGTGTAGGTCATTTTTCTATGATCATCAGCACTCCGACAGTCATCAGCGCCTAAGTTTACTGTTTTAAGAAAAGGGTTAAGAATTTACAATACTTTTCATCTATTGTATGCCTTGTGTAGTGTTGTGGAGCGGGGACAGAAAGTGGTTCGACTCGTTGTTGGTTTGGGTTTAGAGCGCCATCATGCCAACTTCCCATGATGTGAGCGATATGTTGTGGCTTGTTGAGGTATCCAGATAGATTCGGATGCGGCTGGGACATCGTTCCAGAGGGAGGTAGAGATTAGACTCCGTAGGCCACGTGTGGCCCGGTTGTTGGTTTTCCCTAGTGAGAGGGTGGAGGTGATTTGCCTTGGAGTACCACTCCAAGAGAGGAGTTAGCTATGGCTTGCTTATGTTGATGCTTGTGGAGCAGGTTCCAGTGTGGACTAGCCTGGGTAGCTTAAGTGTTGATCTTGAGCCTTAGCAGATTGTTGATTGCCCAGTGAGTGGCTGCAGAGTTGGTAGCCTTCGAGGAGATTGATGAGGCATCTTTGTGCTCCTGTAAAGTGTTGTTGTTTGCAGCCAGTAAGCCGAAACCCTGTGGTTAAGGGGTGCAGCAAGCAGTGTTCCCTTCGAACTGGATCCGTTGGTGGTTTCCTCAGTTGTTTGGTAGAGTTGAGCACTCTCCTTTTAGTAAGCCCCTAGAGTAGGGCTAGCTGCTGCATGTTGGGAGAGCCGGCCAGAGCATTGTTGAGCATCATGAGGAGATGCTAGTGTAGGCCGTGAGCCTTCGGTTTGATGAGATGCCATAGGCATGGTTGTTTGAGTTGGGCCCTTGTATGCCTAGCCAGAGTTCTTGTCACTTGAGGTTGTGACCTTGCTGGCCCCATTGGTAATAAGATGTGGATTTGGTAGTAGTAGCACTTGAGGTGCTTTGGTTGGTGTGCCACTTTGGCACTAAGTCTGGTTTGGCCTGAGTTTGGCATGGGTATAGCAGATGGTTCTATGCCGTTCGGAGTTCAGCGCACTCCTTTGGCCTTTGGATCCGTTTATGGCAGTTGCACCTGTTTTGGTCGTGCAAGAGGGCTAGTTTAGTGGTAGTCGATGGACTACAAGCGAAAGGATGCTCGAGAGGAGCCGGAGCCTCTTCCCAGTGTTATTGGGGGTTGAGTAAGTCAGCAGGTTGTCGGTTGGTAAATGTTAGTGCGCGTGAGTCTCGCGCTAGTGTTAAGGCCAAGAGATCCTTGTGGTGGGTAGTGCGGTCAACTACCTTCGAGTGCCAAAATCTGAGGAGAGTTGAGCATCGTAGATGCGAGTTTGGTCCAGCAGAGAGGGACCACGAGTTGGATGCTCATGAGATGAAATTTGGATGCCTATGAGGCGAGATGAGTTGATGCCTTGTGAGAGGATTTGGACTCCTTATTGATAAGCACCCTTGGTAGAGGCTTGGTATAAAGTAAGTTCGGTTTGGCATGGTTATGCTTTGGTAGAGCATGGTTGCCACAGCTTCGAGTATCGTGCGGAGATTGAACTTTTAGCGTTCCTTTGGTTGGAGTTCAGTTGGAAACTGAACAAGAGCGGTCGTAGCAAGGCCGCGCAGTTTCTGATCGCCTTGGCTAAGAGAGTTGTTCGGACCCTTTCCTTGGGTAGAATCTTTGTTGTGGTTGATGTTTGAGCAGGAGGATGACGCATTCGGTAGCGTTTCGGGTCCTTTTGGTTCACAAGGAGTTGGAGTTGGGCAGCATGGTTGTGATGCTGTAAAATGGAGTTGTTTGTTCAGGCAGTTGGTTGTTAGCTCGTTGGTCGACAGTGTGTGTCAAGGGTTGCCGAAGAACCCTAGGTTGTGGAGAGCCTCTCTAGAGCTCAGTCAGGCTCAAGTAGTGAGTTTCAGTTGGCAAGCTGAAGCCGTGTAGTTTGTAGCCTCGGGTGAGTTGCTGGCAGTCTTGGTAGCCTAGCAAGCTAGTGGTTGTTTGGAGTAGAGTCCGGATTGGTTCCGGTGTGGTGGCAATTTGATGTTGGGTGTTGACCAAGGTATGGATGGAGCTGCTAGAAGTTAGTTCTGCACGTGGGCGAGTGGTTAGTGCCCTGTTGGTTGTCTTTCCTGTTTCCAGGATGTTGAGAGTTGCCCCGTTTGGCATTTGGAGGTTCAGTCTGTGGTGGACCCCTGTGGTTGCCCATGAGATTTAGATGTTGTTGCTTTAGCGGAGCAAGACAGTGAGTGTATGTGGAGGTCTCTGTCCTTCGGTTGTCTTCTTGTAAGAGCCGTTTCCTCTTAGGAGTTGTCAAATTTCTCCCGTAGTCTTGGAGTTGATGGGAGTGGTGTAGCAAGAGGGAAAAGTTTGTTGGCTGCTTGGAAGCAGTTGTTTGTCTAGTTATGCGGACTCTAGGATGGTGTTCTAGAGGTGCGATGAAGGGTAGTTCTGCCTCTTGTGAGTGTTTGGCCAAGGTTTGGTCCTCTTGTTGTTTCAAGAGCTAGTTCGGTTCTAATTTGGAGGGCTTTGTCACGAGGTCTTGTTCCTAGCCGGGAAGTTTGGGAGTTGACCCCTCCCTCGGCGGTTGAGTAAGTTCTGTTAGTTCCGGATTGGTGGTCCGATCGGTTGAGTTTTCCCTTGGGTGTTGCTTCCAAGAGAGTTGGTTGCTGTTGCCTTTGGTTTTAGCAAGTCAACGAGCGTGTGTGGAGTTCGCTGCCCTTCTGGAGTTTGCTTGCTGGGAAGTCGTTTCCCGTTTGGCAGGAGTTAGCTTAGCTCTTGAGTTGTGGAGTTGATCAGAGTAGGGCAGTGGTCATCCTAGTGAGAGGGTCCCTGCTTTGTGTTGCTAGCAAGCGAAAAGTTGTTTGTCCCCGCAAGGGTGGTGGCCAGCCTGTAAGAGTTGTTTCTGGCAAGTTGTTGGTTCTTTGGGGATTGAAGATTTCCCTTTCCCTCTAGTTTCGGTGGTGGTTTAGTTTCTCCCTGGATGTCAGCTTCGAGTGTTAGCTTCCGAGGTAGTCTTGCGGATTCGGGTGGCTCAGGATCCGTAAGCTTTGAGGTTGTCGTTATCCGTTTTCCTTGTAAGGTTTCGGGAGTGGAGCTTCTAGCTGGAAGATGAATTAGGCCTAAGCTAAAAGGAAGAAGTCCTTTGAGTAGCCAATTGGATTTTAAGAGTTGAGTGGTAGCTTGGAGGCGAGCTTTGCTCGTTATAAGTTTGGGTTGAGTTCTGCTGAGCAAGCCCTTCTCGGGCTTTGTTCCTAGTTGTTGTGCGTTCGCAGTTGACGTTAGCGGAGCCTCGGTTGAGTGAGTTGGCACAGAGGTGCCGTGGCATTGGTTGGTAAATCTGTTGAGCTGCTTTCCTCAAGGTGTTGTGTCGCAGATAGCTGCTTGATGGATTAGTCCTTGCAGTCCGAGATTTCCTTGAGAGGAATGTTGGTTGTTCCTTGATTGGCAGTGTTCTCTTTGGCTAGTTGTTGAAAGTTTTGCGTTTGGCCGATGAGGAGTCCTAGCTTGTTGGTTTGGCCGAGTGGAGCCTGTGCCTGGCCCTTGTCTTTAGAGGTGGCCGTAGCTGAAGTTTCAGCTGGTGTGAGTGTTGTTAGCCATCTGGTGTACCAGGATGGTGTCCCTTGCCTTTGGTTTGGCAATTTCTCCTTAAGATGGTTGCTTAAGTGTTGTGGTCGCGTTCTAGTTGGAGAAGTTTGTTTTTTTTTTGGATCAGTCGCCAGATGGTGATTCGATTGGATTTCGTTAAGACTGTAGGCAAGATTTGAGTTTAGCTGGTCTCTTGTGGAGTAAGAGTAGGCCGTTTGGTTTTCTGGAACTGGAAGGTTCGGTTGTTTGGCTTGACTTGTTGTAGGGTTGAATTTTGCTTGTTAGAGGTTGTGAGCTTCGGAAAGTTTTTTGCCATGCAGGTTGTAGTTGTGGCAGTCTGGATGGCATTGTGGCTTTGAGTTTTGAGAACCAAGAGGGCTTGGTTTCGAAGAAGGTTGGTGTTGTTTTAGCCGAGAAGTTCAGTTGGTTTGGTTTCAGTGGAGTTTCCTGGAGCTGTTTCGTCTTAGGACTTTCGAGGACGAAAGTCTTAAAAGGAGGAGTATTTAATGACCAGATTTTCTACTCGATTTTCAAGGTGCCTTGGGTCAAGATTCGGTTGTTTGGTTGGATCGTTAGAGCTGTTTTGACCCTTGGGGGTATTTTGGTCTTTTGGCTCCCCGGGCAGGATTTTATGGATTTTTAGGGCTTCGAGGTCGCTCCTGCCTTTGTCAAGGCTTGATTGTTGTTGGTTGCGAGTCCCGAGATGTTTGGGCCAGTCGTTTGGAAGTTCGGTTGTGGTTTGGGTTTTTGGCAAAGTGATGGTTGGTTGTGTGCTTCCTTTGGGATTCGAGCCCGGGCCCTTGGTGTTGATTTGGGAGTTGAATTTAAGTGAGTTTTATTTTTTGAAAGAGGTTGCTTCAGTCGGGTCTCGAAGGAGGAAGCTGGGAAATGGGATTTTAAGGTTTTAATTTGGATAAGGATGGAAAAAGAGATTAAATCCCCATTTTCCTTTTATTTTCCCATTTTCCCTTTTCTTTTTCTTTTCCAAATTCATTTTTCTTTTCTTTTTATTTTATTTTTTTCTCTTTTCTCTCTCTCTCTCTCGGAGCACCCCCTCCTAGGCGACCAGTGACCCTTGGCTCGCCAGCCTAGCCCGAGCCCAGCCTGCTCGCTCGCCTGCGCCGAGCCTTGCCCTGCCCAGGTTGCGCCGTCGCCGAGCTCGCCCGCCGGTCGCGACTGAGCTCGCTTTGCCAGTCGCGCCATCCCTGTCGTCGCCACTCGAGCTTACCCGGCCAGTCGCGTCGCCACCCGAGTTCGCCCGGCCCGCCGCGCGATGCCGCTCGTCTATCGTCTGCACTGCGCCCAGATTCGAGCCGCCTCGTGCTTGATCGAGCGTCCCATGTAGCTCGTCGTGCTAGATCGAGCGTCTTGTAGCCGTCGCGTCGTGTCGCACCCTCGCCCAGCCGACCTCGCGCCCGCGCCTCGCCTCCTGCGGCTGCGCGCTCGCCGCGCGCGTTGGCGTCTGCTGCCGGCGCGCGCCGCGCCCCGGCCGTGCCCGGCGCGGCTCAGCGCTCTAGCGACCGTGTCAGCGCGCCCCAGCGGCCAGCCCCTGCGCCCATCTGCGCCCCTCAGCGCCCAGCAGCTGCCTCGCCCATGCAGCCGGCTCGTTCGCGTGTTAGCCACGCAACGTTCGCTTTAGGTTGCTCGGGTTCGATCGCAGTTTAAGTTTCTTGTGTGTTGTTGCCTTCCGGCCAGGTAAGGGTTTCTTACCGAGGTTGTGTGGACCCTGCGAATAATTGATTGTATGCCATATCTTGTGATTGTATGAAATTCTAGTGGATAGGTTACATGTTTTCTCTTGCTTCGAGTTTGTGTTTATGCAGTGTTTTCATTATATTGGTTACTGAGCTAGGGTCTTTTATCTTGGCATATTCTGGTTCTTGTTATATTCGACAGTTTCCATGTTAGTGCTAGGCGGTGATCCTTAATGTAGGTAAGTCCACGATGGGCACCTTTGCCTTTGTTCTGCAGTGTGTAAGCCCAGATGGGCATCATGAGGCTGCTTAAGAGTGTAAGACCCCGATGGACATCTCTGTGATCCTAGCTTGAGTAAGACCCCAATGGGCATCCTAGGTGTGTAAGACCCCGTTGGGCAGTATTGATAGCTAGAGGTGTAAGACCCCGATGGGCATCCGTATGTGTAAGACCCCGATGGGCATCATTGTTTAGAGGTGTAAGACCCTGATGGGCATCCGTATGTGTAAGACCCCGATGGGCATCATTGTTTAGAGGTGTAAGACCCCGATGGGCATCCGTATGTGTAAGACCCCGATGGGCATCATTGTTTAGCTGGTGTAAGACCCCGATGGGCATCCTAGATGTGTAAGACCCCGTTGGGCAGCATTGATTGCTAGAGGTGTAAGACCCCGATGGGCATCCATATGTGTAAGACCCCGATGGGCATCATTGTTTAGAGGTGTAAGACCCCGATGGGCATCCGTATGTGTAAAAAACCCCGATGGGCATCCTTGCGTGTAAGTCCCCGATGGGCATCATTGTGTCATTGTATCCTAGGTTGTGTAAGACCCCGATGGGCATCCAGGTGTAGAACCTAGGATAAGTTGTAGTTGAAAGCCCTTGATAGGCTAGCTCTAGTGTTAGCACATAGCCTAAACCTACCGTTTTGCTCTAAGTCATTGTTTGGTTGCATGTCGGTGTGCTAAATGAGATGTTTTCGTATTGTACCCCGATTGGGGATTCTTACTGAGTAATTCGTTACTCACCCTTATTTCTGTGGTTTTTCGACAGGTAACCACGGTGCGAGACAGGATGGCTGGAGGAGGAGCTGTGATCATGGGAACCCGTTGTTCAACTCTGAGTCTTGTTTATGTTTATGTTTTAAAGGTCCTCTGAATGCATGTAGTTGGGCACCGAGCCCTAGGGTGTTTGCCGACTGTATTTCCGGATTCTAGCATTGTTGTAACTATTGCAAAGCTTGTATGTTTTAAATAAATCTCTGATCAGAGCAAGTTTTGTAAATGTATTTGTCTTGGAACAGGTGCTTGGAAACAGGGACAGGTTTTAGGAATTTTATGTTGACTTTTTCAATGGATGTTTTATGTTTTAGTTTTTACTTAGAATCCGAACATCATATTGCAAATTTTATGTAGATTTGAATGCATGCATTGAGGTAACGACCTATTTTAGAACCCCTTTCGGGTCGGGTCGTTACATACTACGAAGCAAGAACAGATAAGGAGCATGCCAGAACAAAACAACCTAGCATGGAACTAACACGAGAATCATGCCAGTCGGAATTCAGAACAGAGCACCTATCACTAAACATGCTGATAAACATAAACAAGCATACAAACAGCAATCACAGAATATATCGCCGGGCCCACACAACTCTGGTAAGAATTCCTTACCTTGGTCGAAAGGCAACTACACACAAGGATCCTATGCTGCGATCGATCCCGAGATAGCTAATGAGAACCTAACAAGCACAAAAATTATCACAATCTATAGGCCTAAATATAATAAAACAAACAGAGCTCGGCTAGGGAGCAACTCACACGGCACGGCTGACACGTGAACGAGGAGGCTGCACGGGAGTTGGCTCTACTGGCGGGATAGTGTGGCAAGGCTACACGCGCAGACATGGGCGCTGGGCTGCGTGATTGAGTGTGCAGTCACGGCGCTGGGGCACGGAGCTGCGCGCGGACAAGCGCTAGGGCAAGGGCGTGCTGACTCAGACGAGCGACGGGCGTGCGGGCACGCTAACTTAGACGAGCGATGAGGCGTGCAGGCGCGATGGTGCCGACGAACGACGGGGCGTGCGTTAGTGCAGGAGCGCTGGCGCGGACTGGGTGCGCGGGCTGTGCGCCGACGGCGACGCGATCTGGGTTGCGATGATAGGTCGGGGCGCTGGGTGTCTGGAGCGATGGAGGGCTGCTGGGCGACACGACGGCTTCTAGGCTGGACGCTACTGTGCGACAGGGCGTCTGGGCTGCTCGGCTGCTGCTCTCCTCTCGGCTGGCTTCACAAGACAATAAAACTCAGCCTCTACCTCTTCTCGGCCAACATGAACACAGCCAAAACAAAGAAGAAGATGGGAATGAGAACTCTTACCCGGGATGACGATCGATCAAAGGAGCTACTTGGGGAGATGAAGCTCGACTAGAAGCTTGGGAGAGAGGGCTTGGGCGGCTAAGGAGTTTGGGGAAACAAAAATGAGCAAAACCTATTTTCCTCTTCATTTAACCAAATACACCAAATCCCAAAGACCCCTAGCTAACCAAGACATACCGCGGAAAGAGCAACAAGAGCACCCAATGGCTCAACTGGCACGCTACTCAACTGACTTCCCAGAGACCCGGGTTTGAGTCCCAACTACTACACTTTTAATTCTCTAATTTACTTTTGCATCTCACCATGACCAAACACATCCACAAAAGCATCAAAACCCTACAAAAGACCATCCAATAATTTTAACACCTGGAAAAGACAGAAACGGCCCTGACGGCCTGTAACAGCCCAGTTTTCTATTCCAGTTTTCGAGGTGCCTTCGGTTCAAGATTCGGTTGTTCGATTGGGTCGTTAGAGCTGTTGTGACCCTTAGGGGTATTTTGGTCTTTTGGCTCCCCGGGCAGGATTTATGGATTTTCAGGATTCCAAGGCAGCTCCTGCCTTTGTCTAGGCTTGTTTGTTGTTGGTTGCGAGTCCCGAGATGTTTGGGCTAGTCGTTTGGAAGTTCGGGAGTGGTTCGGGTTTTGGCAAAGTTATGGTTGGTTGAGTGCTTCCTTTGGGATTCGAGCCCTGGCCCTTATTGTTGATTTGGGAGTTTGATTTAAGTGAGTTTTATTTATTGGAAAAGGTCGCTTCAGTCGGGTCTCGAAGGAGGAAGCCGGGGAATGAGATTTTAGGGATTTTAAGGTTTTTAAAAAGTGGATAAGGATGGAAAATAAGGAAAAAATCCCATTTTCCCTTTTCTCTCTCTCTCTCTCTCCCCGAGCCCAGCCCTAGCCCTAGCCGCCCAGCCTGAGCCTAGCCCAGCCCGAACCCCAGGTCGCCCAGCCCAGGTCGCTCAAGCCCGAGCCCCTAGTCGCCCAGGTCGCCAGCCTGAGCCCCCTGCTCACCCAGTGTCGCGTCGCCCGAGCCCCTAGCCACACAGTGTCGCATCGCCTAGCCCCGAGTCGCCCCGCACAGTGCCGCGTTGCTCGCCCCGCGCCAGGCCGTCCAGTCCGCGCCCGTGTCGCCCAGATCTGAGCCGCCCCGTGCCAGATCGCGCGTCCTTGGAGCCGTCGCTTCGCGTCGCCCCACGCGCGTCCTTATAGCTCACCGCGTCACCAGCCCGCGCGCCGTCCCTGTGCCCGCGCCCACGCACCCTTGTGTTGCTCCCGAACCAAGCCCTATTTATTTTATTATATTTAGGCATATGGATTGTGAATTTTGATGTGTTTGTTAGGTTCGCTTTAGGTTGCTCGGGTTCCATCGCAGCTTAGGTTTCTTGTGTGTAGTTGCCTTCTGACCAGGTAAGGATTTCTTACCGGAGTTGTGTGGGCCCTGTGATATATTATGTGATTGTTGATTGTATGCTTGTTGTGTATCTATTCTATTCTAGTCGAAAACTGGAATAGAAAACTGGGCTGTTACAATACTCCCTCCTTTTAAGACTTTCGTCCTCGAAAGTCCTAAGACGAAACAGCTCTAGGAATACTCCACTGATTCCTAGCCAACTGAACTTCTCGGCTAAGACAACACTAGCCCTCTTCGAGAACCAAACCCTCTTGGGTTCTCAAAGGCTCAAAGCCACAATGCTATCCAGTTGGCCACATACTATCTCAACATCTAGACGAGGAACACAACAATGCACTGCTGCCAAAGACGGGGCAAAACTAACTGAAAGGCCACTGCTCCGATCCGCTCAAGGATCTCAAAAGGCCCTACAAACTTGGGGCTCAAATAAACCCTGCTAATCCAACACTGAACACCTTTCTATGGTGTTACTCTCAACAAACTCGCAGACTGGGCACAAGCTCCAAAACTCAACGCCACGTACTGGCGTAACTTCTCAGAATGCCCACAATTGTTAACAAACAGCCTCAACTCTACACCAATCTTGCCAAACAACTGAACCTCTCAGGTTCCTGAAACTAAACAACCTACTTTTACTTCACATGAGGCCAGCGAACCACAAGGCTTGCCTAAAGCCTTAACGAAAATCAATCGAATCACCAACTGGCGACTAATCCAAAAGGCAAACTTTTCCCACTAGCACAAGCTGAAACTTCAGCTACGACCAACCCTAAATGGCCAAAACCAGGCACAGGCTCCACTCGGCCAAGCCAACAAACTGGAGCCTCTCAACGGCCGAATGCAAACTTTTCCATGCAAACCTACTAGCAACTGGCCAAAGAGAACATTGCTAGGCAAGGAAACAACCAACATTCCTCTCATGGAAAATCTCGGGTAGCAAGGACCAAACCATCACGCAGCCACTAGCAACACAACACCTTGAGGATAGCAACTCAAGGGCTTTACCAACCATTGCCGCGGCACCTCTGTGCCAACTCACTCAACTGTGGCTCCGCTAATCGCCAACTGCGAAAGCACAACAACTAGGAACAAAACCCGAGAAAGGCTTGCTCAGCAGAAACTCAAACCAAGCTCATAACGAGCAAAGCTCGCCTCCAAGCTACCACTCAACACTTATGATCCAACTGGCTACTCAAAGGACTTTCTCCTTTTAGCCTAGGCCTATCTCATCTTGCGACTAGAAACTCCACACACGGAACATCGCAAGGAATACGAACTAACGAGGCTATCACCAAAGATAATACTCGAGGCTGGCATCCATGGTGCAACTCAACCACCAAAGAAACTAGGGGGAGAAAACTTCAATCCCCAAAGAACCAACAACTTCCCAGCAAAAACTCAACTCTAAAACTGGCTGGCCTCCGCCCTTGCGGGGACAAACAACTTTCGCTTGCTAACAACACAATGCAGGGACCCTCTCGCTGGGCTAACCACTGCGCTACTCTGAACAACTACACAACTCTGGAGCTACGCTGACTCCTTCTAAACGGGAACGATTTCCCAGCAAGCAAACTTCTGAAAGGCAGCGAACTTCACACACGCTCGCTGACTAGCTCAAACCCAAGGGCAACAACAACCAACTCTCTTGGAAGCAACACCCAAGGGAAATCTCAACTGATTGGACCACCAATCCAGAACTAGCAGAACTTACTCAACCTCCGAGGGAGGGATCAACTCCCAAATCTTCCTAACTAGGAACAAGTCCTCAGGGCAACGCCCTCTTGCTCGAACCGAGCTAGCTCTTGAAACATCAAGAGAACCAAATCTTGGTCAACACCAAGCACCAACTAGCCACCTCACCGGAACCAATCCGGACTCCACTCCAAACAAACACTAGCTTGCAAGTCTGCCAAATCTGCCAGCAACTCACCTGAGGAACACTGCCTTGGTCTGACTGAGCTATGGAGAGGCTCTCCACAACCTAGGGATCCTCCGATCACCCTCCGACACACACGGTGGTCAAACGGTCTAACCAGACAACCGGCTACACGGGCACAACCCTCTCCAGCATCTCAACTAAGCTGGCCAACTCGAACTCCTTGGAAACCAAGAGGACTGGAAACGCTACAGAATGCGTCATCCTCCTACTCAAAGCATCGACCACAACAAACCTTCTGCCCAAGGTAAGGATCCGAACAGCTCTCTTAGCCATAACGATCAAAAACTGCGCGGCTTTGCTACCACCGCTCTTATTCAGTTCCAACTGAACTCAACCAGGGTAAGGACCAACTAGCAAAACTTGCTTAAACAACAGCCCGACAACGAGCACTGCATCCTTACAACCAAAGCTGGGGCACTTGCCAAGAACTAAAGCCTTGACACCTCAAAGACTGAGCACTGGTTCCTCAACACGAACCTCTCGTGGTTCTCCAAACTTAAACCACAGAACGAGCTACACAAAAGTACACCAGGGTGTACAGCTCCAACTTGATTCCTTAAGATCCAATGCCAACAAGGACTCTCACACAGGGCAACAATTGCCTCCAACAGAGCCACTACTAACAAGGGAGCAACAAGAGTTTCAAACCCTCTCGGGGCCAACTCACCACGAAAAGCCACATTGGCCAACTCACTCTTACAAGAGCAAATCCATACCAAGCTGCCATAACTCAAGCCAATGTGCTCACTAAACGCGCTCCGATCAGCCATCCAACTCATGGCTCTAACACTGGATCAACCACGCATCCTCGATGCCAACACTACCCATACTAGGCCGAATCATGCTACCAAAAATCTGGCTCACAGGCTCACAACACAGGCGCGAGAACTCGAACGCGCTAGCTCTTAACAGCCTACAGCATCCTTTGGTACCCAACTCTCGGTGACCCTGAAAAGCTCCTACTTTCCCTAAAAAACCTCATACCTGTAGTCCTCTGAATACTACCGAGCTAGATCTCCTATGCAACCCAAACAGGTGCAACCTCAGGAGAACGGGTACAAGATTAGTGGGGATGCTATACTCTGGGCGGCCATGGAACCATCTGCACAAAAATGCCAACTGGCCTGAATCTAGGCCTCCTCTCAAAGCTTGGTGCCAACAGGCACTACATCCTTTACAACACAAATCAGCCATAAACGAGCTTTTATGCCCCTCTGAGGGAGGGTCACACTCCAAGTGACGGGGCAATGGCACTCAGCTCAAGAGTCTCAACAGTCGAGCAGACTACTCTCTGACATCTCGCCTAACAGACATGCCACGGCCTACTCCTGCATCCCACTCGATGCTCAACAAAAGCTCAGGCCAACTCCTCGGGTGGCAACAACTAGTTCCACACTTGGAACATCCAAATAAAAAAAGTGCTCCACTCTACTAGCCAGCTGAAATCCACAAACGGATTAAACCCTGACAAGCAAACTCCATACTACACCCTGGCTACGAGGGTACTAAGAGAACTGGCTGTAAAAAACCAGCAGGCTTGCAAGGGGGCAAAAATGTCTCTACATCTGCTTCAAGCCACAAACACGGCAACTTGCCAATCAATCGGGCGACTGGTGGAGACTCTGCTAGTCCACCTCTCACAAGGGACTTCCACCACCAAGCCTTTGTACTCAAATAAGCCACAGAACGGCACACCTCGGCCTCTGAACAGCAGGGCATCCCAAAACACGGATGCTAAACTCAAACCTGGCCAACCGCTTTACTACTAGCAGTAGGACTTTCTAAAACATCGAGCTCTACATGGATCCACTTGCCAAACTGGGCGGCTCCATCAACGCCAACAAACTCATCGGCAAAAACCTGCTGATCATGCCCTCCAGGGAATCTCTGGGGCTACAAAGGCAACTGGGGGGGTGTCTGCTGAAAAAAACTTTGTCAGCTGGGCTATCTGTGCCCAGGACTCCTCACTACGCGCTACAATCTGCGCCTGGGTCTCCACTCTCTGATAGCTAAAGACCTGCCATCAAATCTCTCATGGCTGGAGCACACTCTGCTCAAGGAGTCTAACTCTGAGGCGTGCTAGCCTCTACCCCCTCCTCTAGGCAACTCAATTGCCAGGGCCAACTCTGGCCTACAGGCCTAACAACCCTGGACGCAGCCTCAACATCAACACAATCAGTCCAACTCCTCGGTCGGACATGCCAAGCGTCCTGCTCCTCTGAGTGCGATCAACATACTGGCGATCTGAACAAAGCACCTCCACCCTCTCACTAAAGGAAAAGCAACAACTGGGCCACAAATGGCCTACGGGAGTCTAATCTCTGCCTCCCTCTAGAACGATGTCCCAGGGGCATCCGAATCTGTGACGAACCCGACCAAAAACATGGTCCTAAACCTAGGTTTTCACTCAGCATGCAAGTTAAATATGATAACAAGCGGTTTAGTGCTCATATTTAAAACCTTTCAAAACATATGAGAAGGGGGAACCCTTAAAACATAACCAACAATTTTCATTTAAACAATCCAACGAAGTAAAACAACCTGGCCAGTGTTTATAAAAACATACAATACAATTTAAACAACTTTTTAAACAATGTTCCCCTAGGACTCCTGTCCATCTACATGCTGAATAAACAATGCAATAATAAATGACAGAGTGCCGGTGTAAGAACCCGACCCAAAACATGGTCCTAAACCTGGGATCTCACTCAGCATGCAAGTTAAATATGATAACAAGCGGTTTAGAGCTCATATTTAAAAACCTTTCAAAACATATGAGAAGGGGGAGCCCTTAAAACATAACCAACAATTTACATTTTAAACAATCCAACAAAGTAAAACAACCTGGCCAGTGTTTAATAAAATGTACAATACAATTTAAGCAACGTTTTAAATAATGTTCCCCTAGGACTCTGTCCATCTACATCTTTGAATAAACAATGCAATAATAAAAGACAGAGTGTGCGTAGATTCCCCATGATCAATCGGCTCCCTCCGCTAGCCTCTCCGGTGTTGTCCCAAGTTACCGAAAGATAAATAAGGGTGAGTATAAACATACTCAGTAAGAATCCCCAACCGGGTACAATACGATACATCGGTCATCTAGCACCTCAACATGCAAGCAACGACTATCAACACAGATCATAGCTCAACGAGCTCATAAAACAAGATCTCGGAAACATCGGAAGTCTCTTACTTAGGAATCATCGGAAGTCTCCTACTTAGGCCTAATGATTGGTTCTCATAACCAATCCGGGACATCTCAGAGGTCTTTCTCCCTCGGCCAATTGATCAGCTCAAAACCGATCCCAAAGATGTCCGACACCCTCGAGGGTCTTTCTCCTCGACCAATTGATTAGCTCAAAAGCCAATCCCAATGGGTGTCCTCAAGGGCCTCTTACCCTCGCTAACGATGCGGACTATCGGAGAGTACCCGCATGATCGCTCTAAAGCTGGAAAGGCGGTGTACTCACGAACATTAGGCCGGGAGCTCTCGAACCGGCGACTAACGCGTGTCTTGCGCGCACACCGCATGCTCATCTCGCAACCGGCGTAAATGCGGGGCCTAAGGGCAAACTACGCGGTCGTGCACGCATGCCTAAAGACTCGGAAGCGGTGTCACCGAACACGAGAGTGCGAGGCCCTCGGCACTCATCTCGTGCGACTGTACCACCGACTTGAAGCTAAGAACCGCCAAGGCAGGCTTGCACCGTTGGCGTGGTTCCGCTCTAGCGAGCTACAAACTAGGCTTATGCCGATGTGGTAGCTACATCCACATCGGCCGCCGGGGAAGCAATGTACGTTATGCTTCGCTCTACTCCCGACCGGTGGGGACAAAGTACGTTATGTCCGCTCTCGGCCTCCGGATGATGACAAACCCTACTACGCTATCTAAGAATACCGAGTAAATCAATGATTCTGGCTAGCAAGCAATGACCGACATCAATCACGTTTACCTAGCATGATACTACAACTTAAACGGGAATCACAAGCATCTTTGGAAGAACAAACCTAGCATGGCACTAACATGTAAAATCAACAAACATGCTAGCAAGAGATCAAACAAAGTCGCCTATCACTATCATGCTCATAACAATCAAAGCAAACATACAAGGCACAATCGAGACATATCGCGAGGTCCACACAACCACGGTAAGAAATCCTTACAGGACAAGCGAGAAAATAATCACAAATCAACCAAGCAATCCTCGAGCCTCTAATCGAACCCAAACAACCTAAACATAAAATAAAGCAAAACCCAAATAATATACATAAAACAGCCCAAATAAATCCCTAAACAATGACCAACAAATCGGGGCCCAACGAAGAAAAGACTGGGAAATACCATCCGAGAAGCCACAAGGCTCAGGCCAACCAAACACACAACAGCAGGCCGGGCGCAGAAGAGTAGTGGTCAAGGCTGGGCACTGTGCGCTGGGCACTCGGGCGCAGAGGTAGGGAAGCTGGCGCAGCCGGGCTGGGCACTGGGCGAGGCATGGGCGCCGCAGGCGAGGGCTCGAGTTCGGCCGGGCGACGACACACACGACGCGGCTTTGGCAGAGCGGCGGCGACGGGCGCAGGCGCTGCGAGGGCGACGCGACGCGATGGGCTCGGGGCGCTCGGGAAGGCACAACGACCTCTGTGGGCGAAGCGACTTCGGTCGCGGCGAGGGCTCGGGCGACTCGACATGGACCTGGGCGACACTGAGACGGCCTGGACGATGCAGATCTGGGCTCGGCGCGACTAGGGCGAGGGCGATGCAGATCTGGACTCGGCGCGACCAAGGCGACACGAAGATGGCCTGGGCGATGCAGATCTGGGCTCGGCGCGACTAGGGCGAGGGTGATGCGATCGGGCGCTGGGGTGGCTCGGCACGGCGCGGCATGGGTGAGCTGGGCGGCTGGAGCGAGGGCGCGGCTAGGGGCTGGACATGGGCGACTAAATTTTGGGCATGGTGCGCCAAGGGGGGCCGCTGGGCCAAGAAGAGAGAAAAGGGAGAGAAAAAGGAAATTTGGGGATTTTGGAAAATAAAAGGGAAAAATAAAAGGAAAAAGGGAATTAAAAGGAAAAATGGGATTTTATCCTCCTTTCCATCCTAAACCAATTTTCTTTCCAAATTTAAATAAGCCTTAAAGTCCTTAAATCCCATTTCCCGGCTTCTTCCTTCGAGACCCGGCTGAAGCAACCTTTTCCAAACAATAACTCTCACTTAAACAAACTCCCAAATCATCTCTAAGGGCCTGGGCTCGAATCCCAAAGGAAACACCCAAACAACGATCACTTTGCCCAAAACCCAAATCACAACCGAACTCCCAAACGAATACCCCAAACATCTCGGGACTCATGAGACACCAACATACAAGCCTCAACAAAGCGGGAGCTGCCTCAAGCCCCGAAAAACCACAAATCCTGCCCGGGAGCAAAAGACCAAAATACCCTAAGGGTCAAAAGCAGCTCTAACGGCCCAACCGAACCACTGAATCTGAACCGGAAACACCTCGAGAACTGGAATAGAAAACTGGGCCGTTACAGCCGGCAGCTCCCATGATCAATCAGCTCCCTCCGCTAGCCATCCTGGTGTTGTCCCAAGTTACCTGAAAGATAAACAAGGGTGAGTATAAACATACTCAGTAAGAATCCCTAACCGGGTACAATACGATATATCGGTCATCTAGCACCTCAACATGCAAGCAAAGCGGCTATCAACACGGATCATAGCTCATCGAGCTCATAATGCAAGATTCGAGTCATCGAAGTCTCCTACTTAGGCCTAATGATTGGTTATCTGACCAATCACGGGACATCACCGAGGTATCTTTCACTCGGGGGATTGTTCAGCTCAAAAACTGATCCCAAGGATGTCCTCAAGGGCCTCCTTGCCCTTGCTAATCTGGACTTACGGGAAAGTACCCGAAGTCTGGCTCTAAACTGGAAGGAATGGTGTACTCACGAACATTAGCCTGGGGGAGCTCTCCGAACCGGCGACTAACGCGTGTGCGCGCACACCGCATGCTGCTGCAACCGGCGTAAATGTGGGGGCCAAGGACAAAGTACGCGGGCCAGGTACGCAGGCCTAAGACTCGGAAGCGGTGTCACTGATCACAGTAGCGCGAGGCTCTCGACACTCATCTGTGCAGCCTGAGCCACCGACCTGAAGCTAAGAACCGGCCAAGGTAGGCTTACACCGTTGGCAGGGTTCCGCTCTAGCATGCTACAAACTAGGCATACGCCAATGTGGTAGCTAATTCTCATTGGCTGCCGGGAGGGGGGGATAAAAAGCAATGTATGTTATGCTTTGCTCTATTTCCGACCAGTGGGGACAAAGTTCGTTATGTCCGCTCTCAACCCCTGAAGCAATGCTTCGCTTTACTCCCGACCGGTGGGGACAAAGTACGTTGTGTCCGCTCTCAGCCTCTGGATGATGACAAACCCTACAACTCTATCTAAGAGTACAGAGTAAAATGATTCCTAGCTAGCAAGCAATAATCGACATCAAAGACGCTTACCTAGCATGATACTACAAACTTAAGCAGGAATCATAAGCATGCTGGAAGAACATACCTAGCATGGCACTAACATGTAAAATCAGGCAAACATGCTAGCAAGAGATCAAACATAGCTGCCCTATAAATATCATGCTCATAACAATCAGCAAACATACAAGGTACAATCATGATATATCGCAGGGTCCACACAATCACGGTAAGAAATCCTTACCTGGAACAAGCATAAAATAATTAATCATAAATCAACCAAGCGATCCTCAAGCCTCTAATCGAACCCGAATAGCCTAAACATCAAATAAAGCATCCAAATCAAATACATAAAACACCCCAATTAAATCCATAGACAGCAGCAAACAAATCAGGGCCCAACGAAGAAAAGACTCAGGAAATACCATCAGAGAAGCCACAAGGCTCGGGCCAACCAACACACAACAGGGCAGGCTGGGCGCAAGGGCTGGGCTGGCTGGGAGCAGGGCAGGCGCTGGGGCGCGGAAGCTGCGCGCGGGCGAGCTGGGGGAGGCAAGGGCGCGCGGGCTCGAGCTCAACTAGGAGACGGCGCGCTGCGCGGCTCGGCATAAGGGACGGCGCTCGGGCGCGAGCTCGGCAAGCTATAGAGACGCGCGAGGGGCGACGCAACGTGACGAGCTACGAGGGGCACCGGGCTGCGCACGGCATCTTGGCGGGCGGGCGACGAGGCACCGCGGCGCGCTCGGCATAGTGCGCACCGGGCGACACGACGTGGCGAGTCGGGCGGCGACGCGTCCAGGCTAGGCGGATTTGGGCGACGCAGGACCTGGGCAACGCAGGCTTGGGCGAGCAGGGGCTGGGCTCGGCGACCGGCATAAATGCGAGGGCCTAAGGGTAAACTACCCGGGCCAGGTATGCATGCCTATGACTCGGAAGCGGTGTCGCGATCACGATGAGCGAGGCCCTCGGCGCTCATCATGCGGCTGAACCACGACACGAAGCTAAGAACCGGCCAAGGTAGGCTTACACCGTTGATAGGGTTCCGCTCTAGCAGGCTACAAACTAGGCTTATGCCGATGTGGGTAGCTATATCCACATCGGCGGGTCGGGGGGGGGGGGAAGCAAGATAGTTATGTTGCGCACACTTTACTCCCAACCAGAGCTAAATCCACATTGGCGATCGGGGGGGGGGGGGGAAGCAAGATACGTTATGCTGCGCACACTTTACTCCCAATCAGTGGGAACAAAGTACGTTATGTCCGCTCAGCCTCTGGATGATGACAAACCCTACAACTCTATCTAAGAGTACAGAGAAAATAAATGATTCCTGGCTAGCAAGCAATGACTTACATCAAACACGCTTACCTAGCATGATACTACAAACTTAAAGCAGGAATCATAAGCATGTTGGAAGAACAAACCTAGCATGGCACTAACATGTACAATCAAGCAAACATGCTAGCAAGAGATCAATCAAAGTTGCCTATCACTATCATGCTCATAACTGTAAACAAGCATACAAGGCACATCGTGATAATATCGCAGGGTCCACACAACCACGGTAAGAAATCTTTACCTGGAACAAGCTGTAAGGACCCGACCCGAATGGGGCTCTAAATGGGCCCTTACCTCAATGCATGCATACAAATCAACACTAGAATTTGCAATAGGGTTGTTTCGGATTCTAAGTAAAAACCAAAAACCGGCAAGAGTTCATTTTAAAAGTCAATACAAAATTCTTGAAACTCGTCCCCTGTTTCCAAGCACTGTTCCAAGACAAATACATTTCCAAAACTTACTCGATCGAGATTTATTAAAACATACAACTTTACAACATTTACAACAATGCTAGAATCCGGAAATACATTCATAAAACAACCTAGGGCTTCGTGCCCAACTACATGCATTCAGAGGACATTTAAAACATAAACATAAATCTCAGAGTTGAACAACGGGTTTCCATGATCACAGCTCCTCCTCCAGCCATCCTGCCTCGCGCCATGGTTTCCTGAAAGATAAGTAAGGGTGAGTAACGAATTACTCAAGAAGAATCCCAACAGGGGTACAATACGATATAATCAATCATCTAGTACCAAAGCATGCAAGCAAACAGCTACCAACACAGATCATAGCTCAACGAGCTTACAAAGAAAGATCTGGAGTCATCGGAAGTCTCCTACTTCCGGCCTAAAGATTGGTTATCCTAACCAATCCTGGAACATCTCTGAGGGTCTTTCTCCCTCAGCCAGTTGATCAGCTCAAAAACCGATCCCAAGGATGTCCTCAAGGGCCTCTTACCCTTGCTAATCTGGACTTATGGGAGAGTACCCAAAGTCAGGCTCTAACGGAAGGAATGGTGTACTCACGAACATTAGCCGGGAGCTCTCCGAAGCGCAACAACTAACGCGTGTGTGCGCGCACACCGCATGCTCTTCTCGCAACCGGCGTAAATGCGGGGCCTAAGGGCAAACCACGCGGGCAGCACGCATGCCTAAGACTCGAAGCGGTGTCACCGATCACGAGAGCGCGAGGCCCTCGGTGCTCATCTCATGCGCACTGGTCCACCGACACGAAGCTAAGAACCGCCAAGGCGGGTTTACACCGTTAGCGTGGTTCCGCTCTAGCGGAGCTACAAACTAGGCATACGCCAATGAGGTAGCTAAGTCTCATTGGCTGGGAGGGGAGAAAAAGCAAGGTATGTTATGCTTTGCTCAATATCCGACCACTTTGGGGACAAAGTACGTTATGTCCGCTCTCAACCTCTGAAGCAATGCTTCGCTTTGCTCCCGACCAGGTGGGGACAAGATACGTTATGTCCGCTCTCGGCCTCCGGATGATGACAAACCCTACAACTCTATCTAAGAGTACAGAGCAAAAAGCAATGATTCTGGCTAGCAAGCAAAGACCGACATCAATCACACTACCTAGCATGATACTACGAGCTTAGCGGGAATCACAAGCATCTTTGTGAGAACAAACCTAGCATGGCACTAACATGTAATATCAAGCAAACATGCTAGCGTAAATCAATCAAAGCTGCTCTATTATTATCATGCTCATAACGACAAGCAAACAAGCAAGGCAAAATCATGACAATATCGCAGGCCCACACAACTCCGGTAAGAAATCCTTACAAGGAAAGCGGATGACGACAACCTCAAAGCTTACGGATCCTAAGCCACACGATTCCGCAAGACTACCTCGAAGCTAACACTCGAGGTCGACATCCATGGAGCAACTCAACCACCACGAGAGACTAGGGGAAGGGAAATCTTCAATCCCCAAAAAAAACCAACAACTTGCCGAAACAACTCTTCTTGGTGGCCACCACCACTTGCGGGGACAAACAACTCTTGCTTGCTAACAACACAAAGCGAGGACCCTCTCATTTGGTGTTGATCTGCGCTTGCGCTACTCGATCAAATACACAACTTATGAGCTAAGTCGACTCCTACAAAAACAGAAACGATTCCCAAAGCAAGCAAACTCGAAGGGCAACGGACTTCACACAAGCTCATTGACTTTCTCAAACCCAAGGCAACAACAACCAACTCTCTTGGAAGCAACACCCAAGGAAAACTCAACCAATCGGATCACAAATCCGGAACCAACAAAACTTACTCAAGCGCCGAGGAGGGGTCAACTCCCAAAACTTCCGACTAGGAAAAGACCTCGTGGCAACGCCCTCTAGCTAGAACCAGAACTAGCTCTCGAAACAACAAGAGAACCAAATCTTGGCCAAACACTCACAAGAGGAGAACAACCTTTTACTGCAGCCTCTAGAACACCATCCAAGAGTCCGCTTTAATCAACAAACGACTACTTCCAAGTAGCCAACAAATCTTTCCCTCTTGCTAGCACCACTACCATCAATTCCAAGCCCAAAGGAGTAACCTGACAAATCCCCGAAGGAAACGGCTCTTACAAACAGACAACCAAAGGACAGAGAGCTCCACATACGCTCACTATCATGCTCCACTAGAGCAACAACATCTAAATCTCACGGGGCAACAACAGGGGCAACTCAACATCCTGGAACAGGAAAACAACCAACTGGGCACGAACCATTCGTCCCACGAGCAAAGCAAATCACTAGCAGCTCCAAACCACACCTTGGTCAACACCAAGCATCAACTTGCCACCACACCGGAACCAATCCGGACTTTACTCCAAACAAACACTAGCTTGCTAGTCTACCAAGGCGCTAGCAACTCAACCGAGGCTACAAACTACGGCCCGACTTGCCAACTGAAACTCACTACTGGGCTCGGTGAGCTCGAGAGGCTCTCCAAAACCTAGGGGTCCTCCGATCACCCTCCAGACACATACGGCCGACAAAGCGAGCTAATGACCAAATGCGAGCGAGCAGCACAACTCTCTCCAGCATCTCAACCATGCAGGCCAACTCCAATTCCTTGGGAACCAAGAGGATCCGAAACGCTACCGAATGCGTCGTCCTCCTACTCAAACATCAGCCTCTCAACAAGGCTTCTACCCAAGGAAAGGATCCAAACAACATTCTTAGCCAAGGCGATCAGAAACTGCGCGGCTTAGAAATCCTTACCTGGTCGGAAGGCAACAACACACAATAAAATAACTGCGATCGAACCCGAGCAACCTATATCGAGCCAAACAAAAACATCAATAATCATAAAATAGCCCTAAATACTCTAAAATAAATAGGGCTCGGCTCGGAGCAACTCACTCAGGCGTACACGACACTGAAGCGGGCAGGCATTTGCGGGCTAGGCGGTGATGATGGGCGCAGACAGTATGTGGGCGCAGTCGGGGGCGCCGCTCAGCGCGGGGCGCGACACTGACACGGGCTGGCGCGCTGACGCGCGCGCTTAGGGCGCGACTGACTGTGGCGCTGGGCTCATTGGGGGCTTCGCGCGCGCGTGAACTTCGGCGAGCAGCAGCAGGCGAGCGAGCGTGGCGGCGCGACGATGCGCTCTGAGGACGAGACTTCGGGAGCGGCTCGGCCTGAGGGACGACGACTTCGGACTGGACGACACGGGGCACGCGACAGGATCAGGCTCGGTGGCGATGGCGCCGCAACTCTCGATCCCCGAGGCGACTGGTGGGCGGCTTTCGGTGGCGACTCGACGACTGCGGCCGCGACGCGGCGGGGCTGGGTGGCTCGGTGGCTCACTGCTCGCGTGGGCGAGCTAGGGCTGCTCGGGCAAGGGCTGGGCGAGCCAAGGCTAGGGGCTGGGCTAGGTGGGGGGTGCTCGGGGAGAGAGAGAGAGAAAGAGAGAGAAAGTTGATTTTGGGGAAAAATAAAAGAAAAAAAGAAATAAAAAGGAAAAATGGGAAATAAAAGGGAAAAATGGGATTTAAATTCCATTTTCCATCCTTATCCACTTAAAACCTCAAAATCCCATTTCTCGGCTTCCTCCTTCGAGACCCGATCAAAGAAATCTTTTCCAATCAATCAAACTCACTTAAATCCAACTCCCAAAGCAACACTAAAGGCTGGGCTCAAACCCAAAAGAATCACACAACCAACCATCACTTTGCCAATGCCCAAACCACAACCGAGAGCATCCAACCGACTAGCCCAAACACCACGGGACTCATGACCAACAACAAACAAGCCTCAACAAAAGCGGGAGCTACCTCGAAGCCACGAAGACCACAAATCCTGCCGGAGAGCCAAAAGACCAAAATACCCCCAAGGGGCAAAACCGCTCTAAAACCCAACCAAACAACCGAATCTTGACCCGAAGGCACCTCGAAAACTGGAATAGGAAACTGGGCTGTTACACAAGCAGCAAACAATAATAATCACAAACAACCAAGGGATCCTCGAGACTCTAATCGAACCCGAACAGCCATCCGAGAAGCCACAAGGCTTGGGCCAACCAACACAGTTGGGCAAGCTGTCGGCAGCAAAAGAGGGCGCGGCTGGGGCGAGACAAGAACGGGCGGGCCCGGGCTCGAGCTCGAGATAGGCTCGACGCAGTGTGCGGCTCAAAGATAGAGGACGGCCTTAGCTTGCGCGCGAAGCTACACGGCGCTCTGAGGACGCCGCGCGGGCAGCAGCGACACGACGGGCTCAGGGTGCTCAGGATGGCACGACGAGCTACAGGGGCGACGCGGGCTGGCACTGTGCGCGGTTGGGCTCGGGTTGGCTCGGGCTTGGGAGAGCTGGGCGGCCAGGCTGGGCGACCAGGGGGGGCTTGCTCGGGTTGGGAGGTGGGGGCTAGGGTTGGAGGAGAGAGAGAGGGAGAAAAATGGAAAAAAAAGGAAAAAGGAAAAATGGGGAAAAATGTAATTTTTATTTTCTTTTTCTCTTTGATTTTAACCTTATCCAAATTCCATCCTTATCCATTTTATCCAAATTTAAATAAGCCTTAAAATCCTTAAAATCCCATTTCCCGGCTTCCTCCTTCGAGACCCAGCTGAAGCAACCTTTTCCAATAAATAAAACTCACTTAAATCCAACTCCCAAATCAACACTAAGGGCCCGGGCTCGAATCCCAAAGGAAACACCCAAACAACCATAACTTTGCCCAAAACCCAAATCACAACCGAACTTCCAAACGAATAGCCCAAACATCTCGGGACTCGCAGCCACAAACAAACAAATCTCGACAAAGGCAGAAGCTGCCTTGAAGCCTTGAAAATCCACAAATCCTGCCCGGGGAGCCAAAAGACCAAAATACTCCTAAGGGTCAAAACAGCTCTAACGGCCCAACCAAACAACTGAATCTGAACTGGAAGCTCCTCGGGAACTGGAATAGAAAACTGGGCCGTTACACTCTCTCCCGTGCCTTAGCGACCCCCCGCTCGCCAGTCGCCCGACCCGAGCCCCTAGCCGCTCGGCTCGCCGCCCCGGCCCGTGCAACCCCAAAGCCGCCCTCAGTAGCTCGCCCAGCCCCCAAGCCATCGCGTCGCGTGTCGCCGGCGCGCGTCCTCGTCTTCGCCAAGCTCACACCGCGCCGTCACACTGTCGCCGAGCGTCGCGCGCTCGCCATCGCCAGTAGAGCTCGCGCCGCGCGGCGCCTAACCCCTGCGCCCATCTGCGCCCCTCAGCGCCCAATAGCTGCCTCGCCCGTGCAGCCAGCTCGTTCTCGTGTCAGCTGAGCCTCGTGACTTGCTCCCGAGCCCAGCCCTGTTATTTTATTATATTTAGGCCTATTTTGTGATTATTGTTGTGTTTTTTAGGTTCGCTTTAGGTTGCTCGGGTTCGATCGCAGCTTAGATTTCTTGTGTGTTGTTGCCTTCCGACCATGTAAGGATTTCTTACCGGAGTTGTGTGGGCCCTGCGATATATTATGTGATTGCTGATTGTATGCTTGTTTGTGTTTATTGACATGTTTAGTGATAAGTGCTCTATTCTGAATTCCCGACTGGCATGATTTCCTATGTTGTTTCTCATGTTAGTCCATGCTAGGTTATTCCTTTCTGCCATGCTCATATATGTTCTTGCTTCGTAGTATCATGCTAGGTTCGTTGTATTCTGATTGAGCACGTATTGGATTGTATTGGATTGTTTGCTGATTATTATGACAGGTTAGAGTTCAGGTAGATAGCATCATCCGGGCCCAGATGCATAAAGTACCTTGCATCCATGGCAGGGACGTACGAGACAGTTCTCCGTCCCTAGAACTCGTGAGGGATTAGCTAACCCTACCGGTAGGCCCTGCAATCTTGGGTGAGGGTGGCAGTCTATTAATGCCCCAACGGTCGGGATGATGACTTGGCATTGCCTTGTCCCCGGCAGCCGACATGTCCTCAGCATGTTCGGTAGTAGCCCTTGATTTGCCACCTGATAAGGCAAGGACGGCTTCCTGTCGTAAGCCTACCACGACCGTTTCCTTAGCCTCAGGTGCGGTGGTTCAGGCTGACATAGTTCACGTGTCCAGGTCTCACACCCCTATGTCAGTGACAGTGATCCAGAGATTTAGTTAGGCGTGGTGACTTGTAACAGCCCAGTTTTCTATTTCGGTTACCCTGGTGATTTCGCATCATTATTCGGATGTTCGGATGGGCCGTTAGAGCTGTTTTAACCCTTAGGGGTATTTTTGTCTTTTTACCCCCGGTCAGGGTTTTGAGGATTTTCAAGATTTCAGGGCCTTTCCTGCCTTCGTCGAATTTTGGTGGTTGTTGGTTGCAAGACCCAAGAGGTTTGGGCAAGTTGTTTGGGAGTTTGGAGGTATTTTAGTTATTGGCAAAATTAATGGGTTTTTGAGTGCTTCCTTTGGGATTTGAACCCTTGCCCTAAATGGTTTTGGGAGTTTGTAGGAAAAAGAGTTTTTCTAGAAAGAAAAGTTTGTTTGGGCCGGATTTTGAAAGAGGAAGTTTTGGGAAGGGATTTTAGACCCATTTAAATTAGGAAAAGGGAAGAAAAATCAAGAAAGTCCCTTTCCCCTTGTTTTGCTCTCTCTCTCTCTCTCTCTCTCTCTCTCTCTCTCTCTCTCTCTCCTAGCCGACCTCACCAAGAAAACCCCAACCCTAGCCGCCCAGCCATGCCCTAGCCGCACCACACCCTGGCCGCATTAGGATCTCGGCCAGCCAAAGACACCGCCTACCACGCCGCACCAGACGCCTGCATCTCCCGGCCAGTGCTCCCAGACGCGTTGCATCGCCCGGCCAGTGCGCCCAGCGCCAGCGTTGCATTGCCATTGCTCGCGAGCGCGCCAGACGCGCGCCGCACCGCTCCGCTTGCTGCCGCCCCGACGCGTCGCCTAGCGCCCGACCCAGCGTGTTCGCTCGCTTGCAACAGCCCGCGTCTGCACATCCCCTGCCTTACTAGCGCCAGCGCTCCCTGCTTGTCCTTGCTGACGGACATCCTGCCCTGCCGTGCGGGTTGGGGCGTGACTTTGTGTCTTGTCGGTCGGTAATTCCCGAGTCTTTTCTCCTTTGGGCACTAGGCTGTTGGCTGCTGTTTATTTAATTAGGTTGTTTTTACTAAAATTCTTAGGTTGCTCGGTTTCGCTTTAAAGCTCGAGGGTCATTATTTGATTGTGAAAGTTATTTCTGCTCGTTTCCAGGTAAGGATTTCTTACCGTGGTTGTGTGGACCCAGCGATGCTTTCTTGATTGTGCCTTATATGCATGTTTACTTGTATGAACATGATTAGTGGATAGGACAGCTTATGATAGCATTCTTGGTAGCATGTTTGCATGTTTGTACATGTTAGTGCCATGCTAGGATTGTTCTTCCAGCATGCTTGAGATTCCTGCTTTAAGTTCGTAGTATCATGCTAGGTTATGTGTGATTGATGTTGATATGTATGTCTAGCCAGAATCGATTATTTTGTACTCCTAGCTAGTATAGTAGGGTTTGTCATCATCCGCAGGCCGAGAGCGGACATAACGTACTTTGTCCCCACCGGTCGGGTGTAGAGCGAAGCATAACGTACATTGCTTCCCCCCGGCAGCCGATGTGGATTTAGCTACCACATCCGCATAAGCCTAGTTTGTAGCTCGCTAGAGCGGAACCACGCCAAGCTGTGGAAGCTCGCCTTGGCGGTTCTTAGCTTCCAGTGCGTAGTACAGTGCCGCATGATGAGTGCCGAGGGCCTCGCACCATCGTGTTCGGTGACACCATTTCCGAATCTTTAGGCATGTGTACTGCCCGCGTAGTTTGTACTTAGGCCCCCACATTTACGCCGGTTGCAAAGAAGATGCGGTGTGTGTGCGCGCACACGCCGCGTTAGTCGCCTGTTTGGAGAGCTCCCGGGCTAATCTTCGTGAGTACACCCGTTCTTTCGGTTTAGAGCGGACTTGGGTACTCTCCGATAGTCCAGATTTGTTAGCGAGGGTAAGAGGCCCTTGAGGACACCCATTGGGATTAGCTTTTGAGTGATCATATGGTCGAGGAGAAAGACCCTCGAGGGTGTCGACATCTTTGGGATCGGTTTTTGAGGTGATCAATTGGCCGAGGAGAAAAACCCTCGGAGATGTCCGGGATTGGTTATGAGAGCCAATCGTTAGGCCGAAGTAGGAGACTTCCGAGGATTCCAGATTCTCGCCTTGTAAGCTCGTTGAGCTATGATCCGTGTTGGTAAATTGTTTGCATGTATACTAGGGTGCGGATGATTGATGTATCGTATTGTACCCGGTTGGGGATTCTTACCGAGTATGTTCATACTCACCCTTATTTCGTGGTTTTCCACGGGTAACTTGGGGGACAAAGACCGGACGGGCTAGCGGAGGAGGCGATTGATCATGGGAGCCGCCGACACTCTGTCTTTTATTGTTTGCATAATTTGTTCAGCATGTAGACGGACATGAGTCCTAGGGGGACGTTTTTAAAAGTTGTTTAAATTGTATTGTATGATTTTATAAACACTAGCCAGGCTTGTTTTACTTTGTTGGCTTTCCTTAAATGAAGGTTGTTGTTTATGTTTTAAGTGTCCCCGCTTTTAAATTTTTTGAAAGGTTTTAAATATGAGCACTAAACCGCTTGATGAAGTATTTAACTTGCATGCTGAGTGAGAACCTAGGTTTAGGACCGTGTTTTGGGTCAGGTTCTTACATGACTGGACATGGGTAGCTTGCAACTAGACCCGACACCCCCCATAGTCTGCAGTAGCATGCGGTGCGCGTTTACGCTCCTTATAGCACCGACTGGAGAGCTCCTCGGGATCGTGAGCCAGTGCACCTTTCATTCGTCAGTAGACAGGCTGAGGCCGGGACTTGTTTCTCGTATAGGGCGTATTGTGTGGTGATTTATTTCCGGACTAAGACCCTGAGTTGGCATCCGAGGTCCAAGTGTGGACTTAGCTATGTGCTCTATTCTGTGTTTATATTCATAGCTTGCATATCTTTCTGCTAGATGACCATGTATATCGTATTGTACCCCGGTTGGGGATTCTTACTGAGTAATTCGTTACTCACCCTTATTATTGTGGTTTTTCCACAGGTAACCATGGTGCGAGACAGGATGGCTGGAGGAGGAGCTGTGATCATGGAAACCCGTTGTTCAACTCTGAGTCTTGTGTTTATGTTTATGATTTAAATGTCCTCTGAATGCATGTAGTTGGGCACGGAGCCCTAGGGTGTTTTCTGAATGTATTTCCAGATTCTAGCACTGTTGTAACTATTGGAAAGTTTTGAATGTTTTAAATAAATCTCTAATCAGAGTAAGTTTTGTAAATGTATTTGTCTTGGAACAGGTGCTTGGAAACAGGGACAGGTTTCAGGAAATTATGTTGACTTTTTAAATGGATGTTTTATGTTTTAGTTTTTACTTAGAATCCGAACACCATCTTGCAAATTTTCTATAGATTTGAATGAATGCATTGAGGTAACGGCCTATTTTAGAACCTTTTTTGGGTCGGGTCGTTACAGTTGGTATTAGAGCTCATAGTCATAGATTCTGTAGACTGACCTTTTGTTGTAGGTCGTTTTTCCATGATCATCAGCACTCTGACAGTCATCAGGTACGCCTAAGTTTACCGTTTTAAAGAAAGGGTTAAGAATTTACAATACTTTTCATCTAGGTTATGCCTTGTGTAGTGTTGTGGAGTGGAGACGAGCAGGTTCTGACTCGTTGTTGGTTTGGGTTTAGAGCGCCATCATGCCAACTTTCCGCAGTGTGAGCAGTTTGATAGCAACTTATTGAGGTATCCAGATAGATTCGGATGCCGCTGGGACATCGTTCCAGAGAGAGGCAGAGTTTAGACTCCCGTAGGCCACTTGTGGCCCAGTTGTTGGTTTTCCCCTAGTGAGAGGGTGAAGGTGATTTGCCTTGGAGTACCACTCCAAGAGAGGAGTTAGCTATGGTTGTGCTTATGTGGATGCTTGTGGAGCAGGTCTTAGAGTGGACTAGCCTGGGTAGCTAAAGTGTTGATCTTGAGCCTTAGCAGATTGTTTGATTGCCCAGAGTGTGGCTGCAGAGTTGGTAGCCTTCGAGGAGGTTGATGAGGCATCTTTGTGCTCTTGTAAGTGTTGTTGTTTTGCAGCCAGTAAGCCGGAACCCTGTGGTTAAGGGTGCAGTGATCAGTGTTCCCTTCGTACTTGATCCGTTGGTGGTTCCCTTAGTTGTTTAGTAGAGTTGAGCACTCTTCTTTTGGTGAGCCCTAGAGTAGGGCTAGCTGCTGCATGTTGAGAGAGCCGGCCAGAGTTTTGTTGAGCATCATGTGGAGATGCAAGAGTAGGCTGTGAGCCTTCGGTTTGATGAGATGCCTTAGGCATGGTTGCTTGAGTTTGGAGCCCTCGTATGCCTAGCGAGAGTTTTGTCAATTGAGGTTGTGACCTTGCTGGCCCCATTTGTAGTAAGTTGTGGATTTGGTAGTAGTGGCACTTGAGGTGCATTGGTTGGTGTGCCACTTTGGCACTAAGTCTGGTTTGGCCTGAGTTTGGCATGGGTATAGCAGATGGTTCTATGCCGTTCGGAGTTCAGTGCACTCCTTTAGCCTTGGATCCGTTTATGGCTGTTGCACCTGTTTAGGTCATGCAAGAGGGTTAGTTCAATGGTAGTCGAAGGATTACAAGCGAAAGGATGTTCGAGAGGAGCCGGAGCCTCTTCCTAGTGTTACTAGGGGTTGAGTAAGTTAGAAGGTTGGCGGTTGGTAAGTTTTAGTGCGCGTGAGTCTCGCGCTAGTGTTAAGGCCAAGAGATCCTTGTGGTTGGTAGTGCGGTCAACTACCTTCGAGTGCCTAAATCTGAGGAGAGTTGAGCATCGTAGATGCAAGTTTGGTCCATCAGAAGGGCCATGAGTTGGATGCCTATGAGGCGAGTTGGATGCCTTATGAGAGGAGTTGGATGCCTTATGGGTAAGCACCCTTGGTAGAGGCTTGGTATAAAGTAAGTTCGGTTTGGCATGGTTATGCTTTGGTAGAGCAAGGTTGCCACAGCTTCGAGTATCGTGTGGAGATGGAACTTTGGGTGTTCCTTTGATTGATTGTATCTCTGCCAGGAGCTAGTGTTGCTTTTTAGGAAAAGCGCTTGTTAGTCTTGGATCTCTAAAGGAAGGTATGAAGTTGTGCACACAAGTGTGTTTTGTGTGGTTTGTTCTGTGGCGAGAGTTTCAGATCCATGTAGGGTTTGCTTTGGAGATCTAGTGCTTAGTTCTTGGAGAAGTTGGACTCCAAGTGGATGTTGTAAGGCTTTAGTTGAGGTGGTAAGGATACCGTGCTCGTGGTATCAGGTTGCTGCTTAGGCAAGTTTTGTTAAGTTGGACCTAAGCTTGGTTGGCAGATCTTCTTGTTGATCGTTAGTTAGAGTTCAGTTGGAAAATGAACAAGCGCTGTGGAAGCAAAGCCGCGAAGTTTCTGATCGTCATGGCTAAGAGAGTTGTTCGGATCCTTGCCTTGGGTAGAAGCTTTGTTGTGGTTGATGTGTTGAGTAGGAGGATGACGCATTCTGTAGCGTTTCGGGTCCTCTTGGTTTCTAAGGAGTTGGAGTTGGCCAGCATGGTTGTGATGCTGGAATATGGAGTTGATTGTTCAGGCAGTTGTCTGTTAGATCGTTTGTCGACAGTGTGTGTCGAGGGTTGCCGAAGAACCCTAGGTTGTGGAGAGCCTCTCCGAGCTCGGTCTGGACCTGTAGTGAGTTTTGGTTGGCAAAGTCGGAGGCGTGTAGTTTGTAGCCTCGGGTGAGTTGCTGGCATTCTTGGTAGGCTAGCAAGCTAGTGTTTGTTTGGAGTAGAGTCTGGATTGGTTCCGGTGTGGTGGCAAGTTGATGCTTGGTGTTGACCAAGGTGTGGATTGGAGTTGCTAGAAGTTAGTTTTGCTCGTGGGGCGAGTGGTTCATGCCTTGTTGGTTGTTTCCTGTTTCCAGGATGTTGAGAGTTGCCCCGTTTGGCATTTGGAGGTTCAGTCTGTGGTGGACCCCTGTTGTTGCCCCGTGAGATTTAGATGTTGTTGCTTTGGTGGAGCAAGACATTGAGCGTGTGTGGAGCTCCCTGTCCTTCGGTTGTCTGCTTGTAAGGGTTGTTTCCTTCTGGGAGTTGTCAGGTTACTCCCTTAGTCTTGGAGTTGATGGAGAGGTGCTAGCAAGAGGGAAAGGTTTGTTGACCGCTTGGAAGCAGTTGTTTGTTCAGTTAAGCGGACCCTTGGATGGTGTTCTAGAGGCTGCAATAAGGGTTGTTCTGCCTCTTGTGAGTGTTTGGGCAAGATTTGGTTCTCTTGTTGTTTCAAGAGCTAGTTCGGTTCTAGCTGGAGGGCATTGCCCTGAGGTCTTGTTCCTAGTCAGGAAGTTTTGGGAGTTGACCCCTCCCTCGGCGGTTGAGTAAGTGCTGTTAGTTCTGGGTTGGTGATCCGATCGGTGGAGAATTCCCTTGGGTGTTGCTTCCAAGAGAGTTAGTTGTTGTTGCCTTGGGTTTGAGCAAGTCAGCTAGCGTGTGTGATGTTCGCTGCCCTTCAGAGTTTGCTTGCTGGGAAATCGTTTCCCGTTTAGTAGGAGTCAGCTTAGCTCCTGAGTTGTGTAGTTTATCAGAGTAGCGTAGCGGTCAGCCAGCAAGAGGGTCCCTGCATTGTGTTGTTAGCAAGCAAAAAGTTGTTTGTACCCGCAAGGGCGGAGGCCAGCCAGTATAAGAGTTGAGTTGTTTCTGGCAAGTTGTTGGTTCTTTGGGGATTGGAGATTTCCCTTTCCCCATAGTCACTGTGGTGGTTGAGTTGCTCCATGGATGCCAGCCTCGAGTGTTAGCTTCTGAGGTAGTCTTGCGGATTCGTATGGCTCAGGATCCGTAAGCTTAGAGGTTGTCGTTATCCGTTTTCCTTGCCAGGTTTCGGGAGTGGAGTTTCTGGCTGGAAGATGAGTTAGACCTAAGCTAAAAGGAGAAGTCCTTTGAGTAGCCAGTTGGATTTTAAGAGTTGAGTGGTAGCTTGGAGGAGAGCTTTGTTCGTTATAAGCATGGGTTGAGTTCTGCTGAGCAAGCCCTTCTCGGGCTTTGTTCCTAGTTGTTGTGCGTTCGCAGTTGGCGTTAGCGGAGCCGCGTTTGAGTGAGTTGGCCTAGAGGTGCCGTGGCATTGGTTGGTAAATCTGTTGAGCTGCTTTCCTCAAGGTGATGTGCCGCAGATAGCTGCGTGATGGTTTAGTCCTTGCAGTTCGAGATTTCCTTGAGAGGAATGTTGGTTGTGTCCTTGCCTAGCAATGTTCTCTTAGGCCAGTTGCTAGTAGGTTTGCTTTAGGAAGTTTGCGTTCGGCCGATGAGGAGCTCTAGTTTGTTGGTTTGGCCGGGTGGAGCCTGTGCCTGGCCCTTGTCTTTTAGAGGTGGCCGTAGCTGAAGTTTCAGGGTGTGTGAGTGTTGTTAGCCGTCTGGTATACCAGGATGGTGCCCCTTGCCTTTGGTTCGGCGATTTCTCCTTAAGATGGTTGCTTAAGTGTTGAGGTCGTGTTCTAGTTGGAGAAGTTTGCCTTTTTGGATCAGTCACCAGTTGGTGATTCGTTTGTATTTCGTTAAGGCTGTAGGCAAGATTTGAGGTTCGCTGGTCTCTTGTGAAGTAAGAGTAGGCCGTTTGGTTTTCTGGAACCTCGGAGGTTCAGTTGTTTGGCCAGCTTGTTGTAGGGTTGAGGTTGTTTGTTAATAGCTGTGAGCTTCTAGAGTAGTTTTGCCAGTGCGTGGTGTAGAGTTTCAGAGCTTGTGGCCAGTCCTCGAGTTTGCTGAGAGTAGCACCGTTTGAGAGTTGGTGCCAGTTGAGGATGTGGTTTGCCGTCTATTCCCTTCGGAGTTCAGTGTATGCCCAGTCTTGGTTGAGATAGCTTGTGGCAGTCCGGATGGCATTGTGGCTTTGAGTTTTTGATAACCCAAGAGGGTTTGGTTCTCGAAGAAGGTTGGTGTTGTTTTAGCCGAGAAGTTCAGTTGGTTAGGAATCAGTGGAGTTTTCCTGGAGCTGTTTCGTCTTAGGACTTTCGAGGACGAAAGTCTTAAAAGGAGGGAGTATTGTAACAGCCCAGTTTTCTATTCCAGTTTTCGAGGTGCCTTTGGTTCAAGATTCGGTTGTTCGGTTGGGTCGTTAGAGCTGTTTTGTCCCTTGGGGTATTTTGGTCTTTTGGCTCTCCGGGCAGGATTTGTGGATTTCCAGGACTTCGAGGTGGCTCCTGCCTTTGTCGAGGCTTGTTTGTTGTTGGTTGCGAGTCCCGAGATGTTTGGGCTAGTCGTTTGGAAGTTCGGTTGTGATTTGGGTTTTGGCAAAGATATGGTTGGTTGAGTGCTTCCTTTGGGATTCGAGCCCGGGCCCTTAGTATTACTTTGGGAGTTCGATTTAAGTGAGTTTTATTTATTGGAAGAGGTTGCTTCAATCGGGTCTCGAAGGAGGAAGCCGGGAAATGTGATTTTAAGGATTTTAAGGTTTTAAAATGGATAAGGTTGGAAAATTGGATTAAAATCCCATTTATTCCCCTTTTTCCCATTTTTCCCTTTTATTTTCTTTCTCTCTCTCTCCCCAAGCCTAGCCTAGCCCCTGCTCGCCCAGGTCGCCCAGCTCGAGCCCCTAACCGCTCAGCTAGCGTCGTCCAGCCCCTAGGCCGCCCGCACTGTGCCGAGTCGAGTCGCCCAGGCCGTCCCCGCACCAGAACGAGCGTCCCCTATAGCTTGCCGTGCCAGATCGAGCGTCTTGTAGCCGTCGCGTCCCGTCGCCCCACGCGCGCATCCCTATAGCTCTCACCCGCGCGCCGTCCCCTGTGCCGAGCCACGCCGCGCGCCATCGCCTAGCCGAGCTCGCGCCCGTGCCAGCGCTCCTGCGCCCAGCAGCTGCCTCGCCCGTGCAGCTGGCTCGTTCGCTTGTCAACCGCGCCTCGTGAGTTGCTCTCGAGCCGAGCCATGTTATTTTATTATATTTAGGCCTATTTTGTGATTATTGTTGTGTTTGTTAGGTTCACTTTAGGTTGCTCGGGTTCGATCGCAGCTTAGGTTTCTTGTGTGTTGTTGCCTTCCGACCAGGTAAGGATTTCTTACCGGAGTTGTGTGGGCCCTGCGATATATTATGTGATTGTTGATTGTATGCTTGTTTGTGTTTATTGACATGTTTAGTGATAAGTGCTCTATTCTGAATTCCCGACTCGCATGAATTCCTATGTTGTTTCTCATGTTAGTCCATGCTAGGTTATTCCTTTCTAGCATGCTCGTATCTGTTCTTGCTTCGTAGTATCATGCTAGGTTCGTTGTATTCTAATTGAGCAAGTATTGGATTGTATTAGATTGTTTGCTGATTGTTATGACAGGTTAGAGTTCAGGTAGATAGCATCATCCGGGCCCATATGCATAAAGTACCTTGCATCCATGGCAGGGACGTACAAGACAGTTCTCCGTCCCTGGACCCCGTGAGGGATTAGCTAACCCTACCGGTAGGCCCTGCAATCTTGGGTGAGGGTGGAAGTCCGTTAATGCCCCAACGGTCGGGATGATGACTTGGCATTGCCTTGTCCCCGGCAGCCGACATGTCCTCAGCATGTTCGGCAGTAGCCCTTGATTTTCCACCTGCTAGGGCAAGGACGGCTTCCTGTTGTAAGCCTACCACGACCGTTTCCTTAGCCTCAGGTGCGGTGGTTCAGGCTGACATAGTTCACGTGTCCAGGTCTCACACCCTTATGTCAGTGACACCGATCCAGAGATTTAGTTAGGCGTGGTGACTGAACATGGGCAGCTTGCCACTAGACCCGGCACCCCCCATAGTCTGCAGTAGCACGCGGTGCTCGTTTACGCTCCTTATAGTGCCGACTGGAGAGCTCCTCGGGATCCCGAGCCAGTGCACCTTTCACTCGTCAGTAGACAGGCTGAGGCCGGGACTTGTTTCTCGTATAGAGCGTATTGTGTGGTGATTTATTTCCGTACTAAGACCCTGAGTTGGCATCCGAGGACCAAGTGTGGACTTAGCTATGTGCTCTATTCTGTGTTTATATTCATAGCTTGCATATCTTTCTGCTAGATGACCATGTATATCGTATTGTACCCCGGTTGGGGATTCTTACTGAGTAATTCGTTACTCACCCTTATTATTGTGGTTTTTCCACAGGTAACCATTGTGTGAGACAGGATGGCTGGAGGAGGAGCTGTGATCATGGAAACCCGTTGTTCAACTCTGAGTCTTGTGTATATGATTATGATTTAAATGTCCTCTGAATGAATGTAGTTGGGCACGGAGCCCTAGGGTGTTTTCTGAATGTATTTCCGGATTCTAGCATTGTTGTAATTATTGGAAAGCTGGTATGTTTTAAATAAATCTCTGATCAGAGTAAGTTTTAGAACCCTTACGGACATAGGCAGCTTGCCACTAGACCAGGTGTAAATACCCAACGGTACTAAACCTAGGTCTTTACTCAGCATGCAAGCGAAAAGCATAAAAGGACCCGAGCCAGGGTCGGATTGCAAAACTTTTCAAACATAAGTGCGGAAAAACATTAAAAACCAAGTAAACATACATTAGGCAAAAACATTCAAATTAAAAACAGTGACTGATCAGTACTTTCCTTAAAAACAATAAGATAGCTCAAACCATAAGTTTTTCCCTACGGATCAAAGCTCAACTACATGTTGAATTCAAAGCGAAGAAAATAAGACACGACCAGTGTCAAGTGAGCATCCATGATCCCCCAGCTCCCTCCGCTAGCGGCCTCGGTGCTGTCCCAAGTTACCTGTGGAAGAAACCACAATAAGGGTGAGGATAAACATACTCAGTAAGAACCCCCGTCCGGGGTACGATACGATGCAATCAATCATCTAGCAGCCTAGTACACATGCAACAGTTATCAACAAGGATCTCAGCTCAACGAGCTCACAAGGCAAATCCGGAGTCCTCGGAGTCTCCTACCTCCGACCTAATGATTGGTTCTCATAACCAATCCCGGGACATCTCCGAGGGTCTTTCTCCCTCGGCCAATTGATCAGCTCAAAAACCGATCCCAAAGATGTCCGACACCCTCGAGGGTCTTTCTCCCTCGACCAATTGATTAGCTCAATAGCCAATCCCAATGGGTCTCCTCAAGGGCCTCTTACCCTCGCTATAAATGTGGACTATCGGGAGAGTACCCGAAGTCTGGCTCTAAACTGGAAGGCACTGGTGTACTCACGAACATTAGCCCGGGGGAGCTCTCCGAACCGGCGACTAACGCGTGTGCGCGCACACCGCATGCTACTGCAACCGGCGTAAATGTGGGGGCCTAAGTAAAAACTACGCGGGCGTGCACGCATGCCTAAGACTCGAAGCGGTGTCACCGAACACGAGTGCGAGGCCCTCGGCACACATCTGTGCAAACTGCACCACCGACTGGAAGCTAAGAACCGGCCAAGGCAGGCTTGCACCGTTGGCAGGGTTCCGCTCTAGCAGGCTACAAACTAGGCTTATGCCGATGTGGTAGCTAAATCCACATCGGCTGCCGGGGGGAAGCAATGTAGTTATGCTTCGCTCTACTCCTGACCGGTGGGGACAAAGTACGTTATGTCCGCTCTCAGCCTCTAGATGATGACAAACTCTAATATACTAGCTAAAAGTACAAAATAACTGATTCCTGGCTAGATATACATATCAACATCAATCACACATAACCTAGCATGATACTACGAACTTAAAGCAGGAATCTCAAGCACGCTGGAAGAACAATCCTAGCATGACACTAACATGTACAAACAGGAAAACATGCTAGCAAGAATGCAATCACAAGCTGTCCTATAAACTAATCATGTTCATAGAAGTAAACATGCATATAAGGTACAATCAAGATAGCATCGCAGGGTCCACACAACCACGGTAAGAAATCCTTACCTGAAACAAGTGGAAATTAGCTATCACGAATCAAATAAGACCCTCGAGCTTTATAACGAACCCGAGCAACCTAGGCATAATAAAAGCATCCTAAATAAATATACAGCAGCCAGCAGCTTAAAAATCTAAAAGGGAAAATGTAACGACCCAGGTTTTTCATCCCGGTCTTCCAGGTATGCCCTAGGGGTAATTTGGTCGGGCCGTCAGGGCCGTTTGTGTCTTTTCCAGTTACTAAAATTATTGGATGGATTTATGTAGGTTTTTGGAAGGATTTGTGGTTTGGTTTGAGCAAGGTTTGATGCAAAAGTAAAAATAAAGGAAATTGTGCTGCAGCTGGGGTTTGAAGCCGGGTCCCCTGGAAAGCTTGTGGGGTTGTGTGCCAATTGAGCCATTAGGTGCTCTTGTTGCTCTTTCTGCATCTCATCTTAGTTAACCATGGATCTTTGGTGTTGTATGCATTTGATTAAATGAAAAGGAATTAGGTTTGTTGTGTTTTCTTCTCCAAAAGAGTTGTGGCCGCCCAAGCTTTCTCCCAAGCTCTCCTTGCCGATTTCTTCATCCTCTTTGTAGCTCGAGACTCCATCATCATTCCGGGTAAGTTTTCATCCTCTTCATCTTCTCGTTTGGGTGTTCTTGCTGGCCGAAGGTAAGAAGGAGAGCTTGTGTGTGTGTGTGTTGTTGCGATCTGTTCAGTTCCGCCACCGCTGAGAGCGACGCCCAGATCCGAGCAAGCAGCCGCCGGATCCGAGCAAAGCAGCTGGCCCAGATCCGCACGAGAAGACGCCCAGGTCGTGCCAGATCTGCCGTCGCAGCCCTCCCGCGCGCCAACGCTCTCTGCCTATCGCAGCCCTCGCCGTCACAGCCCCTGTCGCGCCCAGATCTCGCAGAGACAAAGAATCGCCCGGCCCTACTCGGCTTATCGCCGGCCCGGCGTCACGCCCGATCGCGCAGCAGCAGACGCTCGACGCCCGCGCGCGCGCCGCGTGTCGCTTGCCGAGCCTCTCGCCCTCACGCCCGAGACGTTCGCGCGCGCGCGTCCTCGCGAGCAGCTTCGCCGTGTTCAGATCGCGACGCTGGGCGCCGACGCCGTTGTTGCGCGCCGCCGCTGAAGTTCCGTCTCGTCGTCGCGCGCGCAGCCGCGCGCCAGCGCGCCCGCAGACGCGCCAGCGCCGCCGCGCGCGCGCAGCAGCGCCAGCCTGCCGTGCGGATACCGCCAAACTCCAAGTTCGTGTCGCCGTGCCGCGTGAGTGCCCCGAGCCGTTTGCTAGGTTCCCGCCGCTAGCTCGGGATTGTTCCGCGACTTAGGATTTGTGTGTAGAAGCCTCCCACCAAGGTAAGGATTTCTTACCGGAGTTGTGTGGGCCTGCGCGGTATATTTGTGATTGTTGTTTTGTATGCTCGTGTATGATTATTAGCATGTTTAGCCCTAGGTGCTCGCTCAATTCTGATGGCATGAACTCTTGTATTGTTTCTCATGTTAGCCCATGCTAGGTTGTTCCATTCGGCATGTTCGATATCTGTTCTTGCTTCGTAGTATCATGCTAGGTCCCTTGTATCATTGAGCACGTATTGGACTCCATTGAATGAATTGTTATTATTGCTATGGTTTAGAGTTCGTAGGTAGCATCATCCGGCCGGATGCATAACGTAACTTGCATCCCGCATGTGGACGTACAAGATGGTACTCGTCCCGATCCCGTTAGGGTTTAGCTAACCCTAACGGCCGCCCCGCAATCTTGGGTGAGGGTGGCGATCGTTAAATGCCCCAATGGTCGGGATGATGACTTGGCATTGCCTCGCCCCCCGGCGATCGGCACGTCCTCAGCGTGTTCGGCCGTAGCCCTTGATTGCCACTGTTAGGGCAAGGACTACTTCGGTGTAAGCCTACCACGACCGGTTCCTTAGCCTCAAAGTGCGGTGGTACGGTGCCGACATAGTTCACGTGTCAGGTCTCACACCCTATGTCGGTGACACCGATCCGTAGTTTTAGTTAGGCATGGTGATCGGGAACACGGGCGGCTTGCCACTAGACCCGGCACCCCTAGAGTTTGCAAGAGCATGCGGTGCGCGCTTACGCTCATTACAACACGACCAGGAGAGCTCCTCGGGATCTTGAGCGAGTGCACCTTTCGTGATCGATAGTAGACAGCCGAGGCCGGGACTTGTTTCCGTATAGGGCGTATAGTGTCTTTGTGGTATTTTAGGACTAAGACCACGAGTTGGCATCCGAGGTCCAAGTGTGGACTTAGTTATGTGCTCCGCTCTCGTGTTTGTACTCATAGCTTGCATACATTCTTCTAGATGATCATGTATATCGTGATTGTACCCGGTTGGGGATTCTTCTTGAGTAATTCGTTACTCACCCTTATTTTGTGGTTTTCCACGGGTAACCAAGGCGCGAGACAGGATGGCTGAAGGAGGAGCTGTGATCATGGAATCTTGCTGTCATCTCTGACCATTTTATTATATCATGACTCTTGACTTTTGTTATTTCCCCTGAATGCATATAGACGGGCACGGAGCCCTAGGATGTTTTCTTATGTTTTATGGATTCCAGCATATTTGTACTTGTGGAATGTTTAAATGGTTTAAATAAATCTCTGATCAGAGTATGCTTTTAGAAATGTATTTATCCCCAAAGCAGTGCTTGGCAATAGGGACAGGTTTTAGAGTAAATTGTTTTGATTGTTGAATGTTTCTGTTTTTACTTGGGATCCGAAACATTATTTTTCATAATGTCTTTTATTTTGAATACATGCATTGGGGTAAAGGCCCATTTAGAGCCCCTTTCGGGTTGGGTCTTTACAGTTGGTATCAGAGCTCAGAGTCATAGATTCTGTAGACTGACATTTTGTTGTAGGTCGTCCTTCCATGATCACCAGCATTCCGACAGTCATCAGGTACGCCTAGGTTTATTGTTTTAGAAAGAAAAAGGGTTAAGAATTTACAATACCTTTCATCTATTGTATGCCTTGTTTGGTGTTGTGGAGTGGTGACAGGCAGGTTTTGATTCGTTGTTGGTTTGGATGTAGATCGCCAGCAT
Source organism: Sicyos edulis (assembly GCA_036507275.1). Taxonomy (NCBI): domain Eukaryota; kingdom Viridiplantae; phylum Streptophyta; class Magnoliopsida; order Cucurbitales; family Cucurbitaceae; genus Sicyos; species Sicyos edulis. The sequence continues at coordinate 33,651,523 of CM071846.1, read as the reverse complement.
GCCACCACCAAGATCGGAGAGGAGGTTCGAGAGCGGTCGAGGTATCGTGGATCGGATCTCGACATCGCAGGACATCGTCCCAAGCCGAGATCGATGGCATTCCACCAAAGCTCCTCTCCCGTTACGCCTAGAGCGGGCGTTGAGGCGATCGAGCGCCGTGAGATCGCTCCCGGAGCAGAATTTGCCGAGTCTTTGAGGGCTTTTATGGTCGGCATGTTGAGTGACCAGAGGCGAGACCTGTGCCTTGTTGGCGCTGGGCAGCGGGAAGAGTCCCGAGCCCAGATTGAGCGGTGGACTCGATTGGTGCAAAGAGAGCACAAGAGCACCTCCGGCTCCACAGAGCAAGTAGCCCTGCAGGCGCGATATGGCAGAGGGTGCCGAGGAGTTGGGTAGGTGGTGAAGGATTTTGTGAAGTGGAAGCCCGAGAAGTTTGATGCCACCGGTGATGCGTTAGCGGCGGCTGTGTGGATTGCCCATTTGGAGTACACCTTCCCGATCATGGTGTGCCCCGATATTCGAGAGGCCGAGGTGTGCGGCTCATGTGCTAGGAGGCACGGCGAGATGGTGGTGGGAGTCCACCTTGAGCGAGAGACCGGTTGGGTCTCCACCCCCGCTACTTGGGAGTTCTTCAAGGCCGAGTTCAAGGTAAAGTTCATCGGTGATGAGGCTCAAGAGAAGATGGTGGAGCTCTTCCGAACTCGGGTGGTTCGATTCCATTGAGGAATATGAGAGGAAGTTCTCGGAGTATGGATATTTTGCTCCGTAGTTGATAGCCACCCCAGAGTCAAGATTCGGAAGTTCATATCCGGATTGAGGCGGTGGTTTTTCAGATGTCGGGGCTCGGGCCCCCGACACTTATGCTAGGCTGCCCAATTAGCCACGATCTATAATGGGAAGTATCTTTGAGCGGGTTGTTGCCGCTCTGTTCGGGCCGCCTGTCCCAGCAGAAATTGTGGGGCAAAAGAGGAAGTTTGATTTTCGGGAGGCGGCGCCGCGCGCAAGGGCGATTCAGATCGAGATCGTGAGAGCTCCAGTCCGTTTCCGGCCCCGACAGCAGGAGTACCAGCGAGTTCCCGCTTGTGCTACTTGTGGGAAAGTCCACGCTGGAGCTTGTCGATCGACCTAGATTGTGCTTCCGTTGTGGTAGAGAGGGGCACATGGCCCGTTTTTGTGATCGGCCCGGCTATGGCGGCTCGGCCATAGCAGAAGCAGGTCGAGTATTTGCTACGACCGTCAGAGGTCGAGCGCACGGATGCCGCTATGGCGGAGTACGCTTCTTGTTTTAGATCACTGCGCATTTGTCTTGTTTGATTACGGTTCTACGCATTCTTTTGTATCCGTGTTGTTTCTTGAGCATGCTAAGTTAAGATTAGAGCCTCTAGGTTTTGAGTTGATGTTGCAACTCCTTGGGAGTTAATATGTTGGATAGAGATAAGATCGGGGATGGCCGGATCGAGATATCGAGAGAGTTGCTTGTGGCTACGCTCATAGTTACGCCTATGAGCGGTTTTGATGTGATTCGTGGTATGGAGTGGTTAGTTGCTAACCACGTGTTGATTGACCGCCACCGGAAAGAAGTAGTGTTCAAAGCCGCCAGTGTCCGCCGACTTTAAGTTTCGTGGAGTCCAGGTGGAGTTTGCCCGCCGATGGTGTCGGCCAGAAAGCTCGTCGTTTGCTAGCTCATGGAGCTTGGGGCTATCTAGCCAAGTTGTGCGGGAGAGCCGCCCCTGTCCTGTCTGCTGATCGTGCACCGGCCGTGCAGGAGTTTGCGGGACGTGTTTCACGAGGAGTTATCGGGGTTGCCCCGAAGAGAGAGGTTGACTTCACAATTGAGCTCGAGGCAGGACCTCCCTATCTCGAAGGCTCCGTGATCGTATGGCGCCGGTGAGCTAAAGGAATCAAGATTCAGCTTGCAGGAGATGCTTGATCGAGGGTTCTTCCGTCCGAGTGTGTCCCCGTGGGGGAGCACCCGATTCTTTTTGTGAAGAAGAAGAAGGATGGTTCGATGCGCTTATGCATTGATTACCGCGAGCTTAATAAGGTGTGATGAAGAATAAGTATCATGTGTCCCCGTATTGACGATTTGTTCGATCGCCTTGAGGAGCTTCCGTGTTCTCCAAGATAGATCTCGAGATCCGATTACCATCGATTGCGGATCGGGGATGCCGACATTCCTAAGGCGACTTTCGTGTCTAGATATGGTCACTATGAGTTTGTGGTCATGTCGTTTGGATTGACCAATGCCCTAGCTGCGTTCATGGACATGATGGATAGGGTGTTCAAATCATTTTTGGCGGCCTTCATCGTGTTCATTGACGATATTCGATTTATTCGAGGTCTAAAGAAGACCATGCAGAGCATTTGAGGCGAGTATTGGCAGCTTTGAGGAAAACCCACTTTATGCGAAGTTTTCCAAATGTGATTTGGTTGGAGCGGTGACCTTCCTAGGCCACGTGGTTTCGAGAGATGGTATAGCCGTGGACCCCGCGAAGATTGAGGCCGTGTGAGTTCGTGGGCCAAGCCGACTTGATTTGCGAGATTCGCGACTTTTCCGGGTTTGGCGAGTTACTACCGCCGGTTCGTCAAGGACTTTTTCGCTATAGCCTCGCCCCTCACTCGCCCGACGAGGAAGGGTGTCGAGTTTGTTTGGGACAGCAGTGTGATGAGAGCTTTGCCGAGCTCAAGCGCGATTTGACTTCAAGACAAAGACTGTTGGCGATCCCGGAGGGGACAGTGGTTTCGTGGTCTCTGATGATGCTTCCAAGTTTGGATTAGGTTGTGTGTTGATGCAAAGACGGGAAGGTCATTGCCTATGCTTCCCGTCGGTGAAGCCGTATGAGCAGTAACTACCCGACTCATGATATGGAGTTGGCAAGCAGTGGTGTTTGTAACCAAGATTTGGAGGCATTACCGTATGGTGAGCGGATTCGAGATGTTTACCGATCACCGAGCCTCAAGTATCTGTTTACTCAAAAGGAGTTGAATATGATGAGGTAGAGGAGATGGTTGGAGTTGGTAAAGGATTATGATCGCGAGATTTTGTACCATCCGGTAAAGCCAATGTAGTGGCTGATGCTTTGAGTAGAAAGACGTCGCACTCTCGCGGCGTTGTTGAGTTCGGCCAGATTTGCGGAGAGAGTTCGAGCGCAGCCGAGGTTGCAGTGTTGTTGGGTGAGGTTACCGCTGTGGTAGCTCGATTGGACTGCTCAACCGTCGATTAGGCAATGGATTATAGACGCCGGTTGGGTGACCCCGCACTTAAGAGATTGGTTGTGAGTTAGTGCCGACGGAGACTTTGACTTTGTATATTCACGCATGCTGGGTTGACTTATAGAGGCGGTTGTGTGTTCCGGACATTGCAGGATTGCGAGCAGAGTTGCTCTCGAGGCCCACAGATTCCCCATTTGCTTGGCACCCTGTGGGTACCAAGATGTATCGAGACCTTAAGCTGCACCTTTCGGTGGATGGGAATGAAGAGAGATGTGGCAGAGTTTGTCAGGTGTCTCACTTGTCGCCAAGTGAAGGCACCCCAGCAGAGGCCAGTGGTTTGTTGCAACCATCGAGTGTGCCCCCAGTGGAAATGGGAAGAGATCTCCATGGACTTTATCTCTGGTTTGCCAAGGACTCGAGGAAGTTCTCTCAGATTTGGGTGATAGTCGACCGTTTGACCAAGAGCGCACACTTCATTCCGGTAGAGACACTTATCTTGTGGAACAAATGGGCGCAGATTGTTTTTGGAACAGATCATCCGTTATCATGGTGTGCCGGTGAGGATTGTGTCCGATCGTGACTCATGGTTCACTTCTCGTTTCGAGAGCGCCCGAAGGGTTTGGGCACGAGTGCGCCAAAGATGACTTTTCACCCTCGGACGGATGGTCGATCGAGAGAGTGAATCGATTCTCGAGGATATGTTGAGGGCTTGTGTGTTGGATTTCCCAGCGATTGGGACCAGATCTCATTTTGATGGAGTTTGCCTATAACAACGATTATCGATCGACGATTCGGATGGCTCCATTCGAGGCTTTCTATGGTAAGCGTTGTCGGTCCCCCCGTGTTCGGGAAGAGGTTGGTGATAGACGAGTTTTGGGTCCCGAAGTTACTACAGATTGACCAATGGTGCAAAGGCGTAAGATTAGAGCTCGTATGTTGACACTCAGAGCGAGCAGTAAGAGTTACGTCGATGTTGGCGTCGGGATTTGGAGTTTGAGGTTGGTCAAGCATGTGTTCCTTAAGGTTGCTCACGATGCGAGGTGTTTTGAGGTTTGTAAGCGTGGGAAGTTGAGTCCCCGTTTTGTTGGTCCATTTGAGATCCTAGAGAGGATTGGCGAGTTGCTTACCGGTTAGCCCTACCTCCGTCACTATCGGCGGTGCATAGTGTTTTTCATGTATCGATGTTGAGGCGGTATGTGCCGGACCGTCCGCACATTGTGGACTTTGAGCCTTTGCGGTGAATGAGGATTTGAACTTCGAGGAGAAGCGGTGAGGATCCTTGCCTTTGAGACCAAGACGTTGCGTAATCGCGAGATTCGTTTGGTAAAGGTTGATGGAAGAATCGGGGTTCGAGGAAGCCACTTGGGAGCGGGAAGACGAGATGAGATTGCATTATCCTGAGAAATGTTTCAGTTTTAAGGACTTTCGAGGACGAAAGTCATAAAAAGGAGGGAATATTGTAACTGTGTTTTTCATCCCGGTCTTCCGGGTATGCCCTAGGGGTAATTTGGTAATTTGGTCGGGCCGTCAAATTGTTTGTGTCTTTTCCGATTACTAAAATTATTGGATGGATTTATGTAGGTTTTGGAAGGATTTGTGGTTTGGTTTGAGCAAGGTTTGATGCAAAAGTAAAAATAAAGGAAATTGTGTTGCAAACTGGGTTTGAACCGGGTCTCGTGAAAGCTTGTGGGGTTGTTTGCCAATTGAGCCATTAGATGCTCTTGTTGCTCTTTTCGCATCTCATCTTAGTTAACCTTGGATCTTTGGTGTTTGGTGCATTTGATTAAATGAAAAGGAATTAGGTTTGTTGTGTTTTCTTCTCCAAAAGAGTTGTGGCCGCTTAAGCTTTCTCCCAAGCTCTCCTTGCCGATTTCTTCATCCCCTTTGCACTCGAGACTCCATCATCATTCCGGTAAGTTTTCATCCTCTTCATCTTCTCGTTTGGGTGTTCTTCTTGGCCAAGGTAAGAAGGAGAGCTTGTGTGTGTGTGTGTTGTTGCGATCATCTGTGTTCCGCGCGCCGAGCGAGCGACGCCCAGATCCGAATCAAAGCAGCAGCGCGCCAGATCCGAGCAGCGGCGCCGGCCCAGATCCGCGACGAGCAGACGCCTGTGTCGCACCAGATCTGCGCGTCGCGGCCCTCCCCGCGCTAACGCTCACGCACTGTTGCAGACCCTCGCCGTCACGGCCACTGTCGCGCCCGGATGTAACGGCCTGAGTTTTCATCCCGGTCTTCCAAGTATGCCCTAGTGGTATTTTGGTAATTTGGTTGGGCCGTCAAGGCCGTTTATGTCTTTTTCCATTGCTAAAATTATTAGATGGTCTTATGTAAGTTTTGAGGCTTTGTGGTGGTGTTTGGGCATGGGGAGATGCAAAAAGAAAATTAGGAGTTAAAGATGTGTTTGGTGGGTTTGAACCCAAGTGGTGCAGGAAGTCGGTGGGTGGTGTGGCGGTTGAGCCACCGTGTGTTCTTGTTACTCTTTCCGCGTCATATCTTAGTTACCCTTGGATCTTTGGAGTTTTGTGCATTTGGTTAAATGAAAAGAAATTAGGTTTTGTGTTTTCTTCCCAAAACACCATGGCCGCTAAACCCTCTTCTCTCCCAAGCCCCTTGCCGTGATTTTCTTCCCTTGCGCCCGAGCGCTGCTCCGGCCAGCCAAGCGACCCACCCGAGCAAGCGGCGGTCGAGCAACCCAGCTAGATCGCGCAGCAGGCCCCAAGCGCCCAACAGCAAAGTCGCCCAGACGCCAGCGCCAAAGAAGACGCGCAGCCCAGCGCCGCGCCGCGCGCAGCGCGCGCCAGCAGAGGCGTCGCAGAAGACCGGCCCCGCGCGTCGTCGTCGCGCGCGCAGCGCGCCGATCGCGCCGCGCGCGCCGCGCGCGCCGCCGCGCTATCGCCATCGAGCGCCGAAGCTCGCGTGCGCTGCGTGCCTTCGCAGCGCCGCGTGCGCGCGCGCGCGCGCGCGCCCCTCGCGCGTCGCGCGTGCGCGCCCGCGTGCCGCCCCAGCGCATCCGTGCCTAGCGCACCATCGCGCCCAGCGCGCTGTCGTCTGCTGCAGCCAGCGCGCCAGTGTGCGCCCATTTGCCGCCATCAGCGCCCATCCGCGCGCCAGCCAGCAGCCCCGCCCGTGCTTTGCTGCCGTCGCGTGTCGTGTCACCGCATCGCGTGAGTTGCTCCTCGAGCCGAGCCCTATTTATTTTATCATATTTAAGCCTTTAGAGTGTGATTATCATTGTTTTTGTTAGGTTCTCGTGTAGCTAGCTCTGGTTCGATCGCGGCTTAGGATTTTGTGTGTAGTTGCCTCCCGGCTGTAAGGATTTCTTACGGGGTTGTGTGGACCCTGCGATGTTCTATGTGATTGATGTTGTATGTTTGTTTGTGATTATCGGCATGTATAGTTTAGGTGCTCTCGCTCTGAATTCTGATCGCATGACTTCGTATGTTGTTCTTTCATGTTAGTCCATGCTAGGTTGTTCCGTTCGCATGCTCATATTCATTCTTTCTCGTAGTACCATGCTAGGTCTGCTTTGTATTCTTTCGAGCACGTATTGGATTGTTTTGTCGATTGTTAAGGCGGAGTTATAATTGGTAGATAGCATCATCCGAGCCCGATGCATAAAGTATCTTGCATCCATGGCAAGGACGTTCGAGACAGATTCTCCGCCCTTGGACCCCGTGAGGGATTAGCTATCCCAACCGGTAGGCCCCGCAATCTTGGGTGAGGGTGGTAGTCTAAGCGATGCCCCAACGGTCGGGATGATGACTTGGCAATGCCTAGTCCCGGCGGTAAAGACGTCCTCAGCGTGTTGGCAAAGAGCTCTGATTGCCACTGTTAAGGTAAGGACGACTTCTGGTGTAAGCCAACCACGACCCGTTCCTTAGCCTCAAAGTGCGGTGGTACAGGTGACATAGTTCACGTGTCTCAGTCTCACACCCTATGTCGGTGACACCGATCCGAGAGATTTAGTTAGGCGTGGTATCCGGATATGGGCGACTTGCCACAAGACCCGGCACCCCCATAGTTCTGTAGAAGCACGCGGTGCATCCTTACGCTCATTACGGCACGACTGCAGAGCTCCTCGGGATCTTGAGCTAGTGCACCTTTCGTATCGACGAGAGAGACGCCGAGGCCGAGACTTGTTTCTCGTATAGGGCGTATTGTGTGGTGTGATTTATTTCCGGACTAAGACCACGAGTTGGCATCCGAGGTCCAAGTGTGGACTTAAGCTATGTGCTCTATTCGTGTTTATATTCATAGCTTGCATACACTCATCTTGATGACCATGTGCATCGTATTGTACCCCGGTTGGGGATTCTTCTTGAGTAATTCGTTACTCACCCTTATTTTGTGGTTTTCCACAGGTAACCAAGGTGCGAGACAGGATGGTGAAGGAGGAGCCGTGATCATGGGAACTCTTTGTCGTCTCGATCTTTTATTTCTATGACTCTTGTCTTCTATTTTTCCCTTGAATGCATGTAGTCGGGCACGAGCCCTAAGATGTTTTCTCGAATGTTTTGTGGATTCCCGCTTTATTGAATTTGAGGATGTTTCAAATGTTTTAATAAATCTCGATCGAGTGTACGGTTTGGAAATGTATTTGCCTTGAAAGCAGTGCTTGGAGACAGGGACAGTTTCAAACAAACCATCTTGATTTACGATTGAATCTCTTTTGTTTTTAATTGGGAATCCAAAACCTATATCGCATATTGTTCTTTACTTTGAATGCATGCATTGGGGTAAAGACCTTTTTGAGCCCTTTTTTGGGTCGGGTCTTTCTGATTGGTATCGAGCTCGTGAGTCATAGATTCGTAGGACTCGACCTTTTGTTGTAGGTCGTTTTCCCATGATCATCAAGATCTCGGCGGTCATCAGTGCACGCTTAAGTTTCTTGTTTTAGAAAAGGGGTTAAGAATTTACAATACCTTTTATCTAGTGTATGCCTTGTTTTGTGTTGTGGAGCGGAGACGAGCGAGTGTTCGACTCGTTGTTGGTTTGGGTTTAGAGCGCCATCATGCCAACTTCCCGCAGATGTGTGATGTATGTTGTGGCTTGTTGAGGTATCCAGATAGATTCGGATGCCGTTGGGACGTCGTCCCAGGGAGGCAGAGCTTAGTCTCCCATTGGCCATTTGTGGCCCAATTGTCGCTTTTTCCCTAGTGAGAGGGTGGAGGTGCTTTGTGCGGATCGCTAGTATGTTGATCGCACCGAGGCAGGAGCAGGACGCTTGGCATGTCCGATCGAGGAGTTGGACCGATCGTGTTGATGTTGAGGCCGCGCCCGTGGTTGTTAGGCCCGTTGGCGAGTTGGCCCCCTGGCGATTGAGTTGCCTAGTGGAGGGGGTAGAGGCTAGCGGCGCCTCAGTGAGACTCCTTGAGCGAGTGTGCTCCGGCCATGAGAGATTTGATGGCGTGTCTTTAGCTATCGAGAGCGGAGACCGGCGCGCGATTTGTAGCGCGTAGTGAGGAGCCACGGCACGGATAGCCCGGTGACAGAGTTTGTTTCAGCATTTTTCCCCCAGTAGCTCTTGTAGCCCCGGAGGTTCCGGGAGGGCATGATCAGCGAGTTTATGCCGATGAGGATGCTTGTGGAGCGAGTCCCCGTGTGGACTAGCTTTGTGTAGCTCAAGTGTTGATCTTGAGCCTTAGCGCATTGTTTGTTTGCCCAGTGAGTAGCTGCAGAGTTGGCAGCCTTCGAGGAGATTGTTGAGGCATCTTTGTGCTCATGTAAAGTGTTGTTGTTTGCAGCCAGGAAGCCGGAACCCTGTGGTTAAGGGTGCAGTGAGCAGTGTTCCCTTCGGATTTGATCCGTTGGTGTTTTCCTCGGATGTTTGGTAGAGTTGAGCACTCTTCCTTTGGTGAGCTCTCGGAGTGGAGCTAGGCGATGCATGTTGAGAGAGCCGACTGCGAGTTTTGTTGAGCATCATGTGGAGGTGCAGGGGTAAGTTGTGAGCCTTCGGTTTGATGAGATGTCGTAGGCATGGTTTTTGAGTTGGAGCCCTTGTATGCCTAGCCGCAGTTCTTGTCACTTGAGGTTGTGACCTTGTTGGCCCCATTGGTAGTAAGATGTGGTTTTGGTAGTAGTGGCACTTGAGGTGCATTGGTTGGTGTGCCGCTTTGGCACTAAGTCTGGTTCAGGCTTGAGTTTGGCTTGGGCATAGCAGATGGTTCTATGCCGTCCGGAGTTCAGCGCACTCCTTTAGCCTTGGATCCGTTTATGGTAGTGGCACTGTTTAGGTCTGCCGAGGGCTAGTTCGGTGGTAGTCGATGGACTACAAGCGAAAGGATGCTCGAGAGGGCCGGAGCCTCTTCCCGATGTTTTTGGAGGTTGAGTCGCGAGGTTGCCGGTTGGCAAGTGTTGGTGCGCGTGAGTTTCGCGCTAGTGTTAAGGCCAAGAGTTTGCTTGTGGTTGGTAGTACGGTCCAATCGCTTTGAGTGCCTTTATCGAGGAGAGTTGAGCATCTTAGATGCGAGTTTGGTCCAGCAGAGGACCATGAGTTGGATGCTTTTGAGGCGAGATGAGTGATGCCTTGCGAGAGATTTTGGATGCCTTATGGGTAAGCACCCTTGGTAGAAGCTTGGTATAAAGTAAGTTCGGCTTGGCAAGGTTATGCCTTGGTAAAGCAAGGTTGCCTCAGCTTTTAGCATCATGTGGAGTTGGAACTTTTGGTGTTCCTTCGGTTGGTGTTCAGTTGGAAACTGAACAAGTGCGGTGGTAGCAAAGCCGCGCAGTTTCGGATCGCCTTGGCTAAGAGAGTTGTTCGGATCCTTCCTTGGGTAAAAGTTATGTTGTGGCCGATGTTTGAGTAGGAGGATGACGATTCTCAGTAGCGTTTCGGTCCTCTGGGTTCCCAAGGAGTTGGTGTTGGCAAGCATAGTTGTGATCTTTGGAAAATTGGAGTTGTTTGTTCAGGCAGTTGTCTGTTAGATCGTTTGCCGGCAGTGTGTGTATCGAGGGTTGTCGGAGAACCCTAGGTTGTGGAGAGCCTCTCCAGAGCTCAGTCAGGCCCAGGTAGTGAGTTTAGTTGGCCAGCTGGAGGCGTGTGGTTCGTAACCTCGGGTGAGTTGCTGGCAGATTTGGTAGGCTAGCAAGCTGGAGTTTGTTTGGAGTAGAGTCCGAATTGGTTCCGGGTGGTGGCAAGTTGGTGCTTGGTGTTGACCAAGGTGTGGTTTTTGAGTTGCTAGAAGTTAGCCTTGCTCGTGGGGCAAGTGGTTTTGCCCTGGCGGATGTCTTTCCTGTTTCCAGAGTTTGAGAGTTGCTTTTTTTTTTGGTGTTTGGGGTGAGTCTTCTCTTGTTCGTGGTTGGCGGTCCAGTCTGTGGTGGACCCCTTGTTGTTGCCTCTGGGAGAGTTGGATGTTGTGCTTAGCAGAGCAAGACAGCGAGCGGTTGTGAAGCTCTCTGTCCTTCTGATGTCTGCTTGTAAGGACCTGTTTCTCCTTGGGAGTTGTCAGGTTATTCCTTGGTCTTGGAATTGGTGGTAGTGGTGCTAGTAGGAGGAAAAGTTTGTTGGCTGCTTGGAAGCGCTTGTTTGTCCGATTAAGCGGACTCGTGAGTGGTGTTCGGAAGTTGCGATGAAGGGTTGTTCTCGCCTCCTATGAGTGTTTGGCCTAGTTGGTTAAGGTTTTGAGTGTTGGCTTGGAAGCTGTTGCACCTTTGTAGTTGAAGGCCCCTTTGTTTCAGTTGTGGATGAGGTTGCACCTTTGTGGCTGGATTAGGATCTGGACCTATTGAGGGATCCTTGCTGGTTAGTGTAGCTTGCACTCTGCCAGCCATTGTTGGTATTCTTGTTCTTGGTAGTTGGTGTTGACCTGGTAGTGGAGTTCCGTTTATGAAGTTTCGGTGGGAAGGTGCATTAAGCCTAAGCTTGAGGGTTAAGCCCTGTATGTGTTATCGTTTGGACTTGTGAGATGTGTTTCATGTTTGAGGCAGCTTCGTTTCGTTGCCTGGCATGGAGGTAAGTTTGGTGGAGGAGCCCTCCGGGGCCAGGTTTTTGGCAGGCTGACTTGTCCAGCCAGTGATTTGAGTCGAGCTAGAGATGAGTGGATTGCATAGCTATGCAAGTTTGTAGTTGTTTGAGCTTCCGAGTTCGTAGCACTCAAGTTGTTGGATTGTAAGTTTCCGTGTGGGAGCTGTCAGTTAGTTGAGGTTGTTGTGCGAGAATAGATTTTTTTGAAAGATTGGTTTCAGTAGCTAGAGCTCGCACCTTTTTCGTGTGCGATTGCCATTTCTATGGAGTAGAGTCATGTCGGGCCAGTGGAGTTGTTGTCACCAGGGTGTGGCAACAAAGGTTTGTTCTAGGCAGTGCATGGATGAGCTGTGGTTCTGGAGAGCGTGGTTAAGAGGCTTATGAGCCGAGTGCAGTTTCTGTAGTGTTTTCACCCTCTAACCGATGGTCTTTTGGGAGGAGTGATCCAGAACCTTTGGAGCTTGTTGCGAGTTGGTGTTTCCGTGATTAGGCAGCGGAAGACTAGAGTGGTTTTATGAGGTTGCCTTTGGTTGCGTTCTCGTGATCGAGTTCTTGTGGTTCCATTGAGGCATTGCAAGGTAAGGCACTGCGCAGATTCCAGTGTTGCGGGAAAAGGTTGGTGGCCATCAATTTTGTTTTGGGTCCTGAGTTGCTGCATTTGACCAGAGGTGATGTGCAGGAGTTTAGAGCTAGTGTTGTTAGCTCAGAGCAGGCAGAAAAGTTACGCCGATGTTCGGCGTCGAGTTTTAGAGTTTGAGGTTGGACAATGCGTAGTTTAAAGTTGTGCCGTTGTGAGTTGTGTTGAGGTTTTGTAAGCGAGGGAAGTTGAGTCCCCGGTTGTCGGTCTGTTTTGAGATTCTCGAGAAGATTGGCAGAGTTGCTTATCGGTTAGCAGTTCCCTGTCATTGACAGCTGTGCACAGTGTTTTTATGTATTGAGGTTAGGGCAGTATGTGCCGGACCCCCTTTGCTTATTGAGGACGTTGAGCCTTTGCAGCTGAGTGAGGGTTTGAGCTTCGAGGGGAAGCATGTGAGTATTCTGGTCTTGAGGCGAAGACGTTGCGAAGCCGTAAGATCCGTTTGGTAAAAGTTCAGTGGAGGAGTCAGAGTTCAGAGGAGGCCGCTCGTGAGCGGGAAGGACGGGATGAGATTGCAGTATCTTGAGCTGTTTCAGTCTTAAGGACTTTCGAGGACGAAAGTCATAAAAAGGAGGGAATATTGTAACGGCCCAGGTTTTCATCCCGGTCTTCCAAGTATGCCCTAGGGGTATTTTGGTAATTTGGTTGGGCCGTCAGGGCCGTTTATGTCTTTTTCCAGTTGCTAAAATTATTAGATGGTCTTATGTAAGTTTTTGAGGCTTTGTGGTGGTGTTTGGGCATGGGGAGATGCAAAAAGAAAATTAGGAGTTAAAGATGTGTTTGGTGGGTTTCGAACCCAAGTGGTCTGGGAAGTCAGGTGGGTGGTGTGGCCAGTTGAGCCACCAGGTGTTCTTGTTACTCTTTCCGCGTCATATCTTAGTTACCCTTGGATCTTTGGAGTTTTGTGCATTTGGTTAAATGAAAAGAAATTAGGTTTTGTGTTTTCTTCCCCAAAACACCATGGCCGCCCAACCCTCTTCTCTCCCAAGCCCCTTGCCGTGATTTTCTTCCCTTGCAGCCCCGAGCGCCGTTCCGGCCAGCCAAGCGACCCAGCCGAGCAGCCGGTCGAGCGGCCAGCAGATCGCACCAAGCAGCCCTAAGCGCCCAACAAGAAGTCGCCAGACGCCCCAGCGCCAAAGAAGCGACGCAGCCCTAAGCGCCCAGCCGTCGCAGCCGCCAGCAGAGCGCGCGCGCAGCACCGATCCGCGCGTCCGTCGCGTCGCAGCCGCGCCGATCGCACCGCGCGCGCGCGCCAGCCGCCGCCATCGCCATCGCCAGCCGAAGCTCGCGTCTGCGCGTCGCATCGCTCGAGCGCCCGTCTGCTCGCGTCGCGCGACGCGCGCGCCTCGCGTCTGCGCGCGTGCCCGCGCGCGCGCCGCCCCCGCTAGCGTCCGTGTTTAGCGCGCCATCCGCGCCCAGCGCTTTGTCCGTCTGCTGCGCTGGCCGCCGCGCATGTGCGCCCATTTGCCGCCATCAGCGCCCATCCGCGCCAAAGAAGCAGCCGCCGTCGCGTGCCGCGCTCGCGTCGTCGCGTGTCACCGCGATCGCGTGAGTTGCTCCGCGCCGAGCCCTATTTATTTTATCATATTTAAGCCTTTAGAGTGTGATTATCATTGTTTTTGTTAGGTTCTCGGTAGCTAGCTCGGGTTCGATCGCGACTTAGGATTTTGTGTGTAGTTGCCTCCGGCTGTAAGGATTTCTTACCGGGGTTGTGTGGACCTGCGATGTTCTATGTGATTGATGTTGTATGTTTGTTTGTGATTATCGCATGTATAGTTTAGGTGCTCGCTCGAATTCTGATCGCATGACTTCGTATGTTGTTCTTTCATGTTAGTCCATGCTAGGTTGTTCCGTTCGGCATGCTCATATTCATTCTTTTCTCAGTAGTACCATGCTAGGTCTGCTGTATTCTTTCGAGCACGTATTGGATTGTTTTTGTTGATTGTTAAGGCGAGTTATAATTGGGTAGATAGCATCATCCGCCCGATGCATAAAGTATCTTGCATCCATGGCAAGGACGTTCGAGACAGTTCTCCGTCCTTGGACCCCGTGAGGGATTAGCTATCCCAACCGGTAGGCCCTGCAATCTTGGGTGAGGGTGGTAGTCTAAGCGATGCCCCAACGGTCGGGATGATGACTTGGCAATGCCTAGTCCCCGGTAGCCGGCACGTCCTCAGCGTGTTCGGCAAAGAGCCCTTGATTGCCACTGTTAAGGTAAGGACGGCTTCACGGTGTAAGCCTACCACGACCCGTTCCTTAGCCTCAAAGTGCGGTGGTACAGGTGACATAGTTCACGTGGTCCGTGTCTCACACCCCTATGTCGGTGACACCGATCCAGAGATTTAGTTAGGCGTGGTATCCGGATATGGGCGACTTGCCACTAGACCGGCACCCCCATAGTCTGTAGAAGCACGCGGTGCATCCTTACGCTCATTACTGGCGCCCGGCCGGAGAGCTCCTCGGGATCTTGAGCTAGTGCACCTTTCGTATCGACAGTAGACAGGCTGAGGCCGAGACTTGTTTCTCGTATAGGGCGTATTGTGTGGTGTGATTTATTTCCGGACTAAGACCCTGAGTTGGCATCCGAGGTCCAAGTGTGGACTTAAGCTATGTGCTCTATTCTGTGTTTATATTCATAGCTTGCATACACTCATCTTGATGACCATGTGCATCGTGATTGTACCCGGTTGGGGATTCTTATGAGTAATTCGTTACTCACCCTTATTTTGTGGTTTTCCACAGGTAACCAAGGTGCGAGACAGGATGGTGAAGGAGGAGCTGTGATCATGGGAACCTGCTGTCGTCTCTGATCTTTTATTTCTATGACTCTTGTCTTCTATTTTTCCCTTGAATGCATGTAGTCGGGCACGGAGCCCTAAGATGTTTTCTGAATGTTTTGTGGATTCCCGCTTTATTGAATTTGAGGATGTTTCAAATGTTTTAATAAATCTCTGATCAGAGTGTACGGTTTGGAAATGTATTTGCCTTGAAACAGGTGCTTGGAGACAGGGACAGGTTTCAGCAAACCATCTTGATTTCTGATTGAATCTCTTTTGTTTTTAATTGGGAATCCAAAAACCTATCTGCATATTGTTCTTTACTTTGAATGCATGCATTGGGGTAAAGACCTATTTTGAGCCCTTTTTGGGTCGGGTCTTTACAGTTCTCGCACAGCAACCGGCCCAGCCCCTACTCGGCCATCGCCAGCCCGACGTCACGCCAGATCGCGCGCAGCAGCAGACGCCTGACGCCCGCGCGCCTTCGCCCGTGTCGCTTGCCGAGCCGCTCGCCCGCACGCCCAGACGTTCGCCCGCGCGCGCGTCCCTGCCGAGCAGCTCGCCGTGTCCGCATCGCACGCCAGCGCCCGTGCGCCCGTGCCGTGCCGCTCGCTTGCCGAAGTTCCGTCGTCGTCGTCGCGCACAGCCGCGCCCAGCGCCCATCCGTCGGCGTGAGCAGACGCGCCAGCCGCGCGGCCAGCGCGCCGCCACTGCCGTGGTGATACTGCCAAAGCAACTCCAAGTTCGTGTCGCCGCGCGCGCGTGAGTGCCCTTTGAGCCGAGCTTGCTGTTCTATTGTTTTTAGACGTTTTAGATGCTGATTATTATTGGTTTGCTAGGTTCCCGCTCGCTAGCTCGGGATTGTTCCGCAGCTTAGGATTTGTGTGTAGAAGCCTCCCGACCAAGGTAAGGATTTCTTACCGGAGTTGTGTGGGCCCTGCGGTATATTTGTGATTGTTGTTTTGTATGCCTGTGTATGATTATTAGCATGTTTAGCCCTAGGTGCTCGTTTCAATTCTCGGTGGCATGAACTCTTGTATTGTTTCTCATGTTAGCCCATGCTAGGTTGTTCCATTCTGGCATGTTCGATATCTGTTCTTGCTTCGTAGTATCATGCTAGGTCCCTTGTATCTGTTGAGCACGTATTGGGTCGCATTGAATGAATTATTATTATTGCTATGGTTTAGAGTTGGTAGGTAGCATCATCGGCCGGATGCATAACGTAACTTGCATCCCCGATAGGACGCATGCGAGATGGTACTCGTCTCGATCCCGTTAGGGTTTAGCTAACCCTAACGGTGGCCCCGCAATCTCACGGTGAGGGTGGCGGATCATTAAATGCCCCAATGGTCGGGATGATGACTTGGCATTGCTCGCCCCCGGCGATCGGCACACGTCCTCGGCGTGTTCGGCCGTAGCCCTTGATTGCCACTGTTAGGCAAGGACCGCTTCACGGTGTAAGCCTACCACGACCGGTTCCTTAGCCTCAAAGTGCGGTGGTACAGCCGACATAGTTCACGTGTCCAGTCTCACACCCCTATGTCGGTGACACCGATCCGAGTTTTAGTTAGGCATGGTGGATCGAACTTGGGCAGCTTGCCACTAGACCCCGGCACCCCGAGTTTGCGTGAGCTTGCGGTGCGCGCTTACGCTCATTCTGGCGCCGACCGGAGAGCTCCTCGGGATCTTGAGCAGTGCACCTTTCGATCGGCATGAGGCGCCGAGGCCGGGACTTGTTTCCGTATAGGGCGTATAGTGTCTTTGTGGTATTTCGGACTAAGACCCACGAGTTGGCATCCGAGGTCCAAGTGTGGACTTAGCTATGTGCTCCGCTCTGTGTTTGTACTCATAGCTTGCATACATTCTTCTAGATGATCATGTATATCGTATTGTACCCCTGTTGGGGATTCTACTTGAGTAATTCGTTACTTACCCTTATTTTGTGGTTTTCCACAGTAACCAAGGCGCGAGACAGGATGATGAAGGAGGAGCCGTGATCATGGAATCCTGCTTTGTCATCTCGACCATTTTATTATATCATGACTCTTGACTTTTGTTATTTCCCCGAATGCATGTAGACGGGCACGAGCCCTAGGATGTTTTCTTATGTTTTATGGATTTCAAAGATATTTGTACTTGTGGAATGTTTAAATGGTTTAAATAAATCTCTGATCGGAGTATGCTTTTAGAAATGTATTTATCCCAAACAAGTGCTTGGCAACACTTGAGGACAGTTTTAGAGTAAATTGTTTTGATTGTTGAATGTTTCTGTTTTTACTTGGGATCCGAAACATTATTTTTCATAATGTCTTTTATTTTGAATACATGCATTGGGGTAAAGGCCCATTTAGAGCCCCTTTCGGGTCGGGTCTTTACAGAAAAGGCTCGAGAATTACCAACCGAGAGGACACGGGCTCTCGCGGCAAGAAGGAGGTTTGGCGCGCTGTGGTGCGGCGCGAAGACGCTGGGCGCTGGCGCTGCTCGGGCGCACGGCAAGGCAAGCGGTCGCACTCGAGCGGGCGTGCGGCACGGCGTCTGGACGGCGGGGCAGCGTGCGGGCGATCGGGCTGCAGAGACGTCGCTCGAGCGAGCGGGCTTGCTGGGACGGCGCGCGGGCGAGCGTCTGGTCTGCTGGTGGGTGGCTTTCGGGCGGCGGCGGGCGTGGGCGGCGAGAGCGAGCGGCGTCGGCGATCTGGCGTCGGGCGGTGAGCGAGGCAAGGGTTGAACGGCAGTGCGGGCGGCTGGCGGTGCGATCTGGTGCGGCGAGTGGCCGGGCCGTGCGCGGGTGGTGTGGTGCGATGTGGCTGGGGGTGGCTCGGCTGTGTGGTGCGGCTGGGTGGCTCAGTTTTAGGAAAGATAGAGAGAGAGATTGCGGCTACCAAGGGAAGCAAAGAGGTATTTTCCTTCTTTTTCCTATTTTAAATAGGTTAGGAGACCTAAATTCCCTTCCCAAGGTTTCCTCCTTCGGGTCCCAGCTGAAGCAACCCTTTTTCTTTTTAATTAAAACTTCTTATCTAAAAACTCCAATTTCACCATTAGGGCAAGGGTTCAAATCTCAATGGGACCAATTAATTTTCAATTAATTTTGCCATTAACCGGAATGCCTCCGAAGTCCTAAACAACTAACCCAAACTCATTGGGTCTTGCAACTAACATCAATCAAGTCTCAATGAAGGCCGAGATGACCTCAAGTCTCGGAAATCCTCAACCTCCGAACGGGGAGCAAAAAGACAGAAATACCCCTAAGGGTTAAAAAGCTCTAACGGCCCAACCAATTGCCCCAATATCAACCGAGAGTACGGGAAACCGGAATGGAAAACTGGGTCGTTACAATACTCCCTCCTTAAAAGACTTTCGTCCTCGAAAGTCCTAAGACTGGAACAGCTCCGGGTAATGAGTCCTCATCTCATCCTCTAGCTCCCACGTAGCTTCATCTGCCCTCTGATGTCTCCATAGAACCTTCACTAAGCTTATCTCCCGATTGCACAAAACCTTGCGTTCACGAGCCAAGATCTGCACGGGCTTCTCCTCGAAGGATAAATCTTTACTCAACTCTAAGGGCTCATGCTCTAGCACATGCGACGGGTCTGCCACGTACTTTCTCAGCATCGAAACGTGGAACACATTATTGCACCGCTGATAAAGACGGGGGCAAGGCTAACCGATAGGCCACTACTCCGATCCGTTCAAGGATTTCAAAAGGTCCTACAAACCTGGGGCTCAACTTGCCTCGCCTTCCAAATCTTAACACTCCACGCATAGGTGCTACCTTCAGAAAAACATGTTGACCCACCTTAAACTCCAAATCCCTACGCCTCACATCGGCGTAACTTTTCTGCCTACTTTGTGCTGTCAACATTTGAGCCCTGATCTTCTGCACTGCGTCGTTCGTCATCTCAAGTAACTCGGGTCCCAGAACCTGTCTATCACCAACCTCCTCCCAGAACACTGGGGATCTGCAACGCTTACCATACAACGCCTCGAATGGGGCCATCTCGAATAGTCGATCGATAGCATGTTGTTGTTAAGCGAACTCCATCAAATGTGTATTGGTCCCAACTACTTGGAAAGTCCATAACAAAGCTCTCAACATATCTTCCGAGAATCGATTCACCCTCTCTGGTCGACCATCGGTTTGAGGGTGGAAGGCGATCTTGAAAAGCCGCACTCAGTTCCCAAACCCTTCTGGAGCGCTCTCCAGAAGCGAGATGTGAACCGAGAATCCCGATCTGACACTATCTTCGCGGGTACTCCATGATACCGCAAAATCTGCTCCAGGAATAACTGTGCCCACTGTTCCACGGTATAACTAATCCTTCCGGGAGTAAAGTGTGCACTCTTAGTCAGCCGGTCCACTACTACCCAGATCTGGGTAAACCCTCTCGGTGTCCTCGGCAACCTAGAGATATAATCCATCGAAATCTCATCCCACTTCCATTGTGGAACACTTAATGGCTGCAATAAACCTGCAGGCTTCTGTCTGGGAGCCTTCACTTGCTGACAAGTGAGACACCGGCTAACAAACTTCGCTATATCCCGCTTCATGCCCATCCACCAAAACGTCTGCTTGAGATCCTGATACATCTTGGTACCTCCTGGGTGCCAAGTGAAAGGGGAACTATGGGCCTCGGAGAGCAACTCGGCTCGAATCCCTGCGTCATCTGGGACGCACAACCGACCTCTGTATCTCAAGCCTCCGTCTGGTGCCACAACAAAGTCGAAGTCGCCATCAACCTCAACTCTCTCGAGCAATCTCCTTAACTTGGGATCACTCGGTGATATCGATGATCCTCTCGCTAAGCGAGGGTGAATCCCGAATCGGGCTACCCTGGCGGTAACCTCTGCCAACAAAACTGCGATACCGGCTCGCTCAAACTCCTTCCGCAATTCAACCTGGGAGCTCAGCAAAGCTGCTGAATGCGACGTCTTCCTTCTTAGCGCATCAGCCACAACATTGGCTTTTCCAAGATGGTACAAGATCTCACAGTCGTAGTCATTTACCAACTCGAGCCACCTTTTCTGCCTCATGTTCAACTCCTTCTAGGTGAAGAAATACTTGAGGCTCTGGTGGTCCGTGAACAACTGAATCTTCTAACCGTACAAGTAGTGCCTCCAAATCTTTAGGGAAAAAACAACAGCAGCCAACTCCATATCATGAGTTGGGTAATTCTTCTCATAAGGCTTTAACTAACGGGAAGCATAAGCTATCACCTTCCCATGTTGCATCAACACACAACCCAAACCGTACTTGGAAGCATCACTATAAACTACGAAACCTCCTGTTCCCTCGGGTACTGCCAACACTTGTGCTGTCGTCAAACTGAGCTTAAGCTGGGCAAAACTCTCCTCACACCTAGCATCCCAAACGAAGACAACACCCTTCTTGGTCAGACGGGTTAGGGGTGCTGCCTTAGCGGAAAAGTCTTTCACGAAATGCCGGTAATAACCTGCCAGTCCCAGAAAGCTGCGAATCTCGACGACCGTCGTCGGTCTAGCCCATGAACTGACTGCCTCTATCTTTGCGGGGTCCACCGCTATGCCATCTTTCGACACGATATGCCCAAGGAAGGCTACTCTCTCAAGCTAGAATTCACACTTAGAGAACTTTGCGAACAACTGGTTCTCTCGCAATGTTGCCAAAACTTGCCTCAAATGTGAAGCATGGTCCTCCTTTGACTTGGAATAAATCAAAATGTCGTCTATGAATACGATGACAAAGTTATCCAAGAATGCCTTGAACACTATGTCCATCACGTCCACAAACGCTGCAGGGGCGTTCGTAAGTCCAAAAGACATGACCACAAACTCATAATGACCATACCTTGATCTGAACGCGGTCTTCGGGATATCTACATCCTGAATCCTCAGCTGATGGTACCCTGACCTCAAATCAATCTTAGAAAACACTGAGGCTCCCTGAAGCTGATCAAACAGATCATCTATACGCGGCAGGGGATACTTATTCTTCACCGTGACTTTATTCAGCTCTCTATAGTCTATACATAAGCGCATGGATCCATCCTTCTTCTTAACAAACAGGACGGGTGCTCCCCACGGGGACACACTTGGACGAACGAAACCTCGATCCAGCATCTCTTGCAACTGCACTTTGAGTTCTTTCAACTCAGCTGGCGCCATACGATACGGGGCTTTAGAAATAGGAAGAGTCCCTGGCTCCAGCTCGATGGTGAAGTCTAGCTCCCTCTTCGGGGGTAAACCCGACAACTCTTCAGGGAAAACATCCGCAAACTCTTGCACCACAGGACCATGTCAACGATCCAACGCAAAGCAGTACTACTATCTCCTGACAGCTTTGCCAAGAAGCCCCAAGCTCCTCGAGCTAACAATCTACGGGTTTTCACTGCTGAGATCAACGGCGGGCAAACTCCACCTTGGACATCGAGAAACTTGAAGCTCGGCTTCAGAGGCGGCCTAAACACCACTTCTTTCCGGCGACAGTCTATTAAAGCATGGTTCTTTGCCAACCAACCGAGGATCACATCGAAACCGCTCATAGACAGAACTATGAGGGTAGCCTCTAAAATCTCATCAGATATTTGTATCTGGCCATACTCACACCCGAGGGAGTGGCAACACACAGCTCAAACCCTAGAGGTTCGAGTTCCACACAAGCTTGTCTAACGAATGCATCAGAAACAAAGGAATGGGTCGAACCCGAATCAAACAATACAAATGCATAATGTTGTAAGACAAGCAGTGTACTACTTTGAATCGCATCATCGATGACGCTCCGCCTCTGGGCGTAGTAGTGGCAAACACCCGACCTCGCCGCTTTGGCGGTCCAATTTCTTTGCTAAATCCTGAGTGTAGAATCTGGCCAAATGCCCTTCCTTGCCACATCTGTAGCAAGCACGGGGCGATGCTCCACACAAACCAAAATGTGCCTTCCCACACTTGTTGCAACTAGTTGGTTGCTCGCCCCGCCTCGCTGGCGATCCCGGCCTACCGTGGTCGGTCCGATGATCGACCTCTAGATCGCCCTCGACGGCGAGTCACCGCCACTGAGCGGGAACCACTAGAAGAACCAAACTTCCTCTTATGCCTAAAATACTGATGAGGAGGCCGAATCAGTGAGTTGGTGTGCAGAATCCTCCTTGGCGGATACTTCGGGTTATAAATTGTGGCCAACTCCACTGCTCGGTCATAACTCTCAGGAGCGAGCGCTCAGACATCCTGAGCAACCTCCTTCCTCAGCCCACTAATAAACTTCTTAGTCTTGAGCTCCTCAGTTGCAATGAGCTCTGGGGCAAAATAGCTATACTCAGAGAACTTCTTTTCATAGGCAGCAATACTATCTCGATCCTGCTTTTGATTTGAGAAGGCCTCTGCCATCTCTTGCCGAGCCTCATCATTAACATACTTAGCTCGAACTTCGCTCAAAGAACTCCTGTGTGGTGGAGAAGACCCAGCTGGTCTAGCTCTATCTGTGGACTCCCACCACCACTCAGTTGTGTCAGAGAGAACATGGGCCGCACATCTCGGCCTCTGTACATCTGGGCATCCCATAACTCTGAAGATGTACTCCATCCGTGCCAACCACCTGACTGCCACAAGTGGGTTCTTTGAAGCATCAAATTTCTTTGGCTTCCACTTGGTGAAATCTTTCAACCACTTGCCAAACTCAGCAGCTCCCTCTGCACTATCAAGAGAATCTAACTGGTCCTGAAGACCCTGACCCTCCGGTTGAGCTACCGGAGCTACTGGGTCGCTTTCTTTGGAGCCAGCTGGGGGTACTCGCCGCATGAGCTGTGGTCAATTGGGCTATCTGTGCCCTAGACTCCTCTCTCTCTGGCTGCTAGCCGCGCCGAGTCTCAGCTCTCTGCTCGGCCATTAAGCCCATCATCATATCTCTCATAGCAGAAATGTCTCTCCGGAGCTGCACCTGAGGCGTAGCGACCTCCACCCCTCCCCGGGAAAGTTAGCATCCGGTGCCACGGGCGCCTACGAGCCCGATATACCTGGCCGTTGGCTCTGCAAAGATCTCTATTTGCGTTCCAGACGGACTGCTTCCACTGCGTGTAACAGGCATCTTGGCGATCTACACGGAAACCACAACGGGTTAGTCCACGCTCGGACTTTCTCTGCCAACAAAGATAACACATGTGTACTACATATAGTATCGTAAACAAAACCCTTAACTTATTGAACTTAGACAAACCTGGCGGCCGTCGAGTGCTGGAGATCATGGGAACACAACCTACAAACAGGTTAGTCTACAGAATCTATGACTCTGCGCTCTGATACCAACTGTAAAGACCCAACCGAAAAATGGTACTAAACCTAGGTCTTTACTCAGCATGCAAGTGAAAAGCATAAAAGGACCCGAGCCAGGGTCGGATTGCAAAACTTTTCAAACATAAGTGCAGAAAAACATTAAAAACCAAGTAAACATACATTAGGAAAAAACATTCAAGTTAAAAACAGTGACTGATCAGTACTTTCCTTAACAACAATAGGATTGTAACGGCCCAGTTTTCTATTTCGGTTACCCAGGTGTTTTCGGATCATTATTCGGATGTTTGGATGGGCCGTTAGAGCTGTTTTAACCCTTAGGGGTATTTTGGTCTTTTTGCCCCCGGTCAGGGTTTTGAGGATTTTCAAGATTTCAGGGCCTTTCCTGCCTTCATCGAAGTTTGGTGGTTGTTGGTTGCAAGACCCAAGAGGTTTGGGCAAGTTGTTTGGGAGTTTGGAGGTATTTTAGTTATTGGCAAAATTAATGGGTTTTTTAGTGCTTCCTTTGGGATTTGAACCCTTGCCCTAAATGGTTTTGGGAGTCTCAGAGGAAAAGAGTTTTATTTAAAAGCAAAGTTTGCTTGGGCCGGGTTTTGAAAGAGGAAGCTTTGGGATGGGATTTTAGACCCATTTAAATTAGGAAAAGGAAAGAAATCAAGAAAAATCCCTTTCCCCCTTGTTTTGCAAGACTCTCTCTCTCTCTCTCTCTCTCTCTCTCTCTCTCTCTCTCTCTCTCTCTCTCTTTCAAAACCCTAGCCGCACCATGCCCAACCCTTGCCGCACCAACCCCAGCTGAGCCACCACACCCTAGCACAGACTTCAAGACCAGCTCCACCTGCACCGCCCTGCCAGATCGCTGCCACCGCCCGCACCACCACCCTGACACGCCCACGCCCCAGATCGCTCGGCCCATGGCGGCCGCTCTGCACCACCACACACCACACCACCCCAGCCCGCCCGGCCGCCCGCCCAGCGCCAGCCCACGCCGCCAAGACGCGCTAAGCGTCTTTCGTCGTAAGGCGACCGACCAGCCTCCCAGATGTGCCTCCGTGGCGCCGACCCACCGCCAGATGCGCGCCCCAGGCGTCATCCCAGCCTGTCCGACGCCGCGCAGCCCTAGACGCGCGTCGCGCGCGCGCGCCCTCGCGCACCCGACGTCTAGGCCCGCGAGCCCGCTCCAGCGCGTCTGCTCGCCTTGCCGCGCGCCCGAGCCAGCGCCCAGCGCCCATTCCTGCCCTTTTTGCTGCCGAGACCGCATGTCTTCTCGGTTGGTAATTCCCGAGCCTTTCCCATTTTAGATTTTAAGTCTCTTTGTCTTTGTTTATTTATTTAGGATGTTTTTATCATATGCCTAGGTTGCTCGGGTTCGCTTTAAGCTCGAGGGTCGTTATCTGATTCGCGATAGTTATTTTCCACTTGTTTCCAGGTAAGGATTTCTTACCGTGGTTGTGTGGACCCTCCGATGCTTTCTTGATTGTGCCTTATATGCATGTTTACTTCTACGAACATGATTAATGGATAGGACAGCTTGTGATTGCATTCTTGCTAGCATGTTTGCCTGTTTGTACATGTTAGTGCCAAGCTAGGATTGTTCTTCCAACATGCTTGAGATTCCTCCTTTAAGTTCGTAGTATCATGCTAGGTTATGTGTGATTGATGTTGATATGTATGTCTAGCCAGGAATCAGTTATTTTGTACTCCTAGCTAGTATAGTAGGGTTTGTCATCATCCAGAGGCTGAGAGCGGACATAACGTACTTTGTCCCCACCAGTCGGGTGTAGAGCGAAGCATAACGTACATTCCTTCCCCCCGGCAGCCGATGTGGATTTAGCTACCACATCGGCAGAAGCCTAGTTTGTAGCCTGCTAGAGTGGAACCCTGCCAACGGTGCAAGCCTGCCTTGGCCGGTTCTTAGCTTCAGGTCGGTAGTACAGCCGCATGCAGATGAGTGTTGAGGGCCTCGCACTCATCGTGTTCGGTGACACCGTTTCCGAGTCTTTAGGCATGCGTACTGGCCCGCGTAGTTTGTACTTTAGGCCCCACATTTACGCCCGATTTGCAAGAAGCATGCGGTGTGCGCGCACACGCGCGTTAGTCGCCAGATTCGGAGAGCTCCCGGGCTAATGTTCGTGAGTACACCGATTCCTTCGCTTTAGAGCCGGACTTGGGTACTCTCCCGATAGTCCAGATTTATTAGCGAGGGTAAGAGGCCCTTGAGGACACCCATTGGGATTGGCTTTTGAGTCGATCATATGGTCGAGGAGAAAGACCTCGAGGGTGTCGGACATCTTTGGGATCGCTTTTGAGGTGATCAATTGGTCGAGGGAGAAAGACCCTCGGAGATGTCCCGGGATTGGTTATGAGAGCCAATCATTAGGCCGGAAGTAGGAGACTTCGAGGATTCCAGATTCACGCTTGTAAGCTCGTTGAGCTATGATCCGTGTTGGTAATTGTTTGCATGTATACTAGGGTGCTAGATGATTGATGTATCGTATTGTACCCGGTTGGGAGATTCTTACTTGAGTATGTTTATACTCACCCTTATTTCGTGGTTTTCCACCGTGTAACTTGGGACAAAGCAGGGACGGCTAGCGGAGGGAGCTGATTGATCATGGGAGCCGCCGTCACTCTGGCTTTTATTGTTTGCATAATTTGTTCAGCATGTAGACAGACAGGAGTCCTAGGGGAATGTTTTTAAAAGTTGTTTAAATTGTATTGTATGATTTATTAAACACTGGCCAGGCTTGTTTTACTTTGTTGGTCTGCTTAAATGAAGGTTGTTGTTTACGTTTTAAGTGTCCCCGCTTTTAAATGTTTTGAAAGGTTTTAAATATGAGCACTAAACCGCTTGATGAAGTATTTAACTTGCATGCTGAGTGAGAACCTAGGTTTAGGACCGTATTTTGGGTCATGTTCTTACAAAGATAGTTCAAACCAAAAGTTTTTCCCTACGGATCAAATCTCAACTACATGCTGAATTCAAAACAGTAAAATAAGACACGACAGAGTGTCAGCAGCATCCATGATCCCCCAGCTCCTTCCGCTAGCCGCCTCGGTGCTGTCTCAAGTTACCTGTGGAAGAAACCACAATAAGGGTGAGTATAAACATACTCAATAAGAACCCCCGTCCGGGGTACGATACGATGCAATCAATCATCTAGCAGCCTAGTACACATGCAACAATTATCAACAAGGATCTCAGCTCAACGAGCTCACAAGAAAAATCCGGAGTCCTCGGAGTCTCCTACCTCCGACCTAATGATTGGTTCTCATAACCAATCCCGGGACATCTCTGAGGGTCTTTCTCCCTCGACCAATTGATCAGCTCAAAAACCGATCCCAAAGATGTCCAACACCCTCGAGGGTTTTTCTCCCTCGACCAATTGATTAGCTCAATAGCCAATCCCAATGGGTGTCCTCAAGGGCCTCTTACCTCGCTTATAAACTGGACTATCGGAGAGTACCAAGTCCGCTCTAAACTGGAAGGCACCGTGTACTCACGAACATTAGCCGGGGAGCTCTCAACGGCGGCGATTAACGCTGCGTGCGCGACACCGCATGCTACCGCAACCGGCGTAAATGTGGGGGCCTAAGTACAAACTACGCGGGCGTGCACGCATGCCTAAGACTCTGGCGTGTGTCGCTGAACACGAGAGTGCGAGGCCTCCCAAGACTCTGTGCACTGTACCACCGACTTGAAGCTAAGAACCAGCCAAGGCAGCTTGCACCGTAAGCGTGGTTCTACTCTAGCAGCTACAAACCAGGCTTATGCCGATGTGGTAGCTAAATCCACATCGGCCGCTGTGGGGAAGCAATGTACGTTATGCTTCGCTCTACTCCAGATCGGTGGGGACAAAGCACGTTATGTCCGCTCTCACCTACGGATGATGACAAACTCTACTATACTAGCTAAAAGTACAAAATGGCGATTCTGGCTAGATATACATATCAACATCAATCACACTTAACCTAGCATGATACTACGAACTTAAAGCAGGAATCTCAAGCACGCTAGAAGAACAATCCTAGCATGACACTAACATGTACAAACAGGCAAACATGCTAGCAAGAATGCAATCACAAAAGTCGCTCTCAAAGGCCCGACCCAAAAGGGGCTCTAAATAGGCCTTTACCCCAATGCATGTATTCAAAGTAAAAGACAAAATGCAAATAAAGTTTTTGATTCCCATTAAAAACAAAACATTCAAGATTCATTGAGCGATAAAGTCTCATGAAACTCGTCCCCTGTCTCCAAGCACTGTTTCACAGACAAATACATTTCCAACGATTTACTCGATTAGAGATTTTATTAAAAACATTTAAAACATCCTCAAATTCAACAAATTTGGAATCCACAATTCATTCGAAGAGAAAACATCCTAGGGCTCGTGCCTGCTACATGCATTCAGGGGAAAAATAACGATAAGAGTCATAACATAAGAAACGTTAGAGATGACAGCAGGATTCCATGATCACAGCTCCTCCTTCAGCCATCCTGTCTCGCGCCTTGGTTACCTGTGGAAAACCACAAAATAAGGGTGAGTAACGAATTACTCAGTAAGAATCCCCAACCCGGGGTACAATACGATATACATGATCATCTAGAAGAATGTATGCAAGCTATGAATATAAACACAGAGCGGAGCACATAGCTAAGTCCACACTTGGACCTCGGATGCCAACTCAGGGTCTTAGTACGGAAATACCACAACACACTATACGCCCTCACGAAAGGTGCACTGGCTCAAGATCTCGAGGAGCTCTCCGGTCGGCGCTGTAATGAGCGTAAGCGCGCACCGCATGCTACCGCAAACTCGGGGTGCGGGTCTAGTGGCAAGCCGCCTGAGTCCGAGCCACCATGCCTAACTAAATCTCCGGATCGGTGTCACCGAGATAGGGGTGTGAGACTGGACACGTGAACTATGTCATCTGTACTCACCGCACACGAGGCTAAGGAACCGGTCGTGGTAAGCTTACACCGAGAAGCGGTCATTGCCCTAACGGTGGCAATCAAGGGCTACGGCCGAACACGCCGAGGACGCGTGCGGCGGCAGTAGGGACGAGGCAATGCCAAGTCATCATCCCGACGGCTGGGGCATTTAATGATCCGCCACCCTCACCCAAGATTGCGGGGCCGGCCGTTAGGGTTAGCTAAACCCTAACGGGATCGGGGATGGAGTACCATCTCGCACGTCCTCGTCGGGGATGCAAGTTACGTTATGCATCCGGCGGATGATGCTACCTACGAACTCTAAACCATAGCAATAGTAACAATTCATTCAATGCGATCCAATACGTGCTCAACAGAGATACAAGGAACCTAGCATGATACTACGAAGCAAGAAACAGATATCGAACATGCCGAATGGAACAACCTAGCATGGGCTAACATGAGAAACAATACAAGAGTTCATGCCGATCGAGAATTGAACAGAGCACCTAGGGCTAAACATGCTAATAATCATACACGGCATACAAAACAACAATCACAAATATACCGCAGGCCCACACAACTCCGGTAAGAAATCCTTACCTTGGTCCTGGGAGGCTTCTACACACAAATCCTAAGTCATGGAACAATCCAGAGCTAGCGGCGGGAACCTAGCAAACCAATAATAATCAACATCTAAAACGTCTAAAAAAACAATAGAACGAAGAAGCTCGGCAAGGGCACTCACGCGGCACGGCGACACGAACTTGGAGTTGGCGGCAGCCCGCACGGCGCAAGTGGCTGGCTGGCGCCTGGCCGCTGTCTTTGGCGCGGCTGCGCGCTGCAGCGAGCAAAAGGCACGCAGCACGCACGGACGGCGCGCGCGTGGCGAAAGCGTCTGGCGTCGCGCGCGATCGGCTTCGGGCGGCGGCGCGCGGCGCCGGCGAGGGCCTCTGGCGTCGCGAAGCGATCAGCGAGGACGGCCGCGATCTGGCGCGGCGATGGCTGCGACCGCGAGCGACCTTGGGCGTCTGGGGCGCTGCTTCTTGGCGCGACGGACGGACGGGTCGGGCGACTTCGGGCGTCGGGGCTGCTGCCGGGCGCGATCCGGCGGCGAGCTTGGTGGCCGGTGGACGTCGCGACGATGGCTCTTGGTGGGGCTTCTCTCGGTGGGTGCAATCAACACAAACACACACAACACTCTTCTATTCACATGGCCAAACAAAGACACCAAAGCGGATGAGAAGAAGAAGAGGAAGATCGATACCTACCGGAATGATGATGATCGATCCAAGGAGCTGCAAGGATGAAGAACTCGGCAAGGCAATGGAGAGAATAGCTTGGCGGCCACACACTTTGGAGAAGAAGATGGAACAAACCTAATTTCTATTTCATTTAACCAAATGCACCAAAACTCCCAAAATCCAAGGCTAACCATAAAATGATGCAGGAAGAGCAACAAGAGCACCTAATGGCTCAATTGGCACACATCCCCACAAGCTTTCCAGGAGACCCGGTTTCGAATCCCAGCTGCAACATAATTTCCTTTATTTTTACTTTTGCATCTATCCATGCTCAAACCCATCCACAAAGCCTCAAAACTTACATAAATCCATCCAATAATTTTTTAGCTGGAAAAAGGCATAAACGGCCTCTGACGGCCCGACCAAATTACCAAAATACCCCCAGGGCATACCTCGAAGACCGGGATGAAAACCTGGGCCGTTACACTGTCCTATCCACTAATCATGTTCAAAGAAGTAAACATGCATATAAGGTACAATCAAGAGAGCATCGCAGGGTCCACACAACCACGGTAAGAAATCCTTACCTGGAAACAAGTGGAAATTAGCTATCACGAATCAAATAAGACCCTCGAGCTTTGTAACGAACCCGAGCAACCTAGGCATAATAAAAGCATCCTAAATAAATATACAGCAGCCAGCAGCTTAAAAATCTAAAAGGGAAAAGGCTCGAGAATTACCAACCGAGAGGACACGGGCTCTCGGTAACAAGGGGCAGGTTTGGGCGCTGCTGGTGCGGCAGGGACGCTGGCGCTGGGCGCTGGCTCGAGCGCACGGCAAGGCAAGAGGACGCACTGGAGCGGGCGCGTGGCACGGCGTCTGGACGGCGGGGCAGCGTGCGGGCGATCAGGCTGAGGAAACGACGCGCGAGCGAGCGTCTGGTCTGCTGGGTGTGGCTCGGTGCGGTGAGGCGCTGGGCGGCAGTGGGCAGCGCTGGGCGGCAGCGAGCGACGTCGGCGGTGCAGGCGTGCGGCGGCTAAGCGAGGCAAGGGGTTGAGCGGCAGTGCGGGCGGCACTGGGTGTCTGATGCAGTGCGGTGCGTCTGGTGGGTGGTTGTCTGCGGGCTGGTGTGGTGCGGTGTGGCTGGGGGTGGCTCGGCTGTGTGGTGCGGCTGGGTGGCTCGGTTTTAGGAGAGAGAGAGAGAGAGAGAGATTGCGGCTACCAAGGGAAGCAAAGAGGGTTTTCCCTATTTTCCTTATTTTTCCTATTTTAAATAGGTTAGGAGACCTAAATTGTCTTCCCAAGGTTTGCTCCTTCGGGTCCCAACTGAAGCAACCCTTTTTCTTTTTAATTAAAACTCCTTTTCTAAAAACTCCAATTTCACCATTAGGGCAAGGGTTCAAATCTCAATGGGACCAATTAATTTTCAATTAATTTTGCCATTAACCGGAATGCCTCCGAAGTCCTAAACAACTAACCCAAACTCCTTGGGTCTTGCAACTAACATCAATCAAGTCTGAATGAAGGCCGAGATGACCCTGAAGTCCTGGAAATCCTCAACCTCTGAACGGGGAGCAAAAAGACCGAAATACCCCTAAGGGTTAAAAAGCTCTAACGGCCCAACCAATTGCCCCAATACTGAACCGAGAGTACCTGGGAAACTGGAATGGAAAACTGGGTCGTTACACCCGGCACCCCCCCATGGTCTGCAGTAGCACGCGGTGCGCGCTTACGCTCATTACAGCACCGACCGGAGAGCTCCTCGGGATATTGAGCAAGTGCACCTTTCATTCGACAGTAGACAGGCTGAGGCCGGGACTTGTTTCTCGTATAGGGCGTATTGTGTGGTGATTATTCTGACTAAGACCCTGAGTTTGAATCCGAGGTCCAAGTGTGGACTTAGCTATGTGCTCTATTCTGTGTTTATATTCATAGCTTGCATACCTTTCTGCTAGATGACCATGTATATCGTATTGTACCCCGGTTGGGGATTTTTACTGAGTAATTCGTTACTGACCCTTATTTTGTGGTTTTTCCACAGGTAACCATGGTGCGCGACAGGATGGATGGAGGAGGAGCTGTGATCATGGAAACCCGTTGTTCAACTCTGAGTTTTATGTTTATGTTTATGTTTTAAATGTCCTCTGAATGCATGTAGTTGGGCAGGGAGCCCTAGGTTGTTTCTGAATGTGTTTCTGGATTCTAGCATTGTTGTAACAATTGGAAAGCTTTGAATGTTTTAAATAAATCTCTGATCAGAGTGAGTTTTGGAAATGTATTTGTCTTGGAACAGGTGCTTGGAAACAGGGACAGGTTTCAGGAATTTATGTTGACTTTTTAAATGGTTGTATTTATGTTTTAGTTTTTACTTAGAATCCGAAACACCATTTTGCAAATTGTCTGTAGATTTGAATGCATGCATTGAGGTAAAGACCTATTTTAGAACCCCATTCGGGTCGGGCCTTTAAATGGCTCGACCAAATTACTAAAATACCCCTAGGGCATACCTGGAAGATCGGGATGAAAACCTGGGCCGTTACAGTTTAGTTAGATTGTCTTCATCTAGAGGCTGAGAGTAGACATAACGTACCTTGTCCCCTCAGGTCGGGATCAGTGAGAAGCATAACGTACTTTGCTCCTGCTTCGGTATAAGCCTAGTTTGTAGCCAGCTAGAGTGGAACCTATCACGGGTGCAAGCCTGCCACGGGACAGTTCTTAGCTTCAGGTCGGTGGTACATGCTGCTACAGTTGAGTGTCGTGGGCCTCGCACTACTGTAAATCAGTGACACTACTTCCGAGTCTTTAGACATGCATACCTGGACTAGCATAGTTTGTCCTTAGGCCCCCACAATTACGCGGTTTGTAGTAGCATGTTGTGTGCGCGCACACGCGTTAGTCGCCAGCTCGGAGAGCTCCCCCGGGCTAATGTTCGTGAGTACACTACTTCCATTCCAATTTATAGCCAGACTTCGGGTACTCTCCCGTTTGTCATAGGAACAGTTTAGCCGAGGGTAAGAGGCCCTCGAGGACACCTATTTGGGATCAGCTTTTGAGTTGGTCATTTGGCCGAGGGAGAAAGACCCTCGAGGGTGTCTGACATCTATTTGGGATCAGCTTTTGAGTTGGTCATTTAGCCGAGGGAGAAAGACCCTCCAGGATGTCTTTTGGAATTGGTTAGAAGAGCCAATCATTAGGCCAGAAGTAGGAGACTTCCGAGGATTTCAGACTTGTCCCTTAGCTCGTTGAGCAAAGATCTGTGTTGGTAACTTTTGCATGTATACTAGGATGCTAGATGATTGATGTATCGTATTGTACCCCGGTTGGGGATTCTTACTGAGTACCTTCGTACTTACCCTTATTTTTTGTGGTTTTCTACCAGGTAACTTGGGACAGCACCGGGACGGCTAGCAGAGGGAGCTATTTGATCATGGGAGCTGCTGGTGTTTACTCTGTCATTTATTGTGTTGTTGAGTCTTTCTTTCTGTGTTAGCATGCTGGGGAAAATGTTTTGTTTTGTGGAGTTGTTTTAATTGTTTTAAACTTTTAAATACTGGTCAGGATCTATTTATGGAAATCTTTGAATGAATGTTTTTTGCAAGTTGTTTTTATCATGTTTCTTGATTAAGCAGTTCCTATATTTATTTAAATGTTTTAAATGGTAAGCATGCTAAGTAAGAACCGGGTTTAATACTACTATTTGGGTCGGGTTCTTACACACAGCTGTTGGGAGGCCATCGGCACCCAACTATGGTAGGTTGTTCAAACCTACACCTGAAGCTAAGGACCATCCCAAGGTAGGCTTACACCAAGGAAAGGATCTCGTTCCAGTAGGCCACAAACTAGGCTTTACTGGAGGAGTCAGCTACACTACAACCCAACTATCGGGGGCAGGAATGAATCCTCATTGGTCTCGACCTGTGGGGACAACATACGTCGTGTCCTCTCTAAGCCTCTAGATGATGACAACCTAACTATAAGACATGCTAAGAATACAACAAGCTTGATTCCTAATAGATCACCAACATGCTCAATAGTAAAGACATGCAACCCTAGCATGTTACTAATAAACATAATTCATGGAATCAACACATGCCAACAATACAGTCAGATCACCACATCAATCCAATCCAC
This sequence comes from Sicyos edulis, assembly GCA_036507275.1. NCBI lineage: Eukaryota > Viridiplantae > Streptophyta > Magnoliopsida > Cucurbitales > Cucurbitaceae > Sicyos > Sicyos edulis. The sequence continues at coordinate 33,618,378 of CM071846.1, read as the reverse complement.
TAATCACATACTCATAATACAATAAAACAAGCAGACATAAACACTAGCAATGCATGTATACGCAAGGTCCATACAACCCACGATAAGAAATCCTTACCTAAAATCAAATATAGAACAAATAGTCTAATGCTCCTTGAGTTGTAGATCAATCACAAACAGATCACAACCTTGACAATTAACTCTAACAAATTAATATCAGGTATTAACTAACACGCTGACTATAGGAATTTAGGAAATTCAGAAATTACCAAAATCCCAAACAGCAGAACGGTGAACGGCATAAATTAACGTCGTCGGAAATTGACTTCTGTAGAAAATGGGCAGAAATCGATTTTGACAACAAATAGTGATAACTCTTAATTAGAGAGGTATTTATTCCTCTTTTAGGGTGTATTTATTGAAGAAAGCATGCATTATTATCACACTTTAATGTATAGAACAACCTTAAGATAGAGAATTATACATAAAATACAATGCATGTAGGATAAGAGGTAAAAATTAAAAAGTTAGGATAACTTAGATTTTGTGTGGAAAAAGTGAATGTTTGTAGCATTCGCAATATCATTTCAAGAATCCTCGTTTTTGCTAAGTACTTTTTATCATTGTAGGGTTTGGAAATGTTGGAATGTAAGGACCCGACCCGAAAAAAACGGTCTCTAACCTAGATCCTTACTTAACATGCATAATTAAAAACATAAAATCACCATTCAGAGTACCAATTTAAAACTTTTCAATCAACACAATTAAATCAAACCATAAATTCATTAAGCAAAACCAACAAGTAATGTGACTGATCAGTGCTTCCTTAAAATCAAAGGAAACGGCTCGGGAAATCTTAACAAGTTTTTGAATGAATGATATCCTAAGGACTCAAGTCCAACTACATGCTAAACCAAAATCAAATAAAGATAAAACAGTCTCAGAGTTCGGCTATCCATGATCATACAGCAGCCTCCTCCTAGCCATCCTGCCTCTGTCCCAAGTTACCTGATGGAAAAACCACATAAAATAAGGGTGAGCAACGAATCACTCAGTAAGAATCCCCAACCGGGGTACAATACGAAAACATCTCATTTAGCACACCGACATGCAACCATACAATGACTTAGAGCAAAACAATTGGTTTAGGCTATACGCCACTCCTAGAGCTTGCCTATTCAAGGACTTACAACTACAACCTATCCTAGGTTCTACACCTTGATGCCCATCGGGGGCTTACACAACCTAGGACGCAATGATGCCCATCGGGGACTTACACATAAGGATGCCCATCGGGGTCTTACTCCACAATCAATGATGCCCATCAGGGTCTTACACATAAGGATGCCCATCGGGGTCTTACTCCACAATCAATGATGCCCATCGGGGTCTTACACATAAGGATGCCCATCGGGGTCTTACACCACAATCAATGCTGCCCATCGGGGTCTTACACATAAGGATGCCCATCGGGGTCTTGCACCACAATCAATGCTGCCCAACGGGGTCTTACACATCTAGGATGCCCATCAGGGTCTTACTCCAGCTAGGATCACAGAGATGCCCATCGGGGTCTTATACTCCCTAGCAGCCTTATGATGCCCATCGGGGGCTTACACATAAGGGAACAATGCAGTGCCCATCGAGGACTTACCTACACTGGCACCGCATTGGTGCCCATCAGGGACTTACCCATGCGGGACCTAAACAAGAACCCCTACAATCTCCTACACTATACATCACCTGTCTATCCCTAGCATGGAACTAACAGAGTACAACAGGAAACATGGATATGCCAGGATAAGAAAAATCGAGCATGGAACTAACAGAATACAACAGGAAACATGGATATGCCAGGATAAGAAAAATCGAGCATGGAACTGACAGAATACAAGCATAACACAAATCTGAAATCAAGAGAAAACATGAAACCTATCCACTAGAAATTTCATACAGTTACAAGATACGACATGCAATCAAATATTCGCAGGGTCCACACAACCCCGGTGAGAAATCCTTACCTGGAATCAAGTAGAAATAATTACCACAATCGATAAGCGACCCTCGAGCTTCTAAATGAACCCGAGCAACCTAAGCAAATCAATAAAATCAACCTAATTCAACAAATAGCATCTAACATCTTAGGGTCCAAAAGAATAAAGGATCGGGAATTACCAACCGAGAGCACTAGGGCTTGGCACCAAGCTATCTCGGCAAGGCAGGCTCACGGCAAGGCTGCGTGCGGCAACGAGCGGCTGGCAGGCTGCAGCAAGGGGCGGGGACGGAGGGGTTGCTGTCCCCTGGCGCTAGGCATAGGCACGAGGGTGCAAGGGTGAGGCGAGCGGCTCTCGGCGGCAAGGGCAAGCAGAACGTGCGGCTGGGCGGACGGGCGTGCAGAAGCCACGGCGCTGGGGAGCGGCCGTGCGGCACGGGTGCTGGCTGCGCGCGGACGGTGAAGGCGACGTGGGAGCACTGGCGCGCAGATACAGACGAGCTCGAGCTAGGACGGCGCGCGGGCGTATGGAGCGACGCAGCAGTGGCTGGGCGCGGTGCAGGCGACGACGTGCGGGCGTTGGGCTAGATCGCGCGCGACGGCGTCGCGAGGCCGGGCGCGATGCGCGGCGACGGCGCGGCGCGCTCTGCTGGCGGGCTGCGGCTCGCTGCGGTGAGGGCTCTGCAGGTCGCTCGATGCGATCGGCGAATGGCTGGGAGTGTCGACGGCCTGGGCGACACAAGGGCGGCTCGGTGCGGCACTGGGGCTGGCGGTAGAGTGCAGTCTGGGTGAAGGGCTGGTGCGGCTCAGCTGGTGCAACGGCTAGACTCGGCTCGGCAGAATCACACTCACAAGCTCCCTGTTCTTGGTTCTTGGAGGATAGCAAGGTGAGAGGGAGAGGGTGGTGTGCGGCAAAGCTAGGGTGAAATATTGATTTTTCTTCTTTTTTTTCTTTTTCCTAAATTAAATAGGCTTTGGTGATCCAAAATCCCTTCCCAGGGCTTTCCTCCTTCGAGTCCTAGCCGACGCTTTTATTTTCCTTAATTAAATCCAATCTTCCGAACCCCTTTTGAGGCCAAGGGTTCGAGTCCTCCAAATAACACCTTTTAAAACCTTATTTTATATTTAACTGAAATCCGGGCTGTTACAATACTCCCTCCTTAGAAGACTTCCGTCCTCGGAAGTCGCTGTACTAAAATAACTCCGGGTAGTTTCTCCTCATCTCCCCTTCCAGCTCCCAAGTAGCTTCCTCAACTCCCTGATTCCGCCACTGCACCTTCACTAAATCAATGGCTCGGTTCCTCAAAACCTTTTTCTCAGAAGCTAAGATTTTTATAGGTTTTTCCTCAAAGCTCAGGTCACTATTCAGCTGCAAAGGCTCAAAATCTATGATGTGCGAAGGGTCTGCCACATACTGGCGGAGCATCGAAATGTGGAACACACTATGCACTGCAGCGAAGGACGGCGACAATGCTAACCGATAAGCTATAGCCCCAATTCTCTCAAGGATCTCGAAAGGTCCAACAAACCTGGGGCTCAGCTTCCCCTTCTTACCAAACCTCAGAATTCCACGCATCGGGGATACCTTAAGGAAGACATGCTGGCGAACTTCAAACTCTAACTCTCTATGCCTGACGTCGACGTAGCTTTTCTGCCTGCTCTGGGCAGTCAGCATACGAGCCCTGATCTTCTGGACCACTTCATTGGTCAACTGAAGCAACTCAGAACCCAAAACCTTCCTGTCTCCAATCTCTTCCCAAAATAACTGGGATCTGCAACGCTTACCATACAATGCCTCAAACGGTGCCATCTGAATAGTTGACTGATAACTATTGTTGTAGGCAAACTCCATTAAATATAAGTACTGATCCCAACTGCCCGGAAAATCTAACACACAGGCTCGCAACATATCCTCTAAGATCTGATTTACCCGCTCTGTCTGACCATCGGTCTGTGGATAGAAAGGTTGTACTGTAGCTGCACTCTGTGCCCAAACCTGCCTGAAGGGCTTTCCAAAATCGTGATGTAAAACGGGAATTTCGGTCAGAGATAATCTTAACTGGCACTCCGTGGTACCTAACTATCTGTTCAAGGAACAACTGTGCTCACTGCTCCATGGTATAATTTATCCTGTCGGGAATGAAGTGCGCACACTTGGTCAACCTGTCAACGATCATCCAGATTTGCGCATAACTTCTGGGAGTCCTGGGCAAACCCAAAATAAAGTCTATGGTAATCTCCTCCCACTTCCATTGCGGCACCCCAAGTGGCTGCAACAAACCTGCTGGTTTCTGCCTGGGCGCCTTCACTTGCTGACAAGTGAGACACCGGCTGACAAACTGGGCACTCTCTCTCTTCATCCCCATCCACCAAAAAGTCTGCTTAAGATCTTGGTACATTTTGTTACCCCCTGGGTGCCATGCAAAAGACGAGGTGTGAGCCTCGGTCAACAACTCTATGCGTAAACCAGCATCGGCTGGGACACATAGCCGACCCTTATATCTTAAGCCACCATCTGCAGATACTACGAAATCAAAGTCACCATTGGCCTGAACACTCTCGTACAAACTCTTTAACTTAGGGTCATTCAACTGGCCGTGGATAATCCTTTGCCTTATCGAAGGCTGGATAGTCAACTGTAAGGACCCGACCCGAGAAACGGTCTCCAACCTAGATCCTTACTTAGCATGCATGATTAAGAATGAAAAACATCATTCAGAGTTCCAAATTTAAATCTTTGCAATCAACACATTTAAAACAAAAACCGTAATTCCAATAAATAAAACCAACAAGTAAGTGACTGTAACGACCCGACCAGAAAGGGGTTCTAAAATAGGCCGTTACCTCAATGCATGCATTCAAATCTACATAAAATTTGCAAGATGTTGTTCAGATTCTAAGTAAAAACTAAAACATAAAACATCCATTTAAAAAGTCAACATAATTTCCTGAAACCTATCCCTGTTTCCAAGCACCTGTTCAAAGACAGATACATTTACAAAACTCACTCTGATCAGAGATTTATTTAAAACATACAAGCTTTCCAATAGTTACAACAATGCTAGAATCCAGAAATACATTCAGAAAACACCCTAGGGCTCCGTGCCCAACTACATGCATTCAGAGGACATTTAAATCATAAACATAAACATAAACATAAGACTCAGAGTTGAACAACGGGTTTCCATGATCACAGCTCCTCCTCCAGCCATCATGTCTCGCACCATGGTTACCTGTGGAAAACCACATAATAAGGGTGAGTAACGAATTACTCAGTAAGAATCCCCAACCGGGGTACAATACGATATACATGGTCATCTAGCATAAAGGTATGCAAGCTATGAATATAAACACATAATAGAGCACATAGCTTAGTCCACACTTGGACCTCGGATCCCAACTCAGGGTCTTAGTCCGGAAATAATATCACCACACAATAAGCCCTATACGAGAAACAAGTCTCGGCCTCAGCCTGTCTACTGTCGACGAAAGGTGCACTAGCTCAAGATCCCGAGGAGCTCTCTCGGTCGTGTATTTGTAATGAGCGTAACGCGCGACGCGCGTACTCTGCAGACTATGGGGTGCGGGTCTAGTGGCAAGCCGCCCATGTCCATCCACCACGCCTAACTAAATCTCCGGATCGGTGTCACCGACATAGGGGTGTGAGACGGACACGTGAACTATGTCACTGAACCACCGCTTTGAGGCTAAAGGAACGGGTCGTGGTAGGCTTACACCAGAAGCCGTCCTTGCCCTAACAGTGGCAATCGGGGGCTACGGCCGAACACGCCGAGGACGTGCCGATCGCCGGGGGCGAGGCAATGCCAAGTCATCATCCCGACCGTTGGGGCATTTAACGACCGCCACCCTCACCCAAGATTTTGGGGCCAGCCGTTAGGGTTAGCTAGTCCCTAACGGGATCAGGGACGGAGCACCATCTCGTACGTCCCTGTCGTGGATGCAAGGTTCGTTATGCACTCGGCCTGGATGATGCTACCTACCTGCACTCTAACCTATCATATCAATCAGCAAACAATCCAATATAATCCAATACGTGCTCAAATAGAATACAACGAACCTAGCATGATACTACGAAGTAAGAACAGATACGAGCATGCCAAAAAGGAACAACCTAGCATGGACTAACATGAGAAACAACATAAGAAATCATGTGAGTCGGGAATTCAGAATAAAGCACCTATCACTAAACATGTCAATAAACACAAACAAGCATACAATCAACAATCACATAATATATCGCAGGGCCCACACAACTCCAGTAAGAAATCCTTATCTGGTCGGAAGGCAACAACACACAAGAAACCTAAGCTGCGATCGAACCCGAGCAACCTAAAGCGAACCAAACAAACACAACAATAATCATAAACCAAAGGCATAAATACAATAAAATAATACGGCTCGGCTCGGGAGCAACTCACGAGGCGCGGCGAACACGCGAATGAGCCGGCTGCACGGGCGAGGCAGCTGCTGGGCGCAGATGGGCGCAGGGCTGGGCGTTGGGGAGCTGGGCTGCGCGCGGACGAGCGCTGGGGCGACACAAAGGCGCACGGACGCGAGCTCGACTGAGCGATGGCGCGCGGCGCGGCTCGGCACAAGGACGGCACGCGGGCGCGACACGACGCGACGGGCTACAGGACGCGCGACCGCACGAGGGCGTGTGGCGCTGCACGGGAGGCTCGGCATTGCGGCGGGCTGGAGACGCGCCTTCGCGGCGCTACTTCGGCACAAAGGCGTGATTGGGCGACACGGATCTGGGCGAGGGCTGGCGCGGGGACGGCCTGGGCGACGCGACCTGGGCGAGCTAGGGCTCAAGCTGGGGCGACCTAGGCACGCTGGGGCTCGGGCTGGGCTAGGCTCGGGCTTGGGGAGAGAGAGAGAGAGAGAGAGAGAGAGAGAGAGAGAGAAAAGGGAAAAATGGGAAAAAAGGAAAAAATGGGGAAAAAAGGGAAAAATGGGATTTTTATCCTATTTTCCATCCTTATCCATTTTTAAAAAAAGCCTTAAAATCCTTAAAATCTCATTTCTCGGCTTCCTCCTTCGAGACCCGACTGAAGCGACCTTTTCCATTAAATAAAACTCACTTAAATTGAACACCCAAATCGACAATAAGGGCCAGGGCTCGAATCCCAAAGGAAGCACTCAACCAACCATAACTTTACCAAAACCCAAATCACAACCGAACTTCCAAACGACTAGCCGAAACATCTCGGGACTCGCAACCAACAACAAACAAGCCTAAAAAAAGGCAGGAGCTACCTTGAAGCCCTGAAAAACCACAAATCCTGCCCGGGGAGCCAAAAGACCGAAATACCCCCAAGGGTCAAAACAGCTCTAACGACCCAACCGAACAACCGAATCTTGAACCGAAGGCACCTCAAAAACTGGAATAGAAAACTGGGCTGTTAGAATACTCCCTCCTTTTAAGACTTTCGTCCTCGAAAGTCCTAAGACGAAACAACTCCAGGAAAACACCACTGATTCCTAATCAACTGAACTTCTCGGCTAAAACAACACCAACCTTCTTCGAAAAGCAAACCCGCTTGGGTTCTCGAAACTTAAAGCCACAAAGCCATCCAGACTGCCACAAACTTTCTCAACCAAGACTGGGCATACACTGAACTCCAAAGGGAATAGATGCGATAAAGCTAGACGGCAAACCACATCCTCAGCTCGCACCAACTCTCAAATGGTGCTACTCTCAGCAAACTCGAGGACTGGCCACAAGCTCTAAAACTCTACACCATGCTGGCCAAACAACTGAACCTCTCAGGTTCTAGAAAACCAAACGGCCTACTCTTACTTCACAAGAGGCTAGCGAACCTCAAACCTTGCCTACAACCTTAACGAAATACAAACGAATCACCAACTGGCGAGTGATCCAAAAGGCAAACTTCTCTAACTAGAACGCGACCACAACACTTAAGCAACCATCTTAAAGAGAAATCGCCGAACCAAAGGCAAGGGGCACCATCCTGGCACACCAGACGGCTAACAACACTCACACAAGCTGAAACTTCAGCTACGGCCACTTCTAAAAGACAATGACCAGGCACAGGCTCCACTCGGCCAAACCAACAAACTAGAGCTCCTCATCGGCCGAACGCAAACCTTTCGAAGCAAACCTACCAACAACTGGCGAAAGAGAACATTGCCAGGTGAGAAAACAACCAACATTCCTCTCAAGGAAATCTCGGGCAGCAAGGACTAAACCATCACGCAGCTATCTGCGGCACAACACCTTGAGGAAAGCAGCTCAACAGATTTACCAACCAATGCCACGACACCTCTGTGCCAACTCACTCAAAAACGGCTCCGCTAAAGCCAACTGCGAACGCACAACAACAAGAAGCAAAGCTCGAGAAGGGCTTGCTCAGCAGAACTCAACCCAAACTTATAACGAGCAACGCTGGCCTCCAAGCTACCACTCAACTCTTAAGATCCAACTGGCTACTCAAAGGACTTCTCCTTTTAGCTTAGGCCTAACTCATCTTCCAACCAGAAGCTCCACTCCCAAAACCTCGCAAGGAAAATGGATAACGACAACCTCAGAGATTACGGATCCTGAGTCACACGAATCAGCAAGACTACTGTAACAGCCCAGTTTTCTATTCCAGTTTTCGAGGTGCCTTCGGGTCAAGATTCAGTTGTTTGGTTGGGTTTTAGAGTCGTTTGGCCCCTTGGGAGTATTTTGGTCTTTTGGCTCTCCGGGCAGGATTTGTGGTTTTCTGGGCTTCGAGGTAGCTCCTACCTTTGTCGAGGCTTATTGGTCAGGGGCTGCGAGTCCCGTGGTGTTTGGGCTTTTCGTTTGGGTGCTCGGTAGTGGTTTGGGCTTTGGCAAAGTGTTGGTTGGTTGTGTGTTTCCTTTGGGATTCGAGCCCGGGCCCTTAGTGTTGCTTTGGGAGTTGGATTTAAGTGAGTTTGATTTATTGGAAAAGATTTCTTCGGTCGAGTCTCGGAGGAGGAAGCCGGGAAATGGGATTTTGAGGTTTTAAAGTGGATAAGGATGGAAAAATGAGATAAAAATTCCATTTTTCCCAATTTTCCCATTTTCCCTTTTTATTTCCCATTTTCTTTTATTTTTTCCCCAAAATCAATTTTCTCTCTCTCTCTCTCTCTCTCTCTCTCTCTCTCTCTCCCCGACCTAGCCCCCTAGCCCAGCCCCTTGGCTCGCCCAAGCCCAGTCAGCCCGAGCCCCTGGTCGCCCGAGCTAACCCAGCCCCAACTCGCCCGCGCGCGCCCTCGCCCTCGCCAGCCCGAGCTTCGCCCAGGTCGAACAGCCCGAGCGTCGCGCGCCCTCTCCTAGCGTCGCCCAGCCCGCGCTCCCTCGCTTTGCCCTGGTCCGTGTCGCCCAGTTGCGCACTGTGCCGAGCCGCGCACAGTGCCGCGTCGCGTCGCCGGTGTCGTCCGCGCTCGAGTCGCGCGTCCCAGCGCCAGATCGCGCGGCCTGGCGTCGTGTCGCTCGTGCCCGCCACGCCCCCCTCATGGCCGAAGCCGCGACGCGCGCGTCGCCAGCCGAGAGCAAGCGCGCGCGCTCGTGTCGCTTCGCGTCTTTGTCGCGCGCGCGCGCGCTAAGCGCGAAGAGCCGGCACCCAATGAGCCCCTGCGCCTCAGCGCCCAGACCCAACCCTAGGCTGCTTTGCCTAGCCCGTCTGTGCCGGCTCGTTCGTGTGTCAGTGGCGCCTCGTGAGTTGCTCCCGAGCTGAGCTCTATTTATTTTAGTGTATTTATGGCTATTTTATGATTATTGATGTGTTTGCTTGGCTCGTTATAGGTTTCTCGGGTTTGATCGCAGTTATTTTATTGTGTGTTGTTGCCTTCCGACCAGGTAAGGATTTCTTACAGGAGTTGTGTGGGCCCTGCGATATTTTCATGATTATGCCTTGCTTGTTTCTTTGTTGTTATGAGCATGATAATAATAGAGCAGCTTTGATTGATTTCTGCTAGCATGTTTGCTTGATATTACATGTTAGTGCCATGCTAGGTTTGTTCTGCCAGCATGCTTGTGATTCCTGCTTAAGCTCGTAGTATCATGCTAGGTAGTGTGATTGATGTCGGTCTTTGCTTGCTAGCCAGGAATCATTGCTTTTTACTCTGTACTCTTATATAGAGTTGTAGGGTTTGTCATCATCCAGAGGCTGAGCGGACATAACGTACTTTGTCCCCAGTAGCTCAGGTCGGGAGTAAAGTGTGCGAAGTATAACGTATCTTGCCCACCCCCCCCCCCCCCGACCCGCTGGTTGTGGAATTAGCTACCCACTTTGGCATAGCCTAGTTTGTAGCCTGCTAGAGCGGAACCCTGCCATCGGTGTAAGCCTGCCCTGGCCGATTCTTAGTGTCAGGTCGGTGGATCATGCTGCTTAGATGAGCGCCGAGGGCCTCGCGCTACTGTGATCAGTGACACCGCTTCCGAGTCATAGACATGTGGACCTGGCCCGCGTAGTTTGCCCTTAGGCCCCCGCATTTAAGCCGGTTGCAGAGGAGCATGCGGTGTGCGCGCACACGCGTTAGTTGCCGGTTAGGAGAGCTCCCCCGGGCTAATGTCGTGAGTACACCATTCCTTCCGTTAGAGCCTGACTTCAGGTACTCTTCCGTAAGTCCAGATTGTGCAAGGGCAAGGAGGCCCTTGAGGACATTCTAGGGATCAGTGTATTCTCCCCGAGTGACAGATACCTCGGTGATGTCCAGGATTGGTCAGTGTATCCAATCCCAGTTAGGCCGGAAGAAAGAGACTTCCGATGACTCCAGATCTTGTTTTATGAGCTCGTTGAGCCATAGTGCGAGACAGGATGGCTGGAGGAGGAGCTGTGATCATGGAAACCCGTTGTTCAACTCTGAGTCTTATGTTTATGTTATGATTTAAATGTTCTCTGAATGCATGTAGTTGGGCACGGAGCCCTAGGGTGTTTTCTGAATGTATTTTCCGGATTCTAGCATTGTTGTAAAGTTTGTATGGTTTAAATAAATCTCTGATCAGAGTAGGTTTTGTAAATGTATTTGTCTTGGAACAGGTGCTTGGAAATAGGGACAGGTTTCAGGAAATTAAATGGATGTTTTATGTTTTAGTTTTTACTTAGAATCCGAACACCATCTTGCAAATTTTCTGTAGATTTGTATTCATGCATTGAGGTAACGACCTATTTAGAACATCATTCGGGTCGGGTCGTTACAGGTTGGTATCAGAGCTTAGAGTCATAGATTTTGTAGACTGACCTTTGTTGTAGGTCGTTTTTCCATGATCATCAGCACTCCGACAGTCATCAGGTACGCCTAAGTTTACTGTTTTAAAGAAAGGGGTAAGAATTTACAATACTTTTCATCTAGTGTATGCCTTGTGTAGAGTTGTGGAGCGGAGACGAGCAGGTTCTGACTCGTTGTTGGTTTGGGCTTAGAGAGCCATCATGCCAATTTCCCGCAGTTCGAGCATGATTTAGCAGCTTGTTGAGGTATCCAGATAGATTCGGATGCCCTGGGATGTCGTCCCCGAGGGAGGTAGAGCTTAGACTTCCATTGGCCATTTGTGGCCCGATTCTTCGCTTTTCCCTAGTGAGAGGGTGGAGGTGCTTTGTGCGAGATCGCCCGATATGTTGATCGCACCTGCAGGAGCGGGGACGCTTGGCATGTCCGACCGAGGATTCGGACTGATCTTGATGATGTTGAGGCCGCGTCCAGGGTCGTTTAGACCCGTTGGCCAGAGTTGGCCCTGGCAATTGAGTTGCCTAGAGGAGGGGGTAGAGGCTAGCAGCGCCTCAGAGTGAGACTCCTTGTGCAGAGTGTGCTCCAGCCATGAGAGATTGGATGGCACGTCTTTAGCTATCAGAGAGCGGAGACCCAGGCGCAGTTTGTAGCGCGTAGTGAGGAGTCTCGGGCACAGATAGCCCATCTGACAGAGTTTGTTTCAGCATTTCCCCCCCGTAGCTCTTGTAGCCCCAGAGGTTCCTGGGAGGGCATGATCAGCAAGTTTACGCCGATGAGGATGCTTGTGGAGCAGGTCCCCGTGTGGACTAGCCTGGGTAGCTCAAGTGTTGATCTTGAGCCTTAGCAGATTGTTGATTGCTCAGTGAGTAGCTGCAGAGTTGGCAGCCTTCGAGGAGATTGTTGAGGCATCTTTATGCTCCCATAAAGTGTTGTTTGTTTTAGTAAGTCCTGCTGCTAGTAGTAAAGTAGTTGGCCAGGTTTGAGTTTAGCATCCGTGTGTGGGATGCCCTGCTGTTCAAAGGCCGAGGTGTGCCGTTCCTGTGCTGTTTGGTACAGCAGTTGGTGGTGGTAGTCCCTTGTGAGAGGTGGACTAGCAGAGTCTCCACCAATCGCCCGATTGATTGGCAAGTTGTCGTGTTAGTGGCTTGAGGAAGATGTAGAGACATCTTTGCCCCCTTGCAAGTCTGCTGTTGTTTAACAGCCTAGTTTCCTCATATGTTTGGTAGAGTTGAGCACTCTTCCTTGGTGAGCTCCTAGAGTGGAGCTAGCTGCTGCTTGTTGAGAGATCCGGCCAGAGTTTTGTTGAGCATCATGTGGAGATGCTAGTGTAGGCCGTGAGCCTTTGGTTTGATGAGATGCCATAGGCATGGCTGTTTGAGTTGAGCCCTCGTATGCCTTGCCAGAGTTGTTGTCACTTGAGGTAGTGACCTTGTTGGCCTCATCTGTAGTATGATGTGGATTGGGTAGTAGTAGCACTTGAGGTGCATTGGTTGGTGTGCCACTTTGGCACTAAGTCTGGTTTAGGCTTGAGTTTGGCTTGGGAATAGCAGATGGTTCTATGCCGTTCGGAGTTCAGCGCACTCCTTTAGCCTTGGATCTGTTTATGGCAGTTGCACCTGTTTAGGTCGTGCCAAAGGGCTAGTTCAGTGGTAGTCGATGGACTACAAGCGAAAGGATGCTCGAGAGGAGCCGGAGCCTCTTCCCAGTGTTTCTGGAGGTTGAGTAAGTCAGCATGTTGCCGGTTGGCAAGTGTTGGTGCGCGTGAGTCTCGCGCTAGTGTTAAGGCCAAGAGTTTCTTTGTGGTTGGTAGTGCGGTTAACTACCTTCGAGGGCCTTATCTGAGGAGAGTTGAGCATCGTTGATGCGAGTTTGGTCCAGCAGAGGGACCCTGAGTTGGATGCTCATGAGATGAGCTGGATGCCTATGAGGCGAGTTGGATGCCATGAGGCGAGTTGGATGCTTTTGAGGCGAGATGGGCTGATGCCTTGCGAGAGGATTTGGATGCCTTATGGGTAAGCACCCTTGGTAGAGGCTTGGTATAAAGTGAGTTCGGTGTGGCATGGTTATGCCTTGGTAGAGCAAGGTTGCCTCAGCTTTTAGCATCGTGTGGAGATGGAACTTTTGGTGTTCCATCGGTTGGAGTTCAGTTGGAAACTGAACAAGAGCGGTGGTAGCAAAGCCGCTTAGTCGACCGTGTGTGTCGGAGTTGGAGTTGGAGTTGGAGTTGGCCAGCATGGTTGAGATGCTGGAGAGAGTTGTGCTTGTTCAGGCAGTTGGCTGTTAGCTCATTAGTCGACCGTGTGTGTCGGAGGGTGATCGGAGGATCCCTAGGTTGAGGAGAGCCTCTCCAGAGCTCAGTCAGGCCCAGCTAGTGAGTTACAGTTGGCTAGCTGTAGGCCACGTGGTTTCGAGAGATGGTATAGCCGTGGACCCCGCGAAGATTGAGGCCGTGAGTTCATGGGCCAAGCCGACTTCAGTTGCCGAGATTCGCAGCTTTCTGGGTTTGGCGAGTTGTTACTACCGTCGGTTCGTCAAGGACTTTTCTCGCTTTAGCCTCGCCCCTCACTCGTCGACGAGGAAGGGTGTCGAGTTTGTTTGGGGACGGCAGTGTGATGAGAGCTTTGCCGTGCTCAAGCGCGATTTGACTTCGGCAGATGTTGTTGGCGATCCCGGAGGGGACAGTGGTTTCGTGGTCTGATGATGCTTCCAAGTTTGGATTAGGTTGTGTGTTGATGCGGCCACGGGAAGGTCATTGCCTATGCTTCCCGGTTTGAAGCCGTATGATGAGCAGAACTACCCGATTCATGATATGGAGTTGGCGTGAGTGGTGTTTGCAATCAAGATTTGGAGGCATTACCTGTATGGTGAGCGGATTCGGATGTTTACCGATCACGAGCCTCAAGTATCTGTTTACTCGAGAAGGAGTTGAATATGAGGCAGAGGAGATGGTTAGAGCTGGTAAAGGATTATGATCTGCGAGATTTTGTACCATCCGGTAAAGCCAATGTAGTGGCCGATGCTTTGAGTAGAAAGACGCCGCGCACTCTGCGGCGTTGTTGAGTTCCCAGCCCAGTTTGAGAGAGAGAGTTCGAGCGGGCCGAGGTTGCGATGTTGTTGGGAGAGGTTACCGCCGTGGTAGCTCGATTGGACTATTCAAACCGTCGATTAGGCGGTGGATTATAGACACCAGTTGGGTGACCCGCACTTAAGAGATTGGTTGATAGAGTTAGTCTTGACGGTGACTTTGACTTTGTATATTCACCGAGACAGTGGGTTGACTTATAGAGGCCGGTTGTGTGTTCCGGACATTGCGAGTTTGCGAGCGAGTTGCTCGGAGGCCACATTCCCCCTTTTGCTTGCACACCGGGGTACCAAGATGTATCAGACCTTAAGCGAGACCTTTCGGTGGATGGGAATGAAGAGAGATGTGGCGAGTTTGTCGGTAGGTGTCTCACTTGTCGCCAAGTGAAGGCACCAGCAGAGGCCAGCGAGGTTTTTGTTGCGACCACCGAGTGTACCCGAGTGGAAATGGGAAGAGATCTCCATGGACTTTATATCCTGGTTTGCCAAGGACTCGAGGAAGTTCTCTCGATTTGGGTGATAGTCGACCGTTTGACCAAGAGCGCACACTTCATTCCCGGTAGAGACACGATTATATCGTGGAACGATGGGGCGCAGATTGTTTTTGGAGCAGATCATCCGTTATCATGGTGTGCCGGTGAGGATTGTGTCCGATCGTGACTCATGGTTCACTTCTCGTTTCTAGAGAGCGCTCGAGAAGGGTTTGGGCACAGAGTGCGATTTCAAAGACACTTTTCACCCTCAAACGGATGGTCGAGAGAGAGTGAATCGATTCTCGAGGATATGTTGAGGGCTTGTGTGTTGGATTTCCCGTGCGGTTGGGACCATGATTCAGATTTTGATGGAGTTTGCCTATAACAACGATTACGATCGGCGATTCGGATGGCTCCATTCGAGGCATTGTATGGTAAGCGTTTGTCGGTCCCCGTGGTTCGGGAAGAGGTTGGTGATAGACAGGTTTTGGGTCCCGAGTTACCGCAGATTGACCAATGGCGCAGTGCGTAAGATTAGAGCTCGTATGTTGACCGCTCAGAGCGAGGCGAGAGAATTACGCCGATGTTCGGCGTCGAGATTTGGAGTTTGAGGTTGGTCGGCATGTGTTCCTTAAGGTTGCTCCGGCGCGAGGTGTTACGAGGTTTGGTAAGCGTGGGAAGTTGAGTCCCCGTTTTGTTGGTCCGTTTGAGATCCTAGAGAGGATTGGCGAGTTGCTTACCGGTTAGCCCTACCTCCGTCCCTATCGGCGGTGCATAGTGTTTTTCATGTATCGATGTTGAGGCAAGATGTGCCGGACCCGTCGCACATTGTGGACTTTGAGCCTTTGCGGTGAATGAGGATTTGAACTTCGAGGAGAAGCGGTGAGGATCCTTGCCTTTGAGACCAAGACGTTGCGTAATCGCGAGATTCGTTTAGTAAAGGTTCAGTGGAAGAGTCGGGGTTACGAGGAAGCCACTTGGGAGCGGGAAGACGAGATGAGATTGCATTACACCGAGTGTTACTGTCTTAAGGACTTTCGAGGACGAAAGTCATAAAAAGGAGGGAATATTGTAACGACCAGTGTTTTTCTTCCGGTCTTCCGGTATGCCCTAGGGGTAATTTGGTAATTTGGTCGGGCCGTCATGGTCGTTTGTGTCTTTTCCGGCTACTAAAATTATTGGATGGTTTTATGTAGGTTTTGGAGGGGTTTGAGGTTTGGTTTGAGCAAGGTTTGATGCAAAAGTAAAAATATAGGAATTTGTCTTTGCAGTAGGGGTTTGAACCGGTCTCTGGGAAGCTTGTAGAGATGTGTGCCAATTGAGCCATTAGGTGCTCTTGTTACTCTTTCTGCATCACATCTTAGTTAACCTTGGATTTTGGAGTTTTGGTGCATTTGGTTAAATGAAATAGAATTAGGTTTATTCCATCTTCTTCTCCAAAACTCCTCTTGGCCGCACAAGCTCTCCTCTCCATTGCCTTGCCGAATTCTTCTTCCCTTGCATCTCCTTGGGTTCGATCATCATCATTCGGGTAAGTCTTCATCCTCTTCATCTCCTCATTTGGTTTTTGATCTTTGGCCGAAGGTAAGATGTAGAGTGTGTGTGTGTTTGTGTTGGTTGCAACAACAGAGAGAGAGGAGCGACCATCATCGCCGGCCACCTCGCACGCCCAGATCTGTCGGCAGCCACGCGCCAAGACGCCAGATTCGCTTAGCAACTTTGCCGTTCGTCCAAAGCGACCAGCTAGCCTTGTCGCGTCGGCGGCCGGCCCCACGCCCAGATCTGCCGGCAGCGCGCCGACACGCCGATCGCGCAAGAAGCAGCCAGATCGTCGTTCGTCCTCTCGCCGATCGCTGCGACGCCAGAGGCCCTCACCAGCGCGCCAAGGCGTCAGCCGCGTCCGCGTCGCCCATCGCACGCCCTCGCCGTGTCCGCTTGTCGAACCGCCGCCGCGACGCCAAGACGTTCGCTCGTGCGCGCGTCCTCGCCGGCGGCTCGCCGTGTCCGCATCGCACGCTGGCGCCCGCGCGCGCGCCGTGCGTGCCGCTCGCGCCGCCGAGTCCCGTCTGTCCGTGTGCGCAGCCGCGCCCAGCGCCCATCGCTGCGCAGACGCGCCGCGCAGCGCAAATGCGGCAGCGACAGCCAGCGCCACCAAGAATGCCGGCTGCCCAGCAGCGCTTTGCTTCGTGTCGCGGTGCCGTGTGAGTGCTCCTTGAGCCGAAACTGCTTTTATTATATTTTTAGGGATATGGTTATGATTGTTACTATGTTTGTAGGTTCTCGATAGCTAGCTCGAAGTGTTCGCAGCCTAGGAATTTGTGTGTAGAAGTCTTCCACCAAGTTAAGGATTTCTTACAGGGGTTGTGTGGACCTGCGGTATATTTGTGATTGTTGTTTTGTATGCCTGTGTATGATTACTAGCATGTTTAGCCCTAGGTGCTCTGCATTCAATTCTCGATGGCATGAACTCTTGTATTGTTTCTCATGTTAGCCCATGCTAGGTTGTTCTATTCTAGCATGTTCGATACTGTTCTTGCTTCGTAGTATCATGCTAGGTTCCTTGTATCCATTGAGCACGTATTGGACCGCATTGATTGAATCGTTATTATTGTTAAGGTTTAGAATTCAGGTAGATAGCATCATCCGGGCCCGATGCATAAAGTATCTTGCATCTATGGCAAGGACGTTCGAGACAGTTCTCCGTCCTTGGACCCCGTGAGGGATTAGCTATCCCAACCGGTAGGCCCTGCAATCTTGGGTGAGGGTGGTAGTCTAAGTGATGCCCCAACGGTCGGGATGATGACTTGGCAATGCCTAGTCCCGGCGATCGACACGTCCTCGGCGTGTTCGGCCGTAGCCCTTGATTGCCACTGTTAGGGCAAGGACCGCTTCTCGGTGTAAGCCTACCACGGCCGGTTCCTTAGCCTCAAAAAGTGCGGTGGTACAGCCGACATAGTTCACGTGTCAGTCTCACACCCTATGTCGGTGACACCGATCCAGAGATTTAGTTAGGCATGGTGATGAACACGGGCAGCTTGCCACTAGACCCGGCACCCCGAGTTTGCGTGAGCATGCGGTGCGCGCTTACGCTCATTCTGGCGCCGATTGGAGAGCTCCTCGGGATCTTGAGCAGTGCACCTTTCGTGATCGACGATGAAGCAGCCGAGGCCGGGACTTGTTCCCGTATAGCGCGTTTAGTGTGTTGTGGTATTTCCGGACTAAGACCACGAGTTGGCATCCGAGGTCCAAGTGTGGACTTAGCTATGTGCTCCGCTCGTGTTTGTACTCATAGCTTGCATACATTCTTCTAGATGATCATGTATATCGTATTGTACCCGGTTGGGGATTCTTTTTGGGTAATTCGTTACTCACCCTTATTCGTGGTTTTCCACGGTGTAATCAAGCGGGAGACAGGATGGGTGAAGGGGAAGCTGTGATCATGGAATCCTGCTGTCATCTCTGATTATTTTATTTTATCATGACTCTTGACTTTTGTTATTTCCCCTGAATGCATGTAGACGGGCACAGATCCTCAGGATGTTTTCTTACGTTTTATGGATTCCAGCATATTTGTACATGTGGATTGTTTTAATGGTTTAAATAAATCTCTGATCAGAGTATGCTTTTAGAAATGTATGTTTTGGTTGTTGAATGTTTCTGTTTTTACTTGGGATCCGAAATGTATTTTTCATAATGTCTTTTATTTTCACTACATGCATTGGGGTAAAGGCCCATTTAGAGCCCCTTTTGGGTCGGGTCTTTACACCCTCGCAGTTGAGTTGCCAAGTGGAGGGGGTAGAGGTTAGCACGCCTCAGAGTGAGACTCCTTGAGCAGAGTGTGCTCCAACCATGAGATATTTGATGGCAGGTCTTTAGCTATCAGAGAGCGGAGACCCAGGCGCAGTTTGTAGCTCGTAGTGAGGAGTCCCGGGCACAGATAGCCCAGCTAACAGAGTTTGTTTCAAGCATTTCCCCTAGTAGCTCTTTAGTAGCCGGAGGAGGTTCGGAGGGCATGATCAGCAGGTTTATGCAGACGAGTTTGTTGGCGTTGATGGAGCGCCTTGATTTGGCAAGTGGATGCCTGTCAGAGCTCATTGTTTTAGAAAGTCCCGCTGCTAGTAGTAAAGCGATTGGCTGAGTTTGTGTTTAGCATCCGTGTGTTGGGATGCCCGCTGCATTCAGAGGCCGAGGTGTGCTGCGTTCTGGCCGCTTTGGTACAAAGAGCTTGGGGGTGGTAGTCCCTTGAGAGAGGTGGACTAGCTGAGTCTCCACCAGTCGCCCGATTGATTGGCAAGTTGCCGTGTTAGTGGCCTGAGGCAGATGTAGAGACATCTTTGCCCCCCTTGCAAGCCTGCTGTTGTTTTACAGCCAGTTCTTTCAGTGCCCCCGTAGCCAAGGTGTAGTGTGGAGTTTGCTTGCCAGGGTTTTTATCCGTTTGTGGATTTCAGCGGGCTAGTAGAGTGGAGCACTCTTTTTATTTGGATGTTCCCAGTGTGGAACTAGTTGTTGCCACCCGAGGAGTTGGCCTGAGCTTCTGTTGAGCATCGAGTGAGATGCAAGAGTTGGCCTGAGCTTTGTTGAGCATCGAGTGAGATGCAGGAGTTAGCCTGAGCTTGTGTTGAGCATCGAGTGGGATGCAGGAGTAGGCCTTGGCATGTCTGTTAGGCGAGATGCCAGAGATTAGGCTGCTCGAGTGTTTGGACTCTTGTGCTGACTGCCATTGCCCCTTCACTTGGAGTGTGACCTTCCCTTTTCTTAGTGGGGCATAAAACTCTTTTAGGGCTGATTTGTGTTGTAATGGATGTTGTGCCTGTTGGCACCAGGCTTTGAGAGGAGGCCTAGATTGAGGCCAGTTGGCACTGTTGTGCAGGTGGTTCCATGGCCGCCCAGAGTATAGCATCCCCGTTAGTCTTGTACCCATTTCCTGAGGTTGCACCTGTTTGGTTGCATAAGAGATCTAGCTCGGTGGTAGTTAGAGGACTACAAGTATGAGATCTTTCGAGGGAAAGTAAGAGCTTTTCAGTGTCACCGAGAGTTGGGTACAAAGGATGTTGTAGGCTGTTAAGAGCTAGCGCGTTCGAGTTCTCGCGCCTGTGTTGTGAGCTTCTGAGCCAGTTTGTTGGTAGCATGATTCGGCTACCCTTTGAGTTACCCTAGTATGGGTAGTGTTGGCATCGAGGATGCGTGGTGTGATCTAGTGTTAGTGCCATGAGTTGGATGGCTGAACGGAGCGCGTTTAGTGGGCACATTGGCTTGAGGTATGTCAGCTTGGTTGGATATGCTCTTGTAAGAGTGTGTTGGCCAATGTGGCTTTTCGTGGTGAGTTGGCCCCGAGAGGGTTTGAACTATTGTTGCTCCCTTGTTAGTTGTGGCTCTGTTGGAGGCAAGTGTTGCCCTGTGTGAGAGTCCTTGTTGGCATTGGATCAAGTTGGAGCTGTACACGCCGGTGTACTTTTGTGTAGCTCATTCCGTGGTTTATGTTTGGAAACCACAAGGGGTTCATGTTGAGGAACCAGTGCTCAGTCTTTGGGTTGTCAAGGCTTTGGTTCTTGGCAAGTTCCCTAGCTTTGGTTGTAAGGATGTCGTGCTCGTTGTCGGGTTGTTGTTGAAGCATGTTTTGCTAGTTGGTCCTTAGCCTGGTCAGAGTTCAGTTGGAACTGAACAAGAGCGGTGGTAGCAAAGCCGCACAGTTTCTGATCGTTATGGCTAAGAGATTTGTTCGGATCCTTGCCTTGGGCAGAAGGTTTGTTGTGGCTGATGCTTGAGTAGGAGGATGACGCATTCTGTAGCGTTTCCGGTCCTCTTGGTTTTCAAGTTGGAGTTGGCCAGCTTAGTTGAGATGTTGGAGAGGGTTGTGCCCGTGTAGCCGGTTATCTTTTAGATCGTTTGACGACCGTGTGTGTCGGAGGGTGATCGGAGGATCCCTAGTTAGTGGAGAGCCTCTCTAGAGCTCAGTTAGACCCAGGCAGTGTTCCTTGGGTGAGTTGCTTGCAGATTTGGTAGTCTAGCAAGCTAGTGTTTGTTTGGAGTAGAGTCTGGACTGGTTCCGGTGAGTTGGCTAGTTGGAGCTTGGTGTTGACCAAGATTCGGTTCTCTTGTTGTTTCAAGAGCTAGCTCGGTTCGAGCAAGAGGGTGTTGCCCTGAGGATTTGTTTCTAGTCAGGAAGTTTTGGGAGTTGACCCCTCCCTCGGCAGTTGAGTAAGTTCTGCTAGTTCTGGTTGGTGGTCCAATCAGTTGAGGTTTCCCTTGGGTGTTGCTTCCAAGAGAGTTGGTTGTTGTTGCCCTTGGGTTTGAGCTAGTCAGCGAGCATGTGTGATGTTCGCTGCCCTTCAGAGTTTGCTTGCTGGGAAATCGTTCCCGTTGAGGAGTCAGCGTAGCTCCTGAGTTGTGTAGTGGATCAGAGTAGTGCAGTGGTTAGCCCAGCGAGAGGGTCCCTGCATTTTGTTGTTAGCAAGCGAAAGTTGTTTGTCCCCGCAAGGGCGGAGGCCAGCCAGTTTAAGAGTTGAGCTTTTGCTGGAAAGTTGTTGGTTCTTTGGGGTTTGAGGAACCCCTAGTTTCCATGGTGGTTGAGTTGCACCATGGATGCCAGCCTCAAGTATTAGCTTTGGAGATAGCCTCGTCGGTCCGTTTTCCTTGCGATGTTTCGAGTGTGGAGTTTCTAGTGGCAAGATGAGTTAGGCCTTGGCTAAAAAGGAGGAAGTCCTTTGAGTAGCCTGTTGGACTTAAGAGTTGAGTGGTAGCTTGGAGGCGAGCTTTGCTCGTTATGAGCTTGAGTTGAGTTTCTACTGAGCAAGCCTTTCTCGGGCTTTGCTTCTAGTTGTTGTGCTTTCGCAGTTGGCGTTAGCGGAGCCTCATTTGAGAGAGTTGGCACAGAGGTGTCGTGGCTTTGGTTGGTTAGACCCTTGAGTTGCTATCCTCAAGGTGTTGTGTTGCTAGTGGCTGCGTGATGGTTTGGTCCTTGCAGCCCGAGATTTTTTTTTCCATGAGAGAAACGTTGGTTGTTTCCTTGCCAGGCAATGTTCTCTCTGGCCAGTTGCTAGTAGATTTGCATGCAAAAGTTTGTGTTCGGCCGTTGAGAGGCTCCAGTTTGTTGGCTTGGGCGAGTGGAGCCTGTGCCTGGTTTATGGCCGTTTAGGGTTGGCCGTAGCTGAAGTTTCAGCTTGTGCTTGTTGGAAAAAGTTTGCCTTTTTGGATCAATCGCCAGTTGGTGGTTCGATTTGTTGTTCTTTAAGGCTGTAGGCAAGCTTTGTGGTTCGCTGGTCTCTTGTGAAGCAAGAGTAGGTTGTTTAGTTTTTGGAACCTGAGAGGTTCAGCTGTTTGGCCAGCATGGTGTAGAGTTGAGGCTGTTTGTTAACAGCTGTGGGCATTTAGAGAAGTTACGCCAGTGCGTGGCGTTGAGTTTTGGAGCTTGTGCCCAGTCGGCGAGTTTGCTGAGAGTAACACCGTAGAGAGGTGTTCAGTGTTGGATTAGCAGGGTTTTTTTGAGCCCCTGGTTTGTAAGGCCTTTTGAGATCCTCGAGCGGATCGGAGCAGTGGCCTTTCGGTTAGCCTTGCCCAGTCTTTGTTGAGATAGTTTGTGGCAGACTGGATAGCTTTGTGGCTTTGAGCCTTTGAGAACCCAAGAGGGTTTGGTTCTCAAAGAGGGCTAGTGTTGTCTTAGCCGAGAAGTTCAGTTGGCTAGGAATCAGTGGAGTATTCCTAGAGCCGTTTCGTCTTAGGACATTCGAGGACGAAAGTCTTAAAAGGAGGGAGTATTGTAATGGCCCAGTTTTCTATTCCGGTTCTCGAGGAGCTTAGGTTGATTCGATGGTTCGGTTGGGCCGTTAGAGCTATTTTGACCCTTAGGGGTATTTTGGTCTTTTTGCTCCCCGGGCAGGATTTGTGGATTTTTAGGGCTTCGAGGCAGCTCCTGCCTTTGTTGAGGCTTGTTTGTTGTGGGCTGCGAGTCCCGAGGTGTTTGGGCTATTCGTTTGGGAGTTCGGTTGTGATTTGGGTTTTGGGCAAAGTGATGGTTGTTTGGGTGTTTCCTTTGGGATTCAAGCCCGGGCCCTCAGTGTTGATTTGGGAGGCTGTTTTAAGTGAAATTTGTTAATTGGAAATGGTTGCTTCAGTCGGGTCTCGAAGGAGGAATCCGGGAAATGGGATTTAAGGATTTTAAGAATTTTTGGAAAATTGGAAAAATGGATAAGTTTGGATAAATTTTGGATAAGAATAAAATAAGATTGAAAAATCCCATTTTCCTTTTATTTTCCATTTTTCCCAAAATCCCCATTTTTCATTTTTTCCATTTTCTTTCCCTTTCTCTCTCCTCCAGCCCGAACAGCCCCTCCCACGCCCGAGCCAGCCCCCTAGCACGCCCAGTCCGAGCCAACTCGCCTAGCCTAGCGCCCAGTGTCGCCCGAGCCACCCCAGCGCCCAGGTCACGTCGCCCGACCCCAGCACCCTCGCCCAAGCCCTGCGTCGCCCAGCTCGCCCTCGCCTAGATCTGTGCCGCGTCGGCTAGCTCGCCCTCGCCAGGTCGCGCCGAGCCCAGCCCCTGCTCGCTCAAGCCCGCGTCGCCTGCTCGTCCGGTCGCGTCGCCCGACCCTCGCCAAGTGCGGCGCGTGTGCGATCAGCGCCCGAGCCCGTCGCATCGCGTCGCCTCGCGTGCGCTCCCCTGTGCTTGCCGAGCTCGCCCCCGTGCGCCGTCCCCTATGCTGCGCGCGCGCCGCGCCGCGCCCGGCCGATTGCTCCCCGCGCCACGCTGCGTAGCTCTGCGCCTGGGCCACGCGCGCCGATGTCTGCGCGCCCGGCCATTTAACCCCTACCGACAGCCTGCTTGTTGTGTGTTGGCTTGGCCCGAGCCTTGTGGCTTCTCGGATGGTATTTCTCGAGTATTTTCTTCGTTGGGCCCGGATTTGTTGGCTGCTGGTTATTGTATTTATTGGGCTGTTTTATGTATTTGATTTGGGTGCTTTATTTGATGTATAGGCTGTTCGGGATCGATTAGAGGCGCGAGGATCGCTCGTTGATTTATTATGATTTGTAATTGTTTTTGGCTTGTCCCAGGTAAGGATTTCTTACCGTGGTTGTGTGGACCCTGCGATATATCTCGATATGCCTTGCTTGTTTGCTGACTGTTATGAGCATGTTAGAGATAGAGCAATTGATTGATTTCTTGCTAGCATGTTTGCCTGATTTTACATGTTAGTGCCATGCTAGGTTTGTTCTGCCAACATGCTTATGATTCCTGCTTAAGTTGTAGTATCATGCTAGGTAATGTGATCTATGTCGGTCATTGCTTGCTAGCCAGGAATCATTGATTTTGCTCTGCACACGCGTTAGTTGCCGGTTCGGAGAGCTCCCCCAGGCTAATGTCGTGAGTACACCATTCTTTCCGTTAGAGCCTGACTTCGGGTACTCTCCCGTAAGTCCAGTTTAGTGCAAGGGAAAGGAGGCCCTTGAGGACATTCTAGGGATCAGTGTATTCCCCCCAAGTGACAGATACCTCGGTGATGTCCAGGATTGGTCAGTGTATCCAATCCCTAGGCCGGAAGTAAGAGACTTTCGATGACTCCAAATCTTGTTTTATGAGCTCGTTGAGCTATGATTTGTGTTGATAGCTGTTTGCTTGCATGTTGAGGTGCTAGATGACTGATGTATCGTATTGTACCCCGGTTGGGGATTCTTACTGAGTATGTTTATACTCACCCTTATTTATCTTTCAGGTAACTTGGGACAACACCAGGATGGTTAGTGGAGGGAGTTGATTGATCATGGGGAGCCGCCAGCACTCTGTCATTTATTATTGCATTGTTTATTCAGCATGTAGATGGACAGGAGTCCTAGGGGAACATTGTTTAAAAGTTGTTTAAATTGTATTGTATGTTTTTATAAACACTGGCCAGGATGTTTTACTTCGTTGGATGTTTAAATGTAAATTGATGGTTATGTTTTAAGGGTTCCCCCTTCTCATATGTTTTGAAAGGTTTTTAAATATGAGCACTAAAACGCTTGTTATCATATTTAACTTGCATGCTGAGTGAGAACCCCAGTTTAGGACCATGTTTTGGGTCGGGTTCGTCACAGTTGGTATCAGAGCACAGAGTCATAGATTTTGTAGACTAACCTACTTTGTAGGTTGTTGTTCCCATGATCATCAGCACTCCACGGCCGTCAGGTTTGTCTGAGTTCAATTAAGCTAAGGGTTAAGAATTTACAATACTTTTCATCTGGCTTTTATGCCTTGTGTAGAGTTGTGGAGCGGAGACGAGCAGGTTCTGACTCGTTGTTGGTTTGGGCTTAGGGTGCCATCATGCCAACTTTCCGCAGTGCGAGCAGTTTGTTGAGCAGTGAGAGCCCTAGTGTGGGCCAGCATTTATGCTTTGTGCAGATCGCCAGTGTGTCGATCGCACTCAGAGGGAGGCAGATCTCAGACTCCCGTAGGCCATTTGTGGCCCAGTTGTTGCTTTTCCCCTAGTGAGAGGGTGGAGGTGCTTTGTGCAGATCGCCAGTGTGTTGATCGCACTCAGAGGAGCAGGACGCTTGGCATGTCCACCCGAGGTGTTGGACTGATTGTATTGATGATGAGGCCGCGTCCAGGGTTGTTAGACCCGTTGGCCAGAGTTGGCCCTCGCAGTTTAGTTGCCAAGTGGAGGGCGTAGAGGTTAGCACGCCTCAGAGTGAGACTCCTTGAGCAGAGTGTGCTCCAGCCATGAAATATTTGATGGCAGGTCTTTAGCTATCAGAGAGCGGAGACCGAGGCGCAGTTTGTAGCGCGTAGTGAGGAGTCCCGGGCACAGATAGCCCAGCTAACAGAGTTTGTTTCAGCATTTCCCCCTAGTAGCTCTTGTAGCCCCGGAGGTTCCCGGGAGGGCATGATCAGCAGGTTTATGCAGACGAGTTTGTTGGCGTTGATGGAGCCTTGATTTGGCAAGTGGATGCCTCAGAGCTCATTGTTTTAGAAAGTCCCGCCGCTAGTAGTAAAGCGATTGGCTGAGTTTGAGTTTAGCATCCGTGTGTTGGGATGCCCCGCTGCTCGTCGAGGCCGAGGTGTGTCGTTCTGTCTTTGTTTGGTACAGCAGTTGGTGGTGGTAGTCCCTTGAGAGAGGTGGACTAGCTGAGTCTCCACCAGTCGCCCGATTGATTGGCAAGTTGCCGTGTTAGTGGCCTGAGGCAGATGTAGAGACATCTCCGCTCCACAACTCTATGCCATTTTGACACGTGTCCGAGGGGACAAACGCGTCTGCAGCCTATGCTCCATCTGACATCTGCGCAGGAATTCTGCTTTTTGTAGAAAAAGTGTCATTCATGGTCGGCCGAATGCTGCAAACATTGGCATGCTTCCGAGTGACTCTTCTTTTCTTTCATCCGACTCTTCTGATAAAGGCATTAATCCAATGATTCCAACATTTTTAGATCCTGAAATAATAAAAACAACTTAGCGAGAACAAGGATTCTTGAAATGTTATAGACAATGCTTCCTACATTCACTTTTCGGCACAAAAAACTCTAAATTATCCTAATTTTCTTATTCTTGCCTCTTATCCTACATGCATTGTATTTTATGTATAATTCTCTATCTTAAGGATGTTCTATGCATTAAAGTGTGATAATAATGCATGATTTCTTCAATAAATACACCCTAAAAGAGGACTAAATAACTCTCTAAGTGAAAGCGGCGCACTTAAGCAGCAGAAACAACTAATGTTGAGGCGTTGGAAGGAATCCGAATGCTCTCAACACTATGGCTACTATCCTTAGTTCCCATTTGGGCTCGCTTGGCTTTTGCCTTATTACACACTTGGCTATCATCCTTATTTGATTTGAAGATGTTTTCTTTTTTCACTTTTTTTTTAATGCTATTCGCATTTTTATTCACCTAACCAGAATGCTTTGAACATTGTTTTGAATTTGAAAGTTTTTGTCTTTTTTTCTCATGCACGGGCTTGCCCTCACCCCCAGACTTGAAATCTTTGTTGTCCTCAATGAAGGTGAGGCTTAGTTCCCCTAAACTTAAAATTCTCAAAATTTCTTGTCAGAATGCTTCAAGCTTTCAAATTTAGCATTTTAGAGTTTTCTCATTTTCTTGTTCTGATCAGGGATTAACTCACTATTAGGTTAGTATTATTTTGAAAGGCATACTCAAGTAAAGACTCAAAACTAGGCTAAGTCTTTGGTTTGCTCGGGAAATTTCATGGGCAGAACACAATGCTGAAAACACTGGAGATTCCACTATTGATAAACAAAATGCTACTAACACTGAGGCAGAATAACTTTCTAACAAAACTACCTAAACATGGCAATAATGATTATCTTTTCAAGAATGGCCAGATAATACTAAACTAAACTAAGGAAATTAAAAGAAAAAACTAAGCAGATAATTTTTTTTTTCACAGAAGTAACCAAGCTAAATGCTAAAAGCATCAGAGATAAAGATAGAAACTTCCTTTCATAAATAAGGCAGGATTCTTCAAAGCTTTATTTTCCATCCTCACTGATTCTCAACAATTGCTCAGCTTTTTTCTAAAATTTTCTTTTCCAAAGAAACCAAAAACAAACTAACACTACTCTAATTAAACTAAGATAAAAATAAAAGCTAACAACAACTAAGGAGACATGCTTAATTTAGATCAGTGAATATAGAAAGAATTCATGCATTTTTTATACTTGAAACATAAATAAATGTACCGAACATCATTGCTCCAAATTTTCCACCTTTCCAACAAAATGGTTGTAAGCGTCCACCCTATAGCCTTTTTATATTGCTCAACAGGCCCAACAAAAATGTTGCATTCTTTGGAATAAGGCTAGCTGAGATAATGATTGGAAGAGTTTCCTCTTCTCCCAAATAATCGCATTTGAAGTGTTCAGGTAAAGGCTTCAACTCTAAAATAGAGGCTTATCTATATATACAGCTTCATTGGTTGGCTCACTTCTTCTTCCAATTCAAACGATTCAAACTTGCTCATTGTGGTCAGAATGCTACACTCCTTCATTTCTTTTTCATTCGATGCTCCTAACTCTGATTCTGGTATTTTTAGAGAATGTATAGAACATTCCTCACAGTTCTTGTCAACATCGTCCTCAAGCGAAACCTCAACAGAAACCTCAACTGGTGCGACGGCGGCGAGGGCGTGGCTGGGGTGCGGCTGGGGTGAGGGCTTGCGTGAGAGTGGAGCTTTTCGATTTTTTTTTTTCCCTTCCTTCCCTAAGTTAATTAGGCTTTGGGAATCTCAAATTCCCTTCCCAAGGCTTCCCCCCTTCGAGCCTTGGCTGACGCGCTATTGTTTTTCCTTATTTAAATCCAAGCTTCCAAACCTCTTTTTAGGCCAAGGGTTCGAGTCCTCCAAATAACATCCTTCAAAAAAATAAAATATATAAAAACCCTATTTTTCATTTAGCTGAAAACCGGGTTGTTACATCAACTGAGCTACCCTGGCGGTAACTTCTCCTAACAACACTGCTATTCCTCCTCTCTCAAGGTCTTTCTTTATAATACTTTTGGGATTTGTCAGCGTTGCTAAATGCGAGGACTTTCTACTTAGTGCATCTGCTACAACATTAGCCTTCCAGGGTGATACAGGATTTCACAGTCGTAATCCTTTACAAGCTCCAACCACCTCCTCTGTCTCATGTTAAGGTCTTTCTGGGTGAAGAAATACTTGAGGCTCTGGTGGTCCGAGAAAATTTGAATCTTTTCCCCATACAGGTAATGCCTCCAGATCTTAAGACCAAAGACGACGGTTGCCAACTCCATATCATGGGTCGGATAATTCTGCTCATGCGGCTTCAATTGCCTCGAGGCGTACGCTATTACTTTACCGTGCTGCATCAGAACACAACCTAAGCCAAAATTGTTGGCATCACTGTACACCACAAAACCCCATGTTCCCTCTTGAACTGCCAACACTGGCGCGGACGTCAAACTGCCCTTCAGCTTAGCGAAACTCTCGTCGCACTCCTCATCCCAAACGAAATCGATGCCCTTCCTCGTCAATCGAGTAAGCGGTGAAGCTATAGCAGAAACAATTCTGAACGGCGGCGGTAATAACCGGCTAGACCTAGAAAGCTACGAATCTCTGACACGGTCGTCGGTCTAGCCCACGAACTGACTGCCTCTATCTTCGAAGGGTCCACAGCCACTCCATCCTTAGACACAACGTGTCCCAGAAAAGCTTCCTTCTCAAGCCAAAAGTCACACTTAGAAAATTTCGCATAAAGCTGGTTCTCGCGCAAGCCTGTCAAAATCTGTCTTAGGTGCGAAGCATGGTCCTCCTTAGACTTAGAGTACACAAGAATGTCATCTATGAACACGATGACAAAACGGTCCAAGAACGCCTTGAACACCCTGTCCATTATGTCCATGAACGCAGCTGGGGCGTTCGTCAGTCCGAAAGACATGACCACGAACTCATAATGACCATACCTCGACCTAAAAGCTGTCTTAGGGATATCTGCATCCCGGATCCTTAACTGGTGGTAGCCCGACCTCAAGTCGATCTTTGAAAACACACAAGCTCCCTGGAGTTGGTCAAACAGGTCACCAATACGTGGCAGTGGATACTTGTTCTTGATGGTTACCTTATTCAGTTCCCTTTAATCGATGCACGGACGCATCGAGCCATCCTTTTTCTTAACAAACAGCACGGGTGCTCCCCAGGAGGACAGACTCGGTCTAATAAATCCTCTGTCAAGCAACTCTTGCAACTGCTCCTTTAAATCTTTTAGTTCAGCTGGCGCCATACAATAGGGAGCTTTCGAGATAGGACGGGTTCCTGGCTCAAGTTCTATTGATAAATCGACCTCCCTCTTTGCCGGCAGACCAGGCAACTCCTCAGGAAATACATCTGCAAACTCTTGCACAATGGGCACTTGCTCAACAGATAACTGCTCGCGGCTTACTCCGGTCAACTTAGCTATAAAGCCCCAAGCTCCTCGAGCTAGCAAACGGTGGGCTTTAACTACCGAAATCACTGGCGGACACACCCCGCTCTGGATGCCACGAAATTTAAAGCTAGGCCTGCTCGGCGGGCTGAACACTACCTCCTTCCGGCGGCAGTCAATCATCGCGTGGTTATCAGCTAACCAATCCATGTCGAGGATCACATCAAAACCACTTATAGCCAGTACTATGAGCATCACCTGTAGAAACTCGTCGGATACCTGTATCCGACCATCCCTTACTTTTTGACTAGCCAGCATACTAGCTCCCGAAGGAGTAGCAACAGATAACTCAAATCCTAGGGGCTCTAAAATCATGCAAGCATGCTCAGCAAAAACAGCAGAGACAAAAGAATGAGTGGAACCCGAATCAAACAACATAAAGGCAAGGTGATCAAGAACTAGGAGCGTACCTGCCACTGCGGCCCTGGCTTTCTCAGCCTCTTGGCAAATCGTAGCATACACTCGCCCCTGCTGCTGAGCTGGTTGTGCTAACATTGCTTTCTGGTTGCAAAACAGGGCCTGATACCCTTCCTTACCACAGTTATAGCAAGCCCTGCTGGCGAGGCTGATCACGGTTTTGGTTCCGATGTTGGTCTCTACCCTGATAAGAACCCTGACGGCGCTGACCGCCCACATGGCTATTGCCTCCTAAGTCAAACTTACGCTTCTGGCCCGAGTATACTGGGGCCTTCTGCATAGCAGCACTAGCAACCTGCTCTGGAGGATACTTCCCATCGTAAATCGTTGCCAACTGCACTGCCTTGGCAAAAGTCTCTGGGGCTTGTGCCCTAACATCCTGAGACACTCCCAGTCTCAATCCCGCAATGAACTTCCAGATTTTCAGCTCAGGGGTAGCAATCAACTGCAGCGCGAAGTACCCATACTCCGAAAACTTTTTCTCATAAACCTCGATCGAATCAGACCCCTGCTTAAGGTTTGAAAATAGCTCAATCATCTTTTCTTGGGCTTCTTCCCTGATAAACTTCGCCATGAACTCAGCCTTGAAGAATTCCCAGGTGGCAGGTGGAGACCCAGCCGGTCTCTCACTCAAAGTGGAATCCCACCACCACTTAGCTGTACCAGCTAACACATGAGCTGCACAACGAGCTCGCTGCACCTCAGGACAAGCCATCACCATGAATGTGTATTCTAGCTCAGCAATCCATCTGGCTGTTACCAACGGTTTTCCAGGGGCGCTAAATTTCTCGGGCTTCCACTTGACAAAATCTTTCA
This sequence comes from Sicyos edulis, assembly GCA_036507275.1. Lineage (NCBI taxonomy): Eukaryota > Viridiplantae > Streptophyta > Magnoliopsida > Cucurbitales > Cucurbitaceae > Sicyos > Sicyos edulis. The sequence goes on along the minus strand of CM071846.1, from coordinate 33,587,478 downwards.
GCCACTTGCTCAGATCCTCAGCACCTTCCGCCACAACGGCCTCATTCACGATCGGCTCCTGCGGAGCTGGCGGTGCTGGTGGCACTACAATCCTCTGCTAAACCAACTCGGTCAACTGCTCTATCTGAATTCGGGACTCTTCCCTCTGAGCAGCTAACAAAGCCTGCGTTTCAGCTCTCTACTCGGCCCTCTGGGCAGCTAGTAACCCGACCATATGGACTCCAAAGCTACTCCCGGTGCAGCCTCTCGAGGCTCAGTTGCCTCCACGCCCTCTCCGGGCAACACAGTAGAAGGGCCTGCAGGTGGCCTAACATCAGCATCATCTTGGGACGACGTCCCTCCAGTGTCAGAATCAATACGAATGCCCTGAGTGGTCGGCCTCGAGCCTCCCTGCCCTCTACGGGTAACTGGCATGCTGACAATCTACACCCAAACCAACAATGAGTCAGAACCTGTTTTCCTGCTCTTCAACAAAAAGTCATGTACATGCAAAGTGCATACGGTATTGAAATTCTTAACCCTTAACCTTAAACTTACGGACATACCTGATGACTGTCGGAGCGCTGATGATCATGGAAAACAACCTACAACTGCAGATCAGTCTACAGAACCTATGAACTTGGCTCTGATACCAACTGTAAGGACCCGACCCGAAAAAAATGGTCTCTAACCTAGATCCTTACTTAGCATGCATAATTAAAAACATAAAATCACCATTCAGAGTACCAATTTAAAAATTTTCAATCAACACATTTAAATCAAACCATAAATTCATTAAGCAAAACCAACAAGTAATGTGACTGATCAGTGCTTCCTTAAAATCAAAGGAAACGGCTCGGTAAATCTTAACAAGTTTTTGAATGAATGTTATCCTAAGGACTCAAGTCCAACTACATGCTAAACCAAAATCAAATAAAGATAAAACAGTCTCAGAGTTCGGCTATCCATGATCATCCAGCAGCCTCCTCCTAGCCATCCTGCCTCTGTCCCAAGTTACCTGATGGAAAAACCACAGAAAATAAGGGTCAGCAACGAATCACTCAGTAAGAATCCCCAACCGGGGTACAATACGAAAACATCTCATTTAGCACACCGACATGCAACCATACAATGACTTAGAGCAAAACAGTTTGTTTAGGCTATACGCCACTCCTAGAGCTTGCCTATTCAAGGACTTACAACTACAACATATCCTAGGTTCTACACCTTGATGCCCATGGGGGACTTACACAACCTAGGATGCAATGATGCCCATCGGGGACTTACACATAAGGATGCCCATCGGGGTCTTACACCACAATCAATGCTGCCCATCGGGGTCTTACACATAAGGATGCCCATCGAGGTCTTACTCCACAATCAATGATGCCCATCGGGGTCTTACACCACAATCAATGCTGCCCATCGGGGTCTTACACATAAGGATGCCCATCGGGGTCTTACACCACAATCAATGCTGCCCAACGGGATCTTACACATCTAGGATGCCCATCGGGGTCTTACTCCAGCTAGGATCACAGAGATGCCCATTTGGGTCTTATACTCCCTTGCAGCCTTATGATGCCCATCGGGGGTTTACACATAAGGGAACAGTGCAGTGCCCATCTGGGACTTACCTACACTAGCACCGCATTGGTGCCCATCAAGGACTTACCCAAGCGGGACCTAAACAAGAACCCTACAATCTCCTACACTATACATCACCTGTCTATCCCTAGAAAGGAACTAACAGAGTACAACAGGAAACATGGATATGCCAGGATAGGAAAACCCTAGCATGGAACTAACAGGATACAACAAGAAACATGGATATGTCAGGATAATAAAAACCGAGCATGGAACTAACAGAATACAAGCATAACACAAATCTGAAATCAAGAGAAAACATGAAACCTATCCACTAGAAATTTCATACACTTACAAGATACGACATGCTATCAAATATTCGCAGGGTCCACACAACCCCGGTGAGAAATCCTTACCTGGAATCAAGTAGAAATAACTACCACAATCGATAAGCGACCCTCGAGCTTCTAAATGAACCCGAGTAACCTAAGCAAATCAATAAAATCAAGCTATCTCGGCAAGGCAGGCTCACGGTAAGGCTGCGTGCGGCAACGAGTGGCTGGCAGGCTGCAGCAAGCGGCGGGAACTGCAGGGTTGTTGTGCGCTGGGGCTAGGCACGGGCGCTCGGGTGCAAGGGTGAGGCGAGCGGCTCGGCGGCAAAGGAAAGCAGGACGTGCGGCTGGACGGACGGGCGTGCAGACACAGACGGCGCTGGGGCGCGGGCGTGCGGCACGGGTGTTGGCTGCGCGCGGATGGTGACGGTGACGTGGGCGCGCTGACAAGCAGATGCGAACGAGCTCGCGCTGGCACGCAGATGCAAACGAGCTCACTCGGGCGGATGGAGCGACGCGGCGCTGGCTGCGCGCGGTGCAAGCGACGACGTGCGGGTGCTGGCTGCGCGCGGTGCAAGCGACGACGTGCGGGTGCTGGCTGCGCGCGGTGCAAGCGACGACGTGCGGGAGCTGGCTGCGCGCGGTGCAAGCGACGACGTGCGGGCGCTGGGCGAGATGCAGGCGACGGCGTGCGGCTCTGCTGGCTGGCTGCGACCGCTGCGACGGGGCTGCTACAGGGCTGCTCGATGTGATCGGCGAAGGGTTGGGCGTGTCGACGGCCAGAGCGACACAAGGGCGGCTCGGTGCAGTGTTGGGGCTGGCGGCAGCGTGCGGTGTTGGTGAAGGGCTGGTGCGGCTCAGCTGGTGAGACGGCTAGACTCGGTTGGGCAGAATCACACGCACAAGCTCCCGGTTCTTGGTTCTTGGAGGACGGCAAGGTGAGAGGGAGAGGGTGGTGTGCGGCAAAGCTAGGGTGAAATATTGATTTTCCTTCTTTTATTCTTTTTCCTAAATTAAATAGGCTTTGGTGATCCAAAATCCCTTCCCAGGGCTTTCCTCCTTCAAGTCCTAGCTGACGCGTTTATTTTCCTTAATTAAATTCAAGCTACCGAACCCCTTTTGAGGCCAAGGGTTTGAGTCCTCCAAATAACACCTTTTAAAACCTTATTTTACATTTAATTGAAATTCGGGCTGCTACATGGAAGCATTGGACTCATGCCTCAATCAAAAGAGTTGGATGAAAGAAAAGAAGAGTCATTCAAAACCACGCCAATGTCTGCAGCATTCAACAAGAAGCAGAAAATTCTAGAATTACAGAATTCCTGCACGTGGGGAAATTGTTGGAGGTCTCATTAAATGAGCTGACAACCCTCAGACATGTGTCAAAAGGGCATATTTTGATTGGGAAACATGTACTTTTCATCTTTTAATCTTGACCCTTGATCATATATGACCTAGACTTTTAAGTGGGTGATGAAAAACATGAAACCCTAACCTCCTTGGAGCCTCATTTTTCAACCTTCTTTTGCCCATCTCTTTCTTTCCTCTTCTCTTGAATTCCAGCAACTTTCTTACCCATTTTCTTCTTGTTTTCATTAGTTTATTCTTAGAGTTAGCTAGTTTGATTGTGATAGAGTAGTGGGCTTTCACAAGGAGCGTAGAGGAGCACCATTGGAGACCATTTTGGCATTCTTTGGAGACCTCCTAAGCTTTCTTATTCCCTTTTTCTCTATATTTTCAGTTGCAATAGCTTTAGTTTTTTAAGACTTTATTTCATCGCTTAATATATACTTTGTTGGAATTTTTCTTTCATTGTTTATAGCATTCTGTTCTGTCTGGTATTCTGCTATGAAATGTTTCAGCATGACACTCTATTTCTATTTTTTTCATTATAAGTATTAGCCAAAAGCATATAGGTGAAGGTTAAAGGAAGAGTGTGCAATACATGTATCTTGGGTAAATGGGGGATGTTGAGCTAAGATGCGGTAGGTGTTTTAATTAATAGCATGTTTCGATTGGCCATCTATTCATGTTTTCTTTTCACTTCATCTCAGAAGAGAGAGAGATTAGGGACATACTACTCATGTCCATTAGTTTCATGTTCAAGAACTCTTGCTTGTTAAGAGGGAGGCTAGGAATAGTCACCTCACTAGTGCACAGTTCATTGTTTTTAGCTTCGAATATAGATGCGAAAGCTCATATTCGAAGAAAATAAATGCATCTTGGAAAAGTGCATTTTATCACGTGTTGTGTGGAGTTTTCTTCTCACCATGAACTTACCCTTGATGCATGTTAATCACACTTAAAAGACCCTTGACTCGAACCTATTATCTCACTTGGATTAATTCTTTTGTGTTTCCAGCATTCTCATTTTAGCATTTCATAGTACATTCTTGTGGCATTCTGTTAATTGTTGTTTGGTTACTTGAATGTTCACATCATTGCATGTGTTCTGTTTCTATCGTCAATGCCCTTAGCATTGTCGACGCATTTTCACATTTATCACTTTTAGTTCTTTGTACAATTAGTTGGCCCCTAATATTTCCTTTGCTTTTCTGTATTTGACTTTTAGTTTAACACGTATTGAGAGATAAACAAGTCCCTGTGGAGAATGACTTGTAAATTTATCACTTGACTCGATTGACTGCATAAACTTGCATACTAATCTGTTGAATGCTTGTAGTATTATTGCTAATTGTGTAAAACGACCAGATTATTACTTATTTAATAAAGCAGCATCATTGGTGTTTATCTTGGACAAAACTATTTTTTCTCTATGATAGATGTTTGTTAATAATTTTTGTTTAAGAAAACATCTTTATTAGTATTTCTGATCGTGTTGATGCTGCTTTAATAAATAAGTAATAATCTGGTCGTTTTACACAATAAACACCCAATACTACAAGCAGTCAACAGATTAATACGCAAGTATACGCAGTCAATCGTAGTCAAGTGATAATATAAAAGTCATTCTCCACAGGGGCTGGTTTAACTCTAAATAAGTGTTAATCGAAAAGTCAAGTACAAAAAGTAAAGGAAAATTTGGTGGGTGATTAAACTATTAACGAGACTAAAAATAGTGAATTCACAGTAGTCAAACAGATGCTGTAAAAATGGAAAAAGAAACAGTAGCACATGCAATGCTTCAAACATCACGAAAAAAATAGAAAACTGTCACAATGTTATAAATGTCCAATGTGAAGATGCTAAAACACAAATGCTGAAAACAGGAAAAATAGGGAAAATACTTCAGGAAGAGAATAGGTTCGGGTTAAGGGTATGTTGAGTGTGATTAACATGCATCAAGGGTGGGGCTATGGTGAGAAGAAGACTCCGCACAACATGTGACCAAATGCTCTTTCACAAGATGCATTCATGCTCTTCGAGCTTGAGCTCTCGCGTCTAACTCGAAGCTATAAATGATGAAATGCGCACTAGCGAGGTGACTATCTCTAGCCTCCTTCTTTAACAAGTAGGAGTTCCTAACATTGAAACTAATGGACATGAATAGTTTATCTCTAATCCTTCTCCCTCGAGAGATGAAATGACAAGCAAACAAGAACGGATGATCAATCGAAACATATTTTTAATTAAAATGCCTATCATGTCTTAGTCCAACATCCCCTTGCTCACCCAAGATACATGCATCACACACTCTTCCCTCAACCTTCGCCTATATTCGTTTAGCTCATACTTATAATGAAAAGAATAGAAACAGAGTGTAATGTTGAGAGCATTTTATAGAAAAATACCATACAGAACATAATGCTATAAACAATGGAAGAAACTACCAACAAAGTGTGTTTTAAACAATGAAATCAAGTCTTACAAAACTAAAGCTATTGAAACTGAAAATAAAGAGAAAAAAGGAATAAGAAAGCTTAGGAAAGTCTCCAAAGAATGCCAAAATGATCTCCAATGGTGCTTCTCCAAGCTCCTTGTGAAAACCCACTACTCTATTACAATAAAACTAGCTAACTCTAAGAATAAACTAAAGAAAACAAGAAGAAAATCGGTAAGAAAGTTGCTGGAATTCTAGAGAAGAGAAAAGAAAAGAGATGGCCAAAAGAAGGTTGAAAAATGAGACTCCAAGGGACTCCAAAGAGGCTAGAGTTTCATGTTTTTCATCACCCATTTAAAGGTCTAGGTCAAATATAATCAATGTCTATGATTAAAAGATGAAAAGCACATGTTTTCCCATCAAAATATGCCCTTTTGACACGTGTCCGAGGGGACAAACGCGTCTGCAGCCTATGCTCCATCTGACATATGCGCAGGAATTCTGCTTTTTGTAGAAAAAGTGTCATTCATGGTCGGCCGAATGCTGCAAACATTGGCATGCTTCCGAGTGACTCTTCTTTTCTTTCATCCGACTCTTCTGATAAAGGCATTAATCCAATGATTCCAACATTTTTAGATCCTGAAATAATAAAAACAACTTAGCGAGAACAAGGATTCTTGAAATGTTATAGACAATGCTTCCTACATTCACTTTTCGGCACAAAAAACTCTAAATTATCCTAATTTTCTTATTCTTGCCTCTTATCCTACATGCATTGTATTTTATGTATAATTCTCTATCTTAAGGATGTTCTATGCATTAAAGTGTGATAATAATGCATGATTTCTTCAATAAATACACCCTAAAAGAGGACTAAATAACTCTCTAAGTGAAAGCGGCGCACTTAAGCAGCAGAAACAACTAATGTTGAGGCGTTGGAAGGAATCCGAATGCTCTCAACACTATGGCTACTATCCTTAGTTCCCATTTGGGCTCTTTTTTCTTTTGCACTGCTTGGCTTTTGCCTTATTACACACTTGGCTATCATCCTTATTTGATTTGAAGATTTTTTCTTTTTTCACTTTTTTTTTAATGCTATTCGCATTTTTATTCACCTAACCAGAATGCTTTGAACATTGTTTGGAATTTGAAAGTTTTTGTCTTTTTTTCTCATGCACGGGCTTGCCCTCACCCCCAGACTTGAAATCTTTGTTGTCCTCAATGAAGGTGAGGCTTAGTTCCCCTAAACTTATAATTCTCAAAATTTCTTGTCAGAATGCTTCAAGCTTTCAAATTTAGCATTTTAGAGTTTTCTCATTTTCTTGTTCTGATCAGGGATTAACTCACTATTAGGTTAGTATTATTTTGAAAGGCATACTCAAGTAAAGACTCAAAACTAGGCTAAGTCTTTGGTTTGCTCGGGAAATTTCATGGGCAGAACACAATGCTGAAAACACTGGAGATTCCACTATTGATAAACAAAATGCTACTAACACTGAGGCAGAATAACTTTCTAACAAAACTACCTAAACATGGCAATAATGATTATCTTTTCAAGAATGGCCAGATAATACTAAACTAAACTAAGGAAATTAAAAGAAAAAACTAAGCAGATAATTTTTTTTTTCACAGAAGTAACCAAGCTAAATGCTAAAAGCATCAGAGATAAAGATAGAAACTTCCTTTCATAAATAAGGCAGGATTCTTCAAAGCTTTATTTTCCATCCTCACTGATTCTCAACAATTGCTCAGCTTTTTTCTAAAATTTTCTTTTCCAAAGAAACCAAAAACAAACTAACACTACTCTAATTAAACTAAGATAAAAATAAAAGCTAACAACAACTAAGGAGACATGCTTAATTTAGATGAGTGAATATAGAAAGAATTCATGCATTTTTTATACTTGAAACATAAATAAATGTACCGAACATCATTGCTCCAAATTTTCCACCTTTCCAACAAAATGGTTGTAAGCGTCCACCCTATAGCCTTTTTATATTGCTCAACAGGCCCAACAAAAATGTTGCATTCTTTGGAATAAGGCTAGCTGAGATAATGATTGGAAGAGTTTCCTCTTCTCCCAAATAATCGCATTTGAAGTGTTCAGGTAAAGGCTTCAACTCTAAAATAGAGGCTTATCTATATATACAGCTTCATTGGTTGGCTCACTTCTTCTTCCAATTCAAACGATTCAAACTTGCTCATTGTGGTCAGAATGCTACACTCCTTCATTTCTTTTTCATTCGATGCTCCTAACTCTGATTCTGGTATTTTTAGAGAATGTATAGAACATTCCTCACAGTTCTTGTCAACATCGTCCTCAAGCGAAACCTCAACAGAATTCAAGAATGAACAGACTTCAATATAAGAAGGAATCTCATCTTGTATCTTCTTTTCAGGCCTTTGTAGCTACGGTGGTGGAGGGGGCTTTAAAATTGGCAATTTCTTTCCAGCTTGGTTATTCGACAATTTGTCCCACCCCATTCTATGATCTTCCACAATAGGACTCTTCTTCATCTTTTGACTTTCCAATTGCTCAAGCTGCCTATCTGCAGCATTCTGCTCTTCTAGATTCTTCTCAAATAAAGTGCTTTTAGCATTCAGTTTGCTTAGATTCTTCTCTGGCTTAATGTTGTTAACATCACGTTCCTCTAAATTGTCATCAAGTTTCTCTTCAAGTGATGCCCTTTGCTCATTGTATGCTTTGATTTTCTGATCATAAACTAGAGGTCTTCCACTTCTTAACTCAATTATGTGGACTTGCTCTTTCTCATCCCTTCTTGATGGTTCTGTATCATAGGGAAGCTTTTCTGATGGTCTATTCATTAATTGTTCTACCAATTGACCCATGTGAATCTCCATATTTCGTATAACAGCTTGTTGACTTTGCATACTTGCATCATTCTTTACGATATACTCCTTAAACAAGCTCTCTAATGAAGTACCTGGAATTTGTTGAGGAGGAGGTGACTTCTGGAGATTTTGATTGTTATATCCCTGCACATTATGATTTTCAAAGCAAGTAGGCTGATTCATCATTTGTTGATTCTGGGGAATGCTAGCAGCATTTCTTTGTCGTTCCAAATAGCAATGTGGATGCTGCTGCCATCCACGATTATAAGTATTTGAATAAGGATTGTTCACATGCCTTTGATTACTAGCATTCCAAGCATTCATAACTGCAGCAGGATTGTGCGGGCAGAATTCAAATGCATGTCCTTCTCTGCAATAAACACAATTTTCCAACTGAATCTGGCTAATGTCTGCAGCATTCTCTAAAGCACTATGCGACTTTGTAGCATTTTCCATACGTAAAGTCTTCATCTCATTAGCCATTTTTTCCATTTCAGCTCGTAGTGTCGTCACCTCATCTAACTCTAGCTGGTCTCCCTTCTTCACGGAACTTCGTCTTCGCTGAGACCATTGGTTGTTGTTCATCGAAAATGTTTCCAAAATGTTATGAGCTTCTCTATATGTCTTATTCATAAGAGATCCATTAGCCGTCGTATCTAGCATTATCTGTGATGCTAGCTCCAATCCATTAAAAACAATTGTTCAATTTGCAGAGAATATGATAAACCGTATTGTGGGCATCTTCTCACCAAGTCTTTAAAACGTTCCCAAGCTTCACTCACTGACTCCTGTTCATACTGTCAAAACCAAGTAATTTCATGTCATAAATCTGCATTCTTTGTCAGAGAGTAGTACTTGATTAAAAATTCATCTACTAACTCATCCCAAGATTTGACATATTCAGGCGGTAATGTATATAACCATGTTCTTGCCCCATCTCTCAATGAATATGGAAATAAAGTAAGGCGTAGGTAGTCCTTAGTAACATCTAGAAATTTGAATGCATCACTGACTGTTAGAAATGAGCGTAAGTGCTGATGAAGGTCTTCAGATGCTAGGCCATGAAATTGTCCAATTGTTTGCAGCATCTCGAACATGACTGGCTTCAACTCGAAAGATCCAGCTCTAATCTTGTAACGGCCCAGTTTTCTATTCCGGATCTCGAGGTGCTTCCGGTTCAGATTCAGTGGTTCGGTTGGGCCGTTAGAGCTGTTTTGACCCTTAGGGGTATTTTGGTCTTTTTGCTCCCCGGGCAGGATTTGTGGATTTTCAGGGCTTCGAGGCAGCTCCTGCCTTTGTTGAGGTTTGTTTGTTGTGGGCTGCGAGTCCCGAGATGTTTGGGCTATTCGTTTGGGAGTTCAGTTGTGATTTAGGTTTTGGGCAAAGTTATGGTTGTTTGGGTGTTTCCTTTGGGATTCGAGCCCGGGCCCTTAGTGTTGATTTGGGAGGTTGTTTTAAGTGAGATTTATTCATTGGAAGAAGGTTGCTTCAGTCGGGTCTCGAAGAAGGAAGCCGGGAAATGGGATTTAAGGATTATAAGGAATTTTAGAATTTGGATAAAATTGGATAAGTTTGGATTTTGGATAAGGATAAAATAAAAGAGATAAAATCCCATTTTTCCCCAAAATCCCCATTTTCCCATTTTTCCATTTTTTCCCCTTTCTCTCTCCTCCAGCCCGACCCCAGCCCCGAGCACCCCCCTCCCAGCCCGAGCCAGCTCTAGCTCGCCCAACCCTGGCCGTCCAGCTCGCCCAACCCTGGCCGTCCAGCTCGCCCACGCCCGAGCCCAGTCGCGCACAGTGCCAGCCCGCGTCGCCCAGCCTCGCCCAGGCCATCCTCGCGCCAGATTAGTGTCGCCCAGACCCAGCCGAGTCGCACGCCCCTATAGCTCGCCGTTCCATCCCGAGCATCCCTGAGCCCGTCGCCCGCGTGAGCGTCTCTGTTGCTTGTCGAGCTCGCGCCCGCGCGCGCCGTTCTCTGTGCCAAGCCTTGCCGCACGCCATAGCCCAGCCGAGCTCGAGCCCGCGCCCCAAAGACGCCTGCAGCGCCGCGCGCGCTCCGCGCGCGCACCCGGCTGCTGTTGTGTGTTGGTTGGACCGAGCCTTGTGGCTTCTCGGATGGTATTTCCCGAGTCTTTTCTTCGTTGGGCCCTTATTTGTTGGCTGCTGGTTATGGATTTAATTGGGGTGTTTTATGTATTTCATTTGGGTGCTTTATTTGATGTATAGGCTGTTTGGGTTCGTTTAGAGGCTCGAGGATTGCTTGGTTGATTTATTATTGTTTGCTGCTTGTTCCAGGTAAGGATTTCTTACCGTGGTTGTGTGGACCCTGCGATATATCATGATTGTACCTTGTATGCTTGTTTGCTATTATGAACATGATATTGATAGGGCAGCTTTGATTGATTTCTTGCTAGCATGTTTACCTGATTGTACATGTTAGTGCCATGCTAGGTTTGTTCTTCCAGCATGCTTATGATTTCTGCTTTAAGCTCGTAGTATCATGCTAGGTAAATGTGATTGATGTCGGTCATTGTTTGCTAGCCAGGAATCATTTATTTTGCTTTGTACTCTTAGATAGAGTTGTAGGGTTTGTCATCATCCAGAGGCTGAGAGCGGACATAACGTACTTTGTCCCCACTGGTCGGAAATAGAGCAAATCATAACGTACATTGCTTTTTCTCCCCCCTCCCGGCAGCCAATGAGAATTAGCTACCTCATTGGCGTATGCCAAGTTTGTAGCCTGCTAGAGCGGAACCCTGCCAACGGTGTAAGCCTACCTTGGCCGGTTCTTAGCTTCAGGTCGGTGGTTCAGGCTACACAGATGAGCGCCGAGGGCCTCGCGCTAATGTGATCAGTGACACCGCTTCCGAGTCATAGGCATGCGTACCTGGCCCACGTAGTTTGCCCTTAGGTCCCCGCATTTACGCCTGTTGCAGTAGCATGCGGTGTGCGCGCACACGCGTTAGTTGCCGGTTCGGAGAGCTCCCCAGGGCTAATGTTCGTGAGTACACCATTCCTTCCAGTTTAGAGCCAGACTTCGGGTACTCTCCCGTAAGTCCAGATTAGCAAGGGCAAAGAGGCCCATGAGGACATCCTTGGGATCAGTTTTTGAGCTGAACAATCCCCCGAGTGAAAGATACCTCGGTGATGTCCCAGGATTGGTCAGGGTAACCAATCATTAGGCCGGAAGTAGGAGACTTCCGATGACTCCAGATCTTGCATTATGAGCTCGTTGAGCTATGATCTGTGTTGATAGCTGTTTGCTTGCATGTTGAGGTGCTAGATGACTGATGTATCGTATTGTACCCCGGTTGGGGATTCTTACTGAGTATGTTTATACTCACCCTTATTTATCTTTCAGGTAGCTTGGGACAGCACCAGGATGGCTAGCGGAGGGAGCTGATTGATCATGGGAGCTGCCGGCACTCTGTCATTTATTATTGCATTGTTTATTCAGCGTGTAGATGGACAAGAGTCCTAGGGGAACATTGTTTAAAACGTTGTTTAAATTGTATTGTATATTTTTATAAATACTGGCCAGGTTGTTTTACTTCGTTGGATTGTTTAAATGAAAACTGTTGGTTATGTTTTAAGGGTTCCCCCTTCTCATTTGTTTTGAAAGGTTTTTAAATATGAGCACTAAACCGCTTGATATCATATTTAACTTGCATGCTGAGTGAGAACCCCGGTTTAGGACTCATGTTTCGGGTCAGGTTCGTCACAAATCTCGAGTCTAACAATAACAGGATTTAAACCAGTGATAGCTTGATTAGCATAAGCTCTAATTGCTCTATCCCTTTCATCTACTAGCGGAATGGGATTAGCGTTAGTGTTAACAGCATTAGAATTGTTGAGATTTGGATATTTCATAACCATTGGCTCTGCCTTCAAATTCTGAACTGCAATGTGGAGCATTCTCTAAATAATTTCCTTGCTATTGAGCCATTCTCTTGAAAATCACAATAGAATGATATTAACACTCTTGACAATTAAACACCACTTTTCAAACAACACTTAAACAGATTTAAAAACACCAGTCCCCGACAATGGCGCCAAAAACTTGATCATGTTGATGTGGCTTTAATAAATAAGTAATAATCTGGTCATTTTACACAATAAATACCCAATGTTGCAAGCATTCAACAGATTAATGCGCAAGTATACGCAGTCAAGTGATAAGATAAAACTCATTCTCCATAGGTACTGGTTTAACTCTAAATAAGTGTTAATCGAAAACTCAAGTACAAAAAGTAAAGGAAAATTTGGTGGGTGATTAAACTATTAACGAGACTAAAAACAGTGAATTCACAAGCCAAACAGATGTTCTAAACATTGGAAAAAGAAACAGTAGCACATGCAATGCTTCAAACATCACGAAAATAAATAGCAAACTGTCACAATGTTATAAATGTTCGATGTGAAGATGCTAAAACATAAATGCTGAAAATAGGAAAAATAGGGAAAATGCTTCAAGAAGAGAATAGGTTCGGGTTAAGGGTAGGTTAAGTGTGATTAACATGCATCAAGGGTGAGGCTATGGTGAGAAGAAGACTCCACACAACATGTGACCAAATGCCCTTTCTCAAGATGCATTCATGCTTTTCGAGCTTGAGCTCTAGCATCTAACTCGAAGCTATAAATGATGAAATGCGCACTAGCGAGATGACTATCTCTAGCCTCCCTCTTTAACAAGTAGGAGTTCCTAACATTGAAACTAATGGACATGAATAGTTTATCTCTAATCCTTCTCTCTCTCGAGATGAAATGACAAGCAAACATGAACGGATGATAAGTCGAAACTTGTTTTTAATTAAAACGCCTATTATGGCTTAGTCCAACATCCCCCTGCTCACCCAAGATACATGCATCACACACTCTTCCCTTCAGCTATATGCATTTAGCTCATACTTATAATCAAAATAATAGAAATAGTGTGTAATGTTAAGAGCATTTTATAGCAAAATACCAGACAGAACATAATGTTATAAACAATAGAAGAAACTACCAACAAAGTATGTATTAAGCAATTAAATCAAGTCTTACAAAACTAAAGCTATTGAAACTTTAAATAAAGAGAAAAAGGGAATAAGAAAGTTTAGGAAAGTGTAAAGACCCGACCCGAATGGGGCTCTAAATGGGCCCTTACCCCAATGCATGCATTCAAAGTAAAGGACAATATACAAATATGATTTTGGATTCCAATTAAAAACAAAACATTCAAACATTCAGTTCAAAGTCCAGACAATTTTCCTGAAACCTGTCCCTGTCTCCAAGCACCTGTTCCAAGATAAATACATTTCCAAAGTTTACTCTGATCAGAGATTTATTAAAATCATTCAAAACCTGTCCAGATACAACAATGCTGGAATCCACAAAACATTTAGAAAACATCCTAGGGCTCCGTGCCCGGCTACATGCATTCAGGGGAAAATAAAAGACAAGAGTCATAACACAAAATCAGAGTTTGATGGCTGGTCCCCATGATCACAGCTCCTCCTTCAGCCATCCTGTCTCGCATCTCGGTTACCTGTGGAAAAACCACAATAATAAGGGTGAGTAACGAATTACTCAGTAAGAATCCCCAACCGGGGTACAATACGATATACATGGTCATCTAGATGAGTGTATGCAAGCTATGAATATAAACCCAAAATAGAGCACATAGCTTGAGTCCATACTTGGACCTCGGATGCCAACTCAAGGTCTTAGTCCGGAATAATCCACCACACAATACGCCCTATACGAGAAACGAGTCTCGGCCTCAGCCTGTCTACTGTCGAATGAAAGGTACACTAGCTCAAGATCCCGAGGAGCTCTCCCCCGGCGTGTAATGAGCGTAAGCGCGCCGCGCGTGCGTGCTACTGCAGCACTATGGGGGTGCCGGGTCCAGTGGCAAGTCGCCCATGTCTAGTCACCACGCCTAACTAAATCTTTGGATTGGTGTCACCGACATAGGGTGTGAGACTCGGACACGTGAACTATGTCACCTGAACCACCGCACTTTGAGGCTAAGGAACCGGTCGTGGTAGGCTTACACCAGAAGTCGTCCTTTCCCTAACAGTGGCAATCAAGGGCTCTTTGCCGAACACGCCGAGGACGAGCCAATCGCGGGGCGAGGCAATGCCAAGTCATCATCCCGACCGTTGGGGCATTTAACAGTCTGCCACCCTCACCCAAGATTGCAGGGCCAGCCGTTAGGGTTAGCTATTCCCTAACGGGATCAGAGATGGAGCACCATCTCGTACGTCCCTCTCGGGGATGCAAGGTTCGTTATGCACCCGACCCGGATGATGCTATCTACCTGCACTCTAACCTGTCATAGCAATCAGCAAATAATCCAATACATTCCAATACGTGCTCAATAAGAATACAACGAACCTAGCATGATACTACGAAGCTAGAACAGATACGAGCATGCCAGAAAGAAACAACCTAGCATGGACTAACATGAGAAACAACGTAGGAATTCATGCCAGTCGGGAATTCAGAATAGAACACTTAGCTACACATGTCAATAAACACAAACATGCAATCAATCAGCAATCACATAATATATCGCAGGGTCCACACAACTCCGGTAAGAAATCCTTACCTTGGTCGGGGAGGCGATTAACACGAAAACCTAAGCTGCAAACGATCTCGAGCTAGCTACTGGGAACCTAACAAGCACAACACAATTACACACAATATCTAAATAAAATAAAATAATTAGGCTCGGCTCGGGAGAACTCACTCAGCTCGGCTCGACTCGGCGACAGGACATGCGACACGGCGCTAGGGGCGCGGCTCGGCGAGCTGGACACGCGACATGGCGCTGGGGCGCGGCTGCGCGCGGACTCGACTTGGCGATGCGGCTTCTGCGAGCGATGGAGGGGCGAGCTGGCTGGCGAATTGGCGCGATTGAGAAGACGAACTCGGGCGATCGAGGCAACGATGGAGCTTCTTCTCGGGCGAATTCCTCTCGGCTAGCTGCACAAGAACTTCACACACACACCAATTCACTCGCATCACTCTCTCGGCCATCAATGGCAACAACGAAAACAGGGGAAGGAATTGAAGGAATTGGAGGAGAAGAGGAAGGAGAGGAACTTACCGGCCGCTCGAGATGAGATCGACTTCAAATTTGGAGAAGGAAACTCGGACAAATTGGTGCTGGCGAGGGAAAAAATCGCGAGGGAGCTCGGTCGGTCGCAGGGAGAAAATCGCGAAGAAGAAGAAGAAGAAATGAGGAAGAAGACTCGGGCGACTCTGCTTTTAAATAAAAATCCCTTTAAGCACGGCTTAAGTACAAGATGGCGCGCATAGATTAACAAGAGTGCTCGGTGGCTCAATTGGCAATGACACCCAACTATCTTCCCAAGCGCCCATGGCTCAAATCTCGCTCGATGGCTATTTAATTCCCTATTTAATTTTGCCTTTTACCAAGCCCAAATACCTTCACCAAGCTTCCCAATCCCATTTAATCCATCTCATAATTTTTTTTTGGCAATTGGAAAAGACATAACTGGCCCTGTCGGCCAGACCAAATTACCAAAATGCCCCTAGGGCAAACAGGGAAGACCAGGATGAAATTTCGGGCCGTTACAATATTCCCTCTTTTTTATGACTTTCGTCCTCGAAAGTCCTTAAGACTGGAACAGCTCGGGATAATGCAATCTCATCTCATCTTCCCGCTCCCAAGTGGCTTCCTCCGAACTCTAACTTCTCCACTGAACCTTTACCAAACGAATCTCACGATTACGCAACGTCTTTGTCTCAAAGGCAAGAATCCCCACTGGCTTCTCCTCGAAGCTCAAATCCTCATTCAGCTGCAAAGGCTCAAAGTCAACAATGTGCGATGGGTCCGGCACGTATTGCCTCAACATCGAAACATGAAAAACACCGTGTACCGCTGACAATGATGGAGGCAGGGCTAACCGATAAGCAACTTTGCCAATCCGCTCCAGAATCTCAAACGGACCAACAAAACGGGGACTCAGCTTTCCACGCTTACCAAACCTCAAAACACCTCGCATCGGTGCAACCTTTAGGAACACATGCTGTCCAACCTCAAATTCCAAATCTCGACGCCGCACATCGGCGTAACTTTTCTGCCTGCTCTGAGCTGTCAACATGCGAGCTCTAATCTTCTGCACGACACCATTAGTCAACTGCAGCAACTCGGGACCCAAACCTGTCTATCGCCAACCTCTTCCCAGAACACAGGAGATCGGCAATGCTTACCATACAAAGCCTCGAATGGAGCCATCTGAATCGTCGACTGATAACTGTTGTTATAGGCAAACTCCATCGACACTGATATCTGGTCCCAATCGCCTAAAAATCCAACACACAAGCCCTCAACATGTCTCGAGAATTGGTTCACCGCTCTCACCCGCTCCATCAACTGAGGGTGAAAAGTCAGGCTAAAATCGCACTCGGTGCCTAAACACTTCTGGAGCGCTCTCCAGAAATGAGAAGTGAACCTCGAATCACGGTCAGACACAATCCTCACAGGCACACCATGATAACGAATGATCTGCTCCAAAAACAACTGCGACCACTGCTCCACGGTATAAATGTCTCTACCGGGAATGAAGTGTGCGCTCTTAGTCAATCGGTCTACTATCACCCAGATCTGAGAGAACTTCCTCGGAGTCCTCGGCAAACCAGAAATAAAGTCCATGGAGATCTCTTCCCATTTCCACCGAGGCACACTCAGAGGTCGCAACAAACCGGTTGGTCTCGCACTGGTGCCTTCACTTGCTGTCAAGTGAGACACCGACTGACAAACTCCGCAACATCTCTTTTCATACCCATCCACTAGAATGTCTGCTTAAGGTCCTGATACACCTTGGTACCCCCGGGGTGCCAAGCAAATGGAGAACTTTGAGCCTCAGAGAGCAACTCTGCTCGCAATCCTGCCACATCCGGAATGCACAACCGGCCTCTGTAAGTCAGCCCACTGCTGGTGAACATACGAAGTCAAAATCTCCACAAGACTAACTCTGTCAAACAATCTCTTAAGGGCGGGGTCACTCAACTGGCTATCGATAATCCGCTGCCTAATCGATGGTCGAATCATCAACCGAGCTACTCTCGCAAAGAACCTCACCCAACAACATCGCAACCTCACCCGCTCGAACTCTCTCCGCAACTGGCTGGAAACTCAACAACACCGCATGGAGTGCGACGTCTTCCTACTCAAAGCATCGCTACAACATTGGCTTTACCGGATGGTACAAAAAATCTCGCATCCTAATCCTTTACCAACTCTAACCATCTCCTCTCGCCTCATATTCAACTCCTTCGAGTAAACAGATACTTGAGGCTCGTGATCGGTAAACATCCGAATCCGCTCACCATACAGTGTAATGCCTCCAAATCTTCGATTGCAAACACCATCGCCGCTAACTCCATATCATGAGTCGGGTAGTTCTCGCTCATATGGCTTGGTGGCGGGAAGCATAAGCAATGACCTTCCCGCGGCCGCATCAACACACAACCTAACCCAAACTTGGAAGCATCGGCTCAGAGACCACGAAACCACCTGTCTTCTCCGGATCGCCAACACTAGTCTTTGAAGTCAAATCGCGCTTGAGCTCCCGCAAAGCTCTCATCACACTTATCTGTCCCAAACAAACTCGACACCCTTCCTCGCCGACGAGTGAGGGGCGAGGCTATGGCGTAAAAGTCCTTAACAAACCGCCGGTAGTAACTCGCCAAACCTAGAAAGTCGCGTATATCTCGAATCGAAGTCGGCTTGGCCCACGAACTCACGGCCTCAATCTTCGCGGGATCCACGGCTATACCATCATTCGAAACTACGTGACCTAGGAAGGCCACTTGCTCCAACCAGAAATAGCATTTGGAAAACTTCGCATAAAGCTAGTTTTCCCTCAAAGCTATCAACACTTGCCTCAAATGCTCTGCATGATCCTCCCTGGTCCTCGAATAGATCAAAATATCGTCAATGAACACGATGACGAAGCTGTCCAAAAATGCTTTGAACACCCTATCCATCATGTCCATGAACGCTGCTGGTGCATTAGTCAATCCAAACGACATGACCCCAAACTCAATAGTGTCCATATCTAGACGTGAAAGCTGTCTTAGGAATGTCGGCGTCCCTAATCCGCAACTGATGATAACCGGATCTCAAATCTATCTTGGAGAACACTGAAGCTCCCTGAAGCTGATCGAACAAATCGTCGATACGGGGCAACGGATACTTATTCTTCACTGTCACCTTATTAAGCTCGCGATAATCAATGCATAAGCGCATCGAACCATCTTTTTTCTTTACAAACAGAACTGGTGCTCCCCACGGGGACACACTCGGACGGATGAACCCTCGATCCAACATCTCTTGCAACTGAACCTTCAGTTCCTTTAACTCGGCTGACCCCATACGATACGGAGCCTTTGGGATAGGGAGGGTCCCTAGCTCGAGCTCAATTGTGAAGTCAACCTCTCTCTTCGGGGGCAACCCCGGTAACTCCCCAGGAAACACATCCACAAACTCCTGCACAACCGGCACCTGATCAATAGTCAGTGAGGGGCGGCTCTCTCCAGACAACTTGGCTAGGTAGCCCCAAGCTTCATGAGCTAGCAAACGACGAGCTTTCACAGCTAACACCATCGGCGGGCAACCTCCACCCTGGACTCCACGAAACTTGAACCTGGGCCGACCCGGCGGCCTGAACACTACTTCTTTCCGGTGGCAGTCAATCAACGCGTGGTTAGCAGCTAACCACTTCATACCAAGAATCACATTGAAACCACTCATAGGCAGAACTATATGCATAGCTACAAGCAATTTCCTCGGATATCTCGATCCGGCCATCCTTAATCTTATCTCTAGCCAACATATTAACCCCCGAAGGAGTTGCAACAGATAACTCAAAACCTAGAGGCTCTAATCTCAACCTAGCATGCTCAGCAAACAAACAGATTCAAACGACTGCATAGAACCAGAATCAAACAAGACAAATGCGCAATGATCCAAAACAAGAAGCGTACCTGCCACAGCGGCATCCACACGCTCGGCCTCATGACGGTTCGTAGCGAACACCGACCTTACCGCTGGCCGCAAAGACTAGCCGAGCCGCCATAGCTGGCCGATCACACGAAAACGCCGATGGCCCTCTTTACCACATCAGAAACACAGCCTGGGCCCGGTCTGACAAGCTCCAAAGTGGGCTCTTCCACAAGTAGCACAGACGGGAATCTGCCTGGGACCGCCTTGTTGGCGAGGCTGGAAACGAGCCAGAACTCAACGCTGATCCCGGTTCGGAAATTGCCCCTGAAGGCGCTGGCCGCCTCCTGGAAATCAAACCTTCTCTTCTGCCCTACTACAGCCGGGACAGGACGCTGAACCGGAGCGACAACAATCCGCTCAACAGGATACTTTCAGTTGTAAATTGTGGCTAGCTGAACAGCTCTAGCATAAGTGTCAGGAGAATGAGCCCTGACATCCTGAGACACACCCTACCTCAAACCAGAAATAAACTTTCGAATCTTCAACTCAGGGGTGGTTATCAACTGCGGAGCAAAATAACCATACTTCGAGAATTTCCTCTCATACTCCTCTATAGAATCGGAACCCTGCTTCAGGTTCTGGAAAAGCTCTACCATCTTCTCCTGGGCCTCATCACTAATATACTTGACCCTGAACTCAGACTTGAAGAACTCCCAGGTGGCAGGTGGAGACCCAGCTGGTCTCTCACTCAGAGTGGACTCCCACCACCATTTAGCTGTGCCTCCTAGCACATGGGCTGCACACCTCGGTCTCTGAACATCGGGGCACACCATAATCAGGAAGGTGTACTCCAAATGGGCAATCCATCTGGTTGCTGCTAAAGCATCACCTGTGGCATCGAACTTCTCTGGGTTCCACTTCACGAAATCCTTCAACCATTTGCCAAGCTCCTCGACATCCTCTACCACATCTGCCACAAGGGTTGCTTTGGCTCTCGCGAGTCGCGCCTCAAAAACAAGCGAGTCAATCGCTCGACCGGGCTGGGACTCTTCCACTTGCGCCAACAAGGCCTGGGTCTCTTCCCTCTAGTCACTCAATAGGTCGACCACCATAGCCCTCATAGAATCAGCAAATTCTGCTCCAGGAGCAGTCTCACGGGGCTCAGTCGCCTCAACGCCTACTCTGGGCGCAACAAGGGGAGCTACAGGCATAATGCTATCAGTCTCAGCTTGGGACGATGTCCCTGCGGTGTCAGATCCGATCCTGACACCTCGACCTCCTCTCGGACGTCCTCTTCCGGCGCGGGTGACTGGCATGCTGGCGATCTACACCCAAACCAACAACGAGTCAGAACCTGCTCGTCTCCACTCTGCAACACTATACAAGGCATACACTAGATGAAAGGTATTGTAAATTCTTAACCCTTTTCTACAAAAAAATAGTAAACTTAGGCGTACCTGATGACTGTCGGAGTGCTGGTGATCATGGGAAAAATGACCTACAACAAAAGGTCAATCTACAGAATCTATGACTCTGAGCTCTGATACAACCTGTAAAGATCCGACCCGAATGGGGCTCTAAATGGGCCCTTACCCCAATGCATGCATTCAAAGTAAAGGACAATATACAAATATGATTTTGGATTCCAATTAAAAACAAAACATTCAAACATTCAGTTCAAAGTCCAGACAATTTTCTGAAACCCTGTCCCTTGTCTCCAAGCACTGTTCCAAGATAAATACATTTCCAAAGTTTACTCGATCAGAGATTTATTAAAATCATTCAAAACTCTGTCCGAGATACAACAATGCTGGAATCCACAAAACATTTAGAAAACATCCTAGGGCTCGTGCCCGCTACATGCATTCGTGTGGGAAAATAAAAGACAAGAGTCATAACACAAAATCAGAGTTTGACGACTGGTCCCCATGATCACAGCTCCTCCTTCAGCCATCCTGTCTCGCATCTCGATTACCTGTGGAAAAACCACAATAATAAGGGTGAGTAACGAATTACTCAGTAAGAATCCCCAACTGGGGTACAATACGATATACATGGTCATCTAGATGAGTGTATGCAAGCTATGAATATAAACACATAATAGAGCACATAGCTTGAGTCCATACTTGGACCTCGGATGCCAACTCAGGGTCTTAGTCCGGAATAATCCACCACACAATACACCCTATACGAGAAACGAGTCCCGGCCTCAGCCTGTCTACTGTCGAACGAAAGGTACACTAGCTCAAGATCCCGAGGAGCTCTCGGTCGGGTATTTGTAATGAGCGTAGCGCGCACCGCGTGCTCTTTGCGCACTATGGGGTGCCGGGTCTAATGGCAAGCTACCCATGTCCAGTCACCACGCCTAACTAAATCTTTGGATCGGTGTCACTGACATAGGGGTGTGAGACCTGGACACGTGAACTATGTCAGCCTGAACCACCGCACCTAAGGCTAAGGAACCGGTCGTGGTAGGCATACACCAGGAAGTCGTCCTTGCCCTAACAGGTGGAAATCAAGGGCTACGGCCGAACATGCTGAGGACGTACCGACTGCTGGGGACGAGGCAATGCCAAGTCATCATCCCGACCGTTGGGGCATTTAACAGTCTGCCACCCTCACCCAAGATTGCAGGGCTAGCCGTTAGGGTTAGCTATTCCCTAACGGGATCAGGGACGGAGCACCATCTCGTACGTCCCTCTCGGGGATGCAAGGTTCGTTATGCACCCGTACCCGGATGATGCTATCTACCTGCACTCTAACCTGTCATATTAATCAGCAAATAATCCAATACATTCCAATACGTGCTCAATAAGAATACAACGAACCTAGCATGATACTACGAAGCAAGAATAGATACGAGCATGCCAGAAAGGAACAACCTAGCATGGACTAACATGAGAAACAACGTAGGAATTCATGCCAGTCGGGAATTCATAATAGAGCACTTAGCTACACATGTCAATAAACATAAACAAGCAATCAATCAGCAATCACATAATATATCGCAGGGTCCACACAACTCCGGTAAGAAATCCTTACCTTGGTCGGGTAGGCGATTAACACGAAAACCTAAGCTGCGAACGATCTCGAGCTAGCTACCGGGAACCTAACAAGCACAACACAATTACACACAATATCTAAATAAAATAAAATAATTAGGCTCGGCTCGGGAGCACTCACTCGGCTCAGCTCGGCTCGGCTCGGCTCAGCGAAAGGACACGCGACACGGCGCTGGAAGCGCGACACGGCGCTGGAAGCGCGGCTCGGCGAGCAGGACACGCGACATGGCGCTGGGGCGCGGCTGCGCGCGGACTCGGCTTGGCGATGCGGCTTCTGCGCGCGATGGAGGGGCGAGCTGGCTGGCGAATTAGCGCGATTGAGAAGACGAGCTCGGGCGATCGAGGCGACGATGGAGCTTCTTCTCGGGCGAATGCCTCTCGGCTAGCTGCACAAGAACTTCACACACACACCAATTCACTCGCATCACTCTCTTGGCCATCAATGGCAACAACGAAAACAGGGGAAGGAATTGAAGGAATTGGAGGAGAAGAGGAAGGAGAGGAACTTACCGGTCGCTCGAGATGAGATCGACTTCGAATTTGGAGAAGGAAACTCGGACGAATTGGTGCTTGCGAGGGAAGAAATCGCGAGGGAGCTCGGTCGGTCGCAGGGAGAAAATCGTGAAGAAGAAGAAGAAGAAATGAGGAAGAAGACTCGGGCGACTCTGCATTTAAATAAAAATCCCTTGACGCACGGCTTAAGTACAAGATGGCGCGCATAGATTAACAAGAGCGCTTGGTGGCTCAATTGGCAATGACACCCAACTAGCTTCCCAAGTGCCCATGGCTCGAATCTCGCCCGACGCGCTATTTAATTCCCTATTTAATTTTGCCTTTTACCAAGCCCAAATACCTTCACCAAGCTTCCCAATCCCATTTAATCCATCTCATAATTTTTTTTTGGTAATTGGAAAAGACATAACCGGCCCTGTCGGCCCAACCATATTACCAAAATGCCCCTGGGGCAAACCGGGAAGACCGGGATGAAATTCTGGGCCGTTACAGAAAGTCTCCAAAGAATGCCAAAATGATCTCCAATGGTGCTTCTCCAAGCTCCTTGTGAAAACCCACTACTCTATTACAATAAAACTAGCTAACTCTAAGAATAAACTAAAGAAAACAAGAAGAACACTAGTAGAAATTCCATGATAGATGGCGGGCACAAGCCCACCATCAATGCCCCTATCATCGTAAGTGTTTGGTGGCGGGCAAGGAAAAGATAGTGGGCCCGCTCGCCACCAATAACAAACGATACAAAGGCTGGCCTTGCCCGCCATTAATACTGTTCAAAGGAGGGCATTTTTGCCCGCCATTAATGGTGTTTTATGGTGGGGTTTTATGCCCGCCACAACCCCTAACAACAGGGGTCTCGGGTTGTTATTAAAAAATGCTCAATCATCAGGATTTTGATGGTCAATCATCCATCGGTTGTACCCGCCATTAAAAGACATTATATTTATAAAAAAAAAAAAAGAGAAATATGGAACCCGCCATTAAAAGACACTATAACTATAATTTATTTAAAAATGACATATATTGTGTCCGCCATTAAAAGTTATTATACTTTATAAAAAAAAAGGCAATATAGAGGCAGTCAATTCTAAACTTCCTAATAATTATCCAATCCTCTATTAAACTCTAGTTTTTAACAAATATCAATCACTGACACACACTAACTTATATGGAATTCTAACTTCTAAACATATGCATGTGTTCTTCACACAATAATAGATATGCACACGAAATTTCGGAAGCATGACAGGGCAATAATGCGATCCCAAAAAATTTTACCTGTTATATAACAAAACTCCACCTGTATATGAACATGATGAAAAATCCAGTACACAACAAATGGGACTTTGTCCCTCTAGAATCTATTAATATGCATCTAGCTATTCAATTAACATCTAAACTACAACTAATTCATTCCTGCATACATAAACACTAATTTTGAATCATATGTCTACCTATGTACTCTTCACATTCTACTCGCACTTCATCAATATCAGTTTGAGTGAATGTGTTTGGGCTAGTCTTGAACTACAAAGTATTAAGACAAATAAAAACATCAAATTAGTATGTGTTCTATATGATGATATTTTAACATGTAAATAAAACTTACAAGTCTCAATACGTGCGTGGATGTGTTGTATATCATCTTCCATATTAATATTTAGACATAGAATCCACATACTATTGATTCAATTTGTTGAGGGCACTAGGGGAAAAAAATAGTTACATATACTTAGTAAACGATAATTAATCAACATCACAAAAAAAGACTATAAACAAACGAATTTGATTTAACTTTACCTTCACCCATTTCCAATATAATTGTTTGGACCTCAACTGGTGTCTTTCATGCCAAACTCGGTAAGCACTATATTAATAATTCTAAACATTAGGATGATTAAATATAAATTGAAAGTCCAAAAGTTTTCTATTTAGAAACTTACGAAGTTATGATTTGGTATAAACTCTCATGGACCGGATTTTGGCCCAACGAGTTGAAAATGTACACCGTATTTTCCGCAAGAATGATGACGACCAAAATCCAATGATTTCTATAGAAATTAACCAATATTGAGTTTGATATAAACATAATCATAAGTATTAAAAATCCAAAATGTGGAACACATACCCAGTATTGAAGGGAAAAAATATTCGCTGATTGGGATCAATCAACATGTTAAACCTATCAACTACACGTTCAACTCGTTCTTGTAGATTTTGTTTCGTCAAAACCGTTGCAAAATCGCAACCGTCTACTAGTATGTAGTTAGCCAGTATTTCTTTATCGCAAATTTCCCATATGTAACTGAAATAGAATATGGAAACGTTATTAAAGTAGTATGAGAATATAATATTTGAGGAAGAAAACAATTTACTTACCCGATGTAACAAAGTATGGGAGTATATCCAATTTCTTCCATATTACAATATTCTAAAATCTCGTCTTGTGCAATATAACAATCGGGAAGAAAACCGGTTATGGTAAGTGGATACCACCAACACCCAGTTGATCTCTAGCATAGTTACGTACTAGCTTGATCATAATTGGAACGGTCGTGTTTGATTGATGAGATTGGGAATCTGAAACAGTCTTCTTACTAGTAGCTGATATAGACTTCTTACTAGTCATTGTTTTGGGTTTAGATGGCTGACAATAAACATTTTCGATTATTAGTAAAATAGATGTGTTACATAGTAAAATAAATGTATAATGTATGATTATATATACCTCCGTTGTTGCAGTATGTGTCTTAATTAATGATTTTGGCCATGGCACAAAAGTGTTCCAAGCTTGTCTGAGGTATTGCATCTCATCGTTTAAAGGGATGGGCAAGTATAGGTCCTCGTTGCCTTCAAGTATCAAATCGATCGTGACACGCGCATTGAATTTCCCTAAAGGCATACCATGTAACAGCCCAAGATTTCCTCCCGGTTCTCCAGGTTTATTCGGTTGTTCCTCCAGTGAGTTGGTTGGGCTGTTAGGGCTTTTTGTGCTTCTAGGGGCATTTTGGTCATTTTGTCCTCCAAGGGTATTTTGGTCATTTTGCCTTCCCAAGACAGTTTTGCAGTAAGTCAGGGTTTCAGGAATGTTTATGAGTTGGTGGACTTAAGTTTATTCTTCAGTTTCAAGTTCTAGGGCAAGAGTTCCATTTATGGTAAGTTTGGAGCCCTCCTAGTTAAAAGAAGAAAAATGTAATTAAAAGTGTTGGAGCTAGGATTCGAACCATGGTGGCTTGGAAGTTGAGTTGAGTTTGAGCCATTTGTAGAGAAATTAAAATGAGTTTTAAAAGTGTGTTTGGTGGGATTTGAAGGTGGGATTTTTTGCGGCTTTTTATTAATTAAAAATAGGGAAAATCAATTAGGGTTTCATCATTTTCTCCTTCCCTCTCCCCCCTTGGCCGGCCCCCACTCCCTCATTTTCTTCCTTTTGGCCGAGAGCTTCATCTCCATTTCTCTCCATCTCCATTGCTTCCAACCTCAAGATCTCCAAGTGTAGTTCAACCTCTCCATTGTTTTTCCAAGGTAAGCATTTGCAAATTCACTTTTCTCTTCTTTTCCTACCATGGCTGAACCTACCTCTAACCAAGAGGAGGTGTTTTTCTTCTCCTCTCCTCATTGTAGATCCGAGAAGCACCTTGTTTGGTTGGGAGATCCTTTATCTTGTAGATAGATCTGAAGCACTTTGCATTATCCTTGTTGGGTTGGATCCGAGACACTTCTCTTTCATCAACCTCCATTGCCGAAAGCTTCAAGGTAAGGTTGATTGTGTTTTCATTGTGGTTGAGTTGTTGATGGGATAGATCTAACATGGTTCTTCATCCTTGTGCAAGATCCAAGCCCTAGCCGAACCCATTTTTGGTTGGTCACCCTCCTTGATCGAGACACCTAGTCTTGTTGGAGATCATTGCCGAATCCTCATAGGTGAGTTGGTAAGTGTGTGATTTTCGTTGCTTGTGTGTTGGTTTGGCCGAGAGCCCCAATGGGGGTGTGTGGCCGAGAGCTTCATGATAGTTGGGAGGGTGTTTGCTTGCTTCATGGACATGGGATCTAACTTGGTTGTTGTGTTGTATTGATGCCCTAGCCGAGACACCTTGTTGCAAGGAGTAGCCAAGACCTAGCTTGGTTGTGCTTATTGTGTTGCCCTAGCCAAGATCAAGTGTGGAAGTGTTGTGGCCGAGAGCACTAGCGCAAGTAGGGGTAATCTCTTGGTTCCCTTGCTTCTAAAATTAGTGCTTAGTTAAGTGTATAGCTAGTTAGATTGAATGTGTATGTTTATGCTTTTAGGTTGTGAGTCACTGCAACTCAAGGAGCACTTTTCTGTTTATATTTCTGCTTGTTCCAGGTAAGGATCTCTTACCAGGGTTGTGTGGACCCTACGATATGTTTTGATTGCATCTTATATATATATATATATATATATGTTGTTTGTTATGAGCATGTAGTGGTCAGGACTGTTTCACTCTTTATCTCTGCTAGCATGTTTGCCCTGTTTCTACATGTTAGTGCCATGCTAGGTTTGTCCTTCCAGCATGTTCTGAGTTCCCTGTTTACATTCGTAGTGTCATGCTAGGTTGTACTTGTATTCTTGGTAAGCATGTTGAGTTGCTAGGGATGTAAATTATGTGATATTAGATAGTTAGTTAGACTTGTCTTCCAGAGGCTGAGAGTGGACATAACGTATCTTGTCCCCACAAGTCGGGATCAGTGAGAGGCATAACGTACTTTGTCTCCCCCCGCGGCGGCCGGTGCGGATTAGCTCCCGCATCGGTACAAGCCTAGTTTGTAACCTACTAAAGCGGAACCCATCACGGGTGCAAGCCTGCCCGGAGACAATTCTTAGCTTCAGGTTGGTGGCACAGGCTGCTACAGCTGAGTGCCGAGGGCTCTGCACTACTGTAGATCAGTGACACCATTCTTATTCTTGTTTAGAGCCTGACTCGGGTACTCTCCCATTGTCTTAGGGTTAGCCTGGCAGGGGGTAAGAGGCCCCCGAGGACACCTATTCGGGATCAGCTTTTGAGTTGGTCATTTGGTCAAGGGAGAAAGACCCTCGAGGGTGTCTGACATCTATTTGGGATTAGCTTTTGAGTTGATCGATTGGCCGAGGGAGAAAGACCCTCGAGGATTTCATTTCAGATTGGTTAGGAGAGCCAATCAGTAGACCGGAAGTAGGAAACTTTCGAAGGTCCCGAACTTACTTGATAGATCAGCTTGGACATAACGCACCTTGTCCCATCATCTAGGACATAATGCACCTTGTCCCATCAGCTTGGACATAACGCAGTTTGTCCCATTAGTTTGGAATAAGATATGGCAGCTGATCTCTAAGCCAAAAGTAAGAGACTTCCGAGGTTTCTGGACTTAACTTGATTAGCTTGTTGAGCAAAGTTTTTGTGCTGGCAACTGATTGCATGTATATTAGGATGCTAGATGATGGATGTATCGTATTGTACCCCGGTTGGGGATTCTTACTGAGTATGTTTATACTCACCCTTACTTATCTTTCAGGTAACTTGGCACAACATCGAGATGGCTAGTGGAGGGAGCTGTGTGATCATGGGAGCTGCCGGCGAACTCTGTGTCTTTATCATTTGGAGTCTTTTATTATGTAGTAGCATGCTGGGAACTTTGTTTACTGTTGAGACTTGTTAAACTGTTTTGGTTTTGAAATACTGGCCAGGATTGTTTTAAGGATGTTTATGAAATGATTGTTTCTATTATGAAGTCTAAATGAGTTTTATCTTTTAGTTGTTTCCATAATGTTTTAAAAGTTTTAAATTGTAAGCATGCTAGTAAGAACCGGGTTTAGGACCATTTTGGGTCGGCGTTCTTACATACCATGTACCCTATCAGATAAGTCGCTCGATTCATACATTGTACCAATAGCAACAATGTCTCCTCCATGTTCAACGGCTAGTTTACATGCCATCCCTTTTTTAAAAAAAAATAATAAATAACATACAATAATTGAACTGTATTATTAAACTTCAATAATATAATACTTACTCCTCCGAAATCAACTGGGACATCATTAGGGTGATCAATTTGTTCTTCAACGACGCCGACCCCTTGAAGAATTTGATTTTCTTCCCTTATGCCATCTCTATTGCTTCCCTCACACGAAGAGTTAAATCGTTGAGAGAAATCTACTTGAGGTTCTGGTTGAGTTGGTCGTTGACCCATCTTTGACTTCGGATGAGACATCTTAAAGAAAACTGATAGAGTTACAAATCGACCTGCTCCTCTAACATGCCCACGATGTTCTGGCGTTCCTAATGGTTCGGCCAAAATATCTTGACCATCATTTGTACGTTCCAAGTCATCCTGTTAAAAAATATTTTAGATTCACATTCAAAGAGTTGAACCCAAACAATATACAAAAGAAACACTACTACACAAATCAAGAAAGTTGACGCGCACGGAACGTCAACTGGCTAGTTCAGATGACGCTCTCAAAAACGTCAATGAATCGACTGTCAACTAAAGTCATTATAGTTGACGCTTGTATAAGCGTCATGTAATAATATAATTGACATGTTCGAAATGTCAAGACTAGAAGTGATTGACACAAAAAAAGCGTCATGTGAGGTTTTTGATGACATTGTCCACACGTCAACGAATTATTTTGTTGACAGTTTGTAAACGTCAACGATAGTTTCAAAACGTCAAGTAAACGTACATTTGTTGACGTTTTTTTATGTCAATAAAAGTTATATTTGACAGTTTTTGTAAGTTAACTAATATTTTACAAAACGTCATTGTAAATTAAGGTTGACACGTATTAAACGTCAAGGAATATACCCTTTTTTTTTATTTGGTCGAATTTATCAATTTATTTTGTTCATCCTGTTTAATAACCTGTTCATCCTGTCAAATAGTATACTAAATTTCATGTTCATCTTGTCAAATATAGTTGGAGAGAATTCAAATTTTAAAATACAAAATATTTCAACGTGAACATAAACATAATATATATTTTCAATAATACTATAATCTGAAAGGAAGTTAACATGTTTCGAACTTAGAAATGTCGTTCAAAGTTCTCTTCCTAAATGTATACAAAAAATATATATCATATTCCGAAAATATACTTCATCCAAAATATACCCCATCTAAAGTATACCCATTCCAAAAACTAACCCAACTATTTCCAAAACTAATTCTTCCACAAAAAAGAATATGAAGTATATGTTTCTTCAAAAGTTGTAGTCTTCCAAAATATATTCATGAGCTACAAACAAAAGATCATTCCAGGCGCACTATATCCAACTCACATGTAGGGCACTAGAAATTCAGCCCATTCCACACGCACTTCATCCAGCTCATCCTGTGTGTATGCTTCTCTTTTATCAATCTGTCAACATTAATTAAGAGTCAAATAATAACTAATTTATGAAAATCAATATAATAAATTTTCAAACTAAACAATAGAATGAAGAACATACTATTTCGGTGATGTTTGTGCTCTTTGTTTTGATGATATCTCTCATATTTCTCATCACATAATAGCCACATTCGGTACTCCCCTCTTGTAATGGACACTATAATTCCAACAAAAAAAAATAAATAAATGAAGTCATAAATCACATAAAGACATCCCTTTGCTACACACCACATAAAGATGTTTCAAGTAGAAAATTTGTATTAAAAAAAGAATGAATCACATGAAGACATTTATTCCCATAGAACAACCAAAATGTAAGGGTATTACTTTCCTTAACAAATTTTGAAGATCCTATTTCCACATAATGATCACATAAAGACATCCATCAATCTCTTATTTCCACAGAATAACCATAAGAAAACAAATAGAAAAGGGACATTACTTGCCTTAACATTTTTCCAAGGATTTTTTCGAGTAGATTTCAAGTGTTTCTGAGCTTGATACATTGTAAGTGCCCTACATGACAACCAGAGAATACACATATGAGCTTACTCTAAATCGTAAGTACTCGACATTTATTAAATAATAAAAAAAAAAACTCAACTTACATATTTATTATAGCTTTGAGATCATCTTTTGAACTAGTTCGCATTGAATCAAGGTAGTAAACCACATCCTTATATGGATGAATAACAACCAAGGACCAATGACCACTAAATGAAAAACACAACTAATTAGAATACTTCACATTGACTATAATAACAGGAAAAAATGAATTATTTCATCTTCACTAACCCGAGATTATAAGGGGCAATGACTAGTTGATTGTCTTCTGCAATCATGAATCTGGAACAAAGATTGCGGGCTCTAACTTCTTGATTGTATTGACCTAACGATATTAGGGATGGATCTATGAAAATATATTTTGTAGCTATATTTGATTCATTACAATAATTGTGCAAGCTCGTACAAGTAAACACAAATGTCGACCAATATAAGTTTCCATTCAAATTTATAGACACTAAAATACGATAAAGTAAAAATTACTTGCGCCATGTATGCAACAAGTGATAAAGTCTTGAATTCTTTCATGTCGTACATATAAAAAATATCTCCTCGTAAAACAAAGCTCGTGCGATTGCACCCAAAAAGCCCACTAGGGAGTTTGAAGGAAATACTGTCATCCTTGCCCATAGCTCTTTCAGCAAACTTATGAATAGACGTTAAAGCAACTAGTAACTTGCGTGACGACAGATCAGTAAATCTTCTCTTTTTACTACCCTTCTTCATAGGTTTTTCCTACCATAAGAAAGCTAGAAATTCATTAGATTTCAAGAGTTAGACTATGCCCATTTGAATTTTTATAAAGTTTAAAATTAAAGAACTAACCTCCTTTTTTTCTTGTTCTTTACAAAACTCCACCGTCGTGATGATAACATCTTCTTCGATCTTAACTCCTCTCTCCTCTACATTCTTTGAAGGTCTTTTTGAGCAACTTCCTTCTCCTGAAATTGGCGAGAATTGTGACTTGTGCGCGTTATCTTCCAATTCTTTCACGCGTCGACGCAACTTCTCGTTCTCATCAATCAGTTCTTTCTCCTTTTCACTTGTCGTTTGTGTACTTCTGGTTTTTTTTTGCTGTGTGAAAATATGTCGTAGGTGTTATAAAACTCCCTACCCCACGTACACGACCATTGTATTCAGGACAACCCAATGCTTGTGCCAATACATCATTAGAAGTGCAATTTTTGTCGGCGGTTAGGTTTAAATTTTCTTGGATTTCATCCTACATAGATAAAAAAAAACATCACTTTATAGTAGGAAAAACCTATAATATTGAAACATTAATTTGTATACATGGACATGTAATATTTGATCTTACCATTCTTCATACTACTTTCTGTACTTCCTCGTCCTCAATCTCTCCTTTCTTATTGGAATGAGCCATTTTCCACAAATTATGTCGTTGCATTTCAGTATCGCTTGCCCCTTGTTTCTTCTACAGTAATCCAATGAACACAATGCGTTAGATACATAATATGAGAAATTTTAATATTGGTAGGTACATTTGTAAAGACCCGACCCGAAAGGGGCACTAAATGGGCCCTTACCCCAATGCATGCATTCAAAGTAAAGAACATTATACAAACATGATTTGGCCAGCGATTTAGCGTTGGCTGTCTTCCCTTGGCTAGCTGCACGGAAAACTCACAACAATTTACCTCTCCCGGCCATCAATGGCCAAAACCAGAAACAGGGGAAACGGGATTGGAGGAGAATAAGAAGAAGAAGAAGAAAGAGAAGAAAAAGAAAAAGAAGAGGGAGAACTTACCGGAAAGAAGGTCGGCGAGGGAGAAACGGCGAGGAGAAATCGCAGTCGGTAGGGAGCAAATGGAGAAGGAAAATCGCGAAGGCATGAGGAAGAAGAAGGAAAGCTCGGGCGGTTCAGCCTTTATACCAAAGGCATTTGAACACACGGTTAAGAATAAGATGGCGCGTTTAGAATAACAAAGACGCCCGGTGGCTCAAGTGGCAATGCCATTCGTCTAGCTTCCCACGTGGCCCTGGCTCGAATCTCTCCCAACGCGCTATTTAATTCCCTATTTCTTTTTGCATTTTACCAAGCCCAAATATCTTCACCAAACTTCCCGATCCCATTCAAATCATTTCATAATTTTTCTGGCAATTAGAAAATACATAACCGGACCTGTCGGCCCGACCAAATTACCAAAATGCCCTTGGGCAACCCGGGAAGACCGGGATGAAATTCTGGGCCGTTACAATATTCCCCCCTTATAAGACTTTCGTCCTAGAAAGTCCCTTAAGACTGAAACAGCTCGGGATAATGCAATCTCATCTCATCCTCCCGCTCCCAAGTGGCTTCCTCTGAACTCTGACTCCTCCACTAAACCTTTACCAAACGAATCTCACGGTTACGCAACGTCTTTGTCTCAAAGGCAAGAATCCCCACTGGCTTCTCCTCGAAGCTCAAATCCTCATTTAGCTGCAAAGGTTCAAAATCCACGATGTGTGACGGGTCCGGCACGTACTGCCTCAACATCGAAACATGAAAATCACTGTGTACCGCTGACAACGACGGAGGCAAGGCTAATCGATACGCAACCTTGCCAATCCTCTCCAGGATCTCAAACGGACCAACAAAACGGGGACTCAGCTTTCCACGCTTACCGAACCTCAAAACACCTCGCATCGGAGCAACCTTCAGGAACACATGCTGACCAACCTCAAACTCCAAATCCCGACGCCGAACATCGGCGTAACTCTTCTGTCTGCTCTGAGCTATCAACATACGAGCTCTAATCTTCTGCACGACACCATTAGTCAACTGCAGCAACTCGGGACCCAAAACCTGTCTATCTCCAACCTCTTCCCAGAACACAGGAGATCGGCAACGCTTACCATACAAAGCCTCGAATGGAGCCATCTGAATCGTCGACTGATAATTGTTGTTATAGGCAAACTCCATCGATACGAAGCATGGTCCCAAGCTGCCGGAAATCCAACACACAAGCCCTCAACATGTCCTCGAGAATCTGGTTCACCCTCTCGATCTGTCCATCGATCCGAGGGTGAAAAGTCATCTTTGAAATCGCACTCAGTGCCTAAACCCTTCTGGAGCGCTCTCCAGAAACGAGAAGTGAACCTCGAATCACGGTTAGACACAATCCTCACAGGCACACAGTGATAACGAATGATCTGCCCCAAAAACAACTGCGCCCACTGTTCCACGGTATAAGTGTCTCTACCGGGAATGAAGTGTGCGCTCTTAGGCAACCGGTCGACTATCACCCAAATCTGAGAGAACTTCCTTGGAGTTCTCGGCAAACGAGAAATAAAGTCCATGGAGATCTCTTCCCATTTCCACTGAAGCACACTCAGCGGCTGCAACAAACCGGCTGGTCTCTGCCTGGGTGCCTTCACTTGCTGACAAGTGAGACACCGACTGACAAACTCCGCAACATTTCTTTTCATACCCATCCACCAGAATGTCTGCTTAAGGTCCTGATACATCTTGGTACCCCCGGGGTGCCAAGCAAACGGAGAACTGTGGGCCTCATAGAGCAACTCTGCTCGCAATCCTGCCACATCTGGAACACACAACCGGCCTCTGTAAGTCAACCCACTGTCTGGTGAATATACGAAGTCAAAATCTCCGTCAGCACTAACTCTGTTAACCAATATTTTAAGGGCGGGGTCACTCAGCTGACTATCAATAATCCGTTGTCTAATCGATGGCTGGACTGTCAACTGAGCTACTCTGGCAGTAACCTTACCCAACAACACTGCAACCTCAGACCGCTCGAACTCCCGCTGCAATCTGGGCTGGGAACTCAACAACACCGCGGAGTGCGACGTCTTCCTACTCAAAGCATCAGCTACAACATTGGCTTTACCCGGATGGTACAAAATCTCACAGTCATAATCTT
The DNA here is from genome assembly GCA_036507275.1 of Sicyos edulis. Classification (NCBI taxonomy): domain Eukaryota; kingdom Viridiplantae; phylum Streptophyta; class Magnoliopsida; order Cucurbitales; family Cucurbitaceae; genus Sicyos; species Sicyos edulis. The sequence goes on along the minus strand of CM071846.1, from coordinate 33,552,577 downwards.
TTACCAACTCTAACCATCTCCTCTGCCTCATATTCAACTCTTTCTGAGTAAACAGATACTTGAGGCTATGGTGATCGGTAAACATCTGAATCCGCTCACCATACAAGTAATGCCTCCAAATCTTCTGTGCAAACACCACTGCTGCCAACTCCATATCATGAGTCGGGTAGTTCTGCTCCTATGGCTTCAGCTGGCGGGAAGCATAAGCAATGACCTTCCAGTGCTGCATCAGCACACAACCTAACCCAAACTTGGAAGCATCAGTAGACCACAAAACCACTGTCCCCTCCGGATCGCCAACATCGGTCTTTGAAGTCAAGCTGCGCGCTTGAGCTTGACAAAGCTCTCATCACACCTACCTTCCCAAACAAACTCGACACCCTTCCTCGTCAGACGAGTGAGGGGCGAGGCTATGGCAGAAAAGTCCTTAACAAACCGACGGTAGTAACCTGCCAAACCCAGAAAGCTGCGTATCTCGGCAACTGAAGTCGGCTTGGCCCACGAACTCACGGCCTCAATCTTTGCTGGATCCACGGTTATACCATCTCTCGAAACTACGTGACCTAGGAAGGCCACTTGCTCCAACCAGAACTCGCATTTGGAAAACTTCGCATAAAGCTGGTTTTCCCTCAAAGCTGTCAACACTTGCCTCAAATGCTCTGCATGATCCTCCCTGGTCCTCGAATAGATCAAAATATCGTCAATGAACACGATGACGAAGCTGTCCAAAAATGCTTTGAACACCCTATCCATCATGTCCATGAACGCTGCTGGTGCATTAGTCAATCCAAACGACATGACCCCAAACTCGTAGTGTCCATATCTAGATCTGAAAGCTGTCTTAGGAATGTCGGCGTCCCTAATACGCAACTGATGATAACCGGATCTCAAATCTATCTTGGAGAACACTGAAGCTCCCTGAAGCTGATCGAACAAATCATCGATACGGGGCAACGGATACTTATTCTTCACTGTCACCTTTTTAAGCTCGCGATAGTCAATGCATAGGCGCATCGAACCATCCTTTTTCTTCACAAACAGAACTGGTGCTCCCCACGGGGACACACTCGGACGGATGAACCCTCGATCTAGCATCTCCTGCAACTGAACCTTCAGTTCCTTCAACTCGGCTGGCGCCATACGATACGGAGCCTTCGTGTAAAGACCCGACCCAAAAAGGGGTTCTAAATGGCCTTTACCCCAATGCATGTATTGAAAATAGAAGACATTATGAAAAACACATTTCGGATTCCAAGTAAAAACAGAAAACATTCAACAACCAAAAGAAACATTTCTAAAAGCATACTCTGATCAGAGATTATTTAAAACATTAAAACATTCCACAAGTACAAATATGCTGGAATCCATAAAACGTAAGAAAACATCCTGGGGCTCTGTGCCCGTCTACATGCATTCAGGGGAAATAATAAAAAGTGGAGAGTCATGATAATTAAAGTAAAATAATCAGAGGTGACAGCAGGATTCCATGATCACAGCTTCCCCTTCAGCCATCCTGTCTCCCGCCTTGATTACCTGTGGAAAACCACAGAATAAGGGTGAGTAACGAATTACCCAGTAAGAATCCCCAACCGGGGTACAATACGATATACATGATCATCTAGAAGAATGTATGCAAGCTATGAGTACAAACACAGAGCGGAGCACATAGCTAAGTCCACACTTGGACCTCGGATGCCATCTCAGGGTCTTAGTCCGGAAAATACCACAACACACTAAACGCACTATACGGGAACAAGTCCGGCCTCGGCTGTCTCATCGCCGTCACGAAAGGTGCACGGCTCAAGATCCCGAGGAGCTCTCCATCGGCGCTGTAATGAGCGTAAGCGCGCACCGCATGCTACCGCAAACTCGGGGTGCCGGGTCTAGTGGCAAAGCGCCGAGTTCGATCCACCATGCCTAACTAAATCTCTGGATCGGTGTCACCGACATAGGGTGTGAGACACTGGACACGTGAACTATGTCACTGTACCACCGCACACGAGGCTAAGGAACCGTCGTGGTAGGCTTACACCAGAAGCGGTCCTTGCCCTAACGGTGGCAATCAAGGGCTACGGCCGAACACGCCGAGGACGTGTCGATCGCCGGGGACGAGGCAATGCCAAGTCATCATCCCGACCGTTGGGGCATTTAACGATCCGCCACCCTCACCCAAGATTGCGAGGGCCTACCGGTTGGGATAGCTAATCCCTCACGGGGTCCAAGGACGGAGAATCTGTCTCGAACGTCCTTGCCATAGATGCAAGATACTTTATGCATCGGGCCCGGATGATTCTATCTACCTCAATTCTAAACCTTAACAATAATAACGATTCAATCAATGCGGTCCAATACGTGCTCATCGGATACAAAGAACCTAGCATGATACTACGAAGCAAGAACAGATATCGAACATGCTAGAATAGAACAACCTAGCATGGGCTAACATGAGAAACAATACAAGAGTTCATGCGATCAGAATTGAACAGAGCACCTAGGCTAAACATGCTAGTAAACATACACAGCATACAAAACAACAATCACAAATATACCATGAGGTCCACACAACCCCGGTAAGAAATCCTTACCTTGGTCGGAAGACTTTTACACACAAATCCTAAAGCTGCGGAACAATCCCGAGCTAGCGGCGGGAACCTAGCAAACCAACAATAATCAGCATCTAAAATATCTAAACAACAATAGAACGAGCAAGCTCGGCTCGGGAACTCACGCGGCGCGACGACCACGAGCTTGGGGTGGCGGCAAGCCGGCACGGCAAGGACGCGCACAGCACGGCAGACGGACGCGCAAGGCTGGCGCGCTGGCGGCACGCAGACTGACGGACGCTGGCTGCGCGCTGCTGGCACGGCACAGACGGCAGGGACGCGCGCGCGGGCGCAGCGTCTCGGGCGGCGCCGCGGCGCTGGCGCGGCGGCGATGCGCGACGCGCGGCTGGCTTGGCGCTGGCGCGGCGGCGTCGCGGCGATGCGCGACGCTTGGCTGGCGCGCGGCGAGCGGCTTCGGTGAAGGCCTCTGCGCGCGCGAGCGATCGGCGGCGGCGAGCGGCGCGAAGGCCTCTGGCGCGATCCGCGTGCGATCATCTTCTTGCTGGACGAACGGCAAGGCTGCTAGGGACAGATCAGCGCGCGGCGAGCGATTTGGACGTGCGGGTATTGGCGAGGACCTCTGGCGTGCGAGCGATCGGGCGTCTGTCTTCTTGCTGGCGAGCGGCAAGGCTCGCTGGGACAGATCGCGGGCGTCGTGGCGGGGCTGCCGGCAGATCTGGGCGTCGCGACGACAGTGTGCCGTTGGACGGAGCTGGGTGATGCGACGAGCTCGGTCTTTGGACTTCCCTCGGTGGTTGCACAACACACACACACACAACCCCTTTTTCTTACATTGGCCAAAGCAAACACCCAAATGCGAAGATGAAGAAGAGCGAAGACTTACCGGAATGATGATGATCGAACCCAAGAAGATGCAAGGATGAAGAATCGGCAAGGCTATGGAGATGGAGAGCTTGGGCGGCCAAGAGGTGTTTTGGAGAAGAAGATGGAATAACCTAATTCTCTTTCATTTAACCAAATGCACCAAAACTCCAAAATCCAAGGTTAACTAAGATGTGATGCGAGAAAGAGCCACAAGAGCACCTAATGGCTCAATTGGCACACCTCTCTACAAGCTTCCCGGAGACCGGGTTCAAGCTGCATTTGCAGCACAATTTCCTTTATTTTTACTTTTGCATCAAACCTTGCTCAAACCAAACCACAAACCCCTCCAAAACCTACAAAAACCATCCAATAATTTTAGTATTTGGAAAAGACACAAACGACCATGACTGGCCCGACCAAATTACCAAATTACCCCTAGGGCATACCGGAAGACCGGGAAGAAAAACACAGGTCGTTACAATATTCCCTCCTTTTTATGACTTTCGTCCTCGAAAGTCCTTAAGACAGAAACAGCTCGGGGTAATGCAACCTCATCTCGTCTTCCCGCTCCCAAGTGGCTTCTCAGAACCCCGATTCTTCCATCGAACCTTTACTAAACGAATCTCGCGATTACGCAACGTCTTGGTCTCAAAGGCAAGGATCCTCACGGCTTCTCCTCGAAGTTCAAATCCTCATTCATTTGCAAAGGCTCAAAGTCCACAATGTGCGACGGGTCCGGCACATCTTGCCTCAAAGATCGATACATGGAAAACACTATGCGCTGCGATAGTGCGGAGGTAGGGCTAACCGGTAAGCAACTCGCCAATCCTCTCTAGGATCTCGAGCGGACCAACAAAGCGGGGACTCAACTTCCCACGCTTGCAAACCTCAAAACACCTCGCATCGGAGCAACCTTAAGGAACACATCTTGACCAACCTCAAACTCCAAATCTCGGCGCCGAACATCGGCGTAACTCTTCACTGCTCTGAGTTTGTCCACATACGAGCTCTAATCTTACGCGATTGCACCATTGGTCAAGCTGCAGAATTTCGGGACCCAAAAAACCGTCTATCGCCAACCTCTTCCTGAACACGGGGACCGATAACGCTTACCATACAATGCCTCGAATGGAGCCATCTCGAATAAATCGATCGTAAGCGTTGTTATAGGCAAACTCCATCAGAAATCAGAATCATGGTCCCAATGCTGGGAAATCCAACACACAAGCCCTCAACATATCCTCGAGAATCGATTCACTCTCTCGGTCGACCATCCGTCCGAGGTGAAAAGCTGTCTTGAAAGCGCACTCTGTGCCCAAACCCTTCTCGAGCGCTCTCCGAAACGAAGTGAACCGCGAGTCACGATCGGACACAATCCTCACCGGCACTCCATGATAACGGATGATCTCGCTCCAAAAAGCATTGCGCCCCTTTGTTCCACGGTATAAGTGTCTCTACAGGGAATGAAGTGTGCGCTCTTGGTCAAACGGTCGACTATCACCCAAATCGAGAGAACTTCCTCGGAGTCCTTGGCAAACCAGAGATAAAGTCCATGGAGATCTCTTCCCATTTCCTTTGGGGTACACTCGATGGTTGCAACAAACGGTGGCCTCTGCACAGGTGCCTTCACTTGGCGACAAGTGAGACACTTGGTGACAAACTCTGCCACATCTCTCTTCATTCCCATCCACCAGAAAAGTCGCTTAAGGTCTGATACATCTTGGTACCCCGGGGTGCCAAGCAAAAGGGGAGGCTGTGGGCCTCAGAGAGCAACTCGGCTCGCAAACCTGCAATGTCCGGAACACACAACCGGCCTCTATAAGTCAACCCACCATGCGGTGAATATACAAAGTCAAAGTCACCGTCGGCACTAACTCTGTCAACCAATCTCTTAAGTGCGGGGTCACCCAACCGGCTGTCTATAATCCATTTGCCGAATCGACGGTGAGCAGTCCAATCGAGCTACCTGGCGATAACCTCTCCCAACAACATCTGCAACCTCGGCCCGCTCTGAACTCTCTCTCGCAACTGGGTGGGAACTCAACAACGCGCGCAGAGTGCGGCGTCTTTCGCTCAAAGCATCGGCCACTACGTTGGCTTTACCCGGATGGTACAAAATCTCATGATCATAATCCTTTACCAACTCTAACCATCTCCTCGCCTCATATTCAACTCCTTACGAGTAAAGCAGATACTTGAGGCTCGGTGATCGGTAAACATCTCGAATCCGCTCACCATACGTGTAATGCCTCCAAATCTTTGGTGCAAACACCATCGCGCCAACTCCATATCATGAGTCGGGTAGTTACGCTCATACGGCCGGTGACGGGAAGCATAGGCAATGACCTTCCGTCTTTGCATCAACACACAACCTAATCCAAACTTGGAAGCATCATCTGTAGACCACGAAACCACTGTCCCCTCCGGACTGCCAACATCGGTGTCTTTGAAGTCAAAGCTGCGCTTGAGCACGGCAAAGCTCTCATCACACCTGCTTTGTCCCAAACAAACTCGACACCCTTCCTCGTCGGACGAGTGAGGGGCGAGGCTAAAGCGAAAAGTCTTGACGAACCGAGCGGTAGTAACTCGCCAAACCAGAAAAGCTGCGAATCTCGGCAATTGAAGTCGGCTTGGCCCATGAACTCACCGCCTCAATCTTCGCGGGGTCCACGGCTATACCATCTCTCGAAACCACGTGGCCTAGGAAGGCCACCTGCTCCAACCAGAAATCACATTTGGAAAACTTCGCATAAAAGTGGTTTTCCCTCAAAGCGCCAATACTCGCCTCGGATGCTCTGCATGGTCTTCTTTAGACCTCGAATAAATCAGAATATCGTCAATGAACACGATGACGAAAGTTGTCCAAAAATGATTTGAACACCCTATCCATCATGTCCATGAGCGGTGGGGCATTGGTCAATCAAGCGACATAACCACAAACTCATAGTGACCATATCACGGACACGAAAATTTGTCTTAGGAATGTCGGCATCCCACGATCCGCAGAATCGATGGTAACCGGATCTCGAGATCTATCTTGGAGAACACGAAGCTCCACGAAGGCGATCGAACAAATCATCGATACGGGGCAGCGGGTACTTATTCTTCATTGTCACCTTATTAAGCTCGCGGTAATCAATACATAAGCGCATAGAACCATCCTTCTTTTCACAAGCAGGCCGGTGCTCCCCACGGGGACACACTTGGACGGATGAACCCTCGGTCTAACATCTCCACGCAAATGAATCTTGGTTCCTTTAACTCGCTGGCGCCATGCGTCACGGAGCCTTCGAGATAGGGAGGGTCCACGGCTCGAGCTCAATAATGAAGTCAACCTCTCTCTTTGGGGGCAACCCCGGTAACTCCTCGGGAAACACATCCGCGAACTCTTGCACGGCCGGCTTTGATCAACAGAGACGAGGGGCGGCTCTTCCCGAACAACTTGGCTAGATAGCCCCAAGCTCCATGAGCTAGCAAGCGACGAGCTTTCACGGTGACACCATCGGCGGGCAAACTCCACCCTGGACTCCACGAAACTTAAAGTGGGCCGACGGCGGCTGAACACTACTTCTTTCGGTGGCGGTCAATCAACGCGTGGTTAGTGACTAACCACTCCATACCAAGAATCACATCAAAACCGCTCATAGGCGGAACTATGAGCGTAGCACAAGAAACTCTCCGGATATCTCGATCCGGCCATCCTTAATCTTATCTCTAGCCAACATATTAACTCCCGAAGGAGTTGCAACAGATAACTCGAAACCTAGAGGCTCTAGTCTTAACTTAGCATGCTCAAGCCAAACAACACGAGATACAAATGAATGCGTGGAACCAGAATCAAACAAGACAAATGCGTGGTGATCTAAAACAAGAAGCGTACACGCCATACAGCGGCATCCGCACGCTTCGGCCTCTGACGGGTCGTAGCAAACACTCGACCGCTGCTGCTTGCTGGTTGAGTTTTGCCATAGCCGGGTGATCACAAAACGGGCCATGTGCCCCTCTCTACCACAACGGAAGCACAATCTAGGTCGGTGACAAGCTCCAGCGTGGACTTTCCCACAAGTAGCACAAGCGGAAAGCGCACGGGTCCTCCCTGCTGCTGTCGAGTGGAAAGCGGTGGAGCTCTCGTGATCTCTGTTCTGAAGCGCCCTTGGCGGCGGCGGCCGCCTCGAAAGTCAAACTTCCTCTTCTCCCCCACATTTGCTGGGACGGGACGCTGAGCAGAGGCGGCAACAACCCGCTCGGCGGGATACTTCCCATTATAGATCGTGGCTAAGCTGGGCTGACCCTAGCATAAGTGTCGGGGCACGAGCCACGACATCACAGGAAAACACCGCCTCAATCCGGATATGAACTTCCGAATCTTCACTCGGGGTGGCAATCAAGCGAGGAGCAAAATATCCATACTCGAGAACTTGCGCTCATATTCCTCAATGGAATCGAGAACCTGCCAGAGTTCGGAAGAGCTCCACCATCTTCTCCTGAGCCTCATCACCGATGAACTTTACCTTGAACTCGGCCTTGAAGAACTCCCAAGTAGCGGGTGGAGACCCGGTGGTCTCTCGCTCAAGGTGGACTCCCACCACCATCTCTCTTTGTGCCTCCGGCACATGAGCCGCACATCTCGGCCTCTGAATATCGGGGCACACCATGATCGGAAGGTGTACTCCAAATGGGCAATCCACTGGCTGCCGCTAACGCATCACCGGTGGCATCAAACTTCTCGAGCTTCCACTTCACAAAATCCTTGACCACCTACCCAATTCCTCGGCACCTCTCCGCCATATACGCCTCTGGGGCTACTTGCTCATGTGGAGTGGAGGTGCTCTTGAGCTCACTTTGAACCAATCGAGTCATTTTGCTCGATCTGGGCTCGGGACTCTTCCCGCCTGCGCCGCTAACAAGGCACAGGTCTCTCGCCCTCTGGTCACTCAACATGCCGACCATAAAAGCCCTCATAGACTCAAAGCAAACTCTGCTCCCAGAGCGATCTCACGGCGCTCGATCGCCTCAACGCCCGCTCTAGGCGTAACGGGAGGAGGCTGCTGGTGGAATGCCATCGGTGTCGGCTTGGGACGATGTCCTGCGATGTCGAGATCCGATCCACGATACCTCGACCGCTCTCGAACCTCCTCTCCGATGCGGGTGGTAGCATCTTTGGCGATCTACATCCAAACCAACAACGAATCAAAACTCGCTGTCACCATTCCACAACACCAAACAAGGCATACACTAGATGATAGGTATTGTAAATTCTTAACCCTTTTCCTTTCTAAAACAATAAATCTAGGCGTACTGATGACCGTCGAGTCTTGATGATCATGGAAAACGACCTACAACAAAAGGTCAGTCTACAGAATCTATGACTCTGAGCTCTGATACCAACTGTAAAGACCCGACCCAAAAAGGGGTTCTAAATGGCCTTTACCCCAATGCATGTATTGAAAATAGAAGACATTATGAAAAACACATTTCGGATTCCAAGTAAAAACAGAAAACATTCAACAACCAAAAGAAACATTTCTAAAAGCATACTCTGATCAGAGATTATTTAAAACATTAAAACATTCCACAAGTACAAATATTTGGAATCCATAAAGCGTAAGAAAACATCCTGGGGCTCTGTGCCCGTCTACATGCATTCAGGGGAAATAATAAAAAGTGGAGAGTCATGATAATTAAAGTAAAATAATCAGAGGTGACAGCAGGATTCCATGATCACAGCTTCCCCTTCAGCCATCCTGTCTCCCGCCTTGATTACCTGTGGAAAACCACAGAATAAGGGTGAGTAACGAATTACCCAGTAAGAATCCCCAACCGGGGTACAATACGATATACATGATCATCTAGAAGAATGTATGCAAGCTATGAGTACAAACACGAGCGGAGCACATAGCTAAGTCCACACTTGGACCTCGGATGCCATCTCGGGGTCTTAGTCGGAAAATACCACAACACACTAAACGCACTATACGGGAACAAGTCCGGCCTCGGCTGTCTCTCGTCATCGTCACGAAAGGTGCACTCGGCTCAAGATCCCGAGGAGCTCTTGATCGGGCGCTGTAATGAGCGTAAGCGCGCACCGCATGCTACCGCAAACTCGGGGGTGCCGGGTCTAGTGGCAAGCTGCCCAGGTTCGATCACCATGCCTAACTAAATCTACGGATCGGTGTCAGCGACATAGGGTGTGAGACACGGACACGTGAACTATGTCACTGTACCACCGCACTTTGAGGCTAAGGAACCGGTCGTGGTAGGCTTACACCAGAAGCGGTCCCTGCCCTAACAGTGGCAATCAAGGGCTACGGCCGAACACGCCGAGGCGTGTCGATCGCCGGGGGCGAGGCAATGCCAAGTCATCATCCCGACCGTTGGGGCATTTAACGATCCGCCACCCTCACCCAAGATTGCGGGGCCTACCGGTTGGGATAGCTAATCCCTCCACGGGGTCCAAGGGCGGAGAAGCGTCTCGAACGTCCTTGCCATAGATGCAAGATACTTTATGCATCGGGCCGGATGATTCTATCTACCTCAATTCTAAACCTTAACAATAATAACGATTCAATCAATGCACCCAATACGTGCTCATCGGATACAAAGAACCTAGCATGATACTACGAAGCAAGAAGCAGATATCGAACATGCTAGAATAGAACAACCTAGCATGGGCTAACATGAGAAACAATACAAGAGTTCATGCCATCGAGAATTGAACAGAGCACCTAGGCTAAACATGCTAGTAAACATACACAGGCATACAAAACAACAATCACAAATATACTGCGAGGTCCACACAACCCCGGTAAGAAATCCTTACCTTGGTGGAAGACTTTTACACACAAATCCTAAGCTGCGGAACAATCCCGAGCTAGCGGCGGGAACCTAGCAAACCAACAATAATCGGCATCTAAAATATCTAAACAACAATAGAACAGCAAGCTCGGCTCGGGAACTCACGCGCGCGCGACGACGAGCGAAAGCAGAGGGGGTCAGCGCGCAAGCCGGCACGGCAAGGACGCGCGCTGGCACGGCAGGGACGCGCGCTGGCTGCTGGCGCTGGCTGCACGCGGCGCGCGTGGCGAGCGCGCTTGGCGAAGCGTCTGGCGAGGCGCGCGCATGGCGGCGGCGTGCAGCGGCGATCGTGACGATTTGGCTGGCGCGCGGGCGCGTCGCGATAAGCGATGCGGACGCCGGGGGGCGCGCGGGCGAGCAGCTCGGGTGAAGGCCTCCTGGCGCGCGAGCGATCGGGCGAGCAGCTCGGGCGAAGGCCTCCTGGCGCGATCTGGCGTGCGATCTGTGCTGCTGGACGAACGGCAAGGCTGCTAGGACAGATCAGCGCGGCGAGCGATCGGCCGGGGCGTCTTGGGGCGGCGAGGACCTCTGGCGTCGCGGCGAGCGATCGGGCGATCTGTCTTCTTGCTGGGCGAACGGCAAAGGCTGCTGGGACAGATCCGGGCGTGCGGCGGTGCTTGCCGGCAGATCACGGGCGTGCGACGCACAGTGAGCTGCCGTTGACGGAGCTGGCTGATGCGACGAGCTCGGGTGCTGGACTTCCCTCGGCTGGCTGCACAACACACACACACACAACCCCTTTTTCTTACATTCGGCCAGCAAACACCCAAATGCGAAGATGAAGAAGACGAAGACTTACCCGGAATGATGATGATCGAACCCAAGAAGATGCAAGGATGAAGAATCGGCAAGGCTATGGAGATGGAGAGCTTGGGCGGCCAAGAGGTGTTTTGGAGAAGAAGATGGAATAACCTAATTCTCTTTCATTTAACCAAATGCACCAAAACTCCAAAATCCAAGGTTAACTAAGATGTGATGCAGAAAGAGCCACAAGAGCACCTAATGGCTCAATTGGCACACCTCTCTACAAGCTTCCCAGGAGACCCGGGTTCAAACTCCGGCTGCAGCACAATTTCCTTTATTTTTACTTTTGCATCAAACCTTGCTCAAACCAAACCACAAACCCCTCCAAAAACCTACAAAAACCATCCAATAATTTTAGTAGCTGGAAAAGACACAAACGACCATGACGGCCCGACCAAATTACCAAATTACCCCTAGGGCATACCTGGAAGACCGGGAAGAAAAACCTGGGTCGTTACACTTCGAGATAGGGAGGGTCCCTTGCTCGAGCTCAATTGTGAAGTCAACCTCTCTCTTCAGGGGCAACCCCGGTAACTCCTCAGGAAACACATCCGCAAACTCCTGCACAACTGGCACCTGATCAACAGTCAGTGAGGGGCGGCTCTCTCCGGACAACTTGGCTAGGTAGCCCCAAGCTCCATGAGCTAGCAAACGACGAGCTCTCACAGCTGACACTATCGGCGGGCAACCTCCACCCTGGACTCCACGAAACATGAAGCTGGGCCGACCCGGCGGCCTGAACACTACTTCTTTCCGGTGGCAGTCAATCAACGCGTGGTTAGCAGCTAACCATTCCATACCAAGAATGACATCGAAACCACTCATAGGCAGAACTATGAGTGTAGCTACAAGCAACTCTCCGGATATCTCGATCCGACCATCCTTAATCTTATCTCTAGCCAACATATTAACTCCCGAAGGAGTTGCAACAGATAACTCAAAACCTAGAGGCTCTAATCTCAACCTAGCATGCTCAGCAAACAATACAGATACAAACAAGTGCGTAGAACCAGAATCAAACAAGACAAATGCGCAATGATCCAAAACAAGAAGCGTACCTGCCACAGCGGCATCCGCACGCTCGGCCTTCTGTCGGTTCGTTACGAACACCCGTCCCTGGTGCTGCTGCACCGGCTGAATTGCCATAGCTGGCTGATCACAAGAACGGACCATATGCCCCTCTTTTCCACATTGAAAACACCGCCTGGGCCCGGTCTGACAAGCTCCAAAGTGGGCTCTTCCACAAGTGGCACAGGTGGGAATCTGCCTAGGACCGCCCTGCTGGCGAGGCTGGATCTGGGCTAGAATTCTACGCTGATCTCGGTTCTGGAACGATCCTTGGCGACGCTGGCCGCCTCCTCTGAACTCAAACCTCCTCTTCTGTCCCACTACAGCTGGGACAGGACGCTGCACCGGAGCGGCGACAATCCGCTCAACAGGATACTTTCCATTGTAAATAGTGGCTAGCTGAACAGCTCTAGCATAAGTGTCAGGGGCCTGAGCCCTGACATCCTGAGACACACCCTGCCTCAAACCAGAAATAAACTTTTGAATTTTCAACTCAGGGGTTGCTATCAGCTGCGGAGCAAAATAACCATATTCCGAGAATTTCCTCTCACATTCCTCTATACAATCAGAACCCTGCTTCAGATTTTGGAAAAGCTCTACCATCTTCTCTTGAGCCTCATCACTAATGTACTTGACCTTAAATTCTGACTTGAAGAACTCCCAGGTGGCAGGTGGAGACCCAGTTGGTCTCTCACTCAGGGTGGACTCCCACCACCATCTAGCTATGTCTCCTAACACATGGGATGCACACCTCGGTCTCTGAACATCTGGGCACACCATAATCAGGAAGGTGTACTCCAAATGGGCAATCCAACGGGCTGCTGCTAACGCATCACCCGTGGCATCAAACTTCTCTGGGTTCCATTTCACGAAATCCTTTAACCATTTGCCAAGCTCCTCGGCACCCTCTGCCACATCTGCCACAAGGGCTGCTGGCTCCTACCGAGCTGCGCCCTGCTGAAACAAGCGAGTCAACTGCTCGATCTGGGCTCGAGACTCTTCCCGCTGCGCGGCCAACAAAGCCTGGGTCTCTGCCCTCTGGCCACTCAATAGGTCGACCACCATAGACCTCATAGAATTAGCAAATTCGCTTCCCCAGAGCGTTCTCACAGCGCTCAGTCGCCTCAACGCCTACTCTGGGCTCAACAGGGGGAGCTACAGGCGGAATGCTATCAGTCTCAGCTTGGGACGATGTCCCTGCGGTGTTAGATCCGATCCTGACACCTCGGCCTCCTCTAGGGCGTCCTCTTCCGGCGCGGGTAACTGGCATGCTGGCGATCTACACCCAAACCAATAACGAGTCAAAACCTGCTCGTCTCCGCTCTACAACACTATACAAGGCATACACTAGATGACAGGTATTGTAAATTCTTAACCCTTTTTCTACAACAAATAGTAAACTTAGGCGTACCTGATGACTGTCAGAGTGCTAGTGATCATGGGAAAACGACCTACAACAAAAGGTCAATCTCTGAGAATCTATGACTCGAGCTCGATACCAATCAGTAAAGACCGAGGCGAAAGGGGCGCTAAATGGGCCCTTACCCCAATGCATGCATTCAAAGTAAAGGACATTATACAAACATGATTTTGGATTCCAATTAAAAACAAAACATTCAAACATTGGTTCAAAGCCGGACAATTTTCTGAAACACATCCTGTTTCCAAGCACCTGTTCCAAGATAAATACATTTCCAAAGTTTACTCTGATCAGAGATTTATTAAAATCCTTCAAAACCTGTCCAGATACAACAATGCTGGAATCCACAAAACATTTTGAAAACATCCTAGGGCTCCATGCCCGGCTACATGCATTCAAGGGAAAATAAAACTAAAGAGTCATAACACAAAATCAGAGTTTGATGACTGGGCCCTATGATCACAGCTTCTTCTTCAGCCATCCTGTCTCGCAACTCGGTTACCTGTGGAAAAACCACAATAATAAGGGTGAGTAACGAATTACTCAGTAAGAATCCCTAACCGGGGTACAATACGATATACATGGTCATCTAGATGAGTGAATGCAAGCTATGAGTATAAACACAGAATAGAGCACATAGCTTAGCCCACACTTGGGCCTCGGATGCCAACTCAGGGTCTTAGTCCGAAATGATATCACCACACAAGTCGCCCTATACGAGAAACAAGTCCCGACCTCAGCCTGTCTACTGTCGACGAAAGGTACACTGGCTCACAATCCCGAGGAGCTCTCCAGTTGGCGCTGTAATGAGCGTAAGCATGCACCGCGTGCTACTGCAGACTATGGAGGGTGCCGGGTCTAGAGGCAAGCTTCCCATGTCCAGTCACCACGCCTAACTAAATCTCTGGATCGGTGTCACTGACATAGGGGTGTGAGACCTGGACACGTAAACTATGTCAGCCTGAACCACCGCACCTGGGGCTAAGGAACGGGTCGTGGTAGGCTTACACCAGGAAGTCGTCCTTACCTTAACAGGTGGCAATCAGGGGCTACTGCCAAACATGCTGAGGACATGCGGGCTGCCGGGGACGAGGCAATGCCAAGTCATCATCCCGACCGTTGGGGCATTTAACAGTCTTCCACCCTCACCTAAGATTGCAGGGCCTACCGGTAGGGTTAGCTAATCCCTCACGGGGTCCAGGGACGGAGAACTGTCTCGACGTCCCTGCCATGGATGCAAGGTACTTTATGCATCAGGCCCGGATGATGCTATCTACCTGTAACTCTAACCTGCCTTAACAATCAGGAAACAATTCAATAAAATCCAATGCGTGCTCAATAAGAATACAACGACCCTAGCATGATACTACGAAACAAGAACAGATACGAGCATGCTAGAGGAAACAACCTAGCATGGATTAACATGAGAAATAACCGGGAAAATCATGCTAATCGGGAATTCATATTAGAGCACTTAGCTACACATGTCAACAAACACAAACAAGCAGTCAATCACCAATCGCATATAATACCGCAGGGTCCACACAACTTCGGTAAGAAATCCTTACCTTGGTCGGGGACGATTACACGAAAACCTAAGCTGCGAACGATCTCGAACTTGCTACCGAGAACCTAACAAGCACAATACAATTACACACAATATCTAAATTAAATTAAATAAAATAACATAATTAGGTTCGGCTCGGCTCTCACTCTGCTCGGCTCGGCGCGGCTAGGCTTGGCGGCAGGACACGCGACACTGCGCTGGGGCGCGGCTTAGCGACACGTCTCGGCAGCACGGCTCGGCAACAGGCGCACGGACACGGCGCTGGGGCTGCTTCTGCGAGCGAGCGAAGGGCGAGCTGGGAGATTTTGGCGCGATGGAGGAAGAGCTCGAATTGGCGATGGAGAAGACAATTTGGCCGGCGATTTAGCGTTGGCTGTCTTCCCTTGGCTAGCTGCAAGGAAAACTCACAACAATTTACCTCTCCCGGCCATCAATGGCCAAAACCAGAAACAGGGGAAATGGGATTGGAGGAGAAGAAGAAGAAGAAGAAGAAGGAGGAGAAGGAGAAGAAAAAGGAGAGGGAGAACTTACCGGAAAGAAGGTCGGCGAGGGAGAAACGGCGAGGAGAAATCGCAGTCGGTCGGGAGAAAATGGAGAAGGAAAATCGCGAAGGAATGAGGAAGAAGAAGGAAAGCTCGGGCGGTTCAGCCTTTATACCAAAGGCATTTGAAAACACGGTTAAGAATAAGATGGCGCGTTTAGAATAACAAAGACGCCCGGTGGCTCAAGTGGCAATGCCACCCGTCTAGCTTCCCACGCGGCCCTAGCTCGAATCTCACCCGACGTGCTATTTAATTCCCTATTTCTTTTTGCATTATACCAAGCCCAAATATCTTCACCAAACTTCCCGATCCCATTCAAATCATCTCATAATTTTTCCGGCAATTAGAAAAGACATAACCGGCCTTGTCGGCCCGACCAAATTACCAAAATGCCCCTGGGCAACCCGGGAAGACTGGGATGAAATTCCGGGCCGTTACAACATTATATAACCCATTACCAATTCCTCCTTAATGTTAGCATAACCTTTGCTAGCGAGTCGATGATTGTACTTTGCTTTGGCTCGTCGTTCTTGTTGTTTAACTCTCCATTCCTATATTAATGTAATGAACAATAACATACAATATAAATAATAATATAGTCATTCTAAGTTTTTCATACCTGAAACTCTTTAGTTAGTCATGATTTGACAAACTTGGTCCATTCGTTTTTGTCGATAAATGCATATACAGTTGGTGGATTCTCTAACAATTGAGGTTCATCCTTAAACGACATTATATGTTTTGAGGTTAGCTTGTTCTTGAATTGACGAAAGGCAGTGCTTGCCGTTCTTAGAATATTCTTTTTTTATCTAATATCGATTTCAAAAGCAGCCTACACATTAAAAGTACATATTTTTTTTATATTTAACACATAACTCATAAATATTTTAGAATGACAATCATGAATAAAAAAAACATACCTCGACGATATTAAACACCTTTTCTTTCAACTCTTTTGGCACATCCTTCCATTTTTATAAGTAATGGGGATATGATTATGCATAGTGGTTCCGATAAATGAATGCAGCTTACTTCCATTGTTTCCAATTGGTATTCCATCCTCATTATAGGTAACAATTCTTTTCCCTCTACTTCTTTTGCGTGTTACATTGTACATAACAGTTGCACCTCGAGTTTTCTTCTTCTTTGTCGATGTTTAACTTAACTCAAGATTAGCATTCGCCTTGGTACATGGAACATCATGTGATCCTACAGCTGAGTCTTCATCACTTGATTGCTTCATTGATCCTACATTAATATATATAAACAAACATATCAACAATATGGATACGATAAAATATTTTAAGTCATAAAGTAACAATTAATTACCGAGCCACAAATGTTATTTATGTATCCAAGTGCCCTCATGATCCAACTCAAATGACGTATGTTGATGCATTTTCATCCAAATCATTTGTTGATTCGAAATTTGGCATATCTTTCGGCATCCCTTGACAATTTAATATTGTATCTCCAAGGTCATCATCATAATATTGTTCTTCAATCTCTCTTTGTGGTGGAGTAAGCACAATTGACCATTTTACATCACTGGGATCCTCAATGTAAAACACTTGTCTTGCTTGAGTAGCGAGTATAAATGAATCTAGCTTGTGACCTATTCTATTCAAGTCAACTAAAATGAAACCTAGTTCATCTATTTTTATACCATTGTTGTTCTCAATCCAATCACACTTAAACATAGCAACGTTAAATGTATTATAATTTAGTTCCCAAATTTCTTGTATGACTCCATAAAAAGACATGTCTCCAATAATAGGATTTTTATCTTTTGAACTAGAGACTTGCATTGTTTTGGCAACTAAAGCAACACCACTATTTTGTACACTCCTATTATCGTCACAAGCTTTTGTGTGATAGTGACATCCGTTTATTATATAACCATTATATTTAGTCACATACGGATGAGGTCCATGAGCAATCCACCTCAAGCTATCAAAAATCTTAGTTTCTCCCATTTCAAGCTCAGCTGTCACCTAACATCATAGTTACTTAACACGGTTAACATTAAATAACAACATCATATATTAATTCCATAATACACATTTGGAACATTGCCATTAACGTTTCACGTAACCAAGAAATGAAACCTCGATTATGTTCATCTTGAACCCATTTCTGACTTTTCGGTCTACTAGGTCGTTGGGATTGCAATACGGACATATTTTTCCTTTTTAAGAAATATAATGTATTATAGTTAGGTTACAGTCGTACATTTTAGTTTAAAATATGGAACTTAGTAAAATAAACTTACACTATATATGGTTGGACATCAATTGTATTTTCCAAAACATATCGATGAGCTTGATATAGAATTTCTAGTTCAGGTCTGAATAGAACTCCACTCGACAATGACTTGCCAACATTTAAGTTTTCTGAATTTTCTCGCAATGTTTGACTACCGAGACCAATTGGAACCGCTCCAGATAAAAATTCTGAACAAAACTCAACTGCTTTTTCCAAGATGTAACTTTCAGCAATACACCCTTCCAGACGATGCCTATTTCTTACCAAATTCTTGATAACTTTCATGAATCTTTCAAATGGGTACATCCATCGCAAATATATAGGCCCACAAAGTTTTACTTCTCTAACAAGATGTACCGTGAGGTGTATCATAATCGTGAAGAATGAAGGTGGGAAATATTTCTCCAACATACATAGAGTAACCACGATGTCTTCTTGTAACTTTTCTAGCTCTATCACATCTATGACTTTATTACATATAGAATTGAAAAAGAGACACAATCTAGTTATAGCATATAAAACATATTTTGGTAGCACAAATCTTATTGCAACAGGGAGTAGTTGATGTAAAAGCACATGACAATCATGAGATTTTAAACTATTAAGTTTTAAATCATCCATTGACACAATACTTCTAATATTGGAAGAGTAACCCTCAGGGACCTTCACGTTCGACAATGTTCTCAAAATGCA
This sequence comes from Sicyos edulis, assembly GCA_036507275.1. Classification (NCBI taxonomy): domain Eukaryota; kingdom Viridiplantae; phylum Streptophyta; class Magnoliopsida; order Cucurbitales; family Cucurbitaceae; genus Sicyos; species Sicyos edulis. The sequence goes on along the minus strand of CM071846.1, from coordinate 33,533,935 downwards.
ACGTTTTTCTTCCCTAGTAAGTGTATAACAAGCTGGTGGAATGAATATCTTTTTCTCCTCAATAATAGGTGCAAGCTCTGGTCGAATTTCTAAAGCCTATAAATCACGTCTAGCCTTCAATCCATCTTTACTTTTTCCCAGAATATCCAATAGTGTACCCAATATATTCATACAGACATTTTTCTCAATGTGCATCACATCTAAACAATGTCTAACATGGAGATGCTTCCAATAAGGGAGCTCGAAAAAAATAGACAACCTATTCCAACAACTTTTTGTACTCTCTTTTTGAAGTGGCCTCTTTTTATTTTTCTTTCCAAATTTGAATTCCATATTTTTAACTTTTGCAACTACTTCTTCACCAGACAAAGGTTCAGGAATGGTTTCAAGTTCTTTGTGTCTGTTAAATGATTTTTTTTGACGTCGAAATATGTGATTACATGGTAAAACATTTCGATGTCCAAGATATGCAAATTGTTTCCCATGTGACAACCATATAGAAGACGTGTTATCCCACATATTGGGCATGCCTTTTTTCCCTTCACACTACATCCACTAAGGTTTCCATATGCAGGAAAATCGTTAATTGTCCATAATAAAACAACCTTTAAGTTGAATAATTCTTCTCGATAACCACCATAACATTCAATACCATTTTCCCATAACAAATTTAAATCTTCAACTAATGGTGCTAAGTATATGGAAATGTCGTCCCTTGGTTGCTTTGGACCTGATATCAACATTGATAGCATCATGAACTTTCTTTTCATACATAACCATGGTGGAAGATTATAGATAATTATCACAACAGGCCAACAACTATATTTAGAACTCATATTACCATGTGGATTTATTCCATCTGCTGACAATGCTAAACGTAGATTCCTATGTTCAGAACCAAACTCTGGCCACTTATCATCTACTAACTTCCAAGCCGGAGAGTCTGCAGGATGACGTAATTTACCATCTATGACTCTCTCTTCAGAATGCCATGTCAGGTTCCTAGCATAATCAAGAGTTCTAAACATTTTTTTGAATCGGGGGATAGGTGGGAAATACCATATAACTTTTGCAGGAGTTTTTTTTTTCTTCTTTTTATTTGCATCATGTTTCCATCTTGATTCACCACATTGAGGACAAATATTTACATTTATATATTTGTTTCTATACAAACAACAATCATTAGGGCATGCATGAATTTTTTCATAATCCATTCCTAATGCCCCCAAGGTTTTCTTTGCTTCATACATAGATGAAGGAAGCTCATTAGTCATAGGCAGAATTTCTTTCAATGTTTTGAGCAATTATGAAAAACTAATGTCACTCCATCCAAATCTAACTTTCAAATTATACAATTTCACTAGTGTAGACAACTTAGTGAATTACTTGCATCCCCTATACAATGGTTTCTCGGCATCGGTAAGCAACTTCTCAAATCCCCTTGGATCTTTTGAATATTCCTCTTGAACAACTTCAATCATTTCCTTAACACCTCCAACATCATTCTCTTCATACATATCAGTGTCCGACTTAGAATACCCACTATTGAAAGTTGAACTAGGAAGATCTTCACCATGACAATACCAAACTGTATAACTTTTTTCTATGCCATTGACATATAAATGGTCTCTAATAACATTGCGACTATGCTTTTCACAATTACAACATTTCAAACAAGGACAACGAATTGATGTACTATTTGTATTAGAGAATCCATATTCAATAAAATTTTCCACTCCCAACTCAAACTCTTAAGATAATCTACTCTTGTTCATCCACGATTTATCCATTATTAGAAAGCTATTCAAGGAACAATAATTAGTATTAAAGCTATTGGGGTCATTCAACCACTACAAGAAAAGACAATAATTCTCAATTTAATGGCCAACACAAGAAAAGAAAAGAATTGCAACCTTCATCTTTTTATTCTTCAATATTGATTTGCTCTTAAATTCCCTATGAAGTGTTAAAGTGCTTTCACTACTCTAAAAAAAAAATAACACTCTTTAAACAAATTATCTAGTCAAAGAGACCAAGTCGTGAAGAATCTAAATTGAACTCTATGAAAAAACAAAAATCAATATTTCACCTCCAACCTCTAGAACTAAAATAAGAACAACAATAAAAAGAATAAAAATAGAGGAGAATTTGGGTGCACTCCAGGTAGTATCCCCACCATAATATCATTCATGAAACAATTTGGACCACTTGGGTTTCCTTGAGTGATCTAGATTAAATGAACTTACATGGCTGTCCCCACAAAGTTGGATGAAATTTCTCACATTTTTTTAAGAATGTTGAAAAAAGAAACCTCATTTTGATTTCCATTTTGCTCACTTGGTTTTTGTAAATGTAACCTTTAAAACCTTGCTTATTACCCAATATTTACTTAATTAGCTGAGTGGGTGAATTTGTCAGCAAAAAGAACACGAAAAAAATAGTTTGTATACCTATATAGTGACTATTAGTTAGTCTTTATCTACATTTTCATTTAAAATAACTCTATGTGAAATTATCTACTCTATGTCAAATTATCTACTCTACACTTATTTTAGGTTTTTTTCTTTCAACTTTTGCCTATTTTTATATCTCTTTTTCAGCTTGGAATTTCGTCGAACACCTTATAGTCATGGCTAAAATCTACAAATTCCTACATTGTTTATTATTTTCGAAACATTTGATTCACTTTATCCATCTCTTTCAATTATTTTCTCACTACTAAGTTACCAAATGCCTACAAAATAGTGTAGCCTCCATAATTCAGTACATCAAGTGATTTTGGCATCCAACAAAATGAAATGATATTTGAAGAGGGGGAAGGGTTAATAGAGGAGTAAATTTACCTGAAGAACCAAGCAGATCTGTTGGAGCGCGGAGAAACGATTGGAAGAAGAGAGAGGACGGACGTGCGCGGGAGCTCTATTCTGCGGGAGTGGCAGTGGGCTTACGCTGCGAGCTCTGTTGCGCGGGAGCTCTGGGCGTGCGCGAGAGGTCTGTGAACGAAAGTGTGGCTCTGCGAGCTCTGTTGCTCGGGAGTGGTCGTGCGAGGGAGTGCGACGAGCTCTGTTGCGCGGGAGCAGTGGCCGTGCGCGACGAGCTCTGTTTTGTTGGAGCTCTGGCGCCTTGGGGGGGAGTGGCAGTGGTCTGTGAACAAAAGAGCGCGGCGCTACGAGCTCTGTTGAGTTGAGAACAAATCCAACGAAGGCGACGGCGTTAAGAGGGAGGTAGGAGAGGAAGGGGTTAGGGTTTAAGGATGGAGGAGAAGGGAATATGATTTTCCTTTTACTTTTCTTAATGTCCTAAATGAGTTTTATTTTATTTAAAAATCTCTTTTTTCCTTTTTTTTTTCCCATGTTTTAAAATGAAGGAATTTAAGCAAACATTTTCTCCTTCTTTTTTTCCCTCATTTAACAAAACAAAAACCAAATCGTGATTATTAAAACTAGATTTAATAATTTAATTTTTTATAAGTATTAATTGACGTTTATAATTAGTCAACACATGTATCATAATAATTGACACGCAGAATGCGTCAACTAAAAAGAAGCAACAAAATCATCTCCGCCTTTTTGTATTAGTTGACGTTTTTTATACTCAATTTGTTTTACTTGACATTTTTTCCTTATAAACGTCAATTATTAAAAACTATCGAGCGTCAACTATACCATTTTTTGTAGTAGTGAAATGAAATAACAACTTACAATTTTTTCGACCTTTTCAATTGTGTCTTCATCGACGTAGCTTTCCATAATTCAGCACACCCTGAGGGATTACTTTTAATATCTATATGCTACAATAAAAAATTAACAGCACATGATTTAGTAAAGTAGAAAATACATGATGAGAAACCCAAATTCTTAGAGTAGATAGTTTCTTACTAGTTCATGACTGAGTTGAGCATATCCCTTTCGAGCCGTACGATGATGATACTTTTGTTTAGCTTGCAATGCTTTTTTCTCACCACTTTCTTTCTGTATAACATATAATTATATGAATATATTGAAGGTTATAGACATTATAAAAAAAAATAGTTACCTTGAAGTTTTCTGACAATCTGATGTCTACAAACTCTTCCCATTGCTTTTGTGTGATCGAAGAGTACTTAACAGGTGGTGTTCTTAATATCTCAGGTTGGTCTAGAAATGGTTGGATCTACTTCTTGTTTAGATTGTATCGAAACGTTCGGAATGTCGTCGACATACACATCATGACATTATGTTTGGACATAGGATCAACTTGAAACGTCATCTGCTAATAATAGAATAAGTTAGATTAATAAATTAGTATTGAAATACATAATGAAATTAGATGATATGTAGTTAACTCTATAGAATCCCAGATCAACTTTTTTAGTGCATCAGGAACAACATACCAATCTTCGTATGTGATAGGTATTTGGGCCCTAACACACATACCAATATAACTACGCAACTTGGTTGAAGACTCACCAATATCTTGCCCCATTGAGTTATATTGAATAGTGTGACGCTCTTCTGCCATCCGGCCTTGTGCAAGCTCGCGTAATACTGTAACTCCTCTGGTATTTCAGTTTCAAGAAGTTCGTCTGGCATTGGGAACATCATCAGCATGATCGCTATCAGACTAAGACATAATGTAAACCTGCATAAGAAATAATTTATGTTAATTACAAATAGAAAAGATTGTATGAAGAATATGAGTTAAATAATCACAAAAATAATAACACAAACCTATTTATTAATCCATATACCATCACAATCACTTCTAATATAGGTGTCTGAGTCGTCATCAACAATATTAGGTAGGAATTCTATGATTCTACCCACAATCTTGGCCAATATCACCTTCATCATGCCCGTGTTCTACAACTATTCTCTGTGAAGGCATTAGCACCACCGACCAACGAAGGTTAATTGGATCTTTTATGTAGAATACCTGTTTGGCTTGAGTGGCTAAAATGAAGGAGTCGGATTTATGTCCAATGAGATTAAGGTCTATGGTTGTAAATCTCATGTCGTCTACTTTAATCCCACCATTGTTTTCAACCCAATCACATTTGAATAAGACGACTTGAAAACTATTGTAATCAAGCTCCCAAATTTCTTGTACTATGCCATAAAAGGTCATGTCTGACATGATTGGATTTTTGTCTTTCGAACTAGAAATTTGCATAGTTTGAGCTGTTATCATAACTCCACTGTTTTGCACACTTCTAAGATCATCGTGTTTTTTTGTGTGATATTGAATACCACTAACCATGTAACTTTCATAAGTGGTAACTTCTGAACGAGGTCCATGTGATATCCACCTTAATGTAGATGATATAGAATGTATTCGAACCCCTATAGCCAACCCAACACGTTCACGCAACCAACTGCTAAATGTACGATTATGTTCATCTTGAAGCCATTTTTTATTTTTTGACTTAGTAGGATTCACTTTAGACAACATTTCCATGTGATGATCTATATATGGAAGCATTTCATCTACATTATGAAGTATATACATATGTGCTTGATCAATCATATCTTTAGTTGGTCTTTTGTAATTGGAGGCAGATAATGGTCGATCGAAATTTGAATCTATCATTTTGTTCAATGATCGCAACCCTACTGATTCAACTCCTTGCAAAAATTCAGAACAAAACTCTATCGACTCTTCCAATATGTAATTTTCTCCAATGCATCCCTCCGGACGATTTCTATTTCGAACATAACCTTTCAAAACTTTCATATATCTTTCAAATGGATACATCCATCTCAAATAAACTGGTCCACAAAATTCAATCTCTCTTACAAGATGCATCACAAGGTGAACCACGATTGTGAAAAAGGTTGGTGGAAAGTAAGTTTCTAATAGGCATAAAGTGATCACTGCATCATCCTGCAATCCCTTCAACTTAGATGAATCGATCGACTTACTACATATAGCTTTGAAGAAGAAACATAGCCGAATAATAGCATATCTAACGTGTTTAGGCAAAACACCCCGAATTGCTATAGGTAGCAATTGTTGCATCAAAACGTGATGGTCATGCGATTTAAGCCCATAAAGTTTCAAATCAGTATGCGAAACTAATTTACTTATGTTGGATGAATAACCTTCTAGCACTTTAAGTTCATATAAGCTTTTACACACACTCATCTTCTCTTTTCTCGATAGTGTGTAACATGCTGAAGGCATGAATGTCTTTTTATCTCCATTCTTAATTGGGGCTAACTCAGGTCTTTATTTAGCCAAGTCTTCACAAGTTTTTATTCCATCTTTTGCTTTGCCAGGAATATCAAGTAGGGTTCCGATAATATTCGAACACACGTTTTTCTCAATGTGCATGACATCTAAACAATGTCGCACGTGAAAATGTTTCCAATACTCCAATTCGAAAAAGATCGATTTCTTCTTCCAATAAGATTTTGTAGGTTGTTGTCATTTTCCATAAGTAAATTGAAGACTATTCAATTGGCAAGAATCTCTTCACCACTTAGAGTTTCAGGGGGTATTCCATATTCTTGTTCTCCATTAAATGATTTTTTCTGTCTTCTAAATGAGTGCTCGATTGGTAAATATTTTCCATGTCCGAGATACACATTCTTTTTTCCACTAGGTAAATAAATTGATGATGTTTCAGCTCCACACATAGGACATGCTTTATAACCTTTTGTAGTACACCCACACAGGTTACCATATGCTTGAAAATCATTAATGGTCCACAACAAAATAGCTTTGAGGGTGAAGTGTTCTTGTCGATGGGCATCAAAACACTGAATGCTCATGTTCCCTAGCATCTTCAGATCATCGATTAATGGAGTTAAATAAACATCTATGTCATTTCCAGGTTGTTTGGGTCCTGAGATTAATGAATTTAACATTAAGAAATTACGCTTCATGCACAACCATGGAGGTAGATTGTAAGTAATCAACATAACTGACCAACAGCTATATCTAGTACTTTGGTCATCATGTGGATTGACTCCATCTGTTGATAGGGCTAGGCGAAGGTTTCTCGTTTCTCCACTAAAATCAGACCACCTTTCATTTATTTCTTTCCATAAAATTGTGTCGGCCGGATGTCGTATGCACCCATCTCGCTGGCGGTCGATAGCATGCCACGTCAACAATCTCGCAGTTTCTTTACTTCGAAACATTCGTTCAAATCTTCGAATAGGAGAGAAATACCATATGACTTTTGCTGGAATATTTTTCACTCCTTCTTTCTTATTCTTCTTAACCTTCCATCTCGATGTTCCACAGGTAGGACATAGTTCTGCATCGACAAGTTCTTTTCGATACAAACAACAATTATTGATGCATGCGTGGATCTTTTCATACTTCATCCCTAAGGTACTTAAAATCTTTTTAGCATAATAGGCGGATATCGGAATTTCATTAGGACTAGGCAACAAAATACTCAATAATTCTAACAACTCTGAGAAACTTTTATCGCTCCATCCATACTTGGCTTTCAAATTATAAAGTTTAATCAGTGTTGATATCTTCATAAAACCTTTACAGATAGGGTATAATGGTTTCTTGGCATCCTCTAATGCTTCCTCAAATATAGGGGATGTGTCGTTAAAATATCGATGTGCAGCCTCAAACATCCTATTGGGTCATCCACATCTTCATCTACAACATCATCTATTGGAACACTTTCCATGTTTCTTTTCCTCGATACTGACTCTCCATGCCAAATCCATATGTTATAACTTTGATCGATACCATTAAAAAATAAATGGTCTCTTATGACATTCATGTCTTGGTATTTGGCATTCACACATTTCAAACATGGACAACAAACGACATTTGACCCTTTCGAATGTCGTATTGCATTATTTATAAATATCTCAACTCCCAAACTGTATTTTGGTGGCATCCGATCCTTACAAATCCATGACTTATCCATAGCCATGTTAGGAATCAAGTGAACTAGAGAAACTTAACCTACAATTGTTTTAAAATAAAGTAGAATCGAGTCACATATCCACTTCTAACTCAACTTAAATCAAACAAAGAATTTTAGCTATTTCAATTCACTAAACAATACAATTATTTCAACAAAGTTAAGTCTCATACATATGTAAAATCTACCATACATGAATCAAGCTAATAATATAAGAAATTCACAAAAACAAGAAATGCACAAATTTTCAACAAAGTTAAGTTTGATGGCTATTATTTACACAAAAACCACAAATGCACAAGTTATGAAATGCCAAATTTAAACTTCTAAAAGAACCTTTGAAACACATACCTAAAGAAACAAAAATAGACATTCAAGAAAATTGTTTACATTTCTCACAAAATGCCCAAATTTGAAACAAGTTATTAAATGCCAAATTTGAACTTCTAAAAGCAACTTTGAAACACATATCTAAATAAACAAACAAAAGACATTCAAGAAAATGGTTTACATTTCTCACCAAATGCCCAAATTTGAAACAAGTTATGATATGCCAAATTTAAACTTCTAAAAGCCACTTTGAAACACATACCAAAAGAAAAATAGACATTCAAGGTTTATATTTCTCACAAAATGCCCAAATTTGAAACAAGTTATGAAAAATGCCAAATTCAAACTTCTAAAATCAACTTTGAAACACGCTAAAGAAACCAAAAAAGACATTCAAGAAAATGGTTTACATGTCTCACAAAATGCCCAAATTTGAAGCATATGTAAGAATACAACATGCAATGTTAAGAAATGAGCTAAAAAGAAGTAAAAAAAAGTTAGGGGAGAAAGAAATTACCAACGAGAAATGAGAACAAAATGGAGGCGGCGGTGAGAGTTTGTTGAAGAAAGCGGCGGCGGCGGTGAGGGTTCGTGGAAGAAAGAAGCAGCGGCGGAGGACGTTTGTCAGAGAAACGGTGGCGGCGGAGTTATTTTTGGTCAAATATGAGAGAAAAAAGGGAAGGAGGCGCGGAGAGAAAGGGTTTGGTTGAAAGAGAAAAGGAGGAAGAAGAGAAGAAAGAGAAAGGGCAAGGCCCGCCACCAATAATTAAAGATGGCAGGCCTGGCCCGCCACCAATAAGCAAAGAAGGCAGGCCTGGCTTGCCACCAATAAGCAAGGCTGTCGGGCCTGGCCCGCCTGCCATCAATCATCCGTGTTTTTCATTTTCCCTTCCATTTTGGCACGCCATTGATAATGGAATTTCTACTAGTGGAAAATGGGTAAGAAAGTTGCTGGAATTCTAGAGAAGAGAAGAGAAAAGAGATGGCCAAAAGAATGTTGAAAAATGAGACTCCAAGGAGGCTTCAAAGAGGCTAGGGTTTCATATTTTTCATTACCCATTTAAAGGTCTAGGTCAAATATAATCAATGGCTAAAATTAAAAGATGAAAAACACTTTTCCCATCAAAATATGCCCTTTTGACACGTGTCTGAGGGGACAAACGCGTTTGCAGCCTCTGCTCCATTTAACATATGTGCAGGAATTCTACTTTTTGCAGAAAAAGTGTCATTCATGGTCGGCCGAATGCTGTAGACATTGGCTTCCTTCCGAATGACTCTTCGTTTCTTTCATCCGACTCTTCTGATGAAGGCATGAGTCTAATGCTTCCAACATTTTTAAATCCTTAAATAATAAAAACAACTTAGCGAGAACAAGGATTCTTGAAATGCCATAGACAATGCTTCCAACATTCACTTTTCACCACAAAAACTCTAAGGGTATGTTTGGGCCCTCGTTTATGTAAACGACCGAGTTGGTTATAAAAACTCAACCGATGTTTGCCCCACCGTTTATTATAAACAGTGGTTACCTAAACATGCGTGCCCGTTTATCTAAACTTACGTGCCCGTTTATCTACAACTTACATATATTACTTTTTGTTACATAACCAGCCCCTCAAACACCATTTATCATAATCCCTGTTATAATAACTTGCCCCTCAAACACCATTTATAATAACCCACCGTTTATCATAACCCACTTTTTATCATAACCTTCCGTCTATAATAACCAAACCGGTGCTCCAAAGGCACCCTAAATTATCCTAACTTTCTAATTCTTGCCTCTTATCCTACATGCATTATATTTTATGTATAATTCTCTATCTTAAGGTTGTTCTATGCATTAAAGTGTGATAATAATGCATGATTTTTTCAATAAATACACCCTAAAAGAGGACTAAATAACTCTCTAAGTGAGAGTTATCAATTTCCTTTAGGGATTTTAGATATATATCAAAACAATGGGAAAACAAAATCATAAATAACACTTTTTAAATAAAAACAATTGCATATGTAGCAGGAAAATGAGGTGATTTCGGTAAAAGAATCAAAATCCACATGTTTCAATTAGTTTTCAACATATAGCTTTAATTGGTTTTTAGCAGATAACTTCAATAGGTTTTCAGTGGATAACTTCAATCAGTTCGTTGATATCTTTCTATCATTCTGATGATTGAAAAAGATGGTGATATACCCTAGAAATATTTTTTTAAAATATACATTTGAGTGTTTTATTGAAAATCTATTTAATCTAGAAACATCCTATAATCATTTTATTTTTCCAAGCTCAAAACAATAATATTGATTTAAAGTTTGATTTAATTTAAATAAATCTTAGCCTTTAGTTATATGTGTTTAAATTGAAGAATTTAATTGTAAGAATAAATGACTATTTTTGGTTAACTATAAAAATCCTTTTGAGGGCTAGGGTTTTTTTATGAAACAAAAATGGAAAGTGGTTTCTCTGTTTAAAAGGGTATTTAATTCACCCTTTCCCATTTTCCTTTTCCCTTTTCCCGCCGACAACTCACACCTCGACCCCTCTCATCTTCGCATGCGTGTCACCTAGTTGCAAGGGAGAAGTTCCTTCAATCTCACCCACTCGATTTCTTCCTCTCCCTTATCCACACTATCCACGTGTCGCAATCCCAGTCGTCCATCAACTAAGCTTCCTTCTGCTTCGTTCTGTCTTAGCTACTGTTGGGGACGGATCGACACACTCAATTTAATTAAAATTATAAATAAGAAGAATGATGACGTGGCTTGTTCAGGACTTCGCCTCAGCGAAGTCTCTACTTCTGATTAAGCGAAATGTGTGTGTGTGATCCTCAAAGGTTGTGCAAGTATACACAGTCTTTGTTGTAGCAAGTTTTAAAGTAAGTAAAAGTCATCTCCACAGGGAATAGTTATTAGTGTCATGTTCAAGGGAAATCAAGAGTCAGAGTGATGGGGGAGTTTGTTGTGGCGAAGTAAATCTGAACTAAGTAAATTAAAGATAAATCGAACTGATAAAATACATCAGAAGGGAATAAGACATTTCGGAGAGTTTCGCCTCAGCGAAACTATTTACAGCAAAGAAGCAACAACCGTTAGCTTTCTCTTTCGCTCTTTCGAGTCTTAGAGTTTGGCTCTCTCGAGCTCTTGGCTTGGTTCTCTCAAACACAAACACTGCTAAGGCAAAGCGACACAGCATTAGGCGAAAATTATCTCTAAGCATTCAATTTAGATGCAAGTAAACTCATCTCTAAGTAAACTTTGCAAACCTACTGTTATACATGCAAGATCGCTCTATTTCTATTCTCTCGTAGTGAAATAAAGACATACACACAGTGGATCAAACAGAGTGCATTTCCAATTAACACAGCATGCATAATAGTTTATCATCTCGCTAAAGCTTCGCTTAGGCGAAATACTTCTATTTACCTATTTCCTTCCAATGATAGATTTAGCTGCTCATGTCGATAAATAAAAGCAATAGAAAATCTTCATTGAAAACAACAAGAAACAAGGTTTGTCGAAACTACACTAAAACAGAAGTAGAAGAAAGCAATAAAACGAAACTACGGCTAAGCTACAACGAAAAAACTAAAGAAATGGTGGTCAGAATTGCTCATCTGAATGGTGATCGACCCTAGATTGGTGATCGGCCCCAAAATGGGTGACCGGCCCTAAAATTGGGTGATATTTTGCTCTGAAGGTGAACAACTCTATTTATACTCCAGCTTCAAGCGACAAAGCTTGCTACACGATCCTGACAATGTTGGACTGCTCTGCGATCGCATTTCGCATTTGAAGGATCGCTTTATCGACATTTCGCGCTCCACGATCCACATTGTCGGTTGTCAGAGCATCTTGGCTTCGCTAAGTTTACAGCATATTCTTTCTTTGGTATCTTCGCTGTGGAGAAGCAATTGGTAACTTCTTTAAGCTCCGCTGCTATGTTGAATCTATTCGAGGCGTGCTTGGCTGGGCTAATGTTCACTTTGGCGAACACCTTCTTGATGGAATTTCGCTTTGCTCCATCATGAATGTTGCAGACAAACTACAAAGTATCAATTCTTTTTACAACATAAAACTTGGCACACATTCAAGCATATTTCGCTGCAACGTACCCAGAAATGCATCCTAATCAGAAAACTAAAGGATGTTTCATTTAAGCGAAAGTTAAACATGATGGGGCGAAATTCAATATTAAATTTATTAAATATTAGCAAATTCTTATAAAAATATATTCTCTTAAGCTACTTTAACTCTCAATTCTTGAGAGTTATCAGCTACTACGTCGTCGATAAGTTTTTGAGTTTCCGCCTGCGTTTCCCAGCGAGTGGGTTCGTCTTCGACCACTGCTGCAACGAGTTCTCTATCACCATTTTCCCCGCCCATTTCTCCAGCGTTGGCGGTTATTCTCTATCACAAACCAACCAGTCGCGATAGTTTGGTCTCTGGCCTGTGTCGCCGGAGCAAGCTTCTATTGTTTCTCTCATTTGTTTACTGCTTCTTCGAGCTACCTATCTTGGGTAAGTTTTTTTCTCCTCCTTAGAGTTTTTTTCGAGCTTCAACACAACCATTAATGGTTTTTTTCTGGCGAGTTAAGCTTGAAACCACCTTAGATCTACATCTTTCTTTACAGTTTCATAGAGATTGAGAAATCCATTTGAAAAATCGATACCAGAGCCTTGACCAGGAAAATAAGAAGGAGAAAAAGAGGTAAGGTTCTTGAGTTTCTGTGGCGACACACCACTGCCATTTTCCGGCAACGCTCTGCTGCACACCAGTGACGCATCGCCAGCTTAGTTTCACATCTCCGTTCACGTGGTGAGCTCCATTTTGGTTAGTTAGGCTTCGTTTGTCCATTTTGTTGACTTTTACTCATGATCCTATATTTAGGTGCTCTCGAGATGTAACGGCTCGGGTTTCATTTCCGGTTCACCAAGTGTATTTGGTTCAGTTTTCGGTTGCACGGTTGGGCCATTAGGGGGTTTTTAACCTTAAAGGGCATTTTGGTCATTTTGCTCTCAGGGCAGGCGTTGCGGGACCGGAGGGTTCTGAGACTGTTTTATGTCTTTTGCTAAGGTTAGGTTGGTTGTCGGTGCAAGATTCCAAGAGTAGTTGGATTTGTTAGGAGTTTTAAAGGGTATTCCTTGGAGGATTCGAACCCTTGGTCTCAAAGAGGGTTGGAGGCTTGGATTTAATTAAGGAAAAATAAGTGCGCCAGCTAGGACTCGAAGGGGGAAAGCCCAGGGAAGGGAATTTCCAAACCTAATTCTATTTTTAATAGGAAAAGAATTGTATTTTTTCCTTCTCCAAAAAAAAAAAGTTGTCGCACACCATCTTTCCTGCCGTCTCTCCAAGAATCAAGAACCGAGAGGTAGGTTCACTTCTCCTTCCTTTTTCTACTTTTTCCTTTGGCATTTTTCGTTGGCTGAGCCTTGATCGCCAGAAATTTTGTGTGTGTGTGTGTTTTCGCCTAACCGAGACCAAAGCAGCACTCGCCGACACGCCCAGTGAACGCTCGTCGAGCTCTGCTGGAAATGTCACGCCACGCACATCAACCGAAGTGCAATAAAGACACATAGCTCCCGACCGCTTGCCGTACCCCAGCCCTTCGCCGATCGCAGCCGCAAGCATCCCGCCGCGACGCAGCACCCCTTCGCTCTTAGGCCCCGCGAAGTTCGTCTTTGCTGCACGTCCGCTTTCGCCCGCGCGCACTCACCGTGTCCAACAGCAGCACAGTAGCTTCGCGACGCTGTGTGAAGCCTTTGTTGTTCGTCTCGTACGCCCCCGCAACAGCGAAGCACCAGCCTGTTCGCCCCAGTCGCACGTCCTGCCTGCCCACTTGCCACCGAGAGTCTGTTTTGCCGAGAGAGTTGGGCCGAGACCTAGTATCTTCTCGGTTGGTAATTCCCGAGCCTTTACTCTTTTGGACCCTAAGATGTTAGCTACTGTTTGTTTAATTAGGTTGATTTTATTGATTGCTTAGGTTGCTCGGGTTCACTTAGAAGCTCGAGGGTCGCTTGTTGGTTGTGGTAGTTATTTTCTGCTTGTTTCCAGGTAAGGATTTCTTACCGGGGTTGTGTGGAGCCTGCGAATACTTAATAGCATATCGTATCTTGTAACTGTATGAGATTTCTGGTGGATAGGAGTCATGTTTTCTCTTGATGGCATGTTTGTTTTCCGTTCATATTCTGTTAGTTCCATGCTAGGGTTTTCTTATCTGGCATATCCATGTTTTCTGTTCGATCTCGCTAGTTTCATGCTAGGATGGCAGGTAGTGTATGTTGTCTGATTATTAGGCTAGTTTGTGTTCTGCACTTAGGAGACTGTTAGGGGTTATTAGTTTAGGTTCCGCTTGGGTAAGTCCCCGATGGGCACCAATGAGTTGCTAGTGTATGTAAGTCCCCAATGGGCACTACACTGTTGGCTTTATGTGTAAGTCCCCGATGGGCATCATAAGGTAGCTAGGGAGTGTAAGACCTCGATGGGCATCTCCGTGTTCCTAGCTGGAGTAAGACCCCGATGGGCATCCTAGATGTGTAAGACCCTATTGGGCATCATTGACTTGTGAAGTAAGACCCTGATGGGCATCATTGACTTGTGGAGTAAGACCCCGATGGGCATCCTAGATGTGTAAGACCCCGATGGGCATCCGTATGTGTAAGACCCCGATGGGCATCATTGGTTTTTGGAGTAAGACCACGATGGGCATCCTTGTGTGTAAGTCCCCGATGGGCATCACTGTGTCTAGCAGGAGTAAGACCCCGATGGGCATCCTTGATGGATAAGACCCAGATGGGCATCATCGCGTCCTAGGTTGTGTAAGACCCCGATGGGCATCATGGTGTAGAACCTAGTGTAGGTTGTAGCTGTAAGTCCTTGATTAGGCAAGCTCTAGGAGTGACTTATAACCTAAACCAACTGTTTTTCTCTAAGTTATTGTATGGTTGCATGTCGGTGTGCTAAATGAGATGTTTTCATATTGTACCCTAGTTAGGGATTCTTACTGAGTGACTCGTTGCTCACCCTTATTTTCTGTGGTTTTTCCACCAGGTAACTTGGGACAGAGGCTGGATGGCTAGGAGGAGGCTGCTGGATGATCATGGATGGCCGAACTCTGAGACAAATTTTATCTTTTCTTTTATTTGGGTTTAGCATGTAGTTGGACTTGAGTCCTTAAGAAAACATACAAAAACTTGTTTAAGATTTCTTGAACCGTTTTCTTTGATTTTAAGAAAGTACTGATCAGTCACCTTACTTGTTGGTTTTTCTTAAAGGATTTATGGATTTGTTTTAATTGTGTTGATTGAAAAGTCTTAAATTGGTACTATGAATGGTGTTTTTATGTTCTTAATCATGCATTCTAAGTAAGGATCTAGGTTAGAGACCGTTCATTTCGGGTCGGGTCTTTACAGTTGGCATAAGAGCTCAAAGTCATAGATTCTGTAGACTGACCTGCAGTTGTAGGTTGTTTTCCATGATCATCAGCGCTCCAACAGCCATCAGGTATGTCCGTAAGTTTAGGGTTAAGGGTTAAGAATTACAATACCTTTTGCACTTCGCATATACATGAATTGTTGTTGTAGAGCAGGGACAAGCAGGTTCTGACTCGTTGTTGGTTTGGGTGTAGATTGTCAGCATGCCGGTTACCCGTAGAGGGCAGGGAGGCTCGAGGCCGACCACACAAGGCATTCGTATTGATTCTGACACTAGAGGGACGTCGTCCCAAGTCGAGGCTGATGTTAGGCCACCTGCAGGCCCTTCTGCTGTGTTGCCCGGAGAGGGCGTGGAGGCAACTTAGGCTCGAGAGGCTGCACCGGGAGCAACTTTTGTGGAGTCCATGAGGGCTCTTATGGTTGGATTGGTAGCTGACCAGAGGGCTGAGCAGAGAGTTGAGACGCAGGCTTTGTTAGCCGCGCAGAGGGAAGAGTCCCGAATTCAGATAGAGTAGTTGACCGAGATGGTTCAGCAGAGGACTGTAGTGCCACCAGTACCGCCAGCTCTGCAGGAGCCGATCGTGAATGAGGCCGTTGTGGCAAAAGGTGCTGAGGATCTGGGCAAGTGGCTGAAGGATTTTGTCAAGTGGAAGCCTGAGAAATTTAGTGCCCCTGGAGAACCGTTAGTAGCAACCTGATGGATTACTAAGTTAGAGTACACATTCATGGTGATGGCTTGTCCTGAGGTGCAGCGAGCCCATTGTGCAACTCACGTATTAGCTGGTACAGCTAAATGGTGGTGGGATTCCACTTTGAGTGAGAGACCTGCTGGGTCTCCACCTGCCACCTGGGATTTCTTCAAGGCTGAGTTCAAGGCAAAGTTTATCAGTGAAGAAGCCCAAGAGAAGATGATTGAACTGTTTTCAAACTTAAAGTAGAGGTCTGATTCGATCGAGGTTTATGAGAGGAAGTTTTTGAAGTATGGGTACTTCGCGCCACAGCTGATTGCTACCCCTGAGCTGAAGATCAGGAAGTTTATTGCGGGTTTGAGACAGGGAGTGTCTGAGGATGTTTGGGCACAGACCCCAGAGACTTTTGCCAAGGCAGTGCAGTTGGCAACGATTTACGATGGGAAGTATCCTCTAGAGCAAAGTTGCTAGTCTTGCTTTGTGCGAAGGCCCGTGATATACTTAGGCCAGAAGCGTAAGTTTGACTCAGGAAGCAATAGCCGTGTGGGCGGTCAACGCCATCAGGGTTCTTATCAGGGCAGAGACCAGCATCGAAACCAAAACCGTGATCAGCCTCGCCAGCAGGGCGTAGGGAGGCCGCCACAGTATTGTAACCCTTCTGGGAAGCCGCATTGAGGTCATTGTGCAGGTAATCCTAGGGCTTGCTATAACTGTGGTAAGGAAGGGCATCAGCCCGATTTTGCAACGAGCGATGATAGCGCGGCCGGCTCAAACGAGGGGCGAGTGTATGCTACGACCCGCTAGAATTTGAGCAAATCGAGAGCCATGGTGGCGTGCACGCTCCTAGTTCTTGATCACCTTGCCTTTGTGTTGTTTGATTCGGGTTCCACTCATTCTTTTGTTTCTATTGTTTTTGCTGAGCATGCTTGCATGATTTTAGAGCCTTTAGGATTTGAGTTATCTGTTGCAACTTCTTCGGGAGCTAGTATGCTGGCTAGTCAAAAGGTAAGGGACGGTTGGATATAGGTATCTGACGAGTTTCTGCAAGTTACGCTCATAGTACTGGTTATGAGTGGTTTTGATGTGATCCTCGGCATGGATTGGTTAGCTGATAACCACGTGATGATTGACTGCCGCCGGAAGAAGGTAGTGTTCAGCCCGTCGAGTAGGCCTAGCTTTAAATTCTGGGGTGTCTAGGGCGGGGTGTGTCCGCTAGTGGTTTCGGTAGTTAAGGCCCACCGTTTGCTAGCTCGAGGAGCTTAGGATTTGATAGCTAAGTTATCCGGAGTGAGTCGTGATCAGTTATCTGTTGAGCAAGTGCCCATTGAGCAAGAGTTTGCAGATGTATTTCCTAAGGAGTTGCCCAGTCTACCGCCAAAGAGGGAGGTTGATTTCTCAATAGAGCTTGAGCCAGAAACTCGTCCTATCTCGAAAGCTCCTTATCGTATGGCGCCAGCTGAATTGAAAGAGTTAAAGGAGCAGTTGCAAGAGTTGCTTGACAGAGGATTTATTAGACCGAGTGTGTCCTCGTGGGGAGCACCCGTGCTGTTTGTTAAGAAAAAGGATGGCTCGATGCGTCTGTGCATCGATTACAAGGAACTGAATAAGGTAACCATCAAGAACAAGTATCCACTGCCACGTATTGATGACCTGTTTGACCAGCTCCAGGGAGCTTGTGTGTTTTCAAAGATTGACTTGAGGTCGGGCTACCACCAGTTAAGGATCCGGGATGCAGATATCCCTAAGATAGCTTTTAGGTCGAGGAATGGTCACTACGAGTTCGTGGTCATGTCTTTCGGACTGACGAACGCCCCAACTGCATTCATGGACATGATGGACAGAGTGTTCAAGGCGTTCCTTGACTGCTTTGTCATTGTGTTCATAGATGACATTCTTGTGTACTCAAATTCTAAGGAGGACCATGCTTCGCACCTAAGACAGATTTTGACAGCCTTGCCCAAGAACCAACTTTATGCGAAGTTTTCTAAGTGTGACTTTTGGCTTGATGAGGTAGCTTTCCTAAGACACGTTGTGTCTAAGGAGGGAGTGGTTGTAGACCCTTCAAAAATAGAGGCAGTTAGTTCGTGGGCCAAACCGACGACTGTGTCAGAAATTCATAGTTTTCTGGGTCTGGCCGGTTATTACCTTCGCTTCGTTCAGGATTTTTCTGCTATAGCTGCACCGCTTACTCGTTTGACGAAGAAGGGTGTCGATTTCGTTTGGGATAAGAAGTGCAACGAAAGTTTCGCTAATTTGAAGAAGCGTTTGGCGTCTGCACAGATGTTGCGATTCTAGAGAGCAGAGGTTTTTTAGTTTCAAGCACTGTTCCAAGACAAATACATTTCCAAAACTCACTCTGATCAGAGATTTATTTCAAACATTCAAAACTTTCCAATAGTTACAATAGTGCTAGAATCCAGAAAAGCATTCAGAAAACAACCTAGGGCTCCGTGCCCAACTACATTCATTCAGAGGACATTTAAAACATAAAAACATAAATACAAGACTCAGAGTTCAAAACAACGGGTTTCCATGATCACAACTCCTCCTCCAGCCATCCTGTCTCGCACCATGGTTACCTGTGGAAAACCACAAAATAAGGGTGAGTAACGAATTACTCAGTAAGAATCCCCAACCGGGGTACAATACGATATACATGGTCTTATAGCAGAAAGGTATGCAAGCTATGAATATAAACACAGAATAGAGCACATACCTTAAATCCACACATAAACATCGGATGCCATCTCAGGGTCTTAGTCCGGAATAAACCACCGTACAATACGCCCTATACGAGAAACAAGTTCCGGCCTCAGCCTGTCTACTATCGAATGAAAGATGCACTAGCTCAAGATCCCGAGGAGCTCTCCGTTCGGCGCTGTAATGAGCGTAAGCGCGCACCGCGTGCTACTGCAGACCATGGGGGGTGCCGGGTCTAGTGGCAAGCTGCCCATGTCCAGTCACCACGCCTAACTAAATCTCTAGATCGGTGTCACTGACATAGGGGTGTGAGACCTGGACACGTGAACTATGTCAGCCTAAACCACCGCACCTGAGGCTAAGGAACCGGTCGTGGTAGGCTTACACCAGGAAGCCGTCCTTGCCCTAACAGGTGGCAATCAGGGGCTACGCCAGAACACGCTGAGGACGTGCTGATTGCCGGGGACGAGGCAATGCCAAGTCATCATCCCGACCATTGAGGCATTTAAAAGTCTGCCACCCTCACCCAAGATTGTAGGGCCAGTCGTTAGGGTTAGCTAGACCCTAACGGGATCAGGGACGGAGCACCGTCTCGTAAGTCCCTGTCGTGGATGCAAGTTACGTTATGCATCCGGCCCGGATGATGCTACCTACCTGCACTCTAAACCTATAATATCAAACAGCAAACAATCCAATACGTGCTCAATTAGATACAACAAACCTAGCATGATACTACGAAGCAAGAGCAGATACGAGCATGCCAGAACGTAACAACCTAGCATGGATTAACATGATAAACAACATAAGAAATCATGCCAGTCGGGAATTTAGAACAGAGCACCTATCACTAAGCATGTTATTAAACACAACAAGCATACAATCAGCAATCACATAATATATCGCAGGGCCCACACAACTCCGGTAAGAAATCCTTACCTGGTCGGAAGGCAACTACACACAAGAAACCTAAGCTGCGATCGATCCCGAGCTAGCTAACGAGAACCTAACAAACACAACAATAATCACAAACCATAGGCCTAAATATAATAAAATAAACAGGACTCGGCTCGGGAGAAACTCACGCGGCACGGCTGACACGCGGACGGGCAGGCTGCATAGCGAGGTTGCTGTTGGGCGCTGATGGGCGTAGAGGCTGCGCGCTGGGCGTGCTGGCACAGGCGCTGGGACGCAGAGCTGCGCGCGGACAAGCTGCAGGAAGACAAGGGCGCGCGGGCGTGGGCGCGAGCTTGGCTGGACGATAGCGTGCGGCGCGGCTCAGCACAGGGAACGGCGCGCGGGCGACACATCTTGGCTACAGGGAACACGTAGGGGCTGGGCAACCCGATGAGCTCTGAGGACGCTGCGCGGGCGGCTCGGCATGGCGGTGGGCGACTTGGATCTGGCGTGGCTGGGTGTGGCGGCGCAGCACTGAGGCGTGGCGACTTCGGGTGGGCGGCTGGCACTATCTTGCGGCCGGGCGGCGGTGGCTGAGAGACTGGGCGAGTAGGGGGCTAGGGCTCGGCGAGCTGGGCGGCTAGGGTCGGGCAAGCAGGGGCTGGGGCTCGGGCTTGGGGCTCGAGCTTGGGGCTAGGGGGAGAGAGAGAGAGAGAGAGAGAGAAAGGGGAAGAAATGGGATTTTTTCCTATTTTCCATCCTTATCCAATTTAAATAGCCTTAAAGACCTGAAATCCCATTCCCCGGCTTCCTCCTTCGAGACCCGGCTGAAGCAATCTCTTCCAATAAATAAAAATCACTTAGATCAAACTCCCAAATCAACAATAAGGGCAAGGGCTCAAATCCCAAAGGAAGCACTCAAACAACAATAATTTTGCCAAAACCCAAACCACATCCGAACTTCCAAACGACTAGCCCAAACATCTTGGGTCTTGCAACCAACAATCACTCAAGCCTCGACAAAGGTAGGAGCGACCTTGAAGTCCTGAAAATCCACAAATCCTGCCCGGGGAGCAAAAGACCAAAATACCCCTAAGGGTTAAAATAGCTCTAACGACCCAACCGAACAACCGAATCTTGAACCAAAGGCACCTCGAAAACCGGAATAGAAACCTGGGCTGTTACAACTACACTGCTGGCTTTATGTGTAAGTCCCCGATGGGCATCATAAAGTAGCTAGGGAGTGTAAGACCCCGATGGGCATCTCCGTGTTCCTAGTTGGAGTAAGACCCCGATGGGCATCCTAGATGTGTAAGACCTCGTTGGGCATCATTGGCTTGTGGAGTAAGATCCCGATGGGCATTTTAGATGTGTAAGACCCCGATGGGCATCATTGACTTGTAGAGTAAGACCCCGATGGGCATCCTAGATGTGTAAGACCCTGATGGGCATCATTGACTTGTGGAGTAAGACCCCGATGGGCATCCGTATGTGTAAGACCCCGATGGGCATCATTGGTTTATGGAGTAAGACCCTGATGGGCATCCTTGTGTGTAAGTCCCCGATGGGCATCACTGTGTCTAGCAGGAGTAAGACCCCGATGGGCATCCTTGATGTATAAGACCCAGATGGGCATCATCGCGTCCTAGGTTGTGTAAGACCCCGATGGGCATCATGGTGTAGAACCTAGTGTAGGTTGTAGTTAAAAGTCCTTGAATAGGCAAGCTCTAGGAGTGACGAATAACCTAAACCAACTGTTTTGCTCTAAGTTATTGTATGGTTGCATGTCGGTGTGCTAAATGAGATGTTTTTGTATTGTACCCCGGTTGGGGATTCTTACTGAGTGACTCGTTGCTCACCCTTATTTTCTGTGGTTTTTCCACCAGGTAACTTGGGACAGAGGCTGGATGGCTAGGAGGAGGTTGCTGGATGATCATGGATGGCCGAACTCTGAGACAAATTTTATCTTTTCTTTTATTTGGGTTTAGCATGTAGTTGGACTTGAGTCCTTAAGAAAACATACAAAAACTTGTTTAAGATTTCTTGAACCGTTTTCTTTGATTTTAAGAAAGTACTGATCAGTCACCTTACTTGTTGGTTTTACTTAAAGGATTTATGGATTTGTTTTAATTGTGTTGATTGAAAAGTCTTAAATTGGTACTCTGAATGGTGTTTTTATGTTCTTAATCATGCATGCTAAGTAAGGATCTAGGTTAGAGACCATTTTTTTCGGGTCGGATCTTTACACGAGATTCGTCGTCTGGCTCGTGGTTTAGCTTGGTGATTCATTCGAGAACGTCAGGAAGGTAAGGAGTTCCATTATGATCCGGGGTTTATGGTTTAAAAGAATGTGATTACGGGCTCGTTAGAATTTACGGGAAATGGACACTTAATGACTTGTTACATGTTTGTTGTGCTTGGTACCTCTTGTTTGACTAGATATAGTCGTGATAATGTAGAGTCGTAGTTTATCACCTAAACTGCAACCTGCCCTTGTTTGTTGTGCCCATGTGATTGAATGGCTATTCCCTAAATTGTGTCTTTATTCCTTGTATACGTGAGTGACTGCTTAGTTGTTTCTAATGATTGATCATCTATGAGGAATGCATGTTCTATTGTGACTGAAATGCCCATAATATGTTAGGTTTCTCATGAATGGTCAGGTGTATGTTTCTTTGTTGCCTTTTTCACATTTGATTGGTTGTACACGTGTAAGAGTGTTTTCCTGTTTGATTCCATCTATGTTTGACTGTACATGTGCCAGTCGTCTACAAGTTTGTACGCAGTGCCCTGTCATATTTATACTCTAGTTTAGATCGATTATCTTCAGTGTTAAAGAACTAGGTTCGGTTATCGGGTTAACCACCTAGAGGAGCATCTTGCCCAACTCATTAGACTTGTGTTTAGTCCTCCTTTCCAAGCTAGGCGGTTGTGTAAAACCCCTAGTATCCTCTCAAAAGGGTTCTAACTAGGTCGTTACCTCAATGCATGCATTACAAATCTACAGAAAATTTGCAAGAGGGTGTTTGGATTCTAAGTAAAAACTAAAACATAAAACATCCATTTAAAAATCAACATCAATTCCTGGAACCTGTCCCTGTTTCCAAGCACCTGTTCCAAGACAAATACATTTACAAAACTTACTCTGATCAGAGATTTATAAAAACTTACAAACTTTACAATAGTTACAACAATGCTAGAATCCGGAAATACATTCAGAAAACACCCTAGGGCTCCGTGCCCAACTACATGCATTCAGAGAACATTTAAATCATAAACATAAAACTCAGAGTTGAACAACGGGCTTCCATGATCACAGCTCCTCCTCCAGCCATCCTGTCTCGCACCATGGCTACCTGTGGAAAAACCACATAATAAAGGTGAGAAACGAATTACTCAGTAAGAATCCCCAAACGGGGTACAATACGATACACATGGTCATCTAGCAGAAAGGTATGCAAGCTATGAATATAAACACAGAATAGAGCACATAGCTTAGCCCACACTGGGGCCTCGGATGCCAACTCAGGGTCTTAGTCCGGAAATAACTCATCACACAATACGCCCTATACGAGAAACAAGTCTCGGCCTCAGCCTGTCTACTGCCGACGAAAGGTGCACTGGCACAAGATCCCGAGGAGCTCTCCGATAGGTGCTATAATGAGCGTGCGCGCGCACCGCGTGCTACTGCAGACTATGGGGGGTGCCGGGTCTAATGGCAAGCTGTCCATGTCCAGTCACCACGCCTAACTAAATCTCTGGATCGGTGTCACTAACATAGGGGTGTGAGACCTGGACACGTGAACTATGTCGGCTGAACCACCTTTGAGGCTAAGGCACGGGTCGTGGTAGGCTTACACCAGGAAACCGTCCTTGCCCTATCAGGTGGCAACTCAAGGGCTACCGCCAAAACACGCTGAGGACGTGTCGGCTGTCGGGGACAAGGCAATGCCAAGTCATCATCCCGACCGTTGGGGCATTTAACAGTCTGCCACCCTCACCCAAGATTGAGGGGCCCGCCGTTAGGGTAAGCTAGTCTCTAACGGGATCAGGGACAGAGCTCAATCTCGTACGTCCCTGTCGGGGACGCAAGGTACTTTATGCACCCGGCCCGGATGATGCTATATACCTGAACTCTAACCTGTCATAGCAATCAGCAAACAATCAAATCAATCCAATACGTGCTCAAAAGAATACAACGAACCTAGCATGATACTACGAAGCAAGAACAGATACGAGCATGCCAGAAAGGAACAACCTAGCATGGACTAACATGAGAAACAACATAGGAAATCATGCCAGTCGGGAATTCATAATAGAGCACTTAACATCAAACATGTCAATAAACACAACAAGCATACAATCAGCAATCACATAATATATCGCAGGGACCACACAACTCCGGTAAGAAATCCTTACCTGGTCGGAAGGCAAAAACACACAACAAACCTAACTGCGATCGAACCCGAGCAACCTATAGCGAGCCAAGCAAACATATCAATAATCATAAAATAGCCCTAAATACACTAAAATAAACAGGGCTCAGCTCGGGAGCAACTCACGAGGCGCGGCTGACACGCGAATGAGCCGGCTGCACGGGTTAGGCAGGGAGGGGCGCGCGGACGCGGGCGCTTGCTCGGCTGGGCGACGGCGCGCGGCGCGGCTCGGCATAGGGGACGGCGCGCGGGCGCGAGCGACACGACGCGTCGGGCTACAGGACGCGCGATCTGGCCTACAAGGGCGCAGACGACACTGGAGACGCGACGCGGCACTGTGAGCGGCTCGGCACAGTGAGCAGCTGGGCGACACGGACCAGGGCAGGGTGAGGGCGCGCGGGCTGGGCAACGCTCGGCGATGGCGCAGGCGACTCTGGGCTGGGGCTGGCAACACTGGGCTGGGCGAGGCTCGACCTAGGCAGGGCTAGGGCTCGAGCGCGCGGGCTGGCTGGGAGAGCGGGCTGGCTCGGGCTGCACGGGCTGGCTGGGTTGGGCGACCAAAAGGGGCTGCTCGGCTAGGTGGGGGGGCTCGGGAGAGAGAGAGAGAGAGAGAAATGGATTTTGAAAAGAAAATAAAAGAAAATGGGAAAATAAAAGAAAAATGGGAATAAAAGGAAATAAATGGGATTTTATCCATAAAATCCATCCTTATCCACTTTTATCCAAATCAAAACCTTAAAATCCCATTTCCCGGCTTCCTCCTTCTAGACCCGACCGAAGCAATCTTTTCCAATAAAAAAAACTCACTTAAATCCAACACCCAAAGCAACCCTAAGGGCCCGGGCTCGAATCCCAAAGGAAGCACACAACCAACCATCACTTAGCCAAAGCCCAAACCACAACCGAGCATCCAACCGACTAGCCCAAACACCACGGGACTCGCAGCCAACAACAAAAAAGCCTCGACAAAGGCAGGAGTGTAAAGACCCGACCCAAAAAGGGCTCTAAATAGGCCTTTACCCCAATGCATGCATTCAAAGTAAAGGACAATATGCAAATAATTTTCGGATTCCCAATTAAAACAAAACAATCAAGGTTCAATCAGAAATAAAGATAGTTTCTTTGAAACATGTCCCCGTCTCCAAGCACTGTTTCAAGGCAAATACATTTCCAAAACGTACACTCTGATCGAGAGATTTCTTAAAACATTTGAAACATCCTCAAATTCAATAAAGCAGGAATCCACAAAAACATTCAGAAAACATCCTAGGGCTCCGTGCCCGACTACATGCATTCAGGGGAAAATAAAAAGACAAGAGTCATAGAAATAAAAAAGTCAGAGATGACAGCAGGTTCCCATGATCACAGCTCCTCCTTCAGCCATCCTGCCTCGCGCCGTGGTTACATGAAAGATAAGTAAGGGTGAGTAACGAATTACTCAGTAAGAATCCCCAACCGGGGTACAATACGATGCACATGGTCATCTAGATGAGTGTATGCAAGCTATGAATATAAACACAGAATAGAGCACATAGCTTAAGTCCACACTTGGACCTCGGATGCCAACTCGTGGTCTTAGTCGGAAATAAATCACACCACACAATACGCCCTTATACGAGAAACAAGTCTCGGCCTCGGCTGCATCTCGTCGATACGAAAGGTGCACTAGCTCAAGATCCCGAGGAGCTCTCCGGTCGGTCTTTGTAATGAGCGTAAGGATGCACCGCGTGCTTCTACTGAACTATGGGGTGCGGGTCTAGTGGCAAGTCGCCCATATCCGGATACCACGCCTAACTAAATCTCTCGGATCGGTGTCACCGACATAGGGTGTGAGACACGGACACGTGAACTATGTCACTGTACCACCGCTTTGAGGCTAAGGAACGGGTCGTGGTAGGCTTACACCGAAGCCGTCCTTAACTTAACAGTGGCAATCAAGGGCTCTTGCGCGAACACGCCGAGGACGCGTGCCGGCCGCCGGGGACTAGGCATTGCCAAGTCATCATCCCGACCGTTGGGGCATCGGCAGACTACCACCTCACCCAAGATTGCGGGGCCTACCGGTTGGGATAGCTAATCCCTCACGGGGTCCAAGGACGGAGAAGCGTCTCGAACGTCCTTGCCATGGATGCAAGATACTTTATGCATCAGGCCCGGATGATGCTATCTACCTGAATTCTAACCTGCCTTAACAATCAGCAAACAATCCAATACAATCCCATATGTGTTCAAAAAGAATACAACGAACCTAGCATGATACTACGGAGCAAGAAATGATATACGAGCATGCGAGAAAGGAACAACCTAGCATGGACTAACATGAGAGAACAACATACGAAGTCATGCGGTCGGAATTGAGCAGGGCACCTAAACTAAACATGCTGATAATCACAAACAAACATACAAACAACAATCACAAAGAGCATCGCGAGGTCCACACAACTCCGGTAAGAAATCCTTACCGGCCGGGAGGCAACTACACACAAAATCCTAAGTCGCGATCGAACCCGAGCTAGCTACCGAGAACCTAACAAAACCAATGATAATCACACTCTAAAGGCTTAAATATAATAAAATAAATAGGGCTCGGCTCCGGAGCAACTCACGTGATGCAGGACGACACGCGGACGGCGGCAAAGATCAGGCTTCTGGCTTTGGCGCGCGATGGTCGCTGATGGCGGCAAATGGGCGCACACTAGGCGCTGGCGCGCGACGGACAGCGCTGGGCGCGGATGGGGCGCTAGGCACGACGCTGGCTGGGACGGCACGCGACGGGCACGGGCGCAGCGCGAGGGGGCGCGGCGCGACGCGACGACGGGCGCTCGGGCTGCGACGCAGACGCGAGCTCGGCTGGCGATGGCGAGGCGCTGGGTGCGCGCGGCGGTGCGATCGGCGGCGGCGGCCGCGCGACGCGACGGACGTGGCCGGATCGGTGCGCGCGCCTCTTTGGCGGCTGCGACGGCACTGGCGCTGGCTGCGTCTTCTTGGGCGCTGGGCGTCTGGGCGCGGCTTGTTGTTGGGCGCTTAGGGCGCTGGTGCGATTCGGGTGGGCTGCTCGACCGGGCTCCTCGACTGGGTCGCTTGGCTGGCCGGAACGGCGCTCGGGGCTGCAAGGGAAGAAAATCACGGCAAGGGGCTTGGGAGAGAAGAGGGTTGGGCGGCCATGGAGTTTTGGGGAAGAAAATACAAAACCTAATCTCTTTTCATTTAACCAAATGCACAAAACTCCAAAGATCCAAGGGTAACTAAGATATGACGCGGAAAGAGTAACAAGAACACCTGGTGGCTCAACTGGCCACACCACCCACCTGACTTCCCAGACCACTTGGGTTCGAAACCCACCAAACACATCTTTAACTCCTAATTTTCTTTTTGCATCTCCCCATGCCCAAACACCACCACAAAGCCTCAAAAACTTACATAAGACCATCTAATAATTTTAGCAACTGGAAAAAGACATAAACGGCCCTGACGGCCCAACCAAATTACCAAAATACCCCCAGGGCATACTTGGAAGACCGGGATGAAAACCTGGGCCGTTACAATATTCCCTCCTTTTTATGACTTTCGTCCTCGAAAGTCCTTAAGACTGAAACGACTCAAGATACTCGCAATCTCATCCCGTCCTTCCGCCACGAGCGGCCTCCTCTGAACTCGACTCCTCCGGTGAACTTTTACCAAACGGATCTTACGGCCGCAACGTCTTCGCCTCAAGACCAGAATACTCACATGCTTCCTCGAAGCTCAAAACCTCACTCGGTGCAAAGGCTCAACGTCCTCAATAAGCAAAGGGGGTCCGGCACATACTGCCCCAACCTCAATACATAAAAACACTGTGCACAGCTGTCAATGACAGGGAACTGCTAACCGATAAGCAACTCTGCCAATCTTCTCGAGAATCTCAAAACGGACCGACAACCGGGGACTCAACTTCCCTCGCTTACAAAACCTCAACACAACTCACAACGGCACAACTTTAAACTACGCATTGTCCAACCTCAAACTCTAAAACTCGACGCCGAACATCGGCGTATTTCTTCTGCTCGCCGCTCGCCGAGCTAACAACACTAGCTCTAAACTCCTGCACATCACCTCTGGTCAAATGCAGCAACTCAGGACCCAAAACAAAATTGATGGCCACCAACCTTTTCCCAGAACACTGGAATCCTGCAGTACTTACCTTGCAATGCCTCAATGGAACCACAAGAACTGACCGCTGAGAACTGCAACCAAAGGCAACCTCATAAAACCACTCTAGTCTTCCGCTGCCTAATCACGGAAACACCAACTCGCAACAAGCTCCAAAGGTTCTGGATCACTCCTCCCAAAAGACCATCGGTCAGAGGGTGAAAACACTACAGAAACTGCACTCGGCTCATAAGCCTCTTAACCACGCTCTCGAACCACACACTCATCCATGCACCGCCTAGAACAAACCTTTGTTGCCACACCTGGTGACAACAACTCCACTGGCCCGACATGACTCTACTCCATAGAAATGGCAACTGCACACGAAACGAGGTGCGAGCTCTAGCTACTGAAACCAATCTTTCAAAAAAAATCTATTCTCGCACAACAACCTCAACTAACTGACAGCTCCCACACGGAAACTTACAATCCAACAACTTGAGTGCTACGAACTCGGAAACTCAAACAACTACAAACTTGCATAGCTATGCAATCCACTCATCTCTAGCTCGACTCAAATCACTGGCTGGACAAGTCAGCCTGCCAAAAACCTGGCCCCGGAGGGCTCCCTCCACCAAACTTACCTCCATGCAAGC
Organism: Sicyos edulis; assembly: GCA_036507275.1. Taxonomy (NCBI): domain Eukaryota; kingdom Viridiplantae; phylum Streptophyta; class Magnoliopsida; order Cucurbitales; family Cucurbitaceae; genus Sicyos; species Sicyos edulis. The sequence goes on along the minus strand of CM071846.1, from coordinate 33,504,793 downwards.
AACGGAACGAAGCTTGCCTCAAACATGAAACACATCTCACAAGTCCAAACGATAACACATACAGGCTTAACCCTCAAGCTTAGGCTTAATGCACCTTCCCACCGAAACTTCATAAACGGAACTCCACTACCAGGTCAACACCAACTACCAAGAACAAGAATACCAACAATGGCTGGCAGAGTGCAAGCTACACTAACCAGCAAGGATCCCTCAATAGGTCCAGATCCTAATCCAGCCACAAAGGTGCAACCTCATCCACAACTGAAACAAAGGGGCCTTCAACTACAAAGGTGCAACAGCTTCCAAGCCAACACTCAAAACCTTAACCAACTAGGCCAAACACTCATAGGAGGTAGAACAACCCCTTACTTTGCAACTTCCAGAACACCACTCACGAGTCCGCTTAAATCGACAAACAAGCTGCTTCAAGCGACCAACAAACTTTTCCTCCTACTAGCACCACTACCACCAATTCCAAGACCAAGGAATAACGACAACTCCCAAGGAGAAACAGGTCCTTACAAGCGGACATCGAAGGACAGAGAGCTTCACAACCGCTCATTTGTCTTGCTCTGCTAAGCACAACATCCAACTCTCCCGGAGGCAACAACAAGGGGTCCACCACTGATTTGGACCGCCAACCACGAACAAGAGAAGACTCACCCCAAACACAAAAAAACAACTCTCAAACTCGGAAACGGGAAAGACATCCGCGAGGCAAAACCACTTGCCCCACGAGCAAGGCTAACTTCTAGCAACTCAAAACCACACCTTGGTCAACACCAAGCACCAACTTGCCACCACCGGAACCAATCCGGACTCTACTCCAAACAAACTCCACTTGCTAGCCTACCAAATCGCCAAAGAACTCACCCGAGGTCTACAACCTACACGACTCGGCTTGCCAACCGAGACTCACTACGGGCTTGATTGAGCTCGGTGAGGCTCTCCACAACTAGGGTTCTTGGCAACCCTCGACACACACTTGTCGTCAAGCGGTCTAACAACCAACCGCCTCGAACAAACAACTCCTTTTCCCAAAGATCACAACCACGCTGGCTGCTCCAAACCTCGAAACCAAAAAGACCGAAACGCGAATGTGTCATCCTCCTACTCAAAGCGTCGCCACCACCATGTAGCTTCCACCCGGGGTAAGGATTTTGAGCAACACTCTTAGCAACTACTGAACAGAACTACGCGGCTTCACTACAACCACCATTTGTTCAAGCACCATCCGAACTCCAACCATGAACAACAAGAGGTTCCACCAACCAAGCTTAGGTTCAACTTAACAAACTTGCCTAAGCAACAACCTAACTACGAGCACGGTATCCTTACAACCTCAACCAAAGCCTTACAACATCCACCTGGAGTCCAACTTCTCCAAGAACTGAGCACCAGTTCTCCAATGCAAACCCTACATGGTTCTGGAACTCTTGCCGCCAGAACAAACTACACGAAACACACTTGTGTGCACAACTCTCAACCTTCCTTCAGAGGTCCAAGACTAACAGGTGCTTTCCAAAAGGAAACACTAACTTCTGGCAGAGATACAATCAACCAAAGGAACACCAAAAATTCCATCTCCACACGATACTCGAAGCTGTGGAAACCTTGCTCTACTAAAGCATAACAATGCCAAACCGAACTTACTTTATACCAAGTCTCTACCAAGTGTGCTTACACATAAGGCGACCAACTCATCTCATAAGGCATCCAGCTCATCTCATGGGCATCCAACTCATCTCATAGGCATCCAACTCATCTCATAGGCATCCAACTCGCCTCATAGGCATACAGCTCATCTCATAGGCATCCAACTCGCCTCATGAACAACCAACTCATCTCATGGGCACCCAACTCATCTCGAGAGCATCCGACTCATGGTCCATCTGCTGGACCGAACTCGCATCTACAATGCTCACTCAACTCAGGTTTAGGCACTCGAAGGTAGTGGACTGCACTACCAACCACAAAGATCTCTTGGCCTTAACACTAGCGTGAGACTCACACACACTAACACCGATCAACCTTCAACTGTTGACAAACTCATCCCCGGTAACACCGGGAAGAGGCTCCGGCTCCTCTCGAACATCCTTTCGCTTGTAGTCCTACGTCCACCTCGAACTAGCTCTCTTGCACGACCTAAACAGTGCAAGCGCCACAACCGGAACCAAAGGCTAAAGAAGTGTGTTGAACTCCGGATGGGTCATAGAACCATCTCGCGTATACCCATGCCAAACTCAGTCCGAACAGACGTAGAGCCAAAGCGGCACACCAACCATTGCACCTCAAGTGCCACACTACCAAATCCACCTCTTACCATAAATGGGGCCAACAAGGTCACAACCTCAAGTGACAAAAACTAAGGCTAGGCATACAAGGGCTCAAAACTCAAACAACCCTGACTATGACATCTCATCTAACTGAAGTCTCACGGCCTACTCTTGCATCTCCACCTGATGCTCATCAAAACTCTGGCCGGCTCTCTCAACATGCAACAGCTAGCCCTACTCTAGGGCTCACCAAAAGAAGAGTGCTCAACTCTATTAAACAACTGAGGAACCACCAACGGATCAAGTCCGATGGGAACATCGCCGCTACACCCTTAACTACGAGGGTTCCGCCATCAGTGCAAACAACAACACTTATAAGAGAACAAAAATGTTTAAGCAACCTCCTCGAAGGCTACCAACTCTGCAGCCTACTCACCTTTGGGCAATCAAACAATCGCTAAGGCTCAAGATCAACTCTTGAGCTACCCAAAGCCGGGTCCCACACGGAGACTCGCTCCACAAGCATCCACATAAGCAAAGCCATAGCTAACTCCTCTCTCCGGAGTGGTACTCCGGGGCAAATCACCTCCACCCTCTCACTAGGGGAAAACCAACAACTGGGCCACACGTGGCCTACGAGAGTCTAACCTCTGCCTCCATCTGGAACAATGTCCCAACGGTATCCGAATCTATCTGGATATCTCAACAAACCACAACATACAGCTCACACTACGGGAAGTTGGCATGATGGCGCTCTAAACCCAAACCAACGACGAGTCAGAACCTGCTCGTCTTCGCTCCACAACACAAAACAAGGCATACACTAGATGAAAGGTATTGTAAATTCTTAACCCTTTTCTAAAACAGAGAAAACTTAGGCGCACTGATGATGATCGCCAGTCTTTGGTGATCATGGGAAAGACGACCTACAACAAAAGGTCAGTCTACAAAGTCTATGACTCTAAGCTCTGATACCAACTGTAAAGACCCGACCCAAAAAGGGCTCTAAATAGGCCTTTACCCCAATGCATGCATTCAAAGTAAAGGACAATATGCAAATAATTTTCGGATTCCCAATTAAAACAAAACAATCAAGGTTCAATCAGAAATAAAGATAGTTTGCTGAAACATGTCCCTGTCTCCAAGCACCTGTTTCAAGGCAAATACATTTCCAAAACGTACACTTTGATCAGAGATTTCTTAAAACATTTGAAACATCCTCAAATTCAATAAAGCAGGAATCCACAAAAACATTCGGAAAACATCCTAGGGCTCCGTGCCCGACTACATGCATTCAGGGGAAAATAAAAAGACAAGAGTCATAGAAATAAAAAAGTCAGAGATGACAGCAGGTTCCCATGATCACAGCTCCTCCTTGACCATCCCGCCGCACCAGGGTTACCGAAAGATAAGTAAGGGTGAGTAACGAATTACTCAAGAAGAATCCCCAACCGGGTACAATACGATGCACATGGTCATCTAGATGAGTGTATGCAAGCTATGAATATAAACACAGAATAGAGCACATAGCTTAAGTCCACACTTGGACCTCGGATGCCAACTCAGGGTCTTAGTCCGGAAATAAATCACACCACACAATACGCCCTATACGAGAAACAAGTCTCGGCCTCGGGCATCTCTTCGTCGATACGAAAGGTGCACTAGCTCAAGATCCCGAGGAGCTCTCTCGGTCGGGCTGTAATGAGCGTAAGGATGCACCGCGTGCTTCTACAGACTATACGGGAAGTGCGGGTCCAGTGGCAAGCCGCCCATATCCGAATACCACGCCTAACTAAATCTCCGGATCGGTGTCACCGACATAGGGGTGTGAGACTGGACACGTGAACTATGTCACTGTACCACCTTTTTGAGGCTAAGGAACGGGTCGTGGTAGGCTTACACCGTAAAGTCGTCCTTACCTTAACAGTGGCAATCAGGGCTCTCGCCGAACACGCCGAGGACGCGTGCGGCTGCCGGGGACTAGGCATTGCCAAGTCATCATCCCTACCGTTGGGGCATCGCTTAGACTACCACCTCACCCAAGATTGCGGGGCCTACTGGGTTGGGATAGCTAATCCCTCACGGGGTCCAAGGACGGAGAACTGTCTCGAACGTCCTTGCCATGGATGCAAGATACTTTATGCATCAGGTCCGGATGATGCTATCTACCTGAATTCTAACCTGCCTTAACAATCAGCAAACAATCCAATACAATCCCATATGTGTTCAAAAAGAATACAACGAACCTAGCATGATACTACGGAGCAAGAACAGATACGAGCATGCCAGAAAGGAACAACCTAGCATGGACTAACATGAGAGAACAACATACGAAGTCATGCCAGTCGGAATTCAGAACAGAGCACCTAAACTAAACATGCTGATAATCACAAACAAACATACAAACAACAATCGCAAAGAGCATCGCAGGGTCCACACAACTCCGGTAAGAAATCCTTACCTAGCCGGGAGGCAACTACACACAAAATCCTAAGCTGCGATCGAACCCGAGCTAGCTACCGAGAACCTAACAAAACCAATGATAATCACACTCTAAAGGCTTAAATATAATAAAATAAATAGGGCTCGGCTCGGGAGCAACTCACGTGATGCGGCTGACACGGACGGGCAAAAGACGGCGGGGGCTCGGGCTGGGCGCGGATGGCGCTGATGGCGGCAAATGGGCGACACTGGCGCTGGCTGCGCCGCGACGGACAGCGCTGGGCGCGGATGGGGCGCTTAGGCACGGACGCTGCCCCGGGACGGCACGCGGACGCCACGGCGCAGACGCGAGGGGCGCGCGCGGCGCGAGACGCGACGACGGCGCTCGGCCTGCGACGCAGACGCGAGCTCGGTGGCGATGGCGGCGGCTGGCGGCGCGCGATGCAAGGCGATGCGAGCGGCGAGGCGCGGCGGCGACGCTGACGCGGACGCGTCTTCGCGGCGTCTCTGCCGCGACGTCGGCTGGCGGCTGCGACGCGCTGGCGTCAAGGCGCTTCTTGTTGGCGCTTGCAGGGCGCTTGGGGCTAGTGCGATCTGGTGCGATGCTGGCTGGCCGCCGACCGGCTGCTCGGTGGTCGCTGGCTTGGCTGGTCGGAGCAGCGCTCGGGCCGCAAGGGAAGAAAATCACGGCAAGGGGCTTGGGAGAGAAGAGGGTTGGGCGCCATGGAGTTTTGGGGAAGAAAATACAAAACCTAATCTCTTTTCATTTAACCAAATGCACAAAACTCCAAAGATCCAAGGGTAACTAAGATATGACGCGGAAAGAGTAACAAGAACACCTGGTGGCTCAACTGGCCACACCACCCACCTGACTTCCTAGACCACTTGGGTTCGAAACCCACCAAACACATCTTTAACTCCTAATTTTCTTTTTGCATCTCCCCATGCCCAAACACCACCACAAAGCCTCAAAACTTACATAAGACCATCTAATAATTTTAGCAACTGGAAAAAGACATAAACGGACCTGACGGCCCAACCAAATTACCAAAATACCCCCAGGGCATACTTGGAAGACCGGGATGAAAACCTGGGCCGTTACAAGGAGCTACCTCGAAGCCCTGAAAACTACAAATCTTGCCCGGAGAGCCAAAAGACCAAAATACCCCCAAGGGTCCAAACCGCTCTAATGACCCAACCAAACAACCGAATCTTGACCCGAAGGCACCTCAAAATCGGAATAGGAAACTGGGCTGTTACAATACTCCCTCCTTTTAAGACTTTCGTCCTCGAAAGTCCTAAGACGAAACAGCTCCAGGAAAACTCCACTGATCCAGCCAACTGAACTTCTCGGCCAACAACACTAACCTTCTTCGAAAACCAAGCCCTCTTGGGCTCTCAAAAACTCAAAGGCAGATTGCCATCCAGACTGCCACAAACTACAACCAAGACTGGCATACCCTGAACTCCAAGGGAATAGACGGCAAACCACATCCTCAACTCGCACCAACTCTCAAAGGGTGCTACTCTCAGCAAACTCGAGGACGGGCTAAAAGCTCTAAAACTCTACACCACGCACTGGCAAACTTCTCTTAGAGCTCACAGCTGCTAACAAGCAGCCTCAACCCCACACAAACTGGCCAAACAACTGAACCTCCCAAGTTCCAGAAAACCAAACGGCCTACACTTACTTCACGAGAGACCAACGAACCTCAACCTTGCCTACAGCCTTAACGAAATCCAATCGAATCACCAACTGGCGACTGATCCAAAAAGGCAAACCTTTCCCACTAGCACAAGCTGAAACTTCAGCTACGACCAACCCTAAATGGCCAAAACTAGGCACAGGCTCCACTCGCCCAAGCCAACAAACTGCAGCCTCTCAACGGCCGAAAGCAAACTTTTCGGAGCAAAACTACCAGCAACTGGCCAAAGAGAATATTGCCAGGCAAGGAAACCACCAACATTCCTCTCAAGGAATCTCGGGCTGCAAGGACTAAACCATCACGCAGCTCTCTGCGGCACAACACTTGAGGAAAACAGCTCAACGACTTACCAAACAAAGTCATGGCACCTCTGTGCCAACTCACTCAAACGAGGCTCCGCTACGCCAACTGCGAGCGCACAACAACTAGGAGCAAAGCCCGAGAAGGGCTTGCTCAGCAGAACTCAACCCAAACTTATAACGAGCAAAGCTCACCTCCAAGCTACTACTCAACTCTAAAAAAATCCAACTGGCTACGCAAAGGACTTCTCCTTTAAGCTTAATCCTAACTCAGCTTCCAACCAGAAGCTCCACTCCCAAAACCTCACGAGGAAAACGGATGACGACAACCCCAAAGCTTACAGATCCTGAGCCACACGAATCCGCAAGACTACCTCAGAAGCTAACACTCGAGGCTGACATCCAGGGAGCAACTCAACCACCACAGAGACTAGGGGGAAAGGGAAATCTTCAATCCCCAAAGAACCAACAACTTGCCAGAAACAACTCTTACTGGCTGGCCTCCGCCCTTGCGGGGACAAACAACTCTTGCTTGCTAACAACACAAAGCAGGGACCCTCTCGCTGGGCTGACCACTGCGCTACTCTGATCAACTACACAACTCAGGAGCTAAGGTGACTCCTGCTAAACGGGAAACGATTTCCCAGCAAGCAAACTCCAGAAGGGCAGCGAACTTCACACAAGCTCGCTGACTTGCTCAAACCCAAGGCAACAACAACCAACTCTCTCTTGGAAGCAACACCCAAGGGAAAACTCAACCAATCGGATCACCAATCCGAAACTAACAGAACTTACTCAACTGCCGAGGGAGGGGTCAACTCCCAAAACTTCCTAACTAGGAATAAGACCTCAGGGCAACGCCCACCAGCTAGAACCGAACTAGCTCTAGAAACAACAAGAGGACCAAACCTTGGCCCAACACTCACACGAGACTAAACAACCCTTACTGCAGCCTCTAGAACACCATCCAAGAGTCCACCTAACTAGACAAACAATTGCTTCCAAGCAGCCAACAAACTTTTCCTTCAAGCTAGCACCTCTACCATCAACTCATGGCTACGGGAGAAATCTGACAACTCCCAGAAGGAAACGGCTCTTACAAGCAGACAACCGAAGGACAGAGAGCTCCACATACGCTCACTGTCTTGCTCCACTAGAGCAACAACATCTAAATCTCACGGGGCAACAACAGGGGTCCATCTCAGACTGAACCTCCAAATGCCAAACGGGGCAACTCAACATCCTGGAAACAGGAAAGCCACCAACAGGGCACAAACCACTCGCCCCACGAGCAAAACTAATCTCTAGCAGCTCCAAACCATACCTTGGTCAACACCAAGCATCAACTTGCCACCGCACCAGAACCAATCTGGACTCTACTCCAAACAACCACTGGCTGGCTAGTCTACCAAGACTGCTAGCAACTCACCCGAGGCTACAAACTACACGCCTTCAGCTAGCCAACTGAAACTCACTAGCTGGGCCTGACTGAGCTCTGGAGAGGCTCTCCACAACCTAGGGTTCTTCGGCAACCCTCGACACACACTGTCGACAAACGAGCACAGCCAACTGCCTGAACAGGCACAACACTCTCCAGCATCTCAACCATGCTGGCCAACTCCAATTCCTTGGGAACCATGAGGACCCGAAAGGCTACCGAATGTGTCGACCGCCTACTCAAACATCAGCCACAACAAGGCTTCTACCCAAGGAAAGGATCCAAACAACTCTCTTAGCCAAGGCGATCAGAAACTGCGCGGCTTTGCTACGACCGCTCTTGTTCAGTTTCCAATTGAACTCCAACCAATGGAACACCAAAAGTTCCATCTCCACACGATGCTCAAAGCTGAGGCAACCTTGCTCTACAAAAGCATAACCATGCCACACCGAACTTACTTTATACCAAGCCTCTACCAAGGGTGCTTACCCATAAGGCATCCAAATCCTCTCGCAAGGCATCAACTCATCTCGCCTCAAAGGCATCCAGCTCATCTCATGAGCATCCAACTCAGGGTCCCTCAAGCCTGAACCAGACTTAGTGCCAAAGTGGCACACCAACCAATGCACCTCAAGTGCTACTACTACCAAATCCACATCTTACTACAGATGGGGCTAGCAAGGTCACTACCTCAAGTGACAACAACTCTAGCTAGGCATACAAGGGCTCAACTCAAACAACCATGCCTATGACATCTCATCAAACCGAAGGCTCACGGCCTACATTAGCATCTCCACATGATGCTCAACAAAACTCTGGCCTGATCTCTCAACATGCAGCAGCTAGCTCCACCCTAGGAGCTCACCAAGGAAGAGTGCTCAACTCTACCTAACATCTGAGGAAACTGGGCTGTTAAACTACAGCAGGCTCGCAAGGGGGCAAAGATGTCTCTACATCTGCCTCAAGCCACTAACACGGCAACTTGCCAATCAATCGGGCGACTGGTGGAGACTCTGCTAGTCCACCTCACACAAGGGACTTCCACCACCAACTGTTGTACCAAACAGCACAGGAACGGCACACCTCGACCTCTAAACAACAGGGCATCCCAACACATGGATGCTAAACTCAAACCTGGCCAACCGCTTTACTACTAGCAGCAGGACTTTCTAAAACATCGAGCTCTACAGGCATACACTTGCCAAACTGGGCGGCTCCATCATCGCCAACAAACTCATCGGCATAAACCTGCTGATCATGCCCTCCCGGGAACCTCCGATGCTACAAGAGCTACTGGGGGGGGGGGAAATGCTGAAACAAACTCTGCCAGCTGGGATATCTGTGCCCGGGACTCCTCACTACGCGCTACAAACTGCGCCTGGGCCTCCGCTCTCTGATAGCTAAAGACCTGCCATAAAATCTCTTATGGCTGGAGCACACTCTGCTCAAGGAGTCTAACTCTGAGGCGTGCTAGCCTCTACCCCATCCTCTAGGCAACTCAACTGCCAGGGCCAACTCTGGCCAACGGGTCTAAACTACCCTGGACGCGGCCTCAACATCAACACGATCAGCCCAACTCCTCGGTCAGACATGCCAAGCGTCCTGCTCCTCTGGGTGAGATCAACATACTGGCGATCTGCACTGAGCACCTCCACCCTCTCACTAGGGGAAAAGCAGCAACTGGGCCACAAATGGCCTACGGGTGTAAAGACCCGACCCAAAAGGGGCTCTAAATGGGCCTTTACCCCAATGCATGTAGTGAAAATAAAAGACATTATGAAAATACATTTCGGATCCCAAGTAAAAATAGAAACATTCAACAACCAAAACATACATTTCTAAAAGCATACTCGATCAGAGATTTATTTAAACCATTAAAACAATCCACAAGTACCAATATCTTTGGAATCCATAAAACGTAAGAAAACATCCCGGGCTCTGTGTCCGTCTACATGCATTCAGGGAAATAATAAAAGTGAAGAGTCATGTTAATTAAAATAAAATAATCGAGAAGACAAAGAGGTTCCATGATCACGGCTCCTCCTTCACCATCCTGTCTCCCGCCTTGATTACCCGTGGAAAACCACGAGAATAAGGGTGAGTAACGAATTACCCAAAGAAGAATCCCCAACCGGGTACAATACGATATACATGATCATCTAGAAGAATGTATGCAAGCTATGAGTACAAACACAGAGCGGAGCACATAGCTAAGTCCACACTTGGACCTCGGATGCCATCTCGTGGTCTTAGTCCGGAAAAATACCACAACACACTAAACGCGCTTATACGGGAACAAGTCCCGGCCTCACTGTCTCATCGCCGATACGAAAGGTGCATCGCTCAAGATCCCGAGGAGCTCTCGGCGGCGGCGCAGAATGAGCGTAAGCGCGCACCGCATGCTACCGCAAACTCGGGGGTGCGGGTCCAGTGGCAAGTCGCCTGTGTTCGACCACCATGCCTAACTAAATCTCCGGATCGGTGTCACCGACATAGGGGTGTGAGACCGACACGTGAACTATGTCACAGTACCACCACCGCACCGAGGCTAAGGAACCTGGTCGTGGTAGGCTTACACCAGAAGCGGTCCTTGCCCTAACAGTGGCAATCAAGGGCTACGGTCGAACACGCCGAGGACGTGTCGATCGCCCGGACGAGGCAATGCCAAGTCATCATCCCGACCGTTGGGGCATTTAACGACCGCCACCCTCACCCAAGATTGCGGGGCCTACCGGTTGGGATAGCTAATCCTCACGGGGTCCAAGGACGGAGAATCGTCTCGAACGTCCTTGCCATAGATGCAAGATACTTTATGCATCGGGCCCGGATGATTCTATCTACCTCAATTCTAAACCTTAACAATAATAACGATTCAATCAATGCAAACCAATACGTGCTCATCGATACAAAGAACCTAGCATGATACTACGAAGCAAGAACAGATATCGAACATGCTAGAATAGAACAACCTAGCATGGGCTAACATGAGAAACAATACAAGAGTTCATGCCATCAGAATTTAACAGAGCACCTAGGCTAAACATGCTAGTAATCATACACGTGCATACAAAACAACAATCACAAATATACCGCAGGTCCACACAACCCGGTGAAGAAATCCTTACCTTGGCGGAAGACTTCTACACACAAATCCTAAGTCATGAACAATCCCGAGCTAGCGAGCGGGAACCTAGCAAACCAACAATAATCAGCATCTAAAATATCTAAACAACAATAGAACAGCGACAAGCTCGGCTCGGGGAACTCACGCGCGCGCGACGACACGAGCTTGAGCTTGCTGGCCGCGCAAGCCGGGCACGGCAAGGACGCCGCTACCGGCCGCGCGCCAGCACGGCAAGGACGAGCGCCGGCCGCATGCTGCCGGGCACGGCAACGGCAACGCGCGCGCGCTGGGGCGAGCGCTCGCGGCGGCGCGCGCGGCGAGCGTCGGGCGAAGGCGCGCGGCGAGCGTCGGGCGGCGGCGCGCGCGGCGCGGGCGCGCGGCGCGACACGGCGAGCGGCGGCAGGACGCGCGCGACGTAACGCTCGCGGCGCAGCGCGCGGGCGAGCGACGCGCTGGGACGACGCGGCGGCGCGAGGACTCTCTGGCGCGGCGAGCGATCGGGCGATCTGTCTTCTGCTGGATTTAACGGCGAGAAGCCGGCTGGCTGATGAGATCGGGCGTCGAGCGACGGCTGACGTTTAACGGCGAGGCGAACGGCCGCTGATGATTGGGCGTCGCGAGCGATCGGCCGATTGGACGAACGCGCGAGCCGCGCCGGCTGGATGTGATCTGGGCGCGCGACGACTGTGGCCGCCGTTGACGGAGCCGGGCCGATGCGACGAGCTCGGTCTTTGGACTTCCCTCCGGTGCCGCACAACACACACACACACAACCCCTTTTTCTTACATTCGGCCAACAAACACCCAAATGAGAAGATGAAGAAGACGAAGACTTACCGGAATGATGATGATCGAACCCAAGGAGATGCAAGGATGAAGAATCAAGCAAGGCTATGGAGATGGAGAGCTTGGGCGCCAAGAGGTGTTTTGGAGAAGAAGATGGAATAACCTAATTCTATTTCATTTAACCAAATGCACCAAAACTCCAAAATCCAAGGTTAACTAAGATGTGATGCAGAAAGAGCAACAAGAGCACCTAATGGCTCAATTGGCACACATCTCTACAAGCTTCCCAGAGACCCGGGTTCAAACCCCTTTGCAAAGACAATTTCCTTTAATTTTACTTTTGCATCAAACCTTGCTCAAACCAAAACTCAAACTCCTCCAAAAACCTACATAAAACCATCCAATAATTTTAGTAGCTGGAAAAGACATAAACGACCATGACGGCCCGACTAAATTACCAAATTACCCCTAGGGCATACGGAAGACCGGAAGAAAACTGGTCGTTACAATATTCCTCATTTTTATGACTTTCGTCCTCGAAAGTCCTTAAGAAAAACAACTCGAGGGTAATGCAACCTCATCTCGTCTTCCCGCTCCCAAGTGGCTTCCTCGAACCCCGATTCTTCCATCGAACCTTTACTAAACGAATCTCGCGATTACGCAACGTCTTGGTCTCAAAGGCAAGGATCCTCACCGGCTTCTCCTCAAGTTCAAATCCTCATTCATTTGCAAAGGCTCAAAGTCCACAATGTGCGACGACGGGTCCGGCACATACCGCCTCAACATCGATACATGAAAAACACTATGCACACCGATAGTGACGGAGGAAGGGCTAACCGGTAAGCAACTCTCTGTCAATCCTCTCTAGGATCTCGAATGGACCAACAAAGCGGGGACTCAACTTCCCACGCTTACCAAACCTCAAAACACCTCGTGATCGGAGCAACCTTAAGGAACACATGCCGACCAACCTCAAACTCCAAATCTCGGCGCGAACATCGGCAGAACTCTTCTCGCTCGCTCGAAGTGTCAACATACGAGCTCTAATCTTCTCGTGACCGCACCATTGGTCAATCGCAGAACTCGGGACCCAAAACTCGTCTATCACCAACCTCTTCCCGCAACACAGGGACCGATAACGCTTACCATACAATGCCTCGAATGGAGCCATCCAGATCGTCGATCGTAATCGTTGTTATAGGCAAACTCCATCAAATGCATGAATCTGGTCCCAATCGCACGGGAAATCCAACACACAAGCCCTCAACATATATCTCGAGAATCGATTCACTCTCTCACCGACCATCCGTCCGAGGGTGAAAAGTCGTCTTTGAAATCGCACTCTGTGCCCAAACCCTTCCGAGCGCTCTCCGAAACGAGAAGTGAACCGCGAGTCACGATCGACACAATCCTCACCGGCACACCATGGTAACGGATGATCTCGCTCCAAAAGCAATGCGCGCTTTGTTCCACTCCACTCAGATAAGTGTCTCTACCGGGAATGAAGTGTGCGCTCTTGGTCAAACGGTCGACTATCACCCAAATCGAGAGAACTTCCTGAGTCCTTGGCAAACCGATATAAAGTCCATGGAGATCTCTTCCCATTTCCACTGGGTACACTCGGTGGTTGCAACAAACCGGTGGCCTCGCTGCTGGGTGCCTTCACTTGTCGACAAGTGAGACACCTACCGACAAACTCGCCACATCTCTCTTCATCCCCATCCACCGTAAGGTCCGCTTAAGGTCTCGATACATCTTGGTACCCAGGGGTGCCAAGCAAAAGGGGAACAGTGGGCCTCCGAGAGCAACTCGGCTCGCATGAACCCGCAATGTCCGGAACACACAAACCGCCTCTATAAGTCAACCCATCATCTCTGGGAAAATACAAAGTCAAAGTCACGTCAAGACTAACTCTATCAACCAATCTCTTAAGTGCGGGGTCACCCAACTGGTCTGTCTATAATCCGCCGCCTAATCGACAACAAGCAGTCAATCGAGCTACCTCGGCGGTAACCTCTCCCAACAACATCGCAACCTCGCCCGCTCGAACTCTCTCTCGCAACCTGGCTGGAACTCAACAACGCCGCAGAGTGCGACGTCTTTCTACTCAAAGCATCGGCCACTACATTGGCTTTACCGGATGGTACAAAATCTCATGATCATAATCCTTTACCAACTCTAACCATCTCCTCTCGCCTCATATTCAACTCCTTCGAGTAAACAGATACTTGAGGCTCGTGATCGGTAAACATCCGAATCCGCTCACCATACTGGTAATGCCTCCAAATCTTGATTGCAAACACCATCGCCGCCAACTCCATATCATGAGTCGGGTAGTTCTCGCTCATACGGCTTGGTGACGGGAAGCATAGGCAATGACCTTCCCGTTTGCATCAACACACAACCTAAACCAAACTTGGAAGCATCATGTGAGACCACGAAACCCCCTGTCCCCTCCGGATCGCCAACAGTCGTGAAGTCAAACTACGCTTGAGCTCGCAAAGCTCTCATCACACTCTTTGTCCCAAACAAACTCGACACCCTTCCTCGTCGGACGAGTGAGGCGCGAGGCTAAAGCGTAAAAGTCCTGACGAACCGACGGTAGTAACTCGCCAAACCCGCAAAGTCGCGAATCTCGGCAGAATCGAAGTCGGCTTGGCCCATGAACTCACGGCCTCAATCTTCGCGGGGTCCACGGCTATACCATCTCTCGAAACCACGTGGCCTAGGAAGGCCACCGCTCCAACCAGAAATCACATTTGGAAAACTTCGCATAAAGTTGGTTTTCCTCAAAGCCGCCAATACTCGCCTCAAATGCTCTGCATGGTCTTCTTTAGACCTCGAATAAATCGAATATCGCCAATGAACACGATGACGGTTGTCCAAAAATGATTTGAACACCCTATCCATCATGTCCATGAACGCGGTGGGGCATTGGTCAATCCAAACGACATAACCACAAACTCATAGTGACCATATCCGACTGAAAAGTCGTCTTAGGAATGTCGGCATCCCCGATCCGCAATCGATGGTAACCGGATCTCGATCTATCTTGGAGAACACGAAGCTCCTCGAAGGCCGATCGAACAAATCATCGATACGGGCAATCGGATACTTATTCTTCATCGTCACCTTATTAAGCTCGCGGTAATCAATACATAAGCGCATAGAACCATCCTTCTTTTTCACAAACAGAATCGTGCTCCCCACGGGACACACTTGGACGGATGAACCCTCGGTCTAACATCTCCTGCAATCAATCTTTCGCCTTTAACTCGCATTGGCGCCATGCGATCACGGAGCCTTCGAGATAGGGAGGGTCCACGGCTCGAGCTCAATATTGAAGTCAACCTCTCTCTTTGGGGGCAACCCTGTGAACTCCTCGGGAAACACATCCGCGAACTCTTGCACGACCGGCACTGATCGGCAGGCGGCCGAGGGGCGCTCTTCCGCACAACTTGGCTAGATAGCCCCAAGCTCCATGAGCTAGCAAACGACGAGCTTTCACGGTGACACCATCGGCGGGCAAACTCCACACCTGGACTCCACGAAACTTAAAGTTGGGCGACCTGGCTGGCGGCTGAACACTACTTCTTTCCGGTGGCGGTCAATCAACGCGTGGTTAGCGGCTAACCACTCCATACCAAGAATCACATCAAAACCGCTCATAGGCGTAACTATGAGCGTGGCCCTAAGCAACTCTCTCGGATATCTCGATCCGGCCATCCTTAATCTTATCTCTAGCCAACATACTAACTCCGAAGGAGTTGCAACAGATAACTCAAAACCTAGAGGCTCTAGCCTTAACTTAGCATGCTCAACCAAACAACACGAGATACAAATGAATGCGTAGAACCAGAATCAAACAAGACAAATGCGCAGGTGATCTAAAACAAGAAGCGTGCACTCGCCACGCCGCATCCGTGACGCTCGGCCTCTCCCGACGGGTCGTAGCAAACACTCGACTCGCTGCTGGCATTGGCGAGTTTGCCATAGCATGGTGGTGATCACAAAACGGGCCATGTGACCCTCTCTACCACAACGGAAGCACAATCTAGGTCCAGGTGACAAGCTCCGGCGTGGACTTTCCCACAAGTAGCACTGCGGAAATCGCTCGGGTCCTCCCGCCGTCGGGGTGGAAACGGACCTGGAGCTCTCCGTGATCTCTGCGAAAGAATCGCCCTTGGCGTGGCTGCCGCCGCCCCGAAAGTCAAACTTCCTCTTCGCCGCCACACCGCTGGGACGGGGACAGCCGACGAACAGAGCGGCAACAACCGCTCCAGCAGATACTTCCCATTATAGATCGTGGCTAATCTGGACAGCCCTAGCATAAGTGTCGTGGGCACGAGCCCACGACATCGGGAAACACCTGCCTCAATCGGATATGAACTTCCGAATCTTCACCCGGGTGGCAATCAGCGAGGAGCAAAATATCCATACTCCGAGAACTTGCGCTCATAATCCTCAATGGAATCGTAACCTCGCCTGTGTTCCGGAAGAGCTCCACCATCTTCTCCCGAGCCTCATCACCGATGAACTTTACCTTGAACTCGGCCTTGAAGAACTCCCAAGTAGCGGGTGGAGACCCGGTGGTCTCTCGCTCAAGGTGGACTCCCACCACCATCTCATTGTGCCTCCTAGCACATGAGCCGCACATCTCGGCCTCTGAATATCGGGGCACACCATGATCGTGAAGGTGTACTCCAAATGGGCAATCCACACTGGCCGCCGCTAACGCATCACCGGTGGCATCAAACTTCTCGAGCTTCCACTTCACAAAATCCTTCACCACCTACCCAATTCCTCGGCACCTCCGCCATATCCGCCTCTGGGGCTACTTGCTCCTCGAGGAGCTGGAGGTGCCTCTCGAGCTCACTTTGAACCAATCGAGTCACCGCTCGATCTGGGCTCGGGACTCTTCCCATTGGCGCCAACAAGGCCTCGGTCTCGCCTCTGGTCACTCAACATGCGACCATAAAAGCCCTCATAGACTCGGCAAACTCGCTCCGGGAGCGATCTCACGGCGGCGATCGCCTCAACGCCCGCTCTAGGCGTAACAGGAGAGGAGCCGCTGGTGGAATGCCATCGTTGTCGGCTTGGGGACGATGTCCTCGCGATGATCGAGATCCGATCCCCGATACCTCGACACCGCTCTCGAACCTCCTCTCCGATGCAGACGGTGGATCGCATCTTTGGCGATCTACATCCAAACCAACAACGAATCAAAACACCGTCTGTCACCATTCCACAACACCAAACAAGGCATACACTAGATGATAGGTATTGTAAATTCTTAACCCTTTTCCTTTCTAAAACAATAAATCTAGGCGCACTGATGACCGTCTGAGTGCCGATGATCATGGAAAAACGACCTACAACAAAAAGGTCACCAACAGAATCTATGACTCGAGCTCGATACCAATCAGAAAGACCCGACCCAAAAGGGGCTCTAAATGGGCCTTTACCCCAATGCATGTAGTGAAAATAAAAGACATTATGAAAATACATTTTGGATCCCAAGTAAAAATAGAAACATTCAACAACCAAAACATACATTTCTAAAAGCATACTACGATCAGAGATTTATTTAAACCATTAAAACAATCCACAAGTACCAATATTTGGAATCCATAAAACGTAAGAAAACATCACGGGCTCTGTGCCCGTCTACATGCATTCAGGGAAATAATAAAAAGTGAAGAGTCATGTTAATTAAAATAAAATAATCAGAGAAGACAAAGAGGTTCCATGATCACGGCTCCTCCTTGACCATCCTGTCTCCCGCTTGATTACCCGTGGAAAACCACAGAATAAGGGTGAGTAACGAATTACCAGAAGAATCCCCAACCGGGTACAATACGATATACATGATCATCTAGAAGAATGTATGCAAGCTATGAGTACAAACACAGAGCGGAGCACATAGCTAAGTCCACACTTGGACCTCGGATGCCATCTCGTGGTCTTAGTCCGGAAAAATACCACAACACACTAAACGCGCTATACGGGAACAAGTCCCGGCCTCGGCACATCTGTCGATACGAAAGGTGCACTCGCTCAAGATCCCGAGGAGCTCTCGATCGGCGCCAGAATGAGCGTAAGCGCGCACCGCATGCTACCGCAAACTCGGGGTGCCGGGTCCAGTGGCAAGTCGCCCGAGTTCGACCACCATGCCTAACTAAATCTCCGGATCGGTGTCACCGACATAGGGGTGTGAGACACGGACACGTGAACTATGTCACCTGTACCACCGCACCGAGGCTAAAGGAACCGGTCGTGGTAGGCTTACACCAGAAGCGGTCCTTGCCCTAACAGTGGCAATCAAGGGCTACGGCCGAACACGCCGAGGACGTGTCGATCGCCGGGGATGAGGCAATGCCAAGTCATCATCCCGACCGTTGGGGCATTTAATACCTCGCCACCCTCACCCAAGATTGCGTGGCCTACGGTTGGGATAGCTAATCCTCACGGGGTCCAAGGACGGAGAATCGTCTCGAACGTCCTTGCCATAGATGCAAGATACTTTATGCATCGGGCCCGGATGATTCTATCTACCTCAATTCTAAACCTTAACAATAATAACGATTCAATCAATGCGGTCCAATACGTGCTCATCGGATACAAAGAACCTAGCATGATACTACGAAGCAAGAACAGATATCGAACATGCTAGAATAGAACAACCTAGCATGGGCTAACATGAGAAACAATACAAGAGTTCATGCCAATCAGAATTAAAGCGAGCACCTAGGCTAAACATGCTAGTAATCATACACGGGCATACAAAACAACAATCACAAATATACCGCGAGGTCCACACAACCTCGGTAAGAAATCCTTACCTTGGTCGGAAGACTTCTACACACAAATCCTAAGTCGCGGAACAATCCCGAGCTAGCGAGCGGGAACCTAGCAAACCAACAATAATCGGCATCTAAAATATCTAAACAACAATAGAAACGACAAGCTCGGCTCGGGAACTCACGCGGCGTGACGACACGAGCTTGGGGTCGCTGCAAGCCGGCACGGCAAGGACGCGCGCCGGCGCGCTACACGGCACGGCAAGGAGCGACGCTGGCTGCCGCGCGCGCACGGCACGCAAGAAGGGCGTCGACGTGGCGCGCGTGGGCGAGCGCGAGCGGCGCGCGCGGCGAAGCGTCAGCGGCGCGCGCGCGGCGCCGCGCGCGGCGATGCGGACACGGCGAGCGGCTTCAGCGAGGGAGGACGCGCGCGCGACGTAACGTCGCGCGCAGCGCCTTGGGCGAGCAGACGCGGCCGACGCGACGGCGCGCGGCGAGACCTCTGGCGGCGCGGCGAGCGACGGCGATCTGTCTTCTTTGGACGAAACGCGAGCTGCTGCTCGCTGGACGATGATCTCGCGCGGCGAAAGCGACGGTTGACGAACGGCGAGCTGCGGCACTGGCTGGATAGATCGGGCGCGGCGAGCGATCGGCCGATTTAACGCGAGAGCGCGGCTGCCGATGATCTGGGCGTGGCGGCGACGCGGGGCGAAGCTGCCGTTGAGCCGGGCTGATGCGACGACGAGCTCGGGTCTTTGGACTTCCCTCGGTGGCCGCACAAACACACACACACAACCCCTTTTTCTTACATTCGGCCAACAAACACCCAAATGAGAAGATGAAGAAGACGAAGACTTACCCGGAATGATGATGATCGAACCCAAGGAGATGCAAGGATGAAGAATCAGCAAGGCTATGGAGATGGAGAGCTTGGGCGGCCAAGAGGTGTTTTGGAGAAGAAGATGGAATAACCTAATTCTATTTCATTTAACCAAATGCACCAAAACTCCAAAATCCAAGGTTAACTAAGATGTGATGCAGAAAGAGCAATAAGAGCACCTAATGGCTCAATTGGCACACATCTCTACAAGCTTCCCAGAGACCCGGGTTCAAACCCCACTGCAAAGACAATTTCCTTTAATTTTACTTTTGCATCAAACCTTGCTCAAACCAAAACTCAAACTCCTCCAAAACCTACATAAAACCATCCAATAATTTTAGTATTTGGAAAGACACATAACGACCATGACGGCCCGACCAAATTACCCTAGGGCATACCCGAAGACCGGGAAGAAAACACGGGTCGTTACAACGGAGTCTAGGCTCTGCCGCCTCCCGGGGACGACGCCCGGGGCATCCGAAACTATATGGATACTCTCAACAAGTCGCTAAATCATGCTCAGATCATGGAAGTTGGCATGATGGCTCTCTAAGCCTAAACCAACAACGAGTCGAACTCGCTCGTCTCCGCTCCACAACTCTACACAAGGCATACACTAGATGAAAAGTATTGTAAATTCTTACCCTTTCTTTAAAACAAGAAACTTAGGCGCACTGATGACCGCTTGAGTGTCTTGATGATCATGGAAAAACGACCTACAACAAAGGTCAGTCTACAGAATCTATGACTCTGAGCTCTAATACCAACCTGTAAGGACCCGACCCGAAAGGGTTCTAACTAGGCCGTTACCTCGATGCATGCATTACAAATCTACAGAAAATTTGCAAGAGGGTGTTCGGATTCTAAGTAAAAACAAAAACATAAGACATCCATTTAAAAATCAACATCAATTCCTAGAACCTGTCCCTGTTTCCAAGCACCTGTTCCAAGACAAATACATTTACAAAACTTACTCTGATCAGAGATTTATAAAAACATACAAACTTTACAATAGTTACAACAATGCTAGAATCCGGAAATACATTCAGAAAACACCCTAGGGCTCCGTGCCCAACTACATGCATTCAGAGAACATTTAAATCATAAACATAAAACTCAGAGTTGAACAGCGGGTTTCGATGATCACAGCTCCTCCTCCAGCCATCCTGTCTCGCACCATGGCTACCTGTGGAAAAACCACATAATAAGGATGAGTAACGAATTACTCAGTAAGAATCCCCAACCGGGGTACAATACGATACACATGGTCATCTAGCAGAAAGGTATGCAAGCTATGAATATAAACACAGAATAGAGCACATAGCTTAGCCCACACTGGGGCCTCGGATGCCAACTCAGGGTCTTAGTCCGGAAATAACTCATCACACAATACGCCCTATACGAGAAACAAGTCTCGGCCTCACTGCTCTCATCGCCGAGCGAAAGGTGCATCGCTCAAGATCCCGAGGAGCTCTCGGTCGGTGCTATAATGAGCGCGTCGCGCGCATCGCGCGTGCTATCGCAGACTATGGGGAGTGCTGGGTCTAGTGGCAAGTCGCCCATGTCCGATCCACCACACCTAACTATATCTCTGGATCGGTGTCACTAACATAGGGGTGTGAGACCTGGACACGTGAACTATGTCAGCCTGAACCACCGCACCTGAGGCTAAGGCACGGGTCGTGGTAGGCTTACACCAGGAAACCGTCCTTGCCCTATCAGGTGGCAACTCAAGGGCTACCGCCAAAACACGCTGAGGACGTGCCGGCTGTCGGGGACAAGGCAATGCCAAGTCATCATCCCGACCGTTGGGGCATTTAACAGTCTGCCACCCTCACCCAAGATTGCGGGGCCCGCCGTTAGGGTTAGCTAGTCCCTAACGGGATGAGGGACAGAGCTCAATCTCGTACGTCCCTGTCGCGGACGCAAGGTACTTTATGCACCCGGCCCGGATGATGCTATCTACCTGAACTCTAACCTGTCATAGCAATCAGCAAACAATCAAATCAATCCAATACGTGCTCAAAAGAATACAACGAACCTAGCATGATACTACGAAGCAAGAACAGATACGAGCATGCCAGAAAGGAACAACCTAGCATGGACTAACATGAGAAACAACATAGGAAATCATGCCAGTCGGAAATTCATAATAGAGCACTTAACATCAAACATGTCAATAAACATAACAAGCATACAATCAGCAATCACATAATATATCGCAGGCCCACACAACTCGGTAGAGAAATCCTTACCTGGCGGAAGGCAAAACACACAACAAACCTAATCGCGATCGAACCCGAGCAACCTATAGCGAGCCAAGCAAACACATCAATAATCATAAAATAGCCATAAATACACTAAAATAAGCAGGCTCGGCTGGGAGCAACTCACGAGGCGCACGACACTGTGAACGAGCCATTTGCACAGGCTAGGCAGAGGAGGGCGCGACGCGCGCGGCGCTTGCTCACCGGCGGCGGCAGGCGCGCGCGGCGCAAGACAGGGGGGCGCGCGGGCGCGAGCGACACGACGCGTCGGGCTACAGGACGCAGCGATCCGCCGATAAAGGCGCGCGACGACACGGCGAAGCGACGCAGATCGCGGCGCGCTCGGCGATAAAGGCGCTTGTGGCGCGACGACACGGACAGAGGCGGGTGAGGGCGCGCGGGCTGGGAAACGCTCGGCGATGGCGCAGGCGACTCGGGCTGGGCCGCCAACATCTGGCCGGGCGAGGCTCGACCTAAGGTGGTGGGGCTCGAGCGCGTGGCCGGGCCGCTGAGCGGGCCGGCTCTGGCCGCACTGCAGGGCCGGGTTGGGTTAGGCGACCAAAAGGGGCCGCTCGGCTAGGGTGGGGGCTCTGGGGAGAGAGAGAGAGAGAGAAATGGATTTTGAAAAGAAAATAAAAGAAAATGGGAAAATAAAAGAAAAATGGGAATAAAAGGAAATAAATGGGATTTTATCCATAAAATCCATCCTTATCCACTTTTATCCAAATCAAAACCTTAAAATCCCATTTCCCGGTTTCCTCCTTCAAGACCCGACCGAAGAAATCTTTTCCAATAAATAAAACTCACTTAAATCCAACTCCCAAAGCAACCCTAAGGGCCCGGGCTCGAATCCCAAAGGAAGCACACAACCAACCATCACTTAGCCAAAGCCCAAACCACAACCGAGCATCCAACCGACTAGCCCAAACACCATGGGACTCGCAGCCAACAACAAACAAGCCTCGACAAAGGCAGGAGCTACCTCGAAGCCCTAAAAACTACAAATCCTGCCCGGAGAGCCAAAAGACCAAAATACCCCCAAGGGTCCAAACCGCTCTAATGACCCAACCAAACAACCGAATCTTGACCCGAAGGCACCTCGAAAACTGGAATAGGAAACTGGGCTGTTACACCTCCTAAGTTAGGCAGCTGTGTGAAACCCCTAATATCCTCTCAAGCGAGAAGGCTGTGTGAAACCCCTACTATTTTACTCAAACTAGGAGGTTGTGTGAAACCCCTAGTATCCTCCCAAGCTAGGCGGTTGTGTGAAACCCCTACTATCCTCTCAAGCTAGGAGGCTGTGTGAAACCCTTACTGTCCTCCAAAGCTAGGCGACTGTGTGAAACCCTTAGTATCCTGTGAAGTTAGATGGTTGTGTGAAACCCCTAATACTCTTCTAAATTTAGGGAGCTGTGTGAAACCCCTAGTATCCTCTCAAGCTAGGTGGTTGTGTGAAACCCCTAGTACTCTTCTAAATTTAGGGAGCTGTGTGAAGTCCCTAGTACTCTTCTAAATTTAGGGAGTTGTGTGATCCCCTAGTTCGGTTTTATCTAAGAGTGTTGTGTGGAACCCTTAGCTTGTTGTTTGTCTAGAGCTCTTATGCCAGCTCTTGCCCCTTATAAGGTCCTTGCTTTAAAGTGGTCGTGTGTTATCTTTTTAGTGGCACTTTTGGGTCCCTAACGCAAGTCAGGCTACCCCGAGACGTTCGCGTATGTCTCTGTTGTTACAAAATAAGAGTAGCACAACGGAAGCGTGGTGGGTCCCTAACATGGGTCAGGCTACCCCGAGACATTTGTGTATGTCTCTGCGGACACGACATGGGACGTGTCCCGACCCGAGACTTAGGGAACTTGTGTGTTTCCCTCACTCGTGGTGCCCCTTGACAGTGGTTAGATGATTTCTCGACTTTTAGTTATATCTTGTTCACGGCTTGCATGCGATCGTTTGACATTGTTTATCCATGACTAGCCCGAGAGTTGGGCACGCAAGTGTGAGGCACTTAGCTTCAGTTGTCGTATCTTCTAACTTGTCTCTGTTTGCATGTTTAACCCCATCGTTGGGCTCCTTATTGGGTATATTTTGATATACTCACCCCTTATATTTTCTTCATGTACCAATTGCATTCTGATGGGGATGGGCTAAGAGTTGTATCAATCATGGACACGATGTCCACATTTTCCTTTCCGCATTATTTTTACTTTGTGTCAAACATTATAATTTAAACTCTGTTGAACTGTATTTTTTTTTTTGAACCATCAGGATCTCGAACCCTATTTTGTATGTTTTTGAACTATTAGCTGTCTTTTTATGATTTGATAAGTTTTTCGTTGGAAATTGCATGTGATTAGTAAATAGTATTTGTGGATTTTAATGTGCATGCACCCGTAACACCCCATTACAGTATTTTAGAAAGTCGGGTCGTTAAAAAGTTATACATGTTGAGTATTTTTCTTTAATAATTAACATTGTAATTGAAACTTATAGATATTTTCTAAAAAAATCTAATTTTTTTTTAAAACATATATAAAAAATGAAAAAGAAAAAATTTAAAATTAAAATAAATCTCGCCCCAATCCCCGAAAATAAAAATAAGTGAGAAGCCATGGCTCGGGCGGTGGAGATATCCAACCCAGGCGGTCCAAACACCCTGTTGTTGTCCGGCGACGTCCATATTTAAACTGAGTTGCGTGTTCGGCACTCGCCGCGTGTCACCATCGCAAACGACACACCTTCCTCTTCTCCGATTCGCCTCTTCTTCTTCTTCAACGATCAACAACGCATTACGCATTTTCCTTTCCCATATATTCTATATTTGAAAACCCGTTTCCACCGAGCTTCTCGCTCGAGATTTCCATGGCGAATCGGTTCTTGTTTTGCGGCTTCCGTTTAAAATCAGATTCCTGAAATCCAATTTGGATCGATGATCCCGACGACATCACTTTGACTTCAGATTTTGTATTTCCGTTTCATTTCCCTCTATGCATTCTTTCTGCTGCGTTTCCCAAACCTCCCATTCCAAGCAACCGCCCTGTTCCATGCCGCCGGAACTTCTTTCTCCGGTTTTCCTCCCCGCCAGATCCGATCCCGCCACTCGAATTTCTCACAACCGGAGCGTTTGCAGCGACCCTGGGCGCCCGAACCACCGGAGCGTTTTTGCTGCTGAGATCGTTGCAAGGCATTCCTCCGCCAGGGAGCCGCCGGTGGGCGTCAAGATCAACGATATTGTCGGGAATGGTGTTTGTGGTATGCTTTATAAGTGGGTGAACTACGGCAAAGGATGGCGCCCCCGCTGGTTTGTGCTTCTCGATGGTGTTTTGTCCTACCATAAGATTCATGGACCTGACAAGATCGTTGTCAATGAGGAAACCGACAAAGGATCCAAAGTCATCGGCCAGGACTCGATGCGCCGGATTTCCCGGCATAGGAACGGCTTCTCTAATCAGACTATTCAGTTTCCTCTCAGGCGCAAGCCGTCTGGGGAAGTTCATCTCAAGGTCTCCCTAATTCATCCTTCATTCATTCTCGTCATTCTAATTTTCACAGTCTGTTTTGGAGTATCAACATCTTGATGACTTGTTTCTTTGTTTTTTCATCCTGTTTTGTGATTTCATATTCTATGTCTTACAATTGATTTGGCTAGGTTGATACTCTCCTCTCAAGATTTATGCCTTACATGTTTTTAACGATATCTAATGAATTGCACAAACGATTCATTTCATTTACATTTGTGGGACTTCTTGTTTTCATTCTGGTTCTGTGCTTCATTTGTCATCACAGGTTTCCTCAATTCGAGAGAATCGATCCGATGACAAGAGGTTTTCCATCTTCACTGGAACGAAGAGACTTCACTTACGGGCGGAGACCCGCGAGGATCGGTTGACATGGATGGATGCATTGCAAGCAGTGAAGGAACTGTTCCCAAGGATGTCCAACAGTGAGCTCATGGCGCCAATGGACCTCTTGTCTGTGTCGACAGACAGGATTAGACAGCGGCTACTAGAAGATGATGTTAGTGAAACAGCCATTCAGGACACCGAAAATATCATGAAGACTGAGTTTGCTGCATTGCAAAGCCAGCTTTTGTTGCTCAAGCAGAAGCAGTGGCAACTCATTGACACACTGCGGCACTTGGAGGTACATTCAAACTGAATCAAACTCAGATTTGTTTTATGATTCCTACTATTATTGGATTTTTCAATTAATCTGCAACGGAGATGGGGCATATAGTGTTACTCTGTTTTAGAGATTGTGTACATTTTCCCCTTCAAGTGATTCTTCTGATAGAAAGTAAGGCCGTAAGGGGAATCTGAGTTTGTAACATAGTTTTAAAGCTGCCATTATGCCAAATGTGTTTTTCCCAGGTCTGTTACCATGATGACTATTGATTCCAAGAGGGATTTATGCCCGATTGATATATCGGTTACTTAAACCCATTGCTTTGGTGGAATTTGGGATTGTTATATCAATAATTTTGACTGTGTTCATCATTGATAGTGTAGCAGCTTGGTGGAATTTGGGACCATGTAGTAGGTAGAGATTGTAATATTTTCTTGCTTGCTCTCACTGCATTATTGAATTTGAAGCAAATTTGGTTATCTAGGAAAGTTTGGATTTTTCTGCCCCATTGATTTAGTGTCAAGAGGTTTTGATTTTATGAACATATATTTGTTACTTAGTTACTTGATTGAAGTTTATTTTCATGTTGGATTGTTTTCATTTTTATTTTTTCTACTATATGTCTCCCTTGTGTCTTGCCTCTTCAGTGCATCCCTTTTGTCCGAAATTTTGAAATTGGACACTTCGAAGCGAATTCAGAGCTTGCCTGCGTTAACTTTGATATTGGAACTAATGTTGACATTCACCCGTGTTTTAAAATAGGGTGTTTATGAATCCTAGCCGATAACAAGCCAAAACTTCAATGAAAGTTTCTTGTTTCCTATAAAAATAAAAATTAAAAAAAGAAGCCAAAACTTCTCAGATTTATTCCTTTCTTGAGATACTACCTACTTGCAGCTGAAAGCTAAAACTCTCTTCCTAAGATATTTTTATTCCATTCCTGGGTTTCTTCATCAAGAGTAGTGAAATCTTTACCTGCCTGCTTTTTGTGCTTTCACTTTGGAAATGGTTTTTTTAGGATCTCTTGATTCCCTTGCCGGAAGGTTGACGTTAACCTGGATAAGATTTTATGAACTTATATATAATTATAATATTAAGACTAATCAAATTGTGAAAGTCATCTGGATTTAACCGCTTATGTTGAAGCTGTGTTGTGAGGCATAATCCAAGCAGCCCATTTTTTAATAGGCTCTTTAGATTTTTTCTTCACAACCGGAGCTATTCAATTTTTTGTTTTTTCATTTTTGATCTATTTAAATTTATTTCTAATCATTTTTGTTTCAAGAATTTGATTCTCTTATTTCCATGAATAATTCATTTTTTGTTAGCATTGAGTAGACCTGTAGTCCTGTAGTCAAATCAATAACAATAGGAGTCCCGATAGAAGTTCATTGACTGACCATCTTGAGGCCAGTCATGTAAAATTATATAATTCTGCATTTCATTCAACATTTTCTTTTGATCGCTGAACACGGCTTAAATTGCTCTTTTTATTGTCTTGTGTAGACAGAAAAGGTTGACTTGGAGAATACAGTAGTTGATGAGAGCCAGAGGCAGTCAAATGAGCCTGGGGCTTTGCCTAATCTGCTGGAAAAGTACAGCGGTGAGTTTTCCAGCTGTATAGCTGGATAATCATGGTTTTACTACACACTTAATTAATTTTGTATGTCTTTTGGCCATCACGTTTCCTTCTTAATAGTTAATATCAGGCACAATGTTGTCTTGAGTTATGTGAATAGAGATTTTCGTGTTAATTGCAGCTTCGCTCTTTTTATCATAACATCTGACACTTCTTTGTGGTACTCTGTTTTCTTGATATGCTATAAGGGGCATTTGGGACAAGGAGAATGTGATGTATTTTGGGAAAGGGAAATACGGGGAGAATATAAGAGAGAATGATTAATAGAGACGATGATTATTTTTGTTTGAAGTGAAAATAATGGTTATAGAAGAAACCGTTAACTGTGTGACTTTGGGGCGCAGATATTGATGTATCAGGGCAACAAAATAGTGAGTGTGGAGAGAATGAAAAATAGTCATAAGAAAAATTAAAAGTAGTTATGGGAATTGAGATTATGAGGGAATGAACAGTAATTATGGAATGAATGTCGGTGACCTAAATATGAGTAAAAGAATTATTCCACCCATAATAAGCACGTTGAACACTGACTTATAATTTATTTGTCTTCTTAATCTATATGTGTTTGTAGTCCATTGTTTTGGTAATTGGAAACATGCCCGTACTCAATTTTCCCTCAACTTTTCTATCTAGCTACAGATGCAAGTGCAACTGAATCTGATGATGATCATGAGAGAGTTGGTGCTGCAGAGGAAGAAACAGATGATGATGATGAGAACACATTTTTTGACACTCGAGATTTTTTATCATCAAGTTCGTACAAAAGTAATGGATCTGATTATATGATATCATCTTTTTCTTCCGATGATGAAGCCCTTTGTACGGTCGATTCCGAGGAAGCAGTGGATCCATCAATTAGATCGTTTGGAACTAACTATCCTTACATTAAGCGACGCAAGAAATTACCTGATCCAATTGAAAAGGAGAAGGGTGTCAGTCTTTGGTCAATGATTAAAGACAACATTGGAAAAGATCTTACTAAAGTTTGTCTTCCTGTTTACTTCAATGAGCCTCTTTCTTCCTTGCAGAAGTGTTTTGAAGATTTAGAATATTCTTACCTTCTTGATCGAGCATATGAATGGGGAAGAAGGGTAAGTGGATGATCCATGATCCTATGTTCTGTATAACTTTTTGTGTAGCTAACAAATGAGGTCTTATGGAAGATGTTGCAAACACCCTAGTTTCCATGATAATTTTAAGTAACTTTCTGGAAAGTGTTAAAGAAAAAAAAATCATGAATAGTTTCATATTCCTATGATTTTTAATTGGTTTATTTTATGTCAACTCTTTAGGGTGATAGCCTCATGAGAATTCTTAACGTAGCTGCGTTTGCTGTATCCGGATATGCTTCAACAGAAGGAAGAATTTGCAAACCATTTAACCCACTGTTAGGGGAAACTTATGAGGCTGACTATCCAGATAAAGGTCTCAAGTTTTTCTCCGAGAAGGTATTGTTTTTACATTAATTTATATGTTCTGGGGGTAAAAGGCAGGGACTAATTAAATAATCTTAAACAAAAGCTGGTTGGAGAAACGACATATGCTCACAGGTAGATTTAGATGCCTAATAGAAATCTAGTCAACACTAACCAGTTTAGTTAATTCTAGAAGTTATTTCTTATACCAAAAGAAAGGTTAATACCAGTAGCAGAACGAGTACAAACCCAACCAAATTTGAAGCAATATAACACATTGAACACTCTAGTAGTCTTGGCCCATAATAAAATTCCCCTATTTCGTTGGGATCAGAAATCTTGGAAAGAGAGTTTAATATCAACAAGCACTATAGTTATCAAATACATACCAATTTAACATCTTTCTTCCAAAACGTAATTTATAACACGTTTCACTTGAACTTTGCGTTGCCTAACTAGCTTTAATCCTTTTATACTCATATCCCAACAGTGATTGGATTATGTGCTGGATAAGGTGGGAATGAAAAATGAAAATGGGATGACAGTGGTAAGAGTAAGAATGTAAAAACAAAAATTTGAATGTCATATGGCTTCAAAATGTTTGTGTATTTCTTCCTTTAATACTAGTATTTTATTAGAGATTTTTCTAATTAGTTTGTTTCTAAACAAGTTCTGTGATTGTACACTTGAGAGAACTTACACGGGTTATCGATCCACCTTATTTCTTTGATCTTACACTATTCTTCCTCATTCATGTTATTGAAGCCAGAGCCACTGTGTAGTCCATACTAATATATTAGATAACATGGGTATCCATCTCAAACCAATTGGTAGTGAAGGAAGTAGTCCATATATCTATTTGGTCGGATTTGAATTTATGGATCAAATACCCACTTGGATTAGATCGAAATTTGGGGACCAAATACCCACTTGGAGCTCTGAAACCTAATAAGATTATGATAAGGTTGGGCCTAGGGCTCGATTGGGCCTAGGGCTCTATTTAGTCATTACTTGGAGGATAAGTTAGTATTTTGTTATAAATAGAGTGGGTTAGGTTAGAGTTTAGGCATCCAAATATTGAATGATTAATTGAGTGATTTATTGTAGGGCTCAAGAGATTCTCTTGAGAAGGGAGGTTCCAAGTTCCTATCAAAACTTGGTTTATCTTTATTCTTTTATCTTTTGATATAATCTAGATCCTGGATCATATCAATTGGTATCAGAGCCGTTCGATTCTTGGTTGTAGAGATGGATCGAGAACTTCTTCTTTTAATTCAATATCAAAACTTGGTTTATCTTTATTCTTTTATCTTTTGATATAATCTAGATCCGGGATCATATCAATTGGTATCAGAGCCGTTCGATTCTTGGTTGTAGAGATGGATCGAGAACTTCTTCTTTTAATTCAAGAACAGTTGCAAAGTCTTAGAGAAGACCTAAAAAGATGTTTTAGAGAAATCAAAGAGGAAATTAAATTGGAAAAACGACGGCTAGGGTTTCGACACCACCGCCGCCGCCACCCCGCCGCCTCCGCCACCACCTCCTTCTTCTCTTTGCCACCACCGCCGATGTCACTATTGCCACCACGGCCGCCGCTACCTCCGCCGCCCCACCTCCGCCTTTGTTGCCATCATCACCGTCACCTCTATCGCCATCACCTCCGCCGCCACCACCACCACCATCATCGTTGCCATCGACGCACCACTACCATCGCTGCCGCCGCCGCCCGCTCGCCGCCATTGCCGCAATTGCCACCGCCGTTGCCGCCGCAAAAAAAAAAAAAAAAAAAAAAACTGAATTGTTTTTTTTTCCGTAGTTATTGTTTACCAACACCTTGAGGACAAGGTGTATTTTTTTAGGGGCCGGTAGTGATAGGGTTGGGTCTTAGTAGAAATAGGAATAATATAAGGGTATGTTAGCAATTACTTGGGGAGTAAGTTGCAATTACTTGGAGAGTAAGTTAGGGTATTTTATTATAAATAGAGAGGGTTAGCGTAGGTTTGAGGCATCCAATTATTGAGTGAGTTATTGAGTGATTTATTGTAGGGCTCAAGAGATTCTCTTGAGAGGGGAGGTTCCAAGACCTATCAAAACTTGGCTTATCTTGTATTCTTTTACTTTTGATATAATCTAGATCCTGGATCATATCAATTGGTATCAGAGTCATTCGATTCTTGGTCATAGAGATGGATCGAGAACTTCTTTTAATTCAAGAAGAGTTGCAAAGTTTGAGGGCCATGATTTCTTCTCATAGAAAAGAATTCAGAGAAGACCTAAAGGAGAGTTTCAATGACCTAAAACGATGTTTTAGGGAGGAAATTAGGTTGGAAAAAACAATGACGGCTAGGGTTATGACCCCGCCACCACCGCCTCCTCCGTTGCTGCCTCCGCCTCTGCCACCGCCGTTGCCCCTACCTCCGCCACCACCATCGCCGCCACCACTTCTAACATCGCCGCCGCCATCTCCACCGTCACCACCTCCGACACTGCCGCCGCCACCACCACCAGTGTTGCCGCTCATCATCATCGCCACCACCTCATCCTTTGTTGCCTCCACCACCGACGGCCACGCATGGGCTGCAGGAAAAAAAAAAAAAAAAATTCTATTTTTGTTTATGCCCACCTTGAGGACAAGGTGCTTTAAAGGGGCGGGTATTGATAAGGTTGGACCTAGGGCTCGATTGGGCCTAGGGCTCTATTTAGCCATTACTTGGAGAATAAGTTAGTATTTTGTTATAAATAGAGTGGGTTAGGTTAGAGTTTAGACATCCAAATATTGAATGATTAATTGAATGATTTATTGTAGGTCTCAAGAGATTCTCTTGAGAAGGGAGGTTCCAAGTTCCTATCAAAACTTGGTTTATCTTTATTCTTTTATCTTTTGATATAATCTAGATCCTGGATCATATCAGATTACATGGACATTCATCTCAAAACCAATCGGTAGTCAAGGAAGTAGTCCATATATCTTATAAGGATGTTGAAGACTCCTCACCTTTATAATGTGGGACAAATGAGTATCTCCGTCATAATATTTTGAAGAGTGTACTTCAATCTCCATCTTATTTCTTATCGCAAGTACAATTTCCCTTCAGAATGAAATTTGTTATTTGCTTCTTTGGACTAAAAAATAAGGAGGGATTTTATTCTATAAGGGTCTAGATCATCGATGTGATAGTACAATAATTGATCTTGTCTAACATAGTGGGGCTTTCGCGTTCGTATTCTTTAAATTTTATTATTAATTTTCAATCTTACTTGCTATGGATTGTCCTACTGTGCCTTGACTTCTAAGGAAATTTTAATTTGTTAAGTCATTGTACTTGAATGCTTCATTTCTTTGTCTAGTATGTATGGATTGCTACGTATTCTAGTTTTTGTATTTGAATCATTGAGTGAATGACTTTGCTGTTCTTGGATTGATTCAAGATATTGCCTCTCAAATGCTATTTTTCTAATTTTTATTGTTAGGTAAGCCATCATCCAGTGGTAGTTGCATGCCATTGTGAAGGTAAAGGGTGGAGATTTTGGGGGGACAGCAATTTGAAGAGTAAATTTTGGGGTCGGTCAATTCAACTTGATCCTGTTGGTTTGTTAACATTGGAATTTGATGATGGAGAAGTCTATCAATGGAGTAAGGTATTACACCAGTGAGTGTTTTATGCTGTTTAATCTTTTATTCTTCTTCTTTACGACATTTCCTCATTTAGAATTTAGAATTATTGGAAATTTCTGCTTTTCTTGTAGGTGACAACGTCAATTTACAACCTGATACTGGGAAAGCTGTACTGTGATCATTATGGTACAATGCGTATACAGGGAAATCGTGAATACTCGTGTAAGCTAAAATTCAAGGAGCAGTCCATTATTGACCGAAATCCGCACCAGGTAATTTCCTAATGTTGATTTTGAGGATTGTGCTGCGAATTTCATCAATGATGTAGAAGATACCATATCATCACAAATTGATATAGTACTCCTACAAAGTTAAATAAGGGAGTATAGTTAATCAATCATGTTCCTTCGGATAATCTATTCTATGCGTTCAGACTCTGGGTGCAACTTCTAAAATTTGCAGGGTTTCATTTGTCATGGGTGAAAGCTGAGGTTATATATGGCTGCAGTTGTCTAGTACTAGCATTACCACTCTAAGCTTGCTCGTTTTAATATGTTGTATTATCATTCATTATTCGACTGCATGTCATATTACTAACTCAACTCAGTATGTGCTTTTATGAGCCGGAATAGGTTAAGGAAGTCTGTGGAAGTTAAAATTAGAATTCCAGAATTGTGAAATATCAAAATCTTTTATGGTTCATTATAGTTGACTAATAATTGAAGCAACCGTTCTCTTGCAGGTGCATGGTATAGTTCAAGATAAAACTGGAAAGACGGTGGCTACATTATTTGGAAAATGGGATGAGAGTATGCATTATGTGAATGGGGAATATTCTCTAAAGGGAAAAGGATTTGATTCTTTATCCGAAGCTCACCTACTCTGGAAACGAAGCACGCCACCAAAAGTGTCTACTAGATGCAACTTCACACGTTTTGCTACGACTTTGAATGAGCTGACACCAGGCTTGAAGGTAATACTTTCGGTTACGGTTGAAATATGTTAAATCATCAATCAACCAAAATACTTTCGGGTAAGTTTAATTATATCAACCAATACTTTCTCTTCGCTTGTGGGCTTGAAAATTTGAGAATGCTCACCAAGTAGAAATTAATATTAATTGGGTATGAAACTATGCGGTAGGAGTTTGAACATACGACCTTTCTCTCTGTACTATGTCGAAAAATGTTAAATCATTTATCAACCCAAGCTTAAGCTATAGATTTAGGTTAATTTAATTACATCAACCAACAACTACTTTATCGCAATTTCCCTACTAGGCTTGCTTTTCTATTTGGTTGTAGAACATGGCTGCATAAGATAATTTATCTGCTTTAGTTGCAATTTGCAACATGTTGAAGGATCAATTTGTTTCTGATACTACTTCAATATGCAGGAAAAATTACCTCCTACAGATTCGAGGCTCAGACCTGATCAGAGGCATTTAGAAAATGGACAATACGAAATGGCAAACTCAGAAAAGTTGCGTTTGGAGCAGCGCCAACGGCAGGTAGATTGTACTTGAATGTTGCATAGTTCGTTCTTTTCCAGACTCAGAGAGTATATATACTATGCATGCTTGGCTTTCTTATGCTTCCAATTAGATATCTCAAGCTATATGCATTCTTCAAGCCTAAGGACTTGGAATTATTCCAACGACAACAAAATGCATTTTCAAATTAATATTCCCATTCCTCATAAAATATATAATAATAATTTATATTAGAGAATATGGAGTTCCACCGCAAAGCCAATTGACAATGAAGAGAATAACTCATATCTCTTTTATTGATATTAGACTCTCCCACTTTCCAATGTAGGACAATTAATGTAGGACAATTGTGAGATCCTAATAATTTGTTCCCAAGTTTGTGGATGCTGCCGAAACAACTTGAAAGTACTTGTTAAAAGAATTAGCAGCACTATGGATTTGAAAATTTCAGAATTGAAGAAAAAAGACAACTGACTTTCATATGACCATGAATTCTTTTGCCATCTTCTTTCTGAAGGAATATTTACCTTCCATGTCTAACCTTTATAACTATAAAGAATACTTTTCAAAATCTTTTATCCATTTATTCAATTTTTCGAAAAGCTAGTTGATGAATAGAATAACTTCATGTCATTTCATATGGTTCTCAGGCTCGGAAGATGCAAGAGCGAGGTTGGAAACCAAGGTGGTTTACCAAGGACAAGGGAACTGATTCATATCGCTACATTGGCGGGTACTGGGAGGCTAGAGAAGAGGGCAAATGGGACTCATGCCCTGATATATTTGGCCAGATTCATACCGATCCGCAACTCGAGTGAGTTGAACAATTTTTTGGTTGTTTTTTTAAAAAATTCGTTTTTCACATATCTGTACCAGATGAGTAGCCAATACAATAGCGTACTCGTTTGAGTGGTTGATATAGTATTAGTATAGCAACTGCCACAGTCAATGTAGTTGCAAAGTAAATTAGATGGAAGATGGTGAGCAGTCAAAATAGAAAGGATAACAAAAAAGTGAAAACAGCCCCCATAGTTCACTTTTCCTTGTAATAGGTGGAAACATGTTTCTTTCACAGCAAAGTGTTGAGTGGAAAGCATTTGTAGAATTATTCCCAGTATATATATATTATACATTATTTATCCTAAATGACCATGATCATCTTCTTGGTGGTTTCTTCCAGCTGGGTATCTCAAGAACTTTTTTTTATGCATCAAAAAATGTAGTCTCACATGGATTAAAATGAATGAAGAGTATGAATATTCATGGTTAAGAAAGTCTTTAGGTGTAAACTCTATTCTGATAAGTCTGTGTTTGGTGTCTGAATTGATGGGACCAGATAGAAACTTTATTCTAATATTGCATAAGCATTATTTTTCGAACTATTTTGTTAAATAATGTGCCGAAGAGGAAGACAAATGTGTAACCGTCGAATCAACCCTGACCTCACAGTGACTTGAAAACGACTTGTTAAATTATGCCACGTCGCCCAAGGCCTTTCAACTTAACCAACTCAAGTTTCGAAGGGACATTTTGAAGAGATAGATGAATAGTCTTCTTGTTCCTTCAAA
Source organism: Sicyos edulis (assembly GCA_036507275.1). NCBI lineage: Eukaryota > Viridiplantae > Streptophyta > Magnoliopsida > Cucurbitales > Cucurbitaceae > Sicyos > Sicyos edulis. Next base: position 33,468,930 of record CM071846.1, on the reverse strand, counting down.
TTTAAGTATTTTATATTAAACTGTCTTCACTTTCAAATGTTATTATTAAAATGTTTAGATAAGGGTTTAAAGGATTATAGTTTCATTATTTTTTTTTTTCGAGTACATATTGGGAAAGGAGAACAAATACCGTTTTTCAAACTCGAATTTGTGACGTTGGTGTTGAACTGGTTTATAATCCAACAATAAAATCATTGGTGATTGACACATTCGTTTTATAGTTTTAGTATTTAGTATTTTATATTTAATTAAGAATATTATATTAAAAAATATCATATTATTTTTCATCCTCACCAAACATTCATTTACTTCCCTTTTTCTACTCATCAAACATTAACTTATGAACTAATAAATTTCTATGTTGTAATAAATATATGGATTATTATAATTATTGTTATAATAATATAGTTATCATAAAAATCGACAATTGGCATAAATGTATCTTTAGACATATATTAGTTGTTGGATTTTTCTTCATTTTGTGTGGTCCAAGGGCAACATAGAGATGTAGCTATATGTCTCTCATGTGAATTCTTCAAAACACAACACCCATGAAATATTAAATAGCCATGCAGTCTCTTTTCTTAGATCTTTGACTCACAAGTTTTCTTTGTTTAGTCTTTCTTTCATCCCCTTGTTACATGGTGCCTTTTCCTCTTGGATATTTACACTATTGTCGTAGACAATTTTGCCCTAATATTGTATCTCAACTTTTTTGTTTAACATTTATATGATGCTTTAGACATTTGATGACATAATGCTAAACTTACATTAACATGAATAGATAAAATTAAGGGAATTTTTCATGTATAACAAAAAATGACAAAATATTTCCATCTATAGTACAAAATAAAAAATAATTCATTTGTTGCAGAAAATTCAAATTGACTTCTATCGCTTGTTGAATTCTATTAGCGGTAGAATTCAATCAATGATAACTCATTCTATCACTGCTTGAGTTTTCTATTAGTGATAGAAATCCAAATTGAGTTCTATAATAATAAAAGTGGTGGGCTTTTTTGAACAAATATGTTATAGATGAATTATTTTAAAAATTCTATTGCAAATATAATACTAGAGTTAAAATGTGCCATGGTAAATTCTCTAAAATTAAAAGTGGTGGGCTTTTTTAAAAGATTGAAGATTAAATTTACTCAATAATAATAAAAGCCTAACAACCTTTATTTTTAAAGTACAATAGATAAATAGGTATAATCTTTAATATATATATACATAAACTCCTTTGAATAACAATTTTGTTTTTAGTTTTTTATTACTGAAAATTAAAATTGTTTTCTTTTAAATTTCTCTACCGTATTATTGTTATCTCTTAAAAAATAAACTTCAACTTTAAGTTAAATTTGAAAACAAGAACAATTTTTTTTTTTTTTTTTTTCAAAACTTGGTTTGGTTTTCTAAAATATAATGTAAAAACTGATAACAAACCTAAGTAAATTCATATGTGCGAATTGTATTTATAAAATTAATTTTCAAAACCAAAAACCAAAACTAGATGATTATAAGTGGAATCTTAGAATTGTACCTATCCATGAGGCGGGGCGGGGATGGGGATGGCTTTACCGACTCCATCCCCGCTACTCATTTCAATCTTCATCTCCACGAAATTCACCGTAAAATTTTATAGGGAACGAGACGGGGATTCACCATGGGGAAATCACGGGGATCGCGTTCCTCACGAAGAATTATTCCCCATTTAACTCTTCATCTTTTCATTTTTTTATTCTTAACATTTTTTAAATTTTTTCAACTTTTAATTCAATTCACTAAATCTTAGATGATTTTTTCAATATTAAAAAAAAATGTTTATTGATTTTTAATTAAATAATTAATTAAGGAAAATTTTAATCTAAATAAGTATTTTTACTAATTTATATATTTAATATATATATATAACGGGGATGGGAATACATTCCTCGTCTCCATCCCCATTTAGCTCGCGGAAAATTTTTCATCTCCACTCACTCCCTCATTTACTGCCTATTCGGGGATACACCGTCCCTACCCCATGGGACAAATGGACAACTCTAATCGTACTCCAAAGTTTTTACCTTTAGAAGTTTACCTACTTCGTTGATGGAAGCCAAATTAAATAATTTTGTTATGTCATGTTTTGTTAATTTGGTTTGTTATTTTTCTAAATTAATAATCAAGAGATATGCAAGTTCAAATCTCCGGTTGTTGTTGAATAAAAATAATATTAGTAATAACGTTTTTAACTCTATCCTAATTATAATAAGAAGTTATGAGTTTGAATTCGTCATCCATTATTGTTAAATCAAATCAAATCTAAGACGAACTTGAACCTTCTTTTACCTCTAAAGTCCAAACATTATACTTATTTAAATCTGAGATCGTGAACTTCATAAAGCCATATAAAGAAGCATTAAAGACGAGAGTATTAGGTCATAAATTTGGGCTTTAAGCCATGCCTCCATGCCTACATTTGGATACAAACCACAATATTCTATACCTTTTTTTACTAGACCATATGGCATATTCTATACATCGACTTAGTCAATTCAAATTGATATAACCCATAGGGGCTGTTTGTTTACCAATTTAAGGAGGATTTAGCTTGAAGAATTATTTTGAGTAGTTAAAAATTAAGAGTTATGGCTAAAAACTTGTTTGACTGTGATTTTTTTGTAGATGAATTAGAGTTAAAATCTTGTTTGGATGTAGATTTAAATGCGTAGTTATTTTGAGTAGTTAAAAATGAGTTATTTTTATTGATTTAAAATGAATTATTATCAGTTTAATAAAAGCGAAATTGATATTCGATTCAAGATTGGTAAGCCCAAAAGAGGCACCATCTTGAGGGTATGTTAGGATGTCATAATTGTCCCACATTGAAAAAGTGGAGAGTTCGAACAACAATATAAAAGAGATACATGTTATTCTCCTCATTGCTAATTGGTTTTGAGGTGAAACCTCTTATTATCTAATTAAGAAAAGTTAGTAAAAACTCGTTTGAATGTACTTTTTTTAGGAGGAGTTACTAAATCCTCCTTAGATATGACAAACAAACCCATAAACTAATTTGAAAACTATTAAACTCAAATTTAAAAATCCATTTTGTTAAACAGCTCAAATACAGACCACACAAACTCAAAAGTACATGTCTACCTGATTTTAGACTACTTAAAATTGCAAACCAGATGCCTATAGAGGCTAATATTGATACATAACAGCAAGATATGGTAGGAAAAGGGAAAACATAAAAAGATGGGGGGCCTTAAGTGAATTAATTGGTGGATGACCACTCATTAGGCTTTCTTTTTATATTTCATTTCCAGGTGAGGATCTCATTCAGATCTACAATCATTCCCAATCTATCCCACTCTCATTTGCTTCCTTTCTTCCTAAATTTTACAATTTAATCGCTTCTTTTTGTTCAATGTCACTTTTATGAATGAAAGAACTTGATGTCCAAATATTTAACGATTAAAAAAAACCAATATGGAAATAAAATAATTAAAATAAATTCAAGCTATAAGGTTTATTTACCTTGAAAATAATTTTTTACGAGTTTTTTTTTTATAAAATTTTTGTGTTGTATAATCATATGCTATGTCTTGTGACATTAATTGAAGTGCGTGCAAGGTACTCTAAACAGTTATAGATAAAAAAAAAAATCAATCATATCTTGTGGTTTTAACAATGTTCTACTATTGGATCTTTTCATTATATAATTCACATCTCAATTATCAATAAAGTAACAACTCAGTGGCATCGGTCTATATTCATAGACTATGAGTCAATAAGTTTGAATCTCTCTCATTCTCGATTATTGTAATCTTAAAAAAAACAAATTCAACTCTCATGTAAGTACCAAATTTATTATTTTTATTTATTTTAATAATTAACAAAATTGAGATATATCAAAGAATTAATGGCCTAATAGGTTTTCTTGGGTGAAATTCTAGTTACTCTTGCCTCCTATGTAGATAATGATAATATAGATTGTCATCGTTAAATTTGAAGATTGAGATGAATAATGTTGAGTGGATTATTCATATTACCCGTAGTATTCCACTCAACCCCTTATTGTTTGAGCTTCAAATACCCAAGTATTTTTTTCTTTCTTTTTATGTATATAATTAGTTCAAGTGAGACTTATATATGTTTAAAAAAAAAAGTGAGACTTATATATATTGGCATATTCAATCCTTTTCAAATAAAAGAAGAGGATTACCCATTTTGTGTAATTATTTTTACAATTTTGCTAACCAATAAACATATAATGAGCCACCTCACAATGATGTTTTTATTGGAACATGCAACTTGCTTGATAAAGCTCCACTTTGATCTATTGCTATTGAGATAATTGGGATTGTCATTTATTGTTGGGCATTTGAGATCTTTATGCACATGACTAAGTTTATGTGGCTCACTACTTTTGCTTAGGTTCCAATGATTCCACCCCACTAATTGAAAAGCCAAGGTTTGTATAATTACTCAAAGATGATAAGACTTAATATGACTTTTCGTACCCCACCTTCTTACTTAAATCTTTCTTATCATTTTAATGTGATTTTCTCTCCTAAGGTTGAGGGGAATAAAAGTATAAAAGAAAGATGCTTGCTAAGTCAAAATATGGTTGGGATGAATAAAACTATAAAAGAAAGATGCTTTACCAAGTCAAAAGGGATGCAAGTTGAAAATCAATCTCATTTTCACTTCCCTCCAAAAAGAAAAGAAAAGAAAAGAATATTTGACATATAATCTAGAATGATATCGTTCATTTAAAATTTAATTAAACATATTTAATTTTGCTTGACCATTTTTTAAAAATACATATTTATAAAAACGTTATCCTTACTTATACTTCAAGAATCTCTCTACTCATTTGTTGTGGAAGTCCATAACATATGGTAGCTTGCTAGTTGGCAATAAAGTTAGGGTAATGTAGTCTAAGTAGTGTTTGGATGATTAAATATGAAGATGTACAAATTAGTATTAAAAGGAAAAAAGAAAGTTGATAAACCCAAAAGGGGATGTGTCCTCTCATTTTGTCTCTCTCACAAACAAATTTTGGTCACATGGAACCATGGCCCTCCCTCCCTTTCACTACCACCCAATCAAAATTCTCTCCTTTTGCCATTTATTTCTTTTCAAAAACTTACTCAAATGTGTTTGTGGAAATTTAGGTTCCTTTGAAACTAATTAAAACTTGCTTTTTTATATGTTTCCCAAAATATCTTTTTCCATCTTTGCATTTGTAAATAGCTAAAATGTTGCCCCCACTTTCACTTTTCCAACACTTCCCTTTTATGTTTTTTTTTTCTTTTGATAGTTGAGTTTGTCAAATTACGTACGGTTTAAAACTTGAGTATCATAATTATTATTCAAATAAGAATCGAAGATGAAGAAGAAAGAATGGTTTTGGAACTCTATTGGTTTCAATTGTTTTGATTTTGACCAAAGACTTGTCCATTTTTAAATTCGAAAATAATTTAAACAAGTAAATAAATTATAAAGACAAAGAAACAACCGACTTTTGATTGGACCGAGAGGGACGGGCCATTGGACTCATACTCCATATAATTCCCCAATAATTTTCTAATTATATTTATTTATCAAAATTATAAAAGTTATTACATATTTCCAAAAAGATGAAATCTATATCCTTCGGTTTTTTGAAAAAAAAATCTATATCCTTCTTGGATTATTTTAGTTTGGTTCAATTTTTATATTTAGATTTTAATCTTAGAAAATTTTAAGTTTGTGTTATTCTAATCTTTTTTATTATTTATTTTTAATTTAAGAGTGGTAAGACAGAGATTATTCAAACTTCTTAATTAAAAGTGTGGGTATATTTATTCAAGGTCTATACTTGATGAACCTGTGATATTAATGTTGAATTAGTTTACAATAAAACAACGAAACCATTACATCACTGATCCATCGATAAATGGGAAGAAATGGATTAAATGATTTTAGAGTAAAAAATTTGACATAGAATGAAAGTCAAAACAATGAATTTAGTTTAAGGGAGTGAACAAAGACACTTGACAGCATCATGTGTTGAATCACGAGTGTTATCGAAATGTGAAGTTATAATTGTATGATATGAAGACATTCAAATGGTAACATTCATTTTATTATGTTAAAAGAAAAAAGGTTGTATACATTTTTACATTTCATTCTCTAAGGGTCAAGAATCTTTGATTGGGGATTGAGTTCACGAATAGAAATCTCTCCATTTTAATTATTGATTAAATTGTGATAATAAACAAATAATTATATTAAAATCATATAAAAGTTAAGTACTATCATTATTACATTTAATATTGAAACTTATTAGATTTCAAATAACTTATTAAAATTTAAAATGAAATAAGTACAACATGGCTGTATTAAGAATTTTAACAAATATAAATCTAATGTTACTAATAATAATATAATACTATATATTAATAATATTTTTATAAATGAAGATTTTCAGACCGGTTCTGGAACCCAACCAGTGGGCATTTTTGTCATTCCGAGTTGGCATGCGACGTGGGAGGTGGACCCCACCCACGAAGAATGAGTGGGCTCCACATGCGTGCCAGCTAGGACACGGGCGGTGCACATCGATTGCAATTCCCTTTTCTCTTCCACCAATTATGCCTTTATTTCTAGTTTCGCATTTGCGTCTCCTTCATTGTAATCTTATATTCTTATTCTTATTCTTATTTGGTTAAAATATCATTTTGGTCCCTTAACTATCATCAATGTTTCATTTTGGTTCCTCAACTTTGAGAAAAGCTTAGAAATAATCCTTGGGTTAAAAAAAAGCTAACTATGGTTTGAATATTGATGAGTTTGCAAGAAAATAATAATAAAAAATACAAATGGTTTAGTGGACCTTCATACTCCTTTTTCACCCACTTTCTTTCTTTTTCATCTTCTACAGATGATTTCTAACTAAAATCTCTCATATTTCTGGAAAATTACAAAGCATAAACACAAATTTTTTTTTTTTTAAAAAAAACCATCCATCCTAATTTCATAAACCCCAATAAATTGACTCAAAAACCAGCAGATAAATATAAAATTATTTCTAACAAAATCTCATTCCAGAAAAAGAAAGCAAATTTCAAAAGCAAATAAAACCTAAAACATACAACTCCAACAACCAATTTCATTAATCTCAATCTAATTACCCAACGGTCCCAGCAGTACACAACAAAAAATGAAAGAAACGACATCGTCCCACTTCACTGCCATTAGCAGCCCCGTCCATTTGACAACTAACAAACATCGATTCAGAAAATTAGGGTTTCGAATAGGAAAACCCCCATATGTAGGAGTTTACAAAAAAAAAAAAAAAACTTGTTTTTGTTTGGAAAGCAAAATGGAAAAAAATCAAGCTAACCAAAAAATCAAAATGGAGAAAACTCTTTTTTTATTGGAAAGGAAATTTTTTGAAAGCTAACTCACAACTGAATCATTAAAATCTTTGCTAATGTTTTCCATGCATCACTCTGTTTAGTCTATGCATTCTGTGTCAGTTTTTGAATCATTAAAATCTTTGCACTGTTTATTTATATGGAATGGCAAACAACTTGATTTTGTTTTTTTAAGAACCGTACCCAATTTTAGACTTGAAGGTGGAAATCCTTGTGATTGAGCTTGGGAAGGAAATTTTAGACTAATTGAATAATGATCTTTATGGAGCTAATTACCCAATTTATTGGTGTTCATGAAATTAGGATGGATGAGTATAGAAATCATCCGTAGAAGATGAAAAAGAAAATGGGTGAAAAGGAGCGATGAAGGTAGAAGATGAAGTTCACTAAACCATTTGTGTTTTTTTAATTATTATTTTCTTGCCAACTCATCAATATTCAAACCATAGTTAGCTTTTTTTTAACCCAAGGTCTATTTGTAAGCTTTTTTCAAAGTTGAGGAACCAAAATGAAACATTGATGATAGTTAAGGGACCAAAATAGTATTTTAACCAAATAAGAATAAGAATAAGAATATAAGATTACAATGAAGGAGACGCAAATGGAATCTTGAGCTTTTCAAAGTTGAGGGACCAAAATGGAACATTGATGATAGTTGAGAGACCAAAATGGTATTTTACCCTTCTTATTTTATAAATTTCGAAATGAATTTTAATTTTAAAGGAAACTCATGAGATTAGTCAAAATTTAGAATAATTATAAATATGGTTATTTTTTTTAAAATTAAACAGTACTAATTATTGGTATTAATGGTAATACTATATTAATAATATTTAATACTGTATTAATGAATATTTATAATACAGTATTAAAACGTATTATTAAGTACGAATGCAATTCTTTTAAAATTTTGTCTACATTTATAATTATTTTGTGAGAAGAGACCATTCAATTCAATTTTTCATTTTAAATTTGGATTTTCCTCAAATAATAATAAAAATAATAATATAATAAATAAATAAATAAATTTGATTTGTTATTGCTAGGGTGTATATAATCCGAGATGGATTGAGTTAGGGGAATTTTTAGGATTAACTCAAAGTTTAGAGTTGGTAAATTCTCCAACCCGTCCCAACCCTATGTAATAAAGAAAAAAACTCAACTCAATTCTATATTTTTTAGTTATCCGTCGGTCGGTGTCGATTTTCAGTGAAAATTGGCACTGCCATATTGGTTTGCTTTAAAGTGACACCCAAGCGACCTGTTGGTTAGGTCGATTAATTCATTTTATTTATTTTTTTCTTTTTTCAAGTTAAAAAAACATACTCATCGTTTTATTTTATTTTATTTTGATAAAATTTTAATTTTTAATTTTAATAATTTGAATATCTTAAATAATTTTTGGAAACACATTTAAATTAAGTAATTTTACAATAATTTAACAATAATTCTAAGTAATTAAATTAAAAAAATTAATATTTTATAAAGATGGATGACTGACCTAACCGACTGACTTAACCGATAAATTTTTTGTTAATTTTTTTTAGTCGATATCGACCGACATATATTTAAAAACCGACCGACCGCCCTCTTTTTGGTTGGTTTTGATCGATTGAATCGGTTTTTGGGTAATGTATGAACACCCCTATTGGATTCTCGGGTTATGCTAATCTTTTTCCTCTATATAACAACTTTGTTCATATCCCGTAAATATATTTAAAAAATAAATAAACAAAAGATGAATAATATTATATTTGAACCTAGATTTGTTAGGGCAAATGGTACAAAATGTCTACTTTTGACAAAATATTTGAGTAAATGTTAAATGGGATGTAATTAAATAGGTGTCTAATTGGACAGGAGTGATAAACAATTGGGAAATAGTAGTAAATGACTATTTTTTAAAAAATAATTAAAAAAATATCTAAAATTTTTAAGCATTTAAATGAGTATTTAAATTAAAAATCAGTGAGATAGATAATTAAAATATCTCCATAATACCCTTGATTTTATTTTCTTTTTAAATATATTTATTAATTACAAGACCTAATTAAATGTTTCTTTTATCAAGACTAACACTCTCAAATCTAGGGGAAAATATTTCCATACAACTAAGTCATATATTTGTTTTTAATATCTTTCAATTTTTTGTTTAATTTATTTAATATCTTTGTCAGATCTTTTTTTATTTAACAGCAAGGAATTGACAAATCGTGTCTTTGATCGTTTTCCCCATGACAACGCAAATTATCCTTTTATTCATTTTACAACTCATTGCATCCAACATTTGCCACATTCTTCGATCGTTCTCACTCCCACTCACACTTTTTATTCATGATTTCTTTCACACTCACACTTTTTGTTCATGAATTTGATTTTTTGAGATTGGGGATACAATTGCGACCGAAGATATCTCATGAGTCTTGTGTATCTCACTTTCGTTGCAGGGAGGTATTCACAAGTTTTTGTTTGATTTTCACGGATTTCTCCATTAATAAAAGTGACGCCGATTACAATTGCTTTTAACGGAGTTTGAACGACGCGAATGTATATTCAAATTACATCACAAAATGTGTTGACATCGGATCCCCAATATCCCAATTTTTATCCATTTTCACCCCAGGTCTGAAATTGGATACAAGCCTGAGTGTCTGGCCTTTCTCTTTACAAATATAAGGTTGACAGTAACAAAGATAGAGAAGTGCAGGGTTAGTAAACGGTGTGTACACAAACTGATGCGTTCTGGCTGAAATTATGACAATATGTTTTGGTACACATGGTATATAACCAGGAACAAAAAATGCAAAAGAGATTGAAATCATGACAGTATGTTTTGGTACACATGGTATATAACTAGAGACAAACTGGTGTGTTCTGGCAGTATGTCTTGGTACACATGGTATATAACTAGGACTAACTGAAATCATGTCAGTATGTTTCGGTACACATGGTATATAACTAGAAACAAAAGATATAAAAGCGGTTGAAATCATGATAGTATATTTTGGTACACATGATATATAACCAGGAACAAAAGACACCTACAACACCAACGAATTATGCTAAGCATGTATTTTTCGCATCCAACATCCGTATTCAAAAGATGCTTTGAGGTGAATTCACTTTATATTTTTATATTTGTTACTTCTTTCAATATTAAAGAATTCACTCACATGGACCATGTATACTATTATGATTAAATACTCATCTCAAATCTTTCGAAAAATAATTTCAAATAATTAACAATATACTTTCTTTTTTATCTTTTGAAATAAATTTAAAATTTTCATCTTTTGGTTAAAGACTTGTTAAGAATGTTGTTAAAATTTTTCTCAAGGTTGTTACAGAGAAAAAGAGATTTCAAATGATATTTTTATTAAAAAAATAAACAAATATTAAGTAGAAGGGTATAATTGTCCATATCTTATTTACAAATTAATAATTAATTTTTCAGATTTAAAAAAAGACATTTATTTAAACTCAAAGATATGGTAACATTCTCTTAATATTTATCCAAAATCTAGACATTTGTCTAGTTGTCCCTAAACAATTTGTATCATTTATGCCCCTTTCAATTAATTAGTTTCCTCCCATTTTAAATTAATTAAGTTTTTCAAATACCTTCACTTCCACCATTTTAGGACTAAATATCGTTTCTACAACAACTGGCTCAACAATTTTCTCAACAAATTATATTAAAATAACAAAATTTCAAATTAAATATAACAATATCTAATTTTAAGAACCTTACATTTTTTTTTTGAGTATATATTGGGGGGAGGGGATAATACCGATTCTCGGACTCAAAACTGTGACATTGGTGTTAAACTGGTTTACAATCAAACAATAAAACCATTGCAGCACTAACTCATTTGGTCCTTACATTTCATCTTAGCCACTCATCACATCACTTTCAATTCATCATAGCCTTTCATTGTGTCATTTTCACCAAATTTCATTTTTATTGAATTAGCAACAATTTGCGTTCATGTATCCCTATCACTGAAATCCATTTTTACCGAATTAGAAAAAAAATCGCTTATCCTATATCCTAAAAAATGTGGGGGACGAAAACTCCATTCATCTTTTCAAAAACATTCTGCTACGATTTATGATTCTCACGTTTTCACTAAACTACAACATAAACATCTTACTGTCTTCTATATCACCTTTTAAGTGTAGGGAGCAACCTTTGATAATTGCCAATGGAGGTTACATTGATTACGATTGTGTTTAATGAGAATTGGGATGAGAGAGATATATACTCAAACTACAACATCGCCGTGCTTGAGATCACCGACAACACCCTTATTGATATCTGTAAAAAACCGACTCTAAATGGTCTTAAAGAGTCCTTACTCAACAACATGAATTTAAAACCATGGAATTTTAAATAAATTAAAAACATTCAAGCTTTATTATCAAGAGACAATCCAAGTAAAACATACATTAGTTTGCAGCCTCTGGCCAGAGTATGATAAAACAGTTCCAAAATAAATCCTTTAATCATTCAAGCATGCTTAAAACTAAAAATGAAGACAAGAGGACTATGCAACATACTCTCCCATGATCTGTCAGCTCCTCCTCTAGCCACCTCGATGTTGTCCCAAGTTACCTGGTGGGAAAACCACAAAAAGGGTGAGTACAAAAGCACTCAATAGGAATCTCCAACACGGGTACAGTACACAAGTCACATCCTCTAGCATCCTAGCATACAACAAAGCAAACAACTCGACAGGCAGTCTCATCACAAGCTCAAACATCAGAACGCTAAACCATTGAGAGTCTCTAACTCTCGGCTAAAGGATCCTCTATGGATCTCCAAGTGGGTTATCAATATAACCTCCAATTCTCGAGAGTCTCTGACTCTCGGCTAGCATGATCAGCTCACTATGCTGATCTGGGACACTTGATAGAGTACCCAAGTGTCGGGCTCTAGACGGAAAGGAATGGTGTACTGATACACTAGTTCGAGGGAGCTCTCATCCCGGCATCTAATGCACATACGCGCACACAGCATGCTCTTGCAAACCGGATAAATGTAGGCCTACACAAACTATGCCAGTCCAGGTGCCCATGCCTATGACTCGGAAAGGTGTCCACTGATCCACAACAGGCGGGAGGCCCTTAGCACCATACTATGGCAGCCTGTTCAAATCCAAAGCCTAAAGCTAAAGTCGTCCAAAAGGTAGGCTTATACGTTGGTCCACTCTCAATCTCTGGATGATGACAACCTAACAAGATCTAACTAAGATGAAGCACCATAGCGCTAACAGAGTTCAACATCAATAACATTGCACAATAATAGACAGATTGCCAACAATCATAATCACGCAGCCACTGAAAACAGAGAAGTTCAATCTAGGGTACATCATTCTACATGCCAAATCCTATCAAACAAGCCATACATTCCTATCCACTAACATGCAAACATGCATTAAACAAGCAAGGTCTATGCGCTAGCAAACATCTCAATCAGACAACCTACAAGAGCCTATCCACTAGCAACATATCAATCAGACAACCTGCAAGAGCCTACCCACTAAAAACATATCAATCAGACATCAACAAGTAAAACCTATCCACTAGCAACATATCAATCACACATCAATAAGTGAAACCTATCCACTAGCAACACATCAATCAGACATCAACAAGTAAAACCTATCCACTAGCATGCATTCAACAGGTAGCAAACAAGTACAACCTATCCACTAACATGCATAACAAATAGATAACACACAACCGAGAAGTCATCAATGGCAAGTGCAAGGTCCACACAGCCCCGGTAAGGAACCCTTACCTGGAAAACAAGTAGGAATCTTAACAGGTAAAGTAGTGCTCCTTGAGCTGCAGAACCAACATGAAACCTAGGCAATGTAACAACAAGCATACTGTTAAAACTCTTACAATCTAAGTAACAACAACCAAGGCATAAAGCCCGGGAATGAGCAGTTACTCAAATCAAATAGGTAGGAGCTCTCGAAAATTCACTAGAGAGATGGTGTTCGGTTGCTAGGAGGAAATTCCAGCAAGGACCAAAACCCTTGGCTAGGGTTTACGGCTTGGTGAAGAAGACTTGGAGAATTCGGCAAGGAAGAGGAACGAGAAGGTGAAGGATCAGCAAAGGAGATGGGAGAGAATTCTCTTGTGGCGTTTTGCAGCTCGGAGATGATGGCTTGGAGAATTCAGCAAGATGAGGGGAGAAGAGAAGACGCAGAAATCGACTAAGGAGATGAGGATGAAGGGGATCGGCAATGAGATAAGAGAAATAAGAAAGAATCGAAAAAATGAAGGGGAGGGAGAAGATGGAATAGCAAAAAAACTAGAGAGTTCTCTCGTGAAGATGGGGTTACGGAAGAAGAATCAACGCACAACCCTTACTCCGTTTCTTTTAATCTTTAATCAATCCTCCCATGCCACGGGTCCCTGGCAACCAGCCTTCGAGTCCCAGCGAAGACAACTTTTTCCTCTTTTTTTTCTTTTTAAGTAAACTTCAAATCTCTTGTCAACCACCCTTCGAGTCCCAACGAATACACCTTTTCTCCTATTTCTCCTTTTTCTCATCTTTTAAAATAAAACCTCCAAATCTCTAACCAACAGGCTTCGAGTCCTGGCGAGGGAAAACTTAAACAACATTTTCCTTTCCTTTTCTCCTTAACCAAAAGAACCTCCAAGCTTCCCAAAATGCAACTTTAACCCTAGAAACCTGAAACCGAAGGAATAACCCCAACTCAGCAATGACAGAAACAACCCTGAAACCTTAGTAAATTACAACACTAGCCCTGAAGGCAAAATTACCAAAATGCCCCTAAAGGCTCAAACTGCCCTAACGACCCAAACGAACATACCTGGAGAACCGGAATAAAAATCTGGGTTGTACAATATTGTCGATTGAGGAAAATCTAGATTTATACAAAGAAAAGGTGGGGACCACAAATATGGGGTACATCCTGCTAGGATGTACATTGATTGTTGTATCTTGACCGAAATCATCCAGACACGTACTGAGATGTACATCCCGAACTTAGCAGGCGGGTTCACTATGTTAAGAGCAGGTGTAATGTTACCCAACAAAGATTAATTAAAGAAGGTTCTATGCAGCATAGTATTGGTGCAGAGCTTCTAATACAAGATGGTGAAGTCTAGTGCAAATTAGTTTACAACATGTTGCATCCACGAGACAGGTAACTAGTACGTCTGCGCATCGGTGTACATGAATGGTAGTTTATGGGTTATTAGGTAGGTTGTCGACTCCCACATCTGCTAAGTGGATGTTGTACGAGAGAACCATATGCAGACCCCCATTAGAAATAACCAAATATGAGTCTGATATTCGCTCCACCAAGAAGTCGACATGCTTACCTAGAGTTGTAATTAAGTACGCCAAGGAGAATCGTGGTGTTAACATTAGCTACTACAAAATGTTTTTCCATATTAATGGGTTGGCAACCGCGCAAGTAAAATCTTATTGATTTTCTTTTTTCAAATCACACCATTTTGAAAAACACTAAAAGTATGTACTAGTATGGACGGAGGATGTACGATAAAATTTTATCATTTTTTGAAGAATTAATATTGTTTACAAAAAAGCCAACATAATCATTTTTTTGGTTTTCAAAATTTTAAATTAAGATCATTATTATTATTTTATCAATTTGGTTGTTTTAAAACAAATAGCATCTCTCATGTTAGTTAGAAGAGAATCTTATTTAAATAATTGTAAACAAAAATAAAATAAATTTAGACTATGGGTACTTTGGACTATTTCATATTAAATTAATTAATTCTATATTTAAAACAAATAATAGTAGACATGCATTTAAAATATTACCCATTTAGATATTTTCTTAAATATTTTGACAGATTTAGACATTTATCTAGTTTACCATTTTAGGTTAATTCACATTATTTATCAATATGTTAAGAACTATCTTATTAATTAATTTTTCACTACTAGAAAAAGCACATTTCATGACTATAATTTATAGTCATGAACAGCTTACATGACTAAAATCAAGAGTCATTGTATCCGCTGTCACGGAAGGTTCAACCATGACTCTATAGTAAAAGTGTCATGGTAGAATCAATTATGACACTATATTATAGTCATAGATGAACCATTAATGACACGTATACAAAATCATTGATGAATTAATGACGACAATTTTCAAGTGTCATCGTAGAACTACTTATGACATTTTATTATAGTCACGATTGATCCATTAATGACACATATATATAGTCATAATTGAGCAATTTATGACATTTTATTTTAGTCATGGTTGAACTATTAATGACACACATATATAGTCATTGAAGGAATATTAATGACATGCTAGTATAGTCATTATAGCTTATATATTGACACTTTTTTATAGTCATCAATTTATGTAGTATGACTATTTATTTATATCAATTTATTAGTTTTTTATGTCTATTTACAACCTATTTTGTTTGTGTATTTACCTGTCAAGAAAGATTTATAATATGCATTCCACAAATCTTATTCAACAAATATTATTTCATATATGACTAAATAATTTGTACATTACACTTGGACAAAAAAAATCAATATCAATAAACATATAATTCTTAAAATGTCTACACGGGATTTGAAAACTAAACATTTTACAATATAACAAAGAAGCATAGTCTGCTATCCCTTGTGCGAAGTATACGTGGTTTGACAATTTTCACGATAATTGTAAATGCAACGATTCTTCACCTTGAACAAAGTACTTGCAGATTGTAGTAATAAAGCTTTGAATTAGAAGTTTGTTTTTTTTTTTTTTTTTGAGGAAGTTTTGAATTAGAAGTTGCACTATAGAATATAAATATTCATAATATATTTATCATTCACCGGCTATTAATCAATAAGCTAAAAGTAAACCCTAAAAAAATGCTCCTTCTTTAGCCTTTTGAAGAAGTTCTGGTCATATATGTGAGCGCCCATAAAGAATCAATTTCTAAAACAAGTAAGAACCCATATAGAAAACCCAGATATGAAAAGAGGAAAAAGAAAATATAGTCAATATTTCAATTTATGAATGCCCATCTCAATATGCAACAAAAATGCACATGATCAAATACCCAAAAAACAAGAACAAGAACAGAAAAATAAGGCACATTACAAAAATTACCTCACGATTGTTTCTTGGATAGTGAAATGGGATCCTTTAATGAAAATCCTCATCTTCCCAAGTTGTGGTTGCAAGAAACTAAACCATAGTACCTATGGGTAAAGGAGTTCAAGAGAAATCATGGTTGTAACACAAGTTGGAGCAATTTCCAAGTGATCCAATCCCTAAAATGTATATATAGATACAACTTTATGGACAAAAGGTGAGAGTAAGAGAGAGAAATGTAAATAATGTTATTAATAGAAAAACTAAAGTTACACAGAAAATCAATATCACAAGACATATAATCATGGACACCTGTTAAAATCTAATAGTAAAAACGAATTACACCTATAAACTTGTATTTGCCACTTGAAAACAACGAAAAAAACAACACACCAGACAATATTAAAAATTTAAGAATAGTCAAGATACGTACAAGTTGACCTCGACACTCACAGATATAAATAAAAATATACCTTCTTAACTTCTCTAATATAGCAAAAATCCAAACCCAAATCGACATTCTCTACAGACAATCCAGAAATTTGGGGCAAATATCAAAACTAAAATTGGAGAAATTATTGAGAATAATGAAGCAATTAAACGAAAATGAAAATACCTTAGTGAGAATAGGATAATGTATGTTGGCAACTATTCTACGTAGGGAACCATGAAATGGACATACAATACCCAACAAAAGGCTATAAATACAAGAAAGTAAGGGACTTTAAAAATTAATAATTTAAATAAATTTGAATTTTATACGATAAAACAAAGGGTAGAATATAAATTTAGTCTCTATGAAATGATGAAAGTTAGAGTTAAATTCTTATGATTTCAAAAACTAGAGTTTAGTCTCAACTTTTAGTTTTTTAGACCATGAAAACTAAATTCTAACTTTGTTCAAACTATAGAGACTAAACTTATATTTTACCCTAAAATAAATAATGAAAATTTTCACGATTACAACATACTTTTGTCCCTATTCAGGAAAATCCAAGGTTAGGATGTGTGTTTGAGGACTTGGTTTGCGGCGAAGAGTCCTTGCTTTCAAGAATTGCTACAAAACGAAAACACATAGAAAACTTAAATCAAGAATCTCCCCAAAAAAATCACCAACAATTAACCTAACCTTGAGAAACAAAAACTAAGTCAAATGAAATCCAAAAACTCATATCACATAACCAAATTAAAGGTCCAAAAATAAGAGAGAAAACAATATAAAAAAAAATAGTTAAGATAAGTTCGAACACGAAGTTTGACAATACCAACAACTCAATGCCCCAGTAATATTCCATATGAATTTTACAAGAGGGTTAAGATAAAGAGCATCCTAAGACTAATAATTCCATATTCCTTCTATATGTTTTCACATCATATAAAATATATGAGATTGGCACCTGGTTGAATCCATTAGTGAATGCTTCCATTTGCCATTGTCTACAAGTCCCTACATGTTTAGAATATATATATTTTCCAACAAAGATTACAAAAATAATGAAAGAGATAGGTGATTCACCACATGATCATGTCCAACCAAAGAAACTCACCAAAAAATTATAATTTTGTACTTTATTACCAAGATGAGAATTAGTATTCAAGAAAAATAACCTATAGAAATCTTCTAGCAGTACGAGATGAGAATGTCAATGATAAGATAACCATAAACAAATATTTAAGTAAAGTAGGAATAATTGTTTAATTTGTTTTCGTTGAAGGTAATTTATTTTGTTTCCATACGATAACCTTCTTCCAAAAATGGAAAATATGCATCTAAGTACGTCAGACACCCTACAAGTTTAGTCTTGGTATTTTTACCTTTTAGCTTTGAGTTTATGATCACTTGGCTGAATAGAACTAACAAATTTCTAAAGTGAAAACCAATGAACATCAAAATAGAGATAAGAATATGTTAACAATACTTCTAATCTAGATGCAATTCATATACATATAATTGGCAGAAGTACCTCATGAGGCCAAATCTTGGGCCTGCACTTCCCAATCCTTCCAAGTTGTATAATTGTTCGATTTCCATTTTCCTGTTATAAAAATTCATTTAAAACTTTAGTATTTGCTATTTGAGATTTCGTCTATCCTATTTTATCTTCGCCAATTGATTAGAACCTGGGATACCAAAATATCAAAAAGGTAAGAAGGGGGTTGTTAAACCAAATTTCAGTAATAATACAATAGACTGGAACAAATTCCATATATAGTGAAGGAAGTCTAGTTGTGCACTTGTGCTAGCAAATACCAATACATTGTTTAATAGAGTAAATAAAATTAGGATCCTACTGCAAAATGCTCTCTAAAATTTAAACTTAGAGATAATTGATACAAAAATAAGCAAATGGAAATGTTTAATATAAAAAAAAAGTGTAAATAACACCAAAAAAACAACTCTCTCTCTCTCTATGTATGCTTAATAAAAAGTTTCAAGATTTTTAAATAAAAAGACACCAACAATTGATCTGGATGATTGATGTCTTTGATGCAGAGACTTGGCTCCTTGTGAAGAAAAAATGGATCTATATAGTATAGGAAATCAAGAATCCAACAATATAATTAATCATATATTTAATACAGCTACAACTTTGAAGTGGTTATAACATAACCTAAAACCATTTAGTCAATCCTACATTTCAAATAGTTTAGAGAAATTATCGGAAAAGGCTACATTTCAAATAGTTAGGAAGAATTTTAGTAAGCGTTTATCCTACATTTCAAATAGTCTATAGAAATTTCAATGGATTTAATAGTACAAATGAATGAGTCTACAAAACCTGATTTTAATAGTATCAAGGACAAATAGAACTCTTATTCTTTTTTTTTCTTAGTTCCCTTTAGTCGATCCTCGGCTCGAACAAGCACTTGTTGTCCTTCTTTGCCAAAATATCCACAAAGCTACGATTCATGATGATATCGAGTAATTCAAGATGTAAGAAAGGTAAAAAATAAAAAAAAAATAATAATAATTGCTAACCTCCTTGTTAACATATTAAAAAAAGAACTCTTATATTAATACTAATTTTGCATCAGGGACATGATCTACACAGAACCAAAGATTAAAAATGAAGTAAAAAAAAATCAAATGAAATTGTGAGAAGAGAAAAGTTCGACATGCTATCAAGACAACATTTCGCTTTGACAAGGGAAGAATTTGACGATTTGAAGGCTTGTTTGTCAGAACTGAGAGAATCTGACAGCGGAAGAAGAAGAGTGGTGGGCTTCGTTACTGTTGGCGAGTTCCTCCATGAATAGTGCCCATCTTCAAGGAGAACCCATCAAGGAACTAAATTAATTGGAAAATAATTGAATACCAAGGGGAAAAGGGAGAAGAATCGAGAGTAAATGAACATTATATCCAAATTTGAAGAAACCAAAAGGGGAAAACATGTAGGAAAACTAAAGGAACAAAAAGAAATTGAAATAACTTAAAAGGAAATCGAAATACCTTGGCGAGGGTTGGGCCCCAGTGACGATGGTGGTTGAAGATGACGGTGGTTGACGAAGGTGGTACACACCGATTGAAGACCTGGAGTGAGGCTTCAAATTTGCAAAAGAAGGGGAAAGGAATCGGGCTGGTGGTGACTAAAAGAAAATGATGGGTTTGAAAATAACCCTAGAAAAACTCTAAATTAAAAATAAATTACACAACTAATTTATGACTCTAAAAATTATTCATAATTTTGTTAAAATTCTGAATTAAAATTTTCTTCCACTTTTATGTTTTAATGACTCTAATTTTTATACTCTCATCAAATTGCATGTGTAGAAGTGTCATTGTAGGTAGTTTTTTTAGTAGTGTTTCTTCTCACACACATTCCTTAGTTCCAGTTGGGTTGGGTTGAACGAGCAAAAAAGTGGTATCCTAGAATCAACCCAACAAAAATTAGAAAATCATAACTCAATCCAACCCATATAAAATTATAATATAACCCAATCCTTACAGTTTCGATAAATAGTACGAATTTCTCGAGTTATCAATTCTTTATTATAATACCTTTGAATTTTGATATTTCTTAAAAAAGAAATAAATCTCTTCGTAAATGTATTATAAATTTTTCCAAACTATCTTTCATAGGAAAAATCATTAACTTCGAATCCAAAATTAATGTGCTTTAATGTTATTAAATTTTTAAAGCTCAACACGATTTGATGGTGAAAATTTTTAAAAATTTATTTTTTTAATTGGTAATTCATTCTTATCTTAGAATTAATTTTTTCCATAATTTAATAAAATCAAATGAAAACAACATAATTTAATTCATGTACTAAAAAAATATATGTTTGAGATATTTTGTACTTGAAAAAAATTGTGTTTTTCTAAATGTTTATAATTTATGAAGAAATACAAATTCACGAAAGAACTCATACAAACAAAACATTTAAAATCAATTTAGAAACATTTTTATAAAGAATTTCGGCCAAAAAGAGTTTCAATGTTGTAACTTGCTTCTTAAAATATATATATATATATATATATATATATATATATATATATATATATATATATATATATATATATATCATTTCTTTGGATCTTCTCTAACTTGTTTCTTCCATGAATCCTATAAACGTTCATCTTCTCATAACCTATCGGACAAACAAGTAAGATATTAAATGGATGGAAAATTAGTAAAATGCATTAAAAATATGTAGAATGCCAAAACAAATAATTTTAAACCTTTAACTTAGGTAAGAACTCTCTTCCCTTTCCTTTTACTTGTCATTTACAAGAACGTACATCGTGGTTGTCTGTTTCGTACTTGCTACATTGAATTAGACTCGATCTTTTACTAATTTTAGAAGAAGTTGATGGCTCATCAATACCTCTTTTCCGTAACCATTTTGTCTCCCAAGCGATCTCTTAATAAAAGAGGGAAGTAATAGGTTTTATTTCAGTTCTAAACCATTTATTTAGACCATTTATCGACGGAAAGTAATGAGAATAAGTGGTCTCAAAGGTACGTGATGTGTGTACGATCGCAGTTGAATAAATGCTTTAAGTGTGATTAGATCGCACTTCACACAAGTATACGCGGTCTGCAGCAAGCAATAAGTAAATTATCGATCTTCACAGGGACTGGAAACTAACTGAGGTGATGCTCATAATTAAAATGTAACTTGCACAAATATAATTTGAGTTGGTTTGTGATTGAAACATAAAAGTAAAAAATTAGCGAGATAAAGTAATATTGATAGATAAGGCTAGACTAAGATACTCATGAAATTCAGCAGCAATGTAATAAGCAAGAAATATGCAATAAGGGACTCTATCATACTACGCCTACAAACTTCCGCTTCTGCTTTCATTTAGCACCAAGTTTGACTTCCGTCGAAACTTGATGTAATTACAAGCTAGCGCTAAGTATGTAATAGTTATACGTTTATTCCTAAACTCTGATTCAAAACATCACAGATGTAACACTATCTATCTAGCATGCAAAATAAACATAGGTTATTTCCTCTTCGGATTTACAATCTATTAGTTTGTGTGGATGGTCAGTCGACACTTACTATTATATGGAAGTACCTAATCTACATGCTCTAGACGAACCTTCCAGTTTTTTCCTACAACATACTACTAAGATTCACTTTCTCCTAGTTTTTCCCTAATGAAATTAGTTCATGATACAAATAGAAAACACAATACAAGATATGGAAAACATATTATAATTGTATTATTGAAGTAAAATGAGTCTAACAATGAAATAAAAGAAAAAAAAATAACAAACAATCGTCGTCTCGGTCGAGACTGTGAACTCCTCTAAAAAGAAATAATAGAGAAAAGACTCAGTCTCCTCTCTATTACACAAACAACCTATCTATCAGACTAGGTTATCGAGTCTCTGAATCTCCCAAGATGGCATGAATCAATTTTTGCGATGATTTCTCTTTTTATTTTTGCCAAATGTGTTTTGATTTGTCTAAGGTAAGAATCCCTTGATTTCAACAACATGTCTCTTAATTTTTCTGGTTAGTCAACTTCACAGTGTCAATCAATTACTTCCTTTTTTACTTGAAGTGCTTCTGACCTTCGTCTTCTGAGTTTAATTGCTCGCAATCATGCGTCTTGATTTTCAACATCGCATTTCCCCGTAGGCACTAATCTTGCAAAAACAGAAATCAACATAAGTCTTGCGAAATCCGTGCTAATCGTGCTAGTTTGGTTGTTTTCGCTTAATAATCTGTTTCTTGCATTTTACTCCCCCAATGCGTAAGCATTAGCGAATTACACCTTTTTATTCCTAATTTCTCCTTACTCATAATAATTTTTAGTTAATAAGCGCGAATAATGATCCGAAATTAGGCTAAAATCTTACCCTATTTTAGAGTCATCAGTACCAAGGAAGTAAAACACATGCATATAATTTTCAAATGCTTCCTCATAAACAAGATGCATTGTATTGAATGAGGCTAAGGTATTCTAGTCAAATCTCAACAATAGCATGTACAAGCACATCTATTTAAGTCCACTATGTATTGCTCTCTACCATTCTCAACTTCAAACTTCTTGCCTCCAGATACTCTAAGGGCTCGTTTGATAACGTTTTCGTTTTCTGTTTCTTATTTCTGTTTCTCTTTTTTAAGAAACGGGCATGTTTGATAACTGTTCCCGTTTCCTATTTCCAAATTTTAAAGAAACGTTTCTAAAATTGGATAAAAAAAGAAACTACAAAATAATGTTTCTGGCGTCCCATTCTTTTTTTTTTTCTCAAATGCATTTCTCTTCTCCTAGTTTCTATGGTTTAGTTAGATGTTCTCTGACTGCTATCTCTAAATGCCGAATTCCAACGATTCTGCCAATTTTTTTAGCTTAATCTTGTTTGTAAACTTTTGATCATCTCTCGTCTTCAAGATAACTCGTTGTTCTTTTCTTTTTCTTTTTTTTCTTTTTGATTTAGAATGCAAGCGAATAATCTATCGCATAAAATCCTTTTCGATTATTTGGCTTTTAATCACGAATTTCTTTAGTTATGGATTTGAATTCGTTCATCTGAAGGTTTTTTCTTCTTTCTCGAACGCAAGATCCACTACTACAAAACATAGTATAGTTGACGCTTGATTATTTTAAAAACTTGACATTTTTTTAGAAAAAAACGTCAAGTAATTATACCTTAAATATCAAAAGCATCAACAAAAATTAAAATGAGCAAAAAATTTCTTTAATTTTATCGTTAGGTTTTAGTTGACGCTCTATCACGTTAATGTTGATAATATTTTTATTGACACACATGAAATGTCAAAATTTTCATAATAAATTAAGTGTATCTTGCAAAATAAATAAATAAATAAATTGAGTGTAAAATTCTTTTAAGTGTTTCAAAAAGAAGAGAAAAAAGAAAAAGAAAAATATACTTCACGATAACTTTTGATATCTCTGTGGACGTTTTACAGTGAAAGAGGTTTTAGGGTTTCTTCAACGATTCACAAGGACCTTATCTCTTGCTAGTGTGATTTGATCTAGCGTCTTCCTGTACCATTTTGCACTCTCTTCCTTACTAATTTTCTTAGGTTCTTTCATCTCCCTCGCTTACAAATGGTTCATTGCCTTTGTATTATTTGATCAAAATGCATTTAGATATGCGGTTGTAGTTTTCTTTAATTCCATCTCCCTCGATTACCAATCTTGCAGTTGCAAAGTATATATCCTTTAGTTCCATTTGGATTTAAACAAGATTTATGGATCAACTGAAAATTTTAACTTTTCTCCATTTTAATGGAAGGTAATTTTGTAATTATTTGTCATGTTTAGCCAAATAAGTTTTTCTTCTCACTTTCCTCATGTTGTTCATCATACTCACAATAAAGTCTAACTATGGGCATTTTCGTTTGAAGTTTGAATAATTGTAGAAGCTTCAATAATCAGAAATCATCATTAATGTCTTATTTGCAAAAACATTTCTACCATTACGGGTCATTAGTATTCAATCTATTGATAAGCAGCCTAGATGTAATTTTAGTTCTAGTTCTTCAAACTCTAAATTTGTTAAACATCTCAATGGCATTGTCAAGGTTTGACTTGATTTTGATTTTTTTTTTTTTTTATTCTTTCATGTGTCTCTTATGAGATTCTTCTGGTGGATGGGCATGAAGAGAGACATTGCAGAGTTTGTTAGCCGGTGTCTTACCTGTCAGCAAGTGAAGGCACCCAAGCAGAAGCTAGCCGGTTTGCTGCAGCCTCTGAGCGTGCCTCAATGGAAATGGGAAGAGATCTCCATGGACTTTATTTCTGGATTGCCGAGGACACCGAGAAGGTTTACTGAGATCTGGGTGATTGTTGACCACTTGACCAAGAGCACACACTTCATTCCCGGTAGAGTCACTTATACCGTGGAATAGTGGGCGCAGTTGTTTTTGGACCGGATTATCCGTTACCATGGTGTGCCTGTGAGGATCGTGTCAGACCGTGATTCACGGTTCACTTCCCGTTTCTGGAGAGCGCTCCAAAAAGGCTTAGGCACCGAATGCAGTTTTAGTACGGCTTTTCACCCTCAGACAGATAAACAAACTAAGAGGGTGATCCAGATTCTTGAGGATATGCTGAGAGCCTGCGTGTTAGACTTCCCGGGCAGTTGGGACCAGTACTTGTATCTGATGGAGTTCCCTTACAATAACAGTTATCAGTCGACGATCCAGATGGTTCCATTAGAGGCTTTGTATGGTAAGCGTTGTCGGTCTCTTGTATTCTGGGAAGAGGTTGGAGATAGACAGGGTTTGGGTCCTGAGTTGCTTCAGGTGACTAATGCTGCAGTGTAGAAGATCAGGGCTTGTATCTTGACAGCGTAGAGCAGGAAGAAGAGTTACGTCGATGTTCGGCGCAGGGACTTGGAGTTTGAGGTAGGGCAGCATGTATGGCTGAGGGTTGCACCGATGTGTGGTGTTCTGAGGTATGGTAAACGTGGGAAGTTGAGTCCCAGATTTGTTGGTCCGTTTGAGATACTAGAGTGGATTGGCAGAGTTGCGTATCGATTAGCCTTACCTCCGTCATTGTCAGCAGTGCACAGTGTTTTTCACGTATCGATGTTGAGACAGTATGTATCAGACCCGTCACACATTGTAGACTTTGAGCCTTTGCAGCTGAATGAGGATTTGAGCTTCGTGGAGAAGCCTGTGAGGATTCTAGCCTTTGAGACTAAGACGTTGCGTAACCGAGAAATCTATTTGGTAGGTTCAGTGGAGGAGTCAGAGTATTGAGGATGCTACCTGGGAACGGGAGGACGAGATGAGATTGCACTATCTTGAGTTGTTCCAGTCTTAAGGACTTTCGGGGACGAAAGTCATAAAAAGAGGGAATACTGTAACGGCCCAAGTTTTCATCTCGGTCTTCCAGGTATGTTCTAAAAGTATTTTGGTAATTTGGTCGGGCCGTTAGGGCTGTTTCTGTCTTTTCTCAGCTAATTATAATCTTGGTTGTCACAGTTAGGGTTTGGTTGCATTCCGGTTGAGTTTGAGTGTTGGGAGTTGCAAAAATAAAAAGTAGGGTTTTGCCAGAATAAAAGTGCAACAACTGAGGCTTAAACCAGGATGGCCTAGTTAGATAGCAATAGGGCTTTGCCAATTGACCTACAGGTGGTTTCTAATACTCTTTCCACAGGTTAATTATTTGGCCTTGGCTTCAGGACTTAAGTGGGATTTATTTGATAAAATAGGTTTTATTCTTTCTCTCCCAAATCCCAAGACGCAATTCGCTGTTCCTCCAAGCTTCCTATGCAGTTTGCGATTCCACCATCTGCCGAGAGCCTTCGTCGATCGACCATTTTGGGTTAGTGATTCTTCTTGTTTGATTCTTCCTCCTAGGTTGTTGTTGCCAATTCATGGCCTAGGGTTGTCGATTTCTTGTTGGCCAAGCTCTAAGCTTTGTTGTGTGTGTGTGTGTGTGTGTGTTCTACCCAGCCGAGAACAGCCTCAGTGCCGCCCAGGCCTAGCAGCATCGTCGAGCATCATCGAGACAGCCCCGTCCGCTCGCCCCCAGCAACCGCAGCGTGTCTGTAAGGGACCGACCCGAATGGGGCACTAAATGGGCCCTTACCCCAATGCATGCAATCAAAATAAAGGACATTTAAACAGACATGATTTCGGATTCCAATTAAAACAAAACATTCAAAATAACCCCTTTAAAAACTAAACAATTTCCCTGGAACCTGTCCCTGTTTCCAAGCACCTGTTCCAAGATAAATACATTTCCAAAGTATACTCCGATCGAGAGATTTCTTAAAATCATTCAAAACATGTCTAAATATAATAATCTTTGGAATCCACAACATATTCGAGAAAACATCTAGGGCTCAGTGCCGCCACATGCATTCAGGGGAAAATAAAACATAAAGAGTCATAACACAAAATCAGAGTTTGATGATTGAGCCCCATGATCACAGCTCCTCCTTCAGCCATCTTGTCTCGCAACTTGGTTACCTGTGGAAAAACCACAGTAAGGGTGAGTAACGAATTACTCAGTAAGAATCCCCAACCGGGGTACAATACGATATACATGGTCATCTCGATGAGCGTATGCAAGCTATGAATATAAACACAGAATAGAGCACATAGCTTAGCCCACACTTGGGCCTCGGATGCCAGCTTAGGGTCTTAGTCCGGAATAATATCACCACACAGTCCAATATATAAGTCGCCTATACGAGAAACAAGTCCGGCCTCGGCACATCTCTGTCGGCGAAAGGTACGCGGCTCACAATCCCGAGGAGCTCTCCGATCGGCGCTGTAATGAGCGTAAGCATGCACCGCGTGCTCTCTGCAGACTATGGGGTTGCGGAGTGCGGAGGCAAGTTGTCCATATCCGATCACCACGCCTAACTAAATCTTTGGATCGGTGTCAGCGACATAGGGGTGTGAGACACGGACACGTAAACTATGTCGGCTGAACCACCGCACTCGGGGCCAAGGAACGGTCGTGGTAGGCTTACACCAGAAGCCGCCCTTGCCTTAACAGTGGCAATCGGGGGCTCTTGCCAAACATGCTGAGGACATGCCGGCTGCCGGGGACGAGGCAATGCCAAGTCATCATCCCGACCGTTGGGGCATTTAACAGTCTGCCACCCTCACTCAAGATTGCAGGGCCTACCGCTCTGGTTAGCTAATCCCTCACGGGGTCCAAGGACGGAATGACTTGCTCGACGTCCCTGCCATGGATGCAAGGTTCTTTATGCATCAGGCCCGGATGATGCTATCTACCTGCAATTCTAACCTGCCCTAGCAAACAGCAAACAATTCCATAGAATCCAATACGTGCTCAATAAGAATACAACGAGCCTAGCATGATGCTACGGAGCAAGGAACAGATACGAGCATGCTAGAGAGGAACAACCTAGCATGGATTAACATGAGAATTAAATCAGGAAAAATCATGCTAATCGGGAATTCAGATTTAGAGAACCTAGCTACACATGTCAATAAACACAAACAAGCAATCAATCAACAATCACATATAATATCAAAGGGTCAACACAACTCCGGTAAGAAATCCTTACCTTGGCCGGGGACAATTTGACACGAAATCCTAAGCGGCGAACGAACCCGAACTAGCTATCGAGAACCTATCAATCACAACAAAAATCACACAATAGGCCTAAATATAATAAAATAAACGAGGCTCGGCTGGGAGCAACTCACGGTGCGTGCGATTTAACGCACAAACGGGCCGATTGCACGAAGCGAACGGCAGCAATAGGGCTGGCTTTGGGCGCTTGGCGATGCAGGGGCGAACAGGCGTGGCTCGTCTGGCGCGTTGGCGATGCAACGCGACACGAGGTGGGCGAGACGCGCGCGCGAGCTCGGAACGGCGCGGCGTGGCTCGGCGGTGGTGGCCGCGCTCGCAACTACGCGAGCGGTGGCGAGCTCGACGAACAGGGGCGAACAGAGCGAGCTTCCGCGCGAGGGAAAAACGAGCTCGAATTCAAGCGATCAGAGAGGATTCGACGGGCGATTTGTTGATGGCAAACTCCCCTACACTAGCTGCACAAAACCCATACCTCAAATCACCTTGGCTCGACCGGAAATGGCGAAACCCGAAACAGAGAACTCGGATTGAAGAAGAGGAGAGGAAAAACATACCTGCTGCCCGGAATAGAAATTCAACTCGAAGATGGAGGGAGAACTTGGTCGAATTGGAGCTGGAGAAGGAAGAATCGCCGGGAATCTCTGTCGGTCGGAAGATCGGTCGCGAAGGAGAAGAAGAGAGGAAATGAGGGAGAAGGCTCGGGCGAGCTGCCTTTTAAACCAAAACAGGGGACAGACAAGCATACATAGAAGATGGCGCGTTTAGAAACACAAGAGCGCTCAATGGTTCGATTGGCGGCGACGCTTGCCCAGCTTGCTTCATGGTCCGGGTTCGATTCCTACTCGACGCGCTATATAATTCCTTATTTGTTTTTGCCTAAATCAAGCCCAAAACCTTCCCAAAACTTCCCGAACACATTCAAATTAACTCAATATTTTTCCGACAATTAACAAATACATATCCGGGCCGTTACAATACTCCCCCCTTATAAGACTTTCGTCCTCGAAAGTCAATTAAGATTGAAACACCTCGGGATAATGCAATCTCGTCTCATCCTCCCCGCTCCCAAGTGGCTTCCTCCGAACTCTGACTCCTCCACTGAACCTTTACCAGCCGGATTTCACGATTACGCAGTGTCTTTGTCTCAAAAGCAAGAATCCCCACTGGTTTTTCCTCAAGCTCAACTTCTCATTCATTTGCAAAGGCTCAAAATCTACAATGTGCGATGGGTCCAGACGCATCTTGCCTCAACATTGATACATGAAATACAACGTGCCGCTCGCCGACAATGACGGAGGCAAGGCTAATCTATAAGCAACCTTGCCGATCCTCTCCAGAATCTCAAACGGGCCAACAAAACGGGGACTCAGCTTTCCACGCTTGCCAAACCTCAAAACACCTCGCATCGGTGCGACCTTCAAGAAAACATGTTGACCAACCTCAAACTCCAAATCCCGGCGCCGAACATCGGCATAACTCTTCTATGCTCGCTCGAAATTTGTCAACATGCGGGCTCTAATCTTACACTGACGACACCATTGGTCAAGCTGCAGCAACTCGGGCCCCAAAACACGCCTATCACCAACCTCTTCCCGAACACAGGAGATCGGCAGCGCTTGCCATACAAAGCCTCGAATGGAGCCATCCGAATAGTCGATCGATAATCGTTGTTATATGCAAACTCCATCGAATCTGAATCTGGTCCCAATCGCCGGAAATCCAACACACAAGCCCTCAACATATCTTGAGAATCTGGTTCACCCTCTCGATCATCCATCGGTGCGAGGGTGAAAAGTTGTCTTTGAAGTTGCACTCGGTGCCTAAACCCTACGGGCGCTCTCGAAGCGAGAAGTGAACCTTGAATCACGGTCCGATCACGATCCTCACAGGCACACCGTGATAGCGAATGATCGCGCTCGAGAAAACAAGCTGCGCCTTTGTTCCACGGTATAAGTGTCTCACAGGGAATGAAGTGTGCGCTCTTAATCAATCGATCAACTATCACCCAAATCGAGAGAACTTCCTCGGAGTCCTTGGCAAGCCGAGAAATAAAGTCCATGGAGATCTCTTCCCATTTCCACGCGAGGTACACTCGTGTACGCAACAAACCGGTGGTCTCTGCTGGGGGCCTTCACTTGCCGCGACAAGTGAGACATCGGTGACGAACTCCGCCACATCTCTTTTCATACCCATCCCACGAGAATGTCCGCTTAAGATCACGATACATCTTGGTACCCCGGGGTGCCAAGCAAACGGAGAACTATGGGCCTCTGAGAGCAACTCTACTCGCAATCCTGCAACATCCGGAACACACAACCGGCCTCTGTACGTCAGCCCACTGTCTGGTGAATATACCAAGTCAAAATCTCCATCAGCACTAACTCTGTCAAATAATCTTTTAAGTGCGCGGGTCGGTCGGTGACTATCAATAATCCATTGTCTAATCGATGTTTGGGTCATCATCCAATCGAGCCACTTTGGCAGTAACCTCACCTAACAACACTGCAAATCTCGGCCCGCTCGAACTCTCTCCGTATCTGGGTGGGAGCTCAACAACACCGCGGAGTGCGACGTCTTCCTACTCAGAGCATCAGCTACAACATTGGCTTTACCCGGATGGTACAAACTCTCGCCGTCATAATCTTTCACCAACTCTAACCATATCCTCTGCCTCATATTCGGCTCCTTTTGAGCAAACAGATACTTGAGGCTCGGTGATCGGTAAACATCCGAATCCGCTCACCATACGGGTAATGCCTCCAAATCTTGATTGCAAACACCACTGCGCCAACTCCATACCATGAGTCGGATTGTTCGCGCTCATATAGCTTGGTGACGGAAGCATAAGCAATGACCTTCCGTCTTTGCATCAACACACAACCCAACCCGAACTTGGAAGCATCATTTGTAAACCACGAAACCACTGTCCCCTCCGGATCGCCAACATCAGTCTTTGAAGTCAAGCTGCGCTTGAGCACGGCAAAGCTCTCATCACTTATCTTACTGTTCCAAATAAACCCGACACCCTTCCTCGTCGGACGAGTGAGGCGAGGCTATGGCGGAAAGATCCTTAACAAACCGAGCGGTAGTAACTTTGCCAAACCTAGAAAGAAGCAGCTCCTACGAGCAAACCACGGAAGGGAGAGAGCTCTACCTACTCTCACTTTGTCTTGCTTTACTAAAGCACAAGATCAAAATCTCGGGGGGGGGTAGCAACGGGGGTTCACCACGGATTTGAACCTTCAAATACCAGCGGCAACTCTCAACTTTCACGGAAGCAGAAGACAACCAACAGGGCACGAACCATTCGCCCCACGAGCAAAAGCCGACTTCTAGCAATTCCAATCCACACCTTGGTCAACACCAAGCATCAACTTGTCACCATACCGGAACCAATCCGGACCCTTCTCCAAACACATTTAACTTGCTAGGCTACCAAGACTGCCAGCAATTCCCCCGAGGCTACAAACTACACGACTTCAACTTGCCAACTGAAACTCACTATCGGGGCACTGATTGAGCTCTAGAGAGGCTCCCCACAACCTAGGGTTCTCCGGCAACCTTCGACATCACACCGCCAACTAACGGCCTACTGACTAATCTTTGCTGAACAAACAACAACTCCATTTTCCAAGCAACACAACCATCTTTGGCCAACTCCAACTCCTTGGGAACCAAGAGGACCGGCGCGCTACCGAATGCGTCATCCTCCTACTCGGACCTCAACCACAACATAACTCCTACCCAAGGAAGGATCCGAACAACTCTCTTAGTCATGACGATCAACAAGAAGATCTGCCAACCAAGCTTAGGTCCACTTAACAAATCTTACCTAAGCAACAACCTGACACTACGAGCATGGTATCCTTACCACCTCACTAAAGCCTTACAACCTCCACTGAGTCCAACTTTTCCAAGAACCGAGCACCGGATCCCCAAAGCAAACCCTACATGGATCAAACTCTCGCCACAGAGCGAACCACACAAAAGACACTTGTGTGCACAACTCCCAACCTTCCTCTAGAGATCCAAGATTAACAAATGCTTTTCTCCCAAAAACAACACTAGCTTCCGCAGAGATACAACCAATCAACGGAACACCCAAAGTTCCATCTCCGCACGATGCTCAAAGTGTGGCAACCTTGCTCTACCAAAGCATAACCAGGCCAAACCAAACTTACTTTATGACATGCCTCTACCAAGGGTGCTTACCCATAAGGCATCCCATTCCTCTCACAAGGCATCCTACTCACCTTATAGACATCCAACTCATGGTCCCTCAGCTGGACCCAACTTGCTTCTACGATGCTCAACTCTCTTGAGGTTTAGGCACCCGAAGGTAGTTGACCGCACTACCAACCACAAAGATCTCTTGGCCTTAACACTAGCGTGAGATGCACGCGCACTAACACTTACCAACCGCCAACACGCTTGACTTACTCAACCTCGGTAGAACACGGGAAAAGGCTCGGCTCCTCTCGAACATCCTTTCGCTTGAAGTCTTTCGATTACCCTTTGAACTAGCCCTTTTTGCACGACCTACACAGGTGCAACTACCATAAATGGATCCAAGGCTAAAAGAGTACGCTAAACTCCGAACGGCATAGAACCATCTGCTATGCCCATGTCAAACTCAGGCCTGAACCAGATTTAGTGCCAAAGTGGCACACCAACCAATGCACCTCAAGTGCCACTACTACCAAATCCACATCTTACTACAACGGGGCCAACAAGGTCACAACCTCAAGTGACACGAACTCTGGCTCGGCATACAAGGGCTCAACTCCAACAACCATGCCTAAGGCATCTCATCGAGCTAAAGGCTCACAGCCTACTCTTGCATCTCCACATGATGCTCAACAAACTCTGGCCGGCTCTCTCATCATGCAGCAGCTAGCCCTACTTTAGGGCTAACCAAAAGAAGAGTGTTCAATTCTGTCACACAACTGAGGAAACCACCAACGGATCAAGTCCGAAGGGAACACTACTTGCTGCACCCTTAACTACTGAGGGTTAAAACTACGGCTACAACAACCACACTTCACAGAAACACAAAGATGCCTCATCAACCTCCTCGAAGGCTACCAACTTTGCAACCACTCTCCGGGCAACCAAATAATCTAACAAGGCTCAAGATCAGCACTTGAGCTACCCAGGCTAGTCCACACGGGGACCTGCTCCACCAACATCCACATCAGCACAACCACAGCTACCTTCTCTCTTGGAGTGGCATTCCAAGGCAAAGCACCTCCACCCTCTCACTAGGGGAAAACCATCAATTGGGCCACAGTTGGCCTATGGGAGTCCAATCTCTACCTCCCTCTGGAACGATGTCCCGGGGCATCCGAACCTACGGATACCACAACAAGCCACAACATACATCACACTGCTGCGGGAAGTTGGCATGATGGCGCTCTAAACCCAAACCAATAACGAGTCGAGAACCGCTGCGTCTCCGCTCCACAACACTATACAAGGCATACACTAGATGACAGTATTGTAAATTCTTAACCCTTTTTCTACAACAAATAGTAAACTTAGGCGTACTGATGGTCGCGGAGTGCTAGTGATCATGGGAAAACGACCTACAACAACAGTCATACTACGAATTTATGACTCGAGCTCGATACCAAGCTGTAAGGGACCGACCCGAATGGGGCACTAAATGGGCCCTTACCCCAATGCATGCAATCAAAATAAAGGACATTTAAAGCAGACATGATTTGATTCCAATTAAAACAAAACATTCAAAATAACCCCTTTAAAAACTAAACAATTTCCCTGGAACCTGTCCCTGTTTCCAAGCACCTGTTCCAAGATAAATACATTTCCAAAGTATACTCCGATCAGAGATTTCTTAAAATCATTCAAAACATGTCTAAATATAATAATTTGGAATCCACAACATATTCGAGAGAAAACATCCTAGGGCTCGTGTCCCGTCACATGCATTTGGGGAAAATAAAACATAAAGAGTCATAACACAAAATCGAGTTTGATGATTGAGCCCCATGATCATAGCTCCTCCTTGACCATCTTGTCTCGCATCTTTGGTTACCGTGGAAAAACCACGATAAGGGTGAGTAACGAATTACTCAGTAAGAATCCCCAACGGGGGTACAATCACGATATACATGGTCATCTCGATGAGCGTATGCAAGCTATGAATATAAACACAGAATAGAGCACATAGCTTAGCCCACACTTGGGCCTCGGATGCCAGCTTAGGGTCTTAGTCCGGAATAATATCACCACACAGTCCAATATATAAGTCGCCCTATACGAGAAACAAGTCGGCCTCGGCACATCTCTGTCGACGAAAGGTACTGCGGCTCACAATCCCGAGGAGCTCTCGATCGCGTTGTAATGAGCGTAAGCATGCACCGCGTGCTCTGCGCAGACTATGGGGGTTGCGGGTGCGGAGGCAAAGCGCCCCCATATCCGATCACCACGCCTAACTAAATCTTTGGATCGGTGTCGCGACATAGGGTGTGAGACACGGACACGTAAACTATGTCGGCTGAACCACCGCTTTTTGGGGCCAAGGAACGGCGTGGTAGGCTTACACCGAGAAGCCGCCCTTGCCTTAACGGTGGCAATCGGGGCTCTGACCAAACATGTTGAGGACATGCATTTGCAGGGGGCGAGGCAATGCCAAGTCATCATCCCGACCGTTGGGGCATTTAACGATCCGCCACCCTCACTCAAGATTGCGGGGCCTCCGCTCGGGTTAGCTAATCCCTCACGGGGTCGGGGGCGGAATGACTTGCTCGACGTCCCCGCCATGGATGCAAGGTTCTTTATGCATCAGGGCGGATGATGCTATCTACGCAATTCTAACGCCCTAGCAAGCGACAAACAATTCCATAGAATCCAATACGTGCTCAATAAGAATACAACGAGCCTAGCATGATGCTACGGAGCAAGGGCAGATCACGAGAATGCTAGAGAGGAGCAAACCTAGCCTGGATTAACATGAGAATTAAATCGGGAAAAATCATGCTAATCGGGAATTGATTTAGAGAACCTAGCTACACATGTCAATAAACACAAACAAGCAATCAATCAACAATCACATATAATATCGCAGGGGTCACACAACTCCGGTAAGAAATCCTTACCTTGGCGGGGACAATTTGACACGAAATCCTAAAGCGGCGAACGAACCCGAACTAGCTATCGAGAACCTATCAATCACAACAAAAATCACACAATAGGCCTAAATATAATAAAATAAACGAGGCTCGGCTCGGGAGCAACTCACGAGGCGCGGCGAACGCCGCGAAGCGGGCCGACAGACGAGCGGGCGCAATAGGGCTTCTTTGGCGGCGGAGTGCTGTGGTGAAGCGCTGGCTGGGCGCGTGAGCGCGGCGATCTGAGGGCGAAGCAGAGCGTGGCTCGTCTGGGCGCCGCGATGAAACGCGACACGGTGGCGAGGACGACGCGCGCGAGCTTCGGGACGAAGTGCGGCGTGGCTCGTGGTGAGCCGCTCTGCGCGAGCAATTTGGCGAGCTCGGCGAACAGGGGCGAACAGAGCGAGCTTCCGCGCGAGGGAAAAAACGAGCTCGAATTCGAGCGATCGGAGAGGATTCGACAGGCGATTTGTTGATGGCGAACTCCCTACACTAGCTGCACAAAACCCATACCTCAAATCACCTTGGCTCGACCGGAAATGGCGAAACCAGAAACAGAGAACTCGGATTGAAGAAGAGGAGAGGAAAAGCATACCTGCTACCCAGAATAGAAATTCAACTCGAAGATGGAGGGAGAACTCGGTCGAATTGGAGCTGGAGAAGGAAGAATCGCCGGGAATCTCTGTCGGTCGGAAGATCGGTCGCGAAGGAGAAGAAGAAAGGAAATGAGGGAGAAGGCTCGGGCGAGCTACCTTTTAAACCAAAACAGGGGACAGACAAGCATACATAGCAGATGGCGCGTTTAGAAACACAAGAGCGCTCAATGGCTCGATTGGCGGTGACGCTTGCCTAGCTTGCTTCACGGTCCGGGTTCGATTCCTGCTCGACGCGCTATTTAATTCCTTATTTGTTTTTGCCTCAAATCAAGCCCAAAACCTTCCCAAAACTTCCCGAACACATTCAAATTAACTCAATATTTTTTCGACAATTAACAAATACATAACCGGCCCTGTCGGCCCAACCCAAAATTACCAAAATGCCCCTGGGCCTCCCGGAAAGACCGGGATGAAATTTCCGGGCCGTTACAGTGTCGCCCGCGAGCCCCTCGATCGCACCCTTCGCCAGATCATAGTCACAAGCGCCAGCCCACGACGCAGCCTCGCATCGCCTTGCGTCCAGCGAGCCCACCGCTATTGCCCGTTCGCTCGCGCCTGCACACGCTCGCCATGCCGCCTGACGCTCAGCAGCCGCACGCCTTTGTTGTTGGCTCGCTCATCCCTGCAGCAGCGAGCTGCAGCCCCTTGCTCGCTGATCATGTCCGTGGCCAGCCGCAGCCTAGCCCTGTCGCCTGCACGCCCTGCCTGCCTGCTGCCGAGAGTCAGCTTGCCGTGAGCCTGCCTTGCCGAGTGCTTGGGCCGAGTCCTAGAGTCTTCTCGGTTGGTAATTCCCGAGCCTTTGCTCTTTGGACCCTAAGATTTTTTAGCTGCTGATTTTAATTAGGTTGACTTTACTATTGTTTGCTAGGTTTCTGGTTCTCTAGGTTATCTATTTGCAGCTCGGGTGTCCACTTGTGTGACTGTTTGTCTTCCGATTCAGGTAAGGATTCCTTACCGGAGTTGTGTGGGCCCTGCGATATTTCTGTGATTGTTGTTTGTATGTCTGCTTATGATTACCAGCATGTTTAGTTATTAGGTGCTTTGTTCTGAATTTCGACTGGCATGACTTCTCTTGATTATTCTCATGTTAGTTCCATGCTAGGTTGTTCTGTTCTGGCATGTTCGTATTCTGTTCTTGTTTCGTAGTACCATGCTAGGTTCGTTGATTCTGCTGAACACGTGTTAGTATGTTTATTGTTAGCTGTATATAGCATGGTGTCATGATAGGTAGCATCATCCGGGCGAGGGTGCATAACTTAACTTGCATCTTTGGCAGGGACGCGCGAGGCAGTACTCCATCCTTGATCCGTCGTTAGGGTTTAGCTAACCTTAATGGCAGCCCAGTTATAATCTTTGGTGAGGGTGGCAGACTGTTAAATGCCCCAACGGTTGGGGGAATGACGAGGCATTGCCTTGTCCCCGGTAGTCGACACGACCTCAGCGTGTCGACAGTAGCCCTTGATTACCACCTGATAGGGCAAGGACCGATTTCTGGTGTAAGCCTTCCACGGACGGTTTCTTAGCCTCAGGTGCGGTGGTACAGGCTGACATAGTCATAGTGTCCTGGTCTCACACCACTATGTTCAGTGACACCGATCCAGAGATTCTTTTAGGCATGCGTACTAGACCAGGGCAGCTTGCCCTAAACCCAGCACCCCCCTGGTTTGCAGCAGCATGCGGTGTGCGTTCACGCTCATTACAGCCCCGACTGGAGAGCTCCTCGGGATCTTGAGTTCAGTGCACCTTTCTTATAGTCAGTATAGCAGAATAGCTGAGGCCGAGACTAGTTTCTCGTAGAGTTCCGAGTTTTAAGATAACTCCCGGAGTAAGACCGTAAGATGGCATCCGTTTATATTTATGTATGGATTAATGTAAAGCGCTATCTTCAGTGTTTGTATCTATTGCCTGCATACATTCTACTAGATGACCAGTTGTATCATATTGTACCCTGGTTGGGGATTCTTACTGAGTAATTCGTTACTCACCCTTACTTTTGTGGTTTCCACAGGTAACCAGGGCGCGAGACCGGTAGGCTGAAGAGGGAGCTGCTGATCATGGAATCCTGTTGTTTTATCTCTGAGTCTTATGTTACGGATTTTTCTTTATATTCTTTGAATGCATGTAGTTAGGGCATGGAGCCCTTAGGATGTTTTGGATTATATCTGGATTCTGTCTTTTCATTGAAATGATTTGGAACTGAATGTTTGAAATAAATCTCTGATCAGAGTACGTTGTCAATTATTTATAGCTTGGAATAGGTGCTTGGAAACAGGGACAGGTTTCAGGATGTTTTTATGCTTGCTAGTTTAATGGATGATTGAAAGTTTTAAATTTATACATAATTTGGATGGAAATCTTGCATAACGTATTTTTGTTTTAAAAGCATGCGTTGAAGTAAAGGCCTAGGTTAGGACCTCTTTCGGGTCGGGTCTTTACAGAACTCAACTCTTCACCACACAAGTAAACTCAAAACCTAATGAGAACAATACAAAAATGAATAAATCATTAAAAAAGAACTTATTAAAAAAAATCAAAACCTTCTACTAATTACTAGGGCTAAGATGTGATATGATGTTATGTGTGTTTCGTTTACCATTTGGGAGATATTATTTTTCTTAAGGGTTTTTTGGTTCGAATTTTATTTTATTACCTTTTGCCAATTATTTCTCTATGCTGCATTCATGTTTTCTATCTTGGTAATGGGAGAAATGAATTATTAGGAGACTTGAGTTTTGTTTGAATTAATTTCCATGTTAATAGACTGATACAAGGGAGACATACACGCAAACTGAGTTGGATAAAGTGTGTGTGGAATGAGCTAAATTTTGGGACGCTACATTTGATGATTCATATTCTTTCGTCTATGCAACAACTTCGAAAGCAAAATAGTATTTGTTCGTTGCTGGATATATTTTGGCAGACAATAAATTTTGAAAAATTCATATTCTTTTGTATATACAATTAGTTTTAAAAATAGTTGGACAATTCAATTGGATCTCATATGTTGTACTCAGTTTTAAGAACATTATAAGTTTGGAAATGTGTTTCATATTTTTCTTGAACTTTTAATTATGTAAAAAATTAGTACTTGAAGTATATATATATATATATATATATATATATATATATATATATATATATATATATATATATATATATATATTGTTTAAAGTTTATGTCGAGATGTTGAAATTGCAATTTATTATTGGAATGTTGTCCAACAATGTATTATTTTGAATATATTGACAGGAACATGATGCCAGTTAAATGAGACCAAATTTGAAAATAAAAAATAAATAATTACTTTTCTTTAAATGCTATAAATGTCAACAATAGAAACTAGCTTGATGTTTGTGTCGATTTAGAAAGAATATAATAAGTTATATTTCATTCATCGATATTTCAAAATGTTAGAATGACCTTTCTTTTATAGGAGAAACTTCATTCTCCAACTAAGGCATAATTTACAATAAGGAAACAATTACATATATAATAATACAATTAAGGAAGGAATTAAGTAGAATAAAATAAGAATAAATCAACAGTTTGTTATATTTTAATGACGTTTACAAACTATCAACATATGTATATTTACTTAACGATTTTAATATGGATGAAATTCAAGAAATGTCAATCAAAATTTTGCTTAACGATTCTAGAGCATAAACCAATATATATTATCTTGATGTTTTTATTAACAGTTGACATTTATTAAACGTCGACAAAATTTTTTCTTGACGTTTATAACACATCAACCAAATGATCACTTGACGCTTATAAAGTGTCAACCACTCAAAGCCTTGACATTTGTAACACGTCAAGACGCTTTGTTGAGCATAAACTACAACGACTTTAGTTGACACTGAATTCGTTGACACTTTGAAAAGCGTCAACTTCACCTTATAGTTGGCATTTTATATGCGTCAACTAACTCTTTTTTTGTAGTAGTAGTGATCTTTAAATTACACTTTGGTAGTATTCTTTGTTATTTTTAATTTTCCTTATAATATCTCAACTTTTTTACTTGGTTCCTTTCTCATCTCTGAATCAATTATCAACATCTTCTCAAACCTCACTCATGAGGTAACAAATTCATCCATACCCTTCATTTCTTTCATCCTTAATCTCTTTCAACTTGCCCAGATTTTGATTTTAGGACTTGCTTGTTTCTGGGTTTGAGTTTTTTTGTTTGATTTTGTCGTTTTTGTCAAAAGGATGTTGTGAAAATTGTTTTGTTTCTCCCTGGTTATGCTGTTTATATATTTTGAATTGTATTTGTTGACTGTGTTTGCCCTTTTCTTTGATGTTAAATTGAAGGATGGTGTTTGTTTGCTTGCGTTTATCCTTTTCTGTATGGTTTTGTTACTTTGCTAATTTTGCTGAGGGATTGGTGGGTTTCTTCCCATTTGTTTGGTTATCAAGTTTTTCTTCTCTTGGGAGTGTGGGATTTGTTAGTATCCTTAAGGAATTTTTTTTTTGTATATGACAGTCCCATTGCCTTACTTTGACTCATCATCATCATATTGTGTTACAATTTGTAAGTCTAACCTGTTTGTCTTTTTTTTTTCTACATGTTACTTATTTGTAGAACTTGATTGGTCCTGTCTAAGTCAAAACAATTGACTATGTGCCACTTTGTCTCATATTTTCTCTTTTCAAAATAATGGCACTGTGTAGTATATACATATATGTTCATTTGCTGTATATTCTTGTATATTTTTTGTGTTGCTTGGATCTTGAGGAGAATAAGAAATCAACTTTGCAAGGCAGTTTCAATCTCGACTCTCTGAGACTGGTTTTAGAGTAGTTTATTTTTACTATGGATACATAAAGCTTAAGTTATTTTACCATGGACAATGTTCTAGCGAGACTTAGAAAATATTTGTTGTTACTTTGATTCGGTTGTTGAATTATGTTTATTTTTTCATATTTTTAGATATCTGAAAAAATATCAGAAAAGCATTGTGTTAATGATGTTGAAATTGATGAGTTAAAGATTGAGGGACCGTGGCCTGACAAGAATGAGACTTTTTTTGTTGACTTGATGGACGAGGAAGTTGCAAAGGGTAATCGGCCAACCACAACATTTACAAAAACTAGTTAGAATTATATGAGAACCAAGTTAAACGATAGCGTTGATTATGCTTACACTCACGATCAACTGAAAAATAAGTTCAACAAATTAAGGAAAGTTTACAAGGATTTCAAAAAAATATTGAGTGATATGTCAGGAAATGGATGGGACCCATTGTTGGGCACTATCATCCAAGAACAGGAGCAATGGATTGATCTTTTTAAGGTATAAATTATAGCCACCATTTCACTTTTATCGTCTAATCATCTATTGCATTGTAACTAGTTATGTATTATTATTGTGAAAATTATTATAGGTCTATAAGAGAGCAAAGAAGTTTAGAAAAAGTGGTTGTCTGGACTATGAAAGCTTATGAGAATTTTTGGAGATACCACAGCTACAATTGTATATATTGGTCCATCGGCAAGAGTTCCTTTAGATTATGAAAATGAAAATGATGTGGAAGAAATACAAATTATATTGGTGAAGATAGTGGTCCTGAAAAGAGTATAAAACGAGTTCGAAACAAGAGAGACGAATTTGGTAGTTTCGTGTGAACATTTATAAATGTGTGTGCTGAAAATTCCAAGAGAAGAAATGACATTCTCGAGAAAAGATCTATTAATGTCACCACTAGCCAGTTGTGGAAAATCAAACATCAAAGAAAAGATATTACAGATAAAGAGTTAATGGAATGCATTGATGTCTTGAATGCAATGGATGAGCTAGATGGGGAGACTTATGCCAAAGTACTCAAACTTTTGCATGGAGATGTTACTTGGAGAAAGATATTTTTGCACATACCCGATGCAAGGAAGAGAGATTTGATTTATAGTGTTTAGATCTTACTGTGAGCTTTTGTAGCCATCTCATTCATAGGAAGAAATTGTTTGAGAATGATTATTTTGTATTTTTTATATAACTTACTTTCTCGCATACTAAACTTATACATTTTGTTATGTGGTTTCAATATATAATTTCATGTTGTCCATGTTTTATTCAGAGATATCTTTATGGATTTAATTGAAGAGAATGACTTGGATTATGATTTTGACGGCGACGATGATGTTGTATACATCTTTTTTGGTTTAATAAATGGTTTTCACAAGATGCACTCTTCTAGACAACCATGTAGAACGTCTTTACTCAAAGGTCATGATTATGTGATTCAGTTATTAAATGGGAACGACACAAGATGTTTTGATTGCTTTAGGATGAAAAAAGATACATTCATAGCTTTTTGTGAAGATTTAAAAGCGAAGACGAATTTGAAAGCATTTAGATATCTTTTTGTTCAAGAGAAAGTTGCCATTTTTTATTAGTTATATCACATAATGAGAGAAATCGTATAGCAGCTAAAAGGTTTCAACATTCAGGTCAAACTATTTCTCGAGTTTTTAACATTGTCTTGAAAAAAGTTTGCAAGCTTCGTGTTGAAATTATTTGTCCACCCAACGGAGATAATATACCACAAGAGATTAAATCGAAGTCTAAATACTTTCCATTTTTTAAGGTAAGATCTTATTTTTTTTTTTCCCCACAAACATGATATTAAAACATTATACTTATGTAATGCTTGTTTTTCAAGATTGTATTGGTGGAATTGACGGAACTTATATTGATGCACGTGTTTCCCAAAATTTACAAATACCTTTTTGGGGTAGAAAATCTAATTCAATATGGAATATAATGTGTGTATGTTCATTTGATATGTTATTCACATATGTCATGTCAGGTTGGAAAGGATCGGTCAATGATTCTCACATACTTCTTGAATGTATCAGGCTTCCCGAGAACAAATTTCTTATGCCTAAAGGAGGTATATAATTATGTGTTATTTAACTTGAATTACATGATATATTTTACTTCAACATTTTCCTTCATAAAAAAATTTATGTGTTCTATATTATGCAGACCAATATTATCTAGTTGATTCAAGATATTCAAACATGACAGGATTTTTAGCACCATATCGCCGTCAAAGATACCATTTGCGAGATTTTAGAGAAATGAGACATCAACCTCAAGCTAAGGAAGAAGTGTTTAACTATCGACACTCTTCACTTCGAAATGTTATTGAACGTTGTTTTGGCATGTTGAAAGCTCGATTTTCTATCCTTAAACAAATGCCCCCTCATCCATTCATAACACAAAAATATTTACCGATAGCATGTTGTACTATTCCAAATTACATTAGATTGCATGATCGTCATGATGTATCTTTAATGCTTTTAGCAACGAATCAATGATTGTTGAAGATGTGCAGAGTTTGCCGGATAATTTACCGAGTGAAGTAATTGAATTAGATGTGAGTCAACATCAATTTCGGAAAATGGCAGGAGTAAGAGACAACATTGCAAATTAAATTTGGGCAAATTTAGAATGATAAATATAGTTTTATTTTTCTTTTTAATTTTACCATTCAGACTTTTTTTGTATGTTTATTTTTTTGAAATCGGGACTTTTTTCATGTGGTACTTATTTTAGTACAATTTATATTCTATACTTTTTAGTGCAAATTTATATTGTGATATTAACCATTATCTTTTGTATTATTTTCATGTAAGTTATATATTTGTTTATTTCTACAAAAAAAATTGAAGGAAAAAAAAACAAAGAAACAAGAACAGTTACCAAACATATTTATGTTTCTAATTCTTTATATAGAAGAAACAAGAAACAGAAACGAGAAACCATAAATAGAAACGTTATCAAACGGGCCCTAATTGACCAATTTCTAGTTGGACATGTGTTTATGGATTTACCACCTGGATTTGAAGTAAATCTTGGAGTTGATAAAGTCTGAAAATTAAAGAAGGCGTTATATAGTCTCAAATAGCCTCCTAGAGCGTGGTTTTAATGCTTCAGAAAAGTAGTGAGATGTTATGGATTTCTTCATAGTTGTAGTCACCGCACCAAGTCAGTCTCCTAGCCAGCCCCGCTGCACCTGCAGTGGTACTAACTACAACCAAGTTTGCATCCAATTTGTTTGCTGTGAGAAAATTCAAGCTTTTCTTACAATTTTGTGTTTGATCAACTCTCGTTTAAGTTACAAGTGTGATCTAAGAAGTTCTCAAATCAAATTAGTTCCTTCCTACGCCTACCCTGTCGGTGACCCTTGAACTTTTGCTATTTCAAACCAACGAATTATTTAATTCTTTTTTTATGTGTACGAACTGCAATTCACGGATGGCTTAGTTGGTGGCTATTTTTTTGTTACCCACAAAAGTTTATTGTGACCTATCTAATTGTTTAGTGGTATAAAGTTTAAAATACATACCAGCCTCTGTATCCTTGATTTCATTCTAAATTTGGTAGCTTGGATTTCAACAAAGTTATTTGCAATTTGATATGTGCTTGTCAGGCACACACTTCTCTGATCATAGCTTCCTTTCCATATATTTCATTTAACACTTTGTTGTTCTAAAATTTTGAAATTACAAAAGACTCAAAATTTACCCTTTTGGTCTGCAATGGGTTTTACTTCCGATCTTCAAGCTGGTGACTAGGTACTGTGTATTCATATTGAATCACCTAAGATTTTTCAAAAAAAATTTCAGATCTATACCATTTTTTACCAGTGAACTGTCTATATAAACCTTTCGACTTAATCGACTATTAGTCACCAAAATTAGACTTGTGACTC
This sequence comes from Sicyos edulis, assembly GCA_036507275.1. Lineage (NCBI taxonomy): Eukaryota > Viridiplantae > Streptophyta > Magnoliopsida > Cucurbitales > Cucurbitaceae > Sicyos > Sicyos edulis. Next base: position 33,424,357 of record CM071846.1, on the reverse strand, counting down.
GGACACACGATGACTAGATCAGCAATGATTATTGTTTCAAAGTTTTTGTCAAAGGTTAAATTTTCACATATTCCGGCTCTTAGTGATGCTCGATAACTGTGACAGTCGAGTCATTAATTCCTTGTTTGGTTTTAATTTTTCTAATGCAATTACTGGTTAATTGGTGTATTTTTAAGATGCCAAACTATAAATATTTGGTCCATACGGTCTCTGGCTCATGTAATAGTCATCTTTTCTCTACCATTAATATTATAGTGTCATTGTTGCTAACAATAGTTCTTGGAGTCAAGAGCAATTTCATTACTTCCTGAAACTTCTAAAGATCACATCATCATCGGGTAATTCTTATGTTTCCTTGGCACAATCAGGTAATTATCCTCTGACCTTATCTTGCCTTAATTTATCTCTACGGATCATTGATTCTAGAGCATCTGAATCATATACTTGCTTCTTTCCAATTTTTTACCCCATATATTCTCTTATAATCTCAAGAAAAAAATTGGAATTATCGATGGAAGTTTCACTTCTATTGCAGGAAAAGGAACAATTTTCTTAAATAAAACCTTAACTTTAAAATATGTTCTTCATTTTCCTAATTTAGCTTGCAACCTGTTCTCTTCAGTTAGATTTCCAAAGATGTTAATTGTCATGTTACTTTCTTTCATACTTACTATATTTTTCAAGATCAAAAGTCGTGGGAGTTGATTGGACGTGCTAGAATGTTGGACGGTCTCTACTATTTCGAGGAGGAACCATCCAGTAATACAAAAGGTTCAAGGTATAAGTAGTGTTAGTTCTTCTCTTGTTAAAGAAACTATTTTACTCTTGCATCGTAGACTTGGTCATCCTAATTTTTCGTATTTACAATATTTATTCCCAAACTTATTTAAAGGAATTGATTGTTCAACATTTCATCGTGAAGCATGCATCTTTGCTAAAAGCCATCAAAATACATGTGTCAAAATCTTAGAAAGCCTTTAAACCTTTTTACTTAATTCTTAGTGATGTTTGGAGTCCATCTAAAATTTGACTCATAGTGGAAAATGATGGTTTGTTACATTCATTGATGATCATACTCATTTGACTTGGGTTTATTTGTTAACCAAAAAATATGAGGTTCAAGATACTTTCATTAGCTTTTATAATATGATTGAAAATCAATTTCAAACAAAAATAAGCATTTTACATACTGATAATGAGACTGAATATTTTAATGAAATTTTAGACACCTTTTTTAAATATATGGGGATATCTCATCAATCTACATATAGAGATACTCAACAAAATGGAATTGTTGAAAGGAAAAATAGACATATAATGGAGGTTACACGTGCACTTGTGATTTCTATGCACGTTCCCACTTATTTATGAGGTGATGCAGTCCTTACCTCTGCTTATCTTATAAACAGAATGCCTTCTAAAATATTGTCATTTAAAACCTCTCTTAGTATCTTTAAAATTTTATTTCCCACTATTAGACTGTACTCAGATTTACCAATTAGACTTTTTGGGTGTACACTTATGTTCATCTTCCTCATTTTACTCGGTCAAAACTTGAACCTCGTGCAACTAAATGCATTTTTTGGGCTATTCCTAGAATAAAAAAGAGTATATGTGCTTTGGTTCTTTAAACAAAAAATGTTTTGAAAGTATGGATGTCACATCTGTGGAGCATGAATCATTTTTTAAAGAAAATTTTCTTTAGGGGGAGAATTCTAACCTTGAAGAAAATATTTAGATTATTAGTCCTAACAATGAATGTCTTAGTCTTTCTATGGTAAATGTAGAATATTCTACTTTAGGGGGAGAGATACTATTGATTGATCTCTCTAATCTTGTTCCTGAGCTTCAGGTTTATAGAAAGGCATCCGTTCAAAATAGTAGAGATCAGAAAGTGGACTTGTCACCGCATCAATCCAATTCACCGAAAAATGATACTAAAAGGTCATGTAACCCATATTCTTTTAATGACATTGATATCAATATTTCTTCTAATAGCCTTGATCTTGATATTCTCATAGCTCAAAGAAAGGGAGTTCGTAATTGTACGAAATACCCAAGTGCCAACTATCTATCATATCATCTGTTGTCTAAAAACTATAAAGCATTCATGTCTAGGATTAATGATATTTTTCCTCCAAGGAATATACAAAAAGCCCATAATGTTTTTTGAACTGGAATTTAGCAATTATGGAAGAGATGAACGCACTAAAACAGAATGGTACTTGGGAAATAGTAAAAAGATCGAAGAATAAGAAGACAGTGGGATGTAAATGGGTATTCATTATAAAGTGTAATGCAGACGATAGCATTGAATGATACAAAGCCAAACTCGTTGCTAAAGGCTTTACTCATACTTATGGCATTGACTACCAAGAACATTCGCTTATGTTGCTAAGATTAACTTCATTCAAGTTCTACTTTCTATTGCAGTAAACTTTGAGTGGCTACTTTATCAACTAGATGTGAAGAATGCATTCCTCAATGGTGATCTTGAGGATGAAGTCCTTATGGATTTGCCACCTGGATTTGAAGTAAATCTTGAAGTTGATAAAGTCTGCAAATTAAAGAAGGCATTATATGGTCTCAAAAAGTCTCCTAGAGCGTGGTTTGAATGCTTCGGGAAAGTAGTGAGAAGTTATGGATTTCTTCATAGTCAAGCAGAGCCATTTTCCTTGCCTTATACCTTGAAATGTTAATATTGAAGTCTTTCTTTACAGTTTCAACAATAGACTTCCACTTCTAGTTTGGATATGACTTAATATATCAATATAATGTTCAACAATCCCTTTTGAAGTTATGTGCTTGATGCTACTTTTTCTAAAGCATGAGTGAGTAGTTTTTCAATGACTTTATTTGATAAGTACTATCATCTGGCATTTTAGATGCATGCAACCTCCAAGTACAACCCTCTTGGCATCTCATTGTCACTCTTGAAGACTCGTTTTAACATATATAAACTCATAACCATTCTTTATTTAGCATTCTCTTAAAACAACTTCAAGTCATCCAACAACAACCTTATCATATGTTTTTTGTTACTTGAATATCTACATCTCACCTATATTTTTAAAAATTAAACCAAATTTTGGAAACAAAAAAAGTTGTTTCCAAAAGATTGTTATTGCTTTTGAAAGTTGATTAGCATTCACCTACTTTCTTAAGAAAAGATGAATACAATTGTAGGAAAGGTGGAACATATTGTATAAAATTTGAGTAAGAATAGGCTTAAATTTTAAAAACCAAAAACAAAGATACAAATACTTATCAAACGGGGGCTAAAAAAACTCAAAATTAGACTCACCCAAGGCTTTGTCAATAAGATTTAATTCCTCATTAATCAACTCTTGTACATTTTGGGGTTCACAATGTACGTGTTATCATCTAAGCCTTGAGCAATGTTTCTCTCAAATGTTCTACAGAGATATGAATTAACTTCACGTTTTAAAAAGTCCTCGAGATCTCTAGGATGTCTTTATCATCCCATGAAAATCTTAACCCCTCTTTAAAGTACATTCATGGGATTAGATAATGAATCATTATCCATTCTAACTCCATTAATATGTCATCAATTTTCGATAACGATGTCATATTAAAACCACAATTGTCAAATTTGTATTTTTGCCCTACAATAATGTATGATGGTAGACATTCACGAGGTTTTTTTTTTGTACATACTAGGGGAAGAGGGACAAATACCGATTCTAACGCTGGTGTTGAACTGGTTTACAACCAAACAATGAAAACATTGCGTCACTGACCGATTTGGTCATGAGGTTAATTTTTATAACCAACAATGTGATTTGGGTAATTTTTCTATGTATTTTAAAACTTTTTTTCAAGTAAATATTTTTTAAAGCTTTATTTCAAGTAAATACTCTAGTTAATGCCACATCATTTCTTTTTTGTTTTTAATGTATCTATTAATATTCAAATTTGAATCCAAAGTATCAAACTATATTTGAGGAGTAACGTCACATTATTTCAAGTCATCATAATGTAGATTTTTTGTCCAACCTTCTGACGAAATTTTTTATATAAAAGAGAAATAGGCTGCACCCCAAAAAATGTAGTCAATGGTGTGGCACTATATGGATCACAAGTTTTTTTTTTTGGAAAACTAGGAGAATGTCTAAACCTAGCAAATATATTAAGGGCGGGTCTACAATATTTTGGAGTTTAAATGAGTGTCTTTTTTTTATTTAAATAATAAATCATAAATAAATTAATGCAAAATGGACAATCATACCCCTACCAATTAAAACTCATTTCTTTTTACGTATTATTCCAATTCTCTTGTTCTGTTGTAACAACCATGCCAGAAATATGGGTATTTTAATTTTGAAAAAAAACACTCAACGGTTCTTCACCCAAAGTGAAAAAAAAATTAATTTAAACAAAATCGATGTATTACTAGTTTAATTTTATATTCTAAAAATCATGAAACTACTGTTTATTGTATGTAAACATACATATATGTATGGACGAAAAAAGACCCTAGAATATTCTTCCCACCGCTGCATTCATTTTAGCACAAAAAAATAAAACAAAACTTACCTGCCACGTCGCTGCATGTATTAATGATGGGTGTGTTGGTCTGAGTTACATTATGTCAAAACTTTCAAGGGAGATATGAAGGGTCATTAAAGAAAAAACAACAAAATAATAATTTTCCCCCATTCAATTAAGCTCCCTGTACAATCTCCACCATCACCCTGTACAAGCTCCACAGCTCAAGCAAAGTTATCCTCCCCTAATACAGCTCCAAGTCCCCTCTGATACCATCTTCGCGCTCGACCCTAACCCATCCCTAATCCCCTTCGTCGTGGTTTCTTCATACCTTGACATCTAAGTTGCCAGTGTTCGTGAATCTTTCATCAATCGAAGTTTCTCAAAACAACGAAAAAGAACAGAAGGTTCGATTTTAAACCTATTGGAAAAAGAACGAAATCCCTACATTCAAGGGATTCTGTTCCTCCACAATATTTCCTATTATTATAATTAATTTTTAAATATTTTGAATTGTAGATATGGCGAAGGCTAAACCTGTACCTCGTTCTAGGGCTAGCGATCGACTGAAAGCCGCCGGAGTTCTGCCTAGTTCCAAAAAACCACATAAAGGACCGCCAATTGAAGTGGTATGTTCCTGTTGAGTACTTGTAAGGGACCGACCCGAATGGAGCACTAAATGGGCCCTTACCCCAATGCATGCATTCAAAGTAAAGGATATTTAAAACAGACATGATTTCGGATTCCAATTAAAACAAAACATTCAAAATAATCCCTTTAAAAACTAGACATTTTCCCTGAAACCTGTCCCTGTTTCCAAGCACCTATTCCAAGATAAATACATTTCCAAAGTTTACTCTGATCAGAGATTTACTAAAAGCCATTCAAAACCTGTTCAGATACAACATGCTGGAATCCATAAATATTTACAACATCCTAGGGCTCGTGTGCGTCTACATGCATTCAGGGGAAAACAAAAACACACGAGAGTCATAATACAAAAATCGAGTTGGAAAGATGGGCCCCATGATCACGGCTCCTCCTTGAGGCATCCGGTCGCGCACCACGATTACTGTGGAAAACCACGAGAATAAGGGTGAGTAACGAATTACTCAAGAAGAATCCCCAAGCGGGGTACAATACGATATACATGGTCATCTCGATGAGCGTATGCAAGCTATGAATATAACACGAGAATAGAGCACATAGCTTAGCCCACACTTGGGCCTCGGATGCCAACTCGGTGGCTTAGTCCGGAATAAAATCATCACTGATCCAATACATAAGTCGCCCTATACGAGAAACAAGTCTCGGCCTCGGCTGCATCTCGTCGTCGACGAAAGGTACATCGGCTCAAGATCCCGAGGAGCTCTCGGTGGTGTATTGTAATGAGCGTAAACATGCACCGCGTGCTCTGCGAGACCATGGGGTGCGGGTCCAGAGGCAAAGCGCCCATGTCCGATCACCACGCCTAACTAAATCTTTGGATCGGTGTCACCGACATAGGGGTGTGAGACACGGACACTTAAACTATGTCGGCTGAACCACCGCACTTTGAGGCTAAGAGGCGGGTCGTGGTAGGCTTACACCAGAAGCCGCCCTTACCTTAACAGTGGCAATCGGGGCTACGCCGAACACGGCGAGGGCGTGCCGACTATCGAGGACAAGGCAATGCCAAGTCATCATCCCGACGGTTGGGGCATTTAACGATCCGCCACCCTCACCCAAGATTGCGGGGGCCTACCGCTCGGGTTAGCAAATCCCTCACGGGGTCGGGGGCGGAATGACTTGCTCGGCGTCCCCGCCATGGATGCAAGGTACTTTATGCATCGGGCCGGATGATGCTATCTACCGCAACTCTAACTCCGCCCTTAGCAAGCGACAAACAATTCCATAAAATCCAATACGTGCTCAATAAGAATACAACGAGCCTAGCATGATACTACGAAGCAAAGGCAGAGATACGAGCATGCGAGAAAGGAACAACCTAGCATGGATTAACATGAGAATTAACCAAGAAATCATGCTAGCAGGAATTTGATTGAAGCACCTAGCTACACATGTCAATAATAACAAACAAGCAATCATTCAACAATCACATATAATATCGCAGGTCCACACAACTCCGCAAGAAATCCTTACCTTGGTAGGGGACGGTTTGGCACAAAATCCTAAGTCGCGAACAATCTCGATCTAACTCACAGGAACCTATCAATCATCAAAAAATCACACAATAGGCCTAAATGCAATAAAATAAATGAGGCTCGGCTGGGAGCAACTCACGAGGCACGACGAACGCGACGAAGCAGCCGATTGCACGAACGGGCGCAACGGGGCTCGAAGAAGCGCGCTGGGCGCGAGAATGGGCGCGTGGCGCGTTAGGTGCGCGACTGCTGGGCGCAGCCTTGGGCGGGCGACGGCGGCTAGCTGCGCTGCGAGATGCGGGCGAGCGAAGCTCGGCTGGGGCGCGCTGGCTGGCACGACTTCGGCGAGCGAGGGCTCGGGCGGCGCGTTGCGGAGGCTGGGGCGAAGCGCCACGACGGACGGACACTGTTGGCGAGCTCGACGAAGCAGAGGGCTCTGTTTTAGCGCGCGAACGGGCGAACAAAAGACACAAATCAAGCGATCCCATGGGATTCGACGCTCGATTCCTTGAAGAAGAACTCCCTACACTAGTTTGCACAAAACCCATACTTCATATCGCCTCAACTCGGCCGATGAGCGGAAAGCGAAACTAGGGAGAAGAAATCGAATTCTTTTTGAAAGAAAAGAGAAAAGAAGCTTACAAATTGCTCGGGGATGGAAGACGACCTCAAATTGGAGGCAAGGCTTGGTCGAACGGAGTGGAGAAGGAAGAGGATCGAGAGAAATTGGTAGGTTTGTCGGTCGGGGTGATCGCGAGGAAGAAGAAGAAGAAAAGAAAAAGGGGCGAAGCTGGGCGAAATTTGCCTTTTTAAAGCAAAGCAGAGGGACAGGACAAGCATAAGGACAAGATCGTGCAATTAAGTTAACAAACGAGTGCGGTGGCTCGGCTGGCTGTGCCCTTCGCCTACCATGCGACACGGCCCTGGTTCGATTCCTGCTCGACGCGCTATTTAATTCCCTATTTATTTTTGCTCCTTCCGAAGCCCAAACGCCTTCACCAAAAATCCCAATTCTTTTCAAATTGACTCATAATTATTCCGACAAATTTAATTTTAAAACCGGCCCTTTCGGCCCGACCCAAAATTACCAAAATGCCCCTGGGCCTCCCGGGAAGACCGAGATGAAATTTTCCAGGCCGTTACAGTACTGGTGAAAGCGTACTTGGGTGCATCAAACTAACTCCTTTTTTACTACATTTTACATTATAGAGTGAAGGAGGACACTCCGAAGAGTCAGTCTCTAAAAATATTAAGCCTATGGCGAAGGGAACAAAACGAAGACGTGTAGAACCTGCAAAGACTGTAGTGGGTCCTTCACGACAGACGTCCAAAAAGAAAAGACATTAAGATGAGCTGGATGATAAACAAGAGGTATAGTAAAATCTTAAACTTAGTAAGAATTTGTATATAGATGCTTATTAAATCACTTACAACTGTGCATACCAAAGTTCGGAGCACACACATAGCGAGGATACAATAGAAGGAGACTCGTCCTCAAAGAAAGAGGAAATCTCAGAAGAAGAGGAAATTCCAGAAAAAGAAGAGATTGCAGAAGAAGAGGAGGTCCCACAACCACGGAGAGCTACTACTAAGAAAGTGAAAAGGAAGGTATTTCCAGTGTATGACCTAGCTCTTTAATTAGGAATGTTACATTGAATGAACACTTATATATCAGTGGAATATAAAATCAGGATGCCCACCGAGAGAAGGACCAACTAGATGACGGACCTAGGAAAAAGTTGGGAGATACCGAGGTATTGCTAAAACAGGTATTGAGCTTGGTCAACTGGACTAGAAGTTGATGTCGACTACTAACCTAATTCTGATTAAACTGATTGTGTTAGTGCTCTAGGTTATACCGCTCAATATTTCTTTGTATGCTTGTGTCTGTTTATGCATATAGTCCAATACTGTGTTTAGCCTGCCCAACCATGTTCTTTGACCATGCGTATGATCATCCTATGCTAGCATCGTTGTATGGGTTATAGCAGTTGCATATCGAAACACATCTTTTTGCACCTTCTGTGATGATTGCATACCTTTACGTATCCTTAGTGATGCAATAACTGATAAATTCCCCGTAATTTATTTTACGTGCGTACCCTTTTGTACTATGCCCCCGTGCATACATACATATACATACTGTTAGTACCCGTCTTTTTGCAACTGACTCATTGGCCTATTATTCAAGATGACGCATACGTGATGGCTGCCTCGCGCCGATCAAAACCGCTAAAGATAAATCTGTGTTGCAAGAGTAGTATAATGACCGAAATAATGATGAATCTTGGCGAGGAACTTGTGCCACAATTCTGGGCTACTTGTTTTGGTGGTTTACTCGATTTTTCAGTAGAGAAGACATCTTCCCAACTCCTTTTACACCTAATACAAGGTCAAAGCAAGCCTAAAAAGTACCCAGAGCTAACATTAAAAATAGGGGGAAAATAGTTAACATTTGGACTCTGTGAGTTTTTCCTTATAACCGGACTGAACTGTGGGGAAATTACAAAAATAGATAGGGCATCCCTTGAGGGGGGCTGGGCGGCTACATAAAGCATATTTTGAAGGCGTTGAGGTGGTGAAGCGAACAATGCTGAATCTAGTGTTCAAGTTTAACAAACGGGCACATGAAGATGATGTGCTCAAGGTATCCCTCCTATACTGCTTAGAAAGCTTCCTGCTGCCTAAACAAGAATGGGTTGGAATCGAGGAAGACCACATCTATATGGCAAACGACTTGGTAGCATTCAACAAATACCCGTGGGGGCGGGTTGTATATCAAATGCTAGTCTCGAACATACGGGTTGCTGGGGTGTCCAATGGGAACTGTACTGTAGGGATGGGAGGCCTAATTTATGCCCTCCTGACTTGGGCATACGAGGTAATACCTGCATTGAGTTCGGCGCTGGGATTCTACGCTAGGTGGACTGGGCACTCGATTCCTAGGATCTTGAATTGGGAATCAGATACACAACCTGAGTGGCGTGAACTTTTGAGTACCGTATTCGAAAATCTATCGGTTAGTAACAACCCATCTCTCCCCACCCACCCGAACATGGTTATTTTATTTTATTTACTAACACTCAGCTTGTTATGCAGCTTGCAGTGTGTGAGCTAGTTGCAACAAATGCAGAACTAGAAATGCCATATTTTGCTACATTCTTGGAAGCAGAGTTGGTCGCTCGTGCGAAAAGTAGCACACCAGTTTGGACCAAACCAACAAGCTCCTATGTTTTCATGGGATCTACATTTGCATCCCCAACAAATCCTGAGTTGCAAGGCACCTGGATAAGATGGATGAAACTCAAGAAGAAATGAAACGTCAATTGTCAATTTTGGTTGTTACTGTCAACAACATTGCGAGGTGCATGCAACTGGTCTATGGGGCTGATTACGACAACCAGACCATCATTGCAACGCAGAATCTGTCAGTTGAGCATGAAACAGAAGTGGTGAGTTTAGTCATACATACTACAACACTATATGGATTTTAACAGATGTCAATGATTGGATTAAACTGGTCTAGGGGGAGAAAGGCAGCGGAAAGAACAAACCAGACGTTGCTGACGATCACGCAGTGCATAAAGTGTATGGACGTCATGACAAGGATGATGATGAAGGCCCTACTGGTGGGAAAGGTGCCTCAAGATCTATTGCTATGGCTCCCCCGACACATGGGGCAGCCTCGAGGTCGACTGCTGCAACCCCAACAGACAGGCACCCTGTGAAGGAAGGAGGGGTAAGAGCATTGGGGTTATTTTTATATTAGTTCCGCTTTATGGAAATTTTTGAATTAAACGTGAAAATGATTTAAGTTGCTTTTTAGATCCTATTAATTGTGTTTGATAATGTGTACTAGGCTGAAGAAGATGATACATCCCTAGATGAAGATGTCGTGACAATCAGCGAGCGTGCGGTGGTCAGCAAGCTACGAGCAAAGGAATTAAGCCCAAAGTTCCTCCAGGTACCCCTAAACCCTGCATGTGTTAGTGTATGGACTTGTATATATATGTCTGCTTGGTGTACGTTTCTATATCGAACCATGGATGTCTGTGCGCGTAGGAAATGGACCTGTGTAGCTAAGAATCCCGTTGTGCATCTAGGCTAATATTTCAACATTGTTATGGTGTACTTTGCTATTTATAAATCATGCATTAGTATGTGTATATAGCCTTGAATATGTTTAAAATATGGATCTTCCGTAACGTTGAATGATGCATTGCTTTAATTAATTTTTACAAGATAATTTATCTGAATCATGACTGGATTTCATCTAAACTACACTTAATTTGTAAGTATAATTTCATTGAATATGTATAACCTAATAATTAAAAGAATACAAATTTAAATATTTTATTTCAAATCATGTTTGCACATAGTGTGAAGTATTTCTAATTTATGCCTTTGTGTGATGCAACGGTTGCGCGAGGACCCAAGAAATCCAATCCTGTTGCCTGGAGTTCCTGTAAGTCGAACTATGATGCCCAACCAGGCGGTTGCGAGTACAGGGCGCCCAGCTCTATCAGAGGTACATGCTTGAATCACTAATGGAAGCTTTCGATCTTAGAACAACTATATGTATGCATCGTTGTTTAATGTGGTTATCCTGATGTAGCTTAATGGGCATTTACCACCTCGTTGTGGTTTACCACCGTGTAGTGGTCAGAATGGGGTAACAACTACACAGACTAGGCCTTAAGTTGGGGCAACGAGGGGGGAAAACAGATTAAACCAACAATCTGACCTTCCGCAGGAGTTCGATATGCCCTCGTTCGATCTGAAACTCAGTCAGTAGTAGGACACACCGCATGTAGGGCCACAACGAATGTTACTTCATCTCACCACCTTGGGCTATTTTGGAAATGACCTTAAATTTATTGTTTTAGTACTTTGTATAGACACTGAATTAATATTAAGTGTGCTTGCTAAAGACCTTTATGATAGTTTACTACTTTTTTACTGATATTGTGATATTTTGTGATTAGCCTATAATTTATTGTTGTTTTCAATGGTATTGTGGCGTTAATATTTTGTTGAGAATATGGTGATTTGTCTACATATTTATGCTTCTATAAATGTATGGAATTTTGACCATATTTATGCATGTAGCAATGTATGGAACATATGTCGGAGTCCAAATCGAGTCTCAGGATGGAATAATGTAAAATTATCACCTATAAATTTTCTGATTCTTGTGCTTAATATGTTTTATGCCAAAAACATAATGCATCGATTTGCGGTGCCCCAATCAATGTGCAGCCAGTGTATACGTCTACATACTAGTGTACATGAAAAAACAACCAACTTGTATTATACCGAAATGCATGAAAGTTGATTTGTTTCGTATAAATTTTATGTTTCTTGTGCTTAATAGGTCTTATGATGGAACTACAATCCATTAATTTGTGGTCTCACACCTAATGTGAGTACAGTGTGAACGCATACATACAGGTGTAAATGAAAACACCCACCTGTATTATTGTAACGGCCCGGAAATTTCATCCCGGTCTTCCCGGGAGGCCCAGGGGCATTTTGGTAATTTTGGGTCGGGCCGGTTTTGTATTTGTTAATTGCCGGAAAAATTATGAGTCGATTTGAATGGGATCGGGAATTTTGGTGAAGACATTTGGGCTTGGGAAAAAGTAAAAATAAATAGGGAATTAAATAGCGCGTCGAGTGAGATTCGAGCTAGGGACGTGTCGCGTGCTAGGCAGGGGGCGCTGCCAATCGAGCCACTGAGCGCTCTTGTGCTTCTAAACGCGCGATCTAATACATATCCCTTGTTTCGTGCCTTCGGATTTAAAAGCCAAAATCGCCCGAGCTTCTTCCCCATTTCTTCTTCTTCCTTCGCGAAATTCTCCTCCGACCGACTCACTTTTCCTTCGCGATTTCTTCTTTCTCCAGCTTCAATTCGACCGAGTTCCTCTCCCAAATCCGAAGCAAAATCGTGAGCAGCTGGTAAGTTTCTCCTTCTCTTCTTCTCCTTCGCGTTTCCGTCTCCCCTGTTCCGATTTCGAGTTTTCCGGCCGAGTCGAGGCGATTTGAGGTATGGGTTTTGTGCAGCTAGTGTAGGGGAGTTCGCCATCAAAGCATCGCTCGTCGAATCCCCATGGATCGCTCAAATTCGGGTCTTCTTCATCGCCCCTATTCGCGTGCTCTGTCGCAGCCCAACCCGCCGAGCTTGCCAGCCCTTCGCGGGAAAGCCAGCTCGTTGTCGCAGCCCAGCCGCCGTGTCACGCCGCGCATCCTCGCCCAGATCCGCGTCTGCTCCCGTGCGCCCGCGCGCGCCCAGCCGAGCCGCGTCGCCATCGCCATCGCCGCTCGCGCGACGCCCTCGTGTCGCAATAAGCGCCGTCCACGTAGCAGCAGCCAGTAGCGCCACGCGCCCATTCTGCGCCCCGGTAGCGCCCGGCCCGACCGTTCTTTGCCCGTTCGTGCAATCAGCCCGTTCGTGCGTTCGTCGCGCCTCGTGAGTTTCTCCCGAGCTGAGCCTCATATATTTTAATATATTTAGGCCTATTGTGTGATTTATGTTGTGATTGATAGGTTCTCGGTAGCTAGTTCGGGTTCGTTTGCCGTTTAGGTTTTCGTGTCAAATCGTCCCCGACCAAGGTAAGGATTTCTTACCGGAGTTGTGTGGACCCTGCGATATTATATGTGATTCTTTGATTGATTGCTTTTTGTGTTTATTGACATGTATAGCTAGGTACTCAATTCTGAATTCCCGATTAGCATGTTGTTCCTGATTAATTCTCATGTTAATCCATGCTAGGTTGTTCCTTTCTAGCATGCTCGTATCTGTTCCATACTTCGTAGTATCATGCTAGGCTCGTTGTATTCTTATTGAGCACGTATTGGATTTTATGGAATTGTTTGTTGTTTGCTAGGGCAGGTTAGAGTTGCAGGTAGATAGCATCATCCGGGCCTGATGCATAAAGTACCTTGCATCCATGGCGGGGGACGTCGAGCAAGTCATTCCGTCCCTAGACCCGTGAGGAGGATTAGCTAACCCAAGCGGTAGGCCCTGCAATCTTGGGTGAGGGTGGCAGTTGTTAATGCCCCAACGATCGGGATGATGACTTGGCATTGCCTCATCCCCGGCAGCCGGCATGTCCTCAGCATGTTTGGCAGTAGCCCCTGATTGCCACCTGTTAAGGCAAGGGCGGCTTCACGGTGTAAGCCTACCACGACCGTTCCTTGGCCCCAGTGCGGTGGTTCAGTGACATAGTTTACGTGTCCAAGTCTCACCCCTATGTCGGTGACACCGATCCAAAGATTTAGTTAGGCGTGGTGGATTGGATATGGGCGGCTTGCCTCGCACTCGGCAACCCCCATAGTCCGCGGAGAGCACGCGGTGCATGCTTACGCTCATTACAGCGCCGACTGGAGAGCTCCTCGGGATTGTGAGCCAGTGTACTTTCCGTCGACAGTAGGCAGGCTGAGGCCGGGACTTGGTTCTCGTATAGGGCGACTTATGTATTGGGTGTGTGGTGATATTATTAGGACTAAGACCACGAGTTGGCATCCGAGGCCCAGTGTGGGTGGGCTAAGCTATGTGCTTTATTCGTGTTTATATTCATAGCTTGCATAAGCTCATCGAGATGACCATGTATATCGTATTGTACCCCGGTTGGGGATTCTTACTGAGTAATTCGTTACTCACCCTTATTATTGTGGTTTTTCCACAGGTAACCAAGTTGCGAGACAGGATGGCTGAAAGAGGAGCTGTGATCATGGGGCCCAGTCTTCCAACTCTGATTTTTGTGTTATGACTCTTTGTGTTTTATTTTCCCCTGAATGCATGTAGCCGGGCACGGAGCCCTAGGATGTTTTCTGAATATTTTATGGATTCCAGCATTATTGTATCTAGACATGTTTTGAATGATTTTAAGAAATCTCTGATCGGAGTATACTTTGGAAATGTATTTATCTTGGAACAAGTGCTTGGAAACAGGGACAGGTTCCAGGGAAATTGTTTAGTTTTTAAAGGGGTTATTTTGAATGTTTTGTTTTAATTGGAATCCGAAATCATGTCTGTTTAAATTTCATTTACTTTGAATGCATGCATTGGGGTAAGGGCCCATTTAGTGCCCCATTCGGGTCGGTCTCTTACAATTATTCATTGTAAACCATGAGCACTGCCATGATGTGCAGCCAGAGATGAAGAATGAAATGAAATATATAAATATAAATTACCCAAATTTCAACTATGAATGATAAAAAAGAACAAATGACAAACGAGTAGAAAGTTCGGACATGTGGTCTCACCCCCCGAGGTGGACATATAATGCATTGATTTGCAGCGAGACGCATGATTTGCATACAGTTTGTAGGAATATATACAAGAGTAAAAATACCAGCAACCAACTTGTATTATTTTGAAAATGAATGAAATCGGATTGGCTTACAAACATGAGCAACCCGCAAGGTGCATGAAACCAGCGATAAAGAATAAAATGAAATATAAATATAAATTACGCAAATGTCAGCTATGAATGCTTAGAAAGAACAAATGAAAAATGAGAAAAATAGTTGGTGCATATGATCAGACCCGAGGTGGACCCCTACACGTCCTCTTGTTATGACCCGATCTCCCGCACCTTCCACACCTCACGGTGGTGCCAGCTTCAGAATTTGATCGAATTCTCCTCTTTTTGGGTCTTCCGACGCATCGCTTTACAATGGGTGGTTGGACACTTGGGGACCCCCCGTCTGGCAGTGAGTGGTGAGACATCCCGATAAGATTAATGTATGCATCATATATCTTCCTTAGTGTGGTAGTCTTGTAGAACTCGTTGACAAATGAATGTAAATTAAAACGTTTGTATGAGATAATTTTGCAGGCGTGGGCACAAGGTATTAAGTCAGTTTGCCATTGTTTGCACGTACACGTATGTTCCGCTATATTCACCACGTGTTGTTCCCGACCATCATGTACTTGGTGTTTTGAGTTGATGATAGAGGATACCTGTGAACATGGGAGAACATATATAATAAATAGTATAGGTTGCACAGATGGATTAAAATTGATAACACACTTACATCCATTGTACGACTATCATGTAGGTTCTTGCATAGGATTACAGAGCACCGTTGACTGATATCTAAGTGTTGGAAGTTGGCATTGTTCCTCCTTTTGAAAAACCAAGATTGCATTAAATCTCTGATGTGCTCTAGCAGTGTAATGACTGGTAGCTCTCGTGCTTGTAGTAGGAGCTTGATCAATCTCTCTAACACATTTGTAGTCATAAGCACATGATGATTCTTCAAAGCATATGCCCGAGTCCATCTGTGCACCCCCGCTTCTTCCAAGCGAGCCCTGACGTTCGGAGACATCTGTTATAGAAGCCTCATATGGTATTCATAAGTTTCAGGCGTATACGCTTGGACACAATCAAAATAAGTATTTATAAACGTTGTAGTTCTATGACCCGATTTGATATTCTTTAGTAGATGAAATACACATATTACTTGGTGCGTTGAGAGATATGTTCGGGAAAACCCATTCTCTATGCTTTGGTGGCGATCTGATACTATGACTAAGTCTTTGTGCTCCCCAAAAACAGTTTTCAAGTTCTTGAAGAACCATTCCCACGATGCAGCGTTCTCATAGTCGAAAACCGCAAAAGCTAGGGGGTATATACGACCACTACCATTGAACGTTGATGCAGTGATTAATGTCCCCGCAAACTTATTTTTTAACGATGCCCCGTCAACACTTATGACTGGGAGACAATGATCCCACTCTTGTATTGATGTTGTGATGCTCATGAAAAAATATCTAAAGCGGCCATTATCATCGAAGTCATGTGCAGTGTAGCTACCTACAAAAATGGAAATAGTGATTAAAATAGGTTCCATATGGACTACAAAATTAAATAGTTGGTTATAATGTGAACACATTTTTTATGTTTGTGTAACTGTCCAGCTACACAAAATAATAATTGTGGAAGGATTGAATTAGAGACTATCTCTGGATTTATATATGACTATCTGTACTAGTACAAAACCTAATAAATGAATAGAATAAATTGAGTGGGATGTTATACTTGGATTGTGTTCGATTAACTTTTTAGAAAACTTTGATAAGAAGAAGTATGAGTCTTCCGGCCTACCCATCATGCGTTTGAGTGCTCTTTCTTTCCCTTTCATAGCGTTATAGTAGCTTATATTGACACCGTGGGTCTTTTTCGCATATGTAATCACATCCGTCGGTGTGCATAGCACTTTGCTATTAGCCCGAATTACGGATTCTGCATACCCACAAACTATAATGGGACTGACCTGCATATGTTCATCCTGAACAACATCAATAGGGCATGTGTGGGAGTCTGTGAACTTCCTGACCACCCAAAGGCTGGTGCCCCTATAAACAGATGCACGAATGTACCAGTTGCAAGTCTCATGAATGCATATGGAAGTAAACTGTGCCTTGCTAGACTTGATGGTTCTAAATTGGAAGCTTTTGCTGAGTGTTAACTTACAAAGTGTTTCCTTCAAGTCATCTTTGTTCGAAAACATTGAGCCTACCTTCGTCACACCTGGGTTGTACATATTTGTACGTGTGGTTGTGGTTTCAGCTATGACGCAACAGTTGGTATACAGTCCGTTACTAAACCCATTGAGCATCCATTAAACATCTCTAACTTCAATTAGATCTATGATCTTGCTTGTGACGACCCCCATCTTGTAAACGCAAAGGCTCGAAATATTGGAACTCTCGTCAAGTTTGAGTTGCGCAATGATGGATGAAAAAAGTTTTGATATTGTCGATCCATCCACAACATCAACAGACACAATTGTGTAATTAGAGTAAACATTTTCCGTGTCCCATCGACCGTCAAATGCAACAATAATAGGAGTACTTTCCATTAACAGAGAATTATGGATAATGTGAAACTATAAAAAAAAAAGAAAAAAAAAAGAAAAAAAAAAGAGAGAAGGAATGAAGGAACAGAGAATGAGGTAGGTTGTGTAAGCTGCCACCATTTGTTTTTATAAAAACAAAAAATATTTAACGGTCAAGATGAAAGGTGATGAGATCTAAGGGTAGTGAAGAATGGTTGTTGATTATCCCTTGATTCATGGAATAATCAGTTGAAACAAATTAGTGCATTTTAATTCTTTAATCATAGTAAAAAGGAATGGGTGGTTGTTTCCCCTTAATTCATGGGATGATGGGTTAAACACATACAATTTTTTTTTTTTTAATTCATTGACTAAGGGCATTATGGGGAGTGAATAATTTATCTCATTAGCAGGATTGTTAGTTTAGACATCAATTTAAACTCAAAAAATGAGTAGACATGGACTTAATAATTATATGGGACATAGACATTTATTACTATTTCCCTTTTTTTTTAGGGAAATGATATTAAATGTCTATATTTTAAAAAATAATCAAATAAATGTCTAGTTTATTTTCATCTTTAAATCTATGTCTAACCTATTTTTGAGATGAGAGAGATAATAAAATTGTTCCAATTCTACCCATCATTTAACTCCATTTAAAAAAATAAAAAATAAAATAAAAACATATCACACTTCCTCCTCCTTGATCTTAGGAATTAAAAATAGAAAAAACAAATCTCCTTTCCCATTTAATTAACAAATTCACATCCAATTAAAAGAAAATCCCATAAAAATAGAGTTCTTCACTTGGGGAGGAGAAGCATTTAAAACCACAACTTTAGAATGTATTAATGTTTGTACACTGGATTTTGGGCAGGACACGTACTGACGACGCTGGAAGTGACTGACTGAGTTTGATCGGAGGCGGGGTGGAAGAATTTTCAACAAAAATAAAATCATTAGCATGTAAGTGTAGAATGAGGAGTTGATTTTTTTTTTCTTGATCAAATTTTTCGAAATTTAATAACATTCACACCCTTCAAAATTGTGTTTTCAGCAAATTAGATTTAAAATTGCATTTGGTTTGGTGTTTTGGATGCGTTATGCGGTTTACGATTGATATTTTCAACATAAAATCATTTTAAAAACTAACTTGAGTTTTTCCTACGTAGAGCACTTTGATTTCAATATTTTGATTCCATTTAGGCTTTCCATCAATGATGATTTGAAATTTATTAGGACTTTAGAAATTGATTTTTTAATTCAAATTAAAATCAAAATAAGTGTTGTATAGATTTGATTTTAGAATTGCAAGTGAATATTGTAGTCATTTTCAATTGGCCAAGGTTTGGAATCTTAATATAATTATAGATTGTTATTATTATTATCATTATTTTGAGTTTTATGGGTTTTAATCGTACTCATACGACACAAAAATCATCATGAATACAGAAGGTGTGTGCTCATATATATATATATATTTTATATTTACTCACAAAAATCTTTTTATAAGAGTACATATGGTACTCTTAGTAAAAACTTAGTTTAAAATAATAATAGATTTTAATTATCAAAATAATATTTTCAATTTTTGACGGATAGATTATTATTATTATTTAAGTTTGCTTTGATTTAATGGTACTCACACCTCCAAAAAATAATCACCATGAATTCATGAAGTGTGTACTCATTTTTTGAATATATATTTTATATTCATTCACAATTTGTTTTTATAAGAGTACTATGCAGTTGCTAAAAACTTAAAAGTTTGTTGTGGTTTAATGGTACTCACATCTTCAAAAACATTATCATGATTTTTTTTAATTTTTAAAGGATTTATTGGTACTCACAAGTCACACCTTCAAATTTCATCATGAATGTATAAGGTGTGTACTCCTTGCTTTTTTTATATCACAAAATATTTTTATAAGAGTACGTATTGTATATAGTTGCTAAAAAAATTAAAAGTTTAAAATAATATTAGATTCTAATTGTCAAATTAATATTATCAATTGTTGAGGCATAAATTATTATTATCACAAAATCTTTTTATAAGAGTACGTATTGTATATAGTTGCTAAAAAAATTAAAAGTTTAAAATAATATTAGATTCTAATTGTCAAATTAATATTATCAATTGTTGAGGGATAGATTATTATTATGAGTTTTCTGAATTTAACGGTACTCACAAAATCATCATGAATGCATGAGGTGTGTACTCCTTGTTCTTTTTTTTTTTAGAAACATTTTTTTTTATTTATCCATACACACATTTTTTGTAAGTTTAAAATAATATTTATAGATAAATTAGATATTAGATTTTGAATAGGTCAAAATAATATTAAATTTTAATAGTCAAAAGATTTGAAAAGTTGTTGAATAGTTTGTTACAAAATATATATTTAATTTTTCTAATTAATTGGAAAATACTATAATAGAAATAAGGCTAGAATTGTGTAACGGCCCAGAAATTTCATCCCGGTCTTCTCGGGAGGCCCAAGGGTATTTTGGTAATTTTGGGTAGGGCCGACAGGGCCGGTTTTGAAATTTAAACTTGCCGGAATAATTATGAGTCAATTTGAATAGGATCGGGATTTTTGGAGTAAAATTAAATGAGGAATTAAATAGCGCGTCGAGTGAGATTCGAACCAGGGACGTGTCGCGTGCTAGGCAAGGGATGCTGCCAGCCGAGCCACTAGGCGTGTTTGTTAATCTACGCGCGCGATTTGGTATATATGCCGTGCGCGCGATGGGATTTTCATATAAAGCGAGCTCGCCTGAAGCTTCTTCTTCCTCGCGATTTCTCCTTCGTTTCTCCTTCGACCGATGGCGATCTCGTGATTTACGCCTTCTCCACTCGAATCGATCGTGGTCGTCTTCCCCACTCCGAGGTCGATCCTTTTCGGGTGAAGGTAAATTTTCCTTCCTTTCTTCTTCTCTTCTTCGTTCCGAGCCCCTTTCTTCAGGGCTTCGTTTCACGGCCATGGTGAAGTGATTTTCCGGGTGGTTTGTGTGCGGCTAGTGTAGGAAGTTCTCCAACGAAGAATCGCTCGTCGAATCCCCGTGGATCATTCGATTTTGGGTTGTCTCCTTCGCCCTGTTTCGTGCTCTGTTCTTTTGCAGTCTGCGCCGAAGTCTCTCCGCACACGCTGCGCGCGCCCGCGCGCCTCTGCATCGCTTCATGCTTGAAGCGCAGCCAGCCGTGCCGTGTCCAAATGCGCTTGTCGCCGAGCCGTGTCGCTAAGCCGCGCCCGCCGCCGTGTTGCGTGTCTCGCTATCGAGCCGAGCCGCCAAGCCGAGAGCGAGCCGAGCGAGCCGAAGTGAGAGAGAGCCGAGAATTATTTTATTTTATTTTATTTTATTTTATTTAGATATTGTGTGTAATTGTGTTGTGCTTGTTAGGTTCCGGTAGCTAGTTCGGGTTCGTTCGCGACCTAGGTTTCCGTGTGTATTCGTCCCCGACCAAGGTAAGGATTTCTTACCGGAGTTGTGTGGACCCGGCGATATTATATGTGATTGCTGATTGATTGCTTGTTTGTGTTTATTGACATGTGTAGCTAGGTATTCTATTATGAATTCCCGATTAGCATGATTTTCCTGATTTAATTCTCATGTTAATCCATGCTAGGTTGTTCCTTCCTAGCATGCTCGTATCATTCCTTTACGTAGTATCATGCTAGGCTCGTTGTAATCTTATTGAGCACGTATTGGATTTTATGGAATTGTTTGCTGTTTGCTAGGGCAGGTTAGAATTTGTAGGTAGATAGCATCATCCGGGCCTGATGCATAAAGTACCTTGCATCCATGGCAGGGACGAGCAAGTCATTCCGTCCCTAGACCCCGTGAGGGATTAGCTAACCCGAGCGGTAGGCCCTGCAATCTTGGGTGAGGGTGGCAGACTGTTAAATGCCCCAACCGTCGGGATGATGACTTGGCATTGCCTGCCCCGGCGATCGGCACGTCCTCGGCGTGTTCGGCCGTAGCCCCGATTGCCACTGTTAAGGTAAGGGCGGCTTCTGGTGTAAGCCTACCACGACCCGTTTCCTTAGCCTCGGTGCGGTGGTTCAGCCGACATAGTTTACGTGTCAGTCTCACACCCCTATGTCAGTGACACCGATCCAAAGAATTAGTTAGGCGTGGTGACTGGACATGGGCAGCTTGCCTCTAGACCCGGCACCCCCCATGGTCTGCAGTAGCACACCGTGCATGTTTACGCTCATTACAGCGCCGACCGGAGAGCTCCTCGGGATCTTGAGCGGTGTACCTTTCGTCGACGATGAGAAACAGCCGAGGGCGGAACTTGTTTCTCGTATAGGGCGACTTATGTATTGAAGCGTGTGATGATACTATTCGGACTAAGACCACGAGTTGGCATCCGAGGCCCAAGTATGGGCTAAGCTATGTGCTCTATTCTGTGTTTATATTCATAGCTTGCATACGCTCATCGAGATGACCATGTATATCGTATTGTACCCCGGTTGGGGATTCTTACTGAGTAACTCGTTACTCACCCTTATTCTGTGGTTTTCCACAGGTAATCGTGGTGCGCGACAGGATGCCTGAAGGAGGAGCTGTGATCATGAGGCCCAGTCTTCCAACTCTGATTTTTGTATTATGACTCTCGTGTGTTTTGTTTTCCCCTGAATGCATGTAGTCGGGCACGGAGCCCTAGGATGTTTGTAAATATTTGTGGATTCCAGCATTTTGTATCTTAACAGGTTTTGAATGACTTTTAGTAAATCTCTGATCAGAGTAAACTTTGGAAATGTATTTATCTTGGAACAGGTGCTTGGAAACAGGGACAGGTTCTAGGGAAATTGTCTAGTTTTTAAAGTGGTTATTTTGAATGTTTTTGTTTTAATTGGAATCCGAAATCATGTCTGTTTAAATGTCCTTTAGTTTGAATGCATGCATTGGGATAAGGGCCCATTTAGTGCCCCATTCGGGTCGGTCCCTTACAGTTGGTATCAGAGCTTAGAGTCATAAATTCTGTAGTATGACCTGTTGTTGTAGGTCGTTTTCCCATGATCACTAGCACTCCGACAGTCATCAGGTACGCCTAAGTTTACAAATTGTTGTTGAGAAAAAGGGGTTAAGAATTTACAATACCTGTCATCTAGTGTATGCCTTGTGTAGTATTGTGGAGCGGAGACGAGCAGGTTCTCACTGGTTATTGGTTTGGGTGTAGATCGCCAGCATGCCAGTTACCCGCGCCGGAAGAGGACGCCCGAGAGGAGGCCGAGGTGTCAGGATCGGATCTGACACCGCAGGGACATCGTCCCAAGTTGAGACTGATAGCATTCTGCCTGTAGCTCCCCTTGTTGAGCCCACAGTAGGCATTGAGGCAACTGTGCGCCATGAGACTACTCCTGGAGCAGAATTTGCTAATTCTATGAGGTCTATGGTGGTCGACCTGTTGAGTGGCCGAGGGCGAGACCTGAGCTTTGTTGGCGTGTGGCGGGGAAGAGTCCCGAGCTCAGATCGAGCGGTGACCCGTTTGTTTCAAAGAGGCGCAAAGAAGACCCCACCCGCAGAGCCAGCAGACCTTTGAGGCGAAGTATGGCGAAGGTGCCGATGAGCTTGGTAAATGGTTGAAGGACTTCGTTAAGTGGAACCCTGATAAGTTTGACGCCACAGGTGATGCTTTAGCAGCAGCTAGATGGATTGCCCATTTGGAGTACACCTTCCTGATTATGGTGTGCAGCGATGTGCAGAGGCCGAGGTGTGCAGCCCATGTGTTAGGGGGCGTAGCTAGATGGTGGTGGGAGTCCACCTTGAGTGAGAGACCAGTGGGTCTCCACTGCTACACCGGGAGTTCTTCAAGACATGAATTTAAAGCCAAGTACATTAGTGATGAGGCTCAAGAAAAGATGGTAGCACTTTTCCGAATATGCAAAGCAGGCTCGATTCTATAGAGGAGTACGAGAGGAAGTTTTTGAGTATGGTTATTTTGCTCCGCGGTGATAGCGACCCTCGAGTTGAAAATTCGGAAGTTCATTTCTCAGTCCGAGGAGGGTGGTGTGTCTCGGGATGTCCGGCACATGCTCCTATCACTTATGCTAGAGTACATTCGGCTAGCCACTATTTACAATGGAAAGTATCTGTTGAGCGAATTGTAGCCACTCCGGCTCAGCGCCTGTCCCACCTGTGTGGTAGGACAGAAGAGGAGGTTTGACTTCCGAGGAGGCGGCGGCGCCGTCGAGGACAATTTCCGAACCGGATCGGCGTAGGGTTCCGGCTCATTTCAGCCCGCCGCCGAGGCGATCCCGAGCAGATTCCGTTTGTGCTTCTTGCGGGAGAGCCCACCTTGGAGCTTGTCGGGCCGGGCCCGAGCTATGTTTTCGATGTGGAAGAGGGGGCATGTGGCCCGTTTCGCGATCGGCCCGGCTATGGCGATTCAAACGGTGCGGCGCAAAGCAGGGCGGGTGTTCGCCACTGAACCGTCAGAGGCCGAGCGCGGATGCCGCATGGCAAGGTGCACGCTTCTTGTTTTGGATCATTTTGCATTTGTCTTGTTTGACTCTGGTTCTACGACTCGTTTGTATCTGTATTGTTTCTTTGAGCATGCTAGGTTGAGATTAGAGCCTCTAGGTTTTGAATTATCATTTGCAACTCCTTCGGGAGTTAATATGTTAGCAAAAGATAAGATTAAGGATGGTCGGATCGAGATATCCGGGGAATTGCTGGTAGCTACGCTCATAGTTCTACCCATCGCTGGTTTCGATGTGATTCTTGGTATGGAGTGGTTAGCCGCTAACCACGCATTGATTGACCGCCACCGGAAGGAAGTAGTATTGGCCGCACGGTCGGCCCGACTTCAAGTTTCGTGGAGTCCAGGTGAAGTTTGCCCGCCAATGGTGTCGATTGTGAAAGCCCGTCGTTTGCTAGCTCATGGAGCTTGGGGCTACCTAGCCAAATTGTCCGGAGAGAGCCGTCCCTCACTGACTATTGATCAAGTGCCAGTTGTGCGGGAGTTTGCTGACGTGTTCCCTGAGGAATTACCGGGGTTGCCCCGAAGAGAGAGGTTGACTTCACAATTGAGCTCGAGCCGAGGACCCTCCTATCTCGAAGGCTCCGTATCGTATGACGCCACCGAGTTAAAGGAACTGAAGGTTCAGTTGCAGGAGATGTTAGATCGAGGGTTCATCCGTCCGAGTGTGTCCCCGTGGGGAGCGCCAGTGTTGTTTGTGAAGAAAAAGGATGGTTTGATGCGCCTATGCATTGACTATCGTGAGCTTAATAAGGTGATGATGAAGAATAAGTATCCGTTGCCCCGTGATCGATGATTTGTTCGATCAACTTCGTGGAGCTTACGTGTTCTCCAAGATAGATTTGAGATCCGGGTATCATCAATTGCGGATTAGGGACGCCGACATTCCTAAGACAGCGTTCAGGTCTAGATATGGGCACTACGAGTTTGGGGTCATGTCGTTTGGATTGACGAATGCACCAAAGCAGGCGTTCATGGACATGATGGATAGGAGTTCAAAGCGTTTTTGACGACTTTCGTCATCGTGTTCATTGACGATATTCGATCTATTCAAGGACCAGGAAGGATCATGCGGAGCATTTGAGGAAAGTGTTGACAGCCTTGAGGGAAAACCAGCTTTATGCGAAATTTTCCAAATGTGAGTTCTGGTTGGAACAAGTGACCTTCTTAGGTCATATAGTCTCGACAGATGGTATAGCTGTGGATCCTGCAAAGATTGAGGCCATGAGTTCGTGGGCCAGGCCGACTTCAGTTACCGAGATACGCAGCTTCCTAGGTTTGGAAGGTTACTACCATCGGTTTGTTAAGGACTTTTTCGCCATAGCCTCGCCCCTCACTCGTCTGACGAAGAAGGGTGTCGAGTTTGTTTGGGACGGTAGGTGTGATGAGAGCTTTGCCAGGCTCAAGCGCAGATTTGACTTCAAGACTAGTGTTGGCGATCCGGAGGGGACAGTGGTTTCGTGGTTTACAGCTGATGCTTCCAAGTTCGGGTTGGGTTGTGTGTTGATGCAAAGACGGAAGGTCATTGCTTATGCTTCCCGTCATTTGAAGCCATATGAGCGAGAACTATCCAACTCATGATATGGAATTGGCGCAGTGGTGTTTGCATTGAAGATTTGGAGGCATTACGTATGGTGAGCGGATCCGGATGTTTATCGATCACGAGCCTCAAGTATCTCATTTACTCGCACGAAGTGAATATGAGGCAGAGGAGATGGTTAGAGTTAGTAAAAGATTATGATGCGAGATTCTGTACCATCCGGTAAAGCCAATGTGGTAGCCGATGCCCCGAGTAGGAAGACGTCGCACTCGCGGTGTTGTTGAGCTCCCGCCCAGATTACGAGAGAGTTCGAGCGGTGAGATTGCGATGTTGTTGGGTGAGGTTATTGCCAGAGTGGCTCGATTGATGATCTAGCCATCGATTAGCAATGGATTGTTGATAGTCGGTGAGTGACCCCGCACTTAAAAGATTATTTGCGAGGTTAGTGCTTGATGAAGATTTTGACTTTGTATATTCACCGAGGTGGTGCAATGACGCGTCTGAGAGGCGGTTGTGTGTTCCGGATGTTGCAGATTGTGAGCAGAGTTGCTCTTAGAGGCCCACTGATTCTCCGTTTGCTTGGCACCCGGGGTACCAAGATGTATCGAGATCTTAAGCGAAATTCGGTGGATGGGTATGAAAAGAGATGTTGCGGAGTTTGTCGGTCGATGTCTCACTTGTCGAGCAAGTGAAGGCACCCAGTGCAGAGACCGGTGGTTTGTTGCAACGCCGAGTGTACCTCGGTGGAAATGGGAAGAGATCTCCATGGACTTTATTTTCGGCTTGCCGAGGACTCGAGGAAGTTCTCTCGATTTGGGTGATAGTCGATCGATTGACTAAGAGCGCACACTTCATTCCGGTAGAGACACTTATACCGTGGAACAAAGCGCTAGATTGTTTTTGGAGCAGATCATTCGCTATCACGGTGTGCCTGTGAGGATCGTGATCGACCGTGATTCAAGGTTCACTTTCGTTTCGAGAGCGCTCCGGAAGGGTTTAGGCATCGAGTGCGGCGGCCAAGACGGCTTTTCACCCTCGCACCGATGGGCGGACTAAGAGGGTAAAACCATTCTCGAAGATATGTTGAAGGCTTGTGTGTTGGATTTCCCGGCGATTGGGACCAGATATCAGATATCGATGGAGTTTGCATATAACAACGATTATCGATCGGCGATTCGAGATGGCTCCATTCGAGGCTTTGTATGGCAAGCGTTGCCGATCTCCTGTGTTCTGGGTAGAGGTTAGTGATAGGCAGGTTTTGGGTCCCGAGTTGCTACAGTTGACCAATGGTGCCGTGCAGAAGATTAGAGCCCGTATGTTGACACTCGGAGCGAGATGAGAAGAGTTATGCCGATGTTCGGCGTCGGGATTTGGAGTTTGAGGTTGGTCAACATGTTTTCTTGAAGGTCGCACCGATGCGAGGTGTTTTGAGGTTTGGCAAGCGTGGAAAGCTGAGTCCCCGTTTTGTTGGCCCGTTTGAGATTCTGGAGAGGATCGGCAAGGTTGCTTATAGATTAGCCTTGCCTCCGTCATTGTCGGCAGTGCATAGTGTATTTCATGTATCGATGTTGAGGCAGTACGTGCCGGACCCATCGCACATTGTAGATTTTGAGCCTTTGCAGCTGAATGAGGAGTTGAGCTTCGAGGAAAAAAGTCTTATAAGGGGGGAGTATTGTAACGGCCCGGAAATTTCATCCCGGGAGGCCCAGGGGCATTTTGGTAATTTTGGGTCTGGCCGACAGGGCCGGTTTTGAAATTTAAACTTGCCGGAATAATTATGAGTCAATTTGAATAGGATCGGGATTTTTGGTGAAGGCATTTGGGCTTGGGAATGAGTAAAATTAAATGAGGAATTAAATAGCGCGTCGAGTGAGATTCGAACAAGGGACGTGTCGCGTGCTAGGCAAGGGTATTGCCAGTGAGCCATCGGGCGTGTTTGTTAATCTACGCGCGCGATTTGGTATATATGCCGCGACGCAGTGGGATTTTCATATAAAGCGAGCTCGCCTGAAGCTTCTTCTTCCTCGCGATTTCTCCTTCGTTTCTCCTTCGACCGACTGGCGATCTCCGGCGATTTCTGCCTTCTCCAGCTCCGAATCGATCGTGGTTGTCTTCCCCAGCTCTGAGGTCGATCCTTTTCCGGGCTGAAGGTAAATTTTCCTTCCTTTTTTCTTCTCTTCTTCGTTCCGAGCCCCTTTCTTCCGGGCTTCGTTTCACGGCCATGGTGAAGTGATTTTCTAGGTGGTTTGTGTGCAGCTAGTGTAGGGAAGTTCTCCAACGAAGAATCGCTCGTCGAATCCCCATGGATCGTTCGATTTTGAATTGTCTCCTTCGCCCCTGTTTCGTGCTCTGTTGCTGCGCAGTGCCGCCGAGTCTCGCCAAGACACCGCAAGCGCCTTGCGCGCGCGCGCCAGCAGCACAAGCGCGCCATGCCGTGTCCGCGGCGCGCTGTCGCCGAGCCGAGCCGCCGAGCCGTGTCGCCAAGCCGCGCCCCAGCGCCGTGTCGCGTGTCCTGCTGCCGAGCCGAGCCGCCAAGCCAAGCCGAGCCGAGCCAAGCCGAGCCGAGCCAAGCCGAGCCGAGCCGAATTATTTTATTTTATTTTATTTTACTTAATTTAGATATTGTGTGTAATTGTTTTGTGCTTGTTAGGTTCCCGGTAGCTAGTTCGGGTTCGTTCATGACCTAGGTTTTCGTGTATTCGTCCCCGACCAAGGTAAGGATTTCTTCTTAGGAGTTGTGTGGACCTGCGATATTATATGTGATTCTTTGATTGATTGCTTGTTTGTGTTTATTGACATGTGTAGCTAGGTATTCTATTCTGAATTCCCGATTAGCATGATTTTCCTGATTTAATTCTCATGTTAATCCATGCTAGGTTGTTTCTTCCTAGCATGCTCGTATCTGTTCCTTGCTTCGTAGTATCATGCTAGGCTCGTTGTAATCTTATTGAGCACGTATTGGATTTTATGGAATTGTTTGATGTTTGCTAGGGCAGGTTAGAATTTGCAGGTAGATAGCATCATCCGGGCCTGATGCATAAAGTACCTTGCATCCATGGGCGGGACGTCGAGCAAGTCATTAGTCCCCTGGACCCCGTGAGGGATTAGCTAACCCGAGCAAAGAGGCCCTACAATCTTGGGTGAGGGTGGCGATCGTTAAATGCCCCAACCGTTGGGATGATGACTTGGCATTGCCTCGTCCCCGGCAGTCGGCACTTCCTCAGCGTGTTCGGTCGTAGCCCCTGATTGCCACCTGTTAAGGTAAGGGCGGCTTCCTGGTGTAAGCCTACCACGACCCGTTTCCTTAGCCTCAAAGTGCGGTGGTTGGTGACATAGTTTACGTGTCCAGTCTCACACCCCTATGTCGGTGACACCGATCCAAAGAATTAGTTAGGCGTGGTGGATTGGACATGGGCGGCTTGCCTCTAGACCCGGCACCCCATGGTTGCGCAGAGCATGCGGTGCATGTTTACGCTCATTACAACACGGCGGAGAGCTCCTCGGGATCTTGAGCCAGTGTACCTTTCGTCGACGAGAGATGTGCAGCCGAGGCCGGGACTTGTTTCTCGTATAGGCGACTTATGTATTGGACGTGTGATGATACTATTCCGTACTAAGACCACGAGTTGGCATCCGAGGCCCAAGTATGGACTAAGCTATGTGCTCTATTCTCTGTGTTTATATTCATAGCTTGCATACGCTCATCGAGATGACCATGTATATCGTATTGTACCCGGTTGGGGATTCTTACTTGAGTAACTCGTTACTCACCCTTATCTCGTGGTTTTCCACGTGTAATCGTGGTGCGCGACAGGATGCCTGAAGTAGAAGTTGTGATCATGGGGCCCAGTCTTCCAACTCTGATTTTTGTATTATGACTCTCGTGTGTTTTGTTTTCCCCTGAATGCATGTAGTCGGGCACGGAGCCCTAGGATGTTTGTAAATATTTGTGGATTCCATCATTTTGTATCCGAACAGTTTTGAATGGCTTTTAGTAAATCTACGATCGAGTAAACTTTGGAAATGTATTTATCTTGGAGCAGTGCTTGGAAACAGGGACAGTTCTAGGAAATTGTCTAGTTTTTAAAGTGGTTATTTTGAATGTTTTTGTTTTAATTGGAATCCGAAATCATGTCTGTTTAAATGTCCTTTACTTTGAATGCATGCATTGGGATAAGGGCCCATTTAGTGCCCCATTCGGGTCGGTCCCTTACAAATTGTCAAGTTAATTTTATATAATTAATAATTATAATTCCAAAATAAAATTTAGACAATAATTTAAAATCTAAAATAAAGTAGATATTCCCTGAATTAAGTTTCTAAATTTAGACATTTTCCAAGTTTTCCCTTTTTTTATATATTTATAAGGTTTTTTTTTTTGACAACTAGAAAAATGTCTCGATTTTGGATAAATATTTAGAGAATGTCTACAATATCTTGCAGTTTAAATAAAATTTTTTTTTTAATCTGAAAAATTAATTATTAATTTGTAAATAAGAAATGGACAATTATATCCCTCTACTTAATTTTTGTTTTTTTTTTGACAAAAATATCATTTGAAATCTCTTTTTCCCTGTAACAACCTTGAGAAAAATCTTAATAGCATTCTTAAACAAGTTTTTAACCAAAAGATAGAAATTTTAAATTTATTTTCAAAAGATAAAAAAGAAAGTATATCATTAATTATTTGAAATTATTTTTCGAAAGATTTGAGATGAGCATTTAATCTTCATAATAGTATATATGGTCCACGTAAATGAATTCTTTAATATTGAAACAAGTAACAAATATAAAAATATAAAGTCAATTCACCTACAAATCATCTCTTGCATACTAACGTTGGATGCGAAAAATGCATGCTTAACATAATTCTTTGGTGTTGTAGGTGCATGCTATTACATAGATTTATTTATGTATACTCATCCTTGCTTTTGAATCTGTTGTTCCTACTTATATACCATGTGTACCAAAACATAGATTTCAACCGCTTTTGCATCTTTTGTTCCTGGTTATATACCATGTGTACTAAAACATATTGTCATGATTTCAGCCAGAATGCCTTCGTTTGTCTTTTGTTCCTGATTATATACCATGTCTACCAAATCAGCCAGAACGTACTAGTTTGTCATTGTTCCTGGTTATATACCATGTGTACCAAAATATACTGGCAACCGCTTTTGCATCTTTTATTCTTGATTATATACCATGTGTACCAAAACATACCGTCATGATTTCAGCCAAAACGCATCAGTTTGTGTACACACCGTTAACCCCACACTTCTCTATCTTCTATTATCGTCAGCCTTATATTTGTAAAGAGAAAGGCTAGACACTCAGACTTGTATCCAGTTTGAGGCCTGGAGTGAATTTGGATAAAAATTGGGATATTGTGGATTCAATGTCAACAAATTTTGTGGTATAATTTGAATATACATTCACGTCTTCCAAACTCCATTAAAAGCAATTGTAATCGGAGTCGCTTTTATTGATGGAGAAATCCATGAAAATCAAACAAAAACTTGTGAATACCTCCACTCAATGGAAGTGAGATCGAACAAGACTCGTGAAATATCTTGAGCCTGCAATCGTATCCCAATCTCCAAAAATCAAAATCATGAACAAAAAAGTATGAGTGGGGGTGAGAACAATCGAAGAATGTGACAAATGTTGGAGGCAATAAGTTATAAAATGAATAAAAGGATACTTTACGTTGTCATGGAGAAGACGATAAAAAACGATTTGACAATTACTTAGTTGTTAAATAAAAAAGATTTGACAAAGATATTAAATAAATAATTGAAAGATATTAAAAATGAGTTGGTTGCATTGGATATATTCTCTCCTAGATTTGAGGGGTGTTAATCTTGATAAAGAGAACGTGTATTTTGTAATTAATAAATATGTTTAAATTAAAAAAAAAAATAGTGGCAGAGATATTTTAATTATCTATCCCACTAATTTTTAATTTAGATATTCATTTAAATTCTTAAAAATTTAGATATTTTTTTAATTATTTTTTAAAAAGTAGTCATTTATTACTATTTCCTTTTTTTTTTCTTGTGGCCCAAAATAGAATTACATTTGGAGGGTTGCACCCAAATCATTCTCTATATAAAAAGTGGTAAAAAACTCTTTATTTTACCCAAAAATCCTTTAGTTAATAAATGAACAATTTTGTTGGTGTTTGTAACGATAGGTCGTTGAATTTCTTATAAGTTACAAAACCAATCAAATTTAAGGACGCGTCTTGCTTCATTTGTAATTACAAAGTCATATTAAATATTTTTTATTCTTTAACTTATCTATTTATTTTTTGTCGAATTGTGTAACTATTCGTTTGATGCCTAATTTTTTGTATCCAGCCAACTTGAAATTTTAGATTAATTTTTTTTTATTGGTACCGTACATAACTTGATTTCTTTGAAGAGAATTTTGCGTATATAACAAAAAAATGACAAAATATTTCCTAATACAAAATAAAAAATAATTCATTTGTAGCAGAAAATCTAAATTGACTTCTATTACTTGTTGAGTTTTATTGGTGATAAAATTCAATCAATGATAAATTTATTCTATCACTGCTTGAGTTTTCTATCAGTGATAGAAATTCAAATTGAATTCTATCACTAATTGAGTAATATAAATAAATACGTTATAGATGTATTATTTTAAAAATTCTGCTGCAAATATAATACAAGAGCTAGAATGTGTCGTTGATAGTAAATTCTTTTTTTCTTTTTCTTTTTTAATAATTGCATTAATTAATGATTGAAATGCTTGATGATGCAATCAAAGGATTTAACGACGGAAAATGAATAATATAGGCCCTTTGAGAAAATTTAATATATTAGGTTTTTTATGTGAGAAAAATATTTTTTTATTACTTAATAATTGAAGTAGAAGATTTTAATTGATAACTTATTGATATTAGGTTATATATCATGTGAATTATACGCTTGTTAGCTTGTGAGAAGAATATATTGGGTGTTACTTAGATTTTAACTTTTAAGACTTAGAATGTAATTAAGTTGAAAATGTTGTTCTCAATTTAGTCCAAAATGCATCCAATTCTTTAAAGAGAAAAGGATAATTAAATTCATGGCTAAGCGTTAAAGTTGGCAAAAATAGCATTGACTTGAAATCAAAAGAAGATGCTTTGTTGATTACAGAGTCTTTAGAATTCAATGGATTTCAAAAAAAGGAAAAAAAAAAGAAGAAGAATTCAATTTATGTTCAAAGCTAAAATACAACTTGATTCTTCGTTGATAAAAATAAGTTAATAGGTACTCAAAAAAAAAATAATAAGTAAATATTAATTCAAAGTTAAATTTTAATTATCAATGAACAATTTCTTTTAAAATAATATATTAAAAAAAATTGAAAAAAAAAATACATTTTATTGATATATAGATACACACGCTTTTAAGTATTTCAAAAAAAAAAGAAAAAGATACACATGATTTTAAAATTAAGGAAATTGAAGCCTATTATTAAACACACAGGTTAATTTAATGGTCAAGATGAGACTCCTGCAAAGCAAGAAGCTATGGAATTCCAAATTTGTACTTAAAAAAGTTATATGTTTAATTTAGGGTTTAGAGAGACGTATATATTATCTTTTTTTTTTAAAGGCGTATATATTATCTTAAATACTCACAAATGTAAAATTAAATATAACTATAA
The DNA here is from genome assembly GCA_036507275.1 of Sicyos edulis. Lineage (NCBI taxonomy): Eukaryota > Viridiplantae > Streptophyta > Magnoliopsida > Cucurbitales > Cucurbitaceae > Sicyos > Sicyos edulis. The sequence goes on along the minus strand of CM071846.1, from coordinate 33,391,140 downwards.
ATCATTTTTTTATAAATTTTCTTATTTGTTCCATGAAAATAATAGAGACGAATATATTATCTTAAATACTCACAAATGTAAAATTAAATAATAGAAGTTTTAAATGATTAATTCATTTGATTTTGTGTCAACCAAAGTAATAATTTAATCTACATGATGTATATCTATGTTCAAGATGTCATGAATTCAAATATTTATTCTTTCATTGTTGTTGAACTAGAAAAATAATTAATTCCAATGCATATTACGTAGAAGCACATCCATTCAAATATATGGTAAATTATACATTTAGTCCATTTGATTTGATTAAATTTAGAATTTAATTCTTTTATTTTTAAAATCTAGAATTTAGTTTATATGATAGAAAAAAAAAAGTTGAAATTTAGTTCTATAATTTGATTTTAAAAAAAGCGAACAAAATAATCTGTTGATAAATTAAGTACATGTCATTGACTATGCATATGTAAAAGTGATTTTTTTATTCCATAAATCACTTGACTCACAGCTTTATTTTTTACACATAAATAATTAATTGTATATATTTAATTCGTCAACAATTAAAATAACAAATACTATTTTTTTAGATTTCATTAAAAAAAATATGAAGACTAAATTCTAATTTTTAAAATTATAGAGATTAATTCTAACTTCATTCAAAAGATTTTGAAATTATAGAGACTCTAAAGGACCAAATTTATAATTTACCAATGAAAATAATAGTCCAATTTACCTACATGTAAAAAATAAAAATAAAAATTGTCCACAAGAATTCCTATTTTTGATTTACACATTATTCTTCATACTACTTGTTCTTGTAGAAAAATATTGAAGAGTTGAGAGAAGACGAGATAAAATTTCCAATCAAAAGTGGAGCACTTTAGTGGAATAATTGTAGTTTAAATCCCTTCTAAGTCTCAAACACATCCATATTTATATAAGTATTGATACCATCCTCCAGCTTTGCCATTTTTTAATTTCTCCCCCCAATATTTTAGTCCAAGTCTATTCAATATGGCATCCACATAACAAATATTCCCATTTGCCCAAACCATTATAAACTCCTTTTTTCTCTCTTCCATTTAAATTTCATTGTCATTAAACTCCCTATATCCCTATAATCTTATCATTATTAAAAGGCATTCATCTATTTTAGAATATTAACATAAATTCCCACTCCTAAATAATTATTCTTTTCTCGGTTGTACCTAACAAAAACACTTTACCATAATCAATAATACATATGACTATAACAATCAAATAATATGAAAGTTAAAATATCGATTTTTAGATTTAAATATGTGACCCACATTAAAATAAATTAACATCAATTAAGATAATCAACTACATCACCGATCACCGATGACCATTTCATTTTTATAGTTAATTCAATACTTTGTTTGAGTTCATAGTTAATGTAAAACTACCCTTGGCTAAATAAACTCATCTTTAATAATGATTTGTTACTATAATAATTTATTGTGCATCGAGATTTGCAAAGCGAGCTTAGCCTACAATTGATATATATCTTCAGTTGTGAACTAGCAGATTTAGATCCCTTAATCTCTTCTATTGTTATATTAGAAAAATCAGTATCAATATTAAGATGTTAATAATATTGTCAAAAAAAACTTGCATTTTGTTCCTCGATTTTTTTTTTTTTTACATGTTTGATTTATTGACTATTTATTGTTTAGAAAATTGCACAAATTACTAAAAAAAAAGATATAATGTTTATCATAATTAAACTCCTAATTAAATAAGTTTGATAAAGGTTGTAAATCTAAATAACAATTTTTTTTTTTTTTTTTTGAGAAACAAATCTAAATAACTATTTAAGTTTACATTTTTCGGAATGGAAGCAAAGAACCAAATTATCAATTTGGAATAAAATTACGCATCTTCTCGTTCTTCCCTTGTTTTTGCCGTTTTTATCGATCGGATAAAAATGGATCACAGGATATGTAAATATATTTATATAGTAGCTTCTCGAAAATATATATGTATATTTATATAGGCTTATAACTGAAAATTTAACTAAATATAAAATAATTTAAATTCAACATAAAATCAACTATTTACCAGATAATTCATACTAGGAAATTGTGCTTCATAATCCAATTTCAAAAAATAATTATAGATTTAGGTAAATTTGATTTTTTTACATCCATGATTAAATATGGTATAATTAATATTGATTGTATAGTATAATTTATGTATTATTAATATAATATTATATGTGTTTCTAAAAAAACAATATTATATATTATTAGTTCAATATTGTATAATAATACAATATAATGTAACCGTTTGTGTAGGATATGATAAATATTGTTTTTAGTTAGTATGGTAAATATTTTCCTAAAAATATCCCTTTATATAAATCTAAATTTTAATATAGAGGAGGTTATGAATTAAGAAGTTCACATTTTAAACATATCAAATAAAATGGACCGAGTGGATAATGACTAGCCACATTTTATAAAAAAGTGGTGAAAGCTTCTTTCTTTTTCCTGTATAACAAGAAGAAAGATTTTTAACCTACTCTTTTAAGATGGTGTCTTGTTGAATTCACCATCTTATATTGAATCCAAATTTATGGATCACATATTCACTCAAGTTTATCCATTTTGGGTTGAATCTAAATTTATGGTCAAATATTCACTTGGATTGAATTCAAATTTTTAAACCAAATATCCACCTAAATCTCTTATTATACCACATTGATTGGATAAAAAAAAAGGAGAAAAGAAGGTAGTGTTCATATATATTCTCGTACATATATTTTATAAAGCCCTATATCTCAAAAATCTATCTAAATCTAAATCTAAATTAATTTAATCTAAACTGAGCATAAAATCAACTATTTACCAGATAATTCATAATATACGAATCTAAAATCTAATGATTTGTCTCTTCCATCTTCATCTCTTACCTTACCCCTCATTGTCATGAGTGTTGAAGTTTCTCTCTTTGTAAATATTACTAAAGGGAAAGAAACTTGGGATATCTTGCCATCTTGTAGAAGTTCTTTGATTTCTTTATTGCATGTTCATTTCGGACATGTTTGATAACGTTCATATTTCTTGTTTCTCGTTTCTGCTTCTTATGCTTGAGAAACAGACTTGTTTGGTAATCATTTCCGTGATAAAAAAATGAGAAACTATGGAAAGTAGTTTCTAGTGTTCTTGTTCCCTTTTTCTAAAAAGGCTTTTTATATTGTTTATAAGTAATTTGGTCCCAATTATACTATAATTGGTGTCTAGCCCAATTGGCAGTAATAATCATTTTTGTAATTTTTTTTGTTTTCAACGTGAAGAGTTCGACTCCAGGTGATGTTTTATTTCTTTTTTTTTTCAATACAATTTCATATTATCATTTATATTTACTAGAATTTTAGCACGGTGTTGCACGTGATAATTTCTTAAATAATAAATTATATATATATGTATATAATTATAAATTGTTTCTTACATTTTTAGGCTAAATTTAAATCATCAAATAATATTTTCAATATAATATTGAATTTTATAACTATTTTTTCAAGTTAGTTAAATTTATTAAAATTCACATTTATGTTAAAAGATAGTTAATTATTTATTTTGAGCTTAAAAAATAATAGGTTTTATTATTTAAAAGAAACTTAATAAAAAATTTTGAATTAAAATTAAATTTTATCTCTGATTTTTAAAAATCGATACTCTTTAATTTTTTTCTCACTCTATCTATTAATAGACCAATTACTCTTGAATTATAAAATTTATAAGAGTTATATCATTATTATAATTATAAATATAAATAAGTTAAATATATTTATTACATATACATCTACGAACTTACATTTAACCTCAAATGATAATTTTATCGTTCTTCAAAAAAAAATTCTCACATCTCTCCAAGTCAACAATTAAGTAACAAAAGATCCCTACAAAAATTATTGCAACAAAAAAAAAGTTAGATGAAAGTTAAGGTAAATAATCCAACAAAAATAAGATAACTAAATTTTTTATTAAAAAAAAACCAAGAAAGTAACCCCAAGCAAAAAGAAAGTTTCAAATGTATTTGTAAACAAAATATAGAGAACTATACATATAGTAGGAAATCATTGTTACCAAACTTTTGAAATTAAAGAATTCATGCACTAACCTCAAATGATAATCATATAATTCTTCAAACTTTTTTTTCCAGATTTCTAATTATTTTTTTCAAAGACAACAATTATGCAAAAAAAATTCTTACAAAAATTATTGCACAAAAGAAAAATTAGATGAAAGTTAAGGTAAATAATTCAATATAACTTATTATAAAAAAACAAAAAAAGAAAAAGAAAAATAAATCCAAGCAAATAGAAAGTGTTCTTGTAAACAAAATGTAGACAACTATTTATAGGATTAGAAAATTAAATTTATTATTTTAATTATAATATAAAATGTCAAATAAAATCTATGAGATTTGGTAAAAATATCTTATTTTCTACATGAAAATTTAAATGATATTGTAAATATCTTCATTGTTGAAATCTATTGCCTTCCAACTTTTTTTTTTTTTTTTTGAGAAATCTTATCTTCTAACTTAGTCATAAAATTTATGAGGTTTGATAAAAATATCTTATCTTCTACGGATAAAAATCTAAATGATATTGTAAATATCTTCTACGTTATTTGAATTTTTTTTATATTCCAATAAATGACATTTTTGTAGGGTATGACTTAAGGGGTAAAATCGTCTAAAAATGACTTTCCCCTTAAGCGACACTTTAAGTAGCATGACATATGATATTTATATATTATGTTAATTAAAATTTTATATTTTTAAATATATTATTTCAATTTCTACAAAAACAATATTTATATTTATTTATATTTAAATGTCGTATTTCTTATTGTTGCAATAAAATATATTTTACTTTAATTTAAAATAGATATATTTAAAATTTTAAATTCTTACAATAAATATCTTTTTTAATTTTTATATTGTTTGTTTTTAAAATTTTCAATATATGTATTTATTTTAAATTTAGTACTCTTGATACCAATTCTCAACATTATTTTCGGCGAATGACTCGAACAGTAAGAAGCGTTTTATCAATTTTTTTATTTAATTTTACTTTGCTTTTTTCTTATATCAAATATTTATTCATCATAAATCATTTTAATATATACATATATATATAATTACTTATTTTTAACTATAAAAAGAATTAAAAAACAAGAAACAAGAAATGATTATGAAACAAATTTTATTCCCGTTTCTTATATTTTTAAGAAACAAGAAACAGAAACAATTATCAAATACATTCTTGTTCAAGAAACAAGAATTATGAACAAGAAACATGAAAAGAGAATATTATCAAACGGGCTCTCAGTAGCTAGATTTCAATCTAAAATTTTCATAATTTTCTAAATAACAAATCTCAATTCCGCCACTCCATTTGTTGTAATCTCAAAAAACAAAAAACATCTCAATTTCGTCAATAAAAACATAATTCAACCGCATTAGTGTACAAACAAAGACCTTGAAGACTTGGGTTCGAATCCCACCACCTCCAATTGGTTGTAACTCAAAAAAAAAAATCTCAATTTTTTCATTTATTTTTCTTTACCAATATCATTTCATTTTTTTTCTTTTTAATTTTTATTTTAATTTCAATATTTTTATTTTTCGTTCTAACACTTTAATTATGTTATGTATTTTATTTTTTTGAGAAGGTAAAACGCATAACATAAATAAAAACTTTATATTTTAAAAAGTCACATAAAAAATTTACAAATTAACTGTTTTAATGATAATTTGTAATCTAATGATGAATATAAATAAAAGTTTAGAATTAAAATAAAATCAACTATAAAATTACCTTTAATTTTAAATTATAAAACATATTTTAAAAATATAATATTATGTAAATATGAACAAATTCTAATTTATTACTTCAAACTTAATGTAAGTAGATGAAAAAATAATAACAATTTTTTTTGAAATCATCAACAAATGTTTTTAACAAAAAATAAAATTGTTAAAAATTTTTAAATAAAAAATAAATTTGATTATGAAACTACAATTAATTTTAAAATATGAAATATACTTTTGAAATGTGGAATTGCTAGTAAAAATTATTGTTAATTTTAAATCTAAAAAAATATGCCTTTACAGTATGATATAATGTAAACATAAATAATTTTTCAATGAGTTTCTCAAAAAGACATCAATGAAATATTAAGTAGATTAAAAATATAAATAAAAATGACTAATAAAAATATAATTAATTATAAAAATACTAGGAGTTTTTGCATGTATATTACAAAAGGGCTAAAATATGATTGACTTCCATATTGATAGATTCTATTAATAGAAGATGATAGAATCAAATCAATTACTAATAAATATAGTAAATTGATATATTTCCATTATATTCTATCAATAAGGGTTAATAGAATCAATTACTGATAAAATTGATAAACTTTCATTGCTAGAGAATAGAGAATGATAGATTCTATCAAAGTCTTCAATAAAAAAAAAAAGGTAAATAGAGATTTTTTAAAAAATTGGAAAAATAAATTCAAAATTTGAAACTTAAAAAATAAAAAAGAAAAGAAATGTTATTTTAAACTCTCATTTTGGTGAAGGAGTTAATTCACCAAAATGAATGTTTAAAATAACTTCTAGGAGTTATTTTAACCCCCAACAATCAAACAGGTTTGAAAAAAAATTAGAATTAGGTCTTCTTCATTTCAAAAATTAATTTGAGAAAGTTAGAATTTAGGCATTATGATTTAAAGAAAGATAGAATTTAGTTTTTATAATTTTAAAAATTAGAATTTAGTCTCTATCTATGATCTATAAAACCTACGTAATCATTAACGTATTAAATATATGAAAACTCATTATTCATACGTTCAATGATAAATTTTTTTTATATCAATGACTTAATTCATAATTTCATCATTGACATATGAATAATTATCTTTTAAGTATTTAATTGCTAACAATTAAGAATGATAATGACCGTTTTTAAGTACATGGATTAAATTTTAGTTTTTAAATCATAAGAACTATTTTTTAAGTTTTATCAAATTATAAAAACTAAACTTTAATTTTTGAAATCACGCACATTAAGTTCTAACTTTTCTACCTTCTTCAAATTATACGACCAAACTTATATTTTACTGTACTTTATTTTATAACAAGTTAAAAGAAAAAACTTCTTAGACCATTATTTTTAATCATGGCTAAAAACCTTCGTAAAAAGAAAGAAAACTGGATAGTAGTCAACATCTTTTGATTTATTTTTTATTTTTGAGGGAACATGGTTATTGAGACCAGTGAAACTTTTGCCTCATGGGTCAACATTTTAATTTAAGCTAAATTTCTTTTCCTTTCCTTCTTTTTTATTCTAACTTTTATTAAGTATGCCTAGAGCTCTTGAAGAATCAATGACCAAACTTATTGTTTTTGCAAAGGAACTTTATCTTTCTCTTTCAAGATAAATATCCATCTAATTTTTCATAAAAACTTGTAGCAACAAACTCTAAATGTTAAACCGACTTTCAATTACATTATTTTAATTTCCATTCAAAAGTTAAATAGTACATATATCAAATTAAGTTGCAAATTTAGAAAAACATCTGGACCTATAAATTAGATCTTGGAACCTGTATAGTATAACTTTGAACCTTTGATTTGTTCATAAAAAATCTTGAGTTTTATATTTTGTCCAATAGGCTCTTGATATATTTGTTTTTTTTTTACATAAAAGACATTGACTTATTAAATATAATATTGAAATTTAGGGATATTTGTTTGTCATATTTAAGGAAGATTTAAATGAAAAATTTACTAACTCCTGTTTCAGGAACTTCATTTTCTATTTTTAAAAATAATTACTCATTTTTAATGACTCATTTCTAATCATTCTTTGAAACTTCAATTTCATACCTTTAGCACTGCAAGACTCTCTTTGACCATTAGATCACTTATAACCATAAGAATTTTTTTTTTTTTTGAAATAAAAATTGTAGTTGAGCGGTATTAGTGCAGTTTTAATGACCATGAGTTCATAACTTTGAATTTCCCTTGGATACTCCCAGCGGTTGTAAACTACAAAAAAAACTTCAAATTTATAAATATTAAATGCGAATTTTGATGGAGAATTGTATTCAATATACGATTTTCTATAAATAATTACAAAACTAGGCGACCAACTATACTTTTGTTTTTTAAAATTTTCTTTTAAAAATTCATATAAAATAAGTTTAATTAATACCATTTTACCCTCATCTACATTTAATTCATTGATTTTAAATTTCATAATTAAAATATAAATGCCCAAAAATAGAATAGTCTATTAACCATACACTAGTGTCACTGAACAACTGAACAACTGCTTATGTTGGCCCCTTCCATTTCTTAAACTGCTTATGTTGGCCCCTTCCATTTCTTCTTTAACTTCTCACATTTTTTATTTTATTATTTGAGATGTCATTAATTCCGGCGAAAATAACCCAGTTTTATTATTATATTCTTTTGTTTCCTCTTAAATTTTTTGCCAAGTCTTGAGTTTCTAGAATTGCAACAACATCATCGTGATTAGTGGCAGTGCTCTCACGAAACTCTAATTTGCACAAATATAGAAGATAAAAATAATACGATTTTATCTTACATAAAACTATATTACTGTTATTATTAAATATACAACCATTTTTATGGAGTATTTATAAGACTATAGTACTGTTGAGTACATTAAATTCACAAATCTTTATACTTAATAATAATACTATCAAGTTAGGATGAAACAATAATGATCGCATCAAAACTCATTAATACAATAATTGTAATAAATGTTGATTTAAAAAGAATGAGTTGTAACAAATGTCCTTGTACATGTTTCATCTATTTAATAAACACCAATAATATAAATAATACACTTTTATGAAATAACGATTCTTGCATATAAACACAATATTAACAATACATACGATATTAACAAATAATACAATATCAAATCTATCCAATGGTAATGTATTATTGTAAACATTTTGTAAGAACTCTTTGGTTTTTTGGTATCTTTTGAGGAATCAAGGTTGAAAATTCGATTGAAGCCTATGATTTGTTTCGTAGATGGGCTCGATGATCCATTGAGACTTGTAAAGAAGCTTGGTGGTTATTCGTTGGGATGGGTCAAGATGATATTAGGTGTTTGCGAAATCAAGGCTAAGTTGCGGGTGACTCCATTTTTAACCGGTAAGATGTCGTGAACATCTTCTTTCTTTTGGGGTCTTATATAGATGGCGTATTTTAATAGATTTTGGAATGGATATAAGGAATGAGTGTGCATGTGGTATGGGTTAGTTGTAATTGTGTAAATGGGTACAGAGAATTCATAGCATGATAGTGAGGTGAGATGATTATTTATTTTTTATGAACTCAATAAAAATTAATTATTGCAGGTTGTGTATTTGTGAGGTTTTGTGTTACGAATCCAACTATCAAGTTATTGTATTCTCATGAAGGGGTTCTTACAAGAAGCAAGAAGAAAAAGATTCCTAGAGCCTTAGAAATTACAATGCAAAATTTTAAATGATGAAATTTCCATATTTCATATTTTGGGACTTTTTTATTTCAAGGCTTGCCAACCATGCTCATAATTGTAAAGTGACCTTCTAGAAGAGTTAGTTGGGTCTATTTACAACTTATCTACCCTTTTGTCCAGCATTTAAACCGCTTAATTAATGTGCAATTGAGTTTTGGCTTCATAGGCCTTATTTTCTACAAAATGCATTTATTAGCTTTTTTAGTCATTTTTGTTTTCCAAGGCATACTGTAAGGACCCGACCTGGAATACGGTCCTAAACCTAGGTCCTCACTCAGCATGCAAGTTAAATATTTCAACAAGCGGTTTAGTGCTCATATTTAAAACTTTTTCAAAACATTTGGAAACGGAGAACACTTAAAACATAACCAACAATTTTCATAAAGCAAATCCAATCAAGGTAAAATAAGTCTGGCCAGTATTTAAAAAAGAACATTCAAAACAGTTTAAACAACTTTAACATCATTCCCCTAGGACTCCTGTCCATCTACATGCTCAATAAATAAATGCAAACAATAATTAACAGAGTGTCGGCAGCCCCCATGATCAAACAGCTCCCTCCGCTAGCCATCCTGGTGCTGTCCCAAATTACCTGGTGGAAAAACCACAGAAATAAGGGTGAGTATAAACATACTCAGTAAGAATCCCCAACCGGGGTACAATACGATACATCAGTCATCTAGCGCCCTAGTATACATGCAAATAAAACAATGACTTAGAGCAAAACGGTTGAATTAGGCTATGTGCAACTTCTAGAGCGAGCCTATTCAAGGGCTTTCATCTACAGCCTATCCTAAGTTCTACACTTGGATGCCCTTCGGGCCTTACACAACCTAGGACTCAGTGATGCCCAGTGGGTCCTTAGACACCTAGGACTCAGTGATGCCCAGTGGGGCCTTACACACCTAGGATGCCCATCGGGGCCTTACACCTCCAGAATCAGTGATGCCCAGTGGGGTCTTACACACCTAGGATGCCCATCGGGGTCTTACACCTCCGGATGTCCATCGGGGTCTTACCCGTGCGGGACCTAAACTAGTTACCCCTACAGTCTTCTACACTATACATCACCCGCCTATGCCAAGCATGGAACTAACATGATAAAATAGGACAAGGTATGCCAAGATAATTAAACCCCTAGCATGGAACTAACAGAATATATCAGGGACACAAGAACAACACGATCTGGAAGCAAGAGAAAACATGTAACCTACCCACTGGAAATTTCATACAATCACAAGACATGGCATGCTGGAAGAACAAACCTAGCATGGCACTAACATGAACAACAAGCAACATGCTAGCAAGATTTCAAACACAAGTTGTTCAATAGCTAACATACTCATAACAACAACCAAGCATACAAGGCACAATCATGATTGCATCGCAGGGTCCACACAACCACGGTAAGAAATCCTTACCTGGAAACAAGTAGAACTAACTACCTCAATGTAACGGCCCAGTTTTCTATTTCGGTTTCCCAGGTGTTTTCGGGACATTATTCGGATGTTCGGATGGGCCGTTAGAGCTATTTTAACCCTTAGGGGTATTTTGGTCTTTTTGCCCCGGTAAGGGTTTTGTGGATTTTCAGGATTCCAGGGTCACTCCTGCCTTTGTTGAGGCTTGATTGTTGTTGGTTGCAGGACCCAAGAGGTTTGGGCAAGTTGTTTGGGAGTTTGGAGGTATTTTAGTTATTGGCAAAATTAATGGGTTTTTGAGTGCTTCCTTTGGGATTTGAACCCTTGCCCTAAATGGTTTTGGGAGTTTGTAGAAAAAAGAGTTTTATTAAAAAGAAAAGTTTGCTTGGGCCGGGTTTTGAAAGAGGAAGCTTTGGGAAGGGATTTTAGATCCATTTAAATTAAGAAAAGGAAAGAAATCAAGAAAAATCCCTTTCCCCATTGTTTTGCAAGATTCTCTCTCTCTCTCTCTCTCTCTCTCTCTCTCTCTCTCTAAACCCTAGCCGCACCATGCCCAGCCCTTGCCGCACCAACCCCAGCCAAGCCACCACACCCTAGCGGCACCCCCGCACTGTGCCACTCATTTGCCCGATCGCTGCAGACCGCCCCACCAACCCTACACAGCCCAAGCCCAGCCGCTCCGCCTTGGTCGCGCCAGACGCGCGCGCCAGACGCTGCCGCTGGCGTCGCCCATGCGTCGACCAGCCCGCCAGAGGCGCCTCCGTCGGCCAACCCACCGCCAGAATCGCGCCTCCGCGGCGTCGACCCAGCCACCCAGATGTGCCTCACGTGCGTCGTCCCAGCTGGCCGCACGCGCGCGCCTCAGACGCTGCGTTGTTCGCGCGCCGTCCTCGCAGACCCGACGTCTCGCCCGCGCGCCGCGCGCGCTGTCTGCTCGCTTTGCCACGCGCTCGAGCCAGCAGCGCCCTGCACTGCCAGCGGCGCCCATTCTCGCCCTTTTCTTTGCTGCGAGACCGCATGTCTTCTCGGTTGGTAATTCCCGAGCCCTTCCCCTTTTAGATTTTAAGCTGCTGGCTGCTGTTTATTTATTTAGGATGTTTTTATCATATGCCTAGGTTGCTCGGGTTCGCTTTAAGCTCGAGGGTCGTTTTCTGATTCGCGATAGTTATTTTCCACTTGTTTCCAGGTAAGGATTTCTTACCGTGGTTGTGTGGACCCTGCGATGCTTTCTTGATTGTGCCTTATATGCATGTTTACTTCTATGAACATGATTAGTGGATAGGACAGCTTGTGATTGCATTCTTGCTAGCATGTTTGCCTGTTTGTACATGTTAGTGCCATGCTAGGATTGTTCTTCCAGCATGCTTGAGATTCCTGCTTTAAGTTCGTAGTATCATGCTAGGTTATGTGTGATTGATGTTGATATGTATGTCTTGCCAGGAATCAGTTATTTTGTACTTTTAGCTGGTATAGTAGAGTTTGTCATCATTCAGAGGCTGAGAGCGGCCATAACGTACTTTGTCCCCACCGGTCGGGAGTAGAGCGAAGCATAACGTACATTGCTTCCCTCCAGCAGCCGATGTGGATTTAGCTACCACATCGGCATAAGCCTAGTTTGTAGCCTGCTAGAGCGAACCCCGCCAATGGTGCAAGCTCGCCTTGGCGGTTCTTAGCTTCAGGTCGGTGGTACAGGCTGCACAGATGAGTGTCGAGGGCCTCGCACTACTGTGTTCAGTGACACTGTTTCCGAGTCTTTAGGCATGCGTACCTGGCCCCCGTAGTTTGTACTTAGGCCCCCACATTTACGTCGGTTGCAGCAGCATGCGGTGTGCGCGCACACGCGTTAGTCGCCGGTTTGGAGAGCTCCCCCGGGCTAATGTTCGTGAGTACACCAGTTCCTTCCAGTTTAGAGCCAGACTTCGGGTACTCTCCCGATAGTCCAGATTTGTTAGCGAGGGTAAGAGGCCCTTGAGGACACCCATTGGGATTGGCTTTTGAGCTGATCATATGGTCGAGGGAGAATGACCCTCGAGGGTGTTGGACATCTTTGGGTTCGGTTTTTGAGCTGATCAATTGGCCGAGGGAGAAAGGCCCTCGGAGATGTCCCGGGATTGGTTATGAGAACCAATCATTAGGCCGGAAGTAGGAGACTTCCGAGGATTCCAGATTCTGCCTTGTAAGCTCGTTGAGCTGTGATCTGTGTTGGTAACTGTTTGCATGTATACTAGGGTGCGAGATGATTAATGTATCGTATTGTACCTCAGTTGGAGATTCTTACTGAGTATGTTTATACTCACCCTTATTTCTGTGGTTTTTCCACCAGGTAACTTGGGACAGCATCGGGACGGCTAGCGGAAGGAGCTGATTGATCATGGGAGCCGCCGGCACTCTATCTTTTATTGTTTGCATAATTTGTTCAGCATGTAGACGTACATGAGTCCTAGGGGGATGTTTTTTTAAAGTTGTTTAAATTTTATTGTATGATTTTATAAACACTGGTCAGACTTGTTTTACTTTGTTGGTTTGCTTAAATGAAGGTTGTTGTTTATGTTTTAAGTGTTCCCCGCTTTTAAATGTTTTGAAAGGTTTTAAATATGAGCACTAAACCGCTTGGTGAAGTATTTTACTTGCATGCTCAGAGTGAGAACCTAGGTTTAGGACCGTATTTTGGGTCGGGTTCTTACAGTTGGTATCAGAGCACAGAGTCATAGATTCTGTAGACTAACCTGCTTTGCAGGTTGTTGCCCCCATGATCATCAAGACTCCATGGCCCACAGTTTGTCGAGTTCTTTAAGCTAAGGGTTTTATTTTACAATATTGCATCTAGTATACATGTGTTACCCTTGTTGGGCAGTGAGAGCCCCAACGTGGGCTAGTTTTTATGCTTTGTGTAGATCGCCAGTATGTTGATTACACCTAGAGTAGCAGGGGCGTTGGTATTTCCAACCGAGGAGTTGGACTGTTGATGTTGATGATGAGACCACTTCCAGGGTTGTCTAGACCCGTAGGCCAGTTTTGGGCCCTGGCAGTTGAGTTGCCAAGAGAAGGGGGTAGAGGCTAGTCTGCCTCAGAGTGAGACTCCTTGAGCAGAGTGTGCTCCAGCCATGATAGAGTTGATGGCAGGTCTTTTAGCTAACAGAGAGCGGAGACCCAGGCGCAGTTTGTAGCGCGTAGTGAGGAGTCATGGGCACAGATAGCCCAGCTGGCAGAGTTTATTTAGGAGTCACCCCCCTAGTAGCTCCAAAGAGTCCCGGAGGTTCCGGGAGGGCTTGATCGATGAGGTTTATCTTTGATAAGTTAGTTGGCGTTGGTCGAGCCGCCGAGTTTGGCAAGTGGAAGCCTGTAGAGCTGGATGTTTTTTAGACCTACTGCTAGCAGCGAGGTGGTTGGCCAGGATCGAGTTTATCATCCAAGTGTTGGGATGACCTGGTGTTCAGAGGCCGATGACCTGATGTTCTGAGGTCGAGGCGTGCCGTTCTTGTGTTGTTTGATGCAGCAGTGTGGTGGTGGAAGTCCCCTGTGAGAGGCGGACCAACAGAGTCTCCACCAGCCACCCGGTCGATTGGCAAGTCGTCAAGTTAGTAGCTTTTGAGGAAGATGTAGAGACATCTTGTCCTCCTGCAAGCCTACAGTCGTTTGCAGCCAGTTCTTTTAGTACCCTCGTAGCCAGGGTGTAGTGTGGAGTTTGCTTGTCAGGACTTAATCCGTCCGTGGTTTTCAGCTGGCTAGTAGAGAGAAGCACCTTGTGTTAGCATGTTCCAGATGTGGAGCTAGGTGCTGCCACCCGAGGGTTGGCCTAATTATTCGTTGAGCATCAAGTGGGATGTAGGAGTGGGTCGTGGCTTATCTGTTAGACGTGATGTCAGAGAGTAGTCTACTCGAGTGTTGAGACTCTTGTGTTGAGTGTCATTGCCCTGTCACCTGGAGTGTGACCTTCCCTTCCCTCAGAGGGGCTTAAAGCCCGTAAGGGGATGTTTGTGTTGTAAAGGATGTAGTGCCTGTTGGCACCAAGCTTTGGAAGGAGGCCTAGTTTCAGGCCAGTTGGCACTTTTTGTGCAGGTGGTTCCAAGACCCGCCTGGAGTTTAGCATCCCCACTAGTCTTGTACCCATTCCTGAGATTGCACATGTTTGGGCTGCATAATAGATCTAGCTCGGTGGTAGTCAGAGAACTACAAGTGTGAGACCGTTCGAGGGATAAGTAGGAGCCTGTCAGGGTCACCGAGAGTTGGGTACAAAGGATGCTGTTGGTTGTTAAGGGCTAGCGCGTCCGAGTTCTCGCGCCCGGGTTGTGGGCTTGTGAGCCAGTTGGATGGTGGTGTGATTCGGCTACCCTAGAGCTACCCTAAAATGAGTAGAGTTGGCATCGATTATGCGTGGATGATCCAATGTTAGAGCCATGAGTTGGATGGTTGATCGGAGCACGTTTAGTGGACCATTGGTATGAGGTAAGTTAGCTTGGTGTAGCTATGCTCTTGTAAGAGTGAGTTAGCCAATGTGGCATTCCGTGGTGAGTTGACCCCGAGTGGGTTGAACTCTTGTTGCTCCTTTGCTAGATGTGGCTCTATTGGGAGGCAAAAGTTGCCTTGTGTGAGAATACTTGTTGGTTTGGATCTTAAGGAACCAAGTTGGAGTTGTACACGCCGGTGTACTTTTGTGTAGCTCGTTCCATGGTGTATTTTTCAGGAACCACGAGAGGATTCTGGTTGAGAAACCAGTGCTCAGTTGTAAGAACCCGACCCAAAACATGGTCCTAAACCTGGGATCTTACTCAGCATGCAAGTTAAATATGATAACAAGCGGTTTAGAGCTTATATTTAAAAACCTTTCAAAACATATGAGAAGGGGGAGCCCTTAAAACATAACCAACAATTTTCATTTTAAACAATCCAACAAAGTAAAACAACCTGGCCAGTGTTTAATAAAATGTACAATACAATTTAAGCAACGTTTTAAACAATGTTCCCCTAGGACTCTTGTCCATCTACATGCTTTGAATAAACAATGCAATAATAAAAGACAGAGTGCTTGGCGGTTCCCATGATCAATCAGCTCCTCCGCTAGCCCTCCCGGTGTTGTCCCAAGTTACCAGAAAGATAAATAAGGGTGAGTATAAACATACTCAGTAGAATCCCCAACCGGGGTACAATACGATACATCGGACATCTAGCACCTCAACATGCAAGCAAACATGACTATCAACACAGATCATAACTCAACGAGCTCATAAAACAAGATCTGGAAACATCGGAAGTCTCTTACTTCCGGAATCATCGGAAGTCTCCTACTTTAGGCCTAATGATTGGTTCTCATAACCAATCCGGGACATCTCCGAGGGTCTTTTTCTCCTCGGCCAATTGATCACTCAAAACCGATCCCAAAGATGCCCGACACCCTCCAGGTCTTTCTCCTCGACCATATGACCGGCTCAAAAGCCAATCCCAATGGGTGTCCTCAAGGGCCTCTTACCCTCGCGAACAACTGGACTATCGGGAGAGTACCCGCATCGCTCTAAATCGGAAGGAACCGGTGTACTCACGAACATTAGCCCGGGAGCTCTCCGAACCGGCTATTAACGCGTGTGTGCGCGCACACCGCATGCTCTTCTCGCAACCGGCGTAAATGCGGGGCCTAAGGGCAAACCACGCGGGCAGTGCACGCATGCCTAAAGACTCGGAAGCGGTGTCATCGAACACGGTGAGTGCGAGGCCCTCGACACTCATCTGCGGCACTGTACCACCGACTGAAGCTAAGAACCGCCAAGGCAAAGCTTGCACCGCTATGGGGTTCCGCTCTAGCAGCTACAAACTAGGCTTATGCCGATGTGGTAGCTACATCCACATCGGCCGCCGGGGAAGCAATGTACGTTATGCTTCGCTCTACTCCCGACCGGTGGGGACAAAGTACGTTATGTCGCTCTCAGCCTCCGGATGATGACAAACCCTACTACGCTAACTAAGAATACCGAGTAAAACAATGATTCCTCTGGCTAGCAAGCAATGACCGACATCAATCACGTTTACCTAGCATGATACTACAACTTAAACAGAATCACAAGCATGCTTTGGAAGAACAAACCTAGCATGGCACTAACATGTAAAATCAACAATCATGCTAGCAAGAGATCAAACAAAGTCGCCTATCACTATCATGCTCATAACAATCAAAGAAACATACAAGGCACAATCGAGACATATCGCAGGTCCACACAACCACGGTAAGAAATCCTTACCGGGACAAGCGAGAAAATAATCACAAATCAACCAAGCAATCCTCGAGCCTCTAATCGAACCCAAACAACCTAAACATAAAATAAAGCACCCAAATCAAATACATAAAAAATGACCCAAATAAATCCCTAAACAAAGACCAACAAATCGGGGCCCAACGAAGAAAAGACTCGGGAAATACCATCCGAGAAGCCACAAGGCTCAAGCCAACCAAAGACACAACAGTAAAGCCGGGCGCAGAAGAGCAACTGGCCGGGCGCTGGGCACCGGGCGCAGGGGGCGGGCGCGCAGCGCAGCGCGCGCGGCGCACTGGGCGAGGCAAGGGCGCACGGGCGCGGGCTCGAGCTCGACCGGGCGACGGCACACCTGCGCGGCTTGGCAGAGGGCGGCGACGGGCGCGCGCGAGGCGACGACGCGACGCGATGGGCTCGGGGCGCCGGGAAGGCACGACGACCTACAGGGGGGAGCGACTCGGTGCGGCCAGGGCTCGGGCGACTCGACACGGACTGGGCGACACGGAGGCGGCCCGGACGATGCAGATCTGGGCTCGGCGCGACTAGGGCGAGGGCGATGCCAGATCTGGACTCGGCGCGACCAAGGCGACACGAAGATGGCACTGGCGATGCAGATCTGGGCTCGGCGCGACTAGGGCGCGGCGATCGCGACGGGCGCTGGGTGGCTCGGCACGCGCGGCATGGGTGAGTGGGCGGCTGGAGCGAGGGCGCGGCTAGAAGTGGACATGGGCGACTAGAAATTTGGGCATGGTGCGCCAAGGGGGCGCTCGGGCCGAGGAGAGAGAAAAGGGAGAGAAAAAGGAAATTTGGGGATTTTGGAAAAATAAAAGGAAAAAGGGAATTAAAAGGAAAAATGGGATTTTATCCTCCTTTCCATCTTTAACCAATTTAAATAAGTCTTAAAGTCCTTAAATCCCATTTCCCGGCTTCCTCCTTCGAGACCCGGCTGAAGCAACCTTTTCCAAACAATAACTCTCACTTAAACAAACTCCCAAATCACAACCGAACTCCCAAACGAATACCCCAAACATCTCGGGACTCGCAAACACCAACATACAAGCCTCAACAAAGGCAGGAGCTGCCTCGAAGCCCTGAAAACCACAAATCCTGCCCGGGGAGCAAAAAGACCAAAATACCCCTAAGGGTCAATGTGTTTCTGAAGTGCACTAAAGAGTCATTAGTTAGTTTTGTATTGAGAAGTGAGCTCTACAAATAGTTATAAATTGATATGTGTGTAGCTTGACAAGTTAATTAATGTGGCTTGATTATTTATACGATAGTTAGTGTGATACATGAATGATATGTATGATAACTAGTGAGATACAAGTGTGATATGTATGATAACTAGTGTAATACAAAGGTGATTTGTATGATATTTAGGATAACACAAAGGGTGAATGAGGGTGATATGTATGAAAGCTAGTGTGATACAAGGGTGCATTGTATGATAGTTAGTGTGAACAAGGGTGACTTGCATGTTAGTTAGTGCGATATGGGTGAAATAAGGGAACCATTAGATAAAAGAATGATGGGTAGAGATTTAGGAGGGAACTAGAACACAAAGAAGTCAAATACAATAATGGAGTATTTTTTGGCAACGATACAAGTTGAGAGTGTGAATATTTTGCATCGGGAGGGTGAGCGTAGTAAAATGGAGCATTAAGAGTGGAGTTTGTTGTACAAGGTACTAGTTTGATAGAAGTGAACATGATATTGTCGTTACGTACTTGTTACATACTTCAAGTTAATTTCTATCAATGAATATGCTCTTTTGTTTCAGGCACCATTGAGGATTAACAGCGAGGTGAATGGGTTGGACTCGTAGGCCATAAGGAAAATATTGGTTTTATGTCTATAAGAGATCTTTCTTCTTTTTATGTAAATTTTGTTAGTGAACTTTGGTTGATATTGGGCTGATAACTCTCAAATAGAGCACATTTTAGGTTATTCTATTCTACATTATTCTAAGGTTCAAAGGGAAAAAATTAGGCTATAACATATAAATTGTGAGTAAAAAATAATAGAAGTCGCATGCATTCATGAATTAGTATCAGAAGCACAGTTTTGCGGTTGTCGCAACGTCATCGCGACGCGGAGCAGCCGACGTCCGTCTCTAAGGGTCTCTTTCGAGATGAGAGGTTTGGAGTCGCCACCAATCATGTAGCGGTGTGATTGGTCACCCATAAAAATAAAAAAAAACGGTCTACGAAATCAGATTTAAAGTTCTTGAGTCGATTCAGTGTAGGGAAGGGAAGGTGTTAGCACCCCTACAACACCCGTTTTTAGAAAAACGGTTACCACAGTTTATTTTTAAATTATCCTATTATTAAAAATAAGAAAATATTTTTGTATTTTATTTATAAATGTCCCAAATGATATTAATTCACATTTATCGAATAAACATGAATTAATAAATATGGGTGGCTTTAGGCCATTAAGAAAATTATTGAAAATTACTTGGAAATAAAAAAAAAAACTTTGGATTGAGGATTTAAAACGAAGGGTTCTTATTTCAGAAATTTGTTTTAAATAAAATTTTAAGAAAATCATTGAAAAATTGGAGGGTTCTTATTTCAGAAATCCAATTTGAATAAAACAACTTAGAAAAATTGAAGGGTTCTTATTTCAGAAATTCAATTTGAAAATGGTAAATTGAAAACATTGGAGGGTTCTTATTTTAGAAATCCAATTTTAAATAAAATAACTTGAAAAATTGAAGGGTTCTTATTTCAGAAATTCAATTTTAAAAACAATAACTTGAGAAAAATTGGAGGGTTCTTATTTCAGAAATCCAATTTTGAAAATAACAACTTGGGAAAATTGAAGGGTTCTTATTTCAGAAATTCAATTTTAAAAACAATAACTTGAGAAAAATTGGAGGGTTCTTATTTCAGAAATCCAATTTTGAAAATAACAACTTGAGAAAATTGAAGGGTTCTTATTTCAGAAATTCAATTTTAAAAACAATAACTTGAGAAAAATTGGAGGGTTCTTATTTCAGAAATCCAATTTTGAAAATAACAACTTGGGAAAATTGAAGGGTTCTTATTTCAGAAATTCAATTTTAAAAACAATAACTTGAGAAAAATTGAAGGATTCTTATTTCATAAATCAAATTTGAAAACGATAAATTGAAAACAGTTGGAGGGTTCTTATTTCAGAAATCCAACTTTGAAAACAATCAACTTGAAAAAATAAATAAATAAAAATTGGAGGGTTTTTATTTCAGAAATCCAATTGTAGCATCTTTGAAAAAATGGAATGAAGCTAGTTAAAAGTTGCTAATTTAATTCTAAAGTCAATTTCCAGGTAGGGGTGTTCTCTGCAAATACTTAAAAACCCCAGCCTAGACAGAATTGGCAAGAGAACTATATTTAAGCAATTTTTATTTGAGACTCATTAAGTGTTTGAGTTAAAAGCAAAATTTCATGATGAAAATATAAAATTCTTCAATGAAATATCTTTTGAATTTTTCTTTTTGAAAGAAATTGAGACAAATAATGTCAATTAGAATTACAATTAAGTAACTCATTGAATTATTAAAAAAAAAATCAAATTTGATGTTTGACAATCAATGATATTAAACAACTATATATCATAAATTAAATGACATGTTATGAATCAATTTTAAATAGACAACATATCTTGAATCAATTCAATAAGCATACCATTATGGCCAAAATAACAATATTAAACCAATGTGTTATCTCAAATGTCAAAATTAAATGTGTTATGGTTAAAGATAATAATGTTAAGCGAAGAGTCAATTTTAAAATTAAACAACATTGGTCAAATTGTCATTAAAACAACATACTAATTATCAATCAAAGATCAATCGATTACAATTCAAAGGTATTGCGAAGGAATCACAATTTAACAATAGCAAATCATAATTTTAATTAGAATGAATCATGATTCAAATTACAACGAAAAATTATTGTAATTTAAATTGCATTAAAGTTAGTTCTAATTTGAATTACAACATACTTGAAATTGATAAAAGTGTCAAATGGTTTGATTGAAAATTATTATATAAAAAGGGAAAGATGAAAATGAATCACAAATATAAAAGTAAAATAAGATTGGGAGGAAGAAAACAAAGTCTTCTTCCTCCCTTACCTCAACTTCAACTTAGATGTAATAAGTTGTTTAGGTTGCCTTTGAGCTCCTCGAGGACTTGTGTTGATCCTTGTCAATATCAATAGCCAAGACTTCTAAAAACTTTTTTAATCTGAAAAATTTTCTCTCCCAACAATTCTTTCTTATCTTCTTCCCTACAAAACTAAATTGTCTTTCTATTTCTCTCTTTTCCTTGTTTTTGTGTGGTTTTTGGTGCCATTTGTGTGTGCCTTTCAAGCCTCTTTTATACTAAATTTGTGGACAAATTTAGGTACCAGAGTGAGGGAGAGATTGAAGGGATAAGTGTGTAAGGTGTGGGTAGGAAAAAAATGGTGAGTGGCTAAAAAGAGGTAAAAAGTGGGCTTGGTTATTTATTTGTTTTTTTAATATTTGCAAAATAAATAAGATATTTTCAAATATTTTTTCACTTTCATTTTTTATGCTTTTCATTTCTTTTTTCTTCATTTTTCATATTTGAAAAACATAAGAGATATTTTTCAATTTAAAGTTATATTTTTTCCATTAACGATAAAAATTATCAAAGTATAACTTTATAATAAAATCGAGTCGGACCAAATGTGGTGTCTACATCGGTGTTAGAATAAATATTGAATAAACTGTACTAAATCAATGCACAATGCAGGAAATGCAAAGCTTAAGCACGTGAAGGCAAAGCAACGTTAACCGTGACAAGTAGTGCAAGGAAGCGCTAGACTATAATGCAAACACGTTCGAATAGTCACGTCAACAAGAAAACAAATGAAGAATCAATCAAGCAATTAAATTAGCATCAATCAAATAAATCTTGAGAGAAATTAAGAGATCCTGCATTAATGAAGATTTTACAACTCACCTAGGCTTGATGCCAAAGTAAATCAACTCTATAAATTGCAAGAAGGAAGCCGAGGTTGGGTGAGATGGTCGGATGGCTAGAAGCCAGTCCCTACGAGAAGCAACTAGTGGTGTTCATAGGAGCCGATGACAAATGAACTGCACACTTTACAACAGTGCCAATTCCATTTCTATTATTTTTTTTAGGAGTATTTGTAGCTATAAACATTTAGTAGTTGTAATAAAATCTGCTAATTTAAACTTCTTACTTGTGTTTATTGCTATGATGCATTATAAGAGTTTTGAATGAATATTCATGAGTAGAAGCATGTTAGGAGCGTAGGTTATAGAGTTTTACAGTGTTGCATTTACTTATTTATATATATGCATCAATTAGCTACCCACGTATATAACTTATGGTGAGTTCAGAAGAAGGAACAACATGATGACTCAATATGATAGAATAGGTTGAGAGTAAATCTTTGTATCATTTAAAGAGTTATGAATAACCACATTATTGCTTATGTTGCCCCGAGTTAGTATGGAGTTCGCAGTGGAAGCTGGTTCTGCCATAAATCATTAAGTGCGGAAATACTTATTAGATGAAGGAAGTGAGAAACTCGATAACTAGTTATGCGCTCTTAATATCTTCTATAACTTTCTATTGATCGCTACTCATTGTATTCATATTTATTACTGTTAGCATTTGCATCATTTTATTATCAGCATTTATCACAAAAACAAACAAACCTTCTTCAACTTTAATTCTAGACATCAAACTTTGTAGGCTCGATAAAATACATACTTATTACTTGCTGCATTATGACCCCATATACTTGCGCGTAAGCAATTTCGAGGCATACTTAGCAATAAGTTTAGCTCTAAATTAATTAATGTACAATTATATTAGCACCCAAAATGCATCAGTCATGTGCATTATAAATTTATTAAATAAGAGCAAAGAGTTATTGTCCAAGGTTAATTGATTATTTTTTAAGGGTGTTACACATTTTACACCAATTTACTGAACAACCACTCTATACTCTTTTGTCTAGCATTTGTAAACTCTTAATTTTTTTTAGTAACTACTGTATTGGCAGCTTGTTCACTTGTCAACTCATCAATTTCTTTTGTTTCTTCTGTTCCTTGGGGTGTATTACTTGTTGTATTTTCAATCTTCTCTGTATATACGGTAGTTGAAGATGCATCTAGTGCAGTGGTGGTGGGCACATTAGTAGAAGTGCTATCCTTTCAACGAGAGCAGTTTGATGAACTTGATCTCTATTTTTTTAAAAAAAAAACTAAAGTAAGAATATGTTATAGTATAAATAATATAGAAATATCAATACGGTGTAATACCTTTTCCACTATTGTTACATATCGATTAATACTATCAAAATAATAACAATTACATGCAATACAATACATGCCTATAAATAATGCAAGTTTTCTTACTTTTCTATAACAAATACAATATTGAACGCTGATATCACCAACAACATAGAAGTCCATTGTTGCTTAAATACAGTTTCAAAAGTCTTGTAAAGACGAATCAAAAGTCGTAAAATCACAAATACTTAATACTGTATATACACATATCATACATCACTTTCCTCCTCAATCGAGTTGCCTCCAATATATCTACACTATTTACGTTCTCTTCAGTCTTGTTACCTTTACTTTCCTCGAACTCCTACATGTAAATGTAATGGGCACATATGAATAAAGTATATTCAATCTTGTACACTAAAGCCCTATATTTTTATAGCTTAAAATCAAATCCGAAGGTATCATGATTTTACAGTGCGTACCATCGCGGGTTCGACATTGCCCTTAGCTATGGCTAATATTGTATGTCCATATAGTAAAATGTTTTCTTATCCTACATCTCTAATAATATTTCTAGATGGTCCATCGATTCCTATGTCTAATGAAGGAATACATCTCACTCAACTAAATCAGCAGAAGGTTGTGAAGATACTAAGAACAAGTAAACAGATACATTCCAAACATAACGAAAGATGGAAATCCTATAAGGATTACAATATTACCGTACATACATTTCATTCTAGAACAAAGGAACAATACCCCTCTTACTCATAGTCGATTCTTACCAAACTCCAAAGCTCCCGAACTCATTTTTTCGGACCCTTGAACCATAAATTGACTGTATTGATAAACCTTAAAACTCCAAGGAACTAATGTTTACAAACCCGATTCACGAATAAAATAATCAAACAAATTATTAAGCGGAACTAAACTCTTATCGTATGTAGATCTTCTAGGATTTCTTTCTTTCTCTTCATTTTCTGATTCTGATTGATGCTACCATATGAAGAAGACAAGATGAAGCCAATTTGTAAGAAATCGAACAAGTTTCTTACGATTTCTTACAGAGAAATGGAGAGGTGAAAGAAATGTCGAAATGATGAAAATAAGAAGACGAAACAACAATGAATTCATTTTTTTACCAAAATATAGTAATCATGGTGGAACAAGTTCGGTGGTAATGTGTATGGAAGTTTAGAGATTTTTCTATTTTTGTTAATAATTAAAAATTTCAAATATAAAATGTGGAGGGTATGGTTGTAAATGAATAATTAAGAGAATGAAGAATTCCATTAATGAAATTTAGATTTGCTAATATTTTTTTAGCCACCTATATTTGCAAATATTTTCTACATTTGATCTATTTAAAAAAAAAACAACTCAATTTTCATTTGATAACCATTAACCTTTTTGTTTCTTTTATTTTAAAAACCAATCTACAACTACTTTCATGTATGATTTATTTGGTTTGTTATTTTTTTTAAATATTTTCAAAAAACAAAGTCAAGTTTTAAAAATTACAACAAAATACATTTTTAAAAACTTATTTTAGTTTTTAAAATTTGGTTAAAAATGAAAATACTTTCTTAAAACAAAATTAAAAAATAAAAAGAACGCAAGCTTAAAATAAAAGTTAAGAAAAAAAATAGTTATCGAGAAGATTTTAAATATTTATTAGAAATTTATAAAGTTCAAAATCTAATCACAAGTTAAGAATACTAATAATATGTAGTATAACATAATAATTAAGAATTTATATATTTAAATCCTGTAGTATAACATAATAATTAAGAACTTATATATTTAAATCTTCTCCCTTCTAAATATTGTTGCTCGAAAAAATACAGACATAATTTTAATTTAGGGAATTTGCGTTGTATATCAACTTTTTTACCACAGTTTACAATTATAGCACATTTTTAAAAATAATTCTTTTATAGCAAATTCTGTCATTTTAAATTTCTTTTTTTTTTTTACCTTTTTGATAGAATCTATCATTCTCTAGTGATGGAAGTCTATCAATTTTATCAATGATTGATTCTATCGGCTCTTATTGATAGACTCTTGATAGAATCTGATGGAAGTCTATCAATTTACTTTATTTATTAGTAAGTGATTCTATCACCCTTTATCGATAGAATCTATCAATATGAAGTCTATCAATTTACAATTTTTGCTATATGTTCAAATATTTTCATTATTGTACTATTCATGTAATATTTTATTTATTTTGTAATATACATGCAAAAGCCCCTTTAATTTAATAGTATGTCTCAAAAACTAAATTAAAACAAAAAAGGAAAATGATTTTATTTTATATTATTTTATTTTTGCAAAAAGTTACATGTGATTGGGTGGTTGGGCTAGGCGGAACGTACTAAAAATAATTTCGGACAATTTTCCCATTATTTGTAAAAACATATAATAAAATATATATATATATATATATAAAATATGGGCCCCACCACAACGGCAAATCAAACAAATAGTGCCTCGGATCGGGAACGGAACAATTTCCGCATGAACGGCATTTATGTATTTTTTACAACATCTGTTGGGGGTAGACATGTAAATGCATCACTTATTTCACTATCTTGCCTCACCTTGTCCGTACGCCATGATGGTATTCTAAACTTTAGGCAATATAGCTTTCAGGGTCGAAATTAGGGATGTCCATTTTCTTCCGAAGGTTAGATTTTGCAAGGAATTCCGGTTTACACAGCGAATTCCTATTTAGGCGGGAATCTCCTTTATGGAACGGGGCTAGAAACGAAAAAAAATAAAATAAAATAAAAAAATCTCAGTTGGACAAATGAGGACAAAAAAAAAAAAAATTCTCATCTCCGTTTGTTCGATCTTGACTCTGTTTACAATTTTTTTTTATAAAAAAAATATTTTTTCACCCATTTTACTCTTTAATGTTTAGATAAGAAAATATTTGATGATTAAATTATTTATTCAAACAAATATTTTTCCATAATAATTAAGAATATAATTGAAAGTTATAGATATTTTTAAAGAAATTTTAATTATTTAAATTTATTATTTAAAAAATAAAAAAAATTAACTGACAAAAAATTTTGGTCGGGGACTCAATTCTTGTTATTTTCCCTCGGGAATCCTCGCCGCAATCCTCACAAAGAAAACCGTGAATTTCGCGGGGACGAAGATTGTTTTTTGTGGCGGGAATAGTGACGATATTTCTCGACCCCACCTTGCCCTATGGACATCTCTAGTTGAAATCTTTCTTTTTTTTTTTGAATAGTTGATTATTATTACTATTACAAAAAAAAACAATTATCGAAATCTCCTTATTCATTTTTTTAGACGCCTTACTCATTTTATTTATTACTAATTTAACATAATTACTTAGGATAGAACTACTTTTCTCCATTTATTGCTATATTTATGCATTTATGGGAATTAACAAAAATAATTTTAAAAGGTTACGAATTCCTTTTCAAAAATCAAACCAAGAGCTCACATTTCTAGAGAAATAACTAAAATTTGTGAACCATCAGAATATATCTTTTCATCCTCACATAGAAATTTTGTAATCACGTAAAATATGTAAATTGGACTCTCTTTCGGTCCTACATAAAGGACAATAAATTCAATATCATAAATATTACACCTGGTCGGTATGGCGGCGTTAGAAATAACACTCCAAGCTCTAACTTTAATTTTAAGGTAACCATTAATTTTTCATAATCTATTCTAATTATTGGAGTTAGGTTTAGAGTCATAAGTGGAAGCTAGTTGAATGTCCTCTCAAGAGGTGGCGAGATGATACACGCTTTTAACCGAAAATTTTCCTTTTACACTATAGTTTCAAATAATATCATCCACCCCTCCAATCTAGTCTCTTGTTTATAGTGTCTGTCAATCACCATTTTGTCATGTTCACGTTAGTAAAATTGATAATAAGTTTTTTTTGGTTCAACCTCAATTAAAGTCACAAATTTGAATTCGGGACCTCCTCTTAGTTATGAGCATAAATTTATGTAGTTAAACTATTGTTTTCCTTACGTTATCTTTAATGGAATTTACTTTTCATAGCAACTTTTGAAATTTTATTTTCGAGAATTTATGATCAGCAACACATTTTACCTCTTCTATTATATTTGCAGCAGAAATTTTTAAAAATAATTCATTTATAACATATTGATTTCTATCACTCAACTAGTGATATGACTAAATTTGAATTTCATTGAAAACTCAAAGTAGTGATAAAATAAGTTTATCCTTAACTGAATTCTATCGTTAATAAACTGAATGAGTGATAGAATTTAATTTGAATTTTCTACTATAAATAAATTAATTTTTATTTGGTGCTATAAATGAATTTTTTTTTTTTTGTTATATATGCAAAATCATTTTTATTTTAATAATAATTTTTATTTTTTTGCAAAATATTACTTATATAGCATATTTAAGGAGTTTTTTCTTCTTCTAATTTTGCCATCTACGGCTCCACATCACCAAGAAATCTAACGGCAGCATTCGGATCGACATATTGGGGGTAGTACAAACTAAAAAAAAAACCCCAATAAAAGAAAAATTAAGATAACATTCGAAAAGTTTTTTTCTTAGTTTTTGAAATTTAAGGCACCTAAAACAACTATTTTTTATATATTTTTTAATTTAAATATCTAAATTCTACCTATATTTTTAGAAATCAAATTAAAATTTGAAAATAGAAAAGTACTTTCCAAAATATTATTTTATTTTTAACACATTATAGGAAATTAAGTAAAATTAAATTAAAAAAAAAAAAAATCAAATGGTTATCAAACACGGTTTAACCAATTTAATCAAATCAATCAATCCACGTAGATAATAATCAGTAAGAAAAAATAATTCTTTTTAAATAAATAAAAAATGAATATTTTGCATGTAAAATAAAAAATGGTAAAATATTTTCATCTATAACACAAAATTAAAATTAATTCATTTGTAATAGAAAAATTAAATTGAGTTCTATCACCTATAGAATTCAATGAGTAATAAAATTCTATCACTAGTTGAGTTATATCCTACTCATTCTATGACTGATGTTGTTTTATTAGTGATAGAAAATAATGTGCTATAATAAATTATTTTAGGAATTGTACTGCAAATACAATAGAAGAAGTAGAATATATTGCTGAAGGTAAATAATTCCCTAAAAAAATATACTAAAACACTGAATTCAAGAGAAGATATTAGAGAAATGAAGGAGTAAATTGAAGGAGTAAATTAGAAGCATTACTATCTCAAGATATATATATATATATATATTTTGAGTACAAGTTGGGGGAAACTAGATAACCAATCACGCCATCAACCCATTCGATACTATCTCAAGATATTAACCGAATGGATTAGTGGCGCAGTTGTTTTATTGTTTGGTTGTAAACCAGTTCAACACGATCGTCACCGGTTCGATCTCTAAAATTGGTATTTATCCCCCTCTCCCATATGCACTAAAAAAAACTACTATCAAATTATTAATGAAGAAGGTCTGATTGCCAAAAGCAAACTTCAATTGAAGTTATCAATTGGAAACAGATTGAATAAAGAGAATTTACCATCAGCAGCACATTCTACGTCTTGTATTATATTTACAACAGAATTTTTAAAATAATTCATCTCTGACATATTTATTTCTATCATTCAAGTAGTGGTAGAACTCAATTTGAATTTCTATCACTCATAGAAAACTCAAGCAGTGGTAGAATGAGTTTATCATTGATTGAATTCTATCACTAATAGAACTCAATAAGTGATAGAAGTCAATTTGGATTTTCTGCTATAAATAAATTATTTTTGATTTTGTGTTATAGATGAAAATATTTTACCATTTTTTACTATATAAGCAAAATCCCCGTGAATAAATCCTTAGGTGATTTTTTTAAAAAAAAAAAACCTTAGATGAATTTTTTAAAATAATACTTAAATCTATACTATTTAATAATTGTTTGCATATATATATATATATATATATATATGTATTAAAATGTCAATCCAAACATGTTGAGAAACCTGCAATGAAGAAATCTATTTCTCATATAGATATAACACAATTTTTATTAGAATAAAGGTGGATAAATTCAATTGATAATTTTAAATGCTTACAAATTACTTCCCTACCCATTTTTTTAACAATATCCTAATGTTAAAAAAATGGGTAGGGAAGTAATTTGTCATCCAATATATTGTTGATGGAACAATATATTGGATGACGATAGATAGTTGAAGTTGGTTGAACTAAATGTGAATATAAAAAAAAGAATTAGAAAAAAAGAATGTAATTTAGATTGTAAAAAAAACACAAGTTTGACCCAGAAAAAAAAGAAAAACAAATTGAGGAAGGGGGGAGGGGTAGAATGGTAAAAAAGGAAGAGAGAGAAACTTTGGGTATTTGAGAGTGGAGGTTGAAATTGGGCAGTAAAAGGGGCGGTTCATGTACTCTCTCTCTCTCTCTCTCTCTCTCGTTTCATTTTCTACTTTGTTGGTTTTTTAATTCAGAATTTAACAATTTAGTTTTCATTTTCTGACCCATTTCTTTTTTGATCACTGCCTGCCTGCCTGCCTCGCCCTCTGTGTTTGGTTTGTAGCCTTCTCCCCTATTTTCTCATCACATTCAAATCACCCTCCGATTTCTTCAGCTTACCCAATTTTGTTGAGATGCAGAGGTGAAGAACATCAGAAACAGAGGAAGAAGAAATCCTGAGAGAGTGAGAAACAAAGGGGTTTTGATGTGTGCCTGGAAAATGCGAGACGCACTTGCCTCTGACGAGCCCTTCCAAATCCTCGTATCTACCCACAAGAAGAAGAAATCCGATGATGATAACAAGCTAGACAAAGATTCAGCCAAGCCCCTCATGCCGCACTTCCAGATTGTGCCTCTCCATCGGACCCGATCCCAAGCCAGTTCCAGACGGGTAACGCCCGCCATAGCGACGCCGGCCCTGGACTCTGTTTCCGCCGACGGGACTGCACCCGCTTCGCCCACCGCGGCCGTCGAGAAGCACCTCCCCAATGGGGATCTGTACATTGGGAGTTGCTTGGGGAGTTTGCCGCACGGATCGGGTAAGTACTTGTGGACGGATGGGTGTATGTTTGAGGGTGATTGGAAGAGGGGTAAAGCCTCCGGGAAAGGGAAGTTCTCTTGGCCTTCTGGAGCAACCTATGAGGGCCAATTCAAGTCGGGTCGGATGGAAGGGACCGGAACTTTCATCGGATCCGACGGCGACACCTATCGCGGCTCATGGACTGCAGATCGGAAACACGGCTTCGGCCAGAAACGCTACGTCAACGGCGATTTCTACGACGGAGCCTGGAAGCGAAACGTTCAGGACGGGAAAGGTCGCTATGTGTGGAACAACGGGAATGAGTATGTGGGTGAGTGGAAGAACGGGCTGATGTCGGGTCAGGGCGTTTTGATTTGGGCGAACGGGAATCGCTACGAAGGTCAATGGGACAACGGAGTTCCGAAAGGGAATGGGGTTTTCAGTTTGGTGGACGGCAGTAGCCACACCAGTGAATGGAACAAGGAAATGAAAATCCAGCAATACAATGGAAGTTTCGATTCCATTGAGAATATCTACAGCGATGGGGCTGCGGAGAGTGAGAATCTGACGGCGACATTCAGGAAAAGATCTTCGGTGGATGCTGCGACCGAGAGGAATTTTCCGAGGATTTGCATTTGGGAATCCGACGGCGAAGCCGGCGACATCACTTGTGATATTCTGGATAATGTGGAAGCTTCGATGTTGTATCGTGACGGGTTTCGACAGTTCCGGCGAGGTCCTTGTTGTTTAACAGACGATGCCAAGAAACCAGGACAGACCATTTCAAAAGGGCATAAGAATTACGAACTTGTGCTTAATCTTCAACTGGGTATAAGGTAATAATCGATTCAATGCTTGTTTCTTCAACTGGGTTTGTGAAGGATGCCGTTTCTAGGGGTTTTCTCTGCTCTGTTCTTGATTCGATTGTACTGTGGTTTTGTGTAGGTACTCTATTGGGAAGCACTCTTCGATCACTCGGAACCTTAAGCCGAGTGATTTTGATCCGAAGGAGAAGTTCTGGACTAGATTTCCGCGGGAAGGATCGAAAATTACGCCGCCTCATCAATCTGTGGAGTTTCGATGGAAGGATTACTGTCCCTTGGTGTTTAGGTGTTCATTCTCTTGAAGATTCTGTTTCAGTTTGATCTTTGTTGGTCAATCAGTAACTGACATTATTTTTTGCAATCCTGGTGTAATATAGACATTTGAGGGACTTGTTTCGAGTGGATCCTGCTGATTACATGCTAGCTATTTGTGGAAATGACACCCTGAGAGAGCTCTCTTCTCCTGGAAAGAGTGGAAGTTTCTTCTACTTAACTCAGGATGATAGGTTTATGATAAAGACGGTGAAGAAATCTGAAGTGAAGGTCGGTTTCCACCCTCTCTAACACGAACTCTATAATGCCTTATGATTCTAATTGCCTTTGTGTAGTTTTTGGATTGCCTAATATATTGGAGGATGATCATTGATAAATTTAGTACTCGTTTTCAGGTTCTCATTCGGATGTTGCCAAGTTATAATGATCATGTATGTCGGTACGAGAATTCTCTTGTGACGAAATTCTTCGGTGTGCATTGTGTAAAACCAATTGGTGGGCAAAAGGTGCGTGGTGTTTTAGTTTAGACTTGGGTTTGTTTTGCTTTTCTGGATATATGCCTACTGTGGTTTCTAACTTAATCTTTGTATCAACACTAGACACGGTTCATTGTGATGGGCAACTTGTTTTGCTCTGAATATCGAATTCATCGACGATTTGATCTAAAGGGATCCTCCCATGGCCGAACAACCGATAAGCCTGCAGGAGAAATTGATGAAACCACTACTCTGAAGGATCTTGATCTTAATTTTGTGTTTCGCCTTCAGCAAAGTCGGTTTCAGGAACTTATCAAGTAAGTTTCTACTTTCAGATTTTTGGATTGTTCTTGCATTCTCTAATGACTCCGTGTAAAATCTAATATCAATAATGTCTGGAAAATATGACAGCCAAATTAACCGTGACTGTGAGTTCTTGGAAGCTGAGAGAATCATGGATTACAGTCTTCTGGTTGGTCTTCATTTTCGTGACGAGAATAGATACGACAAAATGGGCTTATCGCCATTTCTATTGCGTTCTGGTAATTATACTGATCTCTACAATGTTGTCGTGCAAAATATGTATATTCTGGGGGATTTGATAACCTGAAAACCACTTGTGCTATCTTGCAGGTTATAAAGATTCTTATAAGAATGAAAAATATATGCGTGGCTGTCGCTTTCTCGAAGCAGAGCTGCAGGACATGGATCGAGTTTTAGCTGGGCAGTATGTTCCTTGTCCATTTCTACTGTTTTTGTTCTACCGTTGAATATTATTATGACCGAATGGGCTGAATCATACAATCAGCATGGGTCAATGCTATTAAATTATTTGACTTTGATGTTGTAACTTACTAACATGGATTACTGTTACTGTCATTTTTCTTTAATAAGAAATATTTCTGTGTTAATTGCTATGATCTTTAACCCGACCCACCTCATTTTATATCAGGAAACCCTTAATTAGGTTAGGAGCCAATATGCCAGCACGAGCAGAGCGGATGGCTAGAAGAAGTGATGTCGATCAGTATACCACGGGTGGGACAAACCATTTGATCCCTTCAAGGAGTGGCGAAATCTATGAAGTTGTCCTATACTTTGGCATCATCGACATCCTACAAGACTACGACATTAGCAAGAAATTGGAGCATGCATACAAATCCCTACAGGTCGATCCCATCTCAATATCAGCAGTCGACCCAAAGCTCTACTCGAAAAGATTCCGAGACTTCATCGGGAGAATTTTCATCGAAGACAGGTGAACAGGAAAGAAAGGTCAGATGACCAGCTACCATCCAATTGCCGAAGATCTCCCAAGCAAATCTTTGCTCAACCAGAAACTCAAAGATTACAGTCGCACGATGCAAATGTCCTCGCCCGAGGTCCATAGAAAAGACAAGAGGGGAGAAGGGTTGCGTAAGAGCTCAATACCAATTACTAGTTTGGGGAAAAAACTTGGCATTCATTGGCAGATGCAAGTGTTTTATGGCTGATTTTGCAGGGCAGCCAAAGTCTAGAGTCCAGAGGGGGGCAAAGTGTTATTTACATAATTAATGTACATTCAATGCAAGAAAGAGGGAGGTTTGGTATTGAAATGGCTCCCTCTCAACCTTGCTTTGGTTTTCATATGGGGTGATTTTTTTTCTTTCTCAAATATGAAGATTTGAAAGATAGGTATATAACTAATGGAGACAAATGCTAGAGAAAAAGACTAAAAATGGGGATTTGGAAGGGGGGCTTGGAATAAGAGAAATGTACAGAAATATTTTTGTGAAATATTTTATTCAGAAAACACTCATTCAATGTCTTACTTTAAAGAGAATGGGGTCATTTGGATTGCTTTTTGCAGTGAAAGAGCGGGAAGAGTTTTGTGTTATAAAAGCCATCAAAAGCAGAGAAAGATGTGCTGTTCTTTCTTGTTTTTGCCTTCTTTGTTCACTTCCTTGTCCTTTTCCATTCTTTCTTTTCCTTTACTTTTTCATAATCCAACTTACAATAACTACAATCAAGTTTCTATGGTTTTTAGGTTAAAGAAATGATATTGTAGCCAATTTTAAGTGACCCATTTTTCTAAACTGTATTTTAACATATACCCATTTTTGCAAATTTAGAGAAAGTGGAAGCCATTGTTACATAGAGTGGGGTTTGATTCTGAATTTGACCTTCTTCCCTTTGCTTTTCTGGAACTTCTATTGTCTGGTTGCATAATCTCAGAGCACTGGTCTGTCTATTAGTGGCTGGTGCATACTGCCAATTCTCTTTCTTTCTAAATCTATTTTCTTTTTCTTTTTTCTTTTTTCTTTTTTATTATTTATTTTTATTTCCACTTTGGATTTTTCTCTATTTCCCCCCCTCCCAAACTATTTCGCATCATACTTTCCAACCATCTCATTATATAATATACTCTTTAACTTTGACCATTTTCATTATTTTAACTCCACTTGGTTTACTCTAAGTCTCCCTTTTTCTCCCTTCAATTATTCTTTCCTATTCTACATTAGGCTATAACTTAACTAATCCAAGTTTCTTTATTTGGTTTTCCCCAAATCACATGAACCCAACAACTATGCACATGCTATTCTAATTTTAATTTTTCTGCTATCTACATGCTTGAAGTGAATGTCTAGATTTAGATTAAGGTGGATTTGGCTTTATTATTCATCCGCTGAATTTGGACAAGTTCTTCGTATTTGTCCAAGAACTTAACTTAACACGAGTTTGACCAATCGGTTATAATAATAGTTAGATTATCCCATAATCCTTCATCTCAATAGTAATGTTATAATAAGCTTCTAGGTGATATCATAAATTGAATTTATAACTTCATAATTCTCCAAAATCTCCTTAAACCACTAAATCATTCATCCTTACATTCTTGGGTTTCGCATCTAATTGGGTTTAGTGAAATGAAATTTTGACCTAAATTAGACAAAAATCTAAGAATTAGGGGTGGTATTTTGAATTGTAAATTAGAGAGGCTATGTAGGGTTTGAATTCTTTGTGAATAAGAAAACTTAGAGACAGAGAGGTCAACTGTCCTGGCAGTAAAGTAATGTTGGGTACCCCCTTCAAGCTATAAAACTAAGTCACACACCATTCAACCCAACTTTGTTCACAAGCATTCCTGTCCTAAGTTCTCTGTTTTTTTCCTCTTTATAATTAACTTATTTTGGTTTAACTGGCAAGCATGCATGCCTATTTCTCTTTGCCTTCTCTCCAACATGCTCACAAGTTTCTCTGACTTATTTGTAAAAAATTGAAAACATAAATAAATCACAATATCAAATCATTAGTCCAAAACCAATTATCTAAATAAGCCATGTTCTAGTTTGGCGTGAACTTACACATTTTAAACTAAAAAAGAAAGCAAATAACTCAGATTTAGATCAGAATTCTTCACTTTTATCAACTTTTTTTTTAGTTGAAATTTCAAACGTTTTAATAGCACGAGATTCGAGATATATTCGGTGAAAATCAGAGGCAAGATTGTGGACTATGGGTAAAATTTCAAAACCCCCCATTGCATGCCTTAAAAGCAAAAAGGGGCATAAAAAAAAACGTAATTTAAATTATAAAAACTAAAACTAAAAAGGAATATCTTGATGAAGAGATTTCATCTGCGATGATCATGGTCTACTCTTCGGCGGCTCTTGGCTCGGTTCTATAAACAGTATATTCTTTTGCAAATGCACTGTTTTGGTTTGTTTGTTGAGCTGTTCAGATTTTCTTTTTTGGTGCTGTTTAATGATTATGTGGGTCAATGGATGTGAAGGTCTTCAATTTTGGATTTAAAAATGGATAAAAAAAAAAAGAAAAAAAAAGAATATATGTATTTATGATATGATATTATGAAGATTAAGAATGTACCAAAAAAAAAAATGACAACCTATAACTCTGTGGAGAAGCATATGATCAAGAGATCATAAATTTATATTTCACATTTCAGTTATTGTTAAACTAAAAGAAATGTGGAAGAAAGAAAAATTGTAAAAAACAGCTTAATAATCCACCTGTATTTTTTTTCTTAATTCAATAATAATCTAAGAGGGTGTATATATATATCCTTAACCTAAAGAAACTAAAGAAGAAAGAGACGTTTTCAAAAAAAAAAAAAAAAAAAAAGAAGAAGAAGAAAGAGACAAGGGAAGGACAAGAGGACCCGTTTGTAATGTGTATGGTTATAACGTGGCAAAATTGAAACTTTAAAAGAAGATGACGAGGACAATTCATGAGAGGATAAAAAGGAAAGAAAAATAAAAAGAAAAGAAAGAAACATAAATGTTGATAAAAAATGGTGGAGAGATCATGTTATTCCACACTACTTTTATTTTGCCACACGACTTTAGATATCAACTCTTTTCCATATATAAATTGCTGAGGTACATTTGAATTCATTTTCCAAAAAAAGAAAGAAAGAAAAAAAAAAGAAACTTAGAAGTAAAGATAGTTTTGTTGGGAAAAGATGAATTTTTTACCTTGATAAACAAGGGTATTGTTTTCTATTTTTAATTTTATTACAATTTATAATTTTCTATTTCATCAAATTTCATTTTTAAGTTTAGATACCGTTACAGTTTATACTTTAAGAAAAGTTTTTGTTCGAAAATTCGTCTAGTAAAGTATTATAATGTAAGTTTTATGTGGGAAATATATTTATTTAGTCGTTAGGTTTAGTGTTTAGTTTCAATTTGATGCATATATTTCAAAATTGAACATTTTTATTTCAGACATTTTAATAATAGTCATTTTTAGTGTAATGACCATGGTTTCCGTTTCGATTCTCCAGGAATGATTTTCAACTATTTCGAGTGTTTCGTTGGGCCGTTATTGAATTTTAGGCCTTGAGGGGTGTTTTTGTAATTCGTTCCCTAGGGTCAGTTTGCTAATTTATTTGGCTTTTAGGGTCGTTCTTGCATTTTACTGAGTGCATGGTTTGTTTTTGTGATTTCAGGTTAATCAGGGCTAGTTTTGCCGTTGTGGAGAAAATGTTTGTTTGGGGTTTGTTTTTAGAGAAAAGGAAAGGTAAAGAAAATTAAAGAGGTTTTCAATTAAAAGAAAAAAAAAGAAAAGAAAAAGGAGTTTTGTCATTTGTTGGATCGATCAAAAGACCAGAACCCTCCTTCTTCCTCCCCCTCTTCATTGATCGCACAACTGCTTTGTCAGCCGTTCCGCAGCAGCCCCGCCCATGCTCACTGCCGCACAGCCCCGCCACCACGATCGCAGCTGTGCTGCTCTGCACACGCCCGCTCGCGTCTGCTCAGCCACGCTCGCATCTTCCCATGCCGCACAACCATGCCCGCAGCTCCCCTGCCGCACGCACAACCCCGTGTTTGCGCAGCTAGCTGCATCGACTGCCTTGCTACTACACCGCACACGCTCGCCCGCATAGCCGCACACTCGCGCAGTCGTGCCGTGTCCCTGTCGCAGCCGAGGGCTTGTGGTGTCCAACCTTCCGTTCGGGTTTTGGGTAACCTCTATTCCCGAGTCCTATTAAATTAGATAGCTTCGATTATTATTTGACTGTTTATTATATTCAATTTAGGTTGTGTTTAGCTGGTTCGTGTTGGTTATCTGAATCTCAAATAGCATCGTATTATTTGTTCTGTAATTTTTCAGGTAAGGGTTCCTTGTCGTGAGTTGTGTGGACCATGCGTGAATGTCATTGATTATATGCCAGCTTGCTTGCTTTACTGTTTACAAGCATGCGTTAGTGGATAGGTCCTTGTGATGCTTGGTCAGTGTTGATTCTATTGTGTTAGAATCTCCTGGATAATTTGTTAGGGATGACATGTAGAATGAATGAGTATCCTGTTAGGGTATTTTATGCATGTTCGTAGACTGTTGGTTTACTATTTAGAACTAGTCCTCTTCACTCTTAGATAGAGTTCGTCAGGTTGTCATTATCCAGAGGCTGAGAGTAGACACGATGTATGTTGTCCCCACAGGTCGAGACCCGTGGGGATTGATTTTTTGACCTTGGCAGTCAGACATGGAGTAGCTACCACCCTGACATAGGCCTAGTTTGTGGCCTGCTAGAGCGAGGTCTCTTTCTTAGTGTAAGCCTACCTTGGGACAATCCTTAGCTTCAGGCGTTGGTGTGAATAGGCTGCCACTGTTGATGTAACGGCCCAGAAATTTCATCCGGGGTTGCCCGGGGGCATTTTGGTAATTTGGTCGGGCCGACAGGGCCGGTTATGTATTTGTCAATTGCCGGAAAAATTATGAGACGATTGAAGACATTTGGGCTTGGAAGAATGTGGAAATAAATAGGAAATTAAATAGCGCGTCGAGTGAGATTCGAGCCAGGGTCGCAGTGCAAGCTAGGCAAGGGTCGCTGCCAATCGAGCCACTGGGCGTGTTTGTTAATCTTCGCGCGCGATCTTGTATATAAGCGTGTCTTCGTGCGTTTTATTTAAAAGCCAAAAATCGCCCGAGTTCCTTCCCCATTTCTCTTATTCTTCTTCGCGACTCTTCTCCGACCGACCAGCGAATCTCCCTCGCGATTTCTCCCTCGTCGACCGGTCAATTCCGAGCTCCTCTTCTCCAATTCGAAGCCCATTCTCCCTTCGAGCAGCTGGTAAGTTCTTCTTCTTCTTCCTCTCCTTCAAAATTCGATTTCTTCTCCCCTGTTTCGGGCTGTGCCATTTCTGGCCAAGTCGAGGTGATTTGAGGTATGGGTTTTGTGCAGCTTGCGTAGGAGAGTTCGACCAACAACAATCGGCTGTCGAATCCTCTCGAATCGCTCGAATTCGAGCTCGTTCTTCTCCAATGCCCTGTTCGCCCCTGTTCGTCGAGCTCGCCAGATCGCCCTCACTAGATCGCACGCGCGGCCGCGTCATGCCCCTCGCTCGCGGGCGCAGTCGCAGCCCAGCCGCCGAGCCACGCCGCGCATCCTCGCCCAGATCCGCGTCTGCGCCCGTGCGCCCGCGCGCGCCCAGCCGAGCTACATCCCCAACGCCCTGTTCGTCCGCGCGCAGCTCACGCCCCAGCGCCCGTCCGCGCGCCCACGCGCCCATTCAAAGCGCCCAGTGGCGCCAGCCCGCCCCCATTCTTTGCCCGTTCGTGCAATCGGCTCGTTAAATGCGTTCGTCGCGCCTCGTGAGTTGCTCCCGAGCTGAGCCTTGTTTATTTTATTATATTTAGGCCTATTGTGTGATTTTTGTTGTGATTGATAGGTTCTCGATAGCTAGTTCGGGTTCGTTCGCCACTTAGGATTTCGTGTCAAATCGTCCCCGACCAAGGTAAGGATTTCTTACCGAAGTTGTGTGGACCCTGCGATATTATATGTGATTGCTGATTGATTGCTTGTTTGTGTTTATTGAGATATTTAGTAATAGGTGCTCGTTTCTGAATTCCCGGTTAGCATGATCTTCCTGATTTATTCTCATGTTAATCCATGCTAGGTTGTTCCTTTCTGGCATGCTCGTATCTGTTCCTTGCTTCGTAGTATCATGCTAGGCTCGTTGTATTCTTATTGAGCACGTATTGGATTTTATGGAATT
Organism: Sicyos edulis; assembly: GCA_036507275.1. Lineage (NCBI taxonomy): Eukaryota > Viridiplantae > Streptophyta > Magnoliopsida > Cucurbitales > Cucurbitaceae > Sicyos > Sicyos edulis. The sequence goes on along the minus strand of CM071846.1, from coordinate 33,351,488 downwards.
GTTTGCTGATTGATAGGGCAGGTTAGAGTTGCAGGTAGATAGCATCATCCGGGCCTGATGCATAAAGTACATTGCATCCATGGCAGGGACGTCGAGACAGTGCTCCGTCCCTGGACCCCGTGAGGGATTAGCTAACCCAAGTGGTAGGCCCTACAATCTTGGGTGAGGGTGGTGATCGTTAAATGCCCCAACGGTCGGGATGATGACTTGGCATTGCCTCGCCCCCGGCGATCGGCACGTCCTCGGCGTGTTCGGCCGTAGCCCCGATTGCCACTGTTAAGGCAAGGGCGGCTTCTGGTGTAAGCCTACCACGACCGTTCCTTGGCCCAAGTGCGGTGGTTCAGCCGACATAGTTTACGTGTCAGTCTCACACCCCTATGTCGGTGACACCGATCCATAGATTTAGTTAGGCGTGGTATTGGACATGGGCGGCTTGCCTTCGACTTCCGGCACCCCCATAGTTCGCAGTAGCACGCGGTGCATGCTTACGCTCATTACTGGCGCCATCGAGAGCTTCTCGGGATTGTGAGCCGGTGTACCTTTCGTCGACGATGAGACAAAGCCGAGGCCGGGACTTGTTTCTCGTATAGGGCGACTTGTGTATTGGGTGTGTGGTGATATTATTCCGGACTAAGACCCTAAGTTGGCATCCGAGGCCCAAGTGTGGGCTAAGCTATGTGCTCTATTCTCGTGTTTATACTCATAGCTTGCATACATTCATCGAGATGACCATGTATATCGTATTGTACCCGGTTGGGGATTCTTAATGAGTAATTCGTTACTCACCCTTATTATTGTGGTTTTTCCACAGTAACCAAGTTGCGAGACAGGATGGTGAAGGAGGAGCTGTGATCATGGGGCTCGATCATCAAACTCGATTTTGTGTTATGACTCTTTATGTTTTATTTTCCCCGAATGCATGTAATGAGCACTGAGCCCTAGGATGTTTTTCGAATATTTTGTGGATTCCAAAGCATTATTGTATTTAGACATGTTTTGAATGATTTTAAGAAATCTCTGATCGGAGTATACTTTGGAAATGTATTTATCTTGGAATAGGTGCTTGGAAACAGGGACAGTTCGTGGAAATTGTCTAGTTTTTAAAGGGATTATTTTGAATGTTTTGTTTTTATTGGAATCCGAAATCATGTCATTTAATGTCCTTCACTTTGAATGCATGCATTGGGGTAAGGGCCCATTTAGTGCCCCATTCGGTCGGTCCCCTACTGATGAGTTATCGTGAGCTCGAGTCATAATTCTCAGTAGATTGACCTTTTGTTGTAGGTCGTTTTCCCATGATCACTAGCACTCTGGCGGTCATCAGTGCGCCTAAGTTTACTATTTGTTGTAGAAAAAGGGTTAAGAATTTACAATACCTGTCATCTAGTGTATGCCTTGTGTAGTGTGTGGAGCGGAGACGAAAGCGGAGTTACGACTCGTTATTGGTTTGGGTATAGAGCACCATCATGCCAACTTCCCGCAGTGTGTGATGTATGTTGTGGCTTGTTGTGGTATCCAGATAGATTCGGATGCCCTGGGACGTCGTTCCAGAGGGAGGTAGAGGTTGGACTCCCATAGGCCAATTGTGGCCCAGTTGTTGGTTTTCCCCTAGTGAGAGGGTGGAGGTGCTTTGCCTTGGAATGCCACTCCAAGTGAGGAGTTAGCTATGGTTGTGCTAATGTGAATGTTTGTGGAGCAGGTTTCCGTGTGGACTAGCCTGGGTAGCTCAAGCGTTGATCTTGAGCCTTGATAGATTATTGGTTGCCCAGAGAGTGGTTGCAAGTTGGTAGCCTTCGAGGAGGTTGTTGAGGCATCTTTGTGCTTCTGTAAAGTGTGGTTGTTTGCAGCCAGTAAGCCGGAACCCTGTAGTTAAGGGTGCAACAAGCAGTGTTCTCTTCGGACTGGATCCGTTGGTGGTTTCCTCAGTTGTTTGGTAGAATTGAACACTCTTTCTTTTGGTAAGCCCTAGAGTAGGGCTAGCTGTTGCATGTTGAGAGAGCCGACCAGAGTTTGTTGAGCATCCTGTGGAGATGCAAGAGTAGGCCGTGAGCCTTTAGCTTGATGAGATGCCTTAGGCATGGTTGTTGGAGTTGAGCCCTTGTATGTCGAGCCAGAGTTCGTGTCACTTGAGGTTGTGACCTTGTGGCCCCGTTGGTAGTAAGATGTGGATTTGGTAGTAGTGGCACTTGAGGTGCATTGGTTGGTGTGCCGCTTTGGCACTAAATCTGGTTAAGGCTTGAGTTTGGCATGGGCATAGCAGATGGTTCTATGCCGTTCGGAGTTTAGCGTACTCCTTTAGCCTTGGATCCGTTTATGGTAGTTGCACCTGTGGAGGTCGTGCAAAAGGGCTAGTTCAGTGGTAATCGAAAGATTTCAAGCGAAAGGATGTTCGAGAGGAGCCGGAGCTTCTTCCCAGTGTTACTGGAGGTTGAGTAAGTCAAGCAGGTTGGCGGTTGGTAAGTGTTAGTGCGCGTGCATCTCACGCCGGTGTTAAGGCCAAGAGATCCTTGTGGTTGGTAGTGCGGTCAACTACCTGCGAGTGCCTAAATCTGAGGAGGGTTGAGCATCGTAGAAGCAAGTTGGGTCCAGTTGAGGGACCATGAGTTGGATGCCTATGAAGTGAGTAGGATGCCTTGTGAGAGGAGTTGGATGCCTTATGGGTAAGCACCCTTGGTAGAGGCTTGGTATAAAGTAAGTTTGGTTTGGCATGGTTATGCTTTGGTAGAGCAAGGTTGCCACAGCTTCGAGCATCGTGTGGAGATGGAACTTTGGGTGTTCCGTTGATTGGTTGTATCTCTGCCAGGAGCTAGTGTGGCTTTTGGGAAAAGCATTTGTTAGTCTTGGATCGCTAAATGAAGGTTGGGAGTTGTGCACACAAGTGTGTTTTGTGTGGTTTGTTCTGTGGCGAGAGTTTCAGATCCATGTAAGGTTTGCTTTGGGGATCTGGTGCTCAGTTCTTGGAAAAGTTGGACTTCAGGTGGATGTGGTAAGGCTTTAGCGAGGTGGTAAGGGTACCATGCTCGTGGTATCAGGTTGTTGCTTAGGTAAGATTTGTTAAGTGGACCTAAGCTTGGTTGGCGGATCTTCTTGTTGATCGTCATGACTGAGAGAGTTGTTCGGATCTTTCCTTGGGTAGAAGTGATGTTGTGGTTGTCGTCTGAGTAGGAGGATGTTGCTTGCGGTAGCGTTTCGGGTCCTCTTGGTTCCCAAGGAGTTGGAGTTGGCCAACATGGTTATAATGCGGGGAAAATGGAGTTGTTGTTTGTTCAGGCAGTTGGTTGTTAGTCCGTTAGTTGGCAGTGGGTGTCGAGGGTTGTCGAAGAACCCTAGGTTGTGGAGAGCCTCTCTAGAGCTCAGTCAGGCCCAGGTAGTGAGTTTCAGTTGGCAAGCTGAAGCCGTGTAGTTTGTAGCCTCGAGTGAGTTGCTGGCAGTCTTGGAAGCCTAGCAAGCTAGTATTTGTTGGAGTAGAGTCCGGATTGGTTCCGGTATGGTGACAAGTTGATGCTTGGTGTTGACCAAGGTGTGGATTGGAATTGCTAGAAGTCAGTTTGCTCGTGGGGTGAATGGTTCGTGCCCTGTTGGTTGTCTTCCTGTTTCCAGGAAAGTTGAGAGTTGCCCCGTTGGTATTTGGAGGTTCAGTCCGTGGTAGACCCCTGTTGCTACCCCGTGAGATTTTGATCTTGTTGCTTTAGTGGAGCAAGACAGTGAGTGTATGTGGAGCTCTCTCGTCCTTCGGTTTGTCCGCTCGTAGAAGCCCGCTTTCTCTGGTTTGGCGAGTTACTACCGTCGATTTGTTAAGGATTTTTCCGCCATAGCCTCGCCCCTCACTCGCCCGACGAGGAAGGGTGTCGAGTTTGTTTGGGACGGTAGGTGTGATGAGAGCTTTGCGTGCTCAAGCGCAGATTTGACTTGGCACCAGTGTTGGCGATCCGGAGGGGACAGTGGTTTTGTGAAATACTGTGATGCTTCCAAGTTCGGGTTGGGTTGTGTGTTGATGCAAGACTTTGGAAGGTCATTGCTTATGCTTCCCTTGGTGAAGCCATATGAGCGAGAACTATCCGACTCATGTTATGGAGTTGGCGTGCATGGTGTTTGCAATCAAGATTTGGAGGCATTATCCGTATGGTGAGCGGATTTAGATGTTTACCGATCACCAGAGCCTCAAGTATCTGTTTGCTCAGTAGGAGCTGAATATGAGGCTGAGGAGATGGTCAGAGTTGGTGAAAGATTATGACTGCGAGATTTTGTACCACCCGGGCAAAGCAAATTTTGTAGCTGATGCTTTGAGTAGGAAGACGTCGCACTCCGCGGTGTTGTTGAGTTCCCAGCCCAGATTACGGAGAGAGTTCGAGCGGGCCGAGGTTGTAGTGTTGTTGGGTGAGGTTACTGCCAGAGTAGCTCAGTTGTTAGTTCAGCCATCGATTAGACAGCGGATTATCGATAGTCAGCTGAGTGACCCCGCACTTAAGAGATTGTTTGACAGAGTTAGTGCTGATGGAGATTTTGACTTTGTATATTCACGCATGTGGTGGTGACGTCTGAGGCCGGTTGTGTGTTCCGGATGTTGCAGGATTGCTAACAGAGTTGCTCTCAGAGGCCCACAGTTCTCCGTTTGCTTGGCACCCCGGGGGTACCAAGATGTATCAGGATCTTAAGCAGACATTCTGGTGGATGGGTATGAAAAGAGATGTCGCAGAGTTTGTCAGTCGGTGTTTCACTTGTCAGCAAGTGAAGGCACCCAGCAGTAAAACCACCGGTTTGTTGCGGCGTTGTGAGTGTGCCTCAGTGGAAATGGGAAGAGATCTCCATGGACTTTCTTTCTGGTTTGCCGAGGACTCCGAGGAAGTTCTCTCAGATCTGGGTGATAGTCGACCGATTGGCTAAGAGCGCACACTTCATTCCCGGTAGAGACACTTATACCATGGAACAGTGGGAGCAGTTGTTTTTGGAGCAGATCATTTGTTATCACGGTGTGCCTGTGAGAATTGTGTCTGACCGTGATTCGAGGGCTTGTGTGTTGGATTTCCCGGGCAGTTGGGACCGAGACACATGATTCGATGAAGTTTGCATATAACAATAGTTATCAGTCGACGATTCAGATGGCTCCATTCGAGGCTTTGTATGGTAAGCATTGCCGATCTCCTGCGTTCTGGGAAGAGGTTGGTGACAGGCAGGTTTTGGGTCCCGAGTTGCTACAGTTGACTAATGGTGCCGTGCAGAAGATCAGAGCTCGTATGTTGACAGCTCAGAGCAGACAGAAGAGTTACGCCGATGTCCGGCGTCGGGATTTAGAGTTTGAGGTTGGTCAGCATGTATTCCTAAAGGTTGCACCGATGCGAGGTGTTTTGAGGTTTGGCAAGCGTGGAAAGCTGAGTCCCCGTTTTGTTGGTCCGTTGAGATTCAGGAGAGGATCGACAAGGTTGCTTATCGGTTAGCCCTGCCTCCGTCATTGTCAGCGGTTCACAGTGTTTTCCATGTTTCGATGTTGAGACAGTATGTGCCGGACCCGTCGCACATTGTTGATTTTGAGCCTTTGCAGCTGAATGAAGATTTGAGCTTCGAGGAAAAGCCAGTGGGGATTCTTGCTTTTGAGGCAAAGACACTGCGTAATCGAGAAATCTGGTTGGTAAAAGTTCAGTGGAGGAGTCAGAGTTCAGAGGAAGCCACTTGGGAGCGGGAGGATGAGATGAGATTGCAGTATCCCGAGCCGTTCCAGTCTTAAGGGACTTTCGAGGACGAAAGTCTTATAAGGGGGGAATATTGTAACGGCCCGGAAATTTCATCCCGGTCTTCCCGGGTTGCCCGGGGGCATTTTGGTAATTTGGTCGGGCCGACCGGGTCGGTTATGTATTTGTCAATTGCCGGAAAAATTATGAGACGATTTGAATGGGATCGGGAATTTTGGTGAAGACATTTGGGCTTGGAAGAATGTGGAAATAAATAGTAAATTAAATAGCGCGTCGAGTGAGATTCGAGCCAGGGTCGCAGTGCAAGCTAGGCAAGGGTCGTTGCCAATCGAGCCACTGGGCGTGTTTGTTAATTTTCGCGCGCGATCTTGTATATAAGCGTGTCTTCGTGCATTTTATTTAAAAGCCAAAAATTGCCCGAGTTCCTTCCCCATTTCTCTTCTTCTTTTTCGCGACTCTTCTCCGACCGACCAGCGAATCTCCCTCGCGATTTCTCCCTCGTCGACCGGTCAATTCCGAGCTCCTCTTCTCCAATTCGAAGCCCATTCTCCCTTCGAGCAGCTGGTAAGTTATTCTTCTTCTTCCTCTCCTTCAAAATTCGATTTCTTCTCCCCTGTTTTGGGCTGTGCCATTTCCAGCCGAGTCGAGGTGATTTGAGGTATGGGTTTTGTGCAGCTTGCGTAGGAGAGTTCGACCAACAACAATCGGCCGTCGAATCCTCTCGGTTCGCTCGAATTCGAGCTCGTTCTTCTCCAATGCCCTGTTCGCCCCTGTTCGTCAAGCTCGCCAGATCGCCCTCGCCAGATCGCACGCGCGCGCATCATCGCCCTCGCTCGCGCGGCGCGATCGCCGCCAGCCCGCGCCGAGCCAAGCCGCGCATCCTCCCCCAGATCCGCGTCTGCGCCCGTGCGCCCGCGCGCGCCTAGTCGAGCTACATCGCCAACGCCATGTTCGTCCGCACGCAGCTCGCGCCCCAGCGCCCGTCCGCGCGGCAGCGCGCGCAGCTTGCGCGCCCACGCGCCCATTCCAGCTCCCCAGCGCGCCCAGCCAGCCCCATTGCTGCCCCGTTCGTGCAATCGGCTCGTTCGTGCGTTGTCGCGCCTCGTGAGTTGCTCCCGAGCTGAGCCTTGTTTATTTTATTATATTTAGGCCTATTGTGTGATTTTTGTTGTGATTGATAGGTTCTCGATAGCTAGTTCGGGTTCGTTCGCCACTTAGGATTTCGTGTCAAATCGTCCCCGACCAAGGTAAGGATTTCTTACCGGAGTTGTGTGGACCCTGCGATATTATATGTGATTGCTGATTGATTGCTTGTTTGTGTTTATTGACATATTTAGTAATAGGTGCTTGTTTCTGAATTCCCGGTTAGCTTGATCTTCCAGATTTATTCTCATGTTAATCCATGCGAGGTTGTTCCTTTCTGGCATGCTCGTATTTGTTCCTTGCTTCGTAGTATCATGCTAGGCTCGTTGTATTCTTATTGAGCACGTATTGGATTTTATGGAATTGTTTGCTGATTGATAGGGCAGGTTAGAGTTGCGGGTAGATAGCATCATCCGAGCCCGATGCATAAAGTACCTTGCATCCATGGGGGACGTCGAGGCGGTGCTCGCCTCTCGGACCCCGTGAGGGATTAGCTAACCAAGCGGTAGGCCCCGCAATCTTGGGTGAGGGTGGCGGACTATTAAATGCCCCAACGGTCGGGATGATGACTTGACATTGCCTCGCCCCGGCGGTCGCACGTCCTCGGCGTGTTCGGCCGTAGCCCCCGATTGCCACTGTTAAGGCAAGGGCGGCTTCTGGTGTAAGCCTACCACGACCGTTCCTTGGCCCCAGTGCGGTGGTTCAGCCGACATAGTTTACGTGTCCAGTCTCACACCCTATGTCGCGTGACACCGATCCAAAGATTTAGTTAGGCGTTGCAGGATGGACATGGGCGGCTTGCCTTCGACTCCGGCACCCCATAGTTCGCAGAGCACGCGGTGCATGCTTACGCTCATTACAGCGCCGATCGGAGAGCTCCTCGGGATTGTGAGCGATGTACCTTTTCGTCGACATGATGATGCAGCCGAGGCCGAGACTTGTTTCTCGTATAGGCGACTTGTGTATTGGGTGTGTGGTGATATTATTAGGACTAAGACCCTAAGTTGGCATTCGAGGCCCAAGTGTGGGCTAAGCTATGTGCTCTATTACGTGTTTATACTCATAGCTTGCATACATTCATCGAGATGACCATGTATATCGTATTGTACCCCGGTTGGGGATTCTTCTTGAGTAATTCGTTACTCACCCTTATTATTGTGGTTTTTCCACAGTAACCAAGTTGCGAGACAAGATGGTGAAGGAGGAGCTGTGATCATGGGGCTCGACCATCAAACTCGATTTTGTGTTATGACTCTTTATGTTTTATTTTCCCCGAATGCATGTAGACGGGCACTGAGCCCTAGGATGTTTTTCGAATATTTTGTGGATTCCAAAGCATTATTGTATTTAGACATGTTTTGAATGATTTTAAGAAATCTCTGATCGGAGTATACTTTGGAAATGTATTTATCTTGGAACAGGTGCTTGGAAACAGGGACAGGTTCCAAGGAAATTGTCTAGTTTTTAAAGGGATTATTTTGAATGTTTTGTTTTAATTGGAATCCGAAATCATGTCTGTTTAATGTCCTTCACTTTGAATGCATTCATTGGGGTAAGGGCCCATTTAGTGCCCCATTCGGGTTGGTCCCTTACAGTTGAATGCTGAGGACCTCCCACCGGCTGTGGATCAGTGGACACCTTTCCGAGTCTTGTAAAGCATGCGTACGTGGACCGATGTAGTTTGTGTAGGCCTATATTTGCCTAGTTTGTAACAGTATGCGGTGTGCGCGCACGCACAATAGAGGCTGAGAGGATAACTCCTTTGGGCTAGTGTCGTCAGTACACCATCCTTGTCCCGTTTAGAGCCAGATACTTGGGTACCCTTCCAAGTGCCAAGAATTAGTTAGCGAGCTGATCACCTAGTTTAGAGTTAGAGACTCTTGAGGTTTGGGAGTCATGATGACGACTCATGCTGTGTTTCTGTTTGTAGTCTGTATTGCATGTATGCTAGGATGCTAGATATGAAATGGCTTTTATGTACTATACCCCGGCTGGAGATTCTTACAAAGTGCCTTTGTACTCACCATTTCTGTGGTTTTTCCACCAGGTAACTTGGGACAACACCAGGACGGCTAGATGAGGAGTTGAACGATCATGGGCGTCCACTGTTTACATTTTTAGTTATAGTTGTCTTGATTCAGCATGAATGATAGGTGATGGTCGATTCCAATGCTAATATATTGTACAATAAGTAATTCAAAGTCAACTTAAGCGAAGTGTAACTTGAAATCACTTATGCGCAAGTATATGCGGTCGGGAATTGCAGCAAGTAATAAATATATCATTTTATCGATCTCATAGAGATTGATGTCTAAGCTAATTTTGTTTAAGTTAGAGATGTGCATAAAGAAAATAAACATAAATATATTGGATAAGTTGTTTGTGGTTTGTTTTGTTGTAAATAAATAAATAAATACGATGCTGAAAATAAAGATGATAATAAATGCAATGAGTAATGCCAACTAATCAATCCTAGAAAATACTAAGCCCTCGGACTAGCCAAAGAGTATCTTGCTTCCTTGACAAATAAGCACTTAATGATTTATGGCAGGACCAGCTTCCACTGTGAACTCCATTCTTAACATAGGGCAACGCAAGTATTAGTAAGGTTATTTCTAACACTCTAAATAGTGAATAGACGTTTACACAACCTAATGTAGCATACTGGGTCAACATATGGCTCCTCTTCTGACTCATCACAAGGTACATGCATGGGTAGCTAATTGACGCATATATATATATATATATAATTTAACATATAGCAATGTAAAACTCAGTGACCTACGCTCTTAACATGTTTCGATTCATGAATAGTAAACATAAACTCCTATAACACAACCATAGAAATAAACATCAAATAGAAGTTAAACCAGACGATTTTATTGCATCTAAGAAATGCTAAATCTATAAGCTACTCTAATAAAAATAGTAAAGTAGAATTGACATGGCTGAAGATGTGCAGTCCCCTTGTCATCAGCTCATACGACATCACCATTTTCTTATCTCTACGATAGGCTTCATGGCCAACCGACCAGCTCACCTTTCTCGGCTCCCTACCTTGGTATTTATAGAATTGAATTACTTAGCCGACAAGTCGAGGTGAGCTGTGCAATCTTCATAAATACAGGATTCCTTGATTTCCATCGGGATTTATTTGATTAACGCCACCTTGATTACTTTATTGGTTCTCCGATTATTTCCTCTTAACTTGTCTTTTTCGAACGTGTTTTCCTTTTTGAGTTCCGCACCTTGTGCTGCTTGGTCACCGTTTGCGTTGTAGCCCTTTCCGCGGTGTCGCTTAATATGTCCTTCCAATAGCATTGATTAGGCACAATTTACTCAAGATTTCTGCTAAAAGTGCGAATCTATGCTTCTGATGCTACTTTATGAATGCATGTTGATTTTCTAAGTTATTATTTAATCACATTTCTTCTATCAGCGCTTGCCTTTTCCTTTTATTTCTAAAATAATGCAAACTAAGATGACCTAAAATACGCTCTATTTGAGAGATATCAATATGCTTTTATTTTCCTTCGATTTCATGTTTTAAGTTGTTTTTAATAATCTCTGGCCACAAACTCAACTATGTTTAACTCTATGTGATTTTGAATTGTGAACTGTTTCTAGTTTGAACAAAGCAGACATATGTTTTCAATTTTCTATTTTAAAGTTGTGGTTGTTATAATGTATTTGAACCATGTATGCTGAGTAAGAATCGGTTTAGGACTATTTAGAAGTTGGGTTCTTACATTTAGTCTTTAAAATAATAAAATTGTTAGTTACATAGTCTGATATTGACTTAGCTAAAAAAAAGAAATTTTGTTCAATAGGAATTTGAAAAAATAATTACAAAAGTAGGTAAAAAAAAAGCAAATATGATTTTCTTTATACATTTACATAATCATATTGCCTTTACCTTACATTTAATACCATTTCAAATATTTCTTTATTTTTAATATCATTTTGCTCTTACCTTACATCTACAGTACATGCATGTAACACAAAACATAAATCGACACACAAACAATGCACAACACAATTGAAGACCCTAAAATCCCAAAATTAGAAACGAGAATAAAAAACCCGAATAAAAAGACCCACAAATAGTCTATAGAAATTGATACATTACATGCATTATATAGGGTACATGTATTTATAAAAACCTAGAAATTGATACCCAACTAGTCCATATCACACCAGCAACCCCAAAATCCCCAAATTGACATCCAATCGAAAACCCCAAAATCCCCATTGGAAACCATATTTACAAACCCTAGAATCTCAAACAACACTACATTGTACTCTAATGTTGTATTAAGCAAAACAATTTCTACAATTTTGACGACTTAAAACCTAAAGAACATAGTACCTTGAAGATGAAGTCGCTTTTGTAAAATTGAACGACACTTTTTCTCTAATCTTTCTTCGGAAAAAAAAAAACATACTTGTACTATTTGTTGAAAAGGAACCGTCTAAACATTTTTTTTATATCACTACTACAATTTGTAGAATAGATGGCGGGTTTAAATTTTGGTTTTTAATAACACGGAGGAAACAATGGCGGGCACAAATGACCGCTATTGAAAAGCTTCGATGGCTTGTAGTAAAAACACATCGATGGAGGTCTTTTACGCCTGCCGTGAAATACAATCGATGGCAGGCATTGCCAGCCATTGATTAAACAGAATCAAACGCGCGGGCTAGCTCTTCCAAAAAAAAATTATTTCCTATTTCTCGACACAAACCTCTGAAACCCTCACCTTCTTTCTCTATTCATCTTCTCTTCTCACTGACGCCGGCGCTGACTAACCCACGGCCGCCGACTAACCCTTCTTTGTCTTTGAAGCTCAGAAGGTCAAACATTTTGACATTTTCTTCAACTTGAGGCAACTGATATTCCAAATTGGGTAACTCTTTTTAAACTCTTTTTTATCTTATTTCTTTCTTAAATGCATGTTGTAACCTTTCAAATTTCATCATCTTAGGTCACAAATTTCAACATTTTTCAACTTAGAACATTTTCAACTTGGAAAGTCTCTTCACAAATTGGTAATTTTATTACTCCCTAACTCTTTTTAGTCTCTTTTTATCTTATTTCTTCACAAATGCATGTTGTTAACCTTTCAAATTTGTGCATTTTCTTAAAGTCATTGTTTGTTGATTTGATCATTTGTTTGAATTGTGCATTTGTTGTTTTGATAGCCATTTTCACTTGGAAATTTCACTTTTGTAATGAAAATGGTTATGAAAACAACAAATGCACAATTTGTATTGTAGCTTGATTCAAAGTTTCCTTCTATTAGCTCAAATTTGTATTGTAGCTTGATTCAATGCACGATTTGAATTCTATACTTTGATTATGGAGTTAGTTAGATTCTTTTTTTTTCTTATTTAAGTTGAGTTATATATGTGACTAGATTCTACTTTGTTTAAAAAAATTTGTAGGTTAAGTTTCTCCTAGTTTACTAGATTTCTAACATGGCTATGGATAAGTCGTGAATGTTTAAGGATCGGATGTCACCGGAATACAGTTTAGGAGTTGAGATATTTATAAGCAATGCAATACGACATTCGAAAGGTTTAAATGTCGTTTGTTGTCCATGTTTGAAATGTGTGAACGCCAAGTACCAAAGTGTAAATGTCATCAGAGACCATTTAGTTTTTCATGGGATCGATCAAAGTTATAATACATGGATTTGGCATGGAGAATCAGTATCGAGGACAAGAAACATGGAAAGTGTTCCAATAGATGATGAAAATTTGGATGACCTAGATGACCCAATAGGGATGTTTGAGGCTGCACAAAATTACTTTAACGAAAAATCCCCTATATTTGAGAAAACATTAGAGGATGTAATAACCCCATTTATTTTGTTGGGATTTCCATTAAGATAAAGGACATTGAAGTTTAATTAGAGAATTGTGGCAGTTTTGAGCTTTAGAGGAACTTCAGGGGTATTATAGTCTTTTGAGACATAGATATTTAAGCTCTTTTGAAAAATGCAAATCCCTAAGTTTAGGTTACTGTGCACGTCGCACTGTTCATCATCTTGTTCCCGCTGCCTAGTCCGAGCAAAAGCCATCGTTGCGCTGCTCTTGTGTTCATTGTCTCCAATCCAGTACAGCTCACGGAAGCGCGGCGGCGTGGGTCTCGCGTGAGTCGCCACCGTGGGAGCTGGTCGCTGTCGGGTTGAGTAGAGTCGTCGCACATGTGAGGGTTGTCGTTCTTCGTGGTTGAGCTAGGGAGTTCGTCGCTAGGTTTGTCCTTTGAGCAAGCTCGCAGTCGCCGGGGTGAGCTCGAGTTCCGCCGCAGAGAGTTCGTCGAAGAACAGCAGGTGTCGCACGCGTGGGGTTCGTTTGCCGTCGATTCTTGGTGTCGCCGTCATAGCTGGGTGCGTTACCGTTGCCGCCGCAAGCTTGTTCAGCCGCCGTGAGTGCCGTGCCGTCGTCGGGTTCCCTGGAGGTAAGGTAAGAGGATTCTTGTGTTTTGTATTTTAGGTCTTACTCAAATGAAGAAGAAGATGAGTGTTTGGTATTGAGGTTATTGCTTATTTCAAATAAGAATAGGTTGTGTTTGGATTTGAGTTTAAAGTCATTTAATTGAGGATTAAGGGTTGTTTGTTTGTGGAGTTATGTTGTTTAAGTTGATGTTAAGCATGTTTGGTTGCTGGTGTGATGTTATCTAAATTGTGGATTAACCATGTTTGGTTCCAAGTTTAATGCTAATTTAAATGATGGATTAAGCTTGTTTGGCTGCTGGTTCATGGTTATTCAAGTTATGGATATGTAGTGTTTGTTTATAAGTTCAAGTTATTTAATTCATGGATAAGTGGTGTTTGCTTATTGGGTTATGAGTATTTAATTAATGGTTTTGGCTTGTTTGGCTTAGAGACTTAAAGTTAATTGAAATGTGGATTGAGTTTGTTTGGCTAGTGGAATAAAATCATTCAAGTTTTGGATTAAAGAGTGTTTGGCTTGGGTAAAATGATGAGTTTTGGCTCATTGACTTTTATTGACCAGATTTGACCCATACCATTTTCTATTTTCCGAGCAGAGTTCGTGAGGCACGTGTAGCCGCCAGGTGTCTTCAGGACACGTTTTTCGAGGTTCTTCTCGGTTTGATAAATTTGATATTCTTGATCTGATTTTGATGGTCTAAGGTGCTAGTTTTGACCGATTTGTTCGTTTCAGGGCTCAAAGTTGTGTATGGCTAGTTGGAGGTTCTAGTGGATTCATGGAGAGCTGTTAGTGGATTGGCCAAGGTAAGGGACCCGTTACCCCCTTCTCGAGGCCCGTGGCTATTACATGTGTTGGATTGACTGTATTCACTCATCTGTTTGATGTGGCATAATCTGTGTTGTTTGTGCTTGTATTGATTATACTGAGAGCATCCACTATATGAGTGATATCATGTTAGGGCAAGCATGCAGATTATGTTGATTATATGGATATGCATGAACTACTGTAAGTTGATTGATAGAGTCGGTCTTGCATGACAGTCCTTATGTCCCATTGGGGGCTTGCATGATGTTTGATGCACGGCTTGGTGCTTCGTTTGGATGCAAACGAGACACGGAGACCGGATAGAGGATACTAGTAAGCGGATGTGCATGGTTTGTGGCTGGCACATTCTCGATGGGGGATTTGTGGTCCCTCGCCGTCGGGTTCCCGTGGATGGTTGGCCCACCAGGCTCATGGCCCTGTCGGCATTTTACTAGTAGCCTAGGGTGCTCTCCAGGTATGTGGTTGGGTTTGTGGCCCTTTGGTGAGCGTGCTGGATCCACCCTCACCGTGAGTATGAGACCTGTGGGATTTGTGGTCCCTTAGCTACCAGGCTTCTCTACTCGCAGGATCCCTCGGCCTGGAGCTGGTATCCCAAATTGCCTTAGAGATTTGTGGTCTCTATTGGCCTTTAGGTCTTTGGTTTGTGGCCTCAGACCGCTCTGCGTGGCGTGGATCTTGGACATGGTTCCCAACCCTTTTCACCCAGGAGCTCGGGTTTTGTGGACCCCTTGATTATGTTGCTATCTTGCATGTCCGTGATGCTTTTGACCTGATGCATGTCTTTACCCCGAGGTGGGGAATCCTTACTGAGTTGCAAAACTCACCCTTTCCACTGTGGAATACCACAGGTACTACGAGATTGTATCGAGATGGGTGATCAGACGAGCTGAAGATGACTATGGGACTCGCTGCATTATTCTGTTTAGAGTCTTCTAAATTCCCTCTTTTTGCATGAACTATTTAAAGGCGTGACAAGTGGAACATGTTTTATCGAGTTTTTATGTTTTGACTTTAGGATACCCTAAGACTGTTTTAATGAATTTATACTCTTATGACCTTGTTCTCCCGAGTTGTTTTAAAGGAGTTTTGTTTTAAATTTACATGCCCGAGATTGCGAATACTATTTTCATTCATTTTAAATTAAGGACTTAGGTTTAGACCCTAGTTTGGGTCGGGTCCTTACAGAGGATGAAGAAACCATTATACCAGAATTGTAAAGATTTTACCAAGATATCAGCACTTATTAAACTTTTTAATTTGAAAGCAAAGCATGGATGGATCGATAAAAGCTTCTCAGAGCTGTTACAATTCTTGTCTGCTTTATTGCCTAGTCTTAATGAAATTTCGATACCTACCTATTATGCGAAAAGATACCTAAGTACCTTAGGAATGAAGTATGAAAAGATCCATGCGTGCATCAATGACTGTTATTTGTATCCAAAAGAAACTTCAAAATTATTGACGTGGCATACGACGGACCGCGAGGTTGATGGGTGTATACGACATCCAGCCGACACACTGTCATGGAAAAAAATTGACGAAAGGTGGCCTGATTTTAGTTTAGAAACGAGGAACTTTCGTTTAGCCCTATCAATAGATGGAGTCAATCCCCACGGTGACCAAAGTACTAGATATAGTTGTGACCAATTATGTTGGTGACTTACAATCTACCTCCATGGTTGTGCATGTAGCGTAAGTTCTTGATTCTAACTTCATTAATCTCAGGACCCAAAAAACCTAGAAATGACATAGATGACTATTAAAGTTCGTTAGTCGACGATCTGAAAATGTTATGGAACACGGACATTGAATGTTTTGAAGCACATCGGCAAGAACGCTTCACCCTGAATGCTATTTTGTTTATGGACAATTAATGATTTTCCAGCATATGGTAACCTATGTGGGTGTACGATAAAAGGTTATAAAGCATGTCTGATTTGTGCAGAGAAAACATCATCAATTGTTTTACCCATAGAAGAAAAGAATGTATTTCTTGGACATCGAAAATATCTACCAATGGGGCACACATTTAGAAGACAAAAAAAACATTCAATGAAGAACAAGAATTTGGAGTCGCCCCTAAACTGCTAAGTGGTGAAGAGATTCTGACACAATTAAATAGTCTTCAATTTACATATGGCAAGGGATCACAACAGCGCCCTACAGACTCTTATTAGAAGAAAAAATCGATCTTTATCGAATTAGAGTATTGGAAACATTTTCACGTGCGTCATTGTCTAGATGTCATGCACATTGAGAAGAACGTGTGTTCCAATATTATCGGAACCCTACTTGACAGTCCTGGAAAAACAAAAGATGGAATAAAAACTCGTGAAGACTTGGCTAAATTAAGACCTAATTTAGTCCCAAATAAGAAGGGGGGAGAAAAAGACATTCTTGCCTCTAGCATGTTACACACTATCGAGAAAATGAGTATGTGTAAGAGTTTATCTGAAGTTAAAGTGCTTGAAGGTTATTCATCCAACATAAGCAAATTAGTGTCGCTTCCTAATTTAAAACTGTACGGGCTTACATCGCATGACCATCACGTTTTGATGCAACAATTGCTACCTGTAGCCATTCGTGGTGTTTTGCCTAAACATGATAGATATGCGATCATTTGCCTGTGTTTCTTCTTCAAAGCTATATGTAGTAAGTCGATCGATTCATCTAAGTTGAAGGGCTTGCTGGATGATGTAGTTGTCACTTTATGTCTATTAGAGAAGTATTTTCCACCAGCCTTTTTTACAATCATGGTTCACCTTGTGGTGCATCTTGTAGGGAGATTGAATTTTGTGGACCAGTTTATTTGAGGTGGATGTATCCTTTTGAAAGGTATATGAAAGTTTTGAAAGGTTATGTTCGTAATAGAAATCGTCTAGAGGGATGTATATGTGAAAATTACATATTGGAGAGTCGATAAAGTTTTGTTCTGAATTTTTGCAAAGAGTTGAATCTGTAGGGTTGCGATCTTCAAAAAAAATAAAGGATTAAAATATCGATCGACCATTATCTGCCATCATTTATAAAACACCAACTAAAGATAAGATGGATGAAGCTCATATGTATGTACTTCATAACGTTGATGAAGTGCTCACATACGTAGATCAGCACATGGAAATGTTGTCTAAAGTGAATCCTGCCAAGTCTAAGAATAAAAAGTGGCTTCAAGATGAACATAATCGCACATTTAGCAGTTGGTTGCGTGATCGGGTTGGGCTGGCTTTAGGGGTTCGAAAAGATTTTGTATCATCTACGTTAAAGTGGATATCACATGGTTCTCGTTCAGAAGTTACTACTTACAATAGTTACATGGTTAATGGTATTCAATATCACACCAAAGAACGTGATGATCTTAGAAGTGTGCAAAATAGTGGAGTTATGATAACAGCTGAAACTATGCAAATTTCTAGTTCGAAGGACAAAAATCCAATAATGTCGAGATTATGACCTTTTATGGCATAGTTCAAGAAATTTGGGAGCTTGATTACAATACTTTTCAAATCGTCCTATTCAAATGTGATTGGGTGGAAAGCAATGGTGGAATTAAAGTAGACGACATGTGATTTACGACCATAGACTTTAATTGCATTGGACATCAATCCGACTCTTTCATTTTAGCCAACCAAGCCAAGTTGGTATTCTACATAAAAGATCCAATTAATCCTCATTGGTCGGTCGTTCTAACGCCTTCGCAAAGAGTAGTTGTAGAAGACAGACATGATGTACTTGATAATGACCAAGATTGTGGGCACGGAGTCATAGAATCCTTACCTAATGTTGTCGATGATGACTCGGTCTCATATATTAGAAGTGATTGTGAGGGTATATGGATTAATAAATAGGTTAGTGTTATAGGTCACATATATCATTTTGTAAATTTCTAACTCATTTTCAATTTATACAACTTTTCTATTTGTTATTAACTAATATTCTTCCTTATATGCATGCAGATTGACATCATGTCTGGGTCGGGTAGATATGATAATGCTGATGTTCCCAGGGACCGCAGCCGCAGGCGTGCTAGAAATAGGAATACAAGGGGCGTGACTGTCTTGCATGAGCTTGCGCAAGACCGGATGGCTGGAGAACGACCCGTAGTTCAGTATAACTTGATGGGTCAACATATTGGCGAAGCTGGAGTAAAATTAAGCACGTATATTGGTTTGAGTGTTAGAAACCGTATACCTATCACATACCATAAGTGGTCAGATGTCCCTCAGCATCTAAAAGAGATGATTTGGGATTCTATAGAGGTAAAAGTAAATTATTAACTAATTCTTATCATGTCTTTTCACACTTAATTAGTAATCTAACTTATTCTATTTTTAGCAGATGACATTTCAATTGGATCTTACGACAAAACGCAATATCATGAAGTCCATGTCCACCGCATTTAGGACATTATGATACAATCTTAACAAAGACTACATCAGGCCATTTCAGGAACAACCTGAGATATTAAGAACTCCACCCGCTGAATACGCTTTCATAACGCAAAAAGCAATGTGATCAATTTGTGGACATCAGACTGTCAGAAGAGTTTCATGTAACTACTTTTTCTTGTATTAGTTTAATGGCTACAACCTATTTTTAATCTAATTATATATATCTTATATAGAAAATTAGTGAGGAGAAGAAAGAGTTGAAAGCTAAAAAAAAGTGTCCTCATCATATGGCTCGAAAAGTATATGCTCAACTCGCTTATGACCTAGTAAAGAACTCTGATCTAAACTCTAAGGATATTATATATTTCTACTTTATACTAACGCATGTGTGTGACAAATTGAAATTGTAGAATATAGATATAAAAAGAATATCCTGCAGCCCGTGCGGATCTATGGAAAGAAGGTCGAAAGAAGAAGTGTCACAATCCGAAGGGGAAGAGTAAAGAGTACGTTGACGAAAGCACAATTAAAGTGGCCAGCAAAATTGTAAGTTGTAGCTACACATTTTTCGTGTTAATCTCTTTTATGGTTTGATTCTAAATATTTGAGTGTTAATTATCTAATAATATTTTTACTACAGGATCAATTGCAAAGTACGAATGAAGGCCAGGACGTGTTGATTGATGCATTGGGAGTGCCAGAACATCGATGGTGTGTAAGGGGAGTGGGACGATTTGTAACTCCATCATTTTTCTTCAAGATGGGTAATCTGAAGTCCAAAATGGGCCAACAACGAGAAAAGCAAGTCGATCCCTCTCAACCATTAGTCTCTTCTTGTGAAGGGAGTACTAGAGATGCCTCAACGGAAAACCAAATCCTGGACCAAGTCGCCATCATTGGAGAACTTGATGGTCATCCTGATGTCCCACTCGATTTAGGAGAAGTAAGTGTCACACACATTCTTTAATTGAAGAATACATTTCAATGAATGTACACTAACTATGATTTATTATTTCTTTAAAGGGTATGTCATGTGAGCTTGCTGTTGAATATGGAGGTCCAGTTGTTGCCGTTGGTACCGTGTTTGAATCGAGTGGTTCATCCAATACGGTACACGGTCATCTCTTAGGGAAATACAACGTGCGCGTCTCGGTCGATATGGTCTTTACAGGCAATGCTAACTTTGACCTACCAATTCCCATAAACGAGGAACTTCAATTCCTTAGAAAAGCTGTTAAATATTTCGTGTCATGGCCAAGATCATTGATTGGGACACCTACAACATCCAAGAAGGTATATAATTGCACATTATACCTTTTTAATTTAGTGATTAATGATTCATGCTAATAATATAATGTTTATTAACATGATAGGCGCACTATGAACAGAAGAAAGCCACTAGTAAGAAGGATGTATCAGATTCGCACTCTCGCCAATCAAACACACCAGTTCCAAACATCATCAGGATGTTACATACTTATGTGGAAACCAAACTGGGTGTTGGTGGCACAACTTGTATACCAATTCTAAGAAAATTGTTAGGTAGTGGAGTGCCCAAGTACTGTTTTCTTCCTCAAGATGATATTTTGGAATATTGTAGTATAGAATAAATAGGCTATGCTTTCGTATTCTATTACATCTGGTAAGTTCCCATTATTTTTTGCAACTATTATTTTTTTGTCTAGTTTAATAACGTCTAAACAATCGATTTCAGTTACTTATGGTCCACTTGCGATGAAGAGACGCTGGATAACTACTTACTAATAGATGGTAGTGAGTTTGCATCGAGTTTTAGTAATAAGAATGAAGAAGCCCGAGTTTGAATTTATATAGCCAATAGGTTAGACTAGTTGGCTAATCTTAATCAACTTGTTTTCTTTCCCTTCAATAGCGGGTACGTGTTCCAAATTTTGCATTTTTTTTATACCCTATATTAATTATGTCTATACCAATATTTGAATATTCGTTAAATTGTACAGGAACCACTGGATTTTGACCGTCATAATTCCAGCTGAAAATACATTGTATGTATTAAACTCGCTAGGTCAAAATCCATTCAATGAGACTTTAGTTCGTACCATCAATCAGTAAGTTTCTAAATTAATGAACTTTGGAACTTCGAATTTATTTTATCAATTTGAATTACAACTTTCAACTTTATTAATATAGTGTCTATCGAGAATGGCAAGTGAGACACAAGGCGAAGGCCGGAAAATTAAAATGGAAAATTGTGAAGGTAAACTTGATTCCATATTCTTTTAATAATTTGTTGGTCATTTTTGTCATTATTATTTATATATATGTATCATACTAATTATGTAACTATTTTGTTTCATTAGTGCCCTGAACAAGGTAGTGAAACAATATTATGTTGATTCTACGTCCAACTGTTCATGCGGAATATGATATAAAACACATCCACGCACGTATTGAAACTTGTAAGTTTTGTTTTATACATTTTTTAAAGATAAAATCATGTATATAAGATACACTAGCTAATTGAATGTTCTTAATTATATGTCTTTAAATTTGTAGTACATCGCTGATCTGACCACATTCACTCAAGTTGAGATTGATGAGGTACGAGTAGAATGGGCCGAATTCATAGGTAGACATTTGATGCAGAATTAGTGTATGTAGTTTAGTTTTCTTTTTAGATCTTTGTTTAGGTATATTGGAGATCGTTGTAGTCTAGTTGTTTGTTTAGATCTTTGTTTAGAAAAGAAACAAAGTTGTTTAGGTATGGAGAAAGAATGGGTCTAGTCGATGTTAGTGGTATTGATGGCGGCTTCGCGTCCGCCATTACTGTTATATAATGGTGACATATGCCCGCCATTGATGCTCAATTTTCTACTAGTGTATAGATTTACTAACCCTAAACAAAATCACTAATTTTTTGCCAAAACCCTAAACAATTTTTAAAACCTTAAAGAAAAAGTATTACAATATGTAAATGACGGAAGGACCAACGATTTGCTTGTTAGAATTAGATTTTTGTAAAGTATTATTTGCAAAGAAACAACCACAAATATTCTTCCGAGAGCTTCAAAAATCATCAATGGTGTTTGAAACTTGCGGAAGAAGAAATGGCGGATGTTTATTGGTTTGGTGTCAAATGATGAGCACAAAAATGAGAAAAACTTGTCTCCTTATCTAAGGAGGCAAGCCCTCCTTAAAAGGGGTATATGACACCATTTGGTGCCACCAATTTTTTTTTTTATTTTAAAAATAGTATTGTTTAAAGAAAAAATTTGTGGTACCAAATGATGCCACATATCTCTTTTAAGAAGGGCTTGCCTCTCTAGCTAAGGAGACAAGTTTTTCTACCCAAAAATTAAAATTGTTGGTTTCGATATTTATGATTTTCTTTATTTGGTATTATTTATTTAATAATACCAAATAAACTTAATGCATTTTAATGAGGAGGGTATGGTGGGAATTCCATATTTTTTTTCGTAATTATTGATGTTTAATAGAAAATTACAATTGCTAATTTTTTTTTTTTGCTTAGTTTTGTAATTATCTTTTGTAATTGGCCATTCCTAAAAAAACCAAAAAAAAGTGTGATGTTTACTAAAATGAAGGTTAATAATTTAATATAATGGAGGGATTACTTTAATTTTTAGTAGAAAATAAATATAAAAGTAAACTAATAACCTACCAGCAGCAAAAATGAACATTTTGATAAAAATATTCAATTTTAAAATTTAAAATCAAATTGAAACTACATCTCAAAATTTGCTAAACATTTATGAGGGGTAAAAATGTACCATTTTTAATTTTCCTTTTATAAAACTCATACTTTGGTATGGCAGCTATACAATTCAAACAAAAATGATACGGGCATCATTTATTTTTTCTTTTATTGAAATTTGTTAAATTGGAGATTTTAATGGATGATTTTGCACAAGTCAAATTTAACTTTGTTTAGAACTTGAGTAGATAATAACAACGTTGTAATATTTATTATTTACCTAAATTTAGGGTCTTTTTTTTTAGTTGGGAACTAAAAGAAATATACACAACTCCGAATCGTGTCATATTTGTTTTACCTCATTCATATTTATTTGTAGTAACTTTTTTTTAGTTCATCAATAAATGAGATTAAGACTATTACTCTCAAATAAATGAAAGTCAAATACTAATTTTAGATATCAAATTAGTGACCATAATGTTAAATTGGATTACAACAAAATATTAAAACTAAGGAGATTTTGCATGTATATTAAAGAAAAACACAAAATAATTCAATGTATTGCATAATTCCCAAACTTATTTATTTGGGGCACAAAAACAATTGAAGACTATCAATTTGCACTATTCAATCACTCAAAAATCGATTGAAGTCTATTAATTGAATTGATAGAAGTCTAATGATAATAGAATAGGGATTTTGAGATGTACAATTGTAATGAGAGCAAAAATATATGACGTGGAGGACAAATTCCCTAAAACTAATGTGTCATTAACCTTTTTGGTAGGTCAATTTGAAACTCAAATATGATTACATCATAAACACATTTAGGCCGTTTGAATTATATTGTTTTTGTTGACATGAATTGTAACCGGTAAGGTATATGGTGAGTAATAACTTGTAAGGCACATCAAATTTGGATTTATTAAGTGTATTATTGAGAGATTACTTGAACTATCATAAAATTGTTTAGCAGCAAATATTACTAACTTCAACACATTATTAAAGATTCAAATCTCCATCTGACCTACTGTAAAAAAAAACCCATCTGAATCTACAAGACGAAAAGTCTAAAATATGCAGTTATTATTATTTTTTTGAAATGATATATAGTTATTATTTCGAAACAAATGTAAAAGAGCTTTTATTGCTAAGAAAACAATAAACTTATTATGTGATTGCAAAGTTATGGGATTAAAAGAAATTGACCGACATACAATTAATGGTTGGGAATTGACTAACCTTGTCGACAATTTGGATGTAACTTTTTCAACAAATAAATCCACATTTAATATAGTATATAGTATATCAGTAAATAATGTTAATTGACTTGATCATGTCCATATTCTAAATGGTCAATTTAATAGTTAACATTAGAAATTAATGTATATAATCTCAAAATATATATATATAAAAGTTAATAATCAAGATGTAATGAGTTCGAATCTTCCACTCTGAATTGTTATAATTTTATTTTTAAAAACTTGATAGAATTCAATTCTCCATTCTTAATAATTATAATCTCAAAAAAAATAATAATAATGATAAAAGAAATTATAATTCTAATGACATCATACAGAGAGAAAGAGGTTAGAGGTTCAATTGAATTCAAAAAAAGGAAAAAGTTGATTGATTAGTTAAAACAATGCCTACAGATAAATATGTTAAATTCCAAAACGTCAACTACACAAGTCTCTGCTAAAAAAAATAATACAAATTTGATTGAAATTAGTGAGTTCGATCTTAAAAATTGGTATTTATTTAATTAAAATTCAGTTTAATTTTATGGTCATGGATTTGATCTTGAAGATCTATATTTGTCTCTCATTTATTTAAGATGAGTATTACCCTTTTAGTTGAGTTTGTGGTCATTTCCCCAACGTATACAAAAAAAAAGAAAAAAGAAAAAAAAGGAATATATATATATATATATAACAATGACATTATCAAATTATATATAACAATAACATTACCAAATTACAAAAATGACATAATTCAATCGATAATAACCATAAAAATTTATACATTCAAAAGTTTTTACACTCAATTATTGTACAAATATTTATCAAATATAGAAGTTTGGGAAAATGTCAATTAAAATTAAAATTATTTGTTAGTTTATAAATATTACTTTCATTTATGAGTTTTTATAGGTTAGAAAATAAAAATAAAATCATTTTAAAAGTTTATTTTTATTTTTAGAATTTAGTTAAAAATTAAAAAAAAAAACTTAGAGAAATCAAATACAATTGTAAGAAACCAAAAAAGCATGGGATTATCCAACCAAACTTTTAAATAATTTTTTTTTTGTGAAAAAATTAATATGAATGAACAAAAAAAAAAAAAGTTGAATTGGTTGATGAAACTAGAGGTAGGGGCATGTTGGGTTGAGGTAGGGATTATTCTTTTTTTTTGGTATAAATCCAAACATCTAAAATTAGTTAATAGGTTAACACATTCAATTATATGTACTAGAGCAATTCATATCAATTTATAATTAAATTGTATCAAGTATCTCATCATTTTTCAAGCAAGTCTATAACTCATAAATAAATAAATATATATATATATATTCAATGATATTAAATTTGAATTAAAGTTATTTTATTAATACATGCTCCTTATCCATATGTTAAAAATTTATCATCTTATTTAAATTTATTCATAGATATAATACTATCCTATCCTTAGTTAGAGATGAACCTGAGTAAAACCAAGTAAAAAAACTGGTCCAATGGGAGAACTATCCAATTTAGAGGAAATTATAAAATTAAAAGTATTTAATTCAAAATATATTATAAATCCAACCCTTACCATTTGAGATTGGTCAGTTTTCTTGTACACCTCTAACTAGAGTAGTGATTCAATTAAAAGAGCTTTAATAGCCTAAAAGCCAATAAAAACATTTTCACAAAAAAAAGCAATAGTATTTAGGGGTACAAAAAAACCGGTAACCCGAACTACCAAGACTACCCAACCCAAACCGTAAGGGTTGGGTTGGGTTATGTTTTTTAAAATTTGGGTTGGGTTAGATTTTTAGTAAACCTGGATTTTTGGATCGGTTCGTGGGTTCACGAGATTTGGGTTGGGTTCAACTCGGAATCCGAATATAAATATATATTTCTTAACATATCTTTGTAGTGTAAAGTCGTTGATAGCTAGTGGTTGTACATCTTTTCTTACTTTATGTTTTCTTTTTCTTTTTTGCTTTTTTTTTCTTTCTATGAACATGTAAACTTCAATCTTTCTCAAACTTTTTTTCCCTCAAGAATTTATCGATTTTTTTTTTATCTTTTATTAAGTTAAATACAATCTTTTTTAAAATTTTAAATTAATTCTTATCTTTTTTAAAAAAATCTCATACTCTTTACAAAATTAACTTTATATTTAGTCAAATTTTATACCGGTATTTGACTTCAAAATATTGAAATAATTAGTTTTTTCGTCGAATTTGTAATCTCGCCTTCAACTTTTAATCGTTTTGAACCGATGAACCCAACCCAATCCAACTCGAAAATATAGGGTTGGGTTGGATTGAGTTGAAACTCTAATTGGATTGAGTTAGGTTAAAAAGTTGATCGAACCAAATTTTTGGGTTGGTCAAAAAATTACCCTTAATAAAAATGCTGTTTTACAAACTCTATTAAGATATTAAATGCTGTTTCAAAGAAAAAAAATATATTAAATTCCAATGTCAAACAAAAAAAAGATAGGGATTAAAAGGACAATAATTATCTGAATTGTTAGCTTGGGCAGAAATCAATCTGAAAAAGGCAGATATTAATGTAGCATATTCTTTGCATGGGAGAATATCGTCTATTGAACACCTTGATGTTGAATTTTTTACTCGGCCAATTTTCGAACTTTCATCTTCCACCCTCCAATTGTTTAAACACATAAAAAAATCTACCTAATTACGACTCATTATGACAATATTTTAGTTTATTTTTTTACTTTTAAAAATTTAGCTTATAAATATAACATCATGCTTAGATTTCATTGATCCAGCTATTTTTAGCTACATATTGTTTTTTCAAAAAACTAAACCATATGTTGAATAAAAAAGTGTTTTCAATCTTATTTTTCTTATGAGTTTACAATAATCGAAGATGGAGGATTTAAATTCATGATTTCTTAGTTATTGATACTAATATCTTTCAACTACTACTTTTTGGTGGTAGGTTAAATTTTGTTATGTCCGAGTAAATGAGATGAAATTTATAGTAGTAGAATTAAATTTATAAATGTTACTTTCACTTATGAGTCTGGGACTAAATTTATAATTTAATTTGAACGTTAGTTTTTTTTTGAATAAACAAGTGGTATAAAATATAATGTCCTCTTCAACCAATCACATTAAAAAGGAGTAGTAAGAAGAAGAAAAAAGAAGGTTAATTATTAAGCAAACCCTAAATACAAGTGTAAGAAAAAGGGTGATGTTGGAGTGTTATTAAATGAGGGCGGCCATTGATGTTGGGAAAAGGCCCTTCCATTTCAAACATTGGCCCTCGTCTATTTGCCTTCTAGGGAACACTTTTTATTTATTACATTCTCATACTATTAATTGTATAAATAATAATACCCATCTACCAAACTTAACTAAGTTTGCCCCCCTCCATCAAATTAAATAAGTGCCTTCGTTACAATAATTATTGGGGAAATTATCTTGGGAATTAGTGGAACTTCTATGATTTTGTTTGCTCATTATTTTTATACAAAAAAGATTTCATCATTAAGTTGGGAGGCTCCACTTTAATCCAAAGCAAATTTAGGGCGGCGAATGGAGGAGCGCCACGTGGAATATAGTACACACGTTTTTTAGTTAATAATAATGCACATTAATTCTTGTAAACACGTGTGTATTTGTAAAGTTCCAAACTGATTATTACGACTCTTTAGAATGAGTTACTTTAACACCTTGTTTCTACAATAAGGGATTATTTGGTTCGTTGATTGAAAAATCCACGTTCTTCAAAATTTGTATTCTCTTCAATGTAACGTCGGAATCAAATTCTTTGAAATCATGTGTTTGATTTGTTGGATTCATGTATTGTGTTTCCAAAATGGAATCTTAATAAATTATTATAAGCAATATGAAAATTATATTTGATGGATTATTCTCACAAAATAACTACAAATATAGCAAATTTTAAAGTATTTACCTCTATAAAATTAATACATTTTAATACTGTATTATAAATACTCATAAATATTATGTATTATAAATATTTATTAATACTCTATTATTCATAAATATCTATGACTATGGATATTTATAATTATTTTCTAAATTTGACTAGTTTCATGAGTTTTCTCAAATAATAATAATAGAAAATTTATGAAATTCTCTTATTTATTTATTATTATTATTATTATTATTATTATTATTATTATTATAAATAATATTAATATAATTACAAGCCTACACAATAATGTAGATGATAATAATAGTAATAATAATAATAATAATAATAATAATAATTTTTTAAGTTTACAATAATATAAATAAATTTTATTTTTTAAGTTTATAATTATAATAATTATTATTTGTTATACATTTGAATTAACATACTTGCAAATAAATTTGTTAAAATAGTTGAAAACACATAATTAAATTACTAATTAAAAATGAGGGTTATCTTCTTTTTATAATTATTTGATTTTTTTTAATGTTTTCATTTAAATTTACCCACTATCTTCTTCCATAATTATTTATCCAAAAAAAGAAAAGAAAAGAACACATACTTATCTGGGAAGTAAAATTGTTGATGTTGAAATGAATAAACAATTATATTTTATGGTGAAAGAACATGAAAAGAAAGTTGAGAGAGATAATAATCCCAAAAATAAAAAAGATATGATAAAAATTTATTATATTTTGAAACTCTACACTAAAATCAAGTAAATGGTTAGATTGACTGAAAAATGGATGTTTTGGAATCCATCTTTAAATATCGTGAATCAAATACCGATTTTGATTTGAATTTTAAATCAACCCAAACCCAATTAATAAACCAAATATGGCCTAAGATTAATAGTTCAGTAGTATATATTGATCGATCACTAGAAAAAGTCATAGGTTTGGATCTCAAATCTCCAATTGTAAAAAAAAAAAAAAAAAAAAAAAATCTTATTTCCATATAGAAATGTATTTGATTCTTATGAGTATAGTTCAACTTAATAAAATATTTTCGATAAAAATTTAAAAGATTTAAATTTTCTTTTAAATTAAAAAAAATCGTAGTAATATAATGAGAATTTAGCACAATTTCTAAAATAATTCCGTGATTTTCTGATAAGTAATAGAATGAGTATACCAATAATAGAATTCAATCAGCAATAAAAAATTAGTGATAGAGTGATATAGCTCTATCATTGATTGAATTTTATAGGTGATAGAACTCATGATTTTCTAATACAAATGAATTAGTTTATTTGTGGTATTGATAGAAATATTTTGCCATTTTTTATTATACATCTAAAATCTCCTAAAATAATTGCATGTATTATCTTCGTCGAAGGTAAAGATCATCAAATCCATTCTACCTTGTGTTGTGGACAACAACATGATAAAATAATAAGTATTACTACACAAAATATCCCATGTACGACAATATACAGTATACATTTCTTCAGTTATACATATTTTTAGTTAAATAATAGAGTGAGAACTTTTGATTTTTTCATTATCATTTGAATTATGTTTTATTTATTTTTTGTTGAAGATGTCGCATAAGAAAAAGTGGAGACCTCCTAACGATACGTAAGATAGATGTATTATTCTTCTCATCATCAATTGGTTTTAAGAAGAATATTCACACGATCTAATATGGTATTAGAGGTCATTAAACCCAAGTATGTATTGAGTCTAATAAAATGAAATTAAGATAAGATTCAAGATTGAAAGAGAAAAAAATGACATCATCTCAAAGGAGCACGTTAAAGATGTAAGATAAAAAGAATAGGCCTTCCAAATTTGAATTTGAATTTGAATGAGATATCACCCATGTAAATTCCCTTCGCGATTTGACATGTCACCCAATTAGTATATTTCATGGCCGGCATATTCTAAATTGAGTATTTCCTGGATTCTATACCAAGATAGGTCACACGAGGTGTAGCTATACCCTAAATACAAACTCTATTGGATAGTTTTCAGAAAAAAAAAGAAAAAAAAAAACTACATTTGACAAGTAATATATTTATTCATGCTATAAATTCGTTCATCCTTCAAACTATGTAAACTCATGTTGCATATAAATTTAAGCTTTTAAAACCCACCCCGTTTGTTTTAGGCTAATCTTTATGAATCATATAAACTCACAAACTAAATATACATTACACATAAAATCCAAGATTCTATAACCAATCTTCTTATCATCTAACAACAAATTACACAAAATTCAAACTTTTCCATTTTGAGATTCACAAACTTGTAAACTCAAGAGTCAATTATCTTCTAAAATGATTAGTCCATATCACATTCATTTATTCATAACTGCTCTGAAGTGATCTAGTAGTCATGATAACCTTGAAAAATTAAGAGGATGGATTTAACAAAATGGTAGCCAATTTTTTTTTTTTTTTTTTTTTTTTTTATAACTTGAAAATTTGGAGTTTTGCTTCTCTAAAATTGGGGACATTACTGACCCGTTCCTACACTTTAACATCAGAATATATTGTAGGATTATATTTAAAAATTAATTTCTATAAATTTTGAATGTTGTATAGTCAAATAATATGTGTACGTGGGCAATCATTGAATAGAAAAAGTTGGTATTATTAATAAATGAAAAGTCCATAGAGACAAAATGTTGAATAAAGTATTATGAATAATCCAAATAATTTAAACCGCAAAAAAGAGAGGCGAAAGTGGAGGAGGGTTGGGTAAAGTGTCCAAATGGAAAAGACAAGATACTAAAAGCAGGGTCTGGGTTAGGTAGTCGGCATTGGCAGCAAGAGGTCTCCAATGGAGGGAACATTTGAACCCATCCCTTCCAAATTTGCGGTGCGTTTTGGTTCCTAATTCCTTTCTCTACATGATTATGCCGGTTTTGAAATTAGGACCCGTTTTGGATGAATTATTAGGATGTAATGTTTTGGATCAAATGAAAAAAATGGAGAATAGAATCTGATGGAGGGAACAAAATGGTTAATAATAATAGAATGAAACTGTGGTGGGGGATTGGTTGTGGGTGAAAGAAAGTGAGACCCAGGGCTAGCTTCCATGGACAATCTCTTTTTTATAAGAGAAAGAAATGAGCAACCACAAAACTGAGACAATGATGGTGCAGGGGAAAACAGAGGAACCCCACATGGAGAAACCAAGGCATTGGGAAGAGATTGCTTCAAAAATGCAATAATTTTGTTGGGGAATTATTAGGATTTGTGAAGTAGTAAAAAATATTATGAATGTGGGTGAGATCAGTGAAGGGCAGGATGTGTACCTCTCATTCTTTTGTCTCAGGGGTATAACCCTTTAACCATTGAAATGGCTGACGGTGAGCGGTAAAATATAAACATCAATGGAATTCAAAAATAAGATAATATAGAAGTTTGACATCTAGCTAACATTATGTTGTAGATTTTGAGCTGTTAGGAAGGCCCATTGCCAACCCCAATATTGTATTAGTCCGAAGAACCATTTTTTCTCTTTTATTTAGGTTTAATTCCTTCCTCAATATTTTCCTTCTGTATTTTACCTTTATTCTACGACTTTTTTCCCTTTGCACTGGCAGGTTCCTTCCCTCCTTCTGTGTCATTAAAAAAATCTTTATCAATACAATTACCAGAGGTTTTCTCTTCCACTTTTTTATTTGTTCAATTTGTTTGTTTTAAGTTGGTACTAGAGCTTTTAGTTTTGCAACTTTTCTTTCCTGTTCCTCTTCCGTTGTTCCTTTTCTTTTTTTTTTCCTTGTTTTTTTTTCTCCTCTTTTGCCATGGAAAGTTTAGATATTTTTGCTAGCTCTACCATTATCGATTGTTCGCTTGAATAATGAAAATTTTTTATTGTGGAATTTGCACTTTCAAGATATGGCCTCTTTGATACCCATGTTCATCCACATTCAAACCCACCATTGGAGATTTCTCCAAGCAAGTGAAAGTCTTTCTGATCGTCAACCTAATTCTTTATATGCTCCGTGGAAGAAACAAGATCGATTGATTTGCTCGTGGCTTCTCAGTTCAATGACAGAAGAAATTCTCGAACAAATGCTTCATTGCACATGTTCTCAAGAAATAGGGCCGTGTTTACTCCAAATTTCACTTCACGCAACCTTGCACAAATAATGAAGTTGAAACCTATCCTACAAAACTTGAAAAAGGTAGGTATGTCATTGAATGATTATTTTTCTAAAATTAAAAATTGTGTTGATGCATTAGTTGCAATTGGAAAAAAAATTTCTGTGGAGGACCCCTATTTTGTATATTCTCTTGGGTTTAGGTCCCGAATATGAGTCGATGGTATCAGTTATTTTAGTGCATATTCGTATCAAAGATGTTCGTGAAGTCATGGCGCTTTTATTAACTCATGAAACAAGAACTGAAGCAAAACCCATCAATATTGATGGTACCTTACCTTTTGTCAATTTGGTCTCTCAACCTTCAGTTCAAAAGGGCATGATGCTCAAAAGAATAATAATCAAGGTTATGGCAATAATCAAGGTTATGGTAATAATCAACGAGGTCGTGGGCGTTCAAACAATGGATATCAAAATAGAGGAGGTCGGTCATCTTGGAATAATAGAAACAAGCTTCAATGTCAAATATGTGATCGTTTTAGCCACACAGCTGCTCGTTGTTACTATCGCTATGATCCTCCTCGACAACAACTTCGACCACATGTTCCTGCTTCTAATTCAGTTCCTCAATATAGTGCACACGGGCCCACTGGATTTTCCCCTATCAACATTTTTCACCTGTAGCACAATCCAATTATAATCAAGATTCTCATTGGTATCCAGATTCGGGTGCCACAAATCACCTCAACAATAGCCTCAACAATTTATCTATGAGCTCAGAGTATTAAGGCAACAATCAAGTGCACGCTGGTAATGGAACAGGTTTGCCCATCCTTAATACTAGTTATGGTTTTATTGTTTCTTCCAAACATGTTTTTCACCTAAATAATCTTTTACATGTTCCTACTATAACCAAGAACTTGTTAAGTGTTAGGCAATTTGCAAAAGATAATTTAGTTTTTCTTGACTTTCATCCTACTTTTTGTCTTGTGAAGGATCTAGCAACTAGCCAGACTCTGCTCCAAGGGACTTTTCATGAAGGGTTGTATCGTTTCAATGCTTCCTCATCTTCAATTCGGAAGGCTTTGTCATCATCCTTTGCTTATGCTTTGTTTAGTTCAGTTTCTCCCAAGTGTTTTCATGCTTTTAATCCTCATATAGATTTATGGCACCAAAGGCTAGGACATCCTGCATTTTCTATTGTTCAAGCTGTAATAAAGCATTTTATGCCCACTAGTTTATCTATCAATAATAAGCCTTCATTTTGCAATGCTTGTGCCATTGGTAAAATTCATTCTCTTCATACACTTCTTCCCAAACTGTTTATAATAAACCACTTGAACTTCTAGTAACAGATATATGGGGTTCATCTTATACCACATCTAGAAATGGTTTTAAATATTACATGAGTTTTGTTGATGTCTTTTCACGTCATACATGGATTTATTTCTTACAAACCAAGTCTCAAGCATCTGATATTTTTCTGTCGTTTAAAACTCATGTAGAAAAACAACTCAACACATCCATTCTTAGTTTGCAAACATATGGTGGAAGTGAATTTAAACCTTTTATGTCCTATTTAAAAACCCATGGTATTACTCATAGGATAACTTGTCATCATACCTCCAAGCAAAATGGGACTGTAGAATGCAAACATTGCCATATTGTTGAAATGGGTCTCACTTACTTTCACAATCCTCATTGCCTCTATTTTTTTGGGATGATGTGTTTTCTACCTCTGGTTTTCTCATCAACAGGTTTCCTACTCAGGTCCTTCATGGTAGTAGCCCCTTACAACGGTTGTTTGGCCGAGCACAAGATTATTGACAGCTCAAAGTTTTTGGATGTAAGTGTATTCCTTACCTTCGATCTTATAACTCCCATAAACTTGTTTTTCGTTCGCATCCTTATATGTTTCTTGGTTATAGCTCAAAACATAAAGGTTACAAATCCCTTGATGCTAATGGTGTTTATGAGCAGAGAAATTGAACCATATTAGATATGGTTCGATCAATGATGAGTCTTGCTGATCTCCCAATTTCCTTCTGGGGTTTCGCACTCAAGATTGTTGCATTCACACTTAACAGAGCTCCATCCAAAGCTGTGGAAAAGACTACATATGGGATATGGACAGGAAAAAATCCAAATATGTCTTTTCTAAGGATATGGGATTGTGCAACTTATGTAAAGCGTTTACAATCTGATAAGCTTCACCCAAATCAGACAAGTGTCTCTTTCTGGGTTATCAGAAGCGAAAAGGGTATTACTTTTATAACCAAAGAAAAAAAAAAGAAGACAAGTGTGAGTAAAAGTATATTTCTCGATGAAGTTCAAGAAGAGCAACAAACGGATGAGATTCACACTTCATCAGAGGTGGCCCAACATGAAAATACTCAAGAGGTGGTGCATTCCATTCACGTGCCTCCTATCATCCCACATAGAGATGATCCATGCCAAGTGTTTCAGATTTAATATAGAAACTTCTCATGTTGTTCCATAACATAGGTCTATTAGGTCGAAAATTCCACCAAAAAAATACGTTGATTTCTTGTTGACAGACAGTTCCGAAATAATGATTTGGGAACATCAAGATCCTACTACCTACAAAGAAGCTTTGGAAAGTAAGGACTCCAAAAAATGGCTACAAGCCATGAAATTCGAAATGGATTCTATGTCTGAAAATCAAATATGGGACTTGATTGATTTACCTAATGGAGTGAGACCTATTGGTTGCAAATGAATTTTTAAATTAAAAATAGACAAAGATGGAAACATTGCAGTTTTCAAATTTGGCTAGTGGCAAAAGGTTTTAGACAGATTCATGGTATATACTATGATGAAACCTTTTCACTAGTAGCAATAGTGAAATCCATAAGGATACTCCTTTCGATTGCTGCCTATCATGATTATGAAATATGTCACATGGATGTTAAAACCGCTTTCTTGAATGGATTCTTGAAAGAGGAAGTAACGGCCCATAATTCTATTCCTGTTTCCCAGGTATGTTCGGCTTGTTATTCTGTTGTTCGGTTGGGCCGCTAGGGTAGTTTTAGCCCTTAGGGGCATTTTGGTCATTTTGCCCTGAGGGCCAGTTTTGCAAATAGCCAGGGTTTGAGGGCTGTTTTTGTCATTCCCTGTGCTTAGTTATCTTTCGATTTCAGGTTTCCAGCGTTGTAATGCATTTGGAGAACTTTCGGGTTAGAAGAGAAAAATAAAATTAAATGGTGTTGCTGTTGGGACTCGAACCTATGACCAGCTAGGCCTTGGAGGCTTGTTTTGAAAAAGAAGAAAAAGAGAGGTACAGTGTGTTGCAGCTGGGATTCGAAGGGGGGATGGCCAGGATTTCAATCGACAAAATCAAAAGAAAAAGAAATCGTATTTTCTTTCCTTTCCGTAGCCGTATCTTCACGAGAGAGAAGCCTTGGTTTTGCTATTTCTTCTTCTCCTTCCCACCATTCTTGCCGATTCCTTAAGGTCTCCCATCCTTTTTCATTTGTTTT
Source organism: Sicyos edulis (assembly GCA_036507275.1). Classification (NCBI taxonomy): domain Eukaryota; kingdom Viridiplantae; phylum Streptophyta; class Magnoliopsida; order Cucurbitales; family Cucurbitaceae; genus Sicyos; species Sicyos edulis. Next base: position 33,316,553 of record CM071846.1, on the reverse strand, counting down.
CCTTTCTTGTTCTTGCCGAGATCACCCTCCTATCATTGGCGATTCCATCTCCTCACTATTGTGTTGCCGCAAACCCTAGCTTCAAGAATTCCCCTTGGCCTAGAAGGTCTTCTCTTCTCCTTGTGTTGGCCGAGAACACTAGGTCCTCCTTTGGTGCAGCAAACTCTTGGTTTTGCAATTTCTTCTTCTTCTTCGCACCATTCTTGCCGATTTCTTCCTCCATTCCTCTCTTCTTACCGAGCACTTCATCCTCCTCATCCCCTCTTTTGTTTGCTTGCTTGCCTTGCTGAGAGCACATCTCCCTCATCCATTGGCGACTTCTTTTCCTCCCTTTGCTCTTATTCTTGCCACAAGAAAGCCCTAGCCGAGAGAGATTTCTTCTCTCTTCTTCTTCTCCCTAGCCGAGCACCCATTCCTCTACATCTTGTGTTGCCGAAACCCTCTTCTTCCCCTCCTTGTGATTGTCGAACACACTAGCACCCCAAATTTTGATCTTAATCTTGATCTAGCCTTGTTGCTGAGACCACACCACCATCACCAACCCTAGCTGCAAGCTTCTTCTAGCCGAGTTCCCGGGAGAGCCGCATCCTCCTTTTTGCATTCTTGCTGGCTGAGAAGACCTTTGTTGCCGAGGTGAGTTTCTGTTGGCCCTAGCCGTGAACCAAGGTTACTTTGGTTGGTTGTGTTGCTTGCTCCTTGGCCGAGAGCTAACTTGTGATTGTGTTTGTTGTTTGTGATGCCCTAGCCGAGAACACTTTGTTCAAGTGTGGTGGCCGAGAGTACCCTAGCCGAGAGCTTCGTTGGTCATCCCCATAGTGCTTAGCCGAGAGCACTAGTGTTGCTAGTGGGGTAGTTTCTCGAATCCCTTGCTTCTAGTTCCTAGTTCGGTTGTTAGCTAGCTAGGTTTAATATGTATATGATTATGATATTGATAGGTTGTGAGACTCTACAGCTCAAGGAGCACATTACATTGTTGTTGTTTTACTGCTTGTTTTCTTGGTAAGGATTTCTTACCGGGGTTGTGTGGACCCTACGATATATCTTGATTGCACCTTGTATGCCTGTTGATTGTTATGAGCATGTTAGTGGATAGGACTGCTTTGTTGATTGATTTCTGCTAGCATGTTTACCTCTGTTTCTACATCTTAGTGCCATACTAGGTTTGTTCTTCCAGCATGTTCTGTGATTCCTGCTTTAAGTTCGTAGTATCATGCTAGGTTATGTATCTGTACTTGTTGAGCATATTTGAACAGTTAGAAATCGATTACTCTAAAATTTTAGTTAGAACTTGTCAGGTTGTCATCATCGAGAGGCTAAGAGCGGACATAACGTATTTTGTCCCCACAGGTCGGGATCAGTGAGAAGCATAACGTACTTTGCTTCTGCCCCAGGCAGCCAGTGCGGATTAGCTCCTGCATCAGCATAAGCCTAGTTTGTAGCCTGCTAGACCGGAACCCAGCCAACGATGTAAGCCTACCTTGGCCGGTTCTAGCTTCAGGTCGGTGGTACAGGCTGCTACAGTTGAGTGCCGAGGGCCTCGCACTACTGTAGATCAGTGACACCGCTTTCGAGTCTTTAGGCATGCGTACCTGGACTGCGTAGTTTGTCCCTAGGCCCCCACATTTACGTGGTTTGCAGCAACAAGCGGTGTGCCCGCACACGTGTTAGTCGCCGGTTCAGAGAGCTCCCCCGGGCTAATGTTCGTGAGTACACCACTTCCGTTCCAGTTTACTCTCTCGTTTGTCATAGTAACTATTTAGCCAAAGGTAAGAGACCTTCGAGGACACCCATTTGGGATTAGTAAAAAAGTTTGGTTTCCTTAAAAATGAAGAGGAATCTTGTGTATACAAGAAGTTAAGTGGGAGCAGTATTACCTTCCTTGTTCTGTAAGTGGATGATATACTACTCATAGAAACGATATAACCATGCTTGAGTCAGTCAAGGAATGACTTAAAAATTGTTTCTCTATGAAAAACATTGGAGAGGCTAAGTATATTATGGGAATAAGAATCTATAGAGATAGAACCACGAGAATGATTGGACTTAGTCAAGAAACTTATATTGATAAGGTTCTTACTAAGTTCAACATGGAAAACTCTAAGAGAGGTTTCATTCCCATGCAACATGGCATATCGATTAGCAAGACTCAGTGTCCTATGAGTCCTGATGAGGCTAAGCGTATGGTACTGTTCCTTATGCTTTGAAAATAGGTTCTATCATGTATGCCATGATTTGTACTCAACCGGACGCTGCTCATGCTTTAAGCATATGTAGTAGATACCAATCTAATCCAGGTGATACACACTGGATAACAACAAAGAATATCCTTAAGTACTTGAGAAGAACTAAGGATAATTTTCTGATTTATGGTGGAGATAATGAGTTGGTTGTTATTGGATACACTGATACGAGCTTCCAAAGTGACAAAGATGACTTATGATCACAATCTGGTTTTATATTTTGTCTCGATGGAGGAGTAGTGAGCTTGAAAAGTTCAAAGCAAAGCACAATCACAGATTCTACAACAAAAGCAGTACATTGCGGCGTGTGATGCTGCAAAGGAAGCCGTTTGGATTAAAAAGTTCATTAGTGAACTTGGTGTAGTTCCTAGCATTGAGAATGGCGTTGTTTTGTATTGTGATAATAATGGTGTCATTGCTTAATCAAAGGAACCTAGATCACACCAAAAATCCAAACATGTACTTAGAAAATTTCATCTCATTCGAGAGATCATGGCAAGAGAGGATGTCAAGGTTTGCAAGGTTCATACTGATGCACATGTTGCAGATCCACTGACTAAACCATTACTGCAGCCCAAACATGAGAGCCATACTAGGGCTATGGGTATTAGACATGTGGGAGAATGACTTAAGATTGTAAACTAGATGTTAGAAATTTTAAAATCATTGAACATGTTATTTAAATGTTTATCAATAAAAGTTTTTTCTTATTTAATATTGGTTTAGTATTAAATAAAATGTCTAAATGATTTGTGTTTTTATAGGCTAATCAAAATTATTTTGATAATTGGAACCCTAAAAGGTGAACTGAAAGCACAACACATGAAATGTTCCTAGTCTAATCACTTAGTTGGACATAAGTGATTAAGTTGAAAGACTAGCGTATAATAGATTGATAGCGCAGTTCCATGGGCTATGGAGACATGGAGATGTCTAGTCATTTATATGAATATATGTAATATATTGAAACATGACCTAACAAAGTTCTAATAGTAGAATTATTCTCTTGTATGTAACGGCCCGTAAATTTCATCCCGGTCTTCCCGGGAGGCCCAGGGGCATTTTGGTAATTTTGGTCGGGCCGGCAGGGCCGGTTTTGTATTTGTTAATTGCCGGAAAAATTATGAGTCGATTTGAATGGGATCGGGAATTTTGGTGAAGACATTTGGGCTTGGAAAAAGGTAAAAATAAATAGGAAATTAAATAGCGCGTCGAGTGAGATTCGAGCAGGCTGGGGCCGCTACCGCAGTTAGGCAAAGGGCGCCGCCGATCGAGCCATCGAGCGCTCTTGTGCTACTAAACGCGCGATCTAATATTTACGCCTGTTTGATGCGCATTTTGGTTTAAAAGGAAATTTTCGCCCGAGCCTTCTTCTTCCTCTTCTCCTTCCTTCGCGATTTTTCTCTTCGACCGACTGTGTTCGCTCCTCGCCGACCAGCGATTCGTCCCCTCCACTCGCCGATCGTCTCCTTTCCGGTAAGTTTTCTTCCTCTTCTCTTCTTCTTCTTCTTCTCTTCTTCTTCTCCTTCTCTTTTCCGTCGAATTGCTTCCCTGTTTCGGGCTTCGCCATTTTCGGCCAAGTCGAGGTAATTTGAGGTATGGGTTTTGTGCAGCTAGTGTAGGGGAGTTCGCCATCAAAGAATCGCTCGTCGAATCCCCTCGGATCGCTCGAATTCGAGTTTCTCCTTCGCCCCTGTTCGCGCGCTGAAATAGAGCCCCTGTCGCCGAGCTCGTGCGCTTGTGGCGGCCACCCGCCGAGCCTCGCCGCACACCGTCCCGTGCCCGCGCGCGCGTCCTCGCCAGCTTCGTGTCGCGTCGCATCGCCAGCGCCCAGCCGAGCCTCGCGCTGCTCGCCCGCACGCCCTTGTGTCGCCGCGCGCCCGTCCGCGCGCAGTCAGCGCCCGTTGCTGCCCCAGCGCACTCATTCCTGGGCCCCAGCGCGCCCAGCCATCCCCGTTGCTGCCCCGTTCGTGCAATCGGCTCGTTCGTGCGTCCGTCGCGCCTCGTGAGTTGCTCCCGAGCTGAGCCTTGTTTATTTTATTATATTTAGGCCTATTGTGTGATTTTTGTTGTGATTGATAGGTTCTCGATAGCTAGTTCGGGTTCGTTCGCCATTTAGGATTTCGTGTCAATTCGTCCCCGACCAAGGTAAGGATTTCTTACCAGAGTTGTGTGGACCCTGTGATATATTATGCGATTGCTGATTGATTGCTTGTTTGTGTTTATTGACATGTGTAGCTAGGTATTCTATTCTGAATTCCCGATTAGCATGATTTTCCTGATTTAATTCTCATGTTAATCCATGCTAGGTTGTTCCTTTCTAGCATGCTCGTATCTGTTCCTTGCTTCGTAGTATCATGCTAGGCTCGTTGTATTCTTATTGAGCACGTATTAGATTTTATGGATTTGTTTTCTTTGATTGCTAGGGCGGAGTTAGAGTTGCGGGTAGATAGCATCATCCGGGCCTGATGCATAAAGTACCTTGCATCCATGGCAGGGACGTCGAGCCAGTCATTCCGTCCCTAGACTCCGTGAGGGATTAGCTAACCCAAGCGGTAGGCCCTGCAATCTTGGGTGAGGGTGGCAGACTGTGAAATGCCCCAACGATCGGGATGATGACTTGGCATTGCCTCGCCGTCCGGCGATCGGCACGTCCTCGGCGTGTTCGGCGTAGCCCCGATTGCCACTGTTAAGGTAAGGGCGGCTTCCTAGTGTAAGCCTACCACGACCCGTTTCCTTAGCCTCAAAGTGCGGTGGTTCAGGTGACATAGTTTACGTGTCGAGTCTCACACCCTATGTCGGTGACACCGATCCAAAGAATTAGTTAGGCGTGGTGGACTGGATATGGGCGGCTTGCCTCTGGACCCGACACCCCCATGGTGCTGCAGAGCACGCGGTGCATGTTTACGCTCATTACAACACACACGCAGAGAGCTCCTCGGGATCTTGAGCAGTGTACCTTTTTCGACGAAGAGATGAAGCCGAGGCGGGACTTGTTTCTCGTATAGGGCGACTTATGTATTGGACTGTGTGGTGATATTATTCCGGACTAAGACCTTAAATTGGCATCCGAGGCCCAAGTGTGGGCTAAGCTATGTGCTCTATTCTGTGTTTGTACTCATAGCTTGTATACATTCATCGAGATGACCATGTATATCGTATTGTACCCCGGTTGGGGATTCTTACAGAGTAATTCGTTACTCACCCTTATTATTGTGGTTTTTCCACAGGTAACCAAGTTGCAAGACAGGATGGCTGAAGGAGGAGCTCTGATCATGGGGCTCAGTCATCAAACTCGATTTTGTGTTATGACTCTTTATGTTTTATTTTCCCCGAATGCATGTGGCAAGGCACGAGCCCTAGGATGTTTTCTGAATATTTTGTGGATTCCAGCATTATTGTATTTAGACATGTTTTGAATGATTTTAAGAAATCTCTGATCGGAGTATACTTTGGAAATGTATTTATCTTGGAATAGGTGCTTGGAAACAGGGACAGGTTCCAGGGAAATTGTCTAGTTTTTAAAGGGGTTATTTTGAATGTTTTGTTTTAATTGGAATCCGAAATCATGTCTGTTTAAATGTCCTTTACTTTGAATGCATGCATTGGGGTAAAGGCCCATTTAGTGCCCCATTCGGGTCGGTCCCTTACAGTTGGTATCAGAGCTCAGAGTCATAAATTATGTAGTTTGACCTTTTGTTGTAGGTCGTTTTCCCATGATCACTAGCACTCCGACAGTCATCATGTAACGGCCTGGAAATTTCATCCCGGTCTTCCCGGGAGGCCCAGGGGCATTTTGGTAATTTTGGGTCGGGCCGACAGGGCCGGTTATGTGTTTGTTAATTGTCGGAAAAATATTGAGTTAATTTGAATGTGTTCGGGAAGTTTTGGGAAGGTTTTGGGCTTGATTTGAGGCAAAAACAAATAAGGAATTAAATAGCGCGTCGGGCAGGAATCGAACCAGGACCGTGAAGCAAGCTAGGCAAGCATCGCCGCCAATCGAGCCATTGAGCACTCTTCTGTTTCTAAACGCGCCATCTTCTATATATGCTTGTCTGTCCCCTGTTTTGGTTTAAAAAATTTGCCGCTAGAGAGCCTTCTCCCTCATTTCCTTTCTTCTTCTCCTTCGCGACCGATCTTCCGACCGACAGAGATTCTCGGCGATTCTTCCTTCTCCAGCTCCAATTCGAGCTCGTTTTTCCCTCGCGTGGAAGCTCGCTCTGTTCTCCCCTGTTCGTCGAGCTCGCCAGCCGTTCGCGGGCAGTAGCAGCTTAGCCGCCGAGCCACGCCGCACTTCATCCCGAGCTCGCGCGCGCGTTCTCGCCCAGCCTCGTGTCGCGTTGCATCGCCAGCGCCCAGACGAGCCACGCTCTGTTCGCCCCTGCATCGCCGCGCGCAGCAGCGCATCCGCGCAGCGTTCGTTCGCCCAGCTGCGCGCCGCGCGCACCCGCCGCGTGCCAAAGCAAGCCCTATTCTTTGCCCCGTTCGTGCAATCGACTCGTTCGTGCATTCGTCGTGCCTCGTGAGTTGCTCCCGAGCTGAACCTCATTTATTTTATTGTATTTAGGCCTATTGTGTGATTATTGTGATGATTGATAGGTTCCCGGTAGCTAGATCGAGATTGTTCGCGACTTAGGATTTCGTGCCAAACCGTCCCCGACCAAGGTAAGGATTTCTTACCGGAGTTGTGTGGACCCTGCGATATATTATGCGATTGCTGATTAATTGCTTGTTTGTGTTTATTGACATGTGTAGCTAGGTTCTCGATTCTGAATTCCCGATTAGCATGATTTTCGTGATTTAATTCTCATGTTAATCCATGCTAGGTTGTTTCTCTCTAGCATGCTCGTATCTGTTCCTTGCTCCGTAGCATCTTGCTAGGCTCGTTGTATTCTTATTGAGCACGTATTGGATTCTATGGAATTGTTTGCTGTTTGCTAGGGCAGGTTAGAATTGCAGGTAGATAGCATCATCCGAACCTGATGCATAAAGAACCTTGCATCCATGGCAGGGACGTCGAGCAAGTCATTCCGTCCCTGGACCCCGTGAGGGATTAGCTAACCCGAGCGGTAGGCCCCGCAATCTTGGGTGAGGGTGGCGATCGTTAAATGCCCCAACGGTCGGGATGATGACTTGGCATTGCCTCGCCCCGGCGGCCGGCATGTCCTCGGCATGTTTGGCGGTAGCCCACGATTGCCACTGTTAAGGCAAGGGCGGCTTCTCGGTGTAAGCCTACCACGACCGTTCCTTGGCCCCAAGTGCGGTGGTTCAGGTGACATAGTTTACGTGTCGAGTCTCACACCCTTATGTCGGTGACACCGATCCAAAGATTTAGTTAGGCGTGGTGGATTGGATATGGGCGGCTTGCCTCGCGACCGGCAACCCCCATAGTCTGCGAGAGCACGTGGTGCATGCTTACGCTCATTCAATGCCGCCGACTTGAGAGCTCCTCGGGATTGTGAGCCGGTGTACCTTTTCGTCGACGGAGAGATGAAGCCGTGAGGCGGGACTTGTTTCTCGTATAGGCGACTTATGTATTGGACGTGTGTGGTGATACTATTCGGACTAAGACCACGAGTTGGCATCCGAGGCCCAAGTGTGGGCTAAGCTATGTGCTCTATTACGTGTTTATATTCATAGCTTGCATACGCTCATCGAGATGACCATGTATATCGTATTGTACCCGGTTGGGGATTCTTCTTGAGCGATTCGTTGCTCACCCTTATTATTGTGGTTTTTCCACGTGTAACCGAAAGTTGCGAGACAGGATGGTGAAGGAGGAGCTCGATCATGGGGCCCAGATCTTCCAACTCTTATTTTTGTATTATGACTCGTGTGTTTTGTTTTCCCCGAATGCATGTAGTCGGGCACGGAGCCCTAGGATGTTTGTAAATATTTGTGGATTCCAAAGCATTTTGTATCCGAACAGTTTTGAATGGCTTTTAGTAAATCTATGATCAGAGTAAACTTTGGAAATGTATTTATCTTCGAACAGTGCTTGGAAACAGGACAGTTCCAGGAAATTGTCTAGTTTTTAAAGGAGTTATTTTGAATGTTTTTGTTTTAATTGGAATCCGAAATCATGTCTGTTTAAATGTCCTTTATTTTGAATGCATGCATTGGGATAAGGGCCCATTTAGTGCCCCATTCGGCCGGTCCCCTTACGGTTGGTATCGAGCTTAGAGTCATAAATTCCGTAGTATGACTGTTGTTGTAGGTCGTTTTCCCATGATCACTAGCACTCTGACAGTCATCAGGTACGCCTAAGTTTACTATTTCTTGTTTAAAAATGGTTAAGAATTTACAACACCATCATCTAGTGTATGCCTTGTGTAGTATTGTGGAGCGGAGACGAGCATGTTTCGACTCGTTATTGGTTTGGGTGTAGATCGCCAAACATGCCGCGATTACCGCGCCGGAAGAGGACGCCCGAGAGGAGGCCGAGGTGTCAGGATCGGATCTGACACCGCAGGGACATCATCCCAAGCTGTGACTGATAGCATTCCGCCTGTAGCTCCCCCTGTTGAGCCCAGAGTAGGCATTGAGGCGATCAGGCGCCGTGAGATCGCGCTCCCGGAGCAGTAATTTGCTAATTCTATGAGGTCTATGGTGGTCGACTGTTGAGTGGCAGAGGGCGAGACCTGTGCTTTGTTGGCGTGCTTGGAATGGGAAGAGTCCCGAGCTCAGATCGAGCAGCTGACTCGTTTGATTCAGCAGGGCGCAGCAGCACCCCCAGCTCCGCAAGAGCAAGCAGCCTTTGAGGAGGAAGTGGCAGAAGGTGCCGATGAACTTGGTAAATGGTTGAAGGACTTCGTAAAGTGGAACCCCGATAAGTTTGAGGCCACGGTGGCGCTTATCGCGAGCAGATGGATTGCCCATTTGGAGTACACCTTCACGATTATGGTGTGCCCCGATGTGCAGAGGCCGAGGTGTGCGGCCCATGCGTTAGGGGGCGTAGCTAGATGGTGGTGGGAGTCCACCTTGAGTGAGAGACCAGTTGGGTCTCCACCTGCCACCTGGGAGTTCTTTAAGTCCGAGTTCGAGGGTCAAATATATTAGCGATGAGGCTCAAGAGAAAATGGTAGCGCTTTTCCAGAATCTGCGCAGCAGGTTACGATTCGATAGAAGAGTACGAGAGGAAGTTTTTGAGTATGGTTATTTTGCTCGCATGACTAATAGCGACCCACGAGTTGAAAATTCGGAAGTTCATTTCAGTCCGAGGCGGGGTGTGTCTCGGGATGTCCGCACGAGCCCCTACCACTTATGCTAAAGCCATTGGTGGCCACTATTTACAATGGAAAGTATCATGTTGAGCGGCCGGGCGCGCGCCCGGTGCTGGCGTCTGTCCAAGCCGTAGTAGGGGCGTAAGAGGAGGTTTGAGTTCGAAGAGGCGGCGGCGTCGCCAAGGGCGATTCGAACCGGGATCGGCGTAGAGATTCCCGCCCGATTCGACCTTGCTGCCAGGCGGGCGGTCCTAGGCGATTCCACGCTGTGTCACTTGTGGAAGAAGTCCACCGGAGCGTGTCGACCGGGCTCAAAGCGGTGCTTCCGATGTGGAAAGGAGGGGCATATGATCCGTTCTTGTGATCGGCCCGGCTATGGCGATTCGGTAGTCGGCAGCAGCAGCAGGTAGGGTGTTCGCTACTGAACCGTTAGGAGGCCGAGCGTGCGATGATGCGCTTGATGCGCGTGCACGCTTCTTGTTTTGGATCATTGTGCATTTGTCTTGTTTGATTCTCGGTTCTCACGCACTCTCTTTGTATCCGAATTGTTTCTTGAGCATGCTAGGTTGAGATTAGAGCCTCTAGGTTTTGAATTATCTGTTGCAACTCCTTCGGGAGTTAATATGTTAGCAAAAGATAAGGTTAAGGATGGCCGGATCGAGATATCAGGAGAGTTCTTTGGTAGCTATGCTCATAGTTCTACCCATGAGTGGTTTCGATGTGATTCTTGGTATGGAGTGGTTAGCCGCTAACCACGCATTAATTGACCGCCACCGGAAGGAAGTAGTGTTCGAGGCGCGGGTCGGCCCGACTTCAAGTTTCGTGGAGTCCAGGTGGAGTTTGCCCGCCAATGGTGTCACCGTGAAGGCCCGTCGTTTGCTAGCTCATGGAGCTTGGGGCTACCTAGCCAAATTGTCCGGAGAGAGCCGTCCCTCACCGACTATTGATCAAGTGCCGGTGCAGCGGGAGTTTCCGACGTGTTCCACGAGGAATTACCGGGGTTGCCCCCAGAGAGAGGTTGACTTCACAATTGAGCTCGAGGCAGGACCCTCCCTATCTCGAAGGCTCCGTATCGTATGGCGCCCGGCCGAGCTAAAGGAATCAAGGTTCAATTTGCAGGAAATGTTAGATAGAGGATTCATCCGTCCGAGGTGTCCCCCGTGGGGAGCGCCGATGTTGTTTGTGAAGAAAAAGGATGGTTCGATGCGCCTATGCATTGACTATCGTGAGCTTAATAAGGTGACGAGTGAAGAATAAGTATCCATTGCCCGTGATCGATGATTTGTTCGATCAACTTCAGGGAGCTTCTGTGTTCTCCAAGATAGATTTGAGATCCGGGTATCATCAGTTGCGGATTAGGGACGCCGACATTCCTAAGACAACGTTCAGGTCTAGATATGGGCACTACGAGTTTGGGGTCATGTCGTTTGGATTGACGAATGCACCAAAGGCGTTCATGGACATGATGGATAGGGTGTTCAAAGCATTTTTGGACGGCTTCGTCATCGTGTTCATTGGCGATATTTCGATCTATTCAAGGACGAGAAAGGATCATGCGAGCATTTGAGGAAAGTGTTGATGACCTTGAGGAAAACCAGCTTTATGCGAAATTTTCCAAATGTGAATTCTGGTTGGAACAAGTGGCCTTCTTAGGTCATATAGTCTCGAGAGATGGTATAGCTATGGATCCTGCAAAGATTGAGGCCGTGAGTTCGTGGGCGGACCGACTTCGGGCCATCGAGATACGCAGACTTCCTAGGTTTGGCGAGTTACTACCGTCGGTTTGTTAAGGACTTTTCCGCCATAGCCTCGCCCCTCACTCGTCGTCGACGAGGAAGGGTGTCGAGTTTGTTTGGGGCGATGAGGTGTGATGAGAGCTTTGCCGTGCTCAAACGCAGATTTGACTTCGGCACGATGTTGGCGATCCCAGAGGGGACAGGTGGTTTCGTGGTTATTACCAATCTTTCCAGGTCGGGTTTGGGTTTTTTTTGATTGCAACACGGGAAGGTCATTGGTTATGCTTCCCGCAAGTGAAGCCCTAAGAGCCAGAACTATCCGACTCATGATATGGAGTTGGCGGCGGTGGTGTTTGCTTTCAAGATTTGGAGGCATTACCTGTATGGTGAGCGGATCCAGATGTTTACCGATCACCAGAGCCTCAAGTATCTGTTTACTTAGAAGGAGCTGAATATGAGGCAGAGGAGATGGTTAGAGTTAGTGAAAGATTATGATTGCGAGATTCTGTACCATCCGGGTAAAGCCAATGTTGTAGCTGATGCTCTGAGTAGGAAGACGTCGCACTCCGCGGTGTTGTTGAGTTCCCAGCCCAGATTGCAGAGAGAGTTTGAGCAAGCCGAGGTTGCGATGTTGTTAGGTGAGGTTTCTTTGCGAGTAGCTCATTGTGATTCGACCATCGATTAGGCAAATGGATTATCGATAGCCGGTGAGTGACCCGCACTTAAGAGATTGGGTGATGAGTTAGTGCTTGATGGAGATTTTGACTTTGTATATTCACGCAAAGTGGGATGACGACAGAGGCGATTGTGTGTTCCGGATGTTGCGAGATTGCGAGTAGAGTTACTCTCGAGGCCTGATTCTTCTTCGCTTGCTTGGCACCCCGGGGGTACCAAGATGTATCAGGATCTTAAGCAGACATTCTGGTGGATGGGTATGAAAAGAGATGTGGGGGAGTTCGTCAGTCGATGTCTCACTTGTCAGCAAGTGAAGGCACCCAGGCAGAGACCAGCCGGTTTGTTGCACGGCCACGAGTGTACCTCGGTGGAAATGGGAAGAGATCTCCAAGGACTTTATTTCTCGGCTTGCCGAGGACTCGAGGAAGTTCTCTCGATTTGGGTGATAGTCGATCGATTGACTAAGAGCGCACACTTCATTCCCGGTAGAGACACTTATACCGTGGAACAGTGGGCACAGTTGTTTTTGGAGCAGATCATTCGCTATCACGGCGTGCCTGTGAGGATCGTATCTGACCGTGATTCAAGGTTCACTTCTCGTTTCTGGAGAGCGCCCGAGAAGGGTTTAGGCATCGAGTGCGGCTTCAAGATGACTTTTCACCCTCGGACCGATGGGATGATCGAGAGGGTGAACGATTCTCGAAGATATGTTGAGGGCTTGTGTGTTGGATTTCGGCGATTGGGACCAAGATTCAGATTCGATGGAGTTTGCATATAACAACAGTTATCAGTCGACTATTCAGATGGCTCCATTCGAGGCTTTGTATGGCAAGCGTTGCCGATCTTCTGTGTTCTGGGAAGAGGTTGGTGATAGGCAGGTTTTGGGTCCCGAAGTTGCGCAGATTGACCAATGGTGCCGTGCGTAAGATTAGAGCCCGTATGTTGACAAATTTCAGAGCGGATAAAGAGTTATGCCGATGTTGGCGTCGGATTTGGAGTTTGAGGTTGGTCAACATGTTTTCTTGAAGGTCGCACCGATGCGAGGTGTTTTGAGGTTTGGCAAGCGTGGAAAGCTGAGTCCCCGTTTTGTTGGCCCGTTTGAGATTCTGGAGAGGATCGGCAAGGTTGCTTATAGATTAGCCTTGCCTCCGTCTTTGTCGGCAGTGCACAGTGTATTTCATGTATCAATGTTGAGGCAGTACGTGCCGGACCCATTGCACATTGTAGATTTTGAGCCTTTGCAGCTGAATGAGGAGTTGAGCTTCGAGGAAAAACCAGTGGGGATTCTTGCTTTTGAGACAAAGACACTGCGTAATCGTGAAATCCGGCTGGTAAAGGTTGAGTGGAGGAGTCAGAGTTCAGAGGAAGCCACTTGGGAGCGGGAGGATGAGATGAGATTGCATTATCCCGAGCTGTTTCAATCTTTAGTGACTTTCGAGGACGAAATTCTTATAAGGGGGGAGTATTGTAACGGCCCGGAAATTTCATCCCAGTCTTCCCGGGAGGCCCAAGGGCATTTTGGTAATTTTGGGTCGGGCCGACAGGGCCGGTTATGTGTTTGTTAATTGTCGGAAAAATATTGAGTTAATTTGAATGTGTTCGGGAAGTTTTGGGAAGGTTTTGGGCTTGATTTGAGGCAAAAACAAATAAGGAATTAAATAGCGCGTCGAGCAGGAATCGAACCAAGACCGTGAAGCAAGCTAGGCAAGCATCGCCGCCAATCAAGCCATTGAGCGCTCTTGTGTTTCTAAACGCGCCATCTTCTATGTATGCTTGTCTGTCCCCTGTTTTGGTTTAAAAGGCTGCTCGCCCGAGCCTTCTCCCGTATTTCCTTTCTTCTTCTCCTTCGCGACCGATCTTCCGACCGACAGAGATTCTCGGCGATTCTTCCTTCTCCAGCTCCAATTCGACCGAGTTCTCCCTCCATCTTCGAGTTGAATTTCTATTCCGGGCAGCAGGTATGCTTTTCCTCTCCTCTTCTTCAATCCGAGTTCTCTGTTTCGGGCTTCGCCATTTCCGGTCGAGCCAAGGTGATTTGAGGTATGGGTTTTGTGCAGCTAGTGTAGGGGAGTTCGCCATCAACAAATCGCCCGTCGAATCCTCTCCGATCGCTCGAATTCGAGCTCGTTTTTCCCTCGCGCGGAAGCTCGCTCTATTCTCCCCTGTTCGTCGAGCTCGCCAGCCGTTCGCGCGCAGTAGTTGCCTTGCCGCCGAGCCACGCCGCACTTCGTCCCGAACTCGCGCGAGCGTCCTCGCCCAGCCTCGTGTCGTGTTGCATCGCCAGCGCCCAGACGAGCCACGCTCTGTTCGCCCTGACGCCGCGCGCAGTTAGCGCGCCATCCATCGCGCGTCGCGCCATCCGCAAGGCGCAGGCAGCGGCCAAGCACTCGCGTGGTCGGCAAGCCCTATTGCTGCCCGTTCGTGCTGTCGCCTGCTCGTTAAATGCGTTCGTCGTGCCTCGTGAGTTGCTCCGAGGTGAGCCTAATTTATTTTATTGTATTTAGGCCTATTGTGTGATTATTGTGATGATTGATAGGTTCCCGGTAGCTAGATCGAGATTGTTCGCGACTTAGGATTTCGTGCCAAACCGTCCCCGACCAAGGTAAGGATTTCTTACCGGAGTTGTGTGGACCCTGCGATATATTATGCGATTGCTGATTGATTGCTTGTTTGTGTTTATTGACATGTGTAGCTAGGTTCTCGATTCTCGAATTCCCGATTAGCATGATTTTCCGATTTAATTCTCATGTTAATCCATGCTAGGTTGTTTCTCTCTAGCATGCTCAGATTCATTCCTTGCTCGTAGCATCATGCTAGGCTCGTTGTATTCTTATTGAGCACGTATTGGATTCTATGGAATTGTTTCTTTCGTTTGCTAGAGGCGAGTTAGAATTGCGGGGTAGATAGCATCATCCGGGCCCGATGCATAAAGAACCTTGCATCCATGGCGGGGACGTCGAGCAAGTCATTCCGTCCCTGGACCCGTGAGGGATTAGCTAACCCGAGTGGTAGGCCCCGCAATCTTGGGTGAGGGTGGCGATCGTTAAATGCCCCAACGGTCGGGATGATGACTTGGCATTGCCTCGCCCCGGCGGCCGGCGCATCCTCGGCATGTTTGGCGGTAGCCCACGATTGCCACTGTTAAGGCAAGGGCGGCTTCTGGTGTAAGCCTACCACGACCGTTCCTTGGCCCCAAAGTGCGGTGGTTCAGGTGACATAGTTTACGTGTCCGAGTCTCACACCCTATGTCGGTGACACCGATCCAAAGATTTAGTTAGGCGTGGTGGACTGGATATGTGCGCGCTTGCCTCGGACCGGCAACCCCATAGTGCGTAGTAGCACGCGGTGCATGCTTACGCTCATTACTGGTAGCCGATCGGAGAGCTCCTCGGGATTGTGAGCAGTGTACCTTTCGTCGACAAAGAGAAGAAGCCGAGGCCGAGACTTGTTTCTCGTATAGAGGCGACTTATGTATTGGGCGTGTGGTGATACTATTCCGGACTAAGACCACGAGTTGGCATCCGAGGCCCAAGTGTTGGCTAAGCTATGTGCTCTATTCTGTGTTTATATTCATAGCTTGCATACGCTCATCGAGATGACCATGTATATCGTATTGTACCCCGGTTGGGGATTCTTACTGAGCGATTCGTTGCTCACCCTTATTATTGTAGTTTTTCCACAGGTAACCGAGTTGCGAGACAGGATGGCTGAAGGAGGAGCTGTGATCATGGGGCCCAGTCTTCCAACTCTTATTTTTGTATTATGACTCTCGTGTGTTTTGTTTTCCCTGAATGCATGTAGTCGGGCACGGAGCCCTAGGATGTTTGTAAATATTTGTGGATTCCAGCATTTTGTATCTGAACAGGTTTTGAATGGCTTTTAGTAAATCTCTGATCAGAGTAAACTTTGGAAATGTATTTATCTTGGAACAGGTACTTGGAAACAGGGACAGGTTCCAGGGAAGTTGTCTAGTTTTTAAAGGAGTTATTTTGAATGTTTTTGTTTTAATTGGAATCCGAAATCATGTCTGTTTAAATGTCCTTTATTTTGAATGCATGCATTGGGATAAGGGCCCATTTAGTGCCCCATTCGGGTCGGTCCCTTACACATCAGGTACGCCTAAGTTTGCTTTTTGTTGTAAGAAAAAGGGTTAAGAATTTACAATACCTGTCATCTAGTGTATGCCTTGTGTAGTGTTGTGGAGCGGAGACGAGCAGGTTCTGACTCGTTATTGGTTTGGGTATAGAGCGCCATCATGCCAACTTCCCGCAGTGTGTGATGTATGTTGTGGCTTGTTGTGGTATCCGAGATAGATTCGGATGCCCCGGGACATCGTTCAGAGGGAGGTAGAGATTGGACTCCCATAGGCCAACCGTGGCCCGATTGTTGGTTTTCCCTAGTGAGAGGGTGGAGGTGCTTTGCCTTGGAATGCCACTCCAAGAGAGGAGTTAGCTGTGGTTGTGCTCATGTGGATGTTTGTGGAGCAGGTCCCCGTGTGGACTAGCCTGGGTAGCTCAAGTGTTGATCTTGAGCCTTGATAGATTATTCGGTTGCCCAGAGAGTGGTTGCAAGTTGGTAGCCTCGAGGAGGTTGATGAGGCATCTTTGTGCTTCTTTAAAGTGTTGTTGTTTTTGCCCGATGAAGTCGGAACCACAGTGGGTAAGGGTGCGAAAGCTTGAGTGTTCTCTCTTGATTGGATCCGTTGGTGGTTTCCTCAGTTGTTTGGTAAAAATGAACACTCTTCTTTTGGTAAGCCCTAGAGTAGGGCTAGCTGCTGCATGTTGAGAGAGCCGGCCAGAGTTGTTGAGCATCATGTGGAAATGCAAGAGTAGGCTGTGAGCCTTCAGCTTGATGAGATGCCTTAGACATGGTTGTTGGAGTTGAGCCCTTGTATGTCTAGCCAGAGTTCGTGTCACTTGAGATTGTGACCTTGTGGCCCCGTTGTAGTAAGATGTGGATTTGGTAGTAGTGGCACTTGAGGTGCATTGGTTGGTGTGCCGCTTTGGCACTAAATCTGGTTCAGGCCTGAGTTTGGCTTGAGCATAGCAGATGGTTCTATGCCGTCCGGAGTTCAGTGTACTCTTTTAGCCTTGGACCCGTTTATGGTAGTTGCACCTGTGTAGGTCGTGAAAAGAAGGGCTAGTTCAGTGGAAATCGAAAGATTTCAAGCGAAAGGATGTTCGAGAGGAGCCGGAGCCTTTTCCCAGTGTTACTGGAGGTTGAGTAAGTCAAGCAGGTTGTCGGTTGGTAAGTGTTAGTGCGCGTGCATCTCACGCTAGTGTTAAGGCCAAGAGATCCTTGTGGTTGGTAGTACGGTCAACTACCTTCGAGTGCCTAAATCTCAGGAGAGTTGAGCATCGTAGAAGCAAGTTGGGTCCAGCTGAGGGACCATGAGTTGGATGCCTATGAGGTGAGTAGGATGCCTTGTGAGAGGAGTTGGATGCCTTATGGGTAAGCACCCTTGGTAGAGGCTTGGTATAAAGTAAGTTTGGTTTGGCATGGTTATGCTTTGGTAGAGCAAGGTTGCCACAGCTTCGAGCATCGTGTGGAGATGGAACTTTGGGTGTTCTGTTGATTGGTTGTATCTCTGCCAGGAGCTAGGGTTGCTTTTGGAAAGAGCATTTGTTAGTCTTGGATCGCTAAATGAAGGTTGGGAGTTGTGCACACAAGTGTGTTTTGTGTGGGTCATTCTGTGGCGAGAGTTTCAGATCCATGTAGGATTTGCTTTGGGGATCTGGCGCTCAGTTCTTGAAAAATTTGGACTTCAGGAGGATGTGGTAAGGCTTTAGTGAGGTGGTAAGGATACCATGCTCGTGGTATCAAGTTGTTGCTTAGGTAAAATTTGTTAAGTGGACCTAAGCTTGGTTGGCGGATCTTCTTGTTGATCGTCATGACTGAGAGAGTAGTTCGGATCCTTCCTTGGGTAGAAGTTATGTTGTGATTGATGTCTGAGTAGGATGACGCATTCGGTAGCGTTTCGGATCCTCTTGGTTCCCAAGGAGTTGGAGTTGGCCAGCATGGTTGTGTTGCTGGAAAATGGAGTTGTTGTTGTTCAGGCAATTGGCAGTAGGCCGTTAGTTGGCAGTGGGTGTTGAAGGTTGCCGGAGAACCCTAGGTTGTGAAGAGCCTCTCTAGAGCTCAGTCAGGCCCAGGTAGTGAGTTGCAGTTGGCAAGCTGGAGCCGTGTAGTTTGTAGCCTCGGGGGAAATTGCTGGCAATCTTGGTAGCCTAGCAAGTTAGTATTTGTTTGGAGTAGAGTCCGGATTGGTTTCGGTATGGTGACAAGTTGATGCTTGGTGTTGACCAAGGTGTGGATTGAAATTGCTTGAAGTCAGTTTTGCTCGTGGGGCGAATGGTTCGAGCCCTGTTGGTTGTCTTCCTGTTTCCAGGGAAGTTGAGAGTTGCCCCGTTGGTATTTGGAGGTTCAGTCCGTGGTGAACCCCTGTTGCTACCCCGTGAGATTTTGATCTTGTTGCTTGGTGGAGCAAGACAGTGAGTGTAAGTGGAGCTCTCTGTCCTTCGGTAGTCTGCTCGTAGGAGCCGTTTCTTTCTGGGTTTGGCAGTTTGCTGCCGTCGGTTGTTAAGGACTTTTCCGCCATAGCCTCGCCCCTCACTCGTCTGATGAGGAAGGGTGTCGTGTTTATTTGGAACAGTAAGTGTGATGAGAGCTTTGCGTGTGCTCAAGCGCGATTTGACTTCAAGCACGGTGTTGGCGATCCCTGGAGGGACAGTGGGTTTCGTGGTTTACAATGATGCTTCCAAGTTCGGTTTGGGTTGTGTGTTGATGCAAAGACGGGAAGGTCATTGCTATGCTTCCCGTCATTTGAAGCCATATGAGCGAGAACTATCCGACTCATGATATGGAGTTGGCGTGAGTGGTGTTTGCAATCAAGATTTGGAGGCATTACCTATATGGTGAGCGGATTGAGATATTTACCGATCACGAGCCTCAAGTATCTGTTTACTCGTAAAGAGTGAATATGAGGCGAGAGGAGATGGTTAGAGTTGGTAAAAGAATTATGATCTGCGAGATTTTGTACTATCCAGGCAAAGCAAATGTTGTAGTGATGCTTTAAGTAGGAAGACGTAGCACTCCGCGGTGTTGTTGAGTTCCCACTGCATTACGGAGAGAGTTCGAGCGGGTGAGATCGCGATGTTGTTGGGTGAGGTTCTCGCAGAGTGGCTCGATTGGATGATCCGACCATCGATTAGACAACGGATTATTGATAGTCAGCTGAGTGACCCCGCACTTAAGAAATTGGGTGACAGAGTTAGTGCTGATGGAGATTTTGACTTTGTGTATTCACCAGACAGTGGGCTGACGTACAGAGGCCGGTTGTGTGTTCTGGATGTTGTAGGATTGCGAGCAGAGTTGCTCTCAGAGGCCCACAATTCTCCGTTTGCTTGGCACCCCTGGGTACCAAGATGTATCGAGATCTTAAGCGGACATTACGGTGGATGGGTATGAAAAGAGATGTTGCGGAGTTTTTCAGTCGATGTCTCACTTGTCAGCAAGTGAAGGCACCTAGGCAGAGACCAGCCGGTTTGTTGCAGCCGCTGAGTGTACCTAAGTGGAAATGGGAAGAGATCTCCATGGACTTTATTTTTGGTTTGCCGAGGACTCCGAGGAAGTTCTCTCAGATTTGGGTGATAGTCGATCGATTGACTAAGAGCGCACACTTCATTCCCGGTAGAGACACTTATATACCGTGGAACAAAGGAAGCAGATTGTTTTTGGAGCAGATCATTTGTTATCACGGTGTGCTGTGAGGATCGTATCGACCGTGATTCGAGGTTCACTTCTCGTTTTCGAAAGCGCCGAGAAGGGTTTAGGCACCGAGTGCGATTTCAAAGATGACTTTTCACCCCTCCGACCGATGGGCCGGATCGAGAGGTGAACCAGATTCTCGAAGATATGTTGAGGGCTTGTGTGTTGGATTTCCTGGGCAGTTGGGACCAATATCTGTTTCTGATAGAGTTTGCATATAACAACAGTTATCAGTCGACGATTCAGATGGCTCCATTCGAGGCTTTGTATGGTAAGCGTTGTCGTTCTCCTGCGTTCTGGGAAGAGGTTGGTGATAGGCAAGTTTTGGGTCCCGAGTTGCTGCAGTTGACCAATGGTGCCGTGCAGAAGATTAGAGCTCGTATGTTGACAACTCAGAGCAGACAGAAAAGTTATGTCGATGTTCGGCGTCGGGATTTGGAGTTTGAGGTTGGTCGACATGTATTCCTAAAGGTCGCACAGATGCGAGGTGTTTTGAGGTTTGGCAAGCGTGGAAAGCTGAGTCCCCGTTTTGTTTGTCCGTTTGAGATTCTGGAGAGGATCAGCAAGGTTGCTTATCGATTAGCCTTGCCTCCGTCATTGTCGGCAGTGCACAGTGTTTTTCATGTTTCGATGTTGAGGCAGTACGTGCCGGATCCGTCGCACATTGTTGATTTTGAGCCTTTGCAGCTGAATAAGGATTTGAGCTTCGAGGAGAAGTCAGTGGGGATTCTTGCTTTTGAGACAAAGACACTGCGTAATCGTGAAATCCGGTTGGTAAAAGTTCAGTGGAGGAGTCAGAGTTCAGAGGAAGCCACTTGGGAGCGGGAGGATAAGATGAGATTGCAGTATCCCGAGCTGTTTCAATCTTAAGTGACTTTCGAGGACGAAAGTCTTATAAGGGGAGAATATTGTAACGGCCCAAAAATTTCATCACGGTATTCCCGGGAAGCCGAGGGGCATTTTGGTAATTTTGGTCGGGCCGACAGGGCCGGTTTTGTATTTGTTAATTGCCGGAAAAATTATGAGTCGATTTGAATGGGATCGGGAATTTTGGTGAAGACATTTGGGCTTGGAAAAAGGTAAAAATAAATAGGGAATTAAATAGCACGTCGAGTAAGATTCGAGCCAAGGACGCGCTGCAGGCTAGGCAAGCGGCGCTGCCAGTCGAGCCACTGAGCGCTCTTGTGCTTCTAAACGCGCGATCTAATATTTATGCCTGTTTGATGCGCGTTTTGGTTTAAAAGGAAATTTTGGCCCGAGCCTTCTTCTTCCTCTTCTCCTTCCTTCGCGATTTTTCTCTTCGACCGACTGTGTTCGCTCCTCGCCGACCAGCGATTCGTACCCTCCACTCGCCGATCATCTCCTTTCCGGTAAGTTTTCTTCCTCTTCTCTTCTTCTTCTTCTTCTCTTCTTCTTCTCCTTCTCTTTTCCGTCGAATTGCTTCCCTGTTTCGGGCTTCGCCATTTCCGGCTAAGTCGAGGTAATTTGAGGTATGGGTTTTGTGCAGCTAGTGTAGGGGAGTTCGCCATCAAAGAATCGCTCGTCGAATCCCCTCGGATTGCTTGAATTCGAGTTTCTCCTTCGCCCCTGTTCGCGCGCAGAAACAGAGCCCCTGTCGCCGAGCTCGCGCGCGCGTAAGCGCCCGACCGCGCGAGCCTCGCCGCGACACCGCCCCGCGTGCGCGCGCGCTCCTCGCCAGCTCCTTGTCGCGTCGCATCGCCAGCGCCCAGCCGAGCCTCGCGCCGCTCGCCCGCACGCCCTTGTGTCGCCGCGCGCCCGTCCGCGCGCAGTCAGCGCCCAGCGCGCGCATTCCTGTGCCCCAGCGCTCCCAGCCAGCCCCGTTGCTGCCCCGTTCGTGCAATCGGCTCGTTCGTGCGTCTGTCGCGCCTCGTGAGTTGCTCTCGAGCTGACCCTTGTTTATTTTATTATATTTAGGCCTATTGTGTGATTTTTGTTGTGATTGATAGGTTCTCGATAGCTAGTTCGGGTTCGTTCGCCATTTAGGATTTCGTGTCAATTCGTCCCCGACCAAGGTAAGGATTTCTTACCGGAGTTGTGTGGACCCTGCGATATATTATGCGATTCTTTGATTGATTGCTTGTTTGTGTTTATTGACATGTGTAGCTAGGTATTCTATTCGAATTCCCGATTAGCATGATTTTCTGATTTAATTCTCATGTTAATCCATGCTAGGTTGTTCCTTTCTAGCATGCTCGTATCTGTTCCTTGCTTCGCAGTATCATGCTAGGCTCGTTGTATTCTTATTGAGCACGTATTGGATTTTATGGATTTGTTTGCTGATTGCTAGGGCAGTTTAGAGTTACAGGTAGATAACATCATCCGGGCCTGATGCATAAAGTACCTTGCATCCATGGCAGGGACGTCGAGCCAGTCATTCCGTCCCTGGACTCCGTGAGGGATTAGCAAACCCAAGCGGTAGGCCCTGCAATCTTGGGTGAGGGTGGCAGACTGTTAAATTCCCCAACCGTCGGGATGATGACTTGGCATTGCCTCGTCCCCTACAGTCGGCACGTCCTCAGCGTGTTCGGCCGTAGCCCCTGATTGCCACCTGTTAAGGTAAGGGCGGCTTCCTGGTGTAAGCCTACCACGACCCGTTTCCTTAGCCTCAGGTGCGGTGGTTCAGGCAGACATAGTTTACGTGTCCAGGTCTCACACCCTTATGTTAGTGACACCGATCCAAAGAATTAGTTAGGCGTGGTGAGTGGACATGGGCAGCTTGCCTCTAGACCCGGCACCCCCCATGGTCTGCAGTAGCACGCGGTGCATGTTTACGCTCATTACTGGCGCACACCGAGAGCTCCTCGGGATCTTGAGCGGTGTACCTTTCGTCGACGAGAGAGCGCCGAGGCCGGGACTCGTTTTCGTATAGGGCGACTTATGTATTGGACTGTGTAGTGATATTATTCCGGACTAAGACCTTAAATTAGCATCCGAGGCCCAAGTGTGGGCTAAGCTATGTGCTCTATTCTGTGTTTGTACTCATAGCTTGCATACATTCATCGAGATGACCATGTATATCGTATTGTACCCCGGTTGGGATTCTTACTTGAGTAATTCGTTACTCACCCTTATTATTGTGGTTTTTCCACAGTAACCAAGTTGCGAGACAGGATGGTCAAGGAGGAGCTGTGATCATGGGGCTCGATCATCAAACTCGATTTTGTGTTATGACTCTTTATGTTTTATTTTCCCGAATGCATGTAGCGGGCACTGAGCCCTAGGATGTTTTACGAATATTTTGTGGATTCCAAAGATTATTGTATTTAGACATGTTTTGAATGATTTTAAGAAATCTCTCGATCGGAGTATACTTTGGAAATGTATTTATCTTGGAACATGTGCTTGGAAACAGGGGGACGAGTTCGTGGAAATTGTCTAGTTTTTAAAGGGGTTATTTTGAATGTTTTGTTTTAATTGGAATCCGAAATCATGTCTGTTTAAATGTCTTTTACTTTGAATGCATGCATTGGGGTAAGGGCCCATTTAGTGCCCCATTCGGGTCGGTCCCTTACAATTTAGTGGATTCCTTAGACATAAGTATAAGATTACAACCATGATAAGATTGATTTAACTTTGACACTGTTAAACATAGTGCTATAAAAGGAGGTTATAAAAGTAGTGATCATGTTGGTCAAGATTTGAGTGAGAGTTTTGGTCATACCAGAGTGGATAAATCCTCTGATTAGATAGGACTGATATCTGGGCTCCTTGATGGACAAGAATTTAAAAATGCATGGCCATGCTCTATGGATTAAGATGTTAATCTATATTTTGACAATTCGAACTTGGATATCAAGGAAAAGAATTTGAGAAACATCATGGATTACATCAGATGTTAATCATGTTGTAAAATTCTGGTATTACGAGATTTAAGGAATTTAGTATTGCTAGCTTGTCTACAGATAAGTGGAAGATTGAAGAAATCATGTCCTAAGACAAATCCTGTCAATTACTAAATATAAATAGAAATTATTATGGAGATAATAATTAGCGTCTTTTAGTAATTAATAATTACTTGCTAGAGAATAATTATTATAGTTAGACTAATTCGATTGGACTAACAACTAAAGTATCTAATTCCTAAGAGGTCACACATAATAACAATGAATTGAACTAAACATAAAGCCCAATGGGTTTTATATTGGATGGCGATTAAGAGTTATTGGGTTGGTTTTGATTTTCTCTCTTTACCTAACCCTAAGTATATATATGAGGTTAGGGGAAATTGAGGCAGCAGCTTTTTCCCTGAGATAGAAAAAACCCCTGACCCTAATTCCTTATTGTGCCTCCAAATTCCAATAAAGTAAGAGAGTGAAATAGTTCTCTCGCATCCGTATTAGCATACGTGGGATCGTTCCATTGCTGGTGGACTAATTGGAGGGGTTGTAGATGAAGCCTAATATCTCATCGCAACGGCGTTCATGCTTGGGAATCACACATCAAATGTTGTAATTCATTACTCCATATTTAATTCATATAGTTATCATGCATGCGATTCTGTGATAGATGTTAGGAAATTGTTCCCTGAAATTCTTTTATTTTCATCTATGATTTCTTACACCAATATCCCCATCTACCAATGTTTTTTTGGATGGAAATTCTTCTCCATTATCAACAATATATCCAATTCAACACTCATCTTCTCTTGCTCTTGATACTCCAACTGGTGATACCATTTTGGCCCCAGTAGTGAATGCCCATCCTATAATAACAAGAGGAAAAAAAGGTATTTTTAAACCTAGGGCCTTACTTGCAACTACTAATGAGCCTCCGACAGTTAAAAAAGCAATGAAACATGGTCATTGGTTGCATGCTATGAAAGAAGAATACAATGCTTTACTTAAAAATGATACTTAGAGTATTGTTCTTCGAATTAATAATCAGAAAGTTGTGGGTTGTAAATGAGTTTTCAAGATTAAAAAAAAATAAAAAATCTGACAGTTCCATATCTCGGTATAATGCGCGGTTGGTTGCCAAGGGTTTCCATCAATCACCAGACATTGATTATTTTGAGACCTTTAGCCTAGTGGTAAAACCTATAACCATTAGAATGTTGCTTACACTTGCTCTTTATTATGGATGGTCTATTTGTCAAATTGACATAAATAATGCATTTTTTCATGGCATTTTATTTGAAACTGTCTATATGGAACAACCGCCTGGCTTTTGTGATAACGCTTCTTCTGTTTGTAGATTTAAAAAGGCATTGTAAGGATTAAATGTAACAACCCAGTTTCCTATTCCAGTTTTCGAGGTGCCTTCGGGTCAAGATTCGGTTGTTTGGTTGGGCCGTTAGAGCCGACCCTTGGGGGTATTTTGGTCTTTTGGCTCTCCGGGCAGGATTTGTGGTTTTCAGGGCTTCGAGGTAGCACCTGCCTTTGTTGAGGCTTGTTTGTTGTTGACTGCGAGTCCCGAGGTGTCTGGGCTAGTCGGTTGGATGCTCGGTTGTGGTTTGGGCTTTGGTAAAGTGATGGTTGTTGTGTGCTTCCTTCGGGATTCGAGCCCTGGCCCTTATTGTTGGTTTGAGAGTTGGATTTAAGTGAGTTTTATTTATTGGAAAAGGTTGCTTCAGTCGGGTCTCGAAGGAGGAAGCCGGGAAATGTGATTTTAAGGTTTTAAGTGGATAAAGATGGATTATATGGATAAAATCCCTATTTTCCTTTTTATTTTCCCATTTTCCTTTTCTTTTCTAAATTCCTTTTTCTTTTCTTTTTATTTTTCTCTTTTCTCTCTCTCTCTCCCCGAGCCCCCCACCTAGCCCGAGCAGCCCAGCCAGCCCGAGCCCCTAGCTCGCCAGGCCGCTCGCCCAAGCCCAGCCCGAGCAGCCCCAGCCCTTGGTCGCCCCAGCCCCAGCCCCCGCGCGCCCTCGCCCTGCCCAGGTCGCGTCGCCCAGCTCGCCCAGCTCGCCCGAGCCCTCGCCCAGGCCGTCTCGTTCGCGTCCGTGTCGCCCAGCTGCGCACTGTGCCGAGCCGCGCACAGTGCCGCGTCGCGTCTCCCGTGTAGTCCGCGCCCGTGTCGGCCAGATCGCGCGTCCTGTAGCTCGTCAAGCTCACGCCCGCGCGCCATCCTCGTGCTTGAGCGCGCGCGCGCCAAGACTCAACCGAAGAAGCGCAGCCAGCGCCCAGCGCCTAAGCCGACCCCAGCGCCGCGCCCAGCCAGCTTTCTTTAGCCGCTCGCCGTGCAAATGGCTCGTTCAGCGTGTCGCCAGCGCTCGTGAGTTGCTCCCGAGCCGAGCCCTGTTTATTTTATTGTATTTAGGCCTATTTTATGATTTTTGATGTGTTTGTTTGGCTCGATATAGGTTGCTTGGGTTCGATCGCAGTTAATTTTATTGTGTGTTGTTGCCTTCCGACAAGGTAAGGATTTCTTACCGGAGTTGTGTGGGCCCTGCGATATTTTTCATGAGATGCCTTGCTTGTTTGCTAACTGTTATGAGCATGTTAGAGATAGAGCTGTTTGATTGAATTCTTACTAGCATGTTTGTCTGTTTTTACATGTTAGTGCCATGCTAGGTTTGTTCTGCCAGCATGCTCATGATTCCTGCTTAAGCTCGTAGTATCATGCTAGGTAATGTGTTTGATGTCGGTCATTGTTTGCTAGCCAGGAATCATTGCTTTTTACTCTGCACTCTTAGATAGAGTTGTAGGGTTTGTCATCATCGTACTCTGTCCCCACTGATCGGGAGTAAAGTGTGCGCAGCATAATGTATCTTGCTTCCCCCCCGGTCACCACGGTGGATTTAGCTCAGGTCGGGAGTAAAGTGTGCGCAGCATAACGTATCTTGCTTCCCCCCCCCTGACCCGCCGGTTGTGGATTTAGCTACCCACTTCGGCATAAGCCTAGTTTGTAGCGTGCTAGAGCGGAACCCTGCCATCGGTGTAAGCCTGCCCTGGTCGGTTCTTAGCTTCAGGTCGGTGGATCATGCTGCACAGATGAGCACCGAGGGCTTCGCGCTACTGTGATCAGTGACACCGCTTCCGAGTCAAAGACATGCGTACCTGGCCCGCGTAGTTTGCCCTTAAGCCCCCCACATTTACGCGGTTAAAGCAAAGATACGGCAGCGCGCGCACACGCGTTAGTTGCTTGGTTCGAGAGCTCCCGGGCTAATGTCGTGAGTACACCATTCCTTCCGTTAGAGCCTGACTTCGGGTACTCTCCCGTAAGTCCAGATTAGTGCAAGGGCAAGGAGGCCCTTGAGGACATTCTTGGGATCAGTGTATTCCCCCCGAGTGAAAGATACCTCGATGATGTCCCAGGATTGGTCAGTGTATCCAATCCTTAGGCCGGAAGTAGGAGACTTCCGATGATTCCAGATCTTTCTTTATGAGCTCGTTGAGCTATGATCTGTGTTGGTAGCTGTTTGCTTGCATGCTTTGGTACTAGATGACTGATTACATCGTATTGTACCCCGGTTGGGGATTCTTACTGAGTAATTCGTTGCTCACCCTTATTTTTGTGGTTTTTCCACAGGTAACCATGGTGCGAGACAGGATGGCTGGAGGAGGAGGTGTGATCATGGAAAACCCGTTGTTCAACTCTGAGTTTTATGTTTATGATTTAAATGTTCTCTGAATGCATGTAGTTGGGCATGGAGCCCTAGGGTGTTTTCTGAATGTATTTCCGGATTCTAGCATTGTTGTAAAGTTTGTATGTTTTAAATAAATCTCTGATCAGAGTAAGTTTTGTAAATGTATTTGTCTTGGAACAGGTGCTTGGAAACAGGGACAGGTTCCAGGAATTGATGTTGATTTTAAATGGATGTTTTATGTTTTAGTTTTTGCTTAGAATCCGAACACCATCTTGCAAATTTTCTGTAGATTTGTAATGCATGCATTGAGGTAACGACCTATTTTAGAACCCTTTCGGGTCGGGTCGTTACATTAAAATAGGCACCAAGAGCATGGTTTGAAATATTCACTTCTTATTTAAAATATCTTGGTTTTATTTATTCTCGGGCTGATAGTTCTTTGTTATTTCGACATGTTGGAGGTTGTTCTTGCTATATTTTAGTCTATGTCGATAATATATTGATCATGGGGAATTATGTACCTGAAATATCTAAATTGATTCATGAGTTACATATGATGTTATCAATGAAATACTTAGGACCCTTGCATTATTTCTTGGGCATATAAGATTCTTATATGAAGTCTTGTGGTTTACTTCTTTCCCAGTCTAAGTATATAATAGACTTGTTCATAAAGCAAAAATGGCAGATGCAAATCCAATGGTTACACCCATGGTAAGTGGTTCATTGCCTTTGGCCCATGGTGGAGAAGATTTCAAAGATGTGCGTTTATATAGAAGTATTGTTGGAGTATTACAGTATTCAACTTTGACTCGCCCTGAGATATCGTTAAGTGTCAATAAAGCTTGGCAATTTATGCATGCCCCTAAGCTTCTACACTTGAAGCTCGTCAAATGCATATTACATATTTGGAAGGTACTTATACCCTTGGTCTATTTTTTAATAAACCTTTTACTTTGTATGTACATGGATTTTCCGATTTAGATTGGGCATCGGATCGTGATGATCACAAGTCCACTTCGAAATTTTGATTTTATCTTGGAGGCAACTTGATCTCTTGGGTTTCAAAGAAACAAGCTATCATTTCGAGATCGAGCACAAAAGCTGAATATAAGAGGCAACTTGATCTCTTAGGTTTATGTTCTTTGTGTAAGTTTGTTAAAATAGAAATTCCTTAGTCAATATTTTCTATTTGTATTTTACCTTTATTCTAGGAGTTTTTTCCCTTTGCACTTCTCTATATATTTGGGAGGTTTCTTCCCTCCTTCTGTGTGATTAAAAAATATTTATCAATACAATTAGAAGAGATTTTCTCCTTGAGTTTCTTATTTGTTCAATTGGTTTGTTTTAAGTCCTCTATTTTATGACCATTTGGCGAAAAATTGTTAGACATGAACTAAGAAGAGATAAACAAAGAAATCAAAGATAATTAAAACTAGTATCATTTTTGCGCCGACAAAGACCATTGACGCATGCAATCATGCCCAATCCACGTCGTCGTTCAAAGCTGGAGATGCAATCATTTCAATGCCCAATTCACAATGACACGACATATCTATCATCAAAATATCTTCAATTATATAGTTCATCCTCCTACGATAAAAAAATAAAATTGATTCAGTTAACCCAATCCAACTTATATCATATTAGTTCAGAATAAAAATATTGTATGAGAAAACAAAATTACACAGTCATATAACACATCACTCATAGCAAACTCTAACAAATAATTTGGCAACACAAAACAAAACAAAATTGCTCTAAAATCATAAAATAAGAAACCAATGTGCTTCTCATGTTCACCATTCATAACATGCTGTAAGGGACCGACCCGAATGGGGCACTAAATGGGCCCTTACCCCAATGCATGCATTCAAAGTAAAGAACATTAAACATACATGATTTCAGATTCCAACTAAAACAAAAACATTCAAAATACCCCCTTTAAAAACTAGACAATTTCCCTGGAACCTGTCCCTGTTTCCAAGCACCTGTTCCAAGATAAATACATTTCCAAAGTTTACTCACGATCGAGATTTACTAAAAACCATTCAAAACACATTCGGATACAAAATCTTTGGAATCCACAAAACATTTACAAAACATCCTAGGGCTCAGTGCCCGACTACATGCATTCAGGGAAACAAAACATAAAGAGTCATAATACAAAAATCGAGTTGGAAGATCGGGCCTCATGATCACGGCTCCTCCTTGACCATCCTGTCTCTTAACTTGGTTACTC
The DNA here is from genome assembly GCA_036507275.1 of Sicyos edulis. Taxonomy (NCBI): domain Eukaryota; kingdom Viridiplantae; phylum Streptophyta; class Magnoliopsida; order Cucurbitales; family Cucurbitaceae; genus Sicyos; species Sicyos edulis. The sequence goes on along the minus strand of CM071846.1, from coordinate 33,287,121 downwards.
GTGGAAAAACCACAAGATAAAGGGTGAGCAACGAATTGCTCAAGTAAGAATCCCCAACCAGGGTACAATACGATATACATAGTCATCTCGATGAGCGTATGCAAGCTATGAATATAAACACAGAATAGAGCACATAGCTTAGCCCACACTTGGGCCTCGGATGCCACTTAGGGTCTTAGTCGGAATAATATCACCACACGACCCAATATATAAGTCGCCCTATACGAGAAACAAGTCCCGCCTCGGCACTGCTTCATCGTCGATTTAAAGGTACACTGGCTCAAGATCCCGAGGAGCTCTCCGGTCGGCGCTGTAATGAGTGTAAGCATGAACCGCGTGCTACTGCAGACTATGGGGGGTGCCGGGTCTAGAGGCAAGCGCCCGGTGGCTCGGCTGGCAGCGCCCTCCGCCTAGCACCCGACACGTCCTTGGCTCGAATCTCACTCGACGCGCTATTTAATTCCCTATTTATTTTAACCTTTCCCTAAGCCCAAATGTCTTCACCAAAATTCCCGATCCCATTCAAATCGACTCATAATTATTCTGGCAATTAACAATTTCAAAACCGGCCCAGTCGGCCCGACCCAAAATTACCAAAATGCCCCTGGGCCTCCCGGGAAGACCGGGATGAAATTTCCAGGCCGTTACAGTCCACACAACTCCGGTAAGAAATCCTTACCTTGGTCGGGGACGAATTGACACGAAAACCTAAGTGGTGAGCGAACCCGAACTAGCTATCGAGAACCTATCAATCACAACAAAAATCACACAATAGGCTTAAATATAATAAAATAAACGAGGCTCAGCTCGGGAGCAACTCACGAGCGCGCGATTTAACGCATTTAACGGAGGCAAAGAACGGGCTAGCCGGGCGTCTTTGGGCGCAGAAATGGGCGTGTTGGGCGCGCTGAGGCGCGGACAGGCGCTGGGGCGCGAGCTGCGCGCGGACGAACATGGCGTTGGGCACGGACGCGGGCGAGCGAGCGATGCAGAGGCGCGAGGGCGCGCGCGGGTGAGCGACACATCTAGAGGCAGCGCGCGCGTGACACGGAGCAGGGGGCGCGCGCGCGCGCGAGGCGTCTGTGGCGGCGGCGGCGGCGGCAGGGGCTCTGTTTCTGCGCGCGAATAGGGGCGAAGGAGAAACCCAAATCGAGCGATCAAGGGGATTCGACGAGCGATTCTTTGATGGCGAACTCCCCTACACACTAGCCGCACAAAACCCATACCTCAAATTACCTCGACTCACGTAGGAAATGGCGAAGCTTCAAACAGGTGAAGAACTCGAATTTTGAAGGAGAAGAAGAAGAAGAACAAGTACCTGCTGCTCGGGGGAAAGAATGGGCTTCGAATTGGAGAAGAGGAGCTCGGAAATGACCGGTCGACGAGGGAGAAATCGCTAGTCGGTCGGAGAAGAGTCGCGAAGAAGAAGAAGAGAAATGGGGAAGGAATCGGGCGAAATTCTGCTTTTATATTAAATCTCCGCTGCGCACGGCATATATACAAGATCGCGCGATTAAGTGAACAAACACGCCCAGTGGCTCGGCTGGCAGCACCCTCCGCCTTGCATGTGACACGTCCTCGGCTCGAATCTCACTCGACGCGCTATTTAATTCCCTATTTATTTTTACCTTTTTCCAAGCCCAAAAGTCTTCACCAAAATTCCCGATCCTATTCAAATCGACTCATAATTCTTCCGGCAATTTACGATTTCAAAACTGGCCCTGACGGCCCGACCCAAAATTACCAAAATGCCCCTGGGCCTCACGGGAAGACCGGGATGAAATTTCTGGGCCGTTACAATATTCCCCCCTTATAAGACTTTCGTCCTCGAAAGTCACTTAAGATTGGAACAGCTCGGGATACTACAATCTCATCTCATCCTCCCGCTCCCAAGTGGCTTTCTCTAAACTCTGACTCCTCCACTGAACCTTTACCAACCGGATTTCACGATTACGCAGTGTCTTTGTCTCAAAAGCAAGAATCCCCACTGGCTTTTCCTCGATGCTCAAATCTTCATTCAGCTGCAACGGCTCAAAATCACCAATGTGCGACGGGTCCGGCACGTACTGCCTCAACATCGAAACATGAAAAAACATGCACGCTGCGACAATGACGGAGGCAAGGCTAATCGATAAGCAACCTTGCCGATCCTCAGAATCTCAAATGGACCAACAACACGGGCACTCAGCTTTCCACGCTTGCCAAACCTCGGACACCTCGCATCGGTGCAACCTTTAGGAATACATGTCGACCAACCTCAAACTCTAAATCCCGACGCCGGACATCGGCGTAACTCTTCTGTCTGCTCTGAGCTGTCAACATACGAGCTCTAATCTTCTGCACTGCACCATTGGTCAACTGTAGCAATTCGGGTCCCAAAACCTGTCTATCACCAACCTCTACCCAGAACACAGGAGATCGGCAACGCTTACCATACAAATCCTCGAATGGAGCCATCTGAATCGTCAACCGATAACTGTTGTTATTTGCAAACTCCATCGATCGAGCTATTGGTCCCAATCGCCGGAAATCCAACACACAAGCCCTCGAATCACGGTCAACACAATCCTCACAGGCACACCGTGATAGCGAACAATCTGTTCCAAAAACAACTGCGCCCACTGTTCCACGGTATAAGTGTCTCTACCGGGAATGAAGTGTGCGCTCTTAGTCAACAGGGCACGAACCATTCGCCCCACGAGCAACTGACTTCTAGCAATTCCAATCCACACCTTGGTCAACACCAAGCATCAACTTGTCACCACACCAAAACCAATCCGGACTCTACTCCAAACAAATATTAACTTGCTAGGCTACCAAGACTGCCAACAATTCCCCCGAGGCTACGAACTACACGGCTCTAGCTTGCCTAATGCAACTCACTACTTGGCCTGACTGAGCTCTAGAGAGGCTCTCCACAACCTAGGGTTCTCCGACAACCCTCGACACCTACTGCCCACTAACGGGCTAACAACCAATTACCTGAACCAACAACAACTCCATTTTCCAGCAACACATCCATCTTTGGCCAACTCCAACTCCTTGGAAACCAAGAGGACCCAACGCGCTACCGAATGCGTCATCCTCCTACTCGGACATCAACCACAACATAACTTCTATCCAAGGAAGGATCCGAACAACTCTCTCAGCCATGACGATCAACAAGAAGATCCGCCAACCAAGCTTAGGTCCAACTTAACAAATCTTACCTAAGCAACAACCTGATACCACGAGCATGGTATCCTTACCGCCTCACTAAAGCCTTACAACATCCACTTGGAGTCCAACTTTTCCAAGAACCGAGCACGGATCCCCAAGCAAACCCTACATGGATCGAAACTCTTGCCACGTAACGAACCACACCAAACACACTTGTGTGCACAACTCCCAACCTTCATTTAGAGGTCCAAGACTAACAAATGCTTTTTCCAAAAGCCACACTAGCTCCTGGCAGAGATACAACCAATCAACGGAATACCCAAAGTTCCATCTCTACACGATGCTCGAAGCTGTGGCAACCTTGCTCTACCAAAGCATAACCATGCCAAACCAAACTTACTTTATACCAAGCCTCTACCAAGGGTGCTTACCCATAAGGCATCCAACTCCTCTCACAAGGCATCCCACTCACCTTATAGGCATCCAACTCATGGTCCCTCAACTGGACCCAAACTTGCTTCTACGATGCTCAACTCTCCTGAGATTTAGGCACTCGAAGGTAGCTGACCGCACTACCAACCACAAAGATCTCTTGGCCTTAACACTAGCGTGAGATGCACGCGCACTAACACTTACCAACCGTCAACCTGCTTGACTTACTCAACCTCCAGTAACACTGGGAAAAGGCTCCTTTCGAACATCCCTTCGCTTGAAATCTTTCGATTACCACTGAACTAGCCCTTTTTGCACGACCTCCACAGGTGCAACTACCATAAACGGATCCAAGGCTAAAGGAGTGAGCTAAACTCCGAACGGCATAGAACCATCTGCTATGCCCATGCCAAACTCAGGCCTGAACCAGATTTAGTGCCAAAGCGGCACACCAACCAATGCACCTCAAGTGCCACTACTACCAAATCCACATCTTGCCACAACGGGGCCAACAAGGTCACAACCTCAAGTGACACGAACTCTGGCTCGGCATACAAGGGCTCAACTCCAACAACTATGCCTAAGGCATCTCATCAAGCTAAAGGCTCACGGCCTACTCTTGCATCTCTACATGATGCTCAACAAACTCGGCGGCTCTCTCAACATGCGCTAGCTAGCCTACTCTAGGGCTTACCAAAAGAAGAGTGTTCACTTCTATCAAACCACCGAGGAAAACACCAACGGATCGGTCCGTAGAGAACACCGCTGCTGCTTTGCACCCTTAACTACTGTGGTTAAAGCTTACTACTAGCTGCAAACAACAACACTTCACAGAAGCACTAAGATGCCTCATCAACCACCTCGAGGCTACCAACTTTGCAACCACTCTCTGGGCAACCAAATAATCTAACAAGTCTCAAGATCAACACTTGAGCTACCTAGGCTAGTCCACACGAGGACCTGCTCCACAAACATCCACATCAGCACAACCACATCTAACTCCTCTCTTGGAGTGGCATTCCAAGGCAAAGCACCTCCACCCTCTCACTAGGGGAAAACCATCAACTGGGCCACAGTTGGCCTATGGGAGTCCAATCTCTACCTCCCTCTGGAACAATGTCTCAGGGCATCCGAAACTATCTGGATACCACCACAAACCACAACATACATCACACACTACAGGAAGTTGGCATGATGGCGCTCTAAACCCAAACCAATAACGAGTCAGAACCTGCTCGTCTCCGCTCCACAACACTACACAAGGCATACACTAGATGACAGGTATTGTAAATTCTTAACCCTTTTTTCTACAATAAATAGTAAACTTAGGCGTACCTGATGACTGTCGGAGTGCTAGTGATCATGGGAAAGCGACCTACAACAACAGGTCATACTATAGAATTTATGACTCTGAGCTCTGATACCAACTGTAAAGGACCGACCCGAATGGGGCACTAAATGGGCCCTTACCCCAATGCATGGTATCAGAGCAAAGGACATTTAAACAGACATGATTTCGGATTCCAATTAAAACAAAACATTCAATATAACCCCTTTAAAAACTAGACAATTTCCCTGGAACCTGTCCCTGTTTCCAAGCACCTATTCCAAGATAAATACATTTCCAAAGTATACTCCGATCAGAGATTTCTTAAAATCATTCAAAACATGTCTAGATACAATAATGCTGGAATCCACAAAATATTCAGAAAACATCCTAGGGCTCGTGCAAATCTACATGCATTCAGTGGGAAAATAAAACATAAAGAGTCATAACACAAAATCAGAGTTTGATGATTGAGCCCCAAGATCACAGCTCCTCCTTCAGCCATCCTGTCTCTCAACTTGGTTACCTGTGGAAAAACCACAGTAAGGGTGAGTAACGAATTACTCAGTAAGAATCCCCAACCGGGGTACAATACGATATACATGGTCATCTCTATGAGCGTATGCAAGCTATGAATATAAACACAGAATAGAGCACATAGCTTAGCCCACACTTGGGCCTCGGATACCAGCTTAGGGTCTTAGTCCGGAATAATATCACCACACAGTCCAATATATAAGTCGCCCTATACGAGAAACAAGTCCCGGCCTCACTGTCTATCTGTCGACGAAAGGTACATCGGCTCAAGATCCGAAGAGCTCTCGGTCGGCGCCTGTAATGAGCGTAAGCATGCACCGCGTGCTCGCAGACCATGAAGGTGCCGGGTCTAGAGGCAAGTTGTCCATGTCCGGTCAGCACGCCTAACTAAATCTTTGGATCGGTGTCACTAACATAGGGGTGTGAGACCTGGACACGTAAACTATGTCAGCCTGAACCACCGCACCTGGGGCCAAGGAACGGTCGTGGTAGGCTTACACCAGGAAGTCGTCCCTGCCTTAACAGGTGGCAATAAGGGGCTACGGTCGAACACACTGAGGACGTGTCGACTGCCGGGGACGAGGCAATGCCAAGTCATCATCCCGACTGTTGGGGCATTAACAACTGCCACCCTCACCCAAGATTGCAGGGCCTACCGCTTGGGTTAGCTAATCCCTCACGGGGTCCGTGGGGCGGAATGACTTGCTTGCGTCCCCGCCATGGATGCAAGGTACTTTATGCATCAGGCCCGGATGATGCTATCTACCTGCAACTCTAACCTGCCCTAGCAATCAGCAAACAAATCCATAAAATCCAATACGTGCTCAATTAGAATACAACGAGCCTAGCATGATACTACGGAGCAAGGAACAGATACGAGCATGCTAGAAAGGAACAACCTAGCATGAATTAACAAGAGAATTAAATCAGGAAAATCATGCTAATCGGGAATTCAGAATAGCATACCTAGCTACACATGTCAATAAACACAAACAAGCTGTCAATCAGCAATCGCATAATATATCGCAGGGTCCACACAACTCTGTTAAGAAATCCTTACCTTGGCCGGGGACAATTTGACACGAAATCCTAAGCGGCGAACGAACCCGAACTAGCTACCGAGAACCTATCAATCACAACAAAAATCACACAATAGGCCTAAATATAATAAAATAAACGAGGCTCGGCTCAGGAGCAACTCACGAGGCACGCGATTTAACGCAGCGAACGAGCCGACAGACGAACGGGCAAAGAATTGGTGTTGTTGGCTGGCTGGCTGGGCGCGCAGAGTGGCGCGAAGCGAAGCGCTTAGCGCGTGACAGAGCCGGGCGCGCGCGTGCGAGCGGAGCGAGGCGATGGCGATGGCGAGCGCTCGGTTAAGCTGGGCGCTGGCGGCGCTGCTGCTGCGGACGGACGCGCGGCGTTGCTGAGTCGACTGTGGCGCTCGGGCGCGGCGTGGCTCGGCAGGCTGGGCTGCGGCAGGGCACGCGACAAGCGCCTAGGGCCAGCTTCTGCGCGCGAAAAGGGGCGAACACGGACTGGCGAGCTCGGTGACGAATTGGCAGACGATTTCTGCTGGATAGCTCCTCTTTACTTGCTGCACAAAACCCACACAATTCCCTTCACTCTCTCGGCCATCAATGGCGAAAATGAAAACAGGGGAGGCAGAATTAGAGGAGAAAAAGATGAAGAAGAAGAAGAGAAGAGAAAGAGAGCTTACCGGAGGGACGAACGGCGAGGAGCTCCGCGAATCATTTGGTCGACGAGAGAGAGAAGCGATCGGCGAAGAGGAATGGAGAAGAGATCGCGAAGGGAGAAGAAGAAGAAGAAGAAGGTTCGGGCGATTTTTGGCTTTTAAATCAAAACTCAGCACAAACGGGCTTATATACTAGATCGCGCGTTTAGATTAACAAACGCGCCCGGTGGCTCGGCTGGCAGCGCCCTCCGCCTAGCACGCGACACGTCCTTGGCTCGAATCTCACTCGACGCGTTATTTAATTCCCTATTTATTTTAACCTTTCCCCAAGCCCAAATGTCTTCACCAAAATTCCCGATCCCATTCAAATCGACTCATAATTATTCCGGCAATTAACAATTTCAAAACCGGCCCGATCGGCCCGACCCAAAATTACCAAAATGCCCCTGGGCCTCCCAGGAAGACCGGGATGAAATTTCCGGGCCGTTCATGATCCACACAACTCCGTAGAAGAAATCCTTACCTTGGTGGGGACGAATTGACACGAAAACCTAAGTGGCGAGCGAACCCGAACTAGCTATCGAGAACCTATCAATCACACAAAAATCACACAATAGGCCTAAATATAATAAATAAACGAGGCTCGGCTGGGAGCAACTCACGAGGCGCGCGTAACGCACGAACGCGGGCAAAGAACGGCTAAGCGGGCGTGCTTGGTGCGCGCGCTAAGCCGCGGACGGGTGCGGACGAACAGGGCGTTGGGCACGGACGCGGGCGCGCAAGCGATGCAGAGGCGCGAGGCGCTTGGCGCGAGCGGCACAACAGGGGAGGCGCGGCGTGGCGTGACACGGGCTGGCGAGGCCATGCGCGCGCGCGCGCGGCGGCAGGGCTCTGTTCTGCGCGCAGCAGGGCGAAGGAGAAACACGAAATCGAGCGATCCAAGGGGATTCGACGAGCGATTCTTTGATGGCGAACTCCCCTACACTAGCTGCACAAAACCCATACCTCAAATTACCTCGACTCGTCCGAAAATGGCGAAGCCCGAAACATGGGTGAAGAACTCGAATTTTGAAGGAGAAGAAGAAGAAGAAGAAGAAGTACCTGCTGCTCGAGGGAAAGAATGGGGTTCGAATTGGAGAAGAGGAGCTCGGAAATGACCGATCGACGAGGGAGAAATCGCTGGTCGGTCGGAGAAGAGTCGCGAAGAAGAAGAAGAGAAATGGGGAAGGAATCGGGCGAAATTTTGCTTTTATATTAAATCTCCGCTGCGCACGACATATATACAAGTTCGCGCGATTAAGTTAACAAACACGCCCAGTGGCTTGGCTGGCAGCGCCCTCCGCCTAGCATGCGACACGTCCTTGGCTCGAATCTCACTCGACGCGCTATTTAATTCTCTATTTATTTTTAACTTTTTCCAAGCCCAAAAGTCTTCACCAAAATTCCCGATCCTATTCAAATCGACTCCTAATTTTTCCGGCAATTTACAATTTTAAAACCGACCCTGACGGCCCGACCCAAAATTACCAAAATGCCCCTGGGCCTCCCAGGTAGACCGGGATGAAATTTTTGGGCCGTTACAATATTCCCCCCTTATAAGACTTTCGTCCTCGAAAGTCACTTAAGATTGGAACAGCTCGGGATACTGCAATCTCATCTCATCCTCCCGCTCCAAAGTGGCTTCCTCTGAACTCTGACTCCTCCACTGAACCTTTACCAACCGGATTTCACGATTACGCAGTGCCTTTGTCTCAAAAGCAAGAATCCCCACTCACTCGACGCGCTATTTAATTCTCTATTTATTTTTAACTTTTTCCAAGCCCAAAAGTCTTCACCAAAATTCCCGATCCTATTCAAATCGACTCATAATTTTTCTGGCAATTTACAATTTTAAAACCGACCCTGACGGCCCGACCCAAAATTACCAAAATGCCTTTGGGCCTCCCGGGAAGACCGGGATGAAATTTTCGGGCCGTTACAATATTCCCCCCTTATAAGACTTACGTCCTCGAAAGTCACTTAAGATTGGAACAGCTCGGGATACTGCAATCTCATCTCATCCTCCCGCTCCCAAGTGGCTTCCTCTAAACTCTGACTCCTCCACTGAACCTTTACCAACCGGATTTCACGATTACGCAGTGTCTTTGTCTCAAAAGCAAGAATCCCCACTGGCTTTTCCTCGAAGCTCAAATCTTCATTCAGCTGCAATGGCTCAAAATCACCAATGTGCGACGGGTCCGGCACGTACTGCCTCAACATCGAAACATGAAAAACACTGTGTACTGCTGACAATGACGGAGGGAAGGCTAATCGATAAGCAACCTTGCCGATCCTCAGAATCTCAAATGGACCAACAACACGGGGACTCAGCTTTCCACGTTTGCCAAACCTCGAACACCTCGCATCGGTGCAACCTTTAGCAATACATGTCGACCAACCTCAAACTCTAAATCCCGACACCGGACATCTGCGTATCTCTTCTCATGCGCTCTCCGAATTTGTTAACATACGAGCTCTAATCTTACTCGCACGGCACCATTGGTCAAGCTGCGACAATTCGGGTCCCAAAACTCGTCTATCACCAACCTCTTCCCGAACACGGGAGATCGGCAACGCTTACCATAAAGCCTCGAATGGAGCCATTCAATCGCGTCGACCGATAATCGTTGTTATTTGCAAACTCCATCGATCGATTCAGTTACTGGTCCCAACTTGTAAAGACCCGACCCAAAAGGGGCTTTAAATAGGTCTTTACCCCAATGCATGCATTCAAAGTAAAGAACGTTATGCAATTTAGTTTTTCGATTCCCAATTAAAACAAAACAAAAGAAATTCAATCAAATCAAATAGATTCTTTGAAACACATCCCCTGTTTCCAAGCACTGTTTCAAGGCAAATACATTTCTAAACGCATACTACGATCAGAGATTTATTAAAACATTTGAAACATCCTCAAATACAACAAAGTGGAATCCACAAAACATTCGAGAAAACATCCTAGGGCTCTCGTGTCCCGTACATGCATTCGGGGAAAAATAAAAGACAAGAGTCATAGAAATAAAAGGTCGAGAGGCGGCAGCAGTTCCCATGATCACGGCTCCTCCTTGACCATCACGCCTCGCGGCATGGTTACTGAAAGATAAGTAAGGGTGAGTAACGAATTACTCAAGAAGAATCCCCAACCAGGGGTACAACACGATGCACATGGTCATCTAGATGAGTGTATGCAAGCTATGAATATAAACACAGAATAGAGCACATAGCTTAAGTCCACACTTGAACCTCGGATGCAACCTCAGGGTCTTAGTCCGGAAATAAATCACACCACACAATACGCCCTATACGAGAAACAAGTCTCGGCCTCGGCGCTCATTTGTCGATACGAAAGGTGCACTAGCTCAAGATCCCGAGGAGCTCTCCGGGCCGTATTTGTAATGAGCGTAAGAGCGCACCGCGTGCTACTGCAGAACTATGGGGTGCCGGTCTAGTGGCAAGCCGCCCATGTCGATCCACCACGCCTAACTAAATCTCTACGGATCGGTGTCATTGACATAGGGTGTGAGACCTGGACACGTGAACTATGTCAGCCTGAACCACCGCACCTGAGGCTAAGGAATCGGTCGTGGTAGGCTTACACCAGGAAGTCGTCCTTGCCCTAATAGGTGGCAATCAAGGGCTACTACCGAACACGCTGAGGACGTGCCGACTGCCGGGGACGAGGCAATGCCAAGTCATCATCCCGACTGTTGGGGGATTTAACAGTCTGCCACCCTCACCCAAGATTGTAGGGCCTACCGGTCGGGTTAGCTAAACCCTAACGGGGTCCAGGGACGGAGTACTACCTCGAACGTCTCTGCCATGGATGCAAGATACTTTATGCATCAGGCCCGGATGATGCTACCTACCTACACTTTAACCTATCATATCAATAACATACAATCCAATACAATCCAAAACGTGCTCAACAGATACAACGAACCTAGCATGGTACTACGAAGCAAGAACAGATATGAGCATGCTAGAATGGAACAACCTAGCATGGGCTAACATGAGAGAACAACATACGAAGTCATGCTAGTCAAGAATTCAGAACAGAGCACCTAAACTACACATGCTGATAATCACAAACAAACATACAACATCAATCACATAGAACATCGCAGGTCCACACAACTCCGTGAAGAAATCCTTACCTAGCCGGGAGGCAACTACACACAAAATCCTAAGCTGCGATCGATCCCGAGCTAGCTAGCGGGAACCTAGCAAACCAATAATAATCAACATCTAAAACGTCTAAAAAGAACAATAGAACAACAAGCTCGGCTCGGGGCACTCACGCGGCACGGCGACACGAACTTGGAGTTGCCGGGCAGCCGGGCACGGCAGTGGTGGCGCTGGCCGCTACACTACCACGGTCTTTGGCGCTTGCGCGTGCGCTGCGCGATGGATGGCGCTGGGCGCGGCAGTGCGCGACGGACGAGACCAGGACTCAGCGGCAGCGAAGCGGACGCGCAGACGGGCGCGGCGCTGGCGTGCGATGCGGACACGGCGAGCTGCTCGGCATGGACGGGTGCGCGGGCGAACGTTTGGGCGTGCGGGCGTGCAGCTCGGCAAGCGACACGGGCGAAGGCGCGCGGGCGTCAGGCGTCTGCTGCCGTGCGCGATCTGGTGTGACGTCGGGCTGGCGATGGCCGAGCAGGGGCTGGGTCGGTTGGTGTGCGAGATCTGGGCGCGACAGGGGCTGGGACGGCAAGGGCGATCTGGTGCGACGGCAGGGGGCGATCTGGGTTGCTGCTGGCGCGATCCGGCGTGCGAGTTGGCGGTGGGACGCGTCGCGACGATGGGCTCTTGGCGGAATGATGATGAACGATCCAAGGGAGCTGCAAGGATGAAGAATTCGGCAAGGCAATGGAGAGAAAAGCTTGGGCGGCCACACACTTTGGGGAAAAAGATTGAACAAACCTAATTTCTATTTCATTTAACCAAATGCACCAAACACCAAAGATCCAAGGTTAACTAAGATGTGATGCAGAAAGAGCAACAAGAGCACCTAATGGCTCAATTGGCACACATCCCCACAAGCTTTCCAGGAGACCCGGGTTCAAACCCCAGCTGCAACACAATTTCCTTTATTTTTACTTTTGCATCAAACCTTGCTCAAACCAAACCACAAATCCTTCCAAAAACCTACATAAATCCATCCAATAATTTTAGTAAGCGGAAAAAGACAAACGCGCCCCGACGGCCCGACCAAATTACCAAATTACCCCTAGGGCATACGGAAGACCGGGATGAAAAACACGGGTCGTTACAATATTCCCTCCTTTTTATGAGTTTCGTCCTCGAAAGTACTTAAGACCGAAACACTCGGGATAATGCAATCTCATCTCGTCTTCCCGCTCCCAAGTGGCTTCCTCGAACCACGACTCTTCCATCTGAACCTTACTAAACGAATCTCGCGACACGCAACGTCTTGGTCTCAAAGGCAAGGATCCTCACGGCTTCTCCTCGAAGCTCAAATCCTCATTCGGTGCAAAGGCTCAAAGTCCACAATGTGCGACGGTCAAAGCACATACCGCCTCAACATCGATACATGAAAAACATCGCACACGGTGACAATGACAGAAAGAGCTAACCAATATGCAACTCGCCAATCCTTTCGAGAATCTCAAATGGCCCAACAACAGGAGGCTCCACTTCTCCCGCTTGCAAACCAAAGACAACTCACAACGCCACAACTTTAACACTACGCATTGCCCAACCTCAAACTCTAAAACTCGACACGAACATCGGCGTAACTTTTCTCTGCTCGCTCCGAGCTAACAACACTAGCTCTAAACTCCCGCACATCACCTCTGGTCAAATGCAAGAACTCGGGACCCAAAACAAAATTGATGGCCACCAACCTTTTCCCCCAGAACACTGGAAGCCCGCAATACTTACCTTGCAATGCCTCCATGGAACCACAAGAACCGACTCACGAGAGCGCAACCAAAGGCAACCTCATAAAACCACTCTAGTCTTCCGCCGCCTAATCACGGAAACACCAACTCGCAACAAGCTCCAAAGGTTACGGATCACTCCTCCCAAAAGACCATCGGTCGAGGGTGAAAACACACATGTAAATCGCACCGGCTCATAAGCCTCTTAACAACGCTCTCGAACCACGTTTCATCACGCACTACCTAGAAAATCTTTGTTGCCACACTCTGGAGCCAACAACTCCGGCTGAAAGCCCGACATGCCACTACTCCATGAATGACATCTCCACAGGCGAGGTGCGAGTTCTAGCTACTAAAACCATCCACCAAAAATCCGAACTCACACAACAACCTCGACAAACCGCGACTTCCACACGAACTCCTTCAAACCAACAACTTGAGTGCTACGATCTCGGAAGCCCAAACAACTACAAACTTCATAGCTATGCCAATCCACTCAACTCTAGCTTGGCTCAAATCATTTGTTTGGACAAGTCACCGCTAACAACCGGCCCTAAAGGGCTCCTCCACCAAACTTACCTCCATGCAAGCAACGGAACGAAGCTTGCCTCAAAAAAATGAAACACATCTCATAAGTCCAAACGATAACACATACAAAGCTTAACCCTCTAGCTTAGGGCTTATTGCACCTTTCCACCGAAACTTCATAAGCGGAGCTCCACTACTCGGTTAACACCAACTACCAAGAACAGAGACACAAAAATGGTCGGGCAGAGCACAAGCCACACTAACCAAACAAGGATCCTCAAAAGGTCAAGACCCTAATCCAATCACAATGGTGCAACCTCAACCCACAACTGATACAAATGAGTTCTTCAACTACAAAGGTGCAACAACTTCCATGCCAACACACAAAACCTTAACCAACTAGGCCAAACACTCATAGGAGGCAGAACAACCCTTACCACAACTTCCGAACACCACTCACGAGTCCGCTTAACTTGGACAAACAACTACTTCCAAGCAGCCAACAAACTTTTCCTTCTACTAGCACCACTACCACTAATTCCAAGACCAAGGAATAACGACAACTTCCAAGGAGAAACAGATCCTTACAAGCGAACATCCGAAGGGAGAGAGCTTCACAACCGCTCATTTGTCTTGCTCGGCTAAGCACAACATCCAACTCTCCCGGAGGCAACAACAAGGGGTCCACCACAGACTGGACCGCCAACCACGGGCAAGAGAAGACTCACCCCCAAACACCAAATAAGGGCAACTCTCAAACTCTAGAAGCAGGAAAGACGTCCGCCAGGGCAAAACCACTTGCCCCACGAGCAAAGCTAACTTCTAGCAACTCAAAAACCACACCTTGGTCAACATCAAGCACCAACTTGCCACCACACCGGAACCAATCCGGACTCTACTTGAAACAAGCTCGGCTTGCTAGCTTACCAAAGCGCGCCAAGAACTCACCCAAGCCTACAACCTACTCGACTCGCTTGCCAAGCTGAAACTCACTACCTAGGTCCGGTGAGCTCTGGTGAGGCTCTCCACAACTAGGGTTCTTGACTACCCTCGACACACAATTGCCGCGTCAAAGCGGTCTATCACCAACCGCTTGAACAAACAACTCCTTTTTCCAAAGATCTCAACCATGCTTGGCTCGCTCCCAAACTCGAAACCAAAATGACGACGCGCTTGAATGTGTTATCCTCCTTCTCAAAGCATCAGCCACATCGTAGCTTCCACCCAGGGTAAGGATTCCGAGCAACACCCTTAGCAACTACGGCCAGGAACTACGTGGCTTCACTACAACCACCATTTGTTCAGTACCATCTGAACTCCAACCATGAACACAAGAGGTTCCACCAACCAAGCTTAGGTTCAACTTACCAAACTTGCCTAAGCAACAACCCGACTACGAGCACGGTATCCTTACAACCTCAACTAAAGCCTTACAACATCCACCTGGAGTCAAACTTCTCCAAGAACTGAGCACCAGTTCTCCAATGCAAACCCTTCATGGTTCAGAAACTCTCGCCACCAGAATGAACTTCACAAAAGCACACTTGTGTGCACAACTCCCAACCTTCCTTTAGGGATTCAAGGCTAACAGGCGCTTTCTAAAAGAAAAGCAACAACTACCTTCCGGCAGGGATACAACCAATCAAAGGAACACCCAAGGGTTCCAACCCCCACAATACTCGGAAAGTGTGGCAACCCTGCTCTACTAAAGCATAACAATGCCAAACCGAACTTACCTCATACCAAAGTGGCTTACACACAAGGCATCCCACTCATCTCATAAGCATCCAACTCACCTCATGAGCGTCCAACTCACCTCATGAGCATCCAACTCATCTCGAGAGCATCCAACTCACCTCATGAACAACCAACTCATCTCGTGAGCATCCAACTCATGGTCCATCTACTGGACCGAACTCGCATCTACAATGCCCACTCAACTCAGGTTTAGGCACTCGAAGGTAGTGGACCGCACTACCAACCACAAAGATCTCTTGGCCTTAACACTAGCGTGAGACTCACACGCACTAACACTTACCAACCGTCAACTTGCTGACTTACTCAACCCCCAGTAACACTGGGAAGAGGCTCTAGCTCCTCTCGAACATCCTTTCACTTGTAGTCCTTCGACTACCACTGAACTAGCCCTCTTGCACGACCTAAACAAGTGCATTTTTCCATAAATGGATCCAATGGCTAAAGAAGTGTGCTGAACTCCGGACGGTCATAGAACCATCTGCTATACCCATGCCAAACTCAAGCCTGAACCAGACTTAGTGCCAAGCGGCACACCAACCAATGCACCTCAAGTGCCGCTATTACCAAATCCAAATCTTACTACAAATGGGGCCCGCAAGGTCACAACCTCAAGTAACAAAAACTATGGCTAGGCATACAAGGGCTCAAAACTCAAACAAACAGACTATGGCATCTCAACAAACTGGAGGCTCACGGCCTACTCTTGCATCTCCACATGATGCTCAACAAAACTCGGCGGCTCTCTCAACATGCAAAGCCTAGCCCTACTCTAGGGGCTAACCATAAGAAGAGTGCTCAACTCTACCGGACAACTGGGAAACCACCAACGGATCACGTCCGATGGGAACATCGCTCATTGCACCCTTAACCACGTGGTTCGGACTTACTAGCCGCAAAACAACAACACTTACGGGAGAACAAGGATGTCTCAAAGAACCACCTCGAAGGCTACCAACTCTGCAGCTACTCACTGGGCAATCAACCATCCGCTAAGGTTCAAGATCAACACCGAACTACCGGGCTAGTCCACACTAGGACTCGCTCCACAAGCATCAACATGAGCAAAAGCCAAAGCTAACTCCTCTCCCGGAGTGGTACTCCAGGCAAAACACCTCCACCCTCTCACTAGGGGAATTAAGCAATTTGGGCCACACGTGGCCTACGGAGTCTAACCTCTGCCTCCATCCGAACGATGTCCCAGGTATCCGAATCTATCCGGATATCTCAACAAACCACAACATACTGACTCACACTGCGGGAAGTTGGCATGAAGGCGCTCTAAACCCAAACCAACGACGAGTCGAGAACACGCTGTCTCCGCTCCACAACACAAAACAAGGCATACACTAGATGAAAGGTATTGTAAATTCTTAACCCTTTTCTAAAAGCAGAAAACTTAGGCGCACTGATGGTATCGTGAGTCTTTGGTGATCATGGGAAAGACGACCTACAAATAAAAGGTCGGTCTACAAAGTCTATGACTCTGAGCTCTGATACCAACTGTAAAGACCCGACCCAAAAGGGGCTCTAAATAGGTCTTTACCCCAATGCATGCATTCAAAGTAAAGAACGTTATGCAATTTAGTTTTTTGATTCCCAATTAAAACAAAACAAAAGAAATTCAATCAGAAATCAAATAGATTGCTGAAACCTGTCCCTGTTTCCAAGCACCTGTTTAAAGGCAAATACATTTCTAAACGCATACTCTGATCAGAGATTTATTAAAACATTTGAAACATCCTCAAATACAACAAAGCTGGAATCCACAAAAACATTCGAGAAAACATCCTAGGGCTCTCGTGCGTGCCACATGCATTCAGGGGAAAAATAAAAGACAAGAGTCATAGAAATAAAAGGTCAGAGACGACAGCAGGTTCCCATGATCACAGCTCCTCCTTCAGCCATCCTGCCTCGCGGCATGGTTACCTAAAAGATAGGTAAGGGTGAGTAACGAATTACTCAGTAAGAATCCCCAACCGGGGTACAATACGATGCACATGGTCATCTAGATGAGTGTATGCAAGCTATGAATATAAACACAGAATAGAGCACATAGCTTAAGTCCACACTTGGACCTCGGATGCCAACTCAGGGTCTTAGTCTGGAAATAAATCACACCACACAATACGCCCTATACGAGAAACAAGTCTCGGCCTCAGCCTGTCTACTCTCGATACGAAAGGTGCACTAGCTCAAGATCCCGAGGAGCTCTCCGGTCGGCGCTGTAATGAGCGTAAGCGCGCATCGCGTGCTACTGCAGACTATGGGGGGTGCTGGGTCAGTGGCAAGTCGCCCATGTCCGATCCACCACGCCTAACTAAATCTCCGGATCGTGTCAGCGACATAGGGGTGTGAGACACTGGACACGTGAACTATGTCGGCTGAACCACCGCACTTTGAGGCTAAGGAATCGGTCGTGGTAGGCTTACACCGAAGCCGTCCTTGCCCTATCGGTGGCAATCAAGGGCTCTTGCCGAACACGCCGAGGACGTGCCGATTGCCGGGGACGAGGCAATGCCAAGTCATCATCCCGATCGTTGGGGATTTAATGATCGCCACCCTCACCCAAGATTGCAGGGCCTACCGGTCGGGTTAGCTAAACCCTAACGGGGTCCAGGGACGGAGTACTACCTCGAACGTCCCTGCCATGGATGCAAGATACTTTATGCATCAGGCCCGGATGATGCTACCTACCTACACTTTAACCTATCATATCAATAACATACAATCCAATACAATACAAAACGTGCTCAACAGATACAACGAACCTAGCATGGTACTACGAAGCAAGAACAGATATGAGCATGCTAGAATGGAACAACCTAGCATGGGCTAACATGAGAGAACAACATACGAAGTCATGCTAGTCAAGAATTCAGAACAGAGCACCTAAACTACACATGCTGATAATCACAAACAAACATACAACATCAATCACATAGAACATCGCAGGGTCCACACAACTCCGGTAAGAAATCCTTACCTAGCCGGGAGGCAACTACACACAAAATCCTAAGCTGCGATCGATCCCGAGCTAGCTAGCGGGAACCTAGCAAACCAATAATAATCAACATCTAAAACGTCTAAAAAGAACAATAGAACAGCAAGCTCGGCTCGGGGCACTCACGCGGCACGGCGACACGAACTTGGAGTAGGCTGGCGGCGTGGCGCTGGCGCGCGCCGGGCAGCGATCTTTGGCGCGGCTGCCCATGCGGGAGGATGGGCGCTGGGCGCGGTATGCGCGCGACGGACGAGACGGGACTCGCGCAGCAGCGAGCGACACGGCAGACGGCGCACGGGCGCTGGCGCGCGCGATGCGGACACGGCGAAGCCGCTCAGCGAGGACGCGCGCGCGGGCGACGCGTCTGGCGCGCGGCGGCGTCGCGGCTCGGCAAGCGACACGGCGGCGCGCGGGCGTCGAGCGTCGCTCGCTGCTGCGCGCGCGCGATCGTGTGACGCCTGGTCGGGCGATGGCCGAGCAGGTGGGCCGGGCCGTTGTTTGTCGCGAGATCCGGGCGCGACAGGCCGTGTGACGGCAAGGGCGATCTGGTGCGACGGCAGGGCGATCTGGCCGCTTCTTTGGCGCGATCCGGCGTCTTGGTGGCCGGTGGACGTGCGACGATGGCTGCTGGCCGGAATGATGATGAACGATCCAAGGGAGCTGCAAGGATGAAGAATTCGGCAAGGCAATGGAGAGAAAAGCTTGGGCGGCCACACACTTTGGAGAAGAAGATGGAACAAACCTAATTTCTATTTCATTTAACCAAATGCACCAAACACCAAAGATCCAAGGTTAACTAAGATGTGATGCAGAAAGAGCAACAAGAGCACCTAATGGCTCAATTGGCACACATCCCCACAAGCTTTCTAGGAGACCCGGGTTCAAACCCCAACTGCAGCACAATTTCCTTTATTTTTACTTTTGCATCAAACCTTGCTCAAACCAAACCACAAATCCTTCTAAAAACCTACATAAATCCATCCAATAATTTTAGTAACTGGAAAAGACACAAACGGCCCTGACGGCCCGACCAAATTACCCCTAGGGCATACCTGGAAGACCGGGATGAAAAACCTGGGTCGTTACACAACTGCCCGGGAAATCCAACACACAAGCCCTCGAATCACGGTCAGACACAATCCTCACAGGCACACCGTGATAGCGAACAATCTGTTCCAAAAACAACTACGCCCACTGTTCCACGGTATAAGTGTCTCTACCGGGAATGAAGTGTGCGCTCTTAGTCAATCGATCGACTATCACCCAAAACTGAGAGAACTTCCTCAGAGTCCTCGGCAAACCAAAAATAAAGTCCATGGAGATCTCTTCCCATTCCCACTGAGGTACACTCAGCGGCTGCAACAAACTGGCTGGTCTCTGCCTGGGTGCCTTCACTTGCTGACAAGTGAGACATCGACTGACAAACTCCGCAACATCTCTTTTCATACCCATCCACCCGAACGTCTGCTTAAGGTTCTGATACATTTTGGTATTCCCGGGCTGCCAAGCAAACGGGGAAACTGTGGGCCTCTGAGAGCAACTCTGCTCGCAATCCTACAACATCCGAAACACACAATCGGCCTTTGTAAGCCAACCCACTGTCTCGTGAATATACGAAGTCAAAATCTCCATCAGCACTAACTCTGTCAAACAATCTCTTAAGTGCGGGGTCACTCAGCTGACTATCAATAATCCGCTGTCTAATTGATGGCTGGACTGTCAACTCAGCTACTCTGGCAGTAACCTCACCCAACAACACTACAATCTCAGCCCGCTCGAACTCTCTCCGTAGTCTGGGCTGGGAACTCAACAACTTTCTGGAGTGCGACGCGTCTTTCTACTCAAAGCATCAGCTACAACATTCGCTTTGCCCGGATGGTACAAAACCTCGCAGTCATAATCTTTTACCAACTCTAACCATCTCCTCTGCCTCATAATCAGCTCCTCCTGAGTAAACAGATACTTGCGGCTCTGGTGATCGGTAAACAACTGAATCCGCTCACCATACAGGTAATGCCGACAAATCTTCAGTGCAAACACCACTGCTGCCAACTCCATATCATGAGTCGGATAGTTCTGCTCATATGGCTTCAGCTGGCGGGAAGCATAAGCAATGGCCTTCCCGTGCTGCATCAACACACAACCCAACCCGAACTTGGAAGCATCACTGTAAACCACGAAACCACCTATCCCCTCCGGGAATGCCCACACTGATGCTGAAGTCAAACTGCGCTTGAGCCTGGCAAAGCTCTCATCACACTTACCGTCCCAAATAAACTCGACACCCTTCCTCGTCAGACGAGTGAGGGGCGAGGCTATGGCGGAAAAATCATTAACAAACCGACGGCAGCAAACTGCCAAACCCAGAAAGAAACGGCTCCTACGAGCAAACAATCGAAGGACAGAGAGCTCCACATACACTCACTGTCTTGCTCCATTAAAGCGACAAGATCAAAATCTCACGGGGTAGCAACAGGGGTCTACCACGGATTGAACCTCCAAATACCAACGGCGCAACTCTCAACTTCCTGAAAATAGAAAGACAACCAACAGGGCACGAACCATTCGCCCCACGAGCAAAACTAACTTCTAGCAATTCCAATCCACACCTTAGTCAACACCAAGCATCAACTTGTCACCATACCGGAACCAATCCGGACTCTACTCCAAACAAATATTAACTTGCTAGGCTACCAAGACTGCCAGCAATTCCCCCGAGGCTACGAACTACACGGCTCCAGCTTGCCAACTGCAACTCACTACTTGGCCTGTCTGAGCTCTAGAGAGGCTCTCCACAACCTAGGGTTCTCCGACAACCCTCGACACTCACTGCCAACTAACTTCCTACAGCCAACTGCCTGCACAACAACAACTCCTTTTTCCAGCAACACAACCATGCTGGCCAACTCCAACTCCTTGGGAACCAAGAGAACCCAAAACGCTACCGAATGCGTCATCCTCCTACATAGACGTCAACCACAACATAACTTCTACCCAAGGAAGGATCCGAACAACTCTCTCAGTCATGACGATCACAAGAAGATCCGCCAACCAAGCTTAGGTCCAACTTAACAAATCCTACCTAAGCAACAACCTGATACCACGAGCATGGTATCCTTATCACCTCACTAAAGCCTTACAACATCCACCTAAAGTCCAACTTTTCCAAGAACTGAGCACCAGATCCCCAAAGCAAACCCTACATGGATCTGACTCTCTCGCCACAGAACGAACCACACAAAACACACTTGTGTGCACAACTCCCAACCAAACTTACTTTATACCAAGCCTCTACCAAGGGTGCTTACCCATAAGGCATCCAACTCCTCACACAAGGCATCCTACTCACCTCATAGGCATCCAACTCATGGTCCCTCAGCTGGACCCAACTTGCTTCTACGATGCTCAACTCTCCTGAGATTTAGGCACTCGAAGGTAGTTGACCGCACTACCAACCACAAGGTTCTCTTGGCCTTAACACTAGCGTGAGATGCACGCGCACTAACACTTACCAACCTACAACCTGCTTGACCTAGTCAACCTCTAGTAACCCTGGAAAAAGGCTTCGGCTCCTCTCGAACATCCTTTCGCTTGAAATCTTTCGATTACCACTAAACTAGCCCTTTTTGCACGACATACACAGGTGCAACTACCATAAACGGATCCAAGGCTAAAGAAGTACGCTAAACTCCGAACGGCATAGAACCATCTGCTATGCCCATGCCAAACTCAGGCCTGAACCAGATTTAGTGCCAAAGCGGCACACCAACCAATGCACCTCAAGTGCCACTACTACCAAATCCACATCTTACTACCAACGGGGCCAACAAAGTCACAACCTCAAGTGACACGAACTCTGGCTCGGCATACAAGGGCTCAACTCCAACAACTATGCCTAAGGCATCTCATCAAGCTAAGGCTCACGGCCTACTCTTGCATCTCCACATGAAGCTCAACAAACTCTGGCCGGCTCTCTCAACATGCAGCAACTAACCCTACTCTAGGGCTTACCAAAAGAAAAGTGTTCACTTCTATCAAACCACTGAGGAAACCACCAACGGATCCAGTCCGTGAGAACATCGCTTCTTTGCACCCTTAACTCTGTGGTTCCGCCTGCTGCCGCAAACAACAACATTTCACAGAAGCACTAAGATGCCTCATTAACCTCCTCGAGGCTACCAACTTTGCAACCACTCTCTGGGCAACCAAATAATCTAACAAGGCTCAAGATCAACACTTGAGCTACCCAGGCTAGTCCACACGGGGACCTGCTCCACACACATCCAAATCAACACAACCACAGCTAACTTAGCTAACTCCTCTCTTGGAGTGGCATTCCAAGGCAAAGCACCTCCACCCTCTCACTAGGGGAAAACCAACAACTGGGCCATAGTTGGCCTATGCGAGTCCAATCTCTACCTCCCTCTGGAACGATGTCCCAGGGCATCCGAATCTACCTGGATACCACAACAAGCCACAACATACATCACACACTGCGGGAAGTTGGCATGATGGCGCTCTATACCCAAACCAATAACGAGTCAGAACCTGCTCGTCTCTGCTCCACAACACTACACAAGGCATACACTCGATGACAGGTATTGTAAATTCTAAACCCTTTTTCAACAACAAATAGTAAACTTAGGCGTACCTGATGACTGTCGGAGTGCTAGTGATCATGGGAAAACGACCTACAACAAAAGGTCAATCTACAGAATTTATGACTCTGAGCTCTGATACCAACTGTAAGGGACCGACCCGAATGGGGCACTAAATGGGCCCTTACCCCAATGCATGCATTCAAAGTAAAGGACATTAAACAGACATGATTTCGGATTCCAATTAAAACAAAAACATTCAAAATAACCCCTTTAAAAACTAGACAATTTCCCTAGAACCTGTCCCTGTTTCCAAGCACCTGTTCCAAGATAAATACATTTCCAAAGTTTACTCTGATCAGAGATTTACTAAAAACCACAAAACATTTACAAAACATCCTAGGGCTCTGTGCCCGGCTACATGCATTCAGGGGAAACAAAACATAAAGAGTCATAATACAAAACTCAGAGTTGGAAGACTGGGCCCCATGATCACAGCTCCTCCTTCAGCCATCCTGTCTCGCAACTTGGTTACCTGTGGAAAAACCACAGTAATAAGGGTGAGCAACGAATTGCTCAATAAGAATCCCCAACCGGGGTACAATACGATATACATAGTCATCTCGATGAGCGTATGCAAGCTATGAATATAAACACAGAATAAAGCACATAGCTTTGCCCACACTTGGGCCTCGGATGCCAGCTTAGGGTCTTAGTCCGGAATAATATCACCACACAGTCCAATATATAAGTCGCCCTATACGAGAAACAAGTCCGGCCTCGGCACATCTCTTTCGTCGACGAAAGGTACACTAGCTCAAGATCCAGAGGAGCTCTCCGGCGGCGTAATGAGCGTAAGCATGCACCGCGTGCTCACTGCGAACTATGGGGTGCCGGGTCAGAGGCAAGCCGCCCATGTCCGAGCCACCACGCCTAACTAAATCTTTGGATCGGTGTCACCGACATAAGGGTGTGAGACACGGACACGTAAACTATGTCGGCTGAACCACCGCACTTGTGGCAAGGAACGGTCGTGGTAGGCTTACACCGAAGCCGTCCTTGCCTTAACAGTGGCAATCGGGGGCTACGGCCGAACACGCCGAGGACGTGCCGATCGCCGGGACGAGGCAATGCCAAGTCATCATCCCGGCAGTTGGGGCATTTAACAGTCTGCCACCTCACCCAAGATTGCAGGGCCTACCGCTTGGGTTAGCTAATCCCTCACGGGGTCCAGGGATGGAGCACTGTCCCGACGTCCCTGCCATGGATGCAAGTTACTTTATGCATTAGGCCTGGATGATGCTATATACCTGCAACTCTAACCTGCCCTAGCAAACAGCAAACAATTCCATAAAATCCAATACGTGCTTAATAAGAATACAACGAGCCTAGCATGATACTACGAAGCAAGGAACAGATACGAGCATGCTAGAAAGGAACAACCTAGCATGGATTAACATGGGAATTAATCAGGAACAACATGCTAATCGGGAATTCAGAATTGAGTACCTTGCTATACATGTCAATAAACACAAACAAGCAATCAATCAGCAATCGCATAATATATCGCAGGGTCCACACAACTCCGGTAAGAAATCCTTACCTTGGTCGGGGACGAATTGATACGAAAACCTAAGTGGCGAGCGAACCCGAACTAGCTATCGAGAACCTATCAATCACAACAAAAATCACATAATAGGCCTAAATATAATAAAATAAACGAGGCTCAGCTCGGGAGCAACTCACGAGGCGCGACGAACGCACGAACGAGCCGATTGCACGAACGGGGCAGCAACGGGGCTAGTTGGGCGCGTTGGGGCGCAGAAATGGGCGTGCTGGGTGCGCTGGGGCGCGGACGGCGCGGGCGCGCGAGAAAGCGCAGCTGGACGAAACAGGCGTTGGGAGCAGAGCGCGGCGCGCGAGCGAGCGCAGAGGCTCGAGGCGCGCGCGCGTGGGCGAGCGGCACAGTAGGATGGCGCGCGGCGTGACTGAGTCGGCTGGCGAGGCGCGCGCTGGCGTGAGCGTGAGGCGTCTGCGGCGGCGAGCTCGGCGGCAGGGGCTCTGTTTCTGCGCGCGAACAGGGGCGAAGGAGATACTCGAAATCGAGCGATCCAAGGGGATTCGACGAGCGATTCTTTGATGGCGAACTCCCCTACACTAGCTGCACAAAACCCATACCTCAAATTACCTCGACTCGGCCAAAAATGGCGAAGCCCGAAACATGGGTGAAGAACTCGAATTTTGAAGGAGAAGAAGAAGAAGAAGAAGTACCTGCTGCTCGAGGGAAAGAATGGGCTTCGAATTGGAGAAGAGGAGCTCGGAAATGACCGGTCGACGAGGGAGAAATCGCTAGTCGGTCGGAGAAGAGTCGCGAAGAAGAAGAAGAGAAATGGGGAAGGAATCGGGAGAAATTCTGCTTTTATATTAAATCTCCGCTGCGCACGGCATATATACAAGATCGCGCGATTAAGTTAACAAACACGCCCAGTGGCTTGGCTGGCAGCGCCCTCCGCCTAGCACGCGACACGTCCTCGGCTCGAATCTCACTCGACGCGCTATTTAATTCCCTATTTATTTTTACCTTTTTCCAAGCCCAAAAGTCTTCACCAAAATTCCCGATCCTATTCAAATCGACTCATAATTTTTCCGGCAATTTACAATTTCAAAACCGGCCCTGACGGCCCGACCCAAAATTACCTAAATGCCCCTGGGCCTCCCGGGAAGACCGGGATGAAATTTCCGGGCCGTTACACATGCTTCTCCATCAAGTTCATCAACAAACACAACATTACATACTCTATATGTTAATCAATTCACAAGTCCAATTTTACAATCCAATTTGCTAAAATTAGAGGTAATATTCATGTTCACTAATCTAGCATAAGTATACTTCATCGATTAAGATAATAGAACAATGCTCAAATTGAAGCAACACAATCATATAACAAACACATGCTTAAGATAATAGAACAATGCTCAAATTGAAGCAATACTCAAATCTAAAAGAATAAACACATCATAGTTACGATAAGCACATTACAATCATACATGCACTCATTGATCTATATATATTTGCACTAATAAACAATATAAACGTGACTACCATAACTGCAGGATAGTCATAATTTAATATGTGTAAATACAATATATAAATACCTGATAGACATCCAATGCTTTTTGTATTCATTTCATAGTCTTCACAACTCTTTCTTTCAAAAGAATATTCATCCATGATAATTCATCCATGATATCGCCTAGCATAGAAAAAAATAGATAGTCATCAATATTGTCTAAAATATATACTCTAATATGTAATCTATTTGATTTTTTCTTACAGTTCAGTTTACCACTTGGTGCAATGAGTATCTATTCAAATACTAACACTTGCTATGTTCTTATTGCATAGAAAGTAAGTTACTGAAAATGAAAACTAAACTTCTTTTCAGCTTGACAAACTCGACAACTTCCTGCAAGATTGTTTAGAAGTATCCACAACATTATAATGAAAGCATGCAAATAAATTAGAAATTTTAATACATACATTGATTATGAGAATGTATTGGTACCTGAGACAAACAAACAATCATCCAAAACCAATGATATGACATGAGAAAATTGTTAGATTTTCATACATTTCAAAGCTAAGTTGACAGACAAGCAGTCCCACAAATGTAAAGTATACAATTTATTGGAAGAATAGAAGTTTGAACTTTGAACAAAATCAGAGTAAATTCCTTAATAGAAGCAATACCAATTCGAAAATTCAAAGAACACTAGTTTAAAATTTATCTCTTTTGCAACTTAAGCTCTACAACCTACTTAAGGCTA
The DNA here is from genome assembly GCA_036507275.1 of Sicyos edulis. Classification (NCBI taxonomy): domain Eukaryota; kingdom Viridiplantae; phylum Streptophyta; class Magnoliopsida; order Cucurbitales; family Cucurbitaceae; genus Sicyos; species Sicyos edulis. Next base: position 33,260,315 of record CM071846.1, on the reverse strand, counting down.
GTTAGAATCAATAAGCAGATAATATTTATAAAAAAAAATGTTAAAATTTAAAAAATGTATGGAAGAAGCGAACCTTCACAATAAAGAAGAATCAAAAGATGGTAGTACTTAAATGTACAATGATATTTTACTTGATTTACATTGGCAAACTAGCAAAAGAACTTGAGCTTTCAAGAGTTACAAAGCCAAAAACGAAAGGTGGAATTTATACATAGCAACTACGATAAGGGGGAGCATAGAAAAAAAATGAAAATGAAAATGAAAAACATTTATTGCATGAGTATCAAGCATTGCCTTTAAACTTCTTTCTGGTGAAATTCATTCAAAATGAAGATAGAAAAGCATATTGGGAATAATAGAACAAGCAAAAAACTAAAAGCTATCAAAACCACAATTGTTTCATGCATTACTAATGTGTCATCATGAATATGATGAGTAGCACCCATCGAATGAGCACAACTAATAACTTGTTCCTCAATGCTAAATAATTGAAAATGTAGTTGTCTTATAAAAATACAGCAAAAGGGAAAAAAAAAATCTAACGCCAGTACATCACTACAATAACAAATGTCTTAACGTCGCCTACGGTCTGAAAAACGTTGCCTAAGCTTTAGGCGACGGTAAATAAACCATCGCCCAAAACGTCGGCAAAACCACGTCGCAAGAGCCTTAGTTGACGTTTTTTCTAAGACGTTGTCCATTAGACCTTTTACATAGTGGCATCATTATAAGTTTCGCCTTACCTGTTTTCAACAACATAGAACAACAAAAAACAATGCTCCTTGAGCTGCAGCCAGGAGATCAATACCTCGCAAAGGATAATCAAAACAGCCACTTGATAACAATCCCAACAATACCATCGAGCTCCAAAACAAACGGATTCGGAAGAGAACTTACCCAAAATATGGAAGTGACTCGGCTGCTCAACATCTAGAGCTCAAAACCAACCAATGCCTACAACGCAGTCTTGAAACCCAATAAAACCCAAGTCAGAACTACCCTACAACAGCCAACGATTAACCACAAAAAACCATTAAATTTTACGAACCCGAAACACCAAATCAGAACATAAAACAACATGGATTAGAATGGAGCTTACCCAAAATCGAGCAGGTCAGGAATGACACGAGCAAAACGGCTTGAGCGGAGCTGGGCAGCTGCGGTGCTGCTAGGCGTGCGAGACGGATCTGTCTGGTGCGGCAGGAACCAACCACGGGCGAGCTGGGGCTGCTGGTTGTCGCAGGTACATGGTTTCAGGGTTGGACGTGGCTGCGTGCACGTTGGGTTACGAAGACAGGCAAGTCGGTCGAATCGGCGCTGGGTGTGCGCTCGAGCTGTGGCAAAGATTTCCGCGCTGCTGCGAGGCTGACGACGAGCTCGGGTGCGGTTGGGGCAGAGATCACTCGCACGGCAGCGTGGGAGTGGCTGGGGGAAATCGTGGCTGGACGCGATGGAAAAAGATGCGAGACTCGCGTCTTGTTGGTGCGCGCGACAAGACCTACGCGAGGTGGGGGGGAGAGACTCGAGCGGGAGAGGGGCTGGGTCGGTGGTTTTTCGGTGGCGCTGCGGGGTCTGCGACGGCGGTGGTCGGCGTGAAGGCTTGGCGGCGGCTGGGTGGGGTGGGGTGGGGTGGCTAGGGTTGAGAAGAAGAAAAAGAAAGAAAGGAAGAGAGGTTTTTTTTTCCCTTTATTTTAAACCTCAACTTAAATAAGTTTTTTTTTTTATTAAAAAAAAAAACAAATTTCCAGCATTTTCTTTAAATGTTGTTGTTTTTCTTTTTTCTTTTTATTTTAACTCACCCAAATGGGCCTAGCATAAACAAAAAAATCACATTTTAATTTTCAAATGACACTTTTAGAGTTTCCCTTTTTAAATGAACCCATTTTCTTTCTTTTTAAACTAAACTTAGAATACAATAAAATCCTATTTCAAATGACTCATTTCTCCGATGCCTCAACAAAACCCATAAATTACAAATAAGCCAACTATTAATCACAAAAAATGCTCTTAGGAGTAGAATTACCAAAATACCCTTAAGTCCAACTTCGAAACTAACCCAAAATGCGAGGCGTTACAAAAGTATTACACAATAAATTTAAAGTATTACTTGTTCACGTATAGTCAAGAAAGAATGACTCCATAAGAAACAACAGTCAATAAAGTTATACGAGTTATAACTTTTATAATAATTTTATAATCAATAAAGTATTAAATTTTACTCACCCACGTATAGTCAATAAAGTATTAAATTTTATAATATTTTTTTCACGTTAGTTAAATTTATTAAAATTCACATTTATGTTAAAAAGCAGATAATAGGTGTTATTATTTTAAAAAACTTAATAAAATTTATTGATTTAAAATTAAATTTTATCTATGATTTTTAAAAATCGATGCTCTTTAATTTTTTCTCAATTTATCTATTAATAGACCAATTATTCTTGAATTATAAAATTTATAAGAGTTATATCATTAATGTTTTCCTCAATTTATCTATTAATAGACCTATTACTCTTGAATTATAAAATTTTCCAGATCTCCAAGTATTTCTTTGAAAGGTAACAAGTATGCAAAAACAATCCCTACAAAAATTATTGCAGTAAAGAAAAATTAGATGAAAGTTAAGGTAAATAATCCAACATAACTTATTATTATAAAACAAAAAACGAAAAAAAAATAAAGAAAAAATAAATTCAAGCAAACAGAAAGTGTTCTTGTAAACAAAATGTAGACAACTATTTATAAGATTGAAAAATTCAATTTATTATTTTAATTAGAATATAAAATGTCAAATAAAATATAGGAGATTTGGTAAAAATATCTTATTTTCTACATGAAAATTTAAATGATATTGTAAATATCTTGATTTGATTGTTAAAATCTCTTATCTTCTAACTTAGTCATAAAATTTATGAGATTTGATAAAAATATCTTATCTTCTACGGATGAAAATCTAAATGATATTGTAAATATCTTCTACGTTATTTGATTTTTTTTATATTTCAATAAATGACATTTTTGTAATTTAGGGTATGATTAAGGGGTAAAATCGTCTAAAATATATATTTATTTATTTATATATAATGTTTAAAGATATCAAAATTATATTAAAAAATTTATGATTCTACAAAAGTGTCACAAAACGCGCCTTTTTAATTTATGACACTTTTTTGTGATAATAATTTTATTTTAATTTCTGATTGCGAGATGATTCTAATAAGGTGTCATAAAACGCGTGTTTTTATTTATGACACTTTAATTGCTTCTCCCTCTTGAATTTGGTTTGATTAAGTGTCATCTAATCTACTTTTTCTAGTAGTGATGGTATGTGTTTTTCTAGAGAGAGCAGATATAGGGACCAAATGAATATTAAGAAAATTTTCACATAAAAGTTTTCTTTGTAGTTTTCTATTTTTTACGATGAAGATGCTCTTAATAATTCTTTACCATTAAAAGAATTAATTAATTAATGGTACAAAAGTGGTTCCTAAAAAAATGGTGAGGAAGTTATTCAAAATGTAATGGGCCACTCACTACAACGTGTGATTTTAAAATGAGAATTAAAAAGAAAATAATAAAATAAAATAAAAAATTAAATCCCAACATTCTCCCACTTGGTCCATGAACACCTCACCAGCACCATAATGAAAAAGCAAAATACATGGATTATGGTGACAAGTCCTTAAATGCGAGTATTGTCTTCCATACATCACAATGTCATGATTCTCTCAACAAAATCACATACTTTATTGAATAAACTATATGTTAATTCAAGGTTCATACTGAAGTGATTTTTTCTCAAGAATAAATATGTATGTGCACAAGTTGAATGAGAAAATATAAACTGAATAAGAGTTTCAATTAAATGTACGTACAATGAATATTTACATAAAGGAGGCAAGTTCCATTCTGATTACATGATCGTTGAAAATGTTGGGTGGCATGCCTTTAGTCAATGGATCAGTAATCATCAACTTAGTGGTAATGTGTTAAATAACCACTTTCTTATCGTTAACACGTTCTCTTATGACTAAGTATTTAATGTCGATATGCTTACTTCGACTACTACTTTTGTTATTCTTAGCCATAAAAACAACAGTTGAGTTGTCACAGTACATTCTCAATGGCCTACAGATAGAGTCAACAACTCGAAGCCTAGAAATGAAACTCTTCAACCACACACCATGTGAGGTAGCTTCAAAACATGATACGAACTCGACCTCCATTGTCGAAGTAGCAGTCAAGGTCTGCTTCATGCTTCTCCGATATATAGCTCCATCGACAAGCATGAAAATGTAACCAGATGTTGATTTACGTGAATCAACACAACCACCAAAGTCTGAATCGGAGTAGCCAATCACTTCCAGATTGTCAGTTCGTCTAAACATGAGCATATAAGATTTTGTTCCTTGAAGGTATCTCATAAATTTCTTTTCAGTTTTCCTGTGGTCAACACCTGGGTTACTCTGAAATCTTTCTAACATCCCAACCGTAAAAGCAATATCAGGTCTGGTGCAGACCTGAGCATTCATCAGGCTTCCAATTACTGAAGCATATGGAATGTTCTTCATCTGTTCCTGTTCCAACTCATTTTTAGGACACTGCATAAGACTAAATTTATCACCTTTCATAATAGGTGCTACACTTGGTGAACAATCTTTCATCTGAAATCTCTCTAAGACTTTGTTGATATAGGTCTCTTGAGACAAACCCAAAATGCCTTGAGATCTTTCTCTATGAATCTTAATGTCAATGACACAAGATGTCTCACCCATATCCTTCATATCAAAGTTTTTTGAGAGAAATTGTTTCACCTGATGTAGCAAACCCTTATCATTGATTGTAAGCAGAATATCATCGACATATAAAATAAGAAAACATATCTTACTCCCACTACCTTCTGATTTATACATTGATCCATAAAGATCTCTTCAAAACCAAATGAAGTGATGACATCATGAAATTTCAAATACCACTGACAGGATGATTGTTTTAATCCATAAATTGATTTATTAAGCTTACAAACCAAGTGCTCACCTTTTACATAGAAGAATCTTTCAGGTCGTTTCATATAAACCTCCTCCTCTAAATCTCCATTTAGAAAAACTGTTTTCACATCCATTTGGTGCAAATCGAAGTCAAAATGGGCAACTAATGCTCACTACAAGAAAACTCACATACGATAGCATTAAAAAAAACTATCTTAGGTATAAATAGCATTTTCTGAAATGCAGTCGTAGGCAATGTTATTGAAAGTATCGAAGTTTCGATAGCGTTTTTTTATTGCTATAAAACATGCTATGAAAAATCTATTTTTATAGCAATTTTGTAATTCTATAGAATCATTTCATAGCATTAAAAAAATGCTATTATTTCTAGTCCATAACGTTGATTATAACTACTAAAGAATGCTATCAAAGAAATAATGTAGCATTTGTTATGATGTTGTTATAGCTTATATTGTTATTAAAAATTTAGTTTCATCTAAATTCTAATATTATAAAAATATTCTTTCATATTTTTATAAGTCTCATAATAATTTTAACATAAACATAATGTGCATAAAATATATCAACTAAATTTGTATTAAACGAATTTAATTACACTTTATATTCTTTCTAAAATAAAACTCCTATCTATTCTTTACGAACATTTATAAAAATTTAACTACACTTTATGTTCTTCTAAAATAAAACTCCTATCTCATGTTTCCAAACATTAAAGTAAATGTGCTGATGTGCTCCACAAAATGTCCATCCACACTTGCACTTGAGCTCCATCAATCTCACCTTATTTGTAGCTCCTATATAGATTTAGAATATTCCACAAATTATTTTTTCATAAGGTCATATATCATAATAAATCTATAAACTAGTCGATGAACCTGTAAGTTCTAATCGGAACAAGAACAAGCCGGAGATCCACGAAAATACCAACTGAGATAGAGAAATGAGAAGTTGACGAAAAATAAGAAACTATGATGAAAAGAGAGCTTGGAGTTGAACTAAGAAGGAGAGATTTTATTATGATTTTCACACACTGTACAAGGGATAGTGACCCCATTTTATAATTGGGGAAGAAGACAATGAACAGTAAGTCTTCATAAAAAAAAACATCCAACGACTGAAATTAAAAGGCCATTTATTAACCTGCCATTTTAATTGTACACCAATCACAATAAAAAGGTAAAGTTGCTTTTTGTCTTATCAAAAAATAGAGAGTAAAGTTCAATTTGAATTTTAACAAATCCTCCCTTGAACGAAACTCTCCAGATTTTAAACGACAAATATAAAACTCAGGCTCCTTCTTCTACTCTCCAAGAACACGATGTGCAAATGCTTGAGCTCAACCACTGTCTAGTTTGAGCAGGTCACAAAGATACATAAAACGGTCATTTCCCAATGCCTTTGTGAAGATATCAGCGGGATTGTGCTCCGTTTCTACCTTGTGCAAAGCAATCGTTCCAGCTTGGACTACATCACGCACATAATGAAATCTCACATCAATATGTTTTGTTCTTCCATGGTGAACTGGATTTTTTTGCTATCGCAATGGCGCTCTGGCTATCACAATACACGTTTACAGAACACTCTTCTCCAGCCATCTCAGATATAATCCCTTTCAACCATATCGATTCCTTTACCGCTTCTGTAAGAACCCGACCCGAATGAGGCTCTAAATGGGCCCTTACCCCAATGCATGCATTCAAAGTAAAGGACATTATACAAACATGATTTCGGATTCCAATTAAAAACAAAACATTCAAACATTCAGTTCAAAGCCCGGACAATTTTCCTGAAACCTGTCCCTGTTTCCAAGCACCTGTTCCAAGATAAATACATTTCCAAAGTTTACTCTGATCAGAGATTTATTAAAATCATTCAAAACCTGTCGGGATACAACAATGTTGGAATCCACAAAACATTTAGAAAACATCCTACGGCTCCGTGCCCGGCTACATGCATCCAGGGGAAAATAAAACATAAAGAGTCATAACACAAAATCAGAGTTTGATGACTGGGCCCCATGATCACAGCTCCTCCTTCACCATCTGTCTCTCGCAACTCGGTTACCTGTGGAAAAACCACAATAATAAGGGTGAGTAACGAATTACTCAGTAAGAATCCCCAACCGGGGTACAATACGATATACATGGTCATCAAGATGAGTGAATGCATGCTATTAGTATAAACACAGAATAGAGCACATAGCTTGAGTCCATACTTGAACCTCGGATGCCAAATCAGGGTCTTAGTCCGGAATAATCCACCACACAATCCTTCACACAATACGCCCTATACGAGAAACAAGTCCCGGCTCACGGCGCTCTCATCGTCGAATGAAAGGTACACTAGCTCAAGATCCCGAGGAGCTCTCCGGTCGGCGCTGTAATGAGCGTAAGCATGCACCGCGCGCTACTGCAGACTATGGGGGGTGCCGGGTCTAGAGGCAAGCTGCCCATGTCCAGCCACTACGCCTAACTAAATCTTTGGATCGGTGTCACTGATATAGGGGTGTGAGACCTGGACACGTAAACTATGTCAGCCTCTCCACCGCACCTGGGGCTAAGGAACGGGTCGTGGCAGGCTTACACCAGGAAGCCGTCCTTACCTTAACAGGTGGCAATCAAGGGCTACAGCCGAACACGCTGAGGACGTGCCGACTGCCGGGGACGAGGCAATGCCAAGTCATCATCCCGACGGTTGGAGCATTTAACAGTCTGCCACCCTCACCCAAGATTGCGGGGCCAGCCGTTAGGGTTAGCTAATCCCTAACGGGATCAGGGCGGAGCTTCATCTCATACGTCCCTGTCGTGGATGCAAGGTTCGTTATGCATCCGGCCGGGATGATGCTATCTACCTGCCACTCTAACCTGCCTTAGCAATCAGCAAACAATTCAATAAAATCCAATACGTGCTCAATAAGAATACAACGAACCTAGCATGATACTACGAAGCAAGAACAGATACGAGCATGCCAGAAAGGAACAACCTAGCATGGATTAACATGATAATTAACCAGGAAAATCATGCCAATCGGGAATTCAGAATAGAGCACTTAGCTACACATGTCAATAAACACAAACAAGCAATCAATCAGCAATCACATAATATATCGCAGGGTCCACACAACTTCGGTAAGAAATTCTTACCTTGGTCGGGGACGATTACACGAAACCTAAGTTGCGAACGAACCCGAACTAGCTACCGAGAACCTATCAATCACAACAATAATCACACAATAGGCCTAAATACAATAAAATAAACAGGGCTCGGCTCGGGAGCAACTCACGAGGCGCGACGAACACACGAACGAGCCGATTGCACGAGCGAGGCAGCAATAAGGCTAGCTGGGCGCGTTGGCGCGCTGGTCATACAGACGGCGCTGGCTGCGAGGGGACGGCGCGCATGGCGACTGAGGAGCTTCGGGCGCGGCGTGGCTCGGCGGGCTGGGCTGCGACAGGGCACGCGACAGGCGCTTGGGGACAGCTTCTGCGGGCGAACAGGGGCGAACACGAATTGGCGAGCTCGGCGACGAATTGGCCGGCGATTTCAGCTGGATCAGCTCCTCTTCACTTGCTGCACAAAACCCACACGATTCCCTTCACTCTCTCGACCATCAATGGCGAAACGAAAACAGGGGAGACGGAATTGGAGGAGAAAAAGAAGAAGAAGAAGAAGAGAAGAGAAGGAGAGCTTACCGGAGGGACGAACGGCGAGGGAGCTCTGGCGAATCGCTGGTCGACGAGGGAGAGAACACAGTCGGTCGAAGAGAAATGGAGAAGAGATCGCGAAGGAAGAAGAAGAGGAAAAAGAAGGTTCGGGCGATTTTGCCTTTAAATTGAAATTCACTTGAAACACGGCTTAACATAAAGATGGCGCGTTTAGAATAACAAAAGCGCCCGGTGGCTCAAGTGGCAAGGCCACCCGACTAGCTTCCCAAGCGACCCTGGTTCGAAACCCGCTCGATGCGCTATTTAATTCCTTATTTCTTTTTGCATTTTACCAAGCCCAATTACCCTCACAAAGCTTCCCGATCCCATTCAAATCCTCTCATAATTTTTCCTGCAATTAGAAAAGACATAACCGGCCCTGTCGGCCCGACCAAATTACCAAAATGCCCCTGGGTCAAACCGGGATGAAATTCCGGGCCGTTACAGCTTCAACTAAGGCAATGTATTCTGCCTCTATAGTCGATAAAGCCACAACATTTTGCAATGTTGCCTTCCAGCTAACGACGTTCCCATGTAAGTAGAAAACAAAACCTGTGAGTGAACGTCTCTTATCCACGTCTGCGGCATAAACCGAATCTACTTAGCCAGCAATGCTTGCAATTGTTTCTTCTCCTTTCGAGTATTGCAAACTCTTTGAAATTAAGCCATTTACGTATCTTAACACCCATTTGCAGGCTTCCCAATGAGCTCTTCTTGGATTCACCATAAAATGACTGACAATGCTCATGGAATAAGCCAACTCTGGCCTACAGGATACCATTGCATACATCAAGCTTCCAACAAGGTTAGCATAAGGTACTCCCTTCATCTCTGCTATTTCTTCTTTACACTTTGGTGATTGTCGATTACTGAGCTTTGTATGCTGTGCAAATGGTGTTTTCACCATTTTTGAACTCTTGTCCATATGAAATTTTAAAACCACTTTCTGCAGGTAAGTCATTTGTGTAATGTGCAATGAATTGGTTTCTCTGTTTCTCATCAACTCCATACCTAGGATCCGTCTAGCTGATCCTAAGTCTTTCATTTCAAAGGCCTCTTGCAATTTGTTTCTTTCTGATGTCAATTTCAATCGATTGTTAGAACACATTAGTATATCATCCACATATAGAAGTAGGATTACAAAATCTCCATTCTTAGTATCCTTTCTATTAACACAACTGTCATAACTATTTCGAATGAAACCTCTCGAGCTGATTAAGTTGTCAAAACATTTGTTCCATTGACGTGAACTCTGCTTTAAACCGTATATATCTCGTTTCAACAGACAAACATCATTCATCTGAGTCTTGTCTTCGAAACCTAACGACTGATTCATGTATATCTCTTCATCTAAAGTTGCATAAAAGAAGGCAGTTGTTACGTCCATTTGCTCCAATTCAAGGTTATATTGGACTGCTATTGAAAGCATAGCTCTAATTGACGTATGTTTAACTACAGGTGCAAAAACTTCATTGAAATCAACACCTTCTTCCTGTGTGTAACCCTTTGCCACTAAACGTGCCTTGTATCTAGGTTTATCATTGATTTGAATGCCCGACTTGAGCTTATAGATCCACTTACTAGATATCACACGTTGCTTGCTAGGCTTAGGTCTCTTATCCCATAGCCTGCATATTCAGCTTCATCATACCTTGAAGGTGGTCTAATTGTTCTTCTTGCTCTATCTCTCACTAATTGATAAGATTCCAAACTTGTGTTTGGAATTCCTTCATGAGGTTCAATCTGAGAATCCTCTTCTACTTGTTCTGCACTAACTTCTACATCACTGCTATGATCAACTTGTTGGAAATCTAGTTCGATTTCAAAATCATTTGGACCTGTCACTTTGCCCTTTTCAACTTCTTCAACCCAAGGCATAAGTTCCTCATTAAAAACTACATCCTGCTAATGATGCACTTCGTTTCACTGGTTCAATTGACCATAATTTGTATCCTTTTACTCCAGGTGGATATCCAACGAAGATATACTTCTTGGCCCTCATATCCAATTTGTCCTGTTTTTGGTGAGCATAGGCCGCACAACCAAAAATCTTCATATGATTCAACTTTGGTGGTTTACCTACCCATAATTCTTGAGGTGTTTTCAGCTGAATAGCCGAAGAAGGACTTCGATTGATGATATAGGCTGTTGTGTTTATAGCTTCACCCCAAAATGATTTTGGTAATCCTGCATTCGATAACATACACCGAGCTTTTTCAAGAATAGTTCGGTTAAATCTTTCAGCCAAGCCATTCTGTTGTGGATTACTAGGTACTGTCAATTGCCTATAAATTCCATTTTCTTTGCATAGGTTCTCAAACCTTGCATTTAGGAATTCAAGTCCATTGTCTGTACGCAATGTTTTAATAGACTTTCCAGATTGATTCTCAACCAATTTCATCCAATCTTGAAACTTGCTGAACGTTTCATCCTTAGATTTTAGCAAAACAACCCACAGCTAACGTGAGTAATCATCAACCATTGATAGGTAATATTTAGCTCCACCATGTGTTTCAAATTTTGATGGCCCCCATAAATCCGAGTGTATCAACTGTAATGGCTCTATTGATCTCGAATTTGACTTGCTAAAAGGCTTTTTCTTAGATTTACCAAGAACACAATGTTCACAGAATGGGAGTGGTTCACACTTCTTAGTATTAATCATAGACTGTTTATGAAGAGACTCGAGTCCTTGATTACTAAGATGTGCAAGACGTTTGTGCCATAATAAGAAATTACTTGATTTTGAAGATGACACAGAATTTGCTTCAGCTATTATAGCTTCTCCAAGTAAAACATAAAGGCCATTTCTTAGCTTTCCTGTTAATTTAACTTCTGAATCTTTCAAAAAAAAGAGCTTACCTTTATGTGATGAATACTCATAGCCATTCTTGTCAAGAGTTCCAAGGGAGATCAAATTACTCTTCAAATCTGGAACATATCGAACTTGTGACAAAATTCTCGTACATCCATCTTCTAATTTCAAGGCTACATCTCCAATTCCTTTGATTTCACAGTGCTGATTGTTGCCTAGCATCACCTTTCCAAAGTCGCACATTTCAAGATTTATGAAAAAATCTCGACGAGGTGTTGAATGGAAAGTGCATCCAGAATCCATTACCCATTCCGATTCTTTGTTATCATCTTGGGTAACCATCAACACTTCAGTAGATTCATAACCTGCCATCATATTCACGGTTTCTTTTGCTTCAGGTTTTGTATGCAATCTTCCTTTTCTCTTTAATGTAGGACATTCAAACTTCGTATGTCCATGTTTCTTGCAATAATTGCATAATGATTTTTCTTTCGAGTTCACAGTTGCAGATGAAGAATTGCTTGTGTTCTTGCTATTCTTGGAAGCATGTTTCTGATTCTTGAAGCCATTGTTTTTCCCACCTTTGTTTTTAACAAATAATGCTTCTGATTGACTCTTCTATGCTTTAAATTCTAACTCCTTTGATCTCAAACCATTTATGATTTGATCGACCGTGATCGAGTCTCTTCCATATTTCATCGCCGTTTTGATTTCACTGTATCTTTCAGGAAGTGAGTTTAAAAGGATTACAGCTTGGTTTTCATCATCAATCTTTTCACCTGAATTTTTCAATTCTGTACAAATCCTATTAAACTCATCAATATTTTCTGCCAAAGATTTTGCAGACTCCATTTTATATCCAAAATATCTTTCTTTCAGATAAATCTTATTGCTTAGCTTTCATCTTCCTTTTCCAAAGTCAAAAATCATTTCGCCCGTCGAACTTTTCGATCTTGAATCTTGCAGACATCTTTCTTGCGGATTCAAAAAATTGATCGAAAAAAAAGTTCGATTTCTTCAGATCTCTATCAAGAACGCTCTGATACCAATTGTAAGTTCTAATCGAAACAAGAACAAGTCGGAGATCCACGAAAATACCAACTGAGATAGAGAAATGAGAAGTTGACGAAAAATAAGAAACTATGATGAAAAGAGAGCTTGGAGTTGAACTAAGAAGGAGAGATTTTATTATGATTTTCACACACTGTACAAGGGATAGTGACCCCATTTTATAATTGGGGAAGAAGACAATGAATAGTAAGTCTTCATAAAAAAAAAACATCCAACGGCTGAAATTAAAAGGTCATTTATTAACCTGCCATTTTAATTGTACACCAATCACAATAAAAGGTAAAATTGCTTTTTGTCTTATCAAAAAATAGAGAGTAAAGTTCAATTTGAATTTTAACAGAACCCATAACAACATATTATAAGAGAATATAGCAAATATACAACATACTTATCTTGCAACACATTCTCAACAAAATTTTGTCTATTCACGAGTTCCCCCCATGTCGCTCCTAAGTAAAGGACTTGACTAAAACATCAATGAAAATTGGTTTTGTAACTAATAAAAAAATTATGCTAAAATTAAGAAGCAAAATAATATTCTTGAGCTGCATTTTTACCTCATTGAAGTTGAACTTTACAACTCTAGTTTTTCTTTTCATTGAGAGCATAGTCAAATAGCAACCTATCAGAAACACATTGGCTATTTGTTTTATATTAAAAGAATATACAACACAATTTGCAATCATCAAGATTAAGTACAAGAATGAAATGATTTAGTTAAAACCATACAAAAAAGACTTCCTACAACTTAGTTAAAAAAATTAACATCAAAAAGTAATTTTGCAACTAAACAATCTAATTAAGACTTGAAACATTTGTCATGAAGAAAAATAATGGTTTCAAATGGACCTTGATTACAAATGCTATTTAGTCGCCAAATTTGCAATGCTTAAAGGCCAGATAGCAACAAACACCACATAAAACTTTCTCTAAATTAAAGTTAAAGCAAAGTACCCATGTTTTAAAAAAAAAATTAAAGATAAAATATAGTATCTTTCAAAACATCAATCGCTCTTTGAAAACATTTCATTTCTTTTTCTTTTTTTTCGGGCAAAATCAATCACTAAATTAAAAATAAAAAGAAAGCAAAAACAAATATGGATGATCGAGATAATTTTGAGCTTGTCCTTTACGAGTCTTTGCAAGTACATATTTTGGACCAAGAATTACAACTGCACACCATTGTAGGAACTAATTTTAGACACAACTGATATCATAAAGCATTTCTCAAATATGAAAATTTCTATGGTATGCATATACGAAACTCTTTTTCAATAAATAAAAAAACTAACTCCAACAAGAACTAGAAAGCTCACAGTAATATGCTTTAGTTTTTAGATAAAATGCAAAAAATATAAGGGAAAACTATAATCACTTTGATATCGGATCAAGCTATGCAAAAGCCTCTTTTCACCCAAACTTTCATCAACTAGATAGTACTATCAAGTATCATTAGTTAAAAGTGCATTGGCTAGGAAATAAGTGGAGTACTTTAAAATTTTCTATCTTGTTTTGGTTGTCTGCATAAAGTATTTCCCTCAACTCTCACTACTTAAGCTTAATATCTTAGTTCTTTTTTACTATTAACTCTGAAAAGCTTATATTGCAACAAAGCATACATTATGAAATAATGTGGTGGTAGTGCATCGAACAATTCCATCACATAGATTACAAGGCTTAAAAAAGCAATTCTCTCATTTATAGCTTAAACAATTCCATTTCAAACTTTACAAATTAACCTATCGTGGCATCTTTAAAAGAAGGAGAAGTAGGAAAAAATGTCACAATACCTTATAAAACAGTGAACTCAAAATAAAGCCACAAGATTAAATTCTTGCAATGAAATACTAATCAAACAAAGATCAACAACAAAATAAAAGGCAAACTAAACTATACAAATTAATCTAGATGCAATACAACAAACGAAGTGGTACCCCTTTTATTCATAGTTGTTTGGAATAGAGGAAAATGGCAAATAAGAGCTAAAAAGATGAGAAAAATATGTGTATGGACGAGGAAAAAGAGTGTGATAAGCGCCGATTCTTGCTTGAATTTTACAAAGCTAGAGGTCCTTCTAGGATCCTTGTAAAAACTCACAATGATAGCTAACTTAGATCACACTCAAAATCTAAAATGGGCACTCTTAGATCCTAAGACAACTCACTCCAGAATTAGTTTGATCAAGACTAATCCAATGAATTGATTTATCTTCAAACCTAAAGCAAGATTTGAAAGAAAAGAAACACCAAATGGGGTTCAAGAAAACACAAGTTTTTCATTCATCAAATCTGTCCAAAATGATGTATTACAAGCCATTTTAAAGGCCAAAAATTCGTGCATGCCTTGAAATACAAAAGGACACAAAAAGCTACTAAATGCATTTTGTAGAAAATAAGGCCTAGGAAACCAAAACTCAATTGCATGGCTTAAATGCTAGACAAAAGGGTAGATAAGCTTTGAATATGCCCAACTAACTCTTCTAGAAGGTCCATTACAATTAAGAGCATGGTTGACAAGCATTGAAATAAAAAAGTTCTAAAATATAAAAATCTGGAAATTCCACTATTTAAATTTCTGCATTCTAATTTTAAAAAGACTCTTGAAATCTTCTTTTCTTGCTTCTTGTTGCTCCTTCATGTGAATACAATAAGTCGGTGGTTGAATTCATATCAGAGTGTTTAGTCATCTGATACATATTGAAACATTGATATGAGGGAAAAATTGATTCAACTTCATTAATATCTCACTTAATGTATTTATACATAATGATATCAATGGAAAGAGTAAACTAACTGACTGATTAACCACTAACAACTAATTTGTAACTAATAAAAAACTGGTTAACAAAACATCTTATCTTAGTACTAATACTAATCAATCTCAAACTAAAGATGCCTCTCATTTTATCTAAATAATAGAAACACAGAACCAAATGGTTAGATAGAAGGAAAACCAAGTCATACCTTAAATTAACAGGTCCTAAAGAAAGCTAGTTAAAGATGAGTTCAGATTCAAGATTCTTTTTCTTTTATATATTTGTCGTTGCAAACCACTTAAAACTGGAAAGTCTTTAGAACAAACTCATCAAAGTCATATAACTAAACTCTTATTCTTATGAAACTTCTTTCCATCCTATTATTCTTTTGGCATAGTTCATTTAATATTCTTTTTAATGAAAATTTTGATCTTTGAACAAATTAGGATAGGTACAAGTTTACAATCCTAGCCTATAAAATAGTTAAACTTTGAAACTTATATGACATATCCAATTTATTGTTCTATAAAGTAATATAGTTCCAGCGGCATATTCAACAGGTTGAGAGAAATAAATGAAGAGCCAAACCAAGTCTTTAACCCACAAATCCAACACTTCTATGATAAAATTCTAAAAATATCATTCATGTACAAACATTGTAATCACCTTAAAATAAACCTTACCCGAGTTTTATCAAAAGGGGATGGTCCAACAATTTTCGTTAACTATCCCTCGTGTAACCCACCTCCAAGCATCAACCCTGTTATTACACAAGGAAATCCCTTTATCGATTATAAAAAAAATAGAAATGAAGAGTTTGTGAAGTAGCCATCATAACCGGTGGACAAAATATGCTTATTTTCTTTTGATTCTTCCAAAAGCTAAACCCATTCATCCATGGATGTCTCTCAACATCAATTACAGAAAGGATTTGGGTAGTCGTACAAAATGAGTTCAATCGATGATAAGCAAGACAATGAAATTGTAAAGAAGAAGACAATTTACCTATTTCAATTTCTTAGGCGCGATATTTATTTCTCAACAAAGAAACTCAACAATCTAGAAAATCCTAAAATATAAAATGGGTATTCTAGAAATTGGCATCAAGAAGACAAGTTGTTGTGCAAAGAAAAATAAGAAGAAGCAAATGCCAACCACTTTAACAAGAAGTGAAGCAGCTGAAGGATACAAGTTGGAGTTTAGCATGGACAAAGAAGGAAAGCTGGTGTAAAATGAAAAGTGTAATGAGTGTAATGAAAAGTGTAAGCTGGTTTAATTTGCCGCTTTTTTAAACACTTTTGATAGCTTTTTCTTTTTGTTATAAAAGCTATAATGCAATGCTATTAAAAAGGATATATGTTGTAGTAGCCATGACCACATGAAATGAATCTTTCTTTGATACAGGAGAAAATGTCTCTATGTAATCGATTCCTTCTGTTTGAGAGAATCCTTTAGAGACGAATCTTTCCTAATGTCTCTCAATGTTCCCATGAGTCTTTCTTTGTTTTAAAAACCCACTTGCATCCAATAGTTTTTACACCACTAGGCAACTTGATGAGATCCCAAACTCGATTAGCGCCATAGAATCCATCTCATCTTTCATGGCATTAAACCATAAGTTCAAAACCCTTGAACTCATAGCTTGTAAAAACGTCTCAGGATCATCTTCAGCTCTAACATTGTAGTCACACTCTTGTAGATATACAACATAGTCACTAGGTATTGCTGCTTTCCTTACTCTAACTGACCGTCTTAATGTTGTGTCAACATTCGCATGTGAAACATGATCAGGTTGCTCAACTAGTTGTTCAACAATTTCAGGAATTGGTTGAACCTCATTGTCAACTAGACTAGGATCAACATCTTGTGGTTATTCCAGGACTGGTTCTTCAACACACATTTGAACTTGAGGCGCATTGTTAACAACAATGATCAGTCCATCACTTGAAGTGGAACACTGAGCATCTGAATGATCTATCTTAGGATCAATAACCTGATATCGATTAATCCTACTAATCAAGTCATTCTCAAGAAATTTTTCATTTCTTGATTCCACAAACCTAATGCTATGAGATGGACAGTAGAATCTGTATCATTTAGACCTTTCAGCATATCCAATGAAATACCCACTTATGGTTCTCGGGTCTAACTTCTTTTTTTATGGATTATATACTCTCACTTCAAACAGACATCCCTAAATACGTACAAGTCGCAAATTTGGTTTCTAACCTTTGAATACCTCAAAAGGTGTCTTTGAAACAGCCTTGGTTGGAACTCGGTTTTATATGTACACCGCTAACTTGAGAGCTTCAGTCCACAAGGACTCAGGAAGTTTTGTGCTAGCAAGCATGCTTCGTACCATGTCTAATAATGTTTGGTTTCTTCTTTCAGCTACTCCATTCTGATTTGGAGAGCCAGACAAACTATATTGGGTAAAAATCCCATGCTCTTTAAGAAACCTTGGAAATGGACCATTCGGTTGTCCACTCTCATTATATCTCCCTAGTATTCACCACCTCTATCAAATATCACAATTCTAATTTTCTTATCGCATTGTTTCTCTACTTCTACTTTAAAAATCTTAAAAGCATCTAATGCTTCACTTTTATGGTTAAGTAAGTAGAAATACATGTATTGTGAATGATCATCAATGAATAAGATGAAATATTTATCATGGTAAGCATCTATGTTTGAACTGAAAATATATGTATGTATGATTTCCAATAACTCAAAACTTCTATTAGCACCTTTCTTAAACTTGTTACTCGCTTAACCTTAATGCAGCTTATACAAGTCTCAAAGTCAGTAAAATTTAAAGTACTAAGTACTCCATCATTCACTAACCTTTTAATTCTATCATGGAGATGTGTCCTAATCTCCGATGCCACAATATAGAGGAATCTTCATTGACTACACATCTTTTGTTACAAATATTTTCACTAACGTGCATAGAAGTATAGTTATCATTATTTTGTAAATTAAGTAGAAAAAAACTATGAGAAAAAAATATCATCTTTAATAACATCAAATTTTTAAACTAAATTAAATCCAAATTCCGAAAAGTTAAAGTAGTAACCATCTAATACAGGACATGAAATGGAAATTAAATTTCTAGAAAAACTAGGAATATAAAATGTCTTTTTCAAATTCAAAATATAATCACTACTTGAAACTAAACTGCACGTTTCAATGGCTTCTACATGCGAGGGCATCTTTTTTCCAAAATAGATGCTAATCTACTTCCCACTGGTTTCCGCAGGTCTTACTAGTCCTTCAAAGAATTGGTAACATGGATTGTAGAACCAGAATCAATCCACCCTGAATTAAGATTAACTTCAGTCATATTGGATTCATAACAAACGAAAGTAAGTTTAGTACCTTTCTTGTCAAG
This sequence comes from Sicyos edulis, assembly GCA_036507275.1. Lineage (NCBI taxonomy): Eukaryota > Viridiplantae > Streptophyta > Magnoliopsida > Cucurbitales > Cucurbitaceae > Sicyos > Sicyos edulis. The sequence goes on along the minus strand of CM071846.1, from coordinate 33,241,570 downwards.
CCAAGCCATGAACTTGGAGCATTGTTTCTTAACGTGCCCCTTCTTCATGCAAAAAAAGACACAACCTCCTTCTTAATGTCCTTCTGAAGAAGGATTTTTGCCTTTCCCTTATCTTTATTTTGGCTGCTTCTCTTATTATTTCCAGAAGAGGTAAAGTTCACATCATGCTCTCATTTTCACCCCCATCCATAAGAAGTCTATTTTCTTCTTGAACACAGATGGTCAATAATTCGTTGATTGACCACTTATTCTTATGTGTGTGTTGTAAGAAATCTTGAAAGGACCATATTGATGAGGCAAAGTACAGAGGGCATAGTGAACTAGAAAGGCCTCTGACATCTCAACTTTAAGTGTCTTGAGCTAAGCCACTATGTCCCCCATGTGCATGATATGATCACGCACACCCTTAATGGTGGTAAGCCATAGTGACGAAAACTGGATGATGAGAGTGCTTGTCATTGTTTTGTCAAAAGTAGCAAACTTCTCATCTATAGCCTTAAGTAGATTTTTAACTTTTTCTTGTGTCACACCTCTAATGCCAGCAGAAGTTTTTGTCTTTATGAACATCACATAGAGACGATTTGATCGCTCCCACTTGTCATAAAGAGTGATTTCATCTGAAAAGCTGGTCTCGGTGATTGCAAGGGGCTCCTCTTTCCTTATGGCATAGTCGATGTCCATCCATCCCAAATGAAGAAGAACTCTCTCCTTCCAAACTTTGTAGTTATCCCCTTTGAGCTCGGGAATATTGCATCTCATATTAGAGAAACTTGTAGATTGAATTACTACAATAAATTAATTACGCTCATGTTACTAAATTTGAAGCTAATATGAATTATATTAACATGATCTACCAATGTAAAATCATGAAAAATATGAATCTAGTGACATAAAACTTGCATGTGGGCTAAAATTTTAATTCAATTAGATTCATATAGAACATACTGATAAAACTATCAAATTAGGTTCCATTTTATAATCCCTGTGGGTAATATAGAAAATATAATTTAATATTTTATCATAATTAATCACATGTAACTTGATAAAAATTCGTATGAGATAAGATTTATCATATTACACAAATTAATCACAATTAATGTTTATTATCCAAATGTGATCCTAATAAGTTATATTATAATATTAATTAGTTAAAGATGTTGTGGCTACTCTTTAACTTAATTAAATTATATGGATCACTTAAACATGTTAAACATTAGGCTCAATAATTGCTTCATCCAATATTAATTCGTAATTTTTAAAGAAATAAAATTATCTAATTTAATATTGCATGAATAATTATGAAAATTATCATGCAACCAAAACATAGATAATATAAAATTAAAACTGAGTCATTAACAATTTATTTTACTATGCATAGTTAATTAAAATAAATATCGTCATATTTAATAAGCATAATAATTATAAATTGAACATAACTATAATAAATAAATAAACACCATATTTAACAAAGTAATCAGAAGTATAATGGAACATCATTTATAATTGCTTAATAGAGGTTAGGGGTTTAATCCCTACTTGCGACATATTTATGTAAAAAAATCACAGAAAAACTAAGTGATATGACATAATATATATGTCTTCGTTGCTATAAAACTTTTTGGGTAAAATAAAAAATAATCTTATACCAAATCAACAATGATATATTAATGTGAAAATGTATATAAAGATGTACCTTGCATTCAAGAGGTGAGGATAAATGAAGGCCATACTCATGTATCTTGATCAACATGTTTGAGAGTGGAAAAAATGTAGTTTATTTTATAAGTTGGATGAGATAATTGGCTGATTGAATCCTTCTTGGGATTTGGGAGTTTGGATAGAGGGCAAGGCTAGCTACTCTGTCTAAACCTAAATTATCCTTATTTACTTGCATGGATAATAACAAAATATATACCATGCTTTTTACCATCACATAATTTGAACCCTATTTCACTAAATTACTTGCATTTATCAAGGAGAAATTTAGGATTCGTTTGATAACATCCATGTTTCTTAGTTCTTGTTTCTAACTTTTTTAGAATAAGAAACAAGAATGTATTTGATAAGGGCTCGTTTGATAACGTTCATGTTTCCTGTTTCTTGTTCTTGCTTCTTATTTTTTAGAAACAGGTTTGTTTGATAATTGTTCCCGTTTCTTGTTTCTCAAATAAAAGAGAAACGTTTCTCAAAAAAGGTGAAAAAGTGAGAAACTACCAAAAGTAGTTTCTTTAGTTCCGTTTCTTGTTTTAAACCTGATGTTTTGTTTAATATATTTATAGAAAAGAGCATCATTGTAAAATAAAAGGTGTTTTTGCCTAGTGGTGATGTAACAAGTTGTTTTACTCAAGACCAATGTTCAAATCTCACTTGAGGATTCTTTTTATTATTATTATTTTGATAAAATTTCTTTTATACAAATGTTAATTTTCAATTTCCCAATTTTATATATTGTGTTAATTTTTAAAATTTCATAATTTTTTGTTTTTAAAAGATAATATTACATGTTATATATTTCATTAGTTTTGAATAAAATTTATATATATTAGATCATGTATATTTTTTAAAATATTTTTATTTGTTTAATGCATATGATACATTATTAGTTAAAACATTACTACATTACTATTTTGTTTTCTCTATTACACTTTTTTTTTCTCCATCTATATATATTTATTATTGCATTCATATTTTAAATTAATAGCACCGTTTTCAGAGTAATATAATCGTTATATATTTGAGTGGACATCAAAGTAAACATAACATATAATTTTTTTTATAAAATGTTTATTTATATTAAACCATACACATTTTTTTAAACTATTTTAATGAATTTTTAATTCATATTATATATTTTTATACTACATTATCTTTTTTTAAAAATTATACATAAAATTTTTAAAAAAATATATAAAAATTTGTAAAATAGAAAAAAAAAAAGAAAAACGAAAAACAGGAAACGAGAAATTGTTATCAAACAAATTTTGTTCTGTTTCTTATTTTTTATAAGAAACAAGAAACAGAAACGGTTATCAAACACATTCTTGTTTCTTATTCTAAAAAAGTTAGAAACAAGAAACAAGAAACAGGAACTAAGAAACAAGAAACGAGAAATAGAAACGTTATCAAACGAGCCCTAAATGTTTCTGTTTCTTGTTTCTTATAAAGAATAAGAAACAAAAGAAAAGTTGTTTGATAACAATTTCTTGTTTCTCGTTTCTCATTTTTTATGTTTTTTATTTTACAAATTTTTATATTTTAAAAAAAGTTTTTCTAAGTATAATTTTTTTTAAAGTTAAGATAATGTAGTATAAAAATATATAATCTGCATTAAAAATTCATTAAAATAGTTTTTAAAAATATATAATTTAATATAAATAAACATTTTATAAAAAATATTATGTGTTATGTTTACTTAATCATTTATTAGTTTGATATTCACTCAAATATATAACGATTATATTACTCTGAAAGTGGTAAAATATGAAAGCTCGAGAAGAAAAAAAAGAGTAATGGAGAAAAAAGAAAAAAGTAACTTTTTAACCAATAATGTATCATATACATTAAGCATATAAAAATAATTATAAAAAATATACATCGTCTAATACATATAAATTTTATTCAAAACTAATGAAATATATAACATGTAATATTATCTTTCAAGGACATTCGTCTAAGATTTTCAAAAAAAAAAAAAAAGACATTAGTCTAAAATAATATTGACTCAGAACCTAATTCAATTATATATTGTTTACTCATTATTATATATTAAAATTAAAATAAGATTAAATGTAAATTTAAGTGAAAATTTTATGAAATTTTAAATTTTAACACAATATATAAAATTTGGAAATTGAAAATTAAAATTTATATAAACAAACTAGATAAAAGAAATTTTATCAAAAAAGTAAAAATAAAAAAGAGTTTTATGCATGTTTAAGCTAAATAAGGAAAATAATTACAAAAATATACACAAGTAGAAAATTTAGCAAAACTAGACAATCGTGTTTTGAAAGAAATTTTCTTTTCCAAGCAAAAGACACATTACCCTCCCTATTATAAAATAATCTTATATTATAATTCTTCCTACTTTCCTTACAATTTCACTATTTAAAATTACCTCCTAAAAATCTCTTCAATCATGAAGTTTATAGAATTTTTTTGAGCTTTTTACGTGATTAGACTAAACGGAAAAAATAATTATAAAAATGTTTAGATTTTAAACATTTAGCAAAAGTTGCGCACCACTAAAAATTAAGAAATTTATTTTAATATGAAATGACAAAACTATCCTTTATTACCTTTAATAAAATGAAAACTAAAAAGATTTAAAACTCCTAAAATCACACCTTTTCAACTTCTGTCATCCCATTTTAACTTCAGCTTCATCCTAAATTTTTTTTTTTATTCTGACTTTCTTTTTCTCCAGCGAGCATTTGATATATTTTTTGAATTCTTTTAATTATAAATATATGCAAATTTTAAAGTCATTTTTTGAGAAACAAATTTTAAAGTCATTTTTTGAGAAACAAATTTTAAAGTCATTTATAATCTATAATACATTGTAATATTGTATTATAATTGTGAGTAATATAGTATTCATGTAACGGCCGCCGACAGGGCCGGTTTTGAAATTGAAAATTGCCGGAATAATTATGAGTCAATTTGAATAGGATCGGGATTTTTGGTGAAGGCAATTGGGCTTGGGAAAGAGTAAAATTAAATGAGGAATTAAATAGCGCGTCGAGTGAGATTCGAACCAGAGACGTGTTGCGTGCTAGGCAGGGGGCGTTGCCAGTCGAGCAACTGGGCGTGTTTGTTAAACTACGCGCGCGATTTGGTATATATGCCGTGCGCAGTGGGATTTTTATATAAAAGCAGAATTTCACCCGATTCTTCCCCATTTCTCTTCTTTTTCTTCGCGATTTTTCCTCCGACCGACTCACTTCTCCCTCGCGATTTCTTCTCCTTTCCTCGACCGATCGCAACTCTCTCACCTCGCGGAGCTCCTCGCCGATCGCCCCACACCGGTAAGTTCCTTCTTTCTTCTTCTCCTTCCAATTCGTTTCCCTTGTTTTGGTTTCGCCGTTGCCGGCCAAGACGAAGTGAGCTTCTTGTGGATTTTGTGTAGCTAGTGTAGGGGAGTTCGTCCATCAACGAATCGGCCGTCGAATCTTCGCCAAACGCTCGAATTCGGATTTTCTTCTTCGCCCCTGTTCGCGCGCAGAAACAGAGCCACTGCCTCCAAGCCGCGCCGCGCATCGCCTCGCGCCCGCGCGCACGCCTCGCGCCCGCGCGCACGCCTCGCCCAGCTCCGTGTCACGCCGCTCGCCCGCGCTCGCCCTCGCGCCTCTGCATCGCTCGCGCTCCCGCGTCCGAGCCCAACCCTCTGTTCGTCCGCGCGCAGCCAGCGCGCGCCGCCATTCTGCGCCCAGCTCGCCCGGCCGGCCGTTCTTGCCCGTTCGTGTCTGCACCGGCTCATTCGTGCGTTCGTCGTGCCTTGTGAGTTGCTCCCGAGCTGAGCCTCATTTATTATATTTAGGCCTATTGTGTGATTTTTATTGTGATTGATAGGTTCTCAGTAGCTAGTTCGGGTTCGTTCGCAATTTAGGATTTCGTGTCAAATCGTCCCCGACCAAGGTAAGGATTTCTTACCGGAGTTGTGTGGACCCTGCGATATTATATGTGATTGCTGATTGGTTGCTTGTTTGTGTTTATTGACATGTATAGCTAGGTACTCAATTCTGAATTCCCGATTAGCATGTTGTTCCTAATTAATTCTCATGTTAATCCATGCTAGGTTGTTCCTTTCTAGCATGCTCGTATCTATTCCTTGCTTCGTAGTATCATGCTAGGCTCGTTGTATTCTTATTGAGCACGTATTGGATTTTATGGAATTGTTTGCTGTTTGCTAGGCGAGTTAGAGTTGCGGTAGATAGCATCATCCGGGCCCGATGCATAAAGTACCTTGCATCCATGGCGGGGACGTCGAGCAAGTCATTCCGTCCCTGGACCGTGTGAGGATTAGCTAACCCGAGCGGTAGGCCCCGCAATCTTGGGTGAGGGTGGCGGATCGTTAAATGCCCCAACCGTCGGGATGATGACTTGGCATTGCCTCGCGTCCGGCGATCGGCACGTCCTCGGCGTGTTCGCCGCGGCCACGATTGCCACTGTTAAGGTAAGGCGGCTTCACGGTGTAAGCCTACCACGACCCGTTTCCTTAGCCTCAAAGTGCGGTGGTTCAGGTGACATAGTTTACGTGTCAGTCTCACACCCCTATGTCGGTGACACCGATCCAAAGAATTAGTTAGGCGTGGTGATTGGACATGGGCGGCTTGCCTCTAGACCCAGCACTTCATGGTTCGCGCAGAGCACGCGGTGCATGTTTACGCTCATTACAAATACATTGACCGGAGAGCTCCTCGGGATCTTGAGCAGTGTACCTTTCGTCGACAATAGACAGCCGAGGCCGGGACTTGTTTCTCGTATAGGGCGACTTATATATTGGTGTGTGGTGGTATTATTCCGGACTAAGACCCTAAGTGGCATCCGAGGCCCAAGTGTGGGCTAAGCTATGTGCTTTATTCTGTGTTTATATTCATAGCTTGCATACGCTCATCGAGATGACCATGTATATCGTATTGTAATACCCGGTTGGGGATTCTTACCGAGTAATTCGTTACTCACCCTTACGATGGTTTTTCCACAGTAACCAAGTTGCGTAGACAGGATGGTGAAGGAGGAGCTGTGATCATGGGGCTCAATCATCCAACTCGATTTTGTGTTATGACTCTTTATGTTTTATTTTCCCTGAATGCATGTAGTCGGGAGGCGGAGCCCTAGGATGTTTTTCGAATATTTTGTGGATTCCAGCATTATTGTATTTAGACATGTTTTGAATGATTTTAAGAAATCTCTGATCGAGTATACTTTGGAGCTGTATTTATCTTGGAACAGTGCTTGGAAACGAGGGACGAGTTCTAGGGAAATTGTCTAGTTTTTAAAGGGGTTATTTTGAATGTTTTGTTTTAATTGGAATCTGAAACCATGTCTGTTTAAATGTCCTTTACTTTGAATGCATGCATTGGGGTAAGGGCCCATTTAGTGCCCCATTCGGGTCGGTTCCTTACAGTTGGTATCAGAGCTCAGAGTCATAAATTCTGTAGATTGACCTTTTGTTGTAGGTCATTTTCCCATGATCACTAACACTCCGACAGTCATCAGGTACGCCTAAGTTTACTATTTGTTGTAGAAAAAGGGTTAAGAATTTACAATACCTGTCATCGAGTGTATGCCTTGTGTAGTGTTGTGGAGCGGAGACGAGCAGGTTCTGACTCGTTATTGGTTTGGGTTTAGAGCGCCATCATGCCAACTTCCCTCAGTGTGTGATGTATGTGTGTGGCTTGTTGTGGTATCCAGATAGATTCGGATGCCCTGGGACATCGTTCCAGAGGGAGGTAGAGATTGGACTCCCATAGGCCAACTGTGGCCCAGTTGATGGTTTTCCCCTAGTGAGAGGGTGGAGGTGCTTTGCCTTGGAATGCCACTCCAAGAGAGGAATTAGCTGTGGTTGTGCTTAAGTGGATTTTTGTGGAGCAGGTCCCCGTGTGGACTAGCCTGGGTAGCTCAAGTGTTGATCTTGAGCCTTGATAGATTATTTGGTTGCCCAGAGAGTGGTTGCGAAGTTGGTAGCCTTCGAGGAGGTTGATGAGGCATCTTTGTGCTTCTGTGAAGTGTGGTTGTTTGCAGCCAAGTAAGTCGGAACCCTGTGATTAAGGGTGCAGCAAGCAGTGTTTCCTTCGGACTGGATCCGTTGGTAGTTTCCCCAGTTGTTTGATAGAGACGAACACTCTTATTTTGGTAAATCCCTAGAGTAGGGCTAGCTGCTGCATGTTGAGAGAGCCGGCCAGAGTTTGTTGAGCATCATGTGGAGATGCAAGAGTAGGCGGTGAGCCTTCAGCTTGATGAGATGCCTTAGGCATGGTTGTTGGAGTTGAGCCCTTGTATGCCGAGCCAGAGTTCGTGTCACTTGAGGTTGTGACCTTGTTGGCCCCGTTGGTAGTAAGAAGTGGATTTGGTAGTAGTGGCACTTGAGGTGCCTTGGTTGGTGTGCCGCTTTGGCACTAAATCTGGTTAAGGCCTGAGTTTGGCATGGGCATAGCAGATGGTTCTATGCCGTTCGGAGTTTAGCGTACTCCTTTAGCCTTGGATCCGTTTATGGTAGTTGCACCTGTGGAAGTCGTGCAAAAAGGGCTAGTTCAGTGGTAATCGAAAGATTTCAAGCGAAGGGATGTTCGAAAGGAGCCTTTTCCCAGTGTTACTGGAGGTTGAGTAAGTCAAGCAGGTTGACGGTTGGTAAGTGTTAGTGCGCGTTCATCTCACGCTAGTGTTAAGGCCAAGAGATCCTTGTGGTAGGTAGTGCGGTCATCTACCTTCGAGTGCCTAAATCTCAGGAGAGTTGAGCATCGTAGAAGCAAGTTGGGTCCAGCTGAGGGACCATGAGTTGGATGCCTATGAGGTGAGTAGGATGCCTTGTGAGAGGAGTTGGATGCCTTAAGGGTAAGCACCCTTGGTAGAGGCTTGGTATAAAGTAAGTTTGGTTTGGCATGGTTATGCTTTGGTAGAGCAAGGTTGCCACAGCTTTGAGCATCGTGTGGAGATGGAACTTTGGGTGTTCCGTTGATTGGTTGTATCTCTGCCAGGAGCTAGTGTGGCTTTTGGGAAAAGCATTTGTTAGTCCTGGATCGCTAAATGAAGGTTGGGAGTTGTGCACACAAGTGTGTTTTGTGTGGGTCGTTCTGTGGCGAGAGTTTCAGATCCATGTAGGATTTGCCTTGGGGATCTGGTGCTCAGTTTTTGGAAAAGTTGGACTCCAGGTGGATGTTGTAAGGCTTAGTGAGGTGGTAAGGATACCATGCTCATGGTATCAGGTTGTTGCTTAGGTGAGATTGTTAAGTGGACCTAAGCTTGGTTGTGGATCTTTTCACGATCGTCATGGTGAGAGAGTTGTTCGGATCCTCATTGGGTAGGAGTTATGTTGTGGTTGAGGTCTGAGTAGGAGGATGACGCATTCGGTAGCGTTTCGGGTCCTCTTGGTTCCCAAGGAGTTGGAGTTGGCCAGCATGGTTGTGTTGCTGGAAAATGGAGTTGTTGTTTGTTCAGGCAGTTGGCTGTAGGCCGTTAGTTGGTAGTGGATGTCGAAGGTTGCCGGAGAACCCTAGGTTGTGGGGAGCCTCTCTAGAGCTCAATCAGGCCCTGATAGTGAGTTTCAGTTGGCAAGTTGAAGCCGTGTAGTTTGTAGCCTCAGGGGAATTGCTGGCAGTCTTGGTAGCCTAGCAATTTAAATTTGTTTGGAGAAGAGTCCGGATTGGTTTCGGTATGGTGACAAGTTGATGCTTGGTGTTGACCAAGGTGTGGATTGAAAATGCTTGAAGTCAGTTTTGCTCGTGGGGCGAATGGTTCGTGCCCTGTTGGTTGTCTTCCTGTTTCCAGGAAAGTTGAGAGTTGCCCCGTTGGTATTTGGAGGTTCAATCCGTGGTAGACCCCTGTTGCTACCCCGTGAGATTTTGATCTTGTCGCTTTAATGGAGCAAGACAGTGAGTGTATGTGGAGCTCTCTGTCCTTCGGTTGTCTGCTCGTAGGAGCCGTTTCTTTCTGGGTTTGGCAGTTTGCTGCCGTCGGTTTGTTAAGGATTTTTCCGCCATAGCCTCGCCCCTCACTCGTCTGACGAGGAAGGGTGTCGAGTTTATTTGGAACAGTAAGTGTGATGAGAGCTTTGCCAGGCTCAAGCGCAGGTTTGACTCAGCACCAGTATTGGCAGTCCCGGAGGGGACAGGTGGTTTCGTGATTTACAACGATGCTTCCAAGTTCGGGTTGGGTTGTGTGTTGATGCAAAGACGGGAGGTCATTGCTTATGCTTCCCGTCAATTTGAAGCCATATGAGCGAGAACTATCCGACTCATGATATGGAAATGGCGATGAGTGGTGTTCGTGATGAAGATTTGGAGGCATTACCTGTATGGTGAGCGGATTCAGATGTTTACCGATCACCAGAGCCTCAAGTATCTGTTTGCTCAGAAGGAGCTGAATATGAGGCAGAGGAGATGGTTAGAGTTGGTGAAAGATTATGACTGCGAGAGTTTGTACCATCCGGGTAAAGCAAATGTTGTAGCTGATGCTTGAGTAGGAAGACGTCGCACTCCGCGGCGTTGTTGAGTTCCCAGCCCAGATTACGGAGAGAGTTCGAGCGGGCTGAGATTGCGAGTGTTGTTGGGTGAGGTTCCGCGAGTAGCTCATTGATGATCGACCATCGATTAGACAACGGATTATTGATAGTCAGTTGAGTGACCCCGCACTTAAGAGATTGTTTGACAGGGTTAGTGCTGATGGAGATTTTGACTTTGTGTATTCACCGCATGAGGGTCGACGTCTGAGGCCGGTTTTGTGTTCCGGATGTTGCGGGATTGCGAACGAGTTGCTCTCGAGAGGCCCACATTCTCTGTTTGCTTGGCACCGAGGTACCAAGATGTATCGGGATCTTAAGAGACATTCCGGTGGATGGGTATGAAAAGAGATGTTGCGAGTTTGTCGATCGATGTCTCACTTGTCGCCAAGTGAAGGCACCTGGCAGAGACCCGGCCGGTTTGTTGCGTAAATGCACCGAGTGTACCTCGGTGGAAATAGGAAGAGATCTCCATGGACTTTATTTCGGCTTGCCGAGGACTCGAGGAAGTTCTCTCTCAGATTTGGGTGATAGTCGATCGATTGACTAAGAGCGCACACTTCATTCCGGTAGAGACACTTATACCGTGGAACAGTGGGAGCAGTTGTTTTTGGAGCGGATCATTCGTTATCACGGTGTACCTGTGAGGATCGTATCTGACCGTGATTCGAGGTTCACTTCTCGTTTCTGGAGAGCGCTCCAGAAGGGTTTAGGCATCGAGTGCAGTTTCAAAGATGACTTTTCACCCTCGCACCGATGGATGATCGAGAGGGTGAACCGATTCTCAAGACATGTTGAGGGCTTGTGTGTTGGATTTCCGGCGCTTGGGACCGAGATTCAGATTCGATGGAGTTTGCATATAACAACAGTTATCAGTCGACGATTCAGATGGCTCCATTCGAGGCCTTGTATGGTAAGCGTTGCCGTTCTCCTGTGTTCTGGGAAGATGTTGGTGATAGGTAGGTTTTGGGTCCCGAATTGCTGCAGTTGACCAATGGTGCCGTGCAGAAGATTAGAGCTCGTATGTTGACAGCTCAGAGCAGACAGAAGAGTTACGCCGATGTCCGGCGTCGGGATTTAGAGTTTGAGGTTGGTCGACATGTATTCCTAAAGGTCGCACCGATGCGAGGTGTTTTGAGGTTTGGCAAGCGTGGAAAGCTGAGTCCCCGTTTGAGATTCTGGAGAGGATCGGCAAGGTTGCTTATAGATTAGCCTTGCCTCCGTCATTGTCGACAGTGCACGGTGTTTTTCATTTTTCAATGTTGAGGAAGTACGTGCCGGACCCGTAGCACATTGTTGATTTTGAACCCTTGCAGCTGAATGAGGATTTGAGCTTCGAGGAAAAGCCAGTGGGGATTCTTGCTTTTGAGACAAAGACGCTGCGTAATCGTGAAATCAGGTTGGTAAAGGTTCAGTGGAGGAGTTAGAGTTCAGAGGAAGCCACTTGGGAGCGGGAGGATGAGTTCAGAGGAAGCCACTTGGGAGCGGGAGGATGAGATGAGATTGCAGTATCCCGAGCTGTTCCAATCTTAAGTGACTTTTGAGGACGAAAGTCTTATAAGGGGGGAGTATTGTAACGGCCCGGAAATTTCATCCCGGTCTTCCCGAGAGGCCCAGGGGCATTTTGGTAATTTTGAGGAATTAAATAGCGCGTCGAGTGAGATTCGAACCAGGGACGTGTCGCATGCTAGGCAGGGGGCGCTGCCAGTCGAGCCACTGGGCATGTTTGCTAAACTACGCGCGCGATTTGGTATATATGTCGTGCGCAGTGAGATTTTTATATAAAAGCAGAATTTCGCCCGATTCTTCCCCATTTCTCTTCTTCTTCTTGGCGATTTTTCCTCCGACCGACTCACTTCTCCCTCGCGATTTCTTCTCCTTTCCCCTCGACCGACTGCAACTCCAAACCCTCGCCGGAGCTCCCTCGCCGATCGCCCCACACCGGTAAGTTCCTTCTTTCTTCTTCTCCTTCCAATTCGTTTCCCCTGTTTTGGTTTCGCCGTTGCTGGCCAAAACGAAGTGAGCTTCTTGTGGATTTTGTGTAGCTAGTGAGCTTCTTCGCCCCTGTTCGCGCGCAGAAACAGAGCCACTGCCGCCGAGCCGCGCCGCCCATCGCCTCGCGCCCGCGCGCACGCCTCGCCCAGCTCCGTGTCACGGCGCTCGCCCGCGCGCGCCCTCGCGCCTCTGCATCGCTCGCGCGCCCGCGTCCGCGCCCAACGCTCTATTCGTCCACGCGCCCAGCCTCGCCCCCCAGCGCGCCCATTCCTGCGCCCCAGCTCGCCGCCCGGCCCGTTCTTTGCCGTTCGTGCAATCGGCTCGTTAAATGCGTTAAATGCGTGCCCTCGTGAGTTGCTCCCGAGCTGAGCCTCATTTATTTTATTATATTTAGGCCTATTGTGTGATTTTTGTTGTGATTGATAGGTTCTCGGTAGCTAGTTCGGGTTCGTTCGCAATTTAGGATTTCGTGTCAAATCGTCCCCGACCAAGGTAAGGATTTCTTACCGGAGTTGTGTGGACCCTGCGATATTATATGTGATTGCTGATTGATTGCTTGTTTGTGTTTATTGACATGTATAGCTAGGTACTCAATTCTGAATTCCCGATTAGCATGTTGTTCCTAATTAATTCTCATGTTAATCCATGATAGGTTGTTCCTTTCTAGCATGCTCGTATCTGTTCCTTGCTTCGTAGTATCATGCTAGGCTCGTTGTATTCTTATTGAGCACGTATTGGATTTTATGGAATTGTTTGTCGTTTGCTAGGCGAGTTAGAGTTGCAGGTAGATAGCATCATCCGGGCCTGATGCATAAAGTACCTTGCATCCATGGCAGGGACGTCGAGCAAGTCATTCCGTCCCTGGACCCCGTGAGGGATTAGCTAACCCGAGCGGTAGGCCCTGCAATCTTGGGTGAGGGTGGCAGACTGTTAAATGCCCCAACCGTCGGGATGATGACTTGGCATTGCCTCGTCCCCGGCAGTCGGCACGTCCTCAGCGTGTTCGGCCGTAGCCACGATTGCCACTGTTAAGGTAAGGCGGCTTCTGGTGTAAGCCTACCACGACCCGTTTCCTTAGCCTCAGTGCGGTGGTTGGTGACATAGTTTACGTGTCTAGGTCTCACACCCCTATGTCAGTGACACCGATCCAAAGATTTAGTTAGGCGTGGTGACTGGACATGGGCAGCTTGCCTCTAGACCCGGCACCCCCCATGGTCTGCAGTAGCACGCGGTGCATGTTTACGCTCATTCTGGCGCCGGCCAGGAGAGCTCCTCGGGATCTTGAGCGGTGTACCTTTTCGTCGACGATAGAGCAGTGGCCGGGACTTGTTTCTCGTATAGGCGACTTATATATTGGACCGTGTGGTGGTATTATTTCGGACTAAGACCCTAAAGTGGCATCCGAGGCCCAAGTGTGGGCTAAGCTATGTGCTCTCATTCGTGTTTATATTCATAGCTTGCATACGCTCATCGAGATGACCATGTATATCGTATTGTACCCCGGTTGGGGATTCTTACTGAGTAATTCGTTACTCACCCTTACTGTGGTTTTTCCACAGGTAACCAAGTTGCGAGACAGGATGGCTGAAGGAGGAGCTGTGATCATGGGGCTCAATCATCCAACTCTGATTTTGTGTTATGACTGTAAGGGACCGACCCAAATGGGGCACTAAATGGGCCCTTATCCCAATGCATGCATTCAAAGTAAAAGACATTTAAACAGACATGATTTCGGATTCCAATTAAAACAAAAACATTCAAAATAACCCCTTTAAAAACTAGACAATTTCCCTGGAACTTGTCCCTGTTTCCAAGCACCTGTTCCAAGATAAATACATTTCCAAAGTTTACTCTGATCAGAGATTTACTAAAAGTCATTCAAAACCTGTTCAGATACAAAATGCTGGAATCCACAAATATTTACAAAACATCCTAGGGCTCCGTGCCCGGCTACATGCATTCAGGGGAAAAACAAAACACAAAGAGTCATAATACAAAAATCAGAGTTGGAAGACTGGGCCCCATGATCACGGCTCCTCCTTCGAGCATCTTGTCGCGCACCACGATTACCGTGGAAAACCACGAGAATAAGGGTGAGTAACGAATTACTCAGTAAGAATCCCCAACCGGGGTACAATACGATATACATGGTCATCTCGATGAGCGTATGCAAGCTATGAATATAAACACAGAATAGAGCACATAGCTTAGCCCACACTTGGGCCTCGGATGCCGACTCAGGGTCTTAGTCCGGAATTGTATCATCACACAGTCCAATACATGAGTCGCCCTATACGAGAAACAAGTCCCGCCTCGGCTGTCTCATTGTCGACGAAAGGTACACTGGCTCACAATCCCGAGGAGCTCTCGATCGGTATTTGTAATGAGCGTAAGCATGCACCGCGTGCATCGCAGCGAACTATGGGGGTTGCCGGTGCGGAGGCAAGCGCCCATATCCGATCACCACGCCTAACTAAATCTTTGGATCGGTGTCACCGACATAGGGGTGTGAGACTCGACACGTAAACTATGTCACCTGAACCACCGCACTTTGGGGCCAAGGAACGGTCGTGGTAGGCTTACACCAGAGGCCGCCCTTGCCTTAACAGTGGCAATCGGGGCTCTTCGCCAAACATGCCGAGGACATGCCGGCTTGCCGGGGGCGAGGCAATGCCAAGTAATCATCCCGACCGTTGGGGCATTAACAACGCCACCCTCACCCAAGATTGCGGGGCCTACCGCTTGGGTTAGCTAATCCTCACGGGTCCAGGGCGGAATGACTTGCTCGACGTCCCTGCCATGGATGCAAGGTACTTTATGCATCAGGCCCGGATGATGCTATCTACCTGCAATTCTAACATGCCCTAGCAAACAACAAACAATTCCATAAAATCCAATACGTGCTCAATAAGAATACAACGAGCCTAGCATGATACTACGAAGCAAGGAACAGATACGAGCATGCTAGAAAGGAACAACCTAGCATGGATTAACATGAGAATTAGTCAGGAAAAACATGCTAATCGGGAATTCATAATTGAGTACCTAGCTATACATGTCGATAAACACAAACAAGCAATCAAGCAGCAATCACATAATATATCGCAGGGTCCACACAACTCCGGTAAGAAATCCTTACCTTGGTCGGGGACGATTTGACACGAAATCCTAAGCGGCGAACGAACCCGAACTAGCTACCGAGAACCTATCAATCACAACAAAAATCACACAATAGACCTAAATATAATAAAATAAGTGAGGCTCAGCTCGGGAGCAACTCACGAGGCACGACGAACGCACGAACGAGCCTATTACACGAACGGGGCAGCAATGGGGCTGGCTGGGCGCGCTGGGGCGCAGGAATGGGCGCGCTGGGGCGCGAGGCTGGGCGCGTGGGCGTGCTGGGCGCTGACTATGCGCAGACGGGCGCGCGGCGACACAGGGGCGTGCGGGCGAGCAGCGCGAGGCTCGGCAGGGCGCTGGCGATGCGACGCGACACGGAGCTGGGCGAGGGCGCGCGCGCTGGCGCGAGGCGGTGCGCGGCGCGGCTCGGCGGCTGCTGCGCGCGACAGAGGAGCGACGATCTCGGCGGGTTGGCGCGATTCCGGCGACGATGGGGCTTCTTCACGGACGAATCCCTCTCGGCTAGCTGCACAGAAACTTCACACACACAAATTCGCCACTCTCTCGGCCATTAATTGCCATCTCGGAAACAGGGGAAAAATGAAGAAATCGGAGGAGAAGAAGAAGAAAAAGAAGAAGGGGAAGAAAGCTTACCGGCTGGCCGAGACAAGGAGCGACTTCAAATTGAGAGAGGGAGCTTGGTCGAATTGGTGCTGGTGAGGGAGATTTCGCGAGGACACCAAGTCGGCCGAAGAAAATCGCGAAGAAGAAAAGAAATGGGGAAGGAAGAAGGCTGGGCGATTTTTGCCTTTAAATTAAAACTCACCTCGAACAGGCTTAACATACAGGTGGCGCGTTTAGAAGCACAAGAGCGCTCAGTGGCTCAATTGGCAGTGCCCCCTGCCTAGCACGCGACACGTCCTTGGTTCGAATCTCACTCGACGCGTTATTTAATTTCTCATTTATTTTTATTCCGAAAATTTTCAATTTCAAAACCGGCACTGTCGGCCCGACCCAAAATTACCAAAATGCCCCTGGGCCTCCCGGGAAGATCGGGATGAAATTTCCGGGCCGTTACAATGACTCTTTATGTTTTATTTTCCCCTGAATGCATGTAGTCGGGCACGGAGCCCTAGGATGTTTTCTGAATATTTTGTGGATTCCAGCATTATTGTATTTAGACATGTTTTGAATGATTTTAAGAAATCTCTGATCGGAGTATACTTTGGAACTTTATTTATCTTGGAACAGGTGCTTGGAAACAGGGACAGGTTCCAGGGAAATTGTCTAGTTTTTAAAGGGGTTATTTTGAATGTTTTGTTTTAATTGGAATCTGAAACCATGTCTGTTTAAATGTCCTTTACTTTGAATGCATGCATTGGGGTAAGAGCCCATTTAGTGCCCCATTCGGGTCGGTCTCTTACAATTCATGATTAATATTGTATTATAAATTGTCATTAATATTAGTATTATTTTTTTATTTTTTTTAAAAGATTAATATTAGTATTATAGTTGTCATTAATACTAACATTAATCATTAATATTACATTATAAATACTCATTAATATTATATTATAAATATTCATTAATACTAGCATTAATCATTAATACTATATTATAATACTCATTAATACTAGTATTAATCATTAATATTGTATTATAAATACCCATTAATACTGGTATTAATTATTAATATTGTATTATAAATATTTAATAATACTAGTATTAATCATTAATATTGTCTAATAAATATGGTATAAAGTCTACTTGATTTTAAAAAAAAAACTTGCAAAATTAATCAATTCTAGAAAATAATCGTAATTATAGTCAATTTTAAGAAAACATATAGCAAATATAGTCCTTGTGCATTAATAAAAATATTGTATCAATGAATATTTATAATACATAATTAATACATTGCATTAATCATTAATATTGCATTATAAATACTCATTAATATTATATTGTAAATATTCATTAATACTAGCATTAATCATTTATATTATATTATAAATATTCATTAATATAATTTCAAAAAAAAACTCATTAATATTAGTATTAATCATTAATACTGTATTATAAATACTCATTAATACTAGTATTAATCATTAATACTATATTATAATACTCATTAATATTATATTATAAATACCCATTAATACTAGTATTAATTATTAATATTGTATTATAAATACTCAATAATACTAGTATTAATCATTAATATTGTCTAATAAATATGGTATAAAGTCTACTGCATTTAAAAAGAAATTTATAAATTAATCACTTTGAGAAAATAATCGTAATTATAGTTAATTTTAAGAAAAAATAGCAAATATAGTCCTTGTGTATTAATAAAAATATTTTATCGATGAATATTTATAATACATAATTAATACATATTAATAAAAATACTAATATTAAATTATTGACTAAATATTAATATTAAATTATTTAGTCAATAAAATTAATACTGCATGTAACATAATATAATAACTAATTGAAGTTTTAAATTTTCCTCAAACAAAAAAAATTTGAAGTTTTAAGTTTTTTAAAAGATGGTGTGGGTAAAAATCTCTTCTCCAATTAATTATATTGAAAATTTAAATGTGAGTGCAGTGTGGCAGACATCGTCATAAATGATTTGGAAAAAAGAAAATGACCACTTTAAGGGAAAGGGGTAGATTCGTACTTAATGAAAATAATTTTTAAATAATTTTAATTAAAAAAAAAATATTTGCAAATAGTTTCATGTTTGCACACGCTTGCAAATAGTTTTGTAAAAGTGAACAATGAGTATAATTTCTCAATATAAAAAGTGTTTCAAAGAGGATTTGAACCAACCGTGAAAAAGAGTAATTTATTGCAACATCACTAGGCCAATTTTTTTTTATTCTACCCAAGTGCTTTTTATATATATCCAAGGATACTTCAGACTTAAAAAAAGAGAAACGGAACCAAAGAAACTATTTTTTGTAGTTTTTCACTTTTTCACCTTTTTTAAGAAACGTTTTTTTTATTTGAGAAACAAGAAACGAGAGTAATTATCAAATAAGCCTGTTTCCAAAAAATAAGAAACAAGAATAAGAAACAAGAAACAAGAATGTTATCAAACGAGCTCATGTGTCAATGAATAAGTTAAATTATGGTGACGTGCGGGAATGCTATTTTTTTTTTAAAGAAAAATATCTTTTTTGTTCCTATCTTTGGGTGTGTTATTTTTTACTTTATTTTTTTTTTTGTAGAAGAGTAGAAGAGAATGAAATAGTTACAAATAGTTGGAGTGGTTAACTACTCGTTTAGGGATTGTCATCAATAGTAATGGAGTAATTAAGTACTTATTTGAAGATTGAGGTTAATAGTGGTTGAGTAATAAATTTGATATAAAGATTAATAATATTTAATGTAAAATTTGATAGAGGGGTTGAAGAGTGGTTAACAATGATTGTTTACTACAAAAAACAAACGAGCGATTTTTGAGGATCGTGTTCAAAAAACAAACATATCCAGTTTTAGTTTCATTTTGATCTTTATATTAAAAAATCAAACACTTTTATTCGTAACATTTCAATTATATTCAACTTTAACCATTGAAATAGAAGAATGACTAAGATGATTGCCTAAATTAATTTTAAAATTTAATAGATTGTTGATTTGTCATTAAGTTGTTTAAGTGGATTTTATTTTTAGAAGAAAATAATTATTATGGAAAGTTAAAAAATACAAGCCAACTGTTCACATTTTTAGATTGAATAAATATGATTACTTTTAATCTTCTAAAATTTAATTAAAAATAAGTGTGAGTTTCATCTTTCATCTCTATCTCTTTTTTTCTCAGTTATATTTTTCACTTTTTATCATCCGTCAATCTCAATAGAAAGCAAGAGAACAAACCTCAACTCAACAACCTTTTTGGCTGATTGACTTATTAAATAAAATTACGAAAGCTTATTTAATAAATCTATCTCATTTTTATTTCTTTAGATGGTAAGTGAATTTGTTGAACTGATCATGAAAAAGAAGAGATAGAGAGAAGAACGATAGAAGATGAATCTCACGGTTATCTTTAATTTAATTTTTAGAAAGTAAGTCATCATATTTATTCCATTTAACGATGTGAAAAGTTGGCGATGCATCTTTTAATTAGTTTCCAATGTATTTATTTTTGTAGAAATAAAATCCAAATAAGCACCATAATAAACCATCATCAATCTGTTATAAAGAAGAAGAAAAAAAAAAGGAAAGGGGGAAGAGAGGTGGATTGAAGAGAGGTTTTCTAGAGAGAAAAATTATGATAGATGGAATAGAGAGAAAATAATTTAGGAGTGAGAAAAAGACTAAATAACCATTTTTTTAAAACTTTTTTATAGTCTAAGGACCAAATTTGAAAACATTTGAAAGTTGAGAGACCAAAATGAGACAAATAGTAAAGTTGAGGAACCAAAATTGAACATTTGAAAGTTGATGGACCAAAATTGGACAAACACAAAGTCAAGGACTAAAATTAGACATTTGAAGAAAGTTTAGGGACAAAAATAAAAAAAATCACAAAGTCCGAGCCAAAAATAATATTTTAACCAACAAAAAATAATAAAGAAAAATAACTTTTTAGTCATTACCTTTTCGTTGAAGTTTTATTTGGGTCTCTATGTTTTAAAATTAAATTATTTTATCTCTAAGTTAGTGTGATAAGGTAACCATTAGTGAGATAATATAATGTAGATCAAGATAATAATTAAGTTAATTTTAAAATTTAATTTCTCTTTCTTTTTCTTTTTATTTCCATCGTAGATTATGAATTTTGAAAACAAAAGGTGACAAATCAAAGTAGGAAAATGATTATTTAGAAAAATTATATCATGTTAAACAATTTGATGAGATAGATTGAAGAGAGAATAAAAGAAAAAGAGAAGGAAAGAGGACTAGAGAGGTGGATTTAAGACAGATAAAACTTTTAGAAGGAAAAATGATGAAAGATGAAAGAGGGTGAAAATAATTTAAGAGTGGGAAAAAATTCATTTGACTAAAGAACCGTTTTTTAACTTTCTTGATAGTCTATGGACTAAATTTGGACATTTGAAAGTCTAGGAATAAAAATTGGACAAATAGCAAAGTCAAGCGATCAAAATTGGACAAACAATAAAATCGAGCAACTAAAATTGGATATTTGAAAGTTTCAGGAACCAAAATGGAACAAACCCCAAAATCGAGAGACCAAAATGATATTTTAACCATTTTTTTTCCAAACATTATATTAGGGGTAAATGAGATGAATATATATTTTTTTTAAATGTATATTTTAAAGAAAAAAACACTTTTTTTAGTGGTACTCCTAATCAAACCCATTAATTAAAATGGAATATAAAGGCAAGAAAATGAGCATCAACCATAGGGGGCGTTATCAAAACGAGTTTTTTTTTTGTAACTATTCAAAATAATTCCTCATTTTTACTACTTAAAAGAATTTTTCATTTCTAATCATTCATTTATAACTATTCAAAATAACTTTTTATTTCTAACAATTCATTTTTCACCTACGATCAAAATAATTCATTTTTAACTACTGTTTTCTAATTATTCCTTTTATCTCTAACTTCTCAATATAAATTCGCATATCAACAAGTTTTTTACTACAATTCTCAAATTCTAACTGGTGAAAAATAATTCCTCAAACTAAGTCTCCTTATCTAAAACCTCATCGAAAGAGGTCCATAGTGTTACACAAATTGAAGCCCAACACCCAATGGCACTTACACACCACAAATATAGTAACCGAAGGCTTCACCAATATTGATACATATCTCAAGTGTCGGAGGAACATATCTTGTGCCAACAGCCCTTTTGAAATCCATTTGGGGTACGTTAGGGCAGGTTTCTAAAAGGGTCAGGGAAAAGGAAACAGCCCAAACAATGCTAAGGGAAGTTTCACACTTTGGGTTTGCATATATATATATCCATATGGGAATTCCAATCCTAAACCATTTCCTTGCTTTCGTGTGTCCACAACATTTCATTCTTTGTTTCCTTGTGTACTTACGGAAAAAAGATATCGCCATTTTTTATTTATTTATTAATTCCTTCTCCTCTACAATATTATTGTATTAAATCACCAACACAAATACACATATTCTAAGAGCGCTTTGGATACTTGGTTGGAATATTGATTTTTCATAATCCAACATTACCATGTTTTATCGAATGGGTCAGTGGCGCAATGGTTTCATTGTTTGATTGTAAATCAGTCCAACAAGCGTCACAAGTTCGAGCCCGAAAACCGGTATTTGTCCCCCTCCCAATATGTCTCAAAAGAAAAAAAAAAAAACATTACCATGTTTGATTTTGGTTTACTACAACTTTTCAAATTTCAATTTTTTTCTTTAAAAAATTACCAACTTCCTCTATAATTAAAAAAAATAAATAAATGTTCACCTTTTATCTTTGTTGTATTAGAATTATCAACATTGACTTAAAATTTATTATATTTGCACCACAATTTCTTTCTATCCATAGTAGAATTCAATAGAAATAGAATGAGTCTATCATAGGTTAGTCATTATTACTCATATCAACTATCTTAACCCTCAAGTTTTTTTTTTTTTGAGATTACAACGATTGGGGGTGGGGAACGACTCGAACCCAAAATTTCTAGTTATTAAACATACACTAATACCACTAAACAACTGCTCATGTTAAGCAATAACCCTCCAGTTTTATTATTAATAACACATATAATAAAATTTTGTGTAATACATATCATAATATGATATTTTTAAAAAAGCAATTTATGCCATGTGTAGCATAACCTATGACATATATAACTTATTTTAAGTCACATTTTATTATTCTATAACAAAAAAGGAAATAGTAAAAAATGAATAAAATAAGCAAAATTGGAGCACATATGATGGGCAAAAACCAAAGGAAAATTGCTCCACGTAACAATTTTGTTGTTATCATTTATAATGATATCAGTTTTTAAGAAAAGAAAATTACATGTATATCAGATTTAGGTAGTATTTTATTTTATTTTATTTTATTTCCAAATTTACCTTGGATCATTGGCTATTAATGTATTGATTTTTAACGAGTTAATTGAAGGACATTTCAATGAACCATGTATATTTTAACCATTTTAGAGGGAAGCAACCCAATTTTCAGTTACACACTCGATTATCTTTTCAAAAAACTATTGATGATATTTTTTTTAATTTTTTGTAATAGATGTAAAATCTCAAAAAAGTTTAGTCACCTAAAAGGTATTGCTTGCGATATTTAAGGGTTGTTTACTTTGAAGTAATTAGGATAACTGGAATCTTCAAATGTCTGAAATTTCAGATGTCTGAATCACAGATGTCTGTCATCCTTAGATCATTAGGTTTGTTTTGTAGGAATATTTGGTTGGAATCGAAGTTAAGATAATGTAAATTTACTTCCAAAAATGCCCTTACAATATTTATATAATTTTTTACATTAACTTAGTATCATTTTAGTTTTTTTTTTTTTTTTTTTAAAAGTATCATTTCAGTTTACATAACATACTTATCTAGATAAATTTAATTATTATGCATTTACATAAATTTAGTTTTTTTAATAAAAAATAGTTTATTGTGTTCTTATGTATGTTATTTTTTTTAAAACAACCTTATGTATGTTATTTTGTTCAACCAATTCATTCATATTTATTTAAGATTTTTAACTTCAATTTAAACATGAATGTCATTTGAAAAAATATATATATGCTTAACTCTAGTTTGATGAAAAATTTAATGATTTTATATATTTGATAAGATTTGATTATTTATATATTTATATATATATATATATATATATATATATATATATATATAATGTATAAGCCAACTTAACGGAGTATAAATTGATATATATTATCTACCGAATGATGTAATATACAAAATTAGTGAGGGGCAAAAATGTCATTAATGGATGCCCTCTACATGGGAATCTAGAAATCCATGTTTTAAAAGGCATCTAAAATGAATAAAATGACTTTGATATGAATATCCTAAGATATCCGGGTATCTTGAAATGTCTGGGTATCTCACATTCCTGCGAAATGAACGAGGTAATCCAGATACCTATTTCATGGGAATCTCGGATTACCTCAAAGTGAATAACCTTAAAGATAATTTCTTGAAATCGGTGCTTCTGAAGCGTTTTTCAGTGGTCTTGAATTAGTGATTTCTCAAAGAATTATCTCTTAAAATCCTTAACCTCAACATGGGCTGCTCCTCTCTTTAAAGTAATTCACTTTTAACCACTCATTTTTAATTATTATATTTTGAATTACTAATTTAAATTCACATTCAAATAAGTTTTTAACTCTAACTCTTCTACATAAAAATTACATCCAAATAAATATTTAACTACCATTATTAATTTCTAACTACTTAAAATAAGTCTTACAATAAACTTCATCCTAACCCAACCTTAAGTTAAAAAATCATTAAAAAATGTTTAAAGGAGTGTTTGGGCCATCAAGAATAAGGGAGAGGATGAGAATGAGAATGAGGATGAGAATGATTTCCCGTGTTTGGGCCAGCGGGAATCATTCCCCCCATAATCACGCTTTCCAAAAATTATTTTTTTTATTCTTCCCTAACTACTTTTTATTCTTTATTCAATAACTTTTCATACATCACATCACTATTTTATACTCACATCATTTTCATTATTTTATATTTTCCATAATCATTACATTTTATCTCAAATAAAAATAATCATTCTCTCTATAAACATTACCTTCACCCTAACACAAATAATCATTATTTTCATAATCATTCTCTTTTTTATTTTCCTCCTCATTACTATTTCTCCCTTAACCATTACTATTCTCTCGGCTCCAAACACACCCTAAGGGCGTGTTTGTTTTAAGCATTAATTTAATACGTATTAAGTTAACACTACAAAAACGTGTTTGGTCCACGGATGAAGGAAACCAAAAATTAGTATTAATTTACTACGGATTTGAACAGTAAATTACTGTTCAAATCCGAGTAAATCTGCCTACTTTTTTCATATATTTCCTCTCTCATACGATTACTTCTCTCCCTTCTTCTTCCTTGGTCACTTTCCTCCCTTCCTTTTCATTCTTTTTTTTTTCTTTAGATTGAAGTCTGTAATAAGTTGTTGACTTTCATTAATATCATTATACTTTAAATTTTGAGTTTTTTGACATCCATTTTTCATAGTTTTTATCTGATGATATTTTCTCCTCCTCTTCACATATTTCTTTCTGGCAATGGAGAAAACCAAAATAAACACAAACAATCAAAAGATAAAAAGCTAAATAACAAAAAGAAAAAAAAAACAATCGAAGAAGAAATTGAAGAATTAAAAATGAAAATGAAATCCAAAGAGTATAAAAGTGAGAACAGAACAAAGAAATCGAGGAAGGAAGGGAGAAGAAGGAAAAAAAATAATAATAATAAAAATAAAAGCAATAAAACAAAAATAAAAATGAAAATGAAAATGGCATTTGATTGTATTTGGGTGCGTGGCCACACCAAATTAACTGTACTCACATGCCATTCCCTATAATGGCACCACATTTTTTTTAATTATTTACTATTTGTTTATTTTTCTTCATATTTTTTTCTTTCTATTTTCTTTTGTCTTTTATTTATGGAATTATATTTTATATCTACAAAATAATTTTTTTTATACTCTATTTCTGTGGTGTAAGCAACAATTATTTTAGCAAAATAAAACAACAATTATATTTTCATTATTTTTTAAAACAATATTGTATTATTTTGGACAAGGTTCAAATTATGTTGATAGAAATTTTGTTACCATGAACTTTATATTTCATTATCAGTTTCAAATCAATTTTATATGCTCCAATCTACTAATTAAAAGCATGAAATATAGATAAATTTCATAGGTAAAATGACATCGTTGAACAAATAAAATTGTCTCACATCACTAAGATAAGAGAAAGTTGTGTATATAAGGAGGACAACACCTCTATTGATATGAGGCCTTTTAGAAGTGCCTAAAAACAAAGATACGAGGTATGATTTCCAAAGTGGACAATATTATATCAATATGTGGAGGTATGTGGAGGTATGTGGTGGTTCGTTGTCTTCGACAGACATAAAAAATATAAAAGAGAGATAGTCCAATTAAAATTGTGGACTTGCCTAAAATTGATTTCTAAAAATAATGAATTGAAATAACTTGAATAGAAAAAGTTGTCTTATGAAATGGATGTAAACTTATTAAAACCATGATTTTTAATTAGCTTATTTATAAAAATAAAATAAATTAAATTATAAAAACCATCCAATAGAGAGTATAAACTTATAAAGAACCATTGAATAGAGAGTATAGACTTATAGAATATATATTATTTTTAATATATTGATAATTTCTATGTCAAAAAATTCCAATCTCTCGAATAATTTAAAAAAAATAATAATTTAGATGGATTTAAAATTTGTTTTGAAAGATATGATTTAGTAACAATATTATTTTAAATAATATTAATTTTATTATTAAAGATCTAGTTTGATCTTAAAGATTTTGATTTATTTTATAGGATTTAGTTAATTTTATTTTGAATTAAAATACTATTTAAATTCTAACTATAAATCTTAACAACTATAAAAAAAATTAAATTATTATGTTATAATTTAGGGTGTACTAGATAAATTAAATTGATTTTTTTTTTAATTTTAAGTTTGTACCAACCTTGTAATCAAGTAATTAAATTAAAATGATTTTGATATAATTTAGACGTCTTCCTATATTTGTTGAATGGATATAAAATTTGTTATATTGTTTTTAAATTTAAATATAGATATTAAATTTAAATAAATAATAAAATATATATTGATCGAACGTATTTACTAAATGAATATCATGTTATTATTTCAAATAAACGGCATTTTTTCATTTATCTATTGTCAATGAAAAATAAATTGAATGGTAGATATTTAAAAAAAAATGCATGAAAAATGATTAACAAAAAAAAACTCAGCTTAACTTAATCCTGCTTAATTTAATATGTCCACCAAACACAGATTAACTTAATCCCCAGCTTAACTTAATACTCAGTTTAACTTAATACCAATTAATTTAATCTTAATCCCTGCACCAAACACGCCTAAATGAAACTATAGTGGTGTCCCATTTTGTTACACTCCCTCCAACAACGCCGCCAAGCCGTAGGTGGAGCAAAACTCACTTTGTCTTTGTCCTCTACTGCTACTGCTAATAATAATAATTATTATTATTAACAATGACTTCTATATACTTTTCATGTCCATTCTCCATCATTTGACCACCAAAATCAAAAAGAAAAAGAAAAAAAAACCTTCAAAAGCCTTATCCATGGCCGATCATCTCCAATACCGTCTTAACCCTCCTCTCCCTTTTCCCAACCTCCCCATTTCCCCTTCCTTCCCGTCCCCCCATTACTACCCTCCGCACCCATTTCTCTCCGCACCGCCGCTTCTCACTTGTCCTCTTCTGTGTAGAAATTTGTACTACCCCACGCCCTACTTCTTGCACTTCTATACTTATCCTGCAATTACCTACTACCATGCTCTGCCGCCGATGAGCTCGCCAGCGCCGGTGGGATACGGCGGTGGCGCCAATAACCCAGTTCGGAAACAGGGCCATTGCTCTGGAATCACCACCGTCATGATCAAAAACATCCCCAACCAGTTTAAGTGGGTACTTCTTTTTTTAATGAACACACTAATTTCTTCCAAGCTAACAAATTCTTCGATTGTGAGAATGTTTTCTTGGAGAAGAAAACAGGAGTGGGGTTGTGGGCTCATTTCAACTTTTTCTTGTTTGTCGGTTACTTAAGATATCAAATAGAGAATTGATGACTCGATTGTACAAATTTGCTGTGTGTAATTAATTAATTTATATGCGCCACTTTCTCTGGTTTCTGCCCCTTTATTGCTCTTTTGTTCCCTCATTTGCAAATATTCTTCTGTACACTTTATTGCCTTCATCTTTTCTTATTCATGTCTTTGATTTACGTTTATTGCTTAGGCGGAGAGATCTTCTACAGTTGCTTGATAGATACTGCCAAGTAATGAACCAACAAAGGGATTCTCGTCCTCATTTCTGTGTTTCTGAATATGATTTCGTTTATTTGCCTATGGATTTCAGGTGGGGTTTGAATCAAACCCCATAAGTTTAATTTGTTTCTGCATTTTGGTACATTGTGTAATTGAATTTTGGACTTGTAGGAGGTCTTGGTTTCAAGGGAAAGTGTCTAATCTGGGTTATGCGTTTGTGAACTTCACAACTTCCATGGCTGCATCTCAATTTTGTGTTGTCTATCGCAATTACAAGTGGGATGTCAATGTCAATAAGAAAATTTGTGAGATTACCGATGCTAGAATTCAGGTATACATAGATCCCTCTCTATTATCGAATGTGCTAGATCGGTTGAACTATGCTCGAGTTGATTATGATTGCTTGGTTTAGAAAGGATTGATTGGTTTTTTTTGGTGATGTTAACTTGTGAAACTTAGGGCAAGGAAGCATTATTGAATGCATTCAAGAACAAAATCTTCTGGTGTCGGACCGATCAGTATCTGCCCGTGATGCTGTCGCCAGCGAGCAACGGGCACCGTCGCTACCGAAGGGTTAATGTCGGGAGGCGCATTCCCAATGTTCCTCGCAAGCCGCTTCGGAAATGTGTTGTTTGACATATCCACTCGGAGTGAAGATGATTAAGGTCGTTTATGGTTGGCTTTTGGAGTTGTTTTGTTGGTTTGTTAAGATTAGGGTTTGATGTTGAGTATGAGGAAAAGGATGTTTGTTTTTGTGTTTTCATTGTCTCCCTGACCGCCGCTGTTTGTTTGGGGCGAAATGAAAACACGAGTGGCTGTTTGTTTGGTTTGTGTTTTTCTTGGGGGAAGGATGTTTGTTTTAAATGGTCACTTTCTGCAATAATATTCTCTCCTCTTTACTCGGATGTATAACATTTTGATCATGGGATTTCTCTAAAACTTGTCAAGTTTGTAACCTTTTACCTTGTCGTGGTGTGTGTTTTCTTTTTTGGCACTTGCTTTTAAAAATTGAGTGCTTAAGATTTTGATTCAAACGTGTTGTAAGAACACTTGTTTCTAAGCTTAATTTAAAGATGAAAATTTATAAAATGTTTTTTAGATTCAGAATTAATCTTTTAGATTCCATTTTTAGTGTTATTTTCATTTTGTAAACATGCTCAAGACAGAATTTGGGTTTGTATACTTCGGATTTATGAATTTGTGTACTTTATTATGTGGGAGTAATATTATAACGATAGTACAAGATTATTCTTATTTTTTTTAATTAACAACGATTATATGCTAGAGTTTGGAGTATATTCTATTTAGTCGCTCGACTTTTAAATGTCTAATTTTGACTTGTTGACTTTGTCGTTCGTCTAATTTTGATCTTTCAACTTTCAAATATCTAATTTTGGTATTTACTGTTTGTCTACTTTTGGTAAGTTAATTGTCTAATTTTAGTTCCTATAATATCAAGCAAGTTAAAAAAAATGGAGTCAAATAAATTTTTTCTCACTCCTATATTATTTTCTATCTCTTCCATCTTTCATCAATTCTCCATCTAAAAGTTTTTATCTCTTTTCAATCCATCTCTTTTTATTTATTTAATTTTCTTTCATTCTCATTCTTTTTCTTCTTGGTTCCATGGTATACTACAAATTTTGAAAACAAAAAGTGACAAATTAAAGTAAGAAAATGATTATTTAGGAAAATTGTCTTATGTTAAAGAATTTAATGAGATGAGCTAAAGAGAGAATAAGAGGGAAAAAAAAAAAGAAAGAAGACTAGAGAGGTGAATTTAATTTTTCAAAAAAAAAAAAAAAAGAGAGAAGAATTTAAGACACAAAACTTGTGGAAAGAGCAATGATGAAATATGGAAGACATAGAAAATAATTTTAGAGTGAAAAACATATCATTTGACTAAAACAACCATTTTTTAGCTTTCTTGATAATCTACAAATCAAATTTGGACATTTGAAAATCGAGAGATCAACATTGGACAAACAACAAAGTCGAAGAACCAAAATTGGACATTTGAAAGTCTAGAGACTAAAATGAAATAAATCATAAAGTTGAAGGACCAAAATGGTATTTTAACCTAACAAGTAGGATTAGAGTAATTCTTTTAAAATGAGTATTATTTCAATGATATTATATGACTTAGTAATTACCAAGATACAAATTTTGTTTCAAATAAAAAAGAGGTTACAAATTTGAATCTCAACAAACACGTTAGAGTCATTCTGTTGAAATAATTTGGTGGTGAACACATTAGATCCAAGGGTTTGAAATTTGATATAAGGGACCAACCGATAATACAATCTTTTGGCTGTAAGAAAATGAGAATTTGTCCTCCGTAGCATATTTTTGGCTCTTCATTACAATTGTAACACCTTTTTTAAAATAGTTTTATCCATAGTACATTTTTCCTAAAATTGCTATTATAAGATCATTAGACTTCTATCAGTGATAGACTTTAAATTTCTATCAGTTCAACTGATAGACTTAGACTTCTATACAATTAAAAGTTGTCATAAAAAGCTGAAATTGTAGTAGTGTATTGAAATAGTCATCAAATGGGAAAGACATTTATTTGTCAAAAACCATAATGAGGAGTTGCATAAATGAGTGGTTGAAATGAGGAGTTATTTTAGAATGATGAGAAATGAGTAGTTATTTCGAATGGTTGGAATAACTCGTTTGAATGTGATTTTTTGAGGAGTGGTAAATGTTTCATCTGTAACTCTTTTACATAATCAAAAATTCGAGAATTATACAATAACACTTTCTGACCAATCTCAAACTGTTTTCGAACAATCATGTTATCATGAAACAACTTGGATTTCTCTTTGTAAATTCTTGAATATATTTTCATAAGCATCAAGCCTCAACTCCTCTAATTCCTGTAATTGTAGTAACCTAGATGCTCCAACTTTGTTTAGAGTTCAAGTGATAGACTTCTATCACTTCAACTAATAGACTTTAGACTTCTATCAGTTCAACTGATTGACTTCAATCGATTTTAAGTGATTGAACAATGCAAATTGATAGATTTCAATCATTTTTGTGTCACGAATGAATAAGTTTGATAATTATACTATACAGTGAAATTATTTTCTTTTTTTATAATATATATGCAAAATCCCCAAAGGAAATTGTATGTAGAGTTAATTTTCAATCTTATGAGTTTAATATTTTGAGGTTGGAATTTGAATCTATAATTATATATATATATATACATATATATATACACACACCAGTTGAGCTGTTAGTTAGATGAGTCAATAGAGAGTAATTGATGTCTTTAGAGAGTAATTGATTTCAAATGAGATGTCTTTTCGTGACTCAAACCCAAATTAGATGAGTCAATAGAGAGTAATTGATTTCAAATGAGATGTCTTTTCGTGACTCAAGGAGTTAAGAGTAATTGATTAACCAAATGTTTGGACTAACAAAAATAAGGGAGAGAATGAGAATGAAGACGATTTCTCTCGACTAATGAGAATTATACCCTCCATAATCAAGTTTTCTAATAATTTTTTTTTTCATTTTTCTCCTAACTATTTTTTATTCCTTCTTCAACAAATTTTCATATATCACTATTTTTCACTCTCATCATATTCATTATTTTATTTTTTCCGTAATTATTACCTTCACCCCAAATACAAATAATCATTTTCCTCCCTATTCTCCTCATTATTCTCATTTTCCCTTAATAATTATCATTCCACTTGTCTCAAACACACCCTAAGGGCATGTTTGGGGGGCAGGGTTGGGTCACGAAAAGATGGGTTAATTATAAATTTTTGTTTGGGCTGCTGGATAAAAATAAATCGGGAAGGGTTTATGGTAGTTGGCGCGTAGGTAAGTATCACGGCGCGTGTATATCACGGTTTCTTTTAAACTTTTCCATTTCATTTTTCAAATTAACGTCTTTTACCCTTTTTTCTTTTTTAATTTAATTTTTTTCTAGTTTTCTTATACGGTTTTTTCCCCTTTTTTTTCTTTTGGTCCTTATATGTTTTTATTTAATGTTTATTATGATATTAAATAATTTTAATTTCTAATTTAATGTTTTCTTTCTTTAATTTTTTTGTTACTTACACTTTTATTATTGTATTTATTAATAGGCAAATTATCAAAACTAAAAATCAAACCTAAGTTCTATTTTAAACAAAATTTAAAATCCAATTTGGTAACTAACTTATCTATGTATATGTTTGGTAACTGATTTTAATTTTAAATTTAAAAAACTTATTTGATAACTATTATTTATTTTCAAACATCACATTTTATTTTGATTTTTTTATGCTTTTTTAAAACCAAAAAAAAAAAAAATCTTTTTCTAAAACTTGTTTTTTTTACTTCAAATTTCTACGTAAATTTACAAACGTTTTAAAAATTTTGAAAACAAAAAACTTAATTGGTTATCAAACAAATGTTTTATTAAAAAATAAAAGCAGAAAATTAAAAATAAAATGGTTATTAAATGATAGCTAAATTAATTAAGTTTTGATTTAATTTTTTTTTATATGTATAAAACTTATTTACATCAAATTATTTTGATTTGATTATTATTATTATTTCAAATATAAAGTCTAATTATTTTAATTATTTTATTTTTTATCTGATAAATTTTATGATGTACTAAATTTCAAATGTTATTCAAATAGCAAATTAAATGAATAAATTTTAAAGTAATATTTCATCAATAAATAGATTATATTCAATTATTATATTAAAAATACTAAATATGTATTTTTGTAAATAAATGAAATAAAAAAAAAACTACATATCTTCCTTTCCTATCTCATTCCACCAAATACTTAGGGCGTGTTTGGGGGGCAGGGTTGAGGGAGGAAAAGAAGAGATAGAGTATATTCTTGCTTGGCCGGCTAGGACAAAACAAATCGATAGGGAAGTGTTGAATTGGCGCGTGGCTGAGATTTCACGGTGCGTGCTTATATTTTTGTTATTGTATTTATTCAAAGACAAATTATCAAAATTAAGGGCATGTAAAATTAAAACTCAAATTTGGACAATTTTTTAAATTAAAAATTACATATAATATCATCAACCAACTCACCCATTTAACTTATATGATTATATTATATATATTTTTTATATATTTTTTCTTTAAATAATATTTATAATTGTTTATATATTTGATTTGTATCGACAATGTATGAATTTAAAATTATTTATATAAAAATATATAGTAATAAATACTGATTTGATTATTTATCAAAGTTTTCTAAATTCGTACCTTTCTAAAAAAACTATAAATATATATTTATATAAAACTAATATATAACTACTGAGAATAATAAAACTTGCTAAATTTTTATGTGCAACTTATCTTGATTTGAGTTTCTAAATTTAATTTTTACCATAAAATTATGTTGATCCATTTATTTATTTATTTCCTTTTTTTGTAACAATTATCAAATTTAATTATTTAAATAGTTTTTTTTTCATTAATTTGGTTATTTTGATATTCTAGATTTTAAATTTTATTAAGATAACAAATAAATTGATTTTAAAAAAAAGATAATAAATAAATTAAAAAATGTTATTGTATAAATATTATATTAAAAAATATATATTTTAAAAACATTCTTTCTCATCTCATCCCACCAAACACCAATTAACTATCACATCAATTTTCTTCTCATCCCACCAAACACCAATTTACTCTCACTTCCCATCCTTTTCCTTCCCTTCCCTTCCTTTCCTTTCCCTTCCCACCCTAGCCAAACAAGCCCTAAATTCATTTCATTAAATATTAATGTGATTGCTTTTTTTTTTTAATGGACAAGATATTAATGTGATCGGGCGAAAGAAAAAACAAAAACTATATCGACCATAACAAATTGAACCTATCCATGGGATTGATTCAATTTTCTAAAAAATTATTGCATTGATTGGTTTTGTTTTATTAAAAATTAAATTTTATTGGTTTTGTTTGGTTATTATTTGAAAAACCTGAACTGAACCAAACCTATTATCTTCTCTTAAAATTATGACATTTAGAACTTGTTTAATTCTTGGGGTTGGAATGAGTTGGTTTGTAATCCTATTCTAAACCTCTGCAATAATACAGCAAACTAAACATTAGTTTGGAATTCAAAATCTAAACCATTTCAAACGTCTCCAAATATTTGAGGATGGAGTGATGAGTTTGCAAATACTTGGCGTCTCACCATGGTTTCATCTTTCTCATTCTCTCTCCTCCCTTTTTTACGCCTATAATTAATGTTTGTTATACTTCAATAATAATAATAATATAAATTTAATTAATATGAAATTGACAACCTTTTATAAGAATTTTAATTGAATTATAATATAATTTTTTTTAAAAAAATTATATATTATAACCATTTTCAATTATTATTATTATAATAATTCTAATTATTATCATTATAATAATTGTTAAATATAAATTATATATGAAAATTATTTTTTATTTTTTAAAATTATTAATATAAATTTTGTAATTTCAAGTCTTTAATTAGGTATAGTATCTTAATTTAGCTAGATACTTATTGCATTGCATAAAAAATGACTAAAAAAACAAATGTCTATTTAAGATTTATATATAGCCAATCAAAGACCATTAACATACAAATAAGAGTATTTGGTATAATCCTGCTTTATTAAAATTATTTTATCCTTATTATAATATAATATAATTTTTCTGAAAATTCTATCCATGTTATATTGTTTTTATAAGTGTAATATTGTTCAACTTTATAATAATATACCAACAATAAAAGTAGTATACAAATACTAATAATAAAAAGTTCTAATAAATATGATAAAAAAAAAAAAAATTATAATAAAAAAGAATACTAATAATAAAATATAATATTAATTTAGAATAGTATACACAATTAGGATCATAAATCGAATATATGTTCAGTAAGGGTTTAAATTTTAAATTTTGTATTTATTTATTTTGTATTATTATTATTATTAAGTTATATAATTAAAAAAAATCGTTTTCTTTCTTTTAATTATCATAAATTTTCATAAAAAATGGAATAAGGTTGAGCAAAGATTAGGATTTAAAAAATAAATATAAATATAAGTTTTATAATAATAATTTTTAATTATAAATATGGAAATAAAAAATATTTTTAATATTTTATTATGACTCCATTACGGGGCAGAAATACGAGAAATCAAACAACATATTTTAATTTCAAGTCAAAATTCATCAAGCCAAACATCATAATTAATTATGAATTCCTGAGAATCCGATTACAATATTGAAATTTGAAGAATCTGAATTATTACAAACCTGTGAACGGAATGCCTCCTTAAGAAAAAGAAAACCTTGTAGATGTCTTTTTTTGTGATTACAACAATTCGAGGTAGGGGATTCGAACCCATGACCTATTAGTCTACACTAATGTCGTCAACAATTGCTTATAATGTTGGTAAAACCTTGTAGATGTCTCACACTTTTTTTAACCGACAAATGAACCGATATCCAATGGTTTGTCTATAATTGGATATCAGTTCGCTTGTCAGTTTGGTCAAAAAAAAAAAAAATCAAACGAAAATCACCCCTAGTTCTTCTCATATGAATCGTCAGATTGAATTGCCTAACCTGCAGGGTGTACATAGTTTCACGTTGAATTGTGTTAGGAGAATTTTTTGGACCAACCTAAATTTTTGGGTTGATCAATCCGCTAACTCGTCAACCCTATGTATTAGAGCAACCCACCTCAATCCAACTCATATATTTTGGGTTGGGTCAAGTTGGGTTCTCGAGTTGTATTAATAACGTTTTTACTCTCTAAAACTTAATATATATACATACATACATACATATACATATATATGTATATTTATTTATTTTGAGAATCTCTAAAAATTAATTTATAGCTTGTAAATATGTAAACAAATAAAGAAAAAAGTGCATGATATTATACTTGAATCTAGTAACCAATTTTATTAGTGTATATTCCTTTTCACTATGCTAAAACCTATCTTATTAATTAATCTTTTCAAAATATATATAGTACTATTCTTGATTCGGTTGGATTGAACGAGTAAAACATTAGCCAACCAGAGAACCAACATAACCTAACGAAAATTATAAAATCATAACCGAGTCAAATTCAATGAAAGTTATAATCCAGCCTAACCATTACAGTTTTGGTTGAGTAGCTTGGATTGTTTGAGTTATCGACTTTTTTGTTAGTGTAAACTGATGATTAAGAGGTATACAAAAGAACCGATAATCAAACGAATCTGGATGACTCAACCTAACCCGAAAGGATTGAGTTGAGTTAGATAAGATTTAAGTTGGGTTGATGATAACTCTCAAGAATTGAGAGTTAATGGCTAAGTATACTAGTATTTCGAAAGAAACTTTGTTGTAGTATAAAAAGAAGCTATTGATTCAGTTCACTATAACATCATATTTAGGGCGAAATGTCATATCCCATAGTTTTTTGTTTAGGATAATATTTTAGAGGTTTTTTGTGGAAAATATGATTGAATCTATGAATCTCAAAGTTTTACTTTTATAGATTTGATATTTCTAATTTTGTTGCAGTGCTCCGAAGAAGTGAAATAAGAAGTTTTTCCTATGCATAGCTGAAGCGGCGAAGTCTTTTAGAAACAAAATGGTGCTCGTGAAAAATATCTAAGATAGGATGCGTGTCATAGATCTAAGCGAGGTCATTTAATCTCAGTTGTTGCTTTCTAACCGTTTTAGCAAGGAGCTGGCGACGTGGATTGTGGAGCAGGGAATGTGTAACGACCTGGGTTTTCGATACGGTTCTCCAGGTATGAATTTCAGTTAATTAGGTTGGTTTGTTGGGCCGTTATTGCGGTTTTAGCCTTAAAGGGTAGTTTGGTCAATTCACCTGTAGGACTAGTTTAATGTTTTATTAAGCTCATGGGTTATATTTGTGATTTCAGGATCATTGAGGCTATTTTTATAATTTTGGAAAGGAGTTTAGTTAAAGTGAATTAAAAAGAATAGGAAAGTGGACTTTATTTTTCTATTGTTCTCTTTTGCCAGTTTCATCAATCGTAGAAAGTCAGAAAGCTAGAAAGGGTTTTACTCTTCATCCCCTTCGTTCTTCCTTCTCCCCATCACCGACAACCCACTCCTAATCTCAGTCACCACGAAATCACACATGCGCGTGCACTAGTCCCGCCTGTTCAACTCGCCCCGCGTGCTCCGCGCATCGCGTAGCACAACCATGCCTACATTCGAAGCCTACTCGCTGCTTGCCCCACGCGTAGGCTGACCGCAACATTACAGCCCCGTGCACTCTTGAGCTGCCCAACTGTCGATCAAAGCTCCACACGTGCGACATTTCCACATGCACAGCTCTCGTGCCACATAGCCTGCCACTCCCACCCAGCCCCGCATGCCCTAGTGCAGACCCGCGTCCACCTGCGTCCTTGTGTCGCATAGCAACAACAGTGCCGAGACCGTTTCTCAGATTTCTGTTCGGGACGTTGGGTAACTCTTGATTCCTGAGTTTGTTGTAAATTAAATAGCTTGGATTATTAATTGACTTTTATTATATTTGATCTAGGTGGTGTTTGGTTGGTTGGTGTGGTTATCTACAGCTCAAGGAGCAATGGTATTCTGTTATGTGTTATTTTATGGTAAGGGTTCCTTGTGGTGGTTGTGTGGACCTTGTGTATATATTCACTGATATGTGATGTGTGATGACCTGACTGTTAGGGTGTTGGCATGTAGCGTGTTATGTTCCGTATTGTAGAATCCTGATAGGATGACTTGTATGATGAACATGTTGTGATTTGACTTGATATTAGGATGTAGCACTCCTAGATAGTAACTATTAGGTTGTCATCATCTAAAGGCTGAGAATGGACACGACGTATGATTGTCCCCACAAGTCGGGTTGTGGTGTAGCACACTACCCTGGAGAAGCCTAGGTTATGGCTTGCTAGAGTGGGATCCTTTTCTCGGTGTAAGCCTACCTTGGGACGATCCTTACCTTCAGGCGTAGGTTGAACATGCTGCCATAGTTGGGTGCTGAGGGCCTCCCACCAGCTATGGATTAGTGGACACCATTCTATATAGATAGGCATGTGGACCTAGACTGGTATAGTTTGTGTAGGCCTACAGTTACCCCGATTTGCAGCAGCATGCTGTGTGCACGAACACGCATTAGATGTCGACAGGATGGCTCCCTTGGGCTAATGTCATCAGTACACCTTTTCGTTCAGTTTAGAGCTAGACATTAGGTACTCTCTCAACAAGCTGATCGTTAGCCGAGAGTTAGAGACTTTCGAGGTTTGGGAAATATGTTGATAACCCACTCTGAGATATATTGCTTGACTAGATTGCATGTTTGCTTGGATGCTAGATGATGTGTTTTATGCGTAATGTATCCCTGATAACGCTCAATTAGATAGTTATTTAGTTCTGCTTTAGGGTGTATTTATTGAAGAAATCATGCATTATTATCACGCTTTAATGCATAGAATCACCTTAAGATAGAAATCATAGAATACAATGCATGTAGGATAAGAGAAAAGGATTAGAAAGGTAGGTTAACTTAAAATTTTTGTGTTGAAAAAGTGAATGTTTGCAGTAATCACGATAACATTTCAAGAATCCTCATTTTCGCTAAGTACTTTATATCATTGCAGGGTCATTCAGAAGCGCGCTAATGTCTGTAGCATTCAGCCAACCATGAATAATAGTTATTCTGCAAAAAAGCAGAATTCCTGCGTAGATGTCAGATGGAGCAGAGGCTGCAGTCTCTTTTGTCCCCTCGGACACGTGTCAAAATGACGTATTTTGATGGAGAAACATGTATCTTTATCTTTTAATTTTGACCCTCGATCATATATGACCTTTAAATGGTGATGAAAAGCATGAAACCCTAGCCTCTTTGGAGCAAACAATCAAACCATTGCGTCACTGACCCATTAAGTTGTTTACGATTCTTAAGTTAATTTAATACTTCGTTTTGGTGGTGGTGGAAACTTTTTTTTTTTTTTTCAAATTTTCATTTTTTTTTATTTTTAAATTAGTAATATTTTCATAACCGATTTTATTTTTTTATTTATATTTTTTATCTATCTTTTTTTTTTTTTAGAAAATATTTTTTTCGAAATTTAAAATCAAAGTATAATCAATTTACTAGTTCAACAATATATTTCGGAATTTAAAATAGTTTCATAACCAATTTTAGTTTTTGTTTTAAATTTTTTTATTACTATTCGTTCATACACTTAATATCATGGAGTTTGAATTAATTAATTAAAATTCATTCACATAATATCATTTTTCAAAATATATTTTGCAATTTGAAATTAACAATAATTTTATAGTTCATTTTATTTTGGTTCTAAATTTTTATTCATTTGTATTCATTTAGCATAAAAATTTTAAATTTAAAAAATAAATTAAAAAGAAAAATAAATGATGTAAATTAATTTCTAAACATAATATTTGAAATTTGAAATAACAAATAAATAGATAAAAAGATATTATTTCTGTTAAAAAAATAATAAAGGTCGCACCATTCATAAGTATCCCAATTCTCCTACCACTCCTCCACGAACCAAATAGCCAAACTAATTATTTTTATAACTCACCAACAAAATCAAATAAGCTTTTGTTATAAACTCTCTCCCTAACCTTATCAAAATATTGAAACCAAAAAATAAAACGTCAAATGAAAAAACCTGCTAATCTGGAAACGGTTAAGGGATGATCTATATTTGGGCAAACAATTTGATATCAAATATGAAATAAATTCAAATTTGGTATTTAGCAAAGATTGGCAAAATTAAATTTAAATAACTTAAATAGATTTACTAATATTTTAAAACATGAATAGATTTATAAATATTTTTCAAATAGCGAATATCCATACTAATTTCCAATATTTTTAAAGGGTTAAAAAATCTGAGCTTTGCAGTATCTCCGGTTAAACATTTATTGATAAGTAACTTAAATAGATTTACTAATATTTTAAAACATGTATTGATAAGTAATCTCTCTAAAAAATATAATGATAAGTAACTTTGGGTTAAACATTCTAAAATCTCCGGTTTTGAAAATATTTTTAAATAAAACTAAAGTATATGATATTTTTTATATACATATAATTTCGATTTTTTAAATAAGAGAACCAAGATTTGTGGTTCAAATATTGATTTTCGAAATGGTCTGGTTTTGGGACTTTTTCAATCTTATAATCAAGAAAAGTTTATAAAACAATATCCTATCATGTTAACAATATTCACTCAAACGGCCGGATTTTAAATTCGGAAACAAAAAAATAGAATACAAATTTCATAATCAGAATAAATTTTGAAGAGAAAACAAATTATCCCCATTGATTATGTTGTAGATGAAATAATTTTTTTTTTCCGAGTCTGGTTATTTATCTTATCTTATGTGGTAAAATGAATATTGAATCATTATGTGAAAAGTGATTCCGATATAGCATATAATCTGGGAAAGAATCCAAAATTGTTTATATAAATATGGACCCTTTGAACATAATAATAATAATAATTTGGAGAGAAATCAATCGGCGATGGCCCAGAATGAAATTTTGAGCGTCCTGGACAGTGCAAAAACTCAACTCTATCACTTCACGGCTGTGGTGGTGGCCGGAATGGGTTTCTTCACCGATTCCTACGACCTGTTTTGCATCTCCCTGGTGACTAAACTCATCGGGCGCATTTACTACACGGTCCCGGGGTCGCCCACCCCCGGAACCCTCCCTCCGGCTGCCTCTGCTGCCGTCAACGGCGTGGCTCTGGCTGGCGCCCTGGCAGGCCAACTCTTCTTCGGTTGGCTCGGTGACAAGCTTGGTCGGAAGCGCGTGTACGGCCTCACCCTCATCCTCATGGTCGTCTGCTCCATTGCCTCCGGCCTCTCCTTCAGCAGCTCTCCCACTGCCGTCATTGCCACTCTCTGCTTCTTCCGGTTCTGGCTCGGCTTCGGCATTGGCGGGGACTACCCCTTATCCGCAACCATCATGGCAGAATACTCCAACAAGAAAACCCGGGGCGCCTTCATCGCCGCCGTGTTCGCAATGCAGGGCTTCGGAATTTTGGCCGGCGGAGCGGTGGGGATGGTGATGTCGTCCATCTTTAAATCCATGTTCCAGGCGGCGCCGTACGCGGTGGATCCGGCGAGATCGGTTCCCCCAGAAGCGGATTACGTTTGGAGAATTATATTAATGCTGGGGGCATTGCCGGCTGTGTTGAGTTACTACTGGCGGATGAAAATGCCGGAAACGCCGCGCTACACGGCGTTGATTGCGAAAGACGAGACCAAGGCCCGCAGCGACATGTCGAAAGTGCTGAGGGTGGAGTTGGAAGCCCAGGGAGGCACCCAGCAAATTCCGGATTCTTTTGGGCTTTTGAGCAAGACGTTTGTCCGTAGACACGGGGTTCATCTGTTAGGTACGGCCAGCACTTGGTTCCTTATCGACGTGGCATACTACAGCCAAAATCTGTTTCAAAAGGACATTTTCACGGCAGTGGGGTGGCTGCCTAAGGCCAACACCATGAGTGCTTTGGATGAGGTCTTTAAAATCGCCAAGGCTCAATCACTCATAGCCCTTTGTGGCACCCTCCCCGGCTACTGGGCCACCGTCTTGCTCATCGATCACCTGGGTCGCTTTTTTATCCAAGCCTCTGGGTTCTTCTTCATGACGGTTTTCATGTTTGCTCTTGCTATTCCTTACCATCATTGGATTCACAACCATGCGGGGTTTGTTGCCATGTACGGACTCACCTTTTTCTTTGCCAACTTTGGTCCTAATTGCACTACATTTGTTGTTCCCGCCGAGATTTTCCCGGCCAGGTTTCGATCCACTTGTCATGGAGTATCCGCCGCAGCCGGGAAGATGGGAGCCATTGTTGGGGCATTTGGGTTTCTGTATGCGGCCCAAAATCCGGACCCGGCCAACACGGATGCGGGTTACCCACCTGGAATTGGAATCAGGAATTCATTGATGATATTGGGAGGGGTTAATGTTGTTGGATTGCTTTTTACGTTTTTGGTTCCGGAATCCAAAGGAAAGTCTTTGGAAGAAATGTCTAAAGAGAATGAAGTTGTATAGAGATGCTTTTTGTTTTTTTTCTTTCTCTTTTTAAGCTTTGCTACCTTTTTTTATTTTATATAATTCTTTTTCTTTCATTTACAGGATTCCAATTTAACAATTCTTTGTTGTTTTCATCTACATATATTTGGTGTGTTAATTTGTGAGTAATTCCAAAATTCTTCAACCCAAAAATTGTCATTTCATCGGCTGCCCACAATATTTCTCTATACATATGTGATTCAAAATTTAGCTCTAAGGAATTACTATAACTTTTTCTTCATGGGAGATGGCTCGGTTTTATTTTTGTACTTTCATTTGATAACTATTTTTCAAAATTTTACTTCGAAAATAAAATGCTTATAAAAAAGGTATAGTTTGTTTTGGGTTAATTATCATGGGTTTATTTTGAAATTAAATATAAGAATGGGTGACTGCGTCTTTACTAAACAGACCAACACCTATGGAAATTAGTCAAACCCTTTTGTCATAAGCAAAATCTAAACAAATTCCCAAAATCTAAACAAATTCCGACTCTCCAAGAGACCCAATATACCCTCCATTTTCTCTCTCTATTATATATTTTACCTTTATATTTTAACAATCAAATCTCTAAACATTTTTTTTTGAAATCACTAAATTTTATATCAATAACTTTTATTTAATTTTGTAAAATACTTTCTTTCATCATAATCATGTTTTTTTTCTTCATATTCATTTAAAAATAAATCTAATTATTTTTCTGAAATTCTGATTTCTGAAATAATTAATTTTTTATCATATTCTAAACTCTTGTATATATTAACAAAATTAATGTTCTCTCTACTCTTAAACAATAAGAACTCACTTTTATTCATTTTATCCTAATACTATTAACATGTGCTATCTTAATTATAACACACATATTTGATATAAGTATTCTAACTAAAATGAATTTTAAATTTCTTACTAATTATATTTTAATAATAAAATTATTTATAGATTTGGTTAAATGTTATTATTTTTGTATAAAATTTTTATCCGTAAAATTTAATTCAAATTTATTATCTACAAAATCCTTTATTTATTAGAAAGATTAAGGTTGTAATTTATTTATTGAAATTTAACAATTATGGGTGGGAGACTCGAACCGAAGACCTCTAGTCAATAGGTATACTATTATTTAAACAAATGACTATGCGAGCTTAATAATTTAAGAAAAGATATTTATATTATAAATATATTATAGGGTATTTTAATTACTCCTTTGAGTTTTATTTCTCAGATTTTTTTGTATTTTTTTTTGAAAATGTTTGAGAATTTTAAATTAAGAGTTTGAGGGTGTCCATTGTAATGGTATTTTTAAAACTTTTTTTAGATTTAATTTTGTAATGGTATACATCAATTTATTTGGTAAGATGTAGTGATAACACTCTAACAAAATCTACACTTATTTTATTAAAATCTAATGATAATATTTTAACTAAATCTACACTAAAATTATATGGGGGATTTGAAATTGGAAATCACCTTACAATAATGATCTTAGATAAAATTACTAAAAAATATTTATAGATAAGTTAATTTAGTGAATATAAGAATTTTTTAGAATATAACTAAATAAAAATGGAATTATAAAAAAAATAGGAATTTTAGAAATTATTAAATTTAATTTTTAAATGAATATGAAGAATAATCATATGATCAAGATGAAAGAAAATTATTTTATAAAATTATCTAAAAGTTATTTTAGAAAATAGTAATTTTATGGTTAAAAAGTAACTTAAAGGGTTCTTTTATTTAATTCTTGTATGACTTATAATGAATTTTAGTGAAAGGATGTTTGTTTGGTTTCAAAAAAAGGAAGGAAATAGTCCTATGGTGTTTCTCGTAGAGTGGTAATTGAAGTTTGTCAAGATATTGCTTACATGACTAATAGGATAAAAATGTTTGACCAATTCAATGGGTGTGGCGTCCATTTTGATAAAAAATTTTAGAAAAAGACTCTTTCCAATAAATGACCCCTTTGTTTTCAATTCAGTGTTTGTTTTTAAAATTTGGCTATAATTAAAAAACTGAATGGAATGAGACAAATAGTGGTTGTTATAGATAAATGAAGAGAAAACAAAACTTTTAAAATCATTTTTTTTTACAAAACATGCGTGACCTTCTCCCTCATTTATCTCACTTTTTTTTTAGAAGGGTTGTTGCTGTCCAAGCACATTTGCACATTAGGGGAAAGAAACTCAGAAAATTATGGTATATGATGCTTCGCCACTTTGTAGAAACGAATCGAAGGTTCACTTTTATGTAATTTCTTTCTGTTTCTCTGTGAGTTCTGTTGATAGTTCCTGAATCTGTAGTTGTTTGGACTTTCTTATTTGTTTGAGATGCTTTTTGTCTACAAATTTAGTGGATTATATGGTCTGTACTGCTGGAGATTTTGATTTATCGCTTAAATTATACTTCTCTGTTTGGTTTTGTTTGAAGATTCTGATTGATTTGAATGAGATTTATTGTTAAAACTTGGAGCCTATGGTGAAGCTGATTGAATATTCTATATTAATTTGTAAAATGTAATTGTTAAATTGGTATTTTGACGAAGG
This sequence comes from Sicyos edulis, assembly GCA_036507275.1. NCBI lineage: Eukaryota > Viridiplantae > Streptophyta > Magnoliopsida > Cucurbitales > Cucurbitaceae > Sicyos > Sicyos edulis. The sequence goes on along the minus strand of CM071846.1, from coordinate 33,197,535 downwards.
ATAGGTTTACTTTGTACATTGTTCCAAATCCTCATCGTCCAAGGAAATTTTTGAGTTTGATATATATATTTTATAGTCATGAACACCTTCCATGACAAAAGTAAGAGTCATTATATACGTTGTCACGAAAAGTTCAACCATGACACTATAATAAAAGTGTGATAGTAGAATCAATTATGACATTATATTATAGTTATAGATGAACTATTAATGACACATATATAGAGTCATTGATGAAGTAATAAGGACAATTTACAAGTGTTATCGTAAAATTAATTATGACATTTTATTATAGTCACGGTTTGATCCATTAATGACACACACACATAATCATGATTGCGCTATTTATAACATTTTATTTTAGTCATGGTCGAACCATTAATAACACACACGCGCACGCACGCACTGGCACGCACCCGCACACACGCACGCACGCGCACGCACACACGCACTCACTCGCACGCACACACGCACACATGCACGCACTCGCACACACGCACACACACACACACTTGTCATTATAGCTTATATATTTACATTTTTTTATAGTCATCAATTTATGTAATATGACTATTTATTTATGTCAATTTATTAGTTTTCATGACACTTTTCTATGCCTATTTACAACCTGTTTTGTTTCTGTCTTTACCTGTCAAGAAAGATTTATTATTACAACTAAAATTTATAATTCATTTATAATCTTGGAATTTTTTTAAACTTCTGAGTTTAAATTATCAATTGCAAATATAACATTAAATTTGAAAATTTAAAGGACGTTACAACGAACAATAAAATATTAGTTAGTTTAAACTAACATTTAATAACTTTTTAATAATTTTATGTGTCTAAAAACAAAGGTAAAATGATCAACAATAATTATTAGAGAAATATATTAAGAAATTAATTTACTAACGATTCAATAAATTAAATAACTACTAATATTGACAAAAAAGTATCAATAAGTTAAAAATATAAAGATAAAAAAATGCAATTAAAATATATAGTGGTTAGGGGGTGTACAAAGTCCGGTTTGATTAGAGGTATTTTTTTGGATCAACCACACTTTTTGGGTTGGTCAAGCCCCCAACCCTTCCAACCCTATGCATAGATAACCCAACTCAACCCTAATCTCAAGTTGTATTAATTAATCTCATTCATATATAAAAAAGAACTCAATTCATATCCCATAAATATGTAAACAATATATGTGTGTGTATGTATATATGTATTTATGATACTTACAAAGTCTAGGCTACAATATCTTATTAACATATGTTCCTTATCAATATACTATGAACTCATATTATTAATTAATTCACAAACATTTCTTTATTTCTTTATATATTTATGAGGTATGAATTGAGTTTTTTATATAGGAAAAATGAGATTAATACAACTCAAAAACCCAATCAAACCCGAAAATATAAGGTTGGGTGTGTTAAGGATCTCACATCGGAAAGAGTGGAGACCTCATAACAATATAAAAGAATGCTTTTAAGTCTTTATGAGTCATTGATAACTCTCAATTAGTGAGTTATTTAGTCCTCTTTAGGATGCATTTATTGAAGAAATCATGCGCTTTCATCACAGTCTATTGCATAGAATGATTTTAAGATAGAGAATTTGTTATAAAACGCTATGCATGTTAGAAATGCGGCAGAGATTAGTAAATCAAATGAATTAAGTGTTTTTGTGCTAAGAAGCTAAAGTTTGCAGCATTTTGTATAGCATTTATGGAATCCCCATTTTCGCTAAATGTTTTTATCAATGTAGGGCTTTAATGTTCTAGAATCTTTGAATTCATGCCTCAATCGGTGAAGTCTGAGGAAAGAAAAGATGAGCCATTCGGGAGTAAACCAATGTTGTGAGCATTTGATCAAAGGGGGACATCTTCTGTAGAAAGGCTGCCAACTTTGCACCTGCGTCAGAAAATCTGAAAAAGGTAGATCTTGTTGGGTGGAGATCAAAAGCAAGGGCCATTTTGTCCTAGAATCTAGACCGTTGATCTTGAAATTGAGGGGAGTATATAAAAATCATATTGGGAAGAGAAATGGAGCTCTCATTATTCCTTTTTCGGATTGAGCCTTTATTTCAAAGCAGTTGAGAGAGGAGTTCTCGTTGTTCAAAGCATCTCTGCAGCGTTTTTCTACACTTTTCTTCCTTGACTTTTTATTCCTATTATGTTACGTAGTTTCAATATTGTAGTTCAGACACTAGTTGTAGTTCATGTTTTCGCACAATATTGTTTAGTCATTCTAGCGTAATAGTATTTCGAAGTTTCTTCTCTTGTTTTCTTCTGTGTTTTTCCTGTTCTGTACTTTCTTCTTATTGTTCTGAGTGTTACTGTTCCATTGATGCACTGTTCATCGCTGTTTGTTTTACCATTTGAGTTTAGGTTGCATGATGGTTACAACATTCCTACTTTCTGTTTTTGTTCTTTCCAGCATAGCCCTGAGCTAAATTCATATAGGTGAGAGTTGAAGGGACGAGTGTGTGTGCATGTATTTCGGGTGAGTAGGAAGATGATAGACTAAGACATAATAGGCGTTTTAACTAAAAACATGTTTCCATTGATCATCCATTCATGTTTTCTTGTCTTTCCATCTTGAGAGAGAGATGGATTAGAGATAACCTATTCATGTCCATTAGTTTGTTTCAATGTTAGGAACTCCTACTTGTTAAAGAGAGAGGCTAGAGATAGTCACTTCGCTAGTGCGCATTTCATCGTTTTTAGCTTATAGCTTAGATGCGAGAGCTCAAGCTCGAAGAGAATGAATGCATCTTGAGAAAGAGAATTTGATCACATGTTGTGGGGTGCCTACTTCTCACCATAGTCTCACCTTTGATGCATGTTAATCACACTCAACCTACCCTTAACCCGAACTTACTTCAGCATTAGAGTATCTCTCTTCTGTTTCCAGCATTTTCTTGTTGCATCTATTACGTTTGCAGTTTACATTTCTGTTCTAACAAATTATTGTCCGAAGTCGATAGCATTTATCCTGTTGCAGTTGCATTAGTTGGTTTATCCGTGTCTTTAACATTTCTGTCGCATTCTAGTGTTATTTAAAATTTTGTTTATTAAAAATTGGTTACCATCAACATTCCCTTTACATTTCTATTCTTGACTTTGCAAGTAACACTTATTTAGAGATTAGCCCAGTCGTTGTGGAGATGACTTGTAACTTATCACTTGATTGCAAACGCCTGCGTATACTTGCATATTAATCTATTCAATGTTTGCAACATTGTCTGTTAATTGTGTTATTCGTTCATATTAGTATTTACATTATTCGAAGCAGTTGGATAGAAATTATCAGTCATAAAAAATTTATAACTTACCTTTGGTAAAGTTAGACACATTAAATTCAAATATTTGAAAAGCTATGACCCCGTTTGATAAACCATTTGGTTTATCAAATTTAAGCTTATTTCTACTCAAATATCCTACCATGTGCTCCATTTTCCTACCATGTATCCATATTTTCTTAAGAAAGTAGGTGAATACTAACCAAATTTAAAAAAAAAACAAAAAAACAAAACAAGCTTTTGGATGCTACTTTTTTTTGTTTCCAAATTTTGGTTTGTTTATTAAAATATAGGTAAGACATAACTATCCAAATAAAGAAAAAGGTATAGTAAGATAGTTGTTGTAGGCTTAAATTTCATACACAAAAAACGAAAAACAAAAAGGTTATCAAACGCGACCTAAATTATTTCAATTTTATGTTTTTTTTAAATCAAGGGTATTTTTGAAACTTGTTAAAGTTCATGGGCATTTTTGAAACAAAAGCTTAACAGTTTCCATCCAAAATTAACAGTAAGGATATTTTTGAAACATTTTGTAAAGTTTAGGGACACTTTTGAAACTTTTCAAAGTTTAGGGGTATGCTTGAAAAAATGTGATAGTTTGAGGGTATATTTGATACTTTAGCCTATTTTTAACTTCAAAGACTATTTTTAAGCTTTTACCAAAGTTGAGAGACCATAATTGGACTTTTGAAAATCAAGTGACCAAAATGGAACAAGCCTAATAGTTGAGAAACCAAAATAGTATTTTAACTGATTTTATTTTTCCTTTTAACTATTTATGTGAGTATTCGTGTCAGTTAGTAGAGAGGGTCTAATTATTGTTTGGCTAAGTTTGTTTTCTATTTTATTTGCTCCTTTTTTTGTGTATTTAGAAAAATGAAAAATGAAAAATAGACATCTCTAATGACACAAAAAAGTAAACAAGTTTGTGTGCTTTAAGGGTTCAAACTAAGTGTTCAACACTAAATAGTAAACAACTTTGTGTTCAACACTTAAAAATGCGCAAACCATAACCACATATTAATAAACTCTAGTTTCTAGTTTCTCAAAAGCAAAAATGATGTTACCATGTTATCAACTCAACCCTACAAAAAGCACATTATTCAACAATAAATTACAAATTCCACACAAAAATTCAAGAAAAAAAAGTCAAATCCACAAATTCAAAACCCAAACAATCATATCAACATGGAGCAAATCAAAGAAACATTTCCAAAATCCAATTCAAGAATGAAATAAAACATACTAGAGCATCATATCAAGAGTGTGTGATAAAACAACACATAATTCAACAATAAATGAAAATTTTCACACAAATTCAATAAAAATCCAAATGCCCAAATTAGTTAAAATTCTAAACATTTTAGTAGTTAATTAGTAACTTAGACTCCTAGTTTTTTTTTTTTGAAAACATTAGACTTCTAGTTAGAATTAGAATTATGTTTTAAATTAGTTTGTTTTTATATATAACCTTAACTAGGGGTGATATTGGTTCGGTTTTCTTTGATTTTAGGTCAAACCGGTAACCGAAGTGATCAAATCAATTTGACAAAAAGAGGAATCGAACCAATGTCCAACAAAATACAAAACCAATGGTTCGGTTTTGCTTGATTTTTAGGCCAAACCGATAACCGATCCGATCCGATTGAATTGACAAAAAGAGGAACCGAACCAAAGTTCGATAAAGAATAAAATCATTGGCTTGATTTTCTTCAATTCGGTTCCTTCCATTTTAATTGTTTTTTACTATTTCACTCCCAATTCATATTTTAATGGTGTTTTTATAAAACAAATCTCATAATTTATAATTAAATTAAACAAAAATAATTAGTCACCTACCAATAAAAAGATCAACTAACATATAAAAAGAAAAATGAGAGTAAGAAAATCAATATTGGTTCTGTTTGGCTTTTATTGTTTTTACGAATAAAAACCGATCCGATCCAATAACTTTCGGTTTTCTCTAAATAAAAGCCAATATGTCCAATATTATGTGAAAAATCCAAACCGATCCAATAAATTGATTTGGTTCGGTTTTTTCGGTTTTTTCGATTTTCGATTTTACTTATCACCCTTAACCTTAAAATTGTGTATATGATGTCTTTAAACGCAAACATATAAGCAATATTCTCCACTTGCCCATGATTATTTAACCAAAAAGAGTTTGGGGTGTTATTTTTGGGATTAAATAAAATTATTTTTAATAATTACAAAAATTAGTTTGGATGTTGTTTTTCAAAGAGGAATTAGTAAATCCTCAATCTAAATTCTCTACAAACAAACACTCGTTTGGGTTTTTTTTAATAACTATTTTCTTCATTTCTAAAATGTGAATTGATTTTTATAAAATATATGCATAAGGTAAAATGTTAATTACCATACATAGATTTTGTTTTTTCTGACATGTTTTTTCTGACACCTAAGCAATAGGATTAGGTCGCAAGTTATTAGAGAATATTATAGAAGATCTTTTGTTCATGGTTTGAGTTTAATCATCAACTTAATAAATCTAAGCATGTAATTAGTAAGAATTGAGGACATATCAAACAAACTTGCTACATGTGGTATGAGATTTTGTGGATTAGAAATTCAAATGTATAGACATGTAATTCAATAAATTTAGGGATTTAAAGATTTACCAGTTAGGGATTTGAAAGTGAGCGAGAGAGAAGGCGACAAAAGACAACTTGTTGGGAATAAACACTATTCTAATTGGATCAATTATTCCCCTCTTGGGTTCCTAATGAAAAACAGCAAGCATAAATATATGGTAGAAATATCAAGCACAACACACAATGATTTTAAAGTGGAAAAACCTCCTCAAGGCGAGGAGTAAAAAACCACGGACCGAAGTCAAATCTCCACTATAATCAATAATGGGTTACAATGAATTCTCCCTAGTCACAACTAGAGGTATACAACAGATAATAACTCGAGAAAACTAATCTCGGCAACAAACGACACTAAACCAAAGAGAAACAAATAGAAAAGTCTCACAAATTGTGGAACCGAATCGCCACTGGAATCTGGATGTAGCAGCTACTAAAATCCGATCCCACCGTTCAGATTGAAGACCCTTATTTTATGAACACACTGTCCAAATTTCAGCTCGATCCAACGGTTGGTTATCTCGAAAATGCCAAAACTCCAAACCTGCACGAAATCCTTTTTCTTTCTATTTTTCACTCTCTTTCTCTGCCGTCTCTCTTTCTGTGTGTTACGGTCAATTACAACAAAGTGAAAAATTCACTTTTAATATAAACAGCCCTAGTGGGCTTTTAGTTGGGCCTTTACAAGTAATAAACCCAAAAAATCTCCCCCTATTTACTTTGTGGAGGAACTTGTCATTCATGCAGCGGAACGACAAAACTCAAGCTTCTCTCTTGGTAGATTCTTAGTCAACATATCTGACCCATTATGATCAGTATGTATCTTCTCAAGCTTAAACAAGCCATCATTCAATGCATCTCTCATCCAGTGATACCTCACATCTATATGTTTAGTTATGGAATGAAATGTAGAGTTCTTACCAAGATGAATAGCGCTCTGGTTATCACAGAATATCACATATCGTTGTTGCTTGAGGCCAAGCTCCTGTATAAACTGCTTCATCCACAACATCTCTTTGCACGCTTCTACTGCAGCTATATATTCTGCTTCTGTAGTAGAAAGTGCAATGCACTTCTGTAGTCTTGACTGCCAAGACACTGCACCACCTGCAAACGTCATCAAATAACTCAAAGTAGACCATCGGTTATCTAAATCTCTTGCCATATCTGAATCAGTATAGCCTGTAAGCAAGGGTTTTCCACTTCCAAATGTAAGCTTCATACAGGAAGTGCCTCTCAAATATCTCATGATGCACTTGACTGCCTCCCAATGCCGTTTTCCTGGATTGGACATAAATCGACTAACAACTCCAACAGCATGAGCAATATCAGGTCTAGTGTAAGAACCCGACCCGAAATACAGTCCTAAACCTAGGTTCTCACTCAGCATGCAGGTTAAATATGTCAACAAGTGGTTTAGTGCTCATATTTAAAACTTTTCAAAACATTTGAGAACGGGGAACACTTAAAACATAACCAACAATTTTCATTAAGCAAAACCAACAAAGTAAAAACAAGCCTGGCCAGTATTTATAAAAACACTCAAAACAGTTTAAACAACTTTTAACGACGTTCCCCTAGGATTCCTGTCCATCTACATGCTGAACAAATAATGCAAATAATAAATGACAGAGTGCCGGCAGCTCCCATGATCAAACAGCTCCCTCCGCTAGCCGTCCCGGTGCTGTCCCAAGTTACCTGGTGGAAAAAACCACAGAAATAAGGGTGAGTATAAACATACTCAGTAAGAATCCCCAACCGGGGTACAATACGATACATCAGTCATCTAGCACCCTAGTATACATGCAAACAGTTACTAACACAGATCTTAGCTCAACGAGCTGACAAGGCAAAATCTAGAGTCCTCGAAAGTCTCCTACTTCCGGCCTAATGATTGGTTCTCATAACCAATCCCGGGACATCTCCGAGGGTCTTTCTCCCTCGGCGAATTGATCAGCTCAAAACTCGATCCCAACAAATGTCCGACACCCTCGAGGTTCTCTCTCCCTTGACCGCATGATCAGCTCAAAAACGAATCCCAATGGGTGTCCTCAAGGGCCTCTTACCCTCGCTAACAAATCTGGACTAACGGGAGAGTACCCAAAGTCTGGCTCTAAACTGGAAGGAACTGGTGTACTCACGAACATTAGCCTGGGGGAGCTCTTCGTACCGGCGACTAACGCGTGTGCGCCACACCGCATGCTACTACAACCGGCGTAAATGTGGGGGTCTAGGGACAAACTATGCGGGCCAAGTACGCATGCCTAAAGACCCGGAAGCGGTGTCACTAAACACAGTAGTGCGAGGCCCTCGGCACTCATCTGTAACAGCCTGTACCACCGACCTGAAGCTAAGAACCGGCCAAGGTAGGCTTGCACCGTTGGCAGGGTTCTGCTCTAGCAGGCTACAAACTAGGCTTATGCCTATGTGGTAGCTAATCCACATCGGCTGTCGGGGGAAGCAATGTACGTTATGCTTCGCTCTAACTCCCGACCCGTGGGGACAACGTACGTTATGTCCACTCTCAGCCTCTAGATGATGACAAACCCTACTGTTCTAACTACGAGCACAAAATAATTGATTTCTGGCTAAATATACATATTCAACATCAATCACACTTAACCTAGCATGATACTACGAACTTAAAGCAGGAATCATAAGCATGCTGGAAGAACAAACCTAGCATGGCACTAACATGTACAAACAGGCAAACATGCTAGCAAGAGATCAATCATAGCTGTCCTATCACTATCATGCTCATAACAGTCAACAAGCATACAAGGCACAATCATGATACATCGCAGGGTACACACAACCACGGTAAGAAATCCTCACCTGGAAACAAGCAGTAAATAAGTATAACGCTCCTAGAGCTGCAGAACACACAACCTAGCAAATCATACATAGTTACATCAATAACCTAAACTAGCTATCTCTAAACTAAACTCAAAGAAACAAGAACCGGGAAGTTACCCGGTGAGCTATACAAGCTCTCGGGCAACCCCTTGGGAAAGTCCTAGGGAACTCTCGACTAGGGCTTTTCTTCCGGCTTCCTCACAACACCTCCTGGAACAAGCTCGGCTTCACCTTAACAGGAAGGAACATAGGTTAGCTTGTTGGGAAGACAAACAACACACTCTCAAACCACACCAACATGCTCACGGCTAGGGTTGAGAACTCACCTTGGGTGTGTGCTCGGCTTGGCAATTGCTCACGGCTACTAGGGCTTGATGCGGAAACACTCTCAGCTTCGATCGGAGCTTGCAAAACAACAAGAACATGATTAGGGCACACCTAACTAGCAAGGTAGGCTCTCGGCTTGGAGATGAGCTTTAGGGTTGCGGCTACACAAGGGGAGGAGCAAAGAGGATCTCGACTTGTAGGGGTTTCTTGAAGAAGTGTGGGGCAACTAGGACTTCAACTTGGTTGGAGTTTTTGGAAATCTCATGAAGGAGAAACAAGTCTTCGGCAAACACTAAGAAAGCCTAGAAAACACCAAGAAAACACCAAAGGCTTCTCGGCTACAAGAGGAAAAGAAAAGAACATCTTGTTCGGTTAGGGTTTGCCCAAGCAGCAAGGAAAGCAAGTCTCGACTAGGAAAAAGAAAGGAAAAGGAGATGATTACCTCGGTTCTTGAACTTGATCTTGATCTTGGAGAAACGACAAGAAGATGGAGGGGAAGAGGGGAAGAAGATGCTTTCGGCAAGACAAGCAACCAAACAAAAGAGAGGAATCGAGAAGGATAAAGTGCTACGCAAGAGAAGAAGAATCGAGGATGAAATCGACAAGATGATGGAAGGGAAGGAAAGATGGAATCGGCAAGGAGGGAGGGGAATACGTGCGACAACTTTTAGGAGAAGGAAAAAGAATACGATTCTTTTAGTCGATTGAAATCCTGGGCTTTCCCCCTTCGAGTCCCAGCTCCAACGCAAATTTCTTCTTAATTAATCCTTTTTAATCCAAGCCTCCAAACTCTCTTGTAGGTCAAGGGTTCGAATCCCACAAGCAACACTTTTTTTTTTCCTCTTTTAAAACTTGTTTAAACTAAGCTCTAAACTCCAAACCAACCAAGGTTCGAGTCCTAGCAACAACACCTTTAAAATCCTAATTTTTCCTTTCCAACTCAAGCTTCCCAAAAGCAAGCAGGTCACAGGTTCAAATCCCAGTAGCAACACTAACTAATTCTAAATTAATCAACAACAAACTTCAACTCCTAGCCACCTTGGTTCGAGTCTTGGCTTGAGCACTTTTCTTTTAAATTTTCCTTAATTTTTACATTTAACTGGGATACCTCCAAAACCCTATCACACAACATAATTCTTGGAAAAATGTCACCAACAAATCCACAGACCTCATCCAAGGACAGAAACAGCACTGGAACCTTAAAAATCCATCAACCCTAACTGGGGAGCAAAATGACCAAAATACCCCGAAGGGTTAAAATAACTCTAACGGCCCAACCGAAGGTCCGAATACTGAACTAAAAGTACCTAGAAAATCGGAACAGAAAACTGGGCTGTTACATCTAGTACTCATGTAAGAACTCGACCCGAAATACGGTTTTAAACCTAGGTTCTCACTCAACATGCAAGTAAAAATATGTTTACAAACGGTTTAGTGCTCATATTTTAAAACTTTTCAAACAACAAACGCGGGGAACATTTAAACTCAACAACAAACTTTCATAAAATAAATCAATAACTTAAAACATGCCTAGCCAGTGTTTATAAAAACATTCAAATAGTTCTAAACCGCAAATCACTAAGTTCCCCTAATGGACTCCATGTCCCACTACATGCTGAAATAACAATGCACAAAGAAAGACACAACAGAGTGCTGGCAGCTCCCATGATCATGCAGCTCCCTCCGCTAACCATCCAGGTACTGTACAAAGTTACCTGGTAGAAAAACCATAGAAATAAGGGTGAGTACAAACATACTCAGTAAGAATCCCCTACCGGGGGACAATACGATACACCAATCATCTAGCACCCTAGTATACATGCAAACAGTGACCAACACAGATCATAGCTCAACGAGCTTTCAGGGAAAATTTGAAATCCTTGGAAGTCTCCTACTTCCGGCCTAATGATCCCGAGACATCCTCGAGGGTCTTTCTCCCTCAGCCAAATGATCAGCTCAAAAACCGATCCCAATAGATGTCAGACACCCTCGAGGGTCTTTCTCCCTCGGCTAAATGATTAGCTAAAAAACCAATCCCAAATAGGTGTCCTCGAGGGTCTCTTACCCTCGGCTAGCTAAAACTTGACTAACAGGAGACTACCCGAAGTCTAGCTCTAAACTGGAACGGAAGTGGTGTACTCATGAACATTAGCCTGGGGGAGCTCTCTGAACCGGCGACTAACGCGTGTGCGCGCACACCGCATGCTGCTGTAACAGGCGTAAAAGTGGGGGCCTAAGGACAAACTACGCGGGCCAGGTACGCATGCCTAATGATTCGGAAGCGGTGTCACTGAATACAGTAGTGCGAGGCCCTCGACACTCATCTGTAACAGCATGTACCACCGACCTGAAGCTAAGAACCAGCCAAGGTAGGCTTACACCATTGGCAGGGTTTTGCTCTAGCAGGCTACAAACTAGGCTTATGCCGATGTGGGAGAAAATCCGCATCGGCTGCTGTGGTGGAAGCAAAGTACGTTATGCTTCGCACGGGATCTCGACCGGTGGGGACAAAGTACGTTATGTCAGCTCTCAGCCTCTGTATGATGACAAACCCTAACTGTTCTAACTTAGAATTCAGAGTAAACGATTCCTGGCTAAACATACATGCTCAACAAAATAACGCATAACCTAGCATGATACTACGAACTTAAAGCAGGAATCGCAAACATGCTGGAAGAACAAACCTAGCATGGGACTAACATGTACAAACATGCAAACTACTAGCAAGAAGTCAACACAAGCTGTCCTAATCTAACATACTCATAACAGTCAACAAACATACAAGGCACATCGTGATAACATCGTAGGGTCCACACAACCCTGATAAGAAATCCTTACCTGGATCAAGTAAGAAAGCAAACACAAAAATGACAAACGACCCTCGAGCTGCAAAGTCAACCCGAATAACCGAGAAGGCACTAGGCTGGCTCAGCACAACGTGCGGCAGCGAGCGGCAATGTAAGAACCCAACCCGAAATACGGTCCTAAACCTAGGTTCTCACTCAGCATGCAACAGAAATACGTTTACAAACGGTTTAGTGCTCATATTTAAAACTTTTCAAACATTAATGAACGGGGAACATTTAAACCATCACCAACAGTTTTCATTACGCAAAACCAATAAAGTAAAAACAAGCCTGGCCAGTATTTATAAAAACACTCAAAATAGTTTAAACAAGTTTTAACAACGTTCCCCTAGGACTCCTGTCCATCTACATGCTGAATAAATAATGCAAATAATAAACGACAGAGTGTTGGCAGCTCCTATGATCATGCAGCTCCCTTCGCTAGCCATCCCGGTGCTGTCCCAAGTTACCTGGTGGAAAAACCACAGAAATAAGGGTGAGTATAAACATACTCAGTAAGAATCCCCAACCGGGGTACAATACGATACTTCAGTCATCTAGCACCCTAGTATACATGCAAACAGTTACTAACATAGATCTTAGCTCAACGGGCTTTCTAGGCAAAATCCAGAGTCCTCGGAAGTTTATTACTTTCGGCCTAATGATTGGTTCTCATAACCAATCCTGTGACATCACCGAGGGTCTTTCTCCCTCGGCCAAATGATTAGCTCAAAAACCGATCCCAATAGATGTCCGACACCCTCGAGGGTCTTTCTCCCTCGACTGTATGATCAGCTAAAAAACCAATCCCAATGGGTGTCCTCAAGGGCCTCTTACCCTCGACTAGATAAACTGGACTAACGGGAGAGTTCCCGAAGTCTGGCTCTAAACTGGAATGAAGTGGTGTACTCACGAACATTAGCCCGGGGGAGCTCTCTGTACCGGCTCCTAATACGTGTGCGCCCACACCGCATGCTGCTGCAACCGACGTAAATGTGGGGGCCTAGGGACAAACTACGCGGGTCAGGTACGCATGCCTAAAGACTCGGAAGCGGTGTCACTGAACACAGTAGTGCGAGGCCCTCGACACTCATCTGTAACAGCCTGTACCACCGACCTAAAGCTAAGAACCGGCCAAGGTAGGCTTACACTGTTGGTAGGGTTCTGCTCTAGCAGACTACAAACTAGGCTTATGTCGATGCGGTAGCTATTCCACATTGGCTTCTGGGGGAAGCAAAGTACGTTATACTTAACTCTGAACCCCGACTGGTGTGGACAAAGTACGTTATGTCCGCTCTCAGCCTCTAGATGATGACAAACCCTACTATACTAGCTAAGAGTACAGAGTAATCGATTCCTGGATAAACATACATTCTCAACATAAAACACATAGCCTAGCATGATACTATGAACTTGAGAAGGAATCGAAAGCATTCTGAAAGAACAAACCTAGCATGGCAGTAACATGAACAACAAGCAAACATGCTAGCTAGAAGTCAAACACAAGCTGTTCTATCCACTATCATGCTCATAGCAGTAAACAAACATACAGGGCACATCATGATAATATCACAAGGTCCACACAACCACGGTAAGAAATACTTTCCTGGAAACAAGCAGTAAATAAGTATAACGCTCCTAGAGCTGCAGAACACACAACCTAGCAAAACATACATAGTTACATCAATAACCTAAACTAGCTATCTCTAAACTAAACTCAAAGAAACAAGAACCGATAAGTTACCCGGTGTAAGAACCCGACCCAAAACATACGGTCCTAAACCTGGGTTCTCACTCAGCATGCAAGTTAAATATGATAACAAGCGGTTTAGTGCACATATTTAAAACTCTTCAAAACATATGAGAAGGGGGAACCCTTAAAACATAACCAACAATTTTCATTTAAGCAAAACCAACAAAATAAAACAAGCCTGACCAGTGTTTATAAACACATACAATACAATTTAAACAACTTTTTAACAATGTTCCCATAGGACTCCTGTCCATCTACATGCTGAATAAACAATGCAATAATAAATGACAGAGTGTCGGCAGCTCCCATGATCAATCAGCTCCCTCCGCTAGCCATCCTGGTGCTGTCCCAAGTTACCTGAAAGATAAATAAGGGTGAGTATAAACATACTCAGCAAGAATCCCCAACCGGGGTACAATACGATACATCAGTCATCTAGCACCTCAGCATACATGCAAAAAGCTACCAACACAGATCATAGCTCAACGAGCTTACAAAGCAAGATCTGGAATCCTCGGAAGTCTCCTACTTCTGGCCTAATGATTGTTTCTCCTAACCAATCTCGGGACATCACCGAGGTCTCTTTCACTAGGGGGATTGATCAGCTAAAAAACTGATCCCAAGGATGTCCTCAATGGCCTCTTTACCCTTGCTAATGAATCTGGACTTACGGGAGAGTACCCGAAGTCTGGCTCTAAACTGGAAGGAATGGTGTACTCACGACATTAGCCCGGGGGAGCTCTCCGAACTGGCAACTAACGCGTGTGCGCGCACACCGCATGCTGCTGCAACCGGCGTAAATGTGGGGGCCTAAGGACAAACTACGCGGGCCAGGTATGCATGCCTAAGACTCGGAAGCGGTGTCACTGATCACAGTAGCGCGAGGCCTTAGGCACTCATCTGTGCAGCATGAACCACCGACCTGAAGCTAAGAACTGGCCAGGGCAGGCTTACACCGATGGCAGGGTTCCGCTCTAGTAGGCTACAAACTAGGCTTACGCCGATGTGGGTAGCTAAATCCACATCGGCGGCCGGAGGGGGGGGGGAAAGCAATGTACGTTATGCTTCGCGCGCTTTACTCCCGACCAGTGGGGACAAAGTACGTTATGTCCGCTCTCAGCCTCTAGATGATGACAAACCCTACAACTCTAGCTAAGAGTACAGAGAAAATGACTCCTGGCTAGCAAACAATAACCGACATCAATCACACTTACCTAGCATGATACTACGAACTTAAGCAGGAATCATAAGCATGCTGGAAGAACAAACCTAGCATGGCACTAACATGTAAAATCAGGCAAATATGCTAGCAAGAGATCAATCAAAGCTGCCCTATCACTATCATGCTCATAATAGCAAACAAGCATACAAGGCACATCATGATAATATCGCAGGGTCCACACAACCACGTTAAGAAATCCTTACCTGGAACAAGCAGAAAATAATCACAAATCAACAAGCGACCCTCGAGCCTCTAATCGAACCCGAACAGCCTAAACATTTAAATAAACACCCTAATTAAATCAATAATCAGCAGCCAACAAATCAGGGCCCAACGAAGAAAAGACTCGGGAAATACCATCCGAGAAGCCACAAGGCTCGGGCCAACCAACACACTAGGCAGTCGCCGGCAAAGAAAGGAGGTGGCCTGGCGCAGGGGTTTGGCGTCGGGCGCAGCACAAAGAGGGTGGGGCGAGATAAGGGCGCGCGGGCGCGGGCTCGAGCTCAGCTGGGCGAAGGCGCGCAAAGCGGCTCGGCACAGGGGACGGCGGCGCGCGGCGCGAAAGCCAGTGAGCTCTGGAGGGGCCTTGCGCGGCGGCGCGACGGCTCTGAGGCCCGCGACTTCGGCTGACAATGAGCTATAGGGACGAGCTTACAAGGCAAGATCTGGAATAACCGGGACATCTTCGAGGGTCTTTGTCTCTCGGAAAGTTGATCAGCTCAAGAACTGATCCCGAGGATGTCCTCAAGGGTGTCTTTACCCTTGCTAACAAATCTGGACTAACGGGAGAGTACCTGAAGTCTGGCTCTAAACTGGAAGGAATGGTGTACTCACAACATTAGCCCGGGGGAGCTCTCTTAACCGGTAACTAATGCGTGTGCGCGCACACCGCATGCTGCTGCAACCGGCGTAAATGTGGGGGACTAAGGACAAACTACGCGGGCCAGGTATGCATGCCTAAGACTCGGAAGCGGTGTCACTGGTCACAGTAGTGCGAGGCCCTCGACACTCATTTGTGTAGCATGTACCACCGACCTGAAGCTAAGAACCGGCCAAGGTAGGCTTACACCGTTGGCAGGGTTCCGCTCTAGCAGGCTACAAACTAGGCTTATGCCGATGGGGGTAGCTAAATCCACATCGGCGGCCGGGGAAGCAATGTACGTTATGCTTCACGCGCTCTACTCCCGACCGGTGGGGACAAAGTACGTTATGTCCGCTCTCAGCCTCTAGATGATGACAAACCCTACAACTCTAGCTAAGAGTACAGAGAAAAAGCAATGATTCCTGGCTAGCAAGCAAAGACCGACATCAATCACACTACCTAGCTTGATACTACGAGCTTAAGCAGGAATCATAAGCATGCTGGCAGAACAAACCTAGCATGGCACTAACATGTACAATCAGGCATACATGCTAGCAAGAGATCAATCAAAGCTGCCCTATCACTATCATGCTCATAACAGTCAACAAGCATACAAGGCATATCATGAAAATATCGCAGGGCTCACTCAACTCCGGTAAGAAATCCTTACCTGGTCGGAAGGCAACAACACGCAAGAAACCTAAGCTGCGATCGAACCCGAGCAACCTAAAGCGAACCAAACAAACACAACAATAATCATAAACCAAAGGCCTAAATATAATAAAATAAATAGGGCTCGGCTGGGGAGCAACTCACAAGGCGCGGCTGACACGCGAACTGGCAGGCTGCACGGGCGAGGCACTCTTCTTTTGGAGAGCCCTAGAGTAGAGCTAGCTGCTGCATGTTGAGAGAGCCGGCCAGAGTTTTGTTGAGCATCATGTGGAGATGCAAGAGTAGGCAGTGAGCCTTCAGTTTGATGAGATGCCATAGTCTTGTTGTTTGAGTTTTGAACCCTTGTATGCCTAGCCATAGTTTTTGTCACTTGAGGTTTTAACCTTGCGGGCCCCATTTGTAGTAAGATGTGGATTTGGTAGTAGTGGCACTTGAGATGCATTGGTTGGTGTGCCGCTTTGGCACTAAGTCTGGTTCAGGCCTGAGTTTGGCATGGGTATAGCGGATGGTTCTATGACCCATCCGGAGTTCAGCACACTCCTTTAGCCTTTGGATCCGTTTGTGGCAGTTGCACCTGTTTAAGTCGTGCAAGAGGGCTAGTTCAGTGGTAGTCGAAGGACTACAAGCGAAAGAACGTTCGAGAGGAGCTGGAGCCTCTTCCCAGTGTTACTGGGGGTTGAGTAAGTCAGCAGGTTGACGGTTGGTCAGTGTTAGTGCGTGCGAGTCTGACGCTAGGGCTGAGGCCAAGAGATCTTTGTGGTTGGTAGTGCGGTCCACTACCTTCGGGTGCCTAAACCTGAGTTGAGTTGAGTATCGTAAATGCGAGTTTGGTCCAGTAGAGGGGCCATGAGTTGGATGCCTATCAGATGAGTTGGATGCCTTATGAGAGGAGTTGGACGCCTTATGGGTATGCACCCTTGGTAGAGGCTTGGTATAAAGTAAGTTCGGTTTGGCATGGTTATGCTTTGGTAGAGCAAGGTTGCCACAGCTTCGAGTATCGTGTGGAGATGGAACTTTGGGTGTTCCTTGATTAATAGTATCTCTGCCCGAAGTTAGTGTTGCCTTTTGGAGAAGCGCCTGTGAGTCTTGGATCTCTAAAGGAAGGTTTGGAGTTGTGCACACAAGTGTGTTTTGTGTGGTCCGTTCCGTTGGCGGGAGTTTCGGAACCATGCAGGGTTCGCATTGGAGAACTGGTGCGCAGTTCTTGGAGAAGTTGGACTCCAGGTGGATGTTGTAAGGCTTTAGTTGAGGTGGTAAGGATACCGTGCTTGTGGTATCAGGTTGCTGCTTAGGCAAGTTTTGTTGGGTTAGACCTAAGCTTGGTTGGTGGATCTTCTTGTTGTTATTGGTTGGAGTTTAGTTGGAAACTAAGCAAGAGCGGTGGTAGCAAGCCGCGCTGTTTCTGATCGTCATGGCTAAGAGAGTTGTTCGGATCCTTCCTTGGGTAGAAGTTATGTTGTGGTTGATGCTTTGAGTAGGAGGATGACGCATTCTGTAGCGTTTCGGGTCCTCTTGATTTCCAACGAGTTGGAGTTGGCCAGAATGGTTGAGATGCTGGAGAGAGTTGTGCCCGTGTAGGCAGTTGGCTGTTAGTTCGTTAGTCGGCAGGGTGTGTCGAGGGTTGCCGAAGAACCCTAGGTTGTGGAGAGCCTCTCCAGAGCTCAGTCAGGCCCAGGTAGTGAGTTTAAGTTGGCAAGCCGGAGTCGTGTAGGTTGTAGACCTCGGGTGAGTTGCTGGCAGATTTGGTAGGCTAGCAAGCTGGAGTTTGTTGGAGTAGAGTCCGGATTAGTTCCGGTGTGGTGGCAAGTTGGTGCTTGGTGTTGACCAAGGTGTGGTTTGAGTTGCTAGAAGTTAGTTTTGCTCGTGGGGTGAGTGGTTCGTGCCCTGTCTGTTGTTTTTCCTATTTCTAGGATGTCGAGAGTTGCCTCTTTGGCTTTTGGAGGTGAGTCTTGGCTAGTGTGTGGTTTGCGGTTCAGTCTGTGGTGGACCCCTGTTGTTGCCTCCGTGAGACTTACGTGTTGTGCTTTAGCTGAGCAAGACAGTGAGCGTGTGTGGAGCTCTCTGTCCTTCGGATGTCCGCTTGTAAGGATCTGTTTCTCCTTGGGAGTTGTCTGGTTATTCCTTGGTCTTGGAATTGGTGGTAGTGGTGCTTGTAGGAGGAAAAGTTTGTTGGCTGCTTGGAAGCAGTTGTTTGTCCAAGTTAAGCGAACTCTTGAGTGGTGTTTTGGAAGTTGAGGTAAGGGTTGTTCTGCCTCCTATGAGTGTTTGGCCTAGTCGGTTAAGGTTCTTTGTGTGTTTGGCCTGGGAGCTGTTGCACCTTTGTAGTTGAGGACCCCTTTGTATCAGTTGTGGATGAGGTTGCACCTTTGTGGTTTGGATTAGGTGCGAACCTATTGAGGATCCTTCTTTGGTTAGTGTAGCTTGCGCTCTGCCAGCCATTATTGGTATTTTGGTTCTCGGTAGTTGGTGTTGACCGAGTGGTGAAGTCCTGTTGTGAAGTATTCGGTGGAAGGTGCATTAAGCCTAAGCTAGAGGGTTAAGCCTGTATGTGTTATCGTTTGGACTTGTGAGATGTGTTTCATATTTGAGGCAAGCTTCGTTCCGTTGCTTGCATGGAGGTAGGTTTGGTGAGAGGAGCCCTCACAGGCCCCGGTTGTTGGTAGGCTGACTTGTCCAGCCAGTGATTTGAGTCAAGCTAGAGTTGAGTGGATTGGCATAGCTATGCAGTTTGTAGTTGTGTGAGCTTCTGGGTGCGTAGCACTCATGTTGTTGGTTGTAAGTTCCGTGTGGGAGCGGTCAGTTGGTTGAGGTTGTTGTGTGAGTTTGGATTTGGAGGATTGGTTTCAGTAGCTAGAGCTCGCACCTCGTTTCGTGTGAAGAGGCCATTTCTATGGAGTAGAGGCATGTCAGTTTCAGGCCGGAGTTGTTGTCACCAGGGTGTGGCAACAAAGGTTTATTCTAGGCAGTACGTTGGCGAACCGTGGTTCTGGAGAGCGTTGTTAAGAGGCTTATGAGTCGAGTGCAGTTCTGTAGTGTTTTCACCCTCTGACCGATGGTCTTTTGGGAGGAGGGATCCAGAACCTTTGGAGCTTGTTGCGAGTTGATGTTTCCGTGATTAGGCAGCGGGAGACCAGTGTGGCTTTATGAGGTTGCCTTGGGTTGCAGTTCTCAGCGGTCAGTTCTTGTGGTTCCATTGAGGCATTGTATGGTAAGTATTGCAGGATTCCAGTGTTCTGGGAAAAGTTGGTGGCCATCAGTTTTGTTTTGGGTCCTGAGTTGTTGCATTTGACCAGAGGTGATGTGCATGAGTTTAGAGCTAGTGTTGTCAGCTCAGAACAGGCAGAAAAGTTACGCCAATGTTCGGCGTCGAGTTTTAGAGTTTGAGGTTGGACAGTACGTGTTCTAAGGTTGCACCGATGCGAGGTATATTGAGGTTTGGTAAGCGGGAGAAGAGAAGTCTCCTGTTGTTGGACCATTTGAGATTTTCGAGAGGATTGGTAGAGTTGCATATCGGTTAGTTCTTTCCCGTCAGTGTCAACTGTACAGTGTTTTCATGTATCGATGTTGAGGCAGTAGGTGTCGGACCCATCGTTCATTATGGACGTTGAGCCTTTGCAGCTGAATGAGGATTTGAGCTTCGAGGGGAAGCCTGTGAGTATTTTGGTCTTTGAGACGAAGACGTTGTGTAATCGTGAGATCCGTTTGGTAAAAGTTCAGTGGAGGAGTTAGAGTTCTGAAGAGGCCGCTCGTGAGCGGGGAGGACGGGATGAGATTGCAGTATCCTGAGCTGTTTCAGTCTTAAGGACTTTCGAGGACGAAAGTCATAAAAAGGAGGGAATATTGTAACGGCCCAGGTTTTCATCCCGGTCTTTCAGGTATGCCCTAGGGGTATTTTGGTAATTTGGTCGGGCCTTCGGGGCCGTTTATGTCTTTTTCAGTTGTTAAAATTATTGGATGGACTTAAGTAGGATTTTGATGCATTGTGGATGTGTTTGGGCATGGAGAGATGCAAAAGAAAAATAGGGATTTAATGTTGCAGCAGCTAGGATTCGAGCTAGGGTGGCCTTGTGTGCTAGAGCAGGGCCTTGCCAGTTGAGCCACCAAGTGATCTTGTTGCTCTGTCCGCAACATATTTTAGTTAGCCTTGAGTTCTTGGGGTTTTGGTGCATTTGATTAAAAGGATGGGAAATTAAGGTTTTGGCTTGTCTCCTCCAAATCACCATGGCCGCCCAAGCTTTCCACTGAGCAGCTCCTCCACCGTTCATCATCCCGGCCGGCCAAAGAAGAAGCGAAGCAGCCAGCTACCGCCCTTAGCCCTTAGAAGAAGAAGAAGACCGACCAGCCAGCCGCGCCATCGCTAAGCCGAGAGCAAGACTGCGTCGCCCAGCAGCCTGCCTTCGCCGTCCCAGCGCGTCCGCGTCGCCAGCGCCCGCGCGCCCGTCGCTGTCCCAGCGCGCCCGTGCCGTGCCGCTCGCCCACCCGCTTCTAGCTTGTCCGCGCTCGTGCGCTGCGCCCGACTAGCTAGCTCTGTCCGTCGGCGCCAGCGTGCGACCCTGCGCCCATCTCATCTGCGCCCGGCCCGCCCGCGACGTCACGGCTTTGCCGGTCCTCGCATCAGCTGTGCCGCGTGAGTTGCTCCCGAGCTGAGCTCTGTTTCTTTTATTATATTTAGGCCTATGGATTGTGATAATTATTATGCTTGTTAGGTTCTCATTAGCTAGCTTGGGATCGGTCGCAGCTTAGGATTCTTGTGTGTAGTTGCCTTCCGACCAGGTAAGGGTTTCTTACCGAGGTTGTGTGGACCCTGCGAATAATTGATAGTATGCCATATCTTGTGATTGTATGAAATTCTAGTGGATAGGTTACATGCTTTCTCTTGCTTCCGGGTTTGTGTTGTACTGGTGTTCCTGTTATATTAGTTGCAGGCTAGGGTCTTTTATCTTGGCATATTCTTATTCCTGTTATATTCTGATAGTTCCATGTTATGCCAGGCAGGTGATCCATAATGTAGGTAAGTCCCCGATGGGCCTTTGCCTTTGTTCAGTTGTGTGTAAGCCCGATGGGCATCATAAGGCCGCTTAAGAGTGTAAGACCCGATGGGCATCTCGGTGATCCTAGCTGGAGTAAGACCCGATGGGCATCCTAGATGTGTAAGACCCGTTGGGGCAAGCATTGATAGCTAGAGGTGTAAGACCCGATGGGCATCCGTATGTGTAAGACCCCGATGGGCATCTTTGTGATCCTAGCTGGTGTAAGACCCCGATGGGCATCCTAGATGTGTAAGACCCCGTTGGGCAGCATTGATAGCTAGAGGTGTAAGACCCCGATGGGCATCCTTGTGTGTAAGTCCCCGATGGGCATCATTGTGTCATTGTATCCTAGGTTGTGTAAGACCCCGATGGGCATCCAGGTGTAGAACCTAGGATAGGCTGTAGTTGAAAGCCCTTGTTAGGCTAGCTCTAGTGTTAGCACATAGCCTAAACCTACCGTTTTGCTCTAAGTCATTGTATGGTTGCACGTCGGTGTGCTAAATGAGATGTTTTCGTATTGTACCCCGGTTGGGGATTCTTACTGAGTAATTCGTTACTCACCCTTATTTTGTGGTTTTCCACAGGTAACCATGGTGCGGGACAGGATGGCTGGAGGAGGAGCTGTGATCATGGAAACCCGTTGTTCAACTCTGAGTCTTGTATTCATGTTTTGATGTTTTAAAGGTCCTCTGAATGCATGTAGTTGGGCACGGAGCCCTAGGTTGTTTTTTTAATGTATTTCCGGATTCTAGCTCTATTGTAACCATTGGAAAGTTTGAATGTTTTAAATAAATCTCTGATCAGAGTGAGTATTGGAAATGTATTTGTCTTGGAACAGGTGCTTGGAAACAGGGACAGGTTTCAAGAATTTTATGTTGACTTTTAAATGAATGTTTATGTTTTAGTTTTTACTTAGAATCCGAAACACCATTTTGCATTTTGATTTTAGCCTTTGAATGCATGCATTGAGGTAAAGGCCTATTTTAGAACCCCATTCGGGTCGGGTCTTTACAGTTGGTATCAGAGCTCAGAGTCATACATTCTGTAGACTGACCTCTTGTTGTAGCTCAGAGTCTCGCAACTCGGTTACCTGTGGAAAACCACAATAATAAGGGTGAGTAACGAATTACTCAGTAAGAATCCCCAATCGAGGTACAATACGATATACATGGTCATCTAGATGAGTGAATGCAAGCTATGAGTATAAACACAGAATAGAGCACATAGCTTGAGTCCATACTTGGACCCCGGATGCCAACTCAGGGTCTTAGTCTGGAATAATCCTCTACACAATCCTTCACACAATACGCCCTATACGAGAAACAAGTCCCGGCCTCAGCTTGTCTACTGTCGATGAAAGGTACACTAGCTCAAGATCCCGAGGAGCTCTCCGGTCGGTGCTGTAATGAGCGTAAGCATGCATCGCGCGCTATTGCAGACTATGGGGGGTGTCGGGTCTAGAGGCAAGCTGCCCATGTCCAGCCACCACGCCTAACTAAATCTTTGGATCGGTGTCACTGACATAGGGGTGTGAGACTGGACACGTAAACTATCGGCTGAACCACCTTTTTGAGGTTAAGGAAACGGGTCGTGGTTGGCTTACACCAGGAAGCCGTCCTTACCTTAACAGGTGGCAATCAAGGGCTCTGTGAGAACACGCCGAGGGGCGTCTTGATCGCCGGGGGCGAGGCAATGCCAAGTCATCATCCCGACCGTTGGGGCATTTAACGATCGCCACCCTCACCCAAGATTGCAGGGCCAGCCGTTAGGGTTAGCTATTCCCTAACGGGATCAGGGCGGAGCTCCATCTCATACGTCCCTGTCGTGGATGCAAGGTTCGTTATGCACCCGGCCCGGATGATGCTATCTACCTGCCACTCTAACCTGCCTTAGCAATCAGAAAACAAGTCAATAAAATCCAATACGTGCTCAATAAGAATACAACGAACCTAGCATGATACTACGAAGCAAGAACAGATACGAGCATGCCAGAAAGGAACAACCTGGCATGGATTAACATGAGAATTAACCAGGAAATCATGCTAATCGAGAATTCAGATTAGAGCACTTAGCTACACATGTCAATAAACACAAACAAGCAATCAATCAGCAATCACATATAATATCGCAGGGTCCACACAACTCCGGTAAGAAATCCTTACCTTGGTCGGGGACGATTACACCAAAACCTAAGCTGCGAACGATCTCGAACTAGCTACCGGGAACCTAACAAGCACAACACAATTACACACAATATCTAAATTAAATAAAATAAAATAAAATAATTAGGCTCGGCTCGGCTCTCACTCGGCGCGGCTCGGCTCGGCTCGGCTTGGCGGCTCGGCTTGGCAGCTCGGCTTGGCGGCTCGGCTTGGCGGCAGGACACGCGACACGGCGTTGGGGCGCGGCTTGGCGACAGGCGCACAGACACGGCGCTGGGGTTACTTCTGCGCGCGAGCGAAGGGCGAACACGGGCGATTCTGGCGCGATGGAGAAGGAACTCGAATTCAGGCGATTTGGCGAATTTCTACGAGCGATTTGCTGATGGATGAACTCCCCTACACAAGCTGCACAAAAACCACCCAGCAACTCACCTCAGCTCGGCCGGAAAATGGAAATCGGAAACAGGGGAATCGGATTGAAGGAGAGAAAGAAGAAGAAGAAAAGAAGAGAAGGAGAGCTTACCGGAGGAACGAACGGCGAGAGAGCTCCAGAGAATTGGAGTCGGCGAGGGAGAAACGGCGAGAGAAATCGCAGTCGGTCGGGAGAAAATGGAGAAGAAAAATTGCGAAGAAATGAGGAAGAAGAAGGCTCGGGCAAAATTCTGCTTTTAAAAGAAAACTCATTTCAAACCGGCTTATATACAAGATGGCGCGTTTAAGTTAACAAAGACGCCCGGTGGCTCAAGTGGCAATGCCACCTGTCTAGCTTCCCAAGCGGCCTTGGTTCGAATCTCACCCGACGCGCTATTTAATTCCCTATTTCTTTTTGCATTCTACCAAGCCCAATTACCTTCACCAAGCTTCCCGATCCCATTCAAATCATCTCATAATTTTTCTGGCAATTAGAAAAGACATAACCGGCCCTGTCGGCCCGACCAAATTACCAAAATGCCCCTGGGCAAACCGATAAGACCGGGATGAAATTCTGGGTCATTACAGTAGTTCAAGTGTTAATCTTGAGCCTTAGCAGATTGTTTGATTGCCCAGTGAGTAGCTGCAGAGTCGGTAGCCTTCGAGGAGGTTGATGAGGCATCTTTGTGCTCTTGTAAAGTGTTGTTGTTTGCGGCCCGATGGCGGAACCACGTGGTTAAGGGTGCAGTGGAGTGATGCCCCCTTCGGACTTGATCCGTTGGTGGTGGTTTCTCGGTTGTTTGTAGAGTTGAGCACTCTTTCTTTGGAGAGCCCTAGAGTAGAGCCATTTCTTTGCATGTTGAGAGAGAGCCGGCCAGAGTTTTGTTGAGCATCATGTGGATATGCAAGAGTAGGCCGTGAGCCTTCAGTTTGATGAGATGCCATAGTCTGGTTGTTTGAGTTTTGAGCATTTGTATGCCTAGCCATAGTTTTTGTCACTTGAGGTTGTGACCTTGCGGGCCCCATTTGTAGTAAGATGTGGATTTGGTAGTAGTGGCACTTGAGGTGCATTGGTTGGTGTGCCGCTTTGGCACTAAGTCTGGTTCAGGCCTGAGTTTGGCATGGGTATAGCGGATGGTTCTATGACCCGTCCGGAGTTCAGCACACTCCTTTAGCCTTTGGATCCGTTTGTGGCAGTTGCACCTGTTTAGGTCGTGCAAGAGGGCTAGTTCAGTGGTAGTCGAAGGACTACAAGCGAAAGAACGTTCGAGAGGAGCTGGAGCCTCTTCCCAGTGTTACTGGGGGTTGAGTAAGTCAGCAGGTTGACGGTTGGTAAGTGTTAGTGCGTGCGAGTCTCACGCTAGGGCTGAGGCCAAGAGATCTTTGTGGTTGGTAGTGCGGTCCACTACCTTCGGGTGCCTAAACCTGAGTTGAGTTGAGCATCGTAGATGCGAGTTTGGTCCAGTAGAGGGGCCATGAGTTGGATGCCTATGAGATGAGTTGGATGCCTTATGAGAGGAGTTGGACGCCTTATGGGTATGCACCCTTGGTAGAGGCTTGGTATAAAGTAAGTTCTGTTTGGCATGGTTATGCTTTGGTAGAGCAAGGTTGCCACAGCTTCGAGTATCGTGTGGAGATGGAACTTTGGGTGTTCCTTGATTGATTGTATCTCTGCCCGAAGTTAGTGTTGCCTTTTGGAGAAGCGCCTGTGAGTCTTGGATCTCTAAAGGAAGGTTGGGAGTTGTGCACACAAGTGTGTTTTGTGTGGTCCGTTCCGTTGGCGGGAGTTTCGGAACCATGCAGGGTTCGCATTGGAGAACTGGTGCGCAGTTCTTGGAGAAGTTGGACTCCAGGTGGATGTTGTAAGGCTTTAGTTGAGGTGGTAAGGATACCGTGCTCGTGGTATCAGGTTGTTGCTTAGGCAAGTTTTGTTAGGTTAGACCTAAGCTTGGTTGGTGGATCTTCTTGTTGTTCTTGGTTGGAGTTCAGTTGGAAACTGAGCAAGAGCGGTGGTAGCAAGTCGGGCTGTTTCTGATCGTCATGGCTAAGAGAGTTGTTCGGATCCTTCCTTGGGTAGAAGTTATGTTGTGGTTGATGCTTTGAGTAGGAGGATGACGCATTCTATAGCGTTTCGGGTCCTTTTGGTTTCCAAAGAGTTGGAGTTGGCCAGTGTAACAGCCCAGTTTCCTATTCCAGTTTTCGAGGTGCCTTCGGGTCAAGAATCGGTTGTTGGTTGGGTCATTAGAGCGGTTTTGACCCTTGGGGGTATTTTGGTCTTTTGGCTCCCCGGGCAGGATTTGTGGTTTTCAGGGCTTCGAGATAGCTCCTGCCTTTGTCGAGGCTTGTTTGTTGGTGGCTGCGAGTCCCGAGGTGTTTGGGCTAGTCGGTTGGATGCTCGGTTGTGGTTTGGGCTTTGGCAAAGTGATGGTTGTTTGGGTGTTTCCTTTGGGATTCGAGCCCGGGCCCTTAGTGTTGATTTGTGAGTTGGATTTAGGCGAGTTTTATTTATTGGAAAAGGTTGCTTTGGTCGGGTCTCGAAGGAGGAAGCCGGGAAATGGGATTTTAAGGTTAAAAGTGGATAAGGATGGATTTTTTTGGATTAAAATCCCATTTATTAAAGTTTTTCCCATTTTCCTTTTATGTTCCATTTTCTTTTATTTTTTCCCCAAAATTCCATTTTCTCTCTCTCTCTCTCTCTCTCTCTCTCTCTCTCTCTCCCCGACCTAGCCCCCCCTAGCCGATCCAGCCCCTTGGCTCGCCCAGCCCCAGACCTAGCAGCCCCAGCCCTTTGTCGCCCTAGCCCAGCCCCTGCGCGCCGGAGTCGCCCGCACAGCGCCAGCGTCGCCAGCCCGCGCCATCGAGCAGTGTCGCCCTCCGCCTGCTCGTGTCGCCCGAGCTCGCCCAGGCCGTCGCGTAGCCAGCCCGAGCTCGCCCTGCTCGTGTCCGTTTGCGCTCGAGTCGCCCAACCTCGAGCCGCGTCGCCCTGTGTTGAACCCAGCTCGAGTCGCGCGTCCCAGCGCCAGATCGCGCGTCCCCGCGCTAGTGTCGCGCGCCCTCGCCCTATAGCTTGCCGAGCCGCACCGCGCACCCTCGCCTAGCCGAGCTAGTGCCCGCACCCGCGCGCCCTGTGTCGCTCGCGTGCCGTCCGCGCGCAGCCAGCGCCCAGCGCCCGCGCCCCAGGGCCGAGCCAGCGCCCCAGCGCCCAGCTCTGCGCCCTAACGCTCCAAGCCAGCCCAGCAGCTGCCTAGCCCGTGCAGCCGGCTCGTTCGCGTGTCAGCTGCGCCTCGTGAGTTGCTCCCGAGCCTCGCCCTATTTATTTTATTGTATGTAGGGCTATTTTATGATTATTGATGTGTTTGTTTGGCTCGCTATAGGTTGTTCGGGTTCGATCGCTGTTATTTTATTGTGTGTTGTTGCCTTCCGACCAGGTAAGGATTTCTTACCGGAGTTGTGTGGGCCCTGTGATATTTTTCATGATATGCCTTGCTTGTTTGCTGACTGTTATGAGCATGATAGTAATAGATCATGCTAGGTTTGTTCTTCCAGCATGCTTATGATTCCTGATTAAGTTGTAGTATCATGCTAGGTAAGCGTGTTTGATGTCGGTCTTTGGTTGCTAGCCAAGGATCATTTATTTGCTTTGTACTCTTAGATAGAGTTGTAGGGTTTGTCATCATCCAGAGGCTGAGAGCGGACATAACGTATCTTGTCCCCACCGGTCGGGAGTAAAGCGAAGCATTGCTTCAGGGGTTGAGAGCGAACATAACGTACTTTGTCCCCAGTGGTCGGATATTGAGCAAAGCATAACATACCTTGCTTTTTCTCCCCCCTCCCGGCAACCAATGAGACTTAGCTACCTCATTGGCGTATGCCTAGTTTGTAGCCTGCTAGAGCGGAACCCTGCCAACGGTGTAAGCCTGCCTTGGCCGGTTCTTAGCTTCAGGTCGGTGGATCGGGCTGCACAGATGAGCGCCGAGGGCCTCGTGCTACTGTGATCAGTGACACCGCTTCCGAGCCATAGGCATGTGCACCTGGCCCGCGTAGTTTGCCCTTAGGCCCCCGCATTTACGCCGGTTGCAGAGAGCATGCGGTGTGCGCGCGCGCACGCGTTAGTTCTTTGGTTGAGAGCTCCCGGGCTAATGTCGTGAGTACACCATTCCTTCCGTTAGAGCGACTTGGGTACTCTCCCGTAAAGTCAGATTAGTGGCAAGGGCAAGGAGGCCCTTGAGGACATTCTAGGGATCAGTGTATTCCCCCCGAGTGACAGATACCTCGGTGATGTCCTGGATTGGTCAGTGTATCCAATCCATTAGGCAGGAAGAAAGAGACTTTCGATGATTCCAGATCTTGTTTTATGAGCTCGTTGAGCCATGATCTGTGTTGGTAGCTGTTTGCTTTCATGCTTTGGAACTAGATGACTGATTATATCGTATTGTAGCCCGGTTGGGGATTCTTACTGAGTAATTCGTTACTCACCCTTACTGTGGTTTTTCCACAGGTAACCATGTTGCGAGACAGGATGGCTGGAGGAGGAGCTGTGATCATGGAAACCCGTTGTTCAACTCTGAGTCTTATGTTTATGTTGATGTTTTAAATGTTCTCTGAATGCATGTAGTTGGGCACGGAGCCCTAGGGTGTTTTCTGAATGTATTTCCGGATTCTAGCATTGTTGTAAAGTTTGTATGTTTTAAATAAATCTCTGATCAGAGTAAGTTTTGTAAATGTATTTGACTTGGAACAGGTGCTTGGAAACAGGGACAGGTTCCAGGAATTGATGTTGATTTTAAAGGGATGTTTTATGTTTTAGTTTTTACTTAGAATCCGAACAACCTCTTGCAAAATTTATGTAGATTTGTAATGCATGCATTGAGGTAACGACCTATTTTAGAACCCTTTCGGGTCGGGTCGTTACAGGTTGGTATCAGAGCTCAGAGTCATAGATTCTGTAGACTGACGTTTGTTGTAGGTCGTTTTTCCATGATCATCAGCACTTCGACAGTCATCAGGTTCGCCTAAGTTTACTGTTTTAAAGAAAGGGGTAAGAATTTACAATACTTTTCATCTAGTGTATGCCTTGTGTAGAGTTGTGGAGCGGAGATGAGCAGGTTCTGACTCGTTGGTTTGGGCTTAGAGAGCCATCATGCCAACTTCCTGCAGTGCGAGCATGATTTAGCAGCTTGTTGAGGTATCCAGATAGATTCGGATGCCCCTGGGACGTCGTCCCCGAGGGAGGTAGAGCTTAGTCTCCCATTGGCCATTTGTGGCCCAGTTGTTGCTTTTCCCCTAGTGAGAGGGTGGAGGTGCTTTGTGCAGATCGCCAGTATGTTGATCGCACTCAGAGGAGCAGGACGCTTGGCATGTCCGACCGAGGAGTTGGACTGATCATGTTGATGTTGAGGCCGCGTCCAGGGTCGTTTAGACCCGTTGGCCAGAGTTGGCCCTGGCAGTTGAGTTGCCTAGAGGAGGGGGTAGAGGCTAGCAGCGCCTAAGAGTGAGACTCCTTGAGCAGAGTGTGCTCCAGCCATGAGAGATTTGATGGCGAGTCTTTAGCTATCGAGAGCGGAGAACGAGCACGCGATTTGTAGCGCGTAGTGAGGAGTCGAGCACGAGATAGGCGGTGGCGAGTTTGTTTCAGCATTTCCCCCCAGTAGCTCTTGTAGCCCCGGAGGTTCTCGGGAGGGCATGATCAGCAAGTTTATGCCGATGAGGATGCTTGTGGAGCAGGTCCCTGTGTGGACTAGCCTGGGTAGCTCAAGTGTTGATCTTGAGCCTTAGCAGATTGTTGATTGCCCAGTGAGTAGCTGCAGAGTTGGCAGCCTTCGAGGAGATTGTTGAGGCATCTTTGTGCTCCCATAAAGTGTTGTTTGTTTCAGAAAGTCCTGCTGCTAGTAGTAAAGCAGTTGGCCAGGTTTGAGTTTAGCATCCGTGTATGGGTTGCCCTGCTGTTCAGAGGCCGAGGTGTGCCGTTCTGTCTTTATTTGGTACAACTTGATTGGTGGTGGAAGTCCCTTGTGAGAGGTGGACTAGCGAGTCTCCACCGATCGCCCGATTGATTGGCAAGTTGCCGTGTTAGTGGCTTGAGGCGGATGTAGAGACATCTTTGCCCCCTTGCAAGCTTCTTTGTTGTTTAATGACCCGATTTCCTCAGATGTTTGGTAGAGTCGAGCACTCTTCCTTGGTGAGCTCCTAGAGTGGAGCTAGCTGCTGCATGTTGAGAGATCCAGCCAGAGTTTTGTTGAGCATCATGAGGAGATGCAAGAGTAGGCTGTGAGCCTTCAGTTTGATGAGATGCCTTAGGCATGGTTGCTTGAGTTGAGCCCTCGTATGCTTAGCCAGAGTTGTTGTCACTTGAGGTAGTGACCTTGCTAGCCCCATCTGTAGTAAGATGTGGATTTGTTAGTAGTAGCACTTGAGGTGCATTGGTTGGTGTGCCACTTTGGCCCTAAGTCTGGTTCAGGCTTGAGTTTGGCTTGGGCATAGCAGATGGTTCTATGCCGTTCGGAGTTCAGCGCACTCCTTTAGCCTTGGATTCGTTTATGGCAGTTGCACCTGTTTAGGTCGTGTCAGAGGGCTAGTTCAGTGGTAGTCGATGGACTACAAGTGAAAGGATGCTCGAGAGGAGCCGGAGCCTCTTTCCAGTGTTTCTGGAGGTTGAGTTAGTCAGCAGGTTGCCGGTTGGTAAGTTTTGGTGCTCGTGAGTCTCGCGCTAGTGTTAAGGCCAAGAGTTTCCTTGTGGTTGATAGTGCGGTCAACTACCTTCGAGTGCCTTAATCTGAGGAGAGTTGAGCATCGTAGATGCGAGTTTGGTCCAGCAGAGGGACCATGAGTTGGATGCTCATGAGATGAGCTGGATGCCTATGAGGCGAATTGGATGCCATGAGGCGAGTTGGATGCCTTCGAGGCGAGATGAGTTGATGCCTTGCGAGAGGATTTGGATGCCTTATGGGTAAGCACCCTTGGTAGAGGCTTGGTATAAAGTAAGTTCGGTGTGGCATGGTTATGCCTTGGTAAAGCAAGGTTGCCTCAGCTTTGAGCATCGTGTGGAGATGGAACTTTTGGTGTTCCATCGGTTGGAGTTCGATTGGAAACCGAACAAGTGCGTGGTGGTAGCAAAGCGCGCGATTT
Organism: Sicyos edulis; assembly: GCA_036507275.1. NCBI lineage: Eukaryota > Viridiplantae > Streptophyta > Magnoliopsida > Cucurbitales > Cucurbitaceae > Sicyos > Sicyos edulis. The sequence goes on along the minus strand of CM071846.1, from coordinate 33,166,348 downwards.
CGATCGCCTTGGCTAAGAGAGTTGTTTGGATCCTTTCCTTGGGTAGAAGCCTTGTTGTGGCTGATGTTTGAGTAGGAGGACGACGCATTCGGTAGCCTTTTGGGTCCTCTTGGTTCCCAAGGAGTTGGAGTTAGCCAGCATGGTTGAGATGCTGGGGAGAGTTGTGCCTGTTCAGGCAGTTGGCTGTTAGCTCGTTTGTCGGCAGTGTGTGTCGAGGGTTGCCGAAGAACCCTAGGTTGAGGAGAGCCTCTCCGAGCTCGGTCGAGGCCCCTCCATCGAGTTTTGGTTGGCTAGGCTGGAGGCGTATAGTTTGTAGCCTCGGTTGAGTTGCTAGCAGTCTTGGTAGACTAGCAAGCCAGTGGTTGTTTGGAGTAGAGTCCGGATTGGTTCCGGTGCGGTGGCAAGTTGATGCTTGGTGTTGACCAAGGTGTGGTTTGGAGCTGCTAGAGGTTAGTTTTGCTCGTGGGGCGAATGGTTCGTGCCCTGTTGGTTGTCTTTTCTATTTCCAGGATGTTGAGTTGCCCCGTTTGGCATTTGGAGGTTCAGTCTGAGATGGACCCCTGTTGTTGCCCTGTTTGATTTAGATGTTGTTGCTCTAGTGGATTAAGACAGTGAGCGTATGTGGAGCTCTCTGTCCTTCGGTTGTCTGCTTGTAAGAGCCGTTTCCTCTTGGGAGATGTCAGATTTCTCCCGTAGCCATGAGTTGATGGTAGATGTGCTAGCTTGAAGGAAAAGTTCGTTGGCTGCTTGGAAGCAGTTGTTTGTCCAGTTAGGTGGACTCTTGGATGGTGTTCTAGAGGCTGCAGTAAGGGTTGTTTTGCCTCTTGTGAGTGTTGGGCCAAGGTTTGGTCCTCTTGTTGTTTCTAAAGCTTGTTCGGTTCTAGCTAGAGGGCGTTGCCCTGTGGTCTTGTTCCTAGTCAGGAAGTTTTGTGTAAAGACCCGACCCAAAAAGGGCTCAAAATAGGTCTTTACCCCAATGCATGCATTCAAAGTAAAGAACAATATGCAGATAGGTTTTCGGATTCCCAATCAAAAACAAAAGAGTTTCAATCAGAAATCAAGATGGTTTGCTGAAACCTGTCCCTGTCTCCAAGCACCTGTTTCAAGGCAAATACATTTCCAAAACGTACACTCTGATCAGAGATTTATTAAAACATTTGAAACATCCTCAATTTCAATAAAGCGGGAATCCACAAAACATTCAGAAAACATCCTAGGGCTCCGTGCCCGACTACATGCATTCAGGGGAAAAATAGAAGACAAGAGTCATAGAAATAAAAGATCGAGAGGCACAGCGAGTTCCCATGATCACAGCTCCTCCTTGACCATCTGTCTCGCACCTTGGTTACCTGTGGAAAACCACAAAATAAGGGTGAGTAACGAATTACTCAGTAAGAATCCCCAACCGGGGTACAATACGATGCACATGGTCATCTAGGTGAGTGTATGCATGCTATGAATATAAACACAGAATAGAGCACATAGCTTAAGTCCACACTTGGACCTCGGATGCCAACTCGGGGTCTTAGTCCGGAAATAAATCCACCACACAATACGCCCTATACGAGAAAGCGAGTCGGCCTCGGCACATCTCATCGTCGATCACGAAAGGTGCACTAGCTCAAGATCCCGAGGAGCTCTCGGTCCGTGCGCCGTAATGAGCGTAGCGCGCGCGCTGCGTGCTCTCTGCGGAACTATGGGGGTGCGGGTCTAGTGGCAAGTCGCCCATGTCCGATCCACCACGCCTAACTAAATCTCTCCGGATCGGTGTCACCGACATAGGGTGTGAGACTGGACACGTGAACTATGTCGTCTGAACCACCGCACTTTGAGGCTAAGGAATCGGTCGTGGTAGGCTTACACCAGAAGACGCCTTGCCCTATCGGTGGCAATCAAGGGCTACGCCGAACACGGCGAGGACGTGTCGATCGCCGGGATGAGGCAATGCCAAGTCATCATCCCGACCGTTGGGGCATTTAACGATCGCCACCCTCACCCAAGATTGCGGGGCCTCACCGGTCGGGTTAGCTAAACCCTCACGGGGTCCGTGGACGGAGTATTACCTCGCACGTCCCCGCCATGGATGCAAGATACTTTATGCATCGGGCCGGATGATGCTACCTACCTACACTCTAACATATCATTTCAATAGCATATAATCCAATACAATCCAAAACGTGCTCCACGGATACAACGAACCTAGCATGGTACTACGAAGCAAGAGCAGGATATGAGCATGCGAAGCGGAACAACCTAGCATGGACTAACATGAGAGAACAACATACGAAGTCATGCTAGTCGTGAATTGAACAGAGCACCTAAACTATACATGCCGATAATCACAAACAAACATCATGTAACGACCGAGTTTTTCTTCCGGTCTTCCGGTATGCCCTAGGGGTAATTTGGTAATTTGGTGGGCCGTCGTCGAGTCGTTTGTGTCTTTTCCGATTACTAAAATTATTGGATGGTTTTATGTAGGTTTTGGAGGGGTTTGAGGTTTGGTTTGAGCAAGGTTTGATGCAAAAGTAAAAATAAAGGAATTTGTCTTTGCAGTGTGGGTTTGAACCGGGTCTCTGGGAAGCTTGTAGAGATGTGTGCCAATTGAGCCATTAGGTGCTCTTGTTGTTCTTTCTGCATCACATCTTAGTTAACCTTGGATTTTGGAGTTTTGGTGCATTTGGTTAAATGAAATAGAATTAGGTTTATTCCATCTTCTTCTCCAAATCTCCTCTTGGCCGCACAAGCTCTCCTCTCCATAGCCTTTGCCGATTCTTCTTTCCCTTGCATCTCTTTGGGTTCGATCATCATCATTCCGGGTAAGTCTTCATCCTCTTCATCTCCTCATTTGGTTATTGATCTTTGGCCGAAGGTAAAAAGTAGAGTGTTGTGTGTGTTTTGTTGTTGATTGCGGCCACCGAGAGAAGCAGCGAAAGATAGATCGCCCCTGCCGTCGCACGGATCGCGGCCGGACAGCAGGCCGCCAGATCATCCATCGACGCCATCGCGCACGGATCGCCAGATCCGTTGAGCGGCCCCACCGTCGCACGAGATCGCCCGGATCTGTTGAAGCAACCCTCCGCGCGCGCCATCGCCGCGCGGATCGTGCGAATCGCGCCAGTCGCAGCAGACGACGCCGATCGTGCGGATCGCGCCAGCAAATAGACGCGCCGACGCGGCGCCGCGCGCCGCCGCCCGCCGCCGCCGCGCCAGCCCGCGGCGCGTCGCGTCGCTGCGCGCCACGCGCCGCCGCGCGCGCGCCGCCCCAGCGGCTCGCCCGCACGCCCGACGCTTCGCCCGCGCGCGCGTCCCTGCCGTCTGCCGTGCCGGCGCGCGGCAGCGCAGCGTCCTGCCGCCCTCGCCGTGCTAGCGTTAGCGGCAGCGCCAGCGCCCAGCCTGCCGTGCGGTAGCGCGGCTGCGCCCTCACCCTGCCGTGCCCGGCTGCAGCGGCTCAAGCTCGTGTCGCCGTGCCGCGTGAGTTCCCGAGCCGAGCTTGTTGTTCTTTTGTTGTTTAGACGTTTTAGATGCTGATTATTATTGGTTTGCTAGGTTCCCGCTCGCTAGCTCGGGATTGTTTCGCGACTTAGGATTTGTGTGTAGAAGCCTCCCGACCAAGGTAAGGATTTCTTACCGGAGTTGTGTGGGCCTGCGGTATATTTGTGATTGTTGTTTTGTATGCTGTGTATGATTACTAGCATGTTTAGCCCTAGGTGCTCTGTTCAATTCTCGATTGGCATGAACTCTTGTATTGTTTCTCATGTTAGCCCATGCTAGGTTGTTCCATTCTCGGCATGTTCGATATCTGTTCTTGCTTCGTAGTATCATGCTAGGTTCCTTGTATCTGTTGAGCACGTATTGGGTCGCATTGATTGAATTGTTATTATTGCTATGGTTTAGAGTTCGGTAGGTAGCATCATCCGGCCGGATGCATAACGTAACTTGCATCCCCGAGCGGGGGCGTCACGAGATGGTACTCGTCTCGATCCCGTTAGGGTTTAGCTAACCCTAACGGGTGGCCCCGCAATCTTGGGTGAGGGGGCAAAGCGTTAATTGCCCCAAGCGGTCGGGATGATGACTTGGCATTTGCCTCGTCCCGGCGATCGGCACGTCCTCGGCGTGTTCGGCCGTAGCCCTTGATTGCCACTGTTAGGGCAAGGACCGCTTCCTAGTGTAAGCCTACCACGGCCGGTTCCTTAGCCTCAGTGCGGTGGTACAGCCGACATAGTTCACGTGTCGAGTCTCACACCCCTATGTCGGTGACACCGATCCGAGAGATTTAGTTAGGCATGGTGATGAACACGGGCGGCTTGCCACTAGACCCGGCACCCCCGAGTTTGCGGTAGCATGCGGTGCGCGCTTACGCTCATTACAGCGCCATTGGAGAGCTCCTCGGGATCTTTAGCCGATGCACTTTTCGTATCGGCGATGAAGCCGGTGGCCGGGACTTGTTCCCGTATAGCGCGTTTAGTGTGTTGTGATATTTCGGACTAAGACCACGAGTTGGCATCGAGGTCCAAGTGTGGACTTAGCTATGTGCTTCGCTCTGTGTTTGTACTCATAGCTTGCATACATCCTTCTAGATGATCATGTATATCGTATTGTACCCCGGTTGGGGATTCTTCTGGGTAATTCGTTACTCACCCTTATTCGTGGTTTTCCACGAGGTAATCAAGCGGGAGACAAGATGGTGAAGGGGAAGGCGTGATCATGGAATCCCTGCTTTGTCATCTTTGACTATTTTATTTTATCATGACTCTTGACTTTTGTTATTTCCCCGAATGCATGTAGGCGGGCACAGAGCCCCGGGATGTTTTCTTACGTTTTATGGATTCCAGCATATTTGTACTTGTGGATTGTTTTAATGGTTTAAATAAATCTCTACGATCGAGTATGCTTTTAGAAATGTATGTTTTGGTTGTTGAATGTTTCTGTTTTTACTTGGAATCCGAAATGTGTTTTTTTCATAATGTCTTCTATTTTCAATACATGCATTGGGGTAAAGGCCATTTAGAACCCCTTTTGGGTCGGGTCTTTCTGATTGGTATCGAGCTCGAGTCATAGATTCTGTGTAGACCGACCTTTGTTGTAGGTCATCCTTCCATGATCACCAAGACTCAGGCGGTCATCAGTACGCCTAGATTTATTGTTTTAGAAAGGAAAAGGGTTAAGAATTTACAATACCTATCATCTAGTGTATGCCTTGTTTGGTGTTGTGGAATGGGTGTGAGCGAGTTTTGATTCGTTGTTGGTTTGGTTTGGATGGTGACAGCGAGGTTTTGATTCGTCACCGGAGAGGAGGTTCGAGAGCGAGTCGAGTATCGAGGATCGGATCGTCATTGTAGGGACATCGTCCCAAGCGAGGCGATGGCATTCCACCAGCAGCTCTCTCTGTTACGCCTAGAGCGGGCGTTGAGGCGATCGAAGCGCCGTGAGATCGCTCCCGGAGCAGAGTTTCTTGAGTCTATGAGGGCTTTTATGAGTCGCATGTTGAGTGACGGAGGGCGAGACCCGAGCCTTGTTGGCGCGCGGCGGGAGGAAGAGTCCCGAGCCCAGATCGAGCGGTGACTCGATTGGTTCAAAGAGAGCTCAGTAGCACCTCGGCTCCACAGAGCAAGTAGCCCCAGAGGCGGATATGGAGAGGGTGCCGAGGAATTGGGTAGGTGGTGAAGGATTTTGTGAAGTGGAAGCACGAGAAGTTTGATGCCACCGGTGATGCGTTAGCGGCGGCCAGTGGATTGCCCATTTGGAGTACACCTTCCCGATCATGGTGTGCCCCGATATTCGAGAGGCCAAGATGTGCGGCTCATGTGCTAGGAGGCACTGGCGAGATGGTGGTGGGAGTCCACCTTGAGCGAGAGACCACTGGTCTCCACCGCTACTTGGGAGTTCTTCAAGGTGAGTTCAAGGTAAAGTTCATCGGTGATGAGGCTCAAGAGAAGATGGTGGAGCTCTTCCGAACACAAGCGAGGTTACGATTCCATTGAGGAATATGGCGCAAGTTCTCGAGTATGGATATTTTGCTCCTCGGTTGATTGCCACCCGGGGTGAAGATTGGAAGTTCATATCCGGATTGGAGGGGTGTTTCCCGAGGATGTCGTGGCTCAGCCCACGACACTTATGCTAGAAACATCCCGATTAGCCACGATCTATAATGGGAAGTATCCTGCCGAGCGGGTTGTTGCCGCGCTCTGTTCAGCCGTCTGTCCCAGCGGTGTAGGGGCGAGAAGAGGAAGTTTGATTTTCGGGAGGTGGCAGCGCCGCCAAGGCGATTCGAAGCAGAGATCGGCGGAGAGCTCCAGTCATTTCCAGCCCGACAGCGGCGAGGAGGACCCAGGCGATTCCGCTTGTGCTACTTGTAGGAAAGTCCACGCCGGAGCTTGTCGGCTGGACCTAGATTGTGCTTCCGTTGTGGTAGAGAGGACACATGGCCCGTTTTTGTGATCACCCGGCTATGGCGGCTCGGCCAAGTGGCGGCGAGGTCGAGTGTTTGCTACGAACCGTCGGGAGGCGAGCGTCACGGATGCCGCTGTGGCGAGTACGCTTCTTGTTTTAGATCAACTGCGCATTTGTCTTGTTTGATTCTGGTTCCACGCATTCATTTGTATCTCGTGTTGTTTCTTCGAGCATGCTAAGTTAAGACTAGAGCCTCTAGGTTTCAAGTTATCTGTTGCAACTCCTTCGGGAGTTAATATGTTGGCTAGAGATAAGATTAGGGATGGCCGGATCGAGATATCAGGAGAGTTGCTTGGGGCTACGCTCATAGTTACGCCTATGAGCGGTTTTGATGTGATTCTTGGTATGGAGTGGTTAGGTCGCTAACCACGCGTTGATTGACCGCCACCGGAAAGAAGTAGTGTTCAGCCGCCGAGTCGGTGACTTTAAGTTTCGTGGAGTCCAGGTGGAGTTTGCCCGCCGATGGTGGTGTCGTGAAAGCTCGCTCGTCGTTTGCTAGCTCATGGAGCTTGGGGCTATCTAGCCAAGTTTATGCGGGAAGAGCCGCCCCTCATTTGTCTGTTGATCAGTGCCGGTAGTGCGAGGAGTTTGCGGACGTATTTCGAGGAGTTTCTGGGGTTGCCCCTCCAAGAGAGAGGTTGACTTCACAATTGAGCTCGAGCGGGGACCCTCCCTATCTCGAAGGCTCCGTATCGTATGGCGCCCAGTGAGTTAAAGGCCAAGATTCGATTTGCGGGAGATGTTAGATCGAGGGTTCATCCGTCCGAGTGTGTCCCCGTGGGAGCACCGATTACATTTGTGAAAAGAAGGATGGTTCTATGCGCTTATGTATTGATTTACGCGAGCTTAATAAGGTGTGATGAAGAATAAGTATCCGTTGCCCGTATCGACGATTTGTTCGATCGGCTTGAGGAGCTTACGTGTTCTCCAAGATAGATCGAGATCCGGTTACCATCGATTTGCGGATCGGGGATGCCGACGACATTCCTAAGACAGCTTTCAGTCTAGATATGGTCACTATGAGTTTGTGGTCATGTCGTTTGGATTGACCAATGCCCGGTGCGTTCATGGACATGATGGATAGGGTGTTCAAATCATTTTTGGACAACCGTCATCGTGTTCATTGGCGATATTCTCGATTTATTCGAGGTCTAAAGAAGACCATGCGAGCATTTGAGGCGAGTATTGGCGGCTTTGAGGAAAACCGGCTTTATGCGAAGTTTTCCAAATGTGATTTGGTTGGAGCGGTGGCCTTCCTAGGCCACGTGGTTTCGAGAGATGGTATAGCCGTGGACCCCGCGAAGATTGAGGCCGTGAGTTCATGGGCCAAGCCGACTTCGATTGCCGAGATTCGCGACTTTACGAGTTTGGCGAGTTACTACCGTCGGTTCGTCAAGGACTTTTTCGCTATAGCCTCGCCCCTCACTCGTCGGCGAGGAAGGGTGCCGAGTTTGTTTGGGACAGCAGTGTGATGAGAGCTTTGCGAGCTCAAGCGCGATTTGACTTCACAGATGTGTTGGCGATCCGGAGAGGGGAGGTGGTTTCGTGGTCTCTGATGATGCTTCCAAGTTTGGATTAGGTTGTGTGTTGATGCAAAGCACGGGAAGGTCATTGCCTATGCTTCCCGTCAGTTTGAAGCCGTATGAGAGAACTACTCGACTCATGATATGGAGTTGGCGCGATGGTGTTTTGCAATGAAGATTTGGAGGCATTACACCGTATGGTGAGCGGATTGAGATGTTTACCGATCACGAGCCTCAAGTATCTGTTTACTCGAGAAGGAGTTGAATATGAGGCGAGGAGATGGTTAGAGTTGGTAAAGGATTATGATCTGCGAGATTTTGTACCATCCGGGTAATGCGAATGTAGTGGCCGATGCTTTGAGTAGAAAGAGCGTCGCACTCTGCGGCGTTGTTGAGTTCCCAGCCCAGTTTGCGAGAGAGAGTTCGGAGCGGCCGAGGTTGCGATGTTGTTAGGTGAGGTTACCGCCGTGGTAGCTCGATTAAGCTATTCATTGTCGATTAGGCGGCGGATTATAAACAAACCGGATGGGTGACCCCGCACTTAAGAGATTGGTTGTGAGTTAGTCTTGCGGTGACTTTGACTTTGTATATTCACGGGACGAGTGGGTTGACTTATAGAGGCGGTTGTGTGTTCCGGACATTGCGAGTTTCTGCAGCGAGTTGCTCGGAGGCCCTGATTCCCCTTTTGCTTGGCACCCCGGGGTACCAAGATGTATCGAGACCTTAAGCGGACCTTCCGTGGATGGGAATGAAGAGAGATGTGGCGAGTTTGTCACCGGTGTCTCACTTGTCGACAAGTGAAGGCACACCAGCAGAGGCCAGTGGTTTATTGCAATGACCATGAGTGTACCCGAGTGGAAATGGGAAGAGATCTCCATGGACTTTATCTCTGGTTTGCCAAGGACTCAGGAAGTTCTCTCGATTTGGGTGATAGTCGCCGTTTGACCAAGAGCGCACACTTCATTCCGGTAGAGACACTTATACCGTGGAGCGATGGCGCAGATTGTTTTTGGAGCGAGATCATCCGTTATCATGGTGTGCGGTGAGGATTGTGTCCGATCGTGACTCGCATGGTTCACTTCTCATTTACGAGAGCGCTCGAGAAGGGTTTGGGCGCAGAGTGCGATTTAAAGCCATGACTTTTCACCCTCGGACGGATGGTCGGTCGAGAGAGTGAATCGATTCTCGAGGATATGTTGAGGCTTGTGTGTTGGATTTCCCGAGCGGTTGGGGACGATGCACATACTTGATGGAGTTTGCCTATAACAACGATTACGATCGACGATTCGAGATGGCTCCATTCGAGGCATTGTATGGTAAGCGTTGTCGGTCCCCTGTGTTGCAGGAAGAGGTTGGTGATAGACGAGTTTTGGGTCCCGAGTTCTGCAGTTGACCAATGGTGCAGTGCGAGAAGATTAGAGCTCGTATGTTGACAGTGTGAGCGAGCAGAGCAGAAAGATTACGCCGATGTTCGGCGTCGAGATTTGGAGTTTGAGGTTGGTCGGCATGTGTTCCTTAAGGTTGCTCCGATGCGAGGTGTTACGAGGTTTGGTAAGCGTGGGAAGTTGAGTCCCCGTTTTGTTGGTCCATTTGAGATCCTAGAGAGGATTGGGCGAGTTGCTTACCGGTTAGCCCTACCTCCGTCACTATCGCGGTGCATAGTGTTTTTCATGTATCGATGTTGAGGCGGTATGTGCGGACCCGTCGCACATTGTGGACTTTGAGCCTTTGCGGTGAATGAGGATTTGAACTTCGAGGAGAAGCCGGTGAGGATCCTTGCCTTTGAGACCAAGGCGTTGCGTAATCGCGAGATTCGTTTGGTAAAGGTTGATGGAAGAATCGGGGTTACGAGGAAGCCACTTGGGAGCGGGAAGGCGAGATGAGATTGCATTACCAGAGCTATTTACTGTCTTAAGGACTTTCGAGGACGAAAGTCATAAAAAGGAGGAATATTGTAACGACCCAGTTTTCTTCCGGTCTTCAGGTATGCTCTAGGGGTAATTTGGTAATTTGGTGAAGGCACGTCGAGAGTCGTTTGTGTCTTTTCGATTACTAAAATTATTGGATGGTTTTATGTAGGTTTTGGAGGGGTTTGAGGTTTGGTTTGAGCAAGGTTTGATGCAAAAGTAAAAATAAAGGAATTTGTCTTTGCAGTAGGGGTTTGAACCAGGTCTCTGGGAAGCTTGTAGAGATGTGTGCCAATTGAGCCATTAGGTGCTCTTGTTGTTCTTTTCTGCATCACATCTTAGTTAACCTTGGATTTTGGAGTTTTGGTGCATTTGGTTAAATGAAATAGAATTAGGTTTATTCCATCTTCTTCTCCAAATCTCCTCTTGGCCTCACAAGCTCTCCCTCTCCATAGCCTTTGCCGATTCTTCTTTCCCTTGCATCTCTTTGGGTTCGATCATCATCATTCCGGGTAAGTCTTCATCCTCTTCATCTCCTCATTTGGTTATTGATGCTGGCCGAAGGTAAGAAGAAGAGTGTTGTGTGTGTTTGTGTTGAATGCAGCCAGCCGAGAGAAGCAGCAGCATAGATCGCCCCTGCCGTCGCACCAGATCGCGGCCGGGCGGACGGCGGCCGCGCGGCATCGCCGCGCCATCGCGCACGAATCGCCAGATCCGTTGAGCCCCTACCGTCGCACGGATCGCCCGGATCTGTTGAAGCAGCTCTCTCCCGCGCGCGCCATCGCTCGCGAATCGTGCGAATCGCGCCCAGCGAGCGAGACGCCGCCGCGCCGCGCGCGCGCCGCCCGCTCGCGCCGCTCGCGCGCGCCGCCGCCGCGTCGCGTCGCACGCCGCGCGCGCGCCAGCGCGCGCGCCGCGGCGGCTCGCGCTTCGCCGCGCGCCCGACGCTTCGCGCGCGTGCCGTCGCCTTGTTGCGTGCCGTGCGGCGCAGCCAGCGTCCGCGTCCTGCGTCGTGTGCCGTGCAGCGCGGCCAGCGGCCGCCCTGCCGTGCCGGCCGCGCGACTGCGCCCAGCCAGCCGTGCCCGGCTTGCAGCGGCTCAAGCTCGTGTCGCCGTGCCGCGTGAGTTCCCGAGCCGAGCTTGCTTGTTCTTTTGTTGTTTAGACGTTTTAGATCTTTGATTATTATTGGTTTGCTAGGTTCCCGCTCGCTAGCTCGGGATTGTTTGTGACTTAGGATTTGTGTGTAGAAGCCTCCCAGACCAAGGTAAGGATTTCTTACCAGGAGTTGTGTGGGCCTGCGGTATATTTGTGATTGTTTTTTTGTATGCTGTGTATGATTACTAGCATGTTTAGCCCTAGGTGCTCTGTTTCAATTCTGATGGCATGAACTCTTGTATTGTTTCTCATGTTAGCCCATGCTAGGTTGTTCCATTACGGCATGTTCGATATCTGTTCTTGCTTCGTAGTATCATGCTAGGTTCCTTGTATCTGTTGAGCACGTATTGGGTGCATTGATTGAATTATTATTATTGCTATGGTTTAGAGTTGGTAGGTAGCATCATCGGGCCGGATGCATAACGTAACTTGCATCCCCTACGGGGACGCACGAGATGGTACTCCGTCACGATCCCGTTAGGGTTTAGCTAACCCTAACGGTGGCCCCTGCAATCTTGGGTGAGGGGGCAAGCGTTAAGTGCCCCAGCGGTCGGGATGATGACTTGGCATTGCCTCGTCCCGGCGATCGGCACGTCCTCGGCGTGTTCGGCCGTAGCGCCCTTGATTGCCACTGTTAGGGCAAGGACCGCTTCACGGTGTAAGCCTACCACGGCCGGTTCCTTAGCCTCAGTGCGGTGGTACAGGTGACATAGTTCACGTGTCGAGTCTCACACCCTATATCGGTGACACCGATCCGGAGATTTAGTTAGGCATGGTGGATCGAACACGGGCGGCTTGCCACTAGACCGGCACCCCGAGTTTGCGCGTGTAGCATGCGGTGCGCGCTTACGCTCATTACAGCGCCCGATCGAGAGCTCCTCGGGATCTTGAGCGAGTGCACCTTTTCGTATCGGCGATGATGCAGCCGAGGCGGGACTTGTTCCGTATAAGCGCGTTTAGTGTGTTGTGATATTTCCGGACTAAGACCACGAGTTGGCATCCGAGGTCCAAGTGTGGACTTAGCTATGTGCTCCGCTCTGTGTTTGTACTCATAGCTTGCATACATCCTTCTAGATGATCATGTATATCGTATTGTACCCCGGTTGGGGATTCTTCTTTGGGTAATTCGTTACTCACCCTTATTACGTGGTTTTCCACGAGTAATCAAGCGGGAGACAGGATGGTGAAGGAAAGCTGTGATCATGGAATCTCTTTGTCATCTCGACTATTTTATTTTATCATGACTCTTGACTTTTGTTATTTCCCCTGAATGCATGTAGACGGGCACAGAGCCCCAGGATGTTTTCTTACGTTTTATGGATTCCAGCATATTTGTACTTGTGGATTGTTTTAATGGTTTAAATAAATCTACGATCGAGTATGCTTTTAGAAATGTATGTTTTGGTTGTTGAATGTTTCTGTTTTTACTTGGAATCCGAAATGTGTTTTTTTCATAATGTCTTCTATTTTCAATACATGCATTGGGGTAAAGGCCATTTAGAACCCCTTTTGGGTCGGGTCTTCTGATTGGTATCGAGCTGAGTCATAGATTCGTAGACTGACCTTTGTTGTAGGTCATCCTTCCATGATCACCCAAGACTCAGCGGTCAATGTCAGTGGCCTAGATTTATTGTTTTAGAAAGGAAAAGGGTTAAGAATTTACAATACCTATCATCTAGTGTATGCCTTGTTTGGTGTTGTGGAATGGTGTGAGGCGAGTTTTGATTCGTTGTTGGTTTGGATGTAGATCATGACATGCGATCCACCCGTCTGCAGGGAGAGAAGGTTCGAGAGCGGTCGAGGTATCGAGGATCGGATCGTCTGCGAGGACATCGTCCCAAGTGAGATCGATGGCATTCCACCAGCAGCTCCTCTGTTACGCCTAGAGCGGGCGTTGAGGCGGCCGAGCGCCGTGAGAGGCGCTCTGGGAGCGAGTTTCTTTGAGTCTATGAGGGCTTTTATGGTCAGCATGTTGAGTGACCAGAGGGCGAGACCCGTGCCTTGTTAGCGTGCCAGCGGGAAGAGTCGAGCCCGGATCGAGCGGTGACTCGATTGGTTCAAGCAGAGCTCGTAGCACCTCTAGCTCCACAGGAGCAAGTAGCCCCAGAGGCGAGATATGGCGAGGGTGCCGAGGAATTGGGTAGGTGGTGAAGGATTTTGTGAAGTGGAACCACGAGAAGTTTGATGCCACCGGTGATGCGTTAGCGGCGGCCAGTGGATTGCCCATTTGGAGTACACCTTCACGATCATGGTGTGCCCCGATATTCGAGAGGCCGAGATGTGCGGCTCATGTGCTAGGAGGCCTGCGGCGAGATGGTGGTGGGAGTCCACCTTGAGCGAGAGACCAGTGGGTCTCCACCCGCTACTTGGGAGTTCTTCAAGGTGAGTTCAAGGTAAAGTTCATCGGTGATGAGGCTCAAGAGAAGATGGTGGAGCTCTTCCGGAACCACGAAGCGTGGTTACGATTCCATTGAGGAATATGAGCGCAAGTTCTCGAGTATGGATATTTTGCTCCTCGATTGATTGCCACCCCGGGTGAAGATTCGGAAGTTCATATCTGGATTGAGGCGAGGGTGTTTCCCGAGATGTCAGGGCTCAGCCCACGACACTTATGCTAGAAAGTTTGTCGATTAGCCACGATCTATAATGGGAAGTATCCTGCTGGCGGGTTGTTGCCGCTCTGTTCAGCGTCTCTGTCCCAGCCGGTGTGGGCGAGTAAGAGAAGTTTGATTTTTGGGAGGTGGCGGCGCGCCAAGGCGATTTGAAGCAGAGATCGTCGCGAGAAGCTCGATCTGTTTCAGCCCGACAGCGAGGAGGACCAGGCAGATTCCGCTTGTGCTACTTGCAGGAAAGTCCACGCCGGAGCTTGTCGGCTGGACCTAGATTGTGCTTCCGTTGTGGTAGAGAGGACACATGGCCCGTTTTGTGATCGGCCGGCTATGGCGGCTCGGCCCAGCAGCAGCGCAGGTCGAGTGTTTGCTACGAACCGTCGGGAGGCCGAGCGTGCACGGATGCCGCTGGTGGTACGCTTCTTGTTTTAGATCACTGCGCATTTGTCTTGTTTGATTACGGTTCCACGCATTCATTTGTATCTGTGTTGTTTCTTGAGCATGCTAAGTTAAGACTAGAGCCTCTAGGTTTCAAGTTATCTGTTGCAACTCCTTCGGGAGTTAATATGTTGGCTAGAGATAAGATTAGGGATGGCGGATCGAGATATCAGGAGAGTTGCTTGGGGCTACGCTCATAGTTACGCCTATGAGCGGTTTTGATGTGATTCTTGGTATGGAGTGGTTAGGCGCTAACCACGCGTTGATTGAGCGCCACGAGAAAGAAGTAGTGTTTGAGCCGCCAGTCGGCCCGACTTTAAGTTTCGTGGAGTCGGGGTGGAGTTTGCCCGCCGATGGTGTCGGTGTGAAAGCTCGTCGTTTGCTAGCTCATGGAGCTTGGGGCTATCTAGCCAAGTTGTGCGGGAAGAGCCGCCCTCGTTGTCTGTTGATCAGTGCGGTAGTGCGAGGAGTTTGCGGACGTATTTCACGAGGAGTTCACAGGGGTTGCCCCGAAGAGAGGTTGACTTCACAATTGAGCTCGAGCCGAGGACCCTCCCTATCTCGAAGGCTCCGTATCGTATGGCGCCAGTGAGTTAAAAGGCGAAGATTCGGATTGCGAGGAGATGTTAGATCGAGGGTTCATCCGTCCGAGTGTGTCCCCGTGGGAGCACCGATTCATTTGTGAAAAAGAAGGATGGTTCTATGCGCTTATGTATTGATTACCGCGAGCTTAATAAGGTGTGATGAAGAATAAGTATCCGTTGCCCGTATCGACGATTTGTTCGATCGGCCTTGAGGAGCTTACGTGTTCTCCAAGATAGATCCGAGATCCGGTTACCATCGATTGCGGATCGGGGATGCCGACATTCCTAAGGCGGCTTTCGAGTCTAGATATGGTCACTATGAGTTTGTGGTCATGTCGTTTGGATTGACCAATGCCCAGTGCGTTCATGGACATGATGGATAGGGTGTTCAAATCATTTTTGGGGCAACCGTCATCGTGTTCATTGGACGATATTACGATTTATTTGAGGTCTAAAGAAGACCATGCGCGAGCATTTGAGGCGAGTATTGGCGGCTTTGAGGAAAACGACTTTATGCGAAGTTTTCCAAATGTGATTCTGGTTGGAGCGGTGGCCTTCCTAGGCCACGTGGTTTCAGAGATGGTATAGCCGTGGACCCCGCGAAGATTGAGGCCGTGAGTTCATGGGCTGTAAGCCGACTTCGATTGCCGAGATTCGCGGCTTTACAGGTTTGGCGAGTTACTACCGTCCGGTTCGTCAGGAGACTTTTCGCTATAGCCTCGCCCCTCACTCGTCGGCGAGGAAGGGTGCCGAGTTTGTTTGGGACAGCGAGTGTGATGAGAGCTTTGCGAGCTCAAGCGCGATTTGACTTGGCACGATGTTGGCGATCCGGAGAGGACAGTGGTTTCGTGGTCTCTGGTGATGCTTCCAAGTTTGGATTAGGTTGTGTGTTGATGCAAGCACGGGAAGGTCATTGCCTATGCTTCCCGCCACCAAGCCGTATATAAGCGAGAACTACTCGACTCATGATATGGAGTTGGCAGTGATGGTGTTTGTAATGAAGATTTGGAGGCATTACGTATGGTGAGCGGATTGAGATGTTTACCGATCACGAGCCTCAAGTATCTGTTTACTCGAAGGAGTTGAATATGAGCGAGAGGAGATGGTTAGAGTTGGTAAAGGATTATGATTTGCGAGATTTTGTACCATCGGGTAATGCGAATGTAGTGGCCGATGCTTTGAGTAGAAAGACGTCGCACTCTGCGGCGTTGTTGAGATTCAGCCAGTTTGCGGAGAGAGTTCGAGCGGGCCGAGGTTGCGATGTTGTTAGGTGAGGTTACCGCCCGGGTAGCTCGATTAAGCTATTCGGTGTCGATTAAGCGCGGATTATAGACGACCGGATGGGTGACCCGCACTTAAGAGATTGGTTGTGAGTTAGTCTTGACGGTGACTTTGACTTTGTATATTCACGAGACGGTGGGTTGACTTATAGAGGCGGTTGTGTGTTCCGGACATTGCGAGTTTCGCGGCGAGTTGCTCTCGGAGGCCACAGTTTCCCCTTTTGCTTGGCACCCCGGGAGTACCAAGATGTATCGAGACCTTAAGCAGACCTTACGGTGGATGGGAATGAAGAGAGATGTGGCGAGTTTGTCGGTAGGTGTCTCACTTGTCGGCAAGTGAAGGCACCAGCAGAGGCCAGTGGTTTGTTGTAGCCACCGAGTGTACCCGGTGGAAATGGGAAGAGATCTCCATGGACTTTATCTCTGGTTTGCCAAAGACTCGAGGAAGTTCTCTCGATTTGGGTGATAGTCGACCGTTTGACCAAGAGCGCACACTTCATTCCGGTAGAGACACTTATACCGTGAGCAGTGGGCGCGATTGTTTTTGGAGCGAGATCATCCGTTATCATGGTGTGCCGGTGAGGATTGTGTCCGATCGTGACTCGCGGTTCACTTCTCGTTTGGAGAGCGCTCGAGAAGGGTTTGGGCACAGAGTGCGATTTCAAAGATGACTTTTCACCCTCGAGACGGATGGTCGACCGAGAGAGTGAATCGATTCTCGAGGATATGTTGAGGGCTTGTGTGTTGGATTTCCCGGCGATTAGGACCATGCACATACTTGATGGAGTTTGCCTATAACAACGATTACGATCGGCGATTGAGATGGCTCCATTCGAGGCATTGTATGGTAAGCGTTATCGGTCCCGTGTTGCGGGAAGAGGTTGGTGATAGACAGTTTTGGGTCCCGAATTCTGCAGATTGACCAATGGTGCGATCGCAGAGAAGATTAGAGCTCGTATGTTGACAGCGCGAGCGAGCGAGAAGAGTTACGCCGATGTTGGCGTCGAGATTTGGAGTTTGAGGTTGGTCACATGTGTTCCTTAAGGTTGCTCGATGCGAGGTGTTACGAGGTTTGGTAAGCGTGGGAAGTTGAGTCCCCGTTTTGTTGGTCCATTTGAGATCCTAGAGAGGATTGGCAGAGTTGCTTACCGGTTAGCCCTACCTCCGTCACTATCTCGGCGGTGCATAGTGTTTTTCATGTATCGATGTTGAGGCGGTATGTGCCGGACGTCGCACATTGTGGACTTTGAGCCTTTGCGGTGAATGAGGATTTGAACCGAGGAGAAGCGGTGAGGATCCTTGCCTTTGAGACCAAGGCGTTGCGTAATCGCGAGATTCGTTTAGTAAAGGTTCGATGGAAGAATCGGGGTTACGAGGAAGCCACTTGGGGAGCGGGAAGGCGAGATGAGATTGCATTACCCCGAGCTATTTATTTCTGTCTTAAGGACTTTCGAGGACGAAAGTCATAAAAAGGAGGAATATTGTAACGACCGAGTTTTTCTTCCGGTCTTCCGGTATGCTCTAGGGGTAATTTGGTAATTTGGTCGGGCCGTCGGTGGTCGTTTGTGTCTTTCGATTACTAAAATTATTGGATGGTTTTATGTAGGTTTTGGAGGGGTTTGAGGTTTGGTTTGAGCAAGGTTTGATGCAAAGTAAAAATAAAGGAATTTGTCTTTGTGATCGGGGTTTGAACCGGGTCTCACAGGAAGCTTGTAGAGATGTGTGCCAATTGAGCCATTAGGTGCTCTTGTTGTTCTTTCTGCATCACATCTTAGTTAACCTTGGATTTTGGAGTTTTGGTGCATTTGGTTAAATGAAATAGAATTAGGTTTATTCCATCTTCTTCTCCAAATCTCCTCTTGGCCTCACAAGCTCTCCTCTCCATAGCCTTTGCCGATTCTTCTTTCCCTTGCATCTCTTTGGGTTCGATCATCATCATTCGGGTAAGTCTTCATCCTCTTCATCTCCTCATTTGGTTATTGATCTTTGGCGAAGGTAAGAAGAAGAGTGTTGTGTGTGTTTGTGTTGAATGCGACCGAGAGAAGCAAAGCGGCATAGATCGCCCTGCCGTCGCACAGATCGCCCGGGCGGACAGCAGCGGCGCCGCGGTGTCCGCGCGCCATCGCGCACGGTCGCCCAGATCCGTTGGCGGCCCTACCGTCGCACGGTCGCCCGAGATCTGGCAAAGCGGCTCCCTCCCGCGCGCCATCGCTCGCGAATCGTGCGGTCGCGCCCAGCCAGCAGAGCGACGCGCGCCGGCGCGCGCGCGCCGCTCGAGATGCTCGCCGCCCGCGCGCCCGGGCCGCGTCGCGTCGCACTTTGCCGTGACGCTGGGCGCCGCGCGCGCTTCGCCCGGCGGCTCGCCCGCACGCCAGAGCGCTCGCCGCGCGCGCGCCCCTGCTGCGTGCCGTGCAGCAAGCGGCCAGCGCCCAGCCTGCCGTGCGGCGCGGCTGCGCCCAGACCAGCCCGTGCCGGCTTGCCAGCGGCTCCAAGCTCGTGTCGCCGTGCGCGTGAGTTCCCGAGCCGAGCTTTGCTGTTCTTTTGTTGTTTAGACGTTTTAGATGCTGATTATTATTGGTTTGCTAGGTTCCCGCTCGCTAGCTCGGGATTGTTTTTGACTTAGGATTTGTGTGTAGAAGCCTCCCGACCAAGGTAAGGATTTCTTACAGGAGTTGTGTGGGCCCTGCGGTATATTTGTGATTGTTGTTTTGTATGCCCTGTGTATGATTACTAGCATGTTTAGCCCTAGGTGCTCTGTTCAATTCTGTGGCATGAACTCTTGTATTGTTTCTCATGTTAGCCCATGCTAGGTTGTTCCATTCGGCATGTTCGATATCTGTTCTTGCTTACGTAGTATCATGCTAGGTTCCTTGTATCTCATTGAGCACGTATTGGGTGCATTGATTGAATTGTTATTATTGCTATGGTTTAGAGTTGGTAGGTAGCATCATCCGGGCGGATGCATAACGCGTAACTTGCATCCCCTACGGGGGCGTGCGAGATGGTACTGAGTCCCGATCCCGTTAGGGGTTTAGCTAACCCTAACGGGTGGCCCCCGCAATCTTGGGTGAGGGGGCAAAGCGTTAAGTGCCCCAGCGGTCGGGATGATGACTTGGCATTGCCTCGTCCCGGCGATCGGCACGTCCTCGGCGTGTTCGGCCGTAGCCCTTGATTGCCACTGTTAGGGCAAGGACGCTTCTGGTGTAAGCCTACCACGACCGGTTCCTTAGCCTCAGTGCGGTGGTACAGTGACATAGTTCACGTGTCAGTCTCACACCCCTATGTCGGTGACACCGATCCGAGAGATTTAGTTAGGCATGGTGATCGAACACGGGCGCTTGCCACTAGACCCGGCACCCCGAGTTTGCGGTAGCATGCGGTGCGGCGCTTACGCTCATTACGGCGCCATTGGAGAGCTCCTCGGGATCTTGAGCGGTGCACCTTTCGTATGTCGAGATGAAGCGGTGAGGCGGGACTTGTTTCCCGTATAAGCGCGTTTAGTGTGTTGTGATATTTCGGACTAAGACCCACGAGTTGGCATCCGAGGTCCAAGTGTGGACTTAGCTATGTGCTCCGCTCTGTGTTTGTACTCATAGCTTGCATACATCCTTCTAGATGATCATGTATATCGTATTGTACCCGGTTGGGGATTCTTCTTTGGGTAATTCGTTACTCACCCTTATATTGCGTGCTTTTCCACAGTAATCAAGGCGGGAGACAGGATGGGTGAAGGAAGGCTGTGATCATGGAATCGCTTTGTCATCTCGACTATTTTATTTTATCATGACTCTTGACTTTTGTTATTTCCCCAGAATGCATGTAGGCAGGCACAGAGCCCAGGATGTTTTCTTACGTTTTATGGATTCCAGCATATTTGTACTTGTGGATTGTTTTAATGGTTTAAATAAATCTCGATCAGAGTATGCTTTTAGAAATGTATGTTTTGGTTGTTGAATGTTTCTGTTTTTACTTGGAATCGAAATGTGTTTTTTTCATAATGTCTTCTATTTTCAATACATGCATTGGGGTAAAGGCCATTTAGAACCCCTTTTAGGTCGGGTCTTTACACATACAAACAACAATCACATAGAACATCGCAGGTCCACACAACTCTGGTGAAGAAATCCTTACAGCCGGGCAACTACACACAAAACCTAAGCTGCGATCGAACCCGAGCTAGCTACGAGAACCTAACAAAAACAATGATAATCATAATCCATAAGCCTAAATATAATAAAATAAACAAGGCTCGGCTCAAGGAGCAACTCACGCGGCTCTACCGACACGCTGACGGGCAGCAAAGACGGCTGGCTGGCTGGCGCTGGCTGGGCAGACGAAGCGCGAGAAGGGGCTGATGGCGCAGGGACCGCACACCGGGCGCTGACAGGCGGCAGGAGGTGGAAGAGGCTGCGTCTTTGCGCGTCTTGCGCGAGACGGCTGGTTGGGCGCAGCGCGCAGTGCGAGCAAGCGGACGGGACCAGCTTGGTTGGCGCGAGGTGCGGTGACGCGATGCGCGCAGCGCGACAGCGCAGTGAGCGGAGCGCGCGCGAGGCGAGACGCGGGCGCGCGAGGCTGCTCAGCCGGTGCGCTCGACGGGCTGCGACGGGCTGGTGGTGCAGGCGGCTCTGGTGCTCGCTCTTCTGCGTGATCTGGGCAGCCTGGGCTTCTTCGCTAGGCGATCTGGGCGGCACGGGCTTTGCTGCTGGGCAGATCTGGGCATCTTTGGGCACTGCAACAAACACACACACACACAAGCTCTTCTCTCCTTACCTTCGGCCAACAAGAACACCCAATCGAGAAGATGAAGAGGATGAAGACTTACCCGGAATGATGATTGAACCAAGGGAGCTGCAAGGATGAAGAACTCGGCAAGGCAATGGAGAGAAAAGCTTGGGCGGCCACACACTTTGGAGAAGAAGATGAGACAAACCTAATTTCTATTTCATTTAACCAAATGCTCCAAAACTCCCAAAATGCAAGGCTAACCATAAAATGATGCGGGAAGAGCAACAAGAGCACCTAATGGCTCAATTGGTACACATCCCCACAAGCTTCCCAGAGGGCAGGGTTCAAACCCCTAGCTGTGACACAATTTCCTTTATTTTTACTTTTGCACCAAACCTTGCTCAAACCAAACCACAAATCCTTCCAAAAACCTACATAAATCCATCCAATAATTTTAGCAACTGGAAAAAGACATAAACGGCCCTAACGGCTCGACCAAATTACCAAAATACCCCTAGGGCATACCTGGAAGACCGGGATGAAAACCTGGGTCGTTACATTTTGGGAGTTGACCCATCCCTCGGCTTTTGAGTAAGTGTTGTTAGTTTCGGATTGGTGATCCGATTGGTTGAGTTTTCCCTTGGGTGTTGCTTCCAAGAGAGTTGGTTGCTGTTGCCTTGGGTTTGAGCAAGTCAGCGAGCGTGTGTGTGAGTTCACCGCCCTTTTGGAGTTTGCTTCTTTGGGAAAGTCATTTCCGTTTGGCGAGTGAGTCACCTTAGCTCCCGAGTTGTGTAGTTGGTCGAGTAAGCGCAAATGTCAGCCCAAATGAGAGGGTCCTCGCTTTGTGTTGTTAGCAAGCAAGAGTTGTTTGTCCCCGCAAGAGCGGTGGCCACCAAGAAGAGTTGTTTTACGGCAAGTTGTTAGTTCTTTGGGGATTGAAGATTTCCCTTCCCCCCTAGTCTTTGAGGTGGTTGAGTTGCTCCCTGGATGTCAGCCTCGAGTGTTAGCTTCCGAGGTAGTCTTGCGGATTCGTGTGGCTCAGGATCCGTAAGCTTTGAGGTTGTCGTTATCCATTTTCCTTGTGAGGTTTCGGGTGTTGAGCTTCTGGTTGGAAGTTTGGTTTGAGTTCTGCTGAGCAAGCCCTTCTCGGGCTTTGTTCCTAGTTGTTGTGCTCTCGCAGTTGGCGTAGCGGAGCCTCGTTTGAGTGAGTTGGCACTGAGGTGCCGTGGCTTTGTTTGGTAAAGCCGTTGAGATGTTTTCCTCAAGGTGCTGTGTCGCAGTTAGCTGCGTGATGGTTTAGCCCTTGCAGCCCGAGTTTTCCTTGAGAGGAATTTTGGTGGTTTCCTGGCCTGGCAGTATTTTCTTTGGCCAGTTGCTAGTAGGTTTGCATGGAAAAGTTGCTTTCGGCCCTTGAGAGGCTGCTGTTTGTTGGCCGTTTGGTTTCTGGAACTTGAAAGGTTTAGTTGTTTGGCCAATTTGTTGTTGGGTTGAGGCTGTTTGCTAACAGCTGTGAGCTCCTAGAGGAGTTTTGCCAGAGCGTGGTGTAGAGTTTCAGAGCTTGTGGCCCGTCCTCGAGTTTGCTGAGAGTAGCACCGTTTGAGAGTTGGTGCGAGTTGAGGACGTGGTTTGCCGTCTGTTCCCTTTGGAGTTCAGTGTATGCCCAGTCTGGATGGCATTGTGGCCTTGAGTTTTTGAGAGCCCAAGAGGGTTTGGTTCTCGAAGAGGGCTAGTGTTGTCTTGGCCGAGAGGTTCAGTTGGCTAGATCAGTGGAGTTTTCCTGGAGCTGTTTCGTCTTAGGACTTTCGAGGACGAAAGTCTTAAAAGAAGGGAGTATTGTAACAGCCCAGTTTCCTATTCCAGTTTTCGAGGTGCCTTCGGGTCAAGATTCGGTTGTTGGTTGGGTCATTAGAGCGTTTTTTACCCTTGGGGGTATTTTGGTCTTTTGGCTCCCTAGGCAGGATTTGTGGTTTTCAGGGCTTCGAGGTATCTCCTGCCTTTGTCGAGGCTTGTTTGTTGGTGGCTGCGAGTCCCGAGGTGTTTGGGCTAGTCGGTTGGATGCTCGGTTGTGGTTTGGGCTTTGGCAAAGTGATGGTTGTTTGGGTGTTTCCTTTGGGATTCGAGCCCAGGCCCTTAGTGTTGATTTAGGAGTTGGATTTAGTCGAGTTTTATTTATTGGAAAAGGTTGCTTCGGTCGGGTCTCGAAGGAGGAAGCCGGGAAATGGGATTTTAAGGTTAAAAGTGGATAAGGATGGATTTTTTTGGATTAAAATCCCATTTATTTCCTTTTTTCCCATTTTCCTTTTTATTTTCCATTTTCTTTTATTTTTTCCCCAAAATTCCATTTTCTCTCTCTCTCTCTCTCCCCGACCTAGCCCCCCCTAGCCGATCCAGCCCCTTGGCTCGCCCAGCCCCAGCACGAGCAGCCCTAGCCCTTGGTTGCCCGAGCCCAGCCCTCGCACGCCCGAGTCGCCCGCACACTGCCACGTCGCCAGCCCACGCCATCGCGCAGTGTCGCCCTCCCCCTAATCGTGTCGCCTGAGCTCGCCGGGCCGCGTCGCTGCTGGCCGAGGCTCGCCCAGCTCGTGTCCATCTGCGCTCGAGTCGCCCAACCTCGAGCCGCATCGCCCTGTGCCGAGCCCAGCTCGAGTCGCGCGCCCTCGCGCTGTAGCTTGCCGAGCCGCGCCATGTAATGTCGCCCAGCAGAGCTAGCGCCCGCGCCCGCGTGCCATGTATCGCTCGCGCGTGCGATCCTTGCCGCCAACTCCCAACGCCGCGGCGCCCAGCTCTCTGCGCCCGGTAGCGCCAGCCCGGCCAAAGAAATGCCTAGCCCGTGCAGCCGACTCGTTCGCGTGTCAGCCGCGCCTCGTGAGTTGCTCCCGAGCCAAGCCCTGTTTATTTTATTGTATTTAGGGCTATTTTATGATTATTGATGTGTTTGTTTGGCTCGCTATAGGTTGCTCGGGTTCGATCACTGTTATTTTATTGTGTGTTGTTGCCTTCCGACCAGGTAAAGATTTCTTACCGGAGTTATGTGGGCCCTGCGATATTTTTCATGATATGCCTTGCTTGTTTGCTGACTGTTATGAGCATGATAGTAATAGATCAGCTTTGATTGATTTCTGCTAGCATGTTTGCTTGATTTTACATGTTAGTGCCATGCTAGGTTTGTTCTTCCAACATGCTTATGATTCCTGATTAAGTTGTAGTATCATGCTAGGTAAGCGTGTTTGATGTCAGTCTTTGCTTGCTAGCCAGGGATCATTTATTTGCTTTGTACTCTTAGATAGAGTTGTAGGGTTTGTCATCATCCAGAGGCTGAGAGCGGACATATTGTATCTTGTCCCCACTGGTCGAGAGTAAAGAAGCATTGCTTCAGGGGTTGAGAGCGGACATAACGTGTTTTGTCCCCAGTGGTCGGATATTGAGCAAAGCATAACATACCTTGCTTTTCTCTCCCTCCGTGACCAATGAGACTTAGCTACCTCATTGGCGTATGCCTAGTTTGTAGCTGCTAGAGCGGAACCCCGCCAACGGTGTAAGCCCTGTTTTTCTTCCGGTCTTCGGTATGCCCTAGGGGTAATTTGGTAATTTGGTCGGGCCGTCAGAGTCGTTTGTGCCTTTTCGATTACTAAAATTATTGGATGGTTTTATGTAGGTTTTGGAGGGGTTTGAGGTTTGGTTTGAGCAAGGTTTGATGCAAAAGTAAAAATAAAGGAATTTGTCTTTTGCAGTAGGGGTTTGAACCAGGGTCTCTGAGGAAGCTTGTAGAGATGTGTGCCAATTGAGCCATTAGGTGCTCTTGTTGTTCTTTCTGCATCACATCTTAGTTAACCTTGGATTTTGGAGTTTTGGTGCATTTGGTTAAATGAAATAGAATTAGGTTTATTCCATCTTCTTCTCCAAAACTCATCTTGGCCGCACAAGCTCTCCCTCTCCATAGCCCTTGCCGATTCTTCTTCCCTTGCATCTCCTTGGGTTCGATCATCATCATTCCGGGTAAGTCTTCATCCTCTTCATCTCCTCATTTGGTTTTGATCTTTGGCGAAGGTAAGATGTAGGGGTGTGTGTGTGTTTGTGTTGGTTGCTGAGCCACCGAGAGGAGCAGCCATCATCGCCGTCCGGCTTCGCCCGAGATCGCCGGCGGCCTGCCGCCACGACGCGAGATCCGCCTAGCGGCCTTGCCGTTCGTCCTCCTCGCCGTCGATCGCTCGACGCGCGATCGCGCGCCAGCAGCAGCCAGATCGTCGTTCGTCCTCGCCCGATCGCTCGCACGCCAGATCGCGCCAGCAGCAACCCAGATCGTCGTTCGTCCTCGCCCGATAGCTCGCACGCCAGGAGGCCCTCGCCAGCGCCGCCCGCGCGTCAGCCCGCGTCCGCGCGCGCCGCCACGCCAAGACGTTCGCCCGCGTGCGCGTCGGCTGAAAGCGGCTCGCCGTGTGTCCCGCATCGCACGCCCGGTAGCCGGCGCCGCCGCCCGAGCGCTTCGCCGCCGCGCGTGCGTCCCTGCCGTGCATCCGTGCGCCGTGTGCAGCGCGGCCAGTAGCGCGTCCCTGCCGTGCCGTGCGTAGCGTCCTGCCGTCTGCGTCCCTGCCGTGCCGTGCAGCGCCCAGCCTGCCGTGCCGGCTTGCAGACCCCAAGCTCGTGTCGTCGTGCGCGTGAGTTCCCGAGCCGAGCTTAACATTCTATTGTTGTTTAGACATTTTAGATCTTGATTATTGTTGGTTTGCTAGGTTCCCGCTCGCTAGCTCGGGATTGTTCCATGACTTAGGATTTGTGTGTAGAAGTCTTCCGACCAAGGTAAGGATTTCTTACCAGGGGTTGTGTGGACCTCTTGATATATTTGTGATTGTTGTTTTGTATGCTGTGTATGATTACTAGCATGTTTAGCCCTAGGTGCTCTGTTTGCGAATTCTGGTGGCATGAACTCTTGTATTGTTTCTCATGTTAGCCCATGCTAGGTTGTTCTATTCTAGCATGTTCGATATCTGTTCTTGCTTCGTAGTATCATGCTAGGTTCTTTGTATCCGATGAGCACGTATTGGGTGCATTGATTGAATCGTTATTATTATTAAGGTTTAGAATTCGGGTAGATAGCATCATCAAGGCCCGATGCATAAAGTATCTTGCATCTATGGCAAGGGCGTTCGAGATGATTCTCCGTCCTTGGTCCCCGTGAGGATTAGCTATCCCAACCGGTAGGCCCGCAATCTTGGGTGAGGGTGGTAGTCTAAGCGATGCCCCAGCGGTCGGGATGATGACTTGGCAATGCCTAGTCCCGGCGGCGGCCGACGCGTCCTCGGCGTGTTCGGCAAAGTAGCCCTTGATTGCCACTGTTAAGGTAAGGGCGGCTTCACGGTGTAAGCCTACCATGACCCGTTCCTTAGCCTCAGTGCGGTGGTACAGGTGACATAGTTCACGTGTCAGTCTCACACCCTATGTCGGTGACCGATCCAGAGATTTAGTTAGGCGTGGTATCCGGATATGGGCGGCTTGCCACTAGACCCGGCACCCCCATAGTCGGTAGAAGCACGCGGTGCATCCTTACGCTCATTCTGGCGTAGACCAGGAGAGCTCCTCGGGATCTTGAGCTAGTGCACCTTTCGTATCGTCGATGAGCGGGGTGAGGCGGGACTTGTTCCCGTATAGTAGCGTTTAGTGTGTTGTGGTATTTTCCGGACTAAGACCACGAGTTGGCATCCGAGGTCCAAGTGTGGACTTAAGCTATGTGCTCCGCTCTATGTTTGTACTCATAGCTTGCATACATTCTTCTAGATGATCATGTATATCGTATTGTACCGGTTGGGGATTCTTCTTTGGGTAATTCGTTACTCACCACCCTTATTACGTGGTTTTCCACGGGTAATCAAGCGGGGAGGCAGGATGGGTGAAGGGAAGGCGTGATCATGGAATCCTGCTTTGTCATCTCGACTATTTTATTTTATCATGACTCTTGACTTTTGTTATTTCCCTGAATGCATGTAGGCGGGCACAGAGCCCCGAGGATGTTTTCTTACGTTTTATGGATTCCAGCATATTTGTACTTGTGGATTGTTTTAATGGTTTAAATAAATCTACGATCGAGTATGCTTTTAGAAATGTATGTTTTGGTTGTCGAATGTTTTACATTTTTACTTGGAGTCCGAAATGTGTTTTTCATAATGTCTTCTATTTTCAATACATGCATTGGGGTAAAGGCCATTTAGAACCCCTTTTGGGTCGGGTCATTCTGATTGGTATCAAAGCTCGAGTCATAGATTCTGAAGTGACCTTTTTGTTGTAGGTCGTTTTTCCATGATCATCGGCACTCCGGCGGTCATCAGTGCGCCTAGATTTATTGTTTTAGAAAGGAAAAGGGTTAAGAATTTACAATACCTATCATCTAGTGTATGCCTTGTTTGGTGTTGTGGAATGGTGATGAGCGAGTTTTGATTCGTTGTTGGTTTGGATGTAGATCGCCGGCATGCGATCACCCGTCTGGGAGAGGAGGTTCGAGAGCGGTCGAGGTATCGGGATCGGATCGTCTGCGAGGACATCGTCCCAAAGCGACAACGATGGCATTCCACCGGCGGCTCCTCTGTTACGCCTAGAGCGGGCGTTGAGGCGTGAGCGCCGTGAGAGGCGCTCCTGGAGCGAGTTTCTTTGAGTCTATGAGGGCTTTTATGGTCAGCATGTTGAGTGACCGGAGGGCGAGACCGAGGCCTTGTTGGCGCCATGGCGGGAAGAGTCCTTAGCCCAGATCGAGCGGTGACTCGATTGGTTCAAAGTGAGCTTCAGTAGCACCTCCGGCTCCTCGAGAGCAAGTAGCCCTGAGAGGCGGATATGGCGAGAGGGTGCCGAGGAGTTGGGTAGGTGGTGAAGGATTTTGTGAAGTGGAAGCACGAGAAGTTTGATGCCACCGGTGATGCGCTAGCGGCGGCCGGTGGATTGCCCATTTGGAGTACACCTTCACGATCATGGTGTGCCCCGATATTCAGAGGCCGAGATGTGCGGCTCATGTCTTTGGGAGGCACAATGAGATGGTGGTGGGAGTCCACTTTGAGCGAGAGACCGGTGGTCTCCACCCGCTACACGGGAGTTCTTCAAAAGTGAGTTCAAGGTAAAGTTCATCGGTGATGAGGCTCAAGAGAAGATGGTGGAGCTCTTCGGAACACGAAGCGGGGTTACGATTCCATTGAGAATATGGCGCAAGTTCTCGAGTATGAATATTTTGCTCCTCGATTGATTGCCACCGAGTGAAGATTCGGGAAGTTCATATCTGGATTGAGGCGCGGTGTTTCCCGAGGATGTCGGGCTCGGGCCCACGACACTTATGCTAGAGCGGTGCGATTAGCCACCATTTATAATGGGAAGTATCTGTTGAGCGGATTGTCGCCGCTCTGTTCGGCGTCTGTTCCAGTGCGATGGGGCGAGAAGAGGAAGTTTGAGTTTAGGGGTGGCGGCCGGCGTCGCCAAGGGCGATTCAAAGCGGGATCGGCATAGGGCCCCGATCCGTTTCGGCCCTCGCGAGGCGGTCGAGCGAGTTCTGCTTGTGCTTCTTGCGGGAGGACCCACACTGGAGCTTGCGGCGGGCCCGAGTGTGTTTTCGTTGTGGTAAAGAGGACATATGATCCGTTTACATCCTCGGCCGGTAGCGGCGGCGAGTCGGGTGTTTGCTACGACCGTCAGGAGGCCGAGCGGCACGGATGCTGCCGCTGTGGCGAGTACGCTTCTTGTTTTAGATCAACTGCGCATTTGTCTTGTTTGATTACAGTTCTACACATTCATTTGTATCTGTGTTGTTCTTTGAGCATGCTAAGTTGAGACTAGAGCCTCTAGGTTTTGAGTTATCTGTTGCAACTCCTTCGGGAGTTAGTATGTTGGCTAGAGATAAGATTAGGGATGGCGGATCGAGATATCAGGAGGAGAGTTGCTTGTGGCTACGCTCATAGTTACGCCTATGAGCGGTTTTGATGTGATTCTTGGTATGGAGTGGTTAGTTGCTAACCACGCGTTGATTGACCGCCACCGGAAAGAAGTAGTGTTGTTGGACGCGAGTCGCCCAGCTTTAAGTTTCGTGGAGTCGGTGGAGTTTTCCGCCCGATGGTGTCGATTGTGAAAGCTCGTCGTTTGCTAGCTCATGGAGCTTGGGGCTACCTAGCCAAGTTGTGCAGGGGAAGAGCGCCCCTCGTATGCATTGATCAGTACCGGTCGTGCAGGAGTTCGCGGATGTGTTTCTCGAGGAGTTTCGGGGTTGCCCCAAAGAGAGAGGTTGACTTCATTATTGAGCTCGAGCCGAGGACCCTCCTATCTCGAAGGCTCCGTATCGCATGGCGCCAGTGAGTTAAAGGCGAAGATTCGATTTGCAGGAGATGTTAGACCGAGGGTTCATCCGTCCGAGTGTGTCCCCGTGGGGGAGCACGATTCTGTTTGTGAAAAAGAAGGATGGTTCTATGCGCTTATGTATTGATTACCGCGAGCTTAATAAGGTGTGATGAAGAATAAGTATCCGTTGCCCCCGTATCGATGATTTGTTCGATCGCCTTCAGGAGCTTCTGTGTTCTCCAAGATAGATCCGAGATCCGGTTACCATCGATTTGCGGATCGGGGATGCCGACATTCCTAAGAGCGGCTTTCGAGTCTAGATATGGTCACTATGAGTTTGTGGTCATGTCGTTTGGATTGACCAATGCCCCAGTGCGTTCATGGACATGATGGATAGGGTGTTCAAATCATTTTTGGGCGGCCGTCATCGTGTTCATTGACGATATTCGATTTATTCGAGGTCTAAAGAAGACCATGCAGAGCATTTGAGGCGAGTATTGGCGGCTTTGAGGAAAACCGACTTTATGCGAAGTTTTCCAAATGTGATTTCTGGTTGGAGCGGTGGCCTTCCTAGGCCACGTGGTTTCGAGAGATGGTATAGCCGTGGACCCGCGAAGATTGAGGCCGTGAGTTCATGGGCCAAGCCGACTTCCGATTCTGCCGAGATTCGCGACTTTACAGGTTTGGCGAGGTTACTACCGTCGGTTCGTCAAGGACTTTTTCGCTTTAGCCTCGCCCCTCACTCGTCGGCGAGGAAGGGTGTCGAGTTTGTTTGGGACGGCGAGTGTGATGAGAGCTTTGCGGGCTCAAGCGCGATTTGACTTCGGCACGATGTTGGCGATCCGGAGGGGACAGTGGTTTCGTGGTCTCTGATGATGCTTCCAAGTTTGGATTAGGTTGTGTGTTGATGCGGCCACGGGAAGGTCATTGCCTACGCTTCCCGTCGGTGAAGCCGTATGAGCGAGAACTACCCGACTCATGATATGGAGTTGGCAGTGATGGTGTTTGCAACCGAAGATTTGGAGGCATTACCGTATGGTGAGCGGATTCAGATGTTTACCGATCACGAGCCTCAAGTATCTGTTTACTCGAGAAGGAGTTGAATATGAGCGAGAGGAGATGGTTAGAGTTGGTAAAGGATTATGATGCGAGATTTTGTACCATCGGGTAAAGCCAATGTAGTGGCCGATGCTTTGAGTAGAAAGACGTCGCACTCTGCTGGCGTTGTTGAGTTTCAGCCAGTTTGCGGAGAGAGTTCGAGCGGGCAGAGGTTTGCGATGTTGTTGGGTGAGGTTACCGCCGAGCGGCTCGATTGACTATTCGGCCGTCGATTAGGCGGCGGATTATAGACGATCGGTTAGGTGACCCCGCACTTAAGAGGTTGGTTGTGAGTTAGTCTTGACGGTGACTTTGACTTTGTATATTCACGAGACAGTGGGTTGACTTATAGAGGCGGTTGTGTGTTCCGGACATTGCGAGTTTGCGAGCGAGTTGCTCTCGGAGGCCCATTCCCCTTTTGCTTGGCACCCGGGGTACCAAGATGTATCAGACCTTAAGCTGCACTGCTGGTGGATGGGAATGAAGAGAGATGTGGCGAGTTTGTCGGTAGGTGTCTCACTTGTCGACCAAGTGAAGGCACCCGGTGCAGAAGGCCAGTGGTTTGTTGCGACCACCGAGTGTGCCCAGTGGAAATGGGAAGAGATCTCCATGGACTTTATCTCTGGTTTGCCAAGGACTCAGGAAGTTCTCTCGCATTTGGGTGATAGTCGACCGTTTGACCAAGAGCGCACACTTCATTCCGGTAGACACTTATACCGTGGGAGCAGTGGGCGCAATATTTTTGGAGCAGATCATCCGTTATCATGGAGTGCTTGGTGAGGATTGTGTCCGATCGTGACTCGCGGTTCACTTCTCGTTTCGAGAGCGCTCGAAAGGTTTGGAGCACGAGTGCGATTCAAAGCCTGCTTTTTTTCCCTCGGACGGATGGTCGGTGAGAGAGTGAATCGATTCTCGAGGATATGTTGAGGGCTTGTGTGTTGGATTTCCCAGCGATTGGGGACGAGATCTCATGCTTGATGGAGTTTGCCTATAACAATGATTACGATCGGCGATTGAGATGGCTCCATTCGAGGCATTGTATGGTAAGCGTTATCGGTCCCCTGTGTTGCGGGAAGAGGTTGGTGATAGTCGAGTTTTGGGTCCCGAGTTCACTGCAGTTGACCAATGGTGCAGCGAGAAGATTAGAGCTCGTATGTTGACAGCTCAGAAGCGAGCAGAGCGAGAAGAGTTACGCCGGCGTTCGGCGTCGAGATTTGGAGTTTGAGGTTGGTCGACATGTGTTCCTTAAGGTTGCTCCGATGCGAGGTGTTACGAGGTTTGGTAAGCGTGGGAAGTTGAGTCCCCGTTTTGTTGGTCCATTTGAGATCCTAGAGAGGATTGGCGAGTTGCTTACCGGTTAGCCCTACCTCGTCACTATCAGCGGTGCATAGTGTTTTTCATGTATCGATGTTGAGGCGGTATGTGCCGGACCCGTCGCACATTGTGGACTTTGAGCCTTTGCGGTGAATGAGGATTTGAACCGAGGAGAAGCGGTGAGGATCCTTGCCTTTGAGACCAAGGCGTTGCGTAATCGCGAGATTCGTTTAGTAAAGGTTCGATGGAAGAATCGGGGTTACGAGGAAGCCACTTGGGAGCGGGAAGGCGAGATGAGATTGCATTACCCGAGCTATTTTTGTCTTAAGGACTTTCGAGGACGAAAGTCATAAAAAGGAGGGAATATTGTAACGACCAGGTTTTCTTCCCGGTCTTCCGGTATGCCCTAGGGGTATTTTGGTAATTTGGTCGGGCCGTCGTCGAGTCGTTTGTGCCTTTTCGATTACTAAAATTATTGGATGGTTTTATGTAGGTTTTGGAGGGGTTTGAGGTTTGGTTTGAGCAAGGTTTGATGCAAAAGCAAAAATAAAGGAATTTGTCTTTGCCAGTAGGGGTTTGAACCAGGTCTCTGGGAAGCTTGTAGAGATGTGTGCCAATTGAGCCATTAGGTGCTCTTGTTGTTCTTTTCTGCATCACATCTTAGTTAACCTTGGATTTTGGAGTTTTGGTGCATTTGGTTAAATGAAATAGAATTAGGTTTATTCCATCTTCTTCTCCAAAACTCCTCTTGGCCGCACAAGCTCTCCCTCTCCATAGCCCTTGCCGATTCTTCTTCCCTTGCATCTCCTTGGGTTCGATCATCATCATTAGGGTAAGTCTTCATCCTCTTCATCTCCTCATTTGGTTTTGATCTTTGGCGAAGGTAAGATGTAGGGTGTGTGTGTGTTTGTGTTGGTTGCGGCCGGCCGAGAGGAGAAGCCGACCATCATCGCCGTCCAGCTCGCCTAGATCTGTCGAAGCAGCCCTGCCGCACGCCAGATCCGCCTAGCAGCCTTGCCGTTCGTCCTCGCCCGATCGCTCGCACGCCAGATCGCGCCAGCAGCAGCCCAGATCGTCGTTCGTCCTCGCCCGATCGCTCGCACGCCAGATCGCGCCAGCAGCAACCCAGATCGTCGTTCGTCCTCGCCCGATCGCTCGACGCCAGAGGCCCTCGCCGGCGCGCGCGCGTCAGCCGCGTCGCTCGCGCCGCCACGCCAAGACGTTCGCCCGCGTCGCGCGTCCTGCCGAAAGCGGCTCGCGCCGTGTCCCGCATCGCACGCCAGCGCCGCGCGCGCCTTAGCGCCGCCCGACGACGCTCGCCGCGCGCGCGCGTCCCGCTGCGTATATGCATGCCGTGCCGTCGCGTGCCGTGCCAGCGCAGCAAGGCGGCGCGCGTCGCTGCCGTGCCGTGCGGTAGCGGCCAGCCAGCGCCTGCCTGCCGTGCCGGCTTGCGGCCCCAAGCTCGTGTCGTCGTGCCACGTGAGTTCCCGAGCCGAGCTTTCTTTGTTCTATTGTTGTTTAGACATTTTAGATGCTTTGATTATTGTTGGTTTGCTAGGTTCCGCTCGCTAGCTCGGGATTGTTCCATGACTTAGGATTTGTGTGTAGAAGTCTTCCGACCAAGGTAAGGATTTCTTACAGGGGTTGTGTGGACCTGCGGTATATTTGTGATTGTTGTTTTGTATGCTGTGTATGATTACTAGCATGTTTAGCCCTAGGTGCTCTGTTCTGAATTCTGGTGGCATGAACTCTTGTATTGTTTCTCATGTTAGCCCATGCTAGGTTGTTTCTATTCTAGCATGTTCGATATCTATTCTTGCTTCGTAGTATCTTGCTAGGTTCTTTGTATCCGATGAGCACGTATTGGGTGCATTGATTGAATCGTTATTATTGTTAAGGTTTAGAATTCGGGTAGATAGCATCATCCGGGCCCGGCGCATAAAGTATCTTGCATCTATGGCAAGGGCGTTCGAGACGATTCTCCGTCCTTGGACCCCGTGAGGGATTAGCTATCCCAACCCGTAGGCCCCCGCAATCTTGGGTGAGGGTGGTAGTCTAAGCGATGCCCCAGCGGTCGGGGATGATGACTTGGCAATGCCTAGTCCGGCGGCCCGACACGTCCTCGGCGTGTTTGGCGGTAGCCCTTGATTGCCACTGTTAAGGTAAGGGGCGGCTTCTGGTGTAAGCCTACCATGACCCGTTCCTTAGCCTCGGGTGCGGTGGTACTGGTGACATAGTTCACGTGTCCGAGTCTCACACCCCTATGTCGGTGACACCGATCCAGAGATTTAGTTAGGCGTGGTATCCGGATATGGGCGGCTTGCCACTAGACCCGCACCCCCATAGTCTGTAGAAGCGCGCGGTGCATCCTTACGCTCATTACTGGCGCCGACCGGAGAGCTCCTCGGGATCTTGAGCTAGTGCACCTTTCGTATCGTCGATAGACAGCTGAGGCGGGACTTGTTCCCGTATAGCGCATTTAGTGTGTTGTGGTATTTTCCGGACTAAGACCCTGAGTTGGCATCCGAGGTCCAAGTGTGGACTTAAGCTATGTGCTCCGCTCTATGTTTGTACTCATAGCTTGCATACATTCTTCTAGATGATCATGTATATCGTATTGTACCCCGGTTGGGGATTCTTACTGGGTAATTCGTTACTCACCCTTATTACGTGGTTTTCCACACGGTAATCAAGGCGGGAGACAGGATCATTTGAAGGAGGAGCCGTGATCATGGAATCCCTCTTTGTCATCTCGACTATTTTATTTTATCATGACTCTTGACTTTTGTTATTTCCCCTGAATGCATGTAGACGGGCACAGAGCCCCAGGATGTTTTCTTACGTTTTATGGATTCCAGCATATTTGTACTTGTGGATTGTTTTAATGGTTTAAATAAATCTCTGATCAGAGTATGCTTTTAGAAATGTATGTTTTGGTTGTCGAATGTTTCTGTTTTTACTTGGAATCCGAAATGTGTTTTTCATAATGTCTTCTATTTTCAATACATGCATTGGGGTAAAGGCCATTTAGAACCCCTTTTGGGTCGGGTCTTTACAATAATAGAGTAGCTTTGATTGATTTCTGCTAGCATGTTTGCTTGATATTACATGTTAGTGCCATGCTAGGTTTGTTCTGCCAGCATGTTTGTGATTCCTGCTTAAGCTCGTAGTATCATGCTAGGTAGTATGATTGATGTCGGTCTTTGCTTGCTAGCCAGGAATCATTGCTTTTTCCCTGTACTCTTAGATAGAGTTGTAGGGTTTGTCATCATCCAGAGGCTGAGCGGACATAACGTACTTTGTCCCCACTGATCGGGAGTAGTGTGCGACGCATAACGTATCTTGCTTCCCCCCCGGTCACTAAGGTGGATTTAGCTCAGGTCGGGAATAAAGTGCGCGTGACATAACGTATCTTGCTACCCCGCCCGACCGGCCGGTTGTGGAATTAGCTACCCACTTCGGCATAGCCTAGTTTGTAGCTCTGCTAGAGCGGAACCACCCGCCACGGTGTAAGCCTCGCCTTGGCGGTTCTTAGCTTCGTGTCGGTGGACCGGCTGCGCATGAGATGAGCGCCGAGGGCCTCGCGCCATCGTGATCGGTGACACCGCTTCCAAGTTTTAGGCATGCGTACCTGGCCCGCGTAGTTTGCCCTTAGGCCCCCGCATTTACGCCGGTTGCAGAAGAGCATGCGGTGTGCGTGCACACGCGTTAGATGCCGGTTCGGAGAGCTCCTTCCGGGCTAATGTTCGTGAGTACACCATTCCTTCCAGTTTAGAGCCAGACTTCGGGTACTCTCCCGTAAGTCCAGATTAGCAAGGGTAAGAGGCCCTTGAGGACATCCTTGGGATCGGTTTTGAGGTGATCAATTGGGTGAGGAGAAAGACCCTCGAGAGATGTCCCGAGATTGGTTAGGATAACCAATCATTAGGCCGGAAGTAGGAGACTTCCGATGACTCCAGATCTTTCTTTGTAAGCTCGTTGAGCTATGATCTGTGTTGGTAGCTGTTTGCTTGCATGCTTTGGTTCTAGATGATTGATTATATCGTATTGTACCCCGGTTGGGGATTCTTACTGAGTAATTCGTTACTCACCCTTACTTATCTTTCAGGAAACCATGGCGCGAGGCAGGATGGCTGGAGGAGGAGCTGTGATCATGGAAACCCGTTGTTCAACTCTGAGATTTATGTTTATGTTTTAAATGTCCTCTGAATGCATGTAGTTGGGCACGGAGCCCTAGGTTGTTTTATGAATGTTTTTCCGGATTCTAGCATTGTTGTAAATGTTGTAAAGTTGTATGTTTTTAATAAATCTCTGATCAGAGTAAGTTTTGGAAATGTATTTGTCTTGGAACAGGGTGCTTGGAAACAGGGACAGGTTTCAAGAATTTTGTATTGACTTTTAAATGAACTCTTGCCGGTTTTGGTTTTTACTTAGAATCGAAACAACCCTATTGCAAATTCTAGTGTTGATTTGTATGCATGCATTGAGGTAAGGGCCCATTTAGAGCCCCATCGGGGTCGGGTCCTTACGAGTTGGTATCGAGCTCGAGTCATAGATTACGTGAGAGTGACCTTTTGTTGTAGGTCGTTTTTCCATGATCATCAGCACTCCGACAGTCATCAGGTACGCCTAAGTTACTGTTTTAAAGAAAAGGGGTAAGAATTTACAATACTTTTCATCTAGCTTTTATGCCTTGTGTTGTGTAGCGGAGACGAGCAGGTTCTGACTCGTTGTTGGTTTGGGCTTAGTGAGCCATCATGCCAACTTTTCATGATCATGAGCGATTTGTTTAGCAGCTTGTTGAGGTATCCAGATAGATTCGGATGCCCCTGGGACGTCGTTCCCGAGGGAGGTAGAGCTTAGACTCCCGTTGGCCATGTGTGGCCCAGTTGCTGCTTTTCCCCTAGTGAGAGGGTGGAGGTGCTTCGTGCAGATCGCCAGTATGTTGATCGCACCCAGAGGAGCAGGACGCTTGGCAGGTTCGACCGAGGAGTTGGACCGATCGTGTTGATGTTGAGGCCGCGTCCAGGGTTGTTAGGCCCGCATGCCAGATTTGGCCCCGGCAGTTGAGTTGCCTAGAGGAGGGGGTAGAGGCTAGTAGCGCCTCAGAGTGAGACTCCTTGAGCAGAGTGTGCTCTAGCCATGAGAGTTTTGATGGCAGGTCTTTAGCTATCAGAGAGCGGAGACCCAGGCGCAGTTTGTAGCGCGTAGTGAGGAGTCCCGGGCACGGATAGCCCAGCTGACAGAGTTTGTTTCAGCATTTCCCCCAGCAGCTCTTGTAGCCCCGGAGGTTCCCGGGAGGGCATGATCAGTGAGTTTATTCGGATGAGTTGGTTGGCGTTGATGGAGCCGCCCGGTTTGGCAAATGGATGCCTCAGAGGCTCGATGTTTTAGTAAGTCCTGCTGCTAGTAGTAAAGTAGTTGGCCAGGTTTGAGTTTAGCATCCGTTTGTGGGATGCCCTGCTGTTCAGAGGCCGAGGTGTGCCGTTCCTGTGCTGTTTGGTTCATCAGATGGTGGTGGAAGTCCCTTGTGAGAGGTGGACTAGCAGAGTCTCCACCAGTCGCCCGATTGATTGGCAAGTTGCCGTGTTAGTGGCTTGAGGCAGATGTAGAGACATCTTTGCTCCCTTGAGAGCCTCTTTGTTGTTTAACACCAGACTTCCTCGAGATGTGGATTTGGTAGTAGTAGCACTTGAGGTGCATTGGTTGGTGTGCCACTTTGGCACTAAGTCCAGTTGAGCTTGAGTTTGGCTTGGGCATAGTAGATGGTTCTATGCCGTTCGGAGTTTAGTGCACTCCTTTAGCCTTGGATCCGTTTATGGCAGTTGGTAAGTGTTGGTGCGCGTGAGTCTCGCGCTAGTGTTAAGGCCAAGAGTTTCTTTGTGGTTGGTAGTGCGGTCAACTACCTTCGAGTGCCTTAATCTGAGGAGAGTTGAGCATTGTAGATGCGAGTTTGGTCCAATGAGAGGACTCGAGAAATTTGGATGCCTATGAGGCGAGTTGGATGCCATGATTCGAGTTGGATGCTTTTGAGGCGAGTTGAGCTGATGCCTTGCGAGAGGATTTGGATGCCTTATGGGTAAGCACCCTTGGTAGAGGCTTGGTATAAAGTAAGTTCGGTGTGGCATGGTTATGCCTTGGTAAAGCAAGGTTGCCTCAGCTTTGAGCATCGTGTGGAGTTGGAACTTTTGGTGTTCCTTCGGTTGGAGTTCAGTTGGAAACTGAACAGGTGCGATGGTAGCAAAAGCGCGCAGATTTTCGATTGCCTTGGCTAAGAGAGTTGTTTGGATCTTTTCCTTGGGTAGAAGCCTTGTTGAGAGGCTGATGTTTGAGTAGGAGGTCGACGCATTCGGTAGCGTTTCGGATCCTCTTGGTTCCCAAGGAATTGGAGTTGGCCGTTGAGATCCTTGGAGAGAGTTGTGCCTGTTCGGGCATTTGGTGTTAGCTCGTTTGTCGGCCGTATGTGTCGGAGGGTGATCGGAGGATCCCTAGGTTGTGGAGAGCCTCTCCAAAGCTCGGTCGAGGCCAGTGTAGTGAGTTTGGTTGGCAAAGCTGGAGCCGTGTAGTTTGTAGCCTCGGTTGAGTTGCTAGCAGTCTTGGTAGACTAGCAAGCTAGTGTTTGTTTGGAGTAAAGTCCGGATTGGTTCCGGTGTGGTGGCAAGTTGATGCTTGGTGTTGACCAAGGTGTGGTTTGGAGCTGCTAGTGATTTGCTTTGCTCGTGGGACGAATGGTTCGTGCCCGGTTGGTTGTTTTTCTGTTCGGGATGTTGAGTTGCCCCGTTGTTGCCCCGTGAGATTTAGATGTTGTTGCTCTAGTGGAGCATGACGGTGAGCGTATGTGGAGCTCTCTGTCCTTTGGATGTCTGCTTGTAAGAGCCGTTTCCTTGGGGATTTGTCGAGTTACTCCTTTGGTCTTGGAATTGATGGTAGTGGTGCTAGCAAGAGGGAAAAATTTGTTGGCTACTTGGAAGTAGTCGTTTGTTGATTCTAAGCGGATTCTTGGATGGTGTTCTAGAGGCTGCGATAAAGGTTGTTTTGCCTCTTGTGAGTGTTTGGCCAAGATTTGGTTCTCTTGTTGTTTGAGTGCTAGTTCGGTTCTAGCTGGAGGGCGTTGCCACGAGGTCTTTTCCTAGTCGGGAAGTTTTGGGAGTTGACCCCCTCCTCGGCGAGTTGAGTAAGTTTTGTTGGTTCCGGATTTGTGATCCGATTGGTTGAGATTTTCCCTTGGGTGTTGCTTCCAAGAGAGTTGGTTCTTTGTTGCCTTGGGTTTGAGAAAGTCGTGAGCTTGTGTGAAGTCCGTTGCCCTTGAGTTTGCTTCTTTGGGGAATTCGTTTCCTTTTTGTAGGAGTCAGCTTAGCTCATAAGTTGTGTATTTGATCGAGTAGCGCAACGGTCAGCCCCAGCGAGAGGGTCCCTGCTTTGTGTTGTTAGCAAGCAAGAGTTGTTTGTCCCCGCAAGGGTGGTGGCCAGCCAGTAAGAGTTGTTTCTGGCAAGTTGTTGGTTTTTTGGGGATTGAAGATTTCCCTTCCCCCTAGTCTCTGTGGTGGTTGAGTTGCTCCATGGATGTCAGCCTCGAGTGTTAGCTTCTGAGGTAGTCTTGCGGAATCGTGTGGCTTAGGATCCGTAAGCTTTGAGGTTGTCGTCATCCGTTTTCCTTGTAAGGTTTCGGGAGTGGAGCTTCTGGTTGGAAGATAAGTCTGGCCTAAGCGAAAAGGAGAAGTCTTTTGAGTAGCCAGTTGGATTTTAAGAGTTGAGAGGTAGCTTGGAGGCGAGCGTTGCTCGTTATAAGTTTGGGTTGAGTTCTGCTGAGCAAGCCCTTCTCAGGCTTTGTTCCTTGTTGTTGTGTGCTCGCAGTTGGAGTAGCAGAGCTGTTTGAGTGAGTTGGCACAGAGGTGCAGTGGCTTTGGTTGGTAAAGCCGTTGAGCTGTTTTCCTCAAGGTGTTGTGCCGTAGAGAGCTGCGTGATGGTTTAGTCCTTGCAGCCCGAGTTTTCCTTGAGAGGAATTTTGGTGGTTTCCTTGCCTGGCAGTGTTTTCTTTGGCCAGTTGCTAGTAGATTTGCATGGAAAAGTTTGCTTTCGGCCGTTTGGTTTCTGGAATCTAGAAGGTTCAGTTTTTTTGGCCAGTTTGTTGAAGGGTTGAGTTTGTTTGTTGTCAGCTGTGAGCTTCCAGAGGAGTTTCGCCAGTGCGTGGTGTAGAGCTTCATAGCTTGTGGCCAGTCCTCGAGATTGCTGAGAGTAGCACCGTTTTAGAGTTGGTGCGAGTTGAGGACGTGGTTTGCCGTCTTTTCCCTTTGGAGTTCAGGTATGCCCTGTCTTGGTCGAGATAGTTATGCCCAGTTTGGATGGCATTGTGGCCTTGAGTTTTGAGAACCCAAGAGAGTTTTGGTTCTCGAAGAGGGCTAGTGTTGTTGGCCGAGAAGTTCAGTTGGCTGGATCAGTGGAGTTTTCCTGGAGCTGTTTCATCTTAGGACTTTCGAGGACGAAAGTCTTATAAGGAGGAGTATTGTAAATGACCCGATTTCCTATTCCATTTTCGAGGTGCCTTCGGGTCAAGATTCGGTTGTTTGGTTGGGTTTTAGAGCTGGTTTTGCCCCTTGGGGGTATTTTGGTCTTTTGGCTCTCGGGGCGGGATTTGTGGTCTTTGGGGCTTGAGGTAGCTCCTGCCTTTGTTGAGGTTTGTTTGTTGTTGTTTTGCAAGTCCCGAGGTGTTTGGGCTAGTCGTTTGGAAGTTCGGTTGTGGTTTTGGGTTTTGGCAAAGTGATGGTTGTTTGGGTGTTTCTTTTGGGATTCGAGCCCAGAGCCTTTAGTGTTGCTTTGGGAGTTGGATTTAAGTGAGTTTGATTGATTGGAAAAGATTTCTTTGATCGGGTCTCGAAGGAGGAAGCGGGAAATGGGATTTTGAGGTTTTAAGTGGATAAGGATGGAAAATGGAATTAAAAATCTCATTTTTTCCCTTTTTCCCATTTTCCTTTTTATTTCTCTTTTTCTTTTCTATTTTTCCCAAAATGCATCTTTCTCTCTCCTCTCTCTCTCTCTCCCGAGCACCCCACCTAGCCCAATTTCTAGCCATGGCTCGCCTTGACCCCACCGTGCAAACCTTGGCTCGCAGACACGCCCAGCCTAGCCCGAGCCAGCGTCGCAGAGCGGCCGAGCTCGCCCAGCGCCCGCCGCGCGCCCGCCTCGCCCGGCCCGAGCATCGCGCGCGCCCTCGCCAGCGTCGCTACCGGCTCGCGCGCCCTCGCCCTCCACGGTCCGTGAGTCGCCCGGTGCGCAGATTTGTGCCGAGCGCAAGATGTCGCGTCGCGTCGCGCGTCGCCGAGCTCTCGCCAGCTCGATCGCGTCCCAGCGCCAGATTCGCGCCCCGCGTCGTGTCGCTCGCGCCCGCGCTGCCGTCTCTGTCTTGAGGCAGCATGCGCGCCAGCGCCACCCGAGCAAGCACCGCGCCGCGCCTGCGCCAGTGCTGTCGCGTGCGACCAGCGCCCCTCGCGCGCGCAGCTCGCGCTTAAGCGCTGCCGTGCCAGTAGCGCCCGGCGCGCCCAGCCCCAGCCATTTCTTTGGCTGCCTAGCCCGTGCAGCCGGCTCGTTCGAGTGTCATCCGCGCCTCGTGAGTTGCTCTCGAGCCGAGCCCTGTTTATTTTAGTGTATTTAGGGCTATTTTATGATTATTGATGTTTTTGCTTGGCTCGATATAGGTTGCTCGGGTTCGATCGCGATTAATTTATTGTGTGTTGTTGCCTTCCCACCTGTAAGGATTTCTTACCGAAGTTGTGTGGGCCCTGCGATATTGTCATGATTTTGCCTTGCTTGTTTGCTGACTGTTATGAGCATGATGATAATAGAGCAGCTTTGATTGATTTCTGCTAGCATGTTTGCTTGATATTACATGTTAGTGCCATGCTAGGTTTGTTCTGCCAGCATGTTTGTGATTCCTGCTTAAGCTCGTAGTATCATGCTAGGTAGTATGATTAATGTCGGTCTTTGCTTGCTAGCCGGGAATCATTGCTTTTTCCTGTACTCTTAGATAGAGTTGTAGGGTTTGTCATCATCCGAGGTGAGCGGACATAACGTACTTTGTCCCCACCGATCGGGAGTAGTGTGCGACGCATAACGTATCTTGCTTCCCCCCCCGGTCACTAAGGTGGATTTAGCTCGGTCGGGAATAAAGTGTGTGCGCAGCATAACGTATCTTGCTACCCCGCCCGACCAGCCGGTTGTGGAATTAGCTACCCACCCGGCATAGCCTAGTTTGTAGCCTGCTAGAGCGCGGACCACGCCACGGTGTAAGCTGCCTTGGCGGTTCTTAGCTTCAGGTCGGTGGACCAGGCTGCACAGATGAGCGCCGAGGGCCTCGCGCTACTGTGATCAGTGACACCGCTTCCAAGTTTTAGGCATGCGTACCTGGCCCGCGTAGTTTGCCCTTAGGCCCCCGCATTTACGCGGTTGCGAGAAGAGCATGCGGTGTGCGTGCACAAGCGTTAGATGCCGGTTCGGAGAGCTCATACAGGCTAATGTTCGTGAGTACACCATTCCTTCCGATTTAGAGCCGGACTTGGGTACTCTCCCGTAAGTCAGATTAGCAAAGGTAAGAGGCCCTTGAGGACATCCTTGGGATCGGTTTTTTGAGTGATCAATTGGTGAGGAGAAAGACCCTCGAGAGATGTCCCGGATTGGTTAGGATAACCAATCATTAGGCCGGAAGTAGGAGACTTCCAATGACTCAGATCTTTCTTTGTAAGCTCGTTGAGCTATGATCCGTGTTGTTGGTAGTTGTTTGCTTGCATGCTTTGGTTCTAGATGATTGATTATATCGTATTGTACCCGGTTGGGATTCTTACTTGAGTAATTCGTTACTCACCCTTACTTATCTTTCAGAAACCATGGCGCGAGGCGGGATGGTGGAGGAGGAGCGTGATCATGGAAACCCGTTGTTCAACTCTCGAGATTTATGTTTATGTTTTAAATGTCCTCTGAATGCATGTAGTTGGGCACGGAGCCCTAGGTTGTTTTATGAATGTTTTTCCGGATTCTAGCATTGTTGTAAATGTTGTAAAGTTGTATGTTTTTAATAAATCTCTGATCAGAGTAAGTTTTGGAAATGTATTTGTCTTGGAAGCAGTGCTTGGAAACAGGGACGGGTTTCAAGAATTTAGTATTGACTTTTAAATGAACTCTTGCCGGTTTTTGGTTTTACTTAGAATCGAAACAACCCTATTGCAAATTCTAGTGTTGATTTGTATGCATGCATTGAGGTAAGGGCCCATTTAGAGCCCCATTCGGGTCGGGTCCTTACATGTCCGCTCTTAGCCTCTGGATGATGACAAACCCTACTACGCTATCCAAGAATACCGAGTAAATCAATGATTCCTGGCTAGCAAGCAATGACCGACATCAATCACGTTTACCTAGCATGATACTACAACTTAAACAGGAATCACAAGCATCTTGGAAGAACAAACCTAGCATGGCACTAACATGTAAAATCAACAAACATGCTAGCAAGAGATCAAACAAAGTCGCCTATCACTATCATGCTCATAACAATCAGCAAACATACAAGGCACAATCGAGATATATCGCAGGGTCCACACAACCACGGTAAGAAATCCTTACCTGGGACAAGCAGAAAATAATCATAAATCAACCAAGCAATCCTCGAGCCTCTAATCGAACCCAAACAACCTAAACATAAAATAAAGCAGCCCAAATCAAATACATAAAACAGCCCAAATAAATCCCTAAACAAAGACCAACAAATCGGGGCCCAACGAAGAAAAGACTGGGAAATACCATCCGAGAAGCCACAAGGCTCAGGCCAACCAAAGACACAGCACAGTGGTGGCGCAGAAGAGCAGCTGGTGGTGGGCGCTGGGCACAGCGCTGGGCACCGGGGCGCAGAGGCGGTGGCGCGGCGCAGCGAGCACGCGGCGCGTTGGGGCGAGGCAAAGCGCGCGCGCGGGCGCGAGCTCGAGCTCGGCTGGGCGACGACACACGGCGCGGCTTGACAGAGGACGGCGCACGGGCGCGCGCGCGAGGCGACGCGATGGGCTCGGGGGCGCTCGGGAAGGCACGACGACCTACAGGGGTGAGCGACTCGGTGCGGCCAGGGCTCGGGCGACTCGACACGGAGACGGCCTGGGCGATGCCGATCTGGGCTCGGCGCGACCAAGGCGACACGGAGATGGCCTGGGTGATGCAGATCTGGGCTCGGCGCGACCAAGGTGACACGAAGATGGCCTGGGCGATGCAGATCTGGGCTCGGCGCGACTAGGGCGAGGGCGATGCGATCGGGCGCTGGGGTGGCTTGGCACGGCGCGGCATGGGTGAGCTGGGCGGCCTGGAGCGAGGGCGCGGCTAGGGCTGGACGATGCAACGCGTCTGGGCGCACCTGGGCTGGGCGATGCAACGCGTCTGGTGCCCACCTGGGCTGGGCGATCTGATGCGGCCAGGGTGTGGTGCGGCTAGGGCATGGCTGGGTGGCTAGGGCATGGCTGGGTGGCTAGGGTTGGGTTTTCTTGGTGAGGTCGGCTAGGAGAGAGAGAGAGAGAGAGAGAGAGAGAGAGAGAGAGATTGCAAAACAAGGGGAAAGGGACTTTCTTGATTTTTCTTCCCTTTTCCTAATTTAAATAAGTCTTAAAGTCCTTAAATCCCTTTCCGGCTTCCTCCTTGAGACCCAGTGAAGCAACCTTTTCCAAACAATAACTCTCACTTAAACAAACTCCCAAATCATCTCTAAGGGCCTGGGCTCGAATCCCAAAGGAAACACCCAAACAACGATCACTTTGCCCAAAACCCAAATCACAACCAGAACTCCCAAACGAATACCCCAAACATCTCGGGACTCATGACCACCAACATACAAGCCTCAACAAAGGCAGAGCG
Organism: Sicyos edulis; assembly: GCA_036507275.1. Taxonomy (NCBI): domain Eukaryota; kingdom Viridiplantae; phylum Streptophyta; class Magnoliopsida; order Cucurbitales; family Cucurbitaceae; genus Sicyos; species Sicyos edulis. The sequence goes on along the minus strand of CM071846.1, from coordinate 33,122,082 downwards.
CCTCAAGCCCGAAAATCCACAAATCCTGCCGGAGAGCAAAAGACCAAAATACCCTAAGGGTCAAAGCAGCTCTAATGGCCCAACCGAACCATGAATCCAAGCAGGAAACACCTCGAGAACTGGAATAGGCGGGCCGTTACAATACTCCCTCCTTTTAAGACTTTCGTCCTCGAAAGTCCTAAAACGAAATGACTCTATGAATACTCCACTGATTCTCTTAGCCAACTGAACTTCTCGGCTAAAACAACACTAGCCCTTCTCTGATAACCAAACCCTCTTGGGTTCTCAAAGGCTCAAAGCCACAATGCTCTCCAGTCTGCCACATACTATCTCAACAAAGAGACGAGGAACACAAAACTTGCACTGCTGTCAAAGACGGGGCAAAGCTAACCACTACTCCAATCCGCTCAAGGATCTCGAAAGCCCTACAAACTTGGGGCTCAGCCAAAACCCGCTAAACCAACACGGAACACCTCTCAGCGGTGTTACTCTCGAGAAGCCCAGCAGCGGGTGGGCACAAGCTCCAAAACTCAACGCCACGCACTTGGCGTAACTTCTCTAAATGCCCACTGGCGATAACAATCGCCTCAACACAACGCCAAGTGGCCAAACAATGAACCTCTCAGTTCCGAAACCAAACGGCCTACTCTTTCTTCACAAGAGACCAGCGAACCACAAGGCTTGCCTAAAGCCTTAACGAAAAACAATCGAGCCACCAACTGGCGATTGATCCAAAAGGCAAACTTTTCCCACTAGCACAAGCTGAAACTTCAGCTACGGCCAACCCTAAATGGTCAAAAACCAGGCATAGGCTCCACTCGGCCAAGCCAACAACTGGAGCCTCACAACGGCCGAACACAAACTTTTCCATGCAAACCTACTAGCAACTGGCCAAAGAGAACATTGCCAGGCAAGGAAACACCCAACATTCCTCTCATGGAAAATCTCGGCAGAAGGACCAAACCCTCACGGGGCTACCAAAGCAACTCACAACAAAGTGGAGGAAAGCAACCCAAAGGCTAACCAACCAATGCCACGGAACCTCTGTGCCAACACACTCAATCGAGACTCGGCTATTCGCCAAGCTGCGAAAGCTCAACAACTAGAAACAAAGCCCGAGAAGGCCTTGCTCACAGAAACTCAACTCAAGCTCAACTCTTAAACTGGGTGGCCACCGCTCTTGCGGGGACAAACAACTTTTTCGCACTAACAACACAATGCAGAGGACCTCTCGTTGGGCTAACCCACTGCGCTACTCGATCAACTACACAACTCGGGAGCTACGCCGACTCCTCAAGCGGGAACGATTTCCCAGCAAGCAAAACTCCAAAGGGCGCGAACATCACACACGCTCGGTGACTTGCTCAAACCCAAGGGCAACATCAACCAACTCTCTTGGAAGCAACACCCAAGGGAAACTCAACCGATTGGACCACCAATCAGAACTAGCCGAACTTACTCAACCACCGAGGAGGAATCAACTCCCAAAACAACCGGACTAGGAACAAATCCTCGTGGCAACGCCCTGCAGCTCGAGCAGAGCAAGCTCTTGAAACATCAAGAGAACCAAATCTTGGTCAACACCAAGCACCAACTAGCCTCCAAAACCAAACAAGCACTAGCTTGCTAGATCGCCAAATCTGCAAGCAACTCACCCAAGGAACACTTGCGCGGGTCTAAGCGAGCTCTGGAGAGGCTCTCCACAACTAGAGATCCTTTGATCACCCTCCGACACACACGGTCGACAACGATCTAACAAACAACCGGCCACGCGGGCACAACCCTCTCCAAAGCATCTCAACTACGCTGGCCAACTCCAACTTGGAAACCAAGGGAACCGGAAGCGCTACAGGAGGCGTCATCCTCCTACTCAAAGCAACAACCTCAACATACCTTCTCGCTCAAGGTAAGGATCCGAACGACTTTCTTAGCCAAAACGATCGAAATCTGCGCGGCTTGCCACTCTTGCTCTTGTTCGGTTCCAATGAAGTCTAACCAGGCAAGGACCAACTAGCAAAACTTGCTTAACCAACGGCCCGACAACGAGCACGGCATCCTTACGGCCAAAGCTAGGGCACTTGCCAAGAACTAAAGCCTTGACACCTCAAAGATCTGAGCACTGGCTCCTCAACACGCACCTCTCGTGGTTTTCCAAACATAAACCACGGAACGAGCTACGCAAAAGTGCAGGGGTGTACGGCTCCAACTTGATCTCTTAAGATCCAAAGCCAACAAGGGCTCTCACACGGGCAACTTTTGCCTCCAAAGCAGAGCCACAACAAACAAGGGAGCAACAAGAGTTCAAACCCACTCAGGGCCAACTCACCACGAAAAGCCACATTGGCCAACTTACTCTTACAAGCGCAAAACCACACCAAGCTAACATTCCTCGAAACAATGTGCTCACTAAACGCGCTCCGATCAGCCATCCAACTCATGGCTCTAACACATGGATCAACCACGCATCCACGATGCCAACACTAACCATACTAGGGCAACTCAAAGGGTAGCCGAATCATGCTACCATCAAGCCGGCTCACAAGGCTCACAACACAAAGCGAGAACTCGAACGCGCTAGCTCTTAATGACCTATAACATCTTTTACACCCAACTCTCGGAGATCCCTGAACAGCTCCTACTTTCCCTCGAAAACCTCAAACTTGTAGTCCTCGGACTACCAGAGCTAGATCTCTTAAGCAACCCAAACAGTGCAACCTCGGGAAAAGGGGTACAAGACAAGCGGGGATGCTATACTGCTGGGCGACCATGGAACCACCTGCACCAAAAGTGCCAAGCGGCACGAAACTAGGCCTCCTCTCAAAGCTTGGTGCCAGCAGCACTACATCCATTACAACACGAATCAGCCTCAAAGCGAGCTTTATGCCCCTCTCGAGAATAGGGAAAGTCACTCTCCAAGTGACGGGGCAATGACACTCAAAGCCACAGAGTCCAAACACTCGAGCGGCCTAATCTCGGCATCTCGACCAACAGATTTGCCACGGCCTACTCCTCGCATCCCACTCGATGCTCAACAAAAGCTCGGGCCAACTCCTCGGGTGGCAACAACTAGTTCCACTGCGGGAACATCCAAATAAAAGAGTGTTCCACTCTACTAGCCCGCTGAAATCCACGGATGGATAAAACCACGGCAAGCAAACTCCACACTACACCACAGCTACGAGGGTACAAAGAGAAGCCTGGTGCAAAACAACGGCAAAGAGGCTTGCAAGGGGCGAGAGATGTCTCTACATCCGCCTCAAGCCACTAAACACGGCAACTTGCCAATCAATCGGGCGATGGTGGAGACTCTGCTAGTCCCCTCTCTCAAGGGACTACCACCACCAAGCTGCGGAACCAACAAAGACGGGCGGCTCACCTCGGCCTCACGAGCAGCGGGGCATCCCAACACACGGATGCTAAACTCAAAACTGGCCAACCGCTTTACTACTAGCGGTAGGACTTTCTAATACATCAAGCTCTACAGGCATCCACTTGCCAAACCGGGCGGCTCCATCAACGCCAACAAACTCAGCTGCATAAACCTGCTGATCAAGCCCTCCCGGGAACCTCAGGGCTACGAAAGCTACGGGGAAAATCTTTGAAACAAACTCTGTCATTTGGGCTATCTATGCCGGGACTCCTCACTACTGGCGCTACAAAGCTGCGCTGGTCTTTGCTCTCGATAGCTAAAGACACGCCATCAAATCTCACATGGTGGAGCACACTCTGCTCAAGGAGTCAAACTCGAGGCGAGCTAGCCTCTACCCCCTCGTCTCAGGCAACTTAATCGCGGGGCCAACTTTGGCCTACGGGCCTAACAACCCTGGGACGCGGCCTTCACATCAACACGATCAGTCCGGCTCCTCGGTCGGACATGCCAAGCGTCTGCTCCTCGAGTGTGATCAACACTGCTGGCGATCTGCACAAGGCACCTCCACCCTCCCACTAGGGGAGACACCAACAACCGGGCCACAAATGGCCTATGGGAGTCTAATCTCTGCCTCCCTCTGAATGCGATCGACACACTGGCGATCTGCACAAAGCATAAATGCTGGCCCACACTGGGGCTCTCACTGCTCAACAAACTGCTTGCACTGCGGGAAGTTGGCATGATGGCTCTCTAAGCCCAAACCAACAACAGTCGAGAACACCGCTCGTCTCGCTCCACAACTCTACACATGCATAAAAGCTAGAAGAAAAGTATTGTAAATTCTTACCCCTTAACTTAATTGAACTCGGACAAACCAAGCGGCCGTGGAGTCTTGATGATCATGGGAACAACAACCTACAAAGCGGGTTAGTCTACAGAATCTATGACTCTATGCTCACGATACCAAGCTGTAAGAACCCGACCCAAAACATGGTCCTAAACACAGGATCTTACTCAAAGCATGCAAGTTAAATATGATAACAAGCGGTTTAGAGCTTATATTTAAAAACCTTTCAAAACATATGAGAAGGGGAGCCCTTAAAACATAACCAACAATTTTCATTTTAAACAATCCAACAAAGTAAAACAATCGCAGTGTTTAATAAAATGTACAATACAATTTAAGCAACGTTTTAAACAATGTTCCCCTAGGACTCATGTCCATCTACATCTTTGAATAAACAATACAATAATAAAAGACAGAGTGCTTGGCGGTTCCCCATGATCAATCAGCTCCCTCCGCTAGCCCTCCGGTGTTGTCCCAAGTTACGAAAGATAAATAAGGGTGAGTATAAACATACTCAGTAAGAATCCCCAACAGGGGTACAATACGATACATCAGTCATCTAGCACCTCAACATGCAAGCAAACGACTATCAACACAGATCATAACTCAACGAGCTCATAAAACAAGATCTGGAAACATCGGAAGTCTCTTACTTAGGAATCATCGGAAGTCTCCTACTTAGGCCTAATGATTGGTTCTCATAACCAATCCGGGACATCTCCGAGGGTCTTTCTCCCTCGGCCAATTGATCAGCTCAAAACCGATCCCAAAGATGCCCGACACCCTCGAGGGTCTTTCTCCTCGACCATATGACCAGCTCAAAAGCCAATCCCAATGGGTGTCCTCAAGGGCCTCTTACCCTCGCTAACAACGGACTATCGGGAGAGTACCCATGATCCCGGCTCTAAAGCTGAAGGAACTGTGTACTCACGAACATTAGCCCGGGAGCTCTCGAACCGGCGACTAACGCGTGCGTGTGCGCACACCGCATGCTCATCTCGCAACCGGCGTAAATGCGGGGGCCTAAGGGCAAACTACGCGGGTCGCACGCATGCCTAAAGACTCGGAAGCGGTGTCACCGAACACGATAGTGCGAGGCCCTCGGCACTCATCATGCGGCTGTACCACCGACACGAAGCTAAGAACCGGCCAAGGCGAGCTTGCACCGTTGGCGTGGTTCCGCTCTAGCGAGCTACAAACTAGGCTTATGCCGATGTGGTATCTACATCCACATCGGTGCCGGAAGGAAGCAATGTACGTTATGCTTCGCTCTACTCCCGACCGGTGGGGACAAAGTACGTTATGTCCGCTCTCGGCCCGGATGATGACAAACCCTACTACGCTATCCAAGAATACCGAGTAAATCAATGATTCACGGCTAGCAAGCAATGACCGACATCAATCACGTTTACCTAGCATGATACTACAACTTAAACAGGAATCACAAGCATTTGGAAGAACAAACCTAGCATGGCACTAACATGTAAAATCAACAAACATGCTAGCAAGAGATCAAACAAAGCCGCCTATCACTATCATGCTCATAACAATCAAAGCAAACATACAAGGCACAATCGAGATATATCGTAGGGTCCACACAACCACGGTATGAAATCCTTACAGGACAAGCGAGAAAATAATCACAAATCAACCAAGCAATCCTCGAGCCTCTAATCGAACCCAAACAACCTAAACATAAAATAAAGCAGCCCAAATCAAATACATAAAACAGCCCAAATAAATCCCTAAACAGCAGCCAACAAATCGGGGCCCAACGAAGAAAAGACTCGGGAAATACCATCCGAGAAGCCACAAGGCTCGGGCCAACTAGCACACAACAGCGGTGGTGGGCGCGAGAGAGTGGTGGTGGCTGGGCTGGGGCACAGCGCTGGGCAGCGGGGCGCGAGGCGTGGCGCTGGCGCAGGCACGGGCGCGGGCTCGAGCTCGGCTGGGCGACGACACACGGCGCGGCTTGACAGAGGATGGCGCACGGGCGCGCGTGCGAGGCGACGCGACGCGACGCGACGCGATGGGCTCGGGGGCGCTCGGGAACGCACGACGACCTACAGGGGCAAGCGACTCGGTGCGGCCAGGGCTCGGGCGACTCGACACGGAGACGGCCTGGGCGATGCCGATCTGGGCTCGGCGCGACCAAGGCGACACGGAGATGGCCTGGGCGATGCAGATCTGGGCTCGGCGCGACCAAGGTGACACGAAGATGGCCTGGGCGATGCAGATCTGGGCTCGGCGCGACTAGGGCGAGGGCGATGCGATCGGGCGCTGGGGTGGCTCGGCACGGCGTGGCATGGGTGAGCTGGGCGGCCTGGAGCGAGGGCGCGGCTAGGGCTGGACGATGCAACGCGTCTGGGCGCACCTGGGCTGGGCGATGCAACGCGTCTGGTGCGCACCTGGGCTGGGCGATCTGATGCGGCCAGGGTGTGGTGCGGCTAGGGCATGGCTGGGTGGCTAGGGCATGGCTGGGTGGCTAGGGGTTGGGTTTTCTTGGTGAGGTCGGCTAGGAGAGAGAGAGAGAGAGAGAGAGAGAGAGAGAGAGAGAGATTGCAAAACAAGGGGAAAGGGACT